>CAWUFW010000732.1:570000-1801250 GCA_963921515.1 Calotriton arnoldi
GGGCCAAGAGGCGCAGGGGACGCCACCCCGGGCCCTTCGGACCACGTCCCGGGCACCCTGCCATGCGGCAGGAACGAGGACGGAGCCCGGGGTGGGGAGGCCGCCCTCCCCGGGGCCCTCAGGGGCCCCGGACGGAGCTCCTGACCCCAGCCAAGCGTGGGGGGCTCCCCGGGCACGACAGAACCCTGTCTCGGACCTTTGGCATAGCGGCAGGCCGTGGGACGGGACCCAGGGCTAGAGCACCCGACCCGGGGCCTGGAGCAGCCCCTGGACCCAGCCGGGGCCCCTGGACCCAGCTGGGGCTACCGGGCCCAGAGGCGCAGCGGACGCCTCCCCGGGCCCACGGGACCCCATCCCGGGCACCCTGCCACGCGGCAGGACCGAGGACGGAGCCCGGGGTGGGGAGGCCACCCTCCCCGGGGCCCCTGAGGGCCCCGGACGGGAGCTCCTGAACCCAGCCAAGCGAGGGGGCTCCCCGGGCACGACGGAACCCCGTCTCGGACCTTTGGCAAAGCGGCAGGCTGGGGGACGGGGCTCAGGGCTGGAGAACCCGACCCGGGGCCCGGAGGGGCCCCTGGACCCAGCCGGGGCTCCCAGGCCCGGAGGCGAAGGGAAGCCTCCCCGGGCCCCCGTCCCGGGCACCCTGCCACGCAGCAGGACCGAGGACAGAGCCCGGGGTGGGGAGGCCACCCTCTATGGGGCTGCAGGGAGCCCCTGAACCCAGCCGAGCAAGGGGAGGCACCCCGGGCACGATGGAACCCCGTCCCGGGCCTTTGGCAGGGCAGCAGGCTGGGGGACAGGGCCCAGGGCTGGAACACCCGAGCCCCTGGAGCCAGCCCAGCAGGGAGAGGCTCCCGGGCCCGCCGGACCCCATCCAGGGCAGCCTGCCACGCGGCAGGCCCAGGGACATATCCAGGGCTGGGGCGGCATCCTGGCCCGTCCAACTGCTGGCGGAGGACCGCTAGGCCGAGAGGGGTCCCAGAGTACCTTGTCCCTAGTAATCCGGAGGAAGGCTACCCCCTTTCTGGTAACCTGTGCGCACCGCAAGACTGAGGGGACCCTATGCGCGGACGCGCCCGACCTCCTGGAGCCCTCGCTGGTATCGGGAAGGCAAATGAGCCCTCATTGGGAATTCGAGGGCGGCCCGGCCAACTGGTCGCCCCATTGGAAAGCATTGCACGCGACCAGATGGCCGAGAGGAAAACTCTACCTGATGGCCAGGCCCGTAAGAGGCCAATCTGCCCGTCCCGAGACTTCGCCGGAGGGCTCCCGCCTCTCCATACAGGGCTCGGGGGCTCTGCGTCCCGTGGGCTCGGGGCTCTGCGTCCCGTGGGCTCGGAGACCCTGGCTGGGCCTCACACAGTGGGTATGCTGGCTTAGCATCCCTGCCTGCTCCCAGGGCAAGCAGACTCAGAGAAAAAGGACCATCGGCAAGGGGCTGAGAGGCAGGCGCATACCCGGGCCCCTGGGGGCCCAGGTGCTGCCTTCCCCCGTCTCAGCATCCCCGGACCTCACGGGGGTCTGACTGAGCAAACTCGGAGAAAAAGGACCATCGGGAAGGGGCTGAGAGGCAGGTGCGTGCCCAGGCCCCTGGGGGCCCCAGCAGGCAGGCCCGGGTGCTGCCTTCCCCCGTCTCAGCATCCCTGGACCTCACGGAGGTCTGCCTGAACAAACTTGGAGAAAATGGACCATCGGGAAGGGGCTGAGAGGCAGGTACATACCCGGGCCCCTGGGGGCCCCGGCAGGCAGGCCCGGGTGCTGCCTTCCCCCATCTCAGCATCCCCGGACCTCACGGGGGTCTGACTGAGCAAACTCTGAGAAAAAGGACCATCGGAAAGGGGCTGAGAGGCAGGTGCGTGCCCGGGCCCCTGGGGGCCCTGGCGGGCAGGCCCGGGTGCTGCCTTCCCCCGTCTCAGCATCCCCGGACCTCACGTGGGTCTGACTGAGCAAACTCGGAGGAAAAAGGACCATCGGGAAGGGGCTGAGAGGCAGGTGCGTACCCGGGCCCCTGGGGGCCCTGGCAGGCGGGCCCGGGTGCTGCCTTCCCCCATCTCAGCATCCCCGGACCTCACGGGGGTCTGACTGAGCAAACTCTGAGAAAAAGGACCATCGGAAAGGGGCTGAGAGGCAGGTGCGTACCCGGGCCCCTGGGGGCCCTGGCGGGCAGGCCCGGGTGCTGCCTTCCCCCGTCTCAGCATCCCCGGACCTCACGTGGGTCTGACTGAGCAAACTCGGAGAAAAAGGACCATCAGGAAGGGGCTGAGAGGCAGGTGCGTACCCGGGCCCCTGGGGGCCCTGGCAGGCGGGCCCGGGTGCTGCCTTCCCCCATCTCAGCATCCCCGGACCTCACGGGGGTCTGACTGAGCAAACTCTGAGAAAAAGGACCATCGGAAAGGGGCTGAGAGGCAGGTGCGTACCCGGGCCCCTGGGGGCCCTGGCGGGCAGGCCCGGGTGCTGCCTTCCCCCGTCTCAGCATCCCCGGACCTCACGTGGGTCTGACTGAGCAAACTCGGAGAAAAAGGACCATCAGGAAGGGGCTGAGAGGCAGGTGCGTACCCGGGCCCCTGGGGGCCCTGGCAGGCGGGCCCGGGTGCTGCCTTCCCCCATCTCAGCATCCCCGGACCTCACGGGGGTCTGACTGAGCAAACTCTGAGAAAAAGGACCATCGGAAAGGGGCTGAGAGGCAGGTGCGTACCCGGGCCCCTGGGGGCCCTGGCGGGCAGGCCCGGGTGCTGCCTTCCCCCGTCTCAGCATCCCCGGACCTCACGTGGGTCTGACTGAGCAAACTCGGAGAAAAAGGACCATCAGGAAGGGGCTGAGAGGCAGGTGCGTACCCGGGCCCCTGGGGGCCCTGGCAGGCGGGCCCGGGTGCTGCCTTCCCCCGTCTCAGCATCCCCGGACCTCACGGAGGTATGACTGAGCAAACTCGGAGAAAAAGGACCATCGGGAAGGGGCTGAGAGGCAGGTACGTGCCCAGGCCCCTGGGGGCCCCGGCGGGCAGGCCCGGGTGCTGCCTTCCCCCATCTCAGCATCCCCGGACCTCACGGAGGTCTGCCTGAACAAACTCGGAGAAAATGGACCATCGGGAAGGGGCTGAGAGGCAGGTACGTACCCGGGCCCCTGGGGGCCCCGGCGGGCAGGCCCGGGTGCTGCCTTCCCCATCTCAGCATCCCCGGACATCACGGAGGTCTGCCTGAACAAACTCGGAGAAAATGGACCATTGGGAAGGGGCTGAGAGGCAGGTACGTACCCGGGCCCCTGGGGGCCCCGGCGGGCAGGCCCGGGTGCTGCCTTCCCCCATCTCAGCATCCCCGGACCTCACGGGGGTCTGACTGAGCAAATTCGGAGAAAAAGGACCATCGGGAAGGGGCTGAGAGGCAGGTGCATACCCGGGCCCCTGGGGGCCCCGGCGGGCGGGCCCGGGTGCTGCTTTCCCCCGTCTCAGCATCCCCGGACCTCACGGAGGTCTGCCTGAACAAACTCGGAGAAAAAGGACAATCGGGAAGGGGCTGAGAGGCAGGTATGTACCCGGGCCCCTGGGGGCCCCGGCGGGCGGGCCCGGGTGCTGCCTTCCCCCATCTCAGCATCCCCGGACCTCACGGGGGTCTGACTGAGCAAATTCGGAGAAAAAGGACCATCGGGAAGGGGCTGAGAGGCAGGTGCATACCCGGGCCCCTGGGGGCCCCGGCAGGCGGGCCCGGGTGCTGCTTTCCCCGTCTCAGCATCCCCGGACCTCACGGAGGTCTGCCTGAACAAACTCGGAGAAAAAGGACAATCGGGAAGGGGCTGAGAGGCAGGTATGTACCCGGGCCCCTGGGGGCCCCGGCGGGCGGGCCCGGGTGCTGCCTTCCCCATCTCAGCATCCCCGGACCTCACGGAGGTCTGACTGAGCAAATTCGGAGAAAAAGGACCATCGGGAAGGGGCTGAGAGGCAGGTGCATACCCGGGCCCCTGGGGGCCCCGGCAGGCGGGCCCGGGTGCTACTTTCCCCCGTCTCAGCATCCCCGGACCTCACGGAGGTCTGCCTGAACAAACTCGGAGAAAAAGGACAATCGGGAAGGGGCTGGTCGCTCGGTGCCCCAATGAAAGAGTGAGCGGGTGCCGGGGCACGGGGGACCGGAGGCCCAGGGCCCACGGCCCCAGCTGGGCCCCAGCCATGGAGGCTGCGAGGGGGGAGCCGACGGGCCCTCCGACCTGGGGCCCGCAGACACCTCGACAAGCAGGCGAAGCGGGGAGGTCTGCACGGGACCGACGGACCCCCGTCCCGGGCCCTTGGCATAGAGGCAGGCCGGGAGACAGGGTCCAGTGCTGGAGCACCCGACCCGGGGCCCGGAGGGGCCCCTGGACCCAGCCGGGGCTCCCGGGCCCAGAGGCGCAGGGGAAGCATCCCCGGGCCCGCGGGACCCCGTCCCGGGCACCCTGCCACGCAGCAGGACCGAGGACAGAGCCCGGGGTGGGGAGGCCACCCTCCCCGGGGCCGCAGGGAGCCCCTGAACCCAGCCGAGCAAGGGGAGGCACCCGGGCACGATGGAACCCCGTTCCGGGCCTTTGGCAGGGCTGCAGGCTGGGGGACAGGGCCCAGGGCTGGAACACCCGAGCCCCTGGAGCCAGCCCAGCAGGGAGAGGCTCCCCGGGCCCGCCGGACCCCATCCAGGGCAGCCTGCCACGCGGCAGGCCCAGGGACGGACCCAGGGCTGGGGCGGCATCCTGGCCCGTCCAACTGCCGGCTGAGGACCGCTAGGCCGAGAGGGGTCCCAGAGTACCTTGTCCCTAGTAATCCGGAGGAAGGCTACCCCCTTTCTGGTAACCTGTGCGCACCGCAAGACTGAGGGGACACTATGCGCGGACGCGCCCGACCTCCTGGAGCCCTCGCTGGGATCAGGGAGGCAAATGAGCCCTCATCGGGACTTCCAGGGCAGCCCGGCCATTTGGTCGCCCCATTGGAAAGCATTGCACGCTACTATTCCAACACCTTCCCTACTGGACTTGCTCTAGATGGCGCTCCAACCTAAGGAATATTCCATCACCTTCCCTACTGGACTTGCTCTAGATGGCGCTCCAACCTAAGGAATATCCCATCACCTTCCCTACTGGACATGCGCTAGATGGCGCTCCAACCTAAGGAATATCCCATCACCTTCCCTACTGGACTTGCGCTAGATGGCGCTCCAACCTAAGGAATATCCCATCACCTTCCCTACTGGACATGCGCTAGATGGCGCTCCAACCTAAGGAATATCCCATCACCTTCCCTACTGGACTTGCGCTAGATGGCGCTCCAACCTAAGGAATATCCCATCACCTTCCCTACTGGACTTGCGCTAGATGGCGCTCCAACCTAAGGAATATCCCATCACCTTCCCTACTGGACTTGCGCTAGATGGCGCTCCAACCTAAGGAATATCCCATCACCTTCCCTACTGGAATTGCGCTAGATGGCGCTCCAACCTAAGGAATATTCGAACACCTTCCCTACTGGACTTGCTCTAGATGGCGCTCCAACCTAAGGAAAGAATAGTTTTGGAATTCTCAAATTGCAATTCTCTAAAAATCGCTATTTGAGAATCGCAAAACTATTCTTTGATACATCTGGCCCCATGTCCCTAGTAATCCGGAGGAAGGGTACCCCCCCTTTCTGGTAACCTGTGCGCACCGTGAGACTGAGGGGACCCAAGGCACGGACGCGCCCAACCTCCTGGAGCCCTGGATGGGATCGGGAGGCAAATGAGCCCTCATAGGGACTTCCAGGGCAACCCGGCCATCTGGTCGACCCATTGGAAAGCATTGCACGCGCGACCAGATGGCTGAGGGGATTGGCGCGACATAGATGGCCGAGGGGATAGGCGCGACCAGATGGCCGAGGTGATAGGCCAAGCATGGGGAGGCTCGCTGGGCACAACGGAACCCCCGTCTCTGGCCTTTGGCAGAGCGACCGGACGGGGACGGGGGACGGGGCCCAGGGCTGCAGCAACTGACCCGGGGGACCCTGGACCCAGCCGGGGCTTCCAGGCCCGGACGCTCGAGGAAGCCTCCCCGGCCCTGCGGGAGCCCGTCCCGGGCACCCTGTCACTTGGCAGGCCCGAGGACGGAGGCCGCCCTCCCCAAGGGCCCCGGCCGGAGCTCCTGAACTCAGCCAAGCAAGGGGAGGCTCCCCGGGCAAACGGAACACCGTCCCGGGGCTTTTGCAGAGCGGCAGGCCGGGGGACGCGGCCCAGGGCAGGAGCACCCGACCAGGGACCTGACGGGGCCTCTGGACCCAGCCGTGGCTCCCAGGCCCAGAGGCGCAGGGGAAGCCTCCCCGGGCTCACCGGACACCATCCTGGGCACCCTGCCACGCAGCAGGACTGAGGACAGAGCCCAGGGTGGGGAGGCTGCCCTCCCCAGGGCCCTGAACCCAGCCAAGCAAGGGGAGGGTCCCCGGGCACAACGGAACCCCGTCCCGGGGCTTTGGTAGAGCAGCAGGCCAGGGGACGCGGCCCAGGGCCGGAGCACCTGACCCGGGGCCCGACAGGGCCCCTGGACCCAGCCGGGGCTCCCAGGCCCAGAGGCGCAGGGGAAGCCTCCCCGGGCCCACGGGACCCTGTCCCCGGCACCCTGCCACGCGGCAGGACAGAGGACAGAGCCCGGGGTGGGGAGGCCGCCCTCCCAGGGCCCTCAGGGGCCCCGGCTGGAGAACCTGAACCCAGCCAAGCAAGGGGAGGGTCCCCGGGCACAACGGAACCCCATTCCCGGCCTTTGGAAGTGCAGCAGGGTGGGGGACAGGTCCCAGGGCCGGAGCACCCGACCCGGGGCCCGACGGGGCCCCTGGACCCAGCCGGGGCTCCAAAGGCCCAGAGGCGCAGGGGAAGCCTCCCCGGGCCCACCGGACCCCATCCCGTGCACCCTGCCATGCGGCAGGACCAAGGATGGAGCTCCAGGGTGGGGAGGACGCCCTCCCCAGGGCCCCTGGGAGCCGCTGAACCCAGCCGAGCAGGGGAGGCTCCCCAGTCCCGCGGGACCTCGTTCAGGCATCCTGCCACTCAGCAGGACCGAGGACAGACCCTGGGGTGGGGAGGCTGCACTCCCCAGGCCCCCTGGACCCAGCCCAGCAGGGGAGGCTCCCCGGGCCTGCCAGACCCCATCCAGGGCAGCCTGCCACGCGGCAGGCCCATGGATGGACCCAGGGCTGGGGCGGCATCCTGGCCCGCCCAGCTGCCGGCTGAGGACCGTTAGGCCGAGAGGGGTCCCAGAGTACCCTGTCCCTAGTAATCCGGAGGAAGGCTATTCCGCTTTCTGGGAATCCGTGCGCACCGCGAGGCTCAGGGGACCCTGGGCGCGAACGTGCCCGACCTCCTGGAGCCCTGGCTGGGATCCGGGAGGCAAATGATCCCTCATCGGGACTTCCAGGGCGGCCTAGCCATCTGGCCGCCCCATTGGAAAGCATTGCGTGTGACCAGATAGCCGAGGGGAGAGGTGCGACCAGATGGCCAGGACCGAAAGGACTGCCATCTGCCCACCCCGAGCTGAGCCATAGCGGTAGGGCTCCCGCCTGCCCTTGCAGGTCTCCGGGGCTCTGCACCAGGGACCCTTGTCCCGGGCAGATGGACACTTGGCAGGCAGCAGGACGGGGGCTCCCAAACCCCAGGCCCTGACCGAAACGCAGTCCCCGGGGCCGGTCCCTGCTTCGCAACCCAGCCAGGCCGGGGAGATCGGGGAGCCTGCCCAGGCACGAGGGACCCCTGGAGATCAGGGAGCCTGCCCAGGCACGAGGGACCCCCTGTCCCGGGCACACGGACCCTCAGGACGTGCGCTCGTTTTCCACACATTTTTTCCAAAATTCTGCATAGTGGCGCTACGCCAACTACGCCCAGCCCTACCCCTGTCCCGGGCACAAGGACCCTCAGGACGTGCGCACGTTTTCCACACATTTTTTTTCCAAAATTTTGCGTAGTGGAACTACGCAAATTCCGCCCAGCCCTAGGTAGCACAGGCCCTCTCGGGCCAATTTTGGCCCCAGGGACCCCAACCCCAAGCCCCAGCCTTAAAATATATATATTGTTAATGGGGGAGGGAGTCGCGTGGCCCCCCTCCCTGGCCGATTTTGGCCCCAGGGACCCCAGGGCCCAGCATTGATTGAATAGGGGAGGGGGACATGCAGCCCCCTCCCTGGATCAATTTTGGTCCTGGGGAACCCATCCCTGGGGCCCAGCATTAAGTGAAGTGTGGAGAGTGGCCATGCAGCCCCCCTCCCTGGGCTGAGTTCAGCCCTGGGTACCCCATCCCTCGGGGCTTGGACAAAATGTAATGGAGAGGGGGGCCCCGGACTGATTTTGGCCCAGGGACCCCATCCTCCGGCATCCGGCCATGTCTCTTTGGGTGTCCTGGTCCCAGCCAGAGCACCCAGTGTGCACAGTGGGGACCGCGGAGGGATCCCTAAGGACCCCCAGTCCCAAATGGCTCCCTGCCTCCTGCAGGAGCCAGTATTTTCGCTGCACACAGGGAGCTGCTGGAAATGCAGCTCCCTGTGTGCAGGAGCAATAGTTTCATATGAAAAGAGATGAAACCTCAACTTCCAATGGGAAGGAGCATTTTGACAGCTCTCACCCTTTGGAACCTGAGTGTTTGCTTTTGCTTGGCGGGAGCTGTCAGTTCCTCCAAGCAAAAGCAAACAGCTATGTCCCGGGGTGGGCACCATAATGGGGCCATATTTGGCTCCAGGAGGGGGGCCGTGTGGCACTCCTCCTTCTCTGAGCATGGGTCGGCCCCAAGGAGGTTGTGTTCCTCAGGCCGTATATGGCCCGTGAGGTGGGCCGTGCGGCTCCCCTCCTATTAATATTTATTATTTAGGCCCTGGGGAGTTGATGGTCCCCAGGGCTTTTTAGATGCCAAGGAGGGGAGTCCGTATGGCCCCAATCCATTCTTTAAAACAAAGCCCCGAGGAGGTGGGGGTCCACGGGGCTCAATGAGCCTTAGGAGGGGGATCCCGTGTGCCCCTCTACTTAAAAAAAAAAATGCCCACAGGACCTGGCCCACCCGGGGGCTCTATTCAAAACAAGTACATGAGCCTGTGCTTTTAAAAAAAAAATTGTTTACAGTGGATTTAGGGCTCTGTCACGTTCTGAGGCAAATTATTTAAAAAAAAATGCTTTTTACCCTGGCGGGGTCCCTCTGGGACTCCATGAACAGAGCTAAGGGGTCAGGGTATCCATACCCTGCCCCCTTTTCTTATTTTAAAATGTTTTTTGTGGAAATTGCTGAAGCTGAGTCCCAAGATGGCTGCCAACACCTGATTATAGAGTTGGCAGCCAACCCAATTACAACACGGGGACTGTCGGATCCTCGGAGGATCTGCATCCTTAGATAAGCAAATTTTGAATTCCTTTAATTTCTCTACAACTACTGAACAGATTTACACCAAAAGGCAAAATAAATTCTTTCCGGACCAGGAGCTACCTTTCTGCCAAATTTGGTGTCATTCCGTCTGGCAGTTCTGTTGTAATTTGGCAGCACTTAAGTTAAGCACTGGCTAAAGACAGCCTGAATTCAGAGGCTA
Organism: Calotriton arnoldi; assembly: GCA_963921515.1. Classification (NCBI taxonomy): domain Eukaryota; kingdom Metazoa; phylum Chordata; class Amphibia; order Caudata; family Salamandridae; genus Calotriton; species Calotriton arnoldi. Next base: position 579,533 of record CAWUFW010000732.1, read on the forward strand.
AATTGTCCGCTTTGTGGAATCCATTTTGTATTTCTGTCAGCCATTTTGGCTGCCATGTGCTACCATGTGCTCGCCATGTGCTCTGTCCTACCTTCCTGTTAACTGCTCTTGAAATCTGCCTAGAGACAAGTTAACTTTAGTTCCTCTTGCTTTGCACATGCTCAGTTGAGCTTGCAGCTGTTTCAAGTTTATAAATGTCAGGATGTGTCTACTAAAAGTAGAAACTGTTATCTCCACCCACTTGTCGACTGTGCATTCTCTGTATGACCTTATATGTACCTACAACCAGCATTTGTGTTTGTACCGCCTTCATTTGAGCCCCTGTGTGGGTATAAAAGGACCAGGATCCTTCCATTCAGTGTGCTACTTCATGCATTACTGAAGGGTGATGTGTGAATGTTAGCTCCACCTTATAAGGTTTAATAAACTCTGTCTTTTATATTTCAGTTTCTGTGCCAACTTCTTCCTAAGTGTCTGAGGACTCTGTGCAGAGAAGGGAGAACCCCTAAGCACTGGTAGGCCTTGCTGAGGCTCACTACAACAAATTGGCGCTTCCAACGTGGGACTCATCAGTGACTCGGATGCCCGAAGGACTGGTCGAGATGAAGGATTGGAATCTCGCTCTTGGACGCGATCGCTGCCTGAGGAGACCTGAGTCTTGGCACCCATGGCGTTTTTCCTTTCTTTCTGATCTGACCAGCCCGGCGGCGCCGGTCCTTGACTGAGATCTCTTCTGTTGATTTGCCGTGCAGTGACCATTTGGTCAATTTGAGAACTTGGCAGTTGGAACCTGGACACCATTTGATTGGTAAGAGCCGTTTTGCGGCACTTGCTGTTGGTTTGATGCCTTTGATTGGTAAGGTAGTTTTAGTAACACTTACTGTGGCTTTGTTTGTATGATTGGCCAATTTTGGAATTTGTTTTGTAAGTTATATATGCATTGCAATTCATATAGGCAGGTAATGAGGAGGTTTTTCTCTATTTGAAATTGTTTGAACAGCGCAACGTACAAAGAGTACCTTAAGCGCTACTTTGATTATAATACTGCATATTCTGCACTATTTTTGGCATGCCTGTTTCCAGTACACTTCGCAGAAAGTGTTGCTGTTTTGGAGGTACCGATATGGATTTAGTAAGTACTTAGTTGACTCCCCTCAGAGGGGATACCTAAATAGGTTTAGGTATAGTAAAAAGATATTTCTTCCTTGGTGACTAAGTACCCCATGGAACTAAATATGTACATAAAACGGATCCGGATCTGCGCACTTAGTAACATTCATAAGTGGTGATATGCAGAGCGCTTTTTGAGTGTTCTACCAGCCAAAACTGGCGAATTTGACCATGGAACAGTTTTTTGGGCTACTTTTGAGAGCTCTTCTTGTAAATATGACTTACAATTAGTATTTACAAATAGGTTGGTCTTGCGTACACTTTGTAAGCTGTCCTAAGTATTGATTTGTGGGTTAAATATGTGTTTCAATGTCTATGTGGGGTTTTTGGTTTGACATTGGTAATACTTGTGTGAGTACTCTGTGTACGAATGGCTAGCTTTAAGCGCGCTGTGTTGTGTCCTTCTGTAACGGTCTGGAATGAGCTCAATGAGTTTGTTTATGTTTTTTTTTGCTGTCATTATTCTGTTATGCAAAATGTCATTTAGTTACTTACATATTAAATAAAAATCCAGAAATAAATTATGTAACATATGCTAAACAGCTGCATGTTACTATTAAATTGACAGAGTAAGACACTAAACATGTGTGCAACTTGCCACAATGCTAAACATAAAATTAGAATTCGTATTCAATAGGATTAAAATAGGCCTCATACAGAGAAAAAAAAAAACGAAATTGTGTGTTTTGTAATCAATAGACTTAAATACACAATGTTACGGCCTTTTCCTTAAATACATTGTATTAGACATTAAAAGGCATGCACATCATATGAGTGAATTTGGTCGTTGCTGAACTAAATATACATTATAGAAAGATAGATTTGACTGCATTGAAATGCCTCAGTTTTTAAATAGACTGTGACATGCTTTTCTCTCAGCACCCGAGAAAAAAGCTTTCCGACAGCTGTGTTTAAACTGACTAACTGAAAGACACCGTTTGACACAGCAAATGGGGATTTAACTCTGTCAGGGTATTTCAAATAATAAAGGGGTTTTTTCCTGAGAAAGGCGTGAAAATTCGACGCCTGCTGACACACAACAGCTGCATAAATAGCATATGGCTATTCCTGCTCACGGCCACAGACAGGAATGCTGCGTCAGCGATATTTTAAGTCAGTGTAAACCTGGTATAAGGGCCTGCCCTATTTTAAAAGTTTCTAAAAACCAGTTTCATTATTTTGGATAACAGAGAACAAAATTGAAAGTAGGGATTTCCTTTCTTAATGCCTTCTTTACATAAGTATATCTGTGGTTCCGATGTTAAATGATAACTGTCCATTAAAAGTGGCGCAGACTTTTCCTGTTTCAAGTAAGGCTTCTGTGCTTAGGGTTATGAATGAATGTGTTTAAATATGATAGGCTACGAATGAAGCTTGCTTTTCCAATGTGGAATCATCAAAATGGTTGGTTTTATTGATAAAAAATAAAATTTAATTATATGGGAAAAAATATATTGCTAAAAATAAATGCTTTAAATTCGTTTTTTCATCTTTATAAAGCCTAATCATCATACTGTGAATTCCTAGCATCAAAGTTGAATTTAAGCAGTGCTGTACCGCAATAAGAAGGGAACTTAAATGTGAAATGTCACTTTACCCAGCCGTACAAAACTTGTTTTTAAAAGGGTATATCTTATGCATTTCTGATTTCCCATTCCTGGGCTATCTAGAGAACACTCTGGGGGTTCCTATTATGCAAAAATATTGTAGGATATTCATTTTTAAGTGCCCCTACCACCAAAGTCGAAATTGAGCTAAAATTCACAATTTTACAAGCAGTTCTACCACTCAAGGCAGTTTTAACGTGCTCTTAGGCTTCAATAAAAGTATACATATGCAAGTATAAAATAAACAGCTGCCTCTGCATTACTAGATTGCACACCACTGTACATAAATGAAAATAAGTATAGGACTGCTTTTCGCTGTGATTCTCCAGAGTTGCTTTGCATTACAAAACCGCATGGCAAGCCTTGCACACAAAAATGAGCAGCTGCTGAACGGGTCAAAGGTCGGAGTTCTGTATTTAGCTACTTAGCAGGCTGAAGGGTAATGTTTGCTTGGATACTTCGACCTTCGAAAGATTTTTTGAAAGACGAGATGATAGCGCAAAGAGAGAAAGAGAAGCTTTGCTTCCTATTTTTGGCAAACACACGTTTTGCGCAGTCCTATGCCACGAAGGAAGACAACCCTCAGTTGAACATTGATCTGCCATTTATATAAAATAATGGTTTTAGTTTTAAGAATACTGTGTAGGGGCTACGATAAGGAGGAAATGGATTTTAGTTTGCATTCATGCGCCCTCATGTTACTCTAGTACAATTGCTGTAGAAAAATTGGTTTAAAGTTAACTCAATTTGCATTGTGTTAGACTGAATCAGAGAATAGCCACTTTCTAAGATATCTCCTATAAGTTTGTTTGTGCCCAGTTGCTATGAATAGGGGTTGAAAGTGTTGACAGAAGTAAAACCTGTTTCAGGTTTTCCTACTGTCAAAATGGGGGAAGGAGGCTAGCTCCTCTACAAATTAAGAGTAGGCAAAATTATGTTTTCTCTCTTCTTTTTCTCACTTTTTTTTGAGTCTGTCTAAAGCTGTCTAGGAAATGGCCATGTGACAGTTAGGGCACTTTGCATTGTTCATAAGGCGGCACACAAAATGGGGCCTAAACCATTACAGAGAATGTTTACTTGGTACTCCCCAGCTAGAAGTCTTCGTTCCTTGGCAGCCCACCTAGTATGTACCCCACGAGTCAAGAAAACCCGACTAGGAGGTAGATCATTTGGCTATGCAGCCGCAAGGTTATGGAATGAACTACCAAGTGAACTCAGACAGACTGATGACTTACTGCAGTTTAGAAAAAAGCTAAAAACCAGGCTCTTTCCAAAAGAATAGCCTTGAGAGATTGGCGCATGATGATTCATAGTTTTATAGCTGCACAGTGATTTAGGTAATCCCAGCGCCAGGATGCCCGTTGGGTGACAGCTGCGCTATATAAATGCTACTTACAATTACAATTACAATTGGCTATTCTGTAATACTGTTTTAAAATTGTTAGAATTAATAAAAAGATGAAACACATAAGCTATGTTACTGCCCATCCTGTATGAAAGAATGAGTAGAACAGATTGATGTTCCCTTATTTGATCTTTAAGGAAAATTGTATAGTGGGGGTTTCTGTTCAAAAATCTCAGGTGGCAACACTATTATTGTTTATGTTATTCTCATGTTCTATACAGTTTTGCAAGGGCATTGGTAGTCTTTTATTAGCTAGCCTGTGTAAATAAGCTGACAGCCCTTATTAGAGCTGGAGATAGGGTTTTTTTTCCTTTTGAAAATGATGTTGCATAGTCCAGATCGTGAAAAGTACAATGCAGGAAAGACGCTCATGTGATCCTTAGCAAACATTTTGAAGGAAAATATTGTTTTATAGGAGTTTGTTTGTCATAACATGTTCTGCTGAAGAAAAAGTACCCACTATGTTGAAGTTTAGTTCTTTTTGCAATAAGAATCCCTGTTAGATTAGCAGTTTTAGATTTTCCTGCTGCACCTATAACATGAGAGCATGGTCCTAAGCATAACATGTAAGAGAAATTATTTTACAAGTGTCTGCAGTCCTGTACAAGTAATGTAAAATCTATGAGTAAAAGTGTAGAACATTTCCTTTTTCTTGAGGGTTCTTCAGATTGGTAATATAGGAATACACCAATGTAAGTATTTGGAGTATGTCTGTATTGTTTTTCTCTTTTCCTCAGAATTTAGTAAATGAACACAGACTTCCTTGGCTGTTTGGGATTGGGTGATGTATTACTCTTGTCAGTTCACCAAAACGTTCCTTTTATACTTGCCAATAGGTCCAGGGTTTTCTACTCTCAGATAGATGAAGTGGTTCTTGGGTGCCTTGCTAATGTATGGGGCGCCCCAAGACTAAGGAAGTATTCTGAGACTATCCTCTCTGTTGTTAGATTATTTCTGTGCCTTGTCTAAAGACCTCTTGTTCTGTCCACCAATAGATATTTGCTGCCTTACAACCATTGCCAGAGGGGCCCGGACATCAGATCCAGCCTGGGGAGTCAGCGCCACTGCAGCTTGAAGCCAAAGTGAAGGTAACCAGCACAGGCGTTGCTGGCAACTAGGACCTCAGTGAAGGCGGAAGCACTGGGACGTGAAGTGTGTACCCCTGCCACTGTCTTGGGCGAAAGACGGGGTCACAAATCAGGATGAAGAAATCTTTCTGTGGATCCAGTTTTTGATGCCGCCCAGCTGAGAGAGTCACAGACCGATAAGGACGGCAAGGAGGCTTTTGCTTGAGGTGACCCCCTTTGAAACAAGGGTTGCTTCAGGCCTCTTAATCCTGGTCCCAAAGTGAATGCAAGTCTACGCCTTTGTTTGTTGATCAAGAGATGCCCGAGCACATTGGGTACAATTTGTGGCCCCAACAAAAGAGCAGTGCGCCAGAAGTGCAAATACAGGAGTTAGGGAAGGACTTGAGTTTAGGGTACAGGTGCTATGCCCTTGGTGCCTGTTAGATTAAAGTGAAGAAAACTGGTGCACTGCCTGAGACACTGGATAGGATCATTGAGGGTATTTGCCCTGGGGGGTGATTGCCCTATCCTGAAAGAAAGACTTTTTCTTCTCCGTGATTCTTGAGTTGCGAGTTGTGCAGCTCCACCGTGGGAACAACAAGAGCCTGCCTGTGAGGCTCAAAACGGACACAGGGAGAAGACTCCCCTCTGGCTGGTTGGTTCAAGGACTTTTTTTTTTTGTTAGTAATGTACCCCTTTGGTCGTCCCATTTTTGAGGAGGAGCAGCCCTTTGCGGCTCCTTGTCCTAATTCCTATGGCCCTGTGTGGTCCTCCTGGTCCCCCGGAGCCAGGATTGTTTTTGTAATAATATGTCTGATTGCTTTAATATTTTTTAAGAGTAATGTTTATTCTGCACGAGAAAAGTTCATCTGAGCATGTTACTTTACTCTTTCCTTAAGTATATTAATTGATAATTTAGCCCTCATAAGAAATACTGGAAAAGTCTATTGAAAATGTTTTTATTAAGTATGTGCTGTTGGCTATTAATTGAAATAGATAGTCACTGAAATACATCAGAGCCCTGAAACTTAGAATTAGACTAGATGATTTTGGACTCTTGTTTCTGCTTGGAGCTGGAAGCTACTGACTATCCTGTGTGTAATGATTAATACTTTTTACATGCTGTGTATGTATCCAATGTGGTCCAATGCTTTGCTCCATTTGCATCTCTGCTTGTATACCTGGGAAGAGGGAACGTTGCTGAAACAAAGGCCCAACAAATGTTGAATAAAGAGGTGGCCGAAATAATGTTAATAGATGTACGGGATGAATATTTAGATTACCCCAGATAAACGAATGTCTTCAGCCAATGCTGAAAGGGCCGTCTGTTGTAATTTGGCAGCACTTAAGTTAAGCATTGGCTAAAGACAGCCTGTATTCAGAGGCTAAATTGTCCGCTTTGTGGAATCCATTTTGTATTTCTGTCAGCCATTTTGGCTGCCATGTGCTACCATGTGCTCGCCATGTGCTCTGTCCTACCTTCCTGTTAACTGCTCTTGAAATCTGCCTAGAGACAAGTTAACTTTAGTTCCTCTTGCTTTGCACATGCTCAGTTGAGCTTGCAGCTGTTTCAAGTTTATAAATGTCAGGATGTGTCTACTAAAAGTAGAAACTGTTATCTCCACCCACTTGTCGACTGTGCATTCTCTGTATGACCTTATATGTACCTACAACCAGCATTTGTGTTTGTACCGCCTTCATTTGAGCCCCTGTGTGGGTATAAAAGGACCAGGATCCTTCCATTCAGTGTGCTACTTCATGCATTACTGAAGGGTGATGTGTGAATGTTAGCTCCACCTTATAAGGTTTAATAAACTCTGTCTTTTATATTTCAGTTTCTGTGCCAACTTCTTCCTAAGTGTCTGAGGACTCTGTGCAGAGAAGGGAGAACCCCTAAGCACTGGTAGGCCTTGCTGAGGCTCACTACAACAGTTCGAGCTTAAGTCAGTCATGTCTAAAATCTCTATGGAAATTAACATGAGAAAAACACTTTTTTGACTTCCCCTTTTTCTTGGCCTGTGCTTGATGGATCACCCCAAAACTTTCCATGCACAACAAGAATCAGTGGTGTACTTTTTTTCATGAAGATTCGTCAATCGGCACTAAAGATATAGGGAAGTCAAAAACGCTTTTCCTATGGAAACATGATCCTAATTATAACTACCTACTGGTGACCATACTGGAAAAAAACAATGGTCCATTGTAGAATCCTAACAGGGCTAATCAGAAGATTTAATTAGACACTCCAATTGCTAGTGCTGACCAGTGGTGTTTACAAATGACTTAATCAAAGCAGCATATTTATTGAGAAACCTTTGTTCTTGGGAAATAAGTGCAATCCACAGGCCATAACATGAAGATGTTTCAGCAGGTTGACTGCATCTGTTAACAAAGGGTAGACACATATTGACCCCGTCAGTGTAACATGCATTCGACTTTGAATATCTAAGGGTATCACCAATTTGTTTTTGCTTGATCTGTTTGGTGGTGTTTAACTTCTTGTCTCTTTAAGAAGCTGAGCATGAACTTCTGAGGGTCACATAACTAGTTAGCTTAGAGAAATTAACCAGACAAATTACTACATCAAGTAAAGTAGGTCAGGCACCATGGTCTGTGGAATGAGAAACAGCCCACAATCCATCAATCCATTCTGTGTCTGTGCTTGTTTAGCTTTTCCATAATGAGTTCGATTGAACCACAGGCTTTACACCAGATGGTGCCTTTTTCGCAATTCCTTTAAAATTGGTTTTGCAATCATGCCACCTTTCCTAAGCCTGAAGACTTAGGTTTCTCAAAGCTGCCCAGTGGGTCATGTGAACAGCCCTGCTGGGCCTCCAGACAATATTGCTTGTTGTTGGTACCACAATGGAATCTGATCTTTTCTGAACCTCCGACTTTCATTCTTGATCAATGAAAACATTGATAGAAAATGTTTTCAGTCTTTGTTTTTTTTGCACCACTCCAGCAGCATAATAAGAATATTCTAGGCATCTCACATAACAGCCAGAATACTTTTCTATTATTCCAAGCTGAAGTATTCGAATAACCTTCTTTGAAGGCTCTAATTGTTTTTAAAGTGAACATTTTGGCTTCTCAGAAGACTTCACTGAGACCGGGCTAGTACTACTAGGAAGGGGTACAATGGCTTTCCTCACATCAGACTGCCAGTATGATCCCAATATGCAACTATAAGACATTTAACTATATCAACTTTAGTCTAGTGTATTGAAGATGGAATTTCTGCATCTGCTGGCACCAGGCTTACCCTCAAATGACTCCTTGTTAAAGCATCTAAAGTGTACTCATTCCATTTACTTGCCCTAAAAAAGTCCTGAGCTGGTATATTTTATCACTTTCTCTCAGTAAAAAGTGGGTAATTTGTGTATTTGCCGCTTTCCTTGGATGTGGTAGGCCATTGCTTCCTAAACCTTTTAGACCCATGACTTTAGACCCACGACCCACTTTTTAGAATGACAAACATTTGGTACTCACGTAGCTTTAATAGGCATGAGATGGGCAAATTTTGAATTTAACCAAAGCATGATGTGGTGCCCATTGTCATTTACAAGCAGCACATTTTGCATTGAAAGGCCCACTAATATGCACAGATATACAGTTTTACTGATCAAACTATATTTCACACAAATGTGTGGAAATCTGGTTTCAGTGAATATTACTTATTTGTGCATCACCAAGTGAAGTGTCTTGATTTGTTCTGTTCCTATTAAAATCTTTGTTTCCATCGCACTTCAGAATTAGACAAAATAGGCTTGATGTTTACTTTCCTACCTGCTGAATGTGTACAATTTATTTACAGGTATATACAATTTGTTGTTTGTTTTACACTCTGGGTACCTCAGAAATATTGTCACATAATTCACTTCACTTTTCTTTTTCTGACTGCAAAGTGGGAGGAGTTTGTAAATACCAGTTCCCCATGTACAAAATGGAGCAGCAATTTGAAAGAACACACAGCCTGACATTTGACCTGTCTTTGAAGCTCAGCAAATGTGACAAGATAAATGCAGAAATTAAAGGCATCTTTATTTATTGCTTGGACTTTTCTGACCCAGCAAAAATCAGCTCAAGACCACCCCAGTGGTTTGCGATCCACAGTTTGGGAAACACTGTGGTAGTAATTTCTCAGATTCTCAGGAATTAACACTTAATCAGCAGTTGCCCAGAGTTACTACCATCACATGATTGGTCAAAGGTTATTTCGAGTCACTGCAAGGGCTGGTAGGGAGGTTAGCATTGATCATCATGTATTAGCTCTAGAATTATTAGAGTTATCCAAATGATGGACTGAGCAATCAAAAGAACCATAACTGGTTTAACTGTCTTTTTGACTGCATAATACATTTTTCCTATTGATCAATTTATAGGTCGTGTATTTGTATTTATTCTACAGATCAAATAAATGAAGCTTGATACATTCTGCTGCCATTTGGATCTGTTATGTCTTACACACTAAAGCAGGTGCAACAAACCACTAAACCAACACACATTAATGAACTTAGGATGCATTTGTTTTTATTTAGATGTCAAACAAATCATCTAAATATAAATTTAGATTCGCAAAAAAAAATTCTATCTGAGAGGTCAATCAGCATTTTAAAAGTAGTACACTTCTTTATGTGTCACAAAATATGTTCGAGGAAAATAAGGGCGAGTTATGGTATGCAACATGTTTGAAAACGTTATTGAGAGGGCAGTGGGAGGGAGTGGGAGTAGACAAACTGTTCCTGTGTTTCTATTTCTCCACAAGGGTCAAAGGAAAGCTCTTTCAAAAGCTGAGAATGTCTGTTTTGTAATAAATAAATGTGTCTTTTGATAAAAGCTGCAATGAAGGGCTTAGCAGCATAAACGTCTGTTTAAGCTCAGATTTCCAGTGAAATGTTTTGGGATATTTGTATTGTTGAACAGTTTACAGAAATAAGTTCATTCAGCATCCAAGCAACTAGTCAGAGTTATTCTGTTTTGTTTTCTCTAGAATGTAATTCTATATTAAAACAAGTATTTCAAAAGTATGGCTACTTTACTATTGCAGGGAATCTAGCATACAGGATTAGTTCTGATGTAAAAGATGGCAGTACAATATCTTTACACATCCTTCATGACGGTGAGAAGTCGATCAGCTCTTATAAGGTCTGATTCACAAACATATAGAAATATTAACTGCACAAATAAAGGCATTTACAAAGTCAAAATCCCCTTCCTTTGCGAAGGAGCAACAATTGGATTTCCCCTTCATAAATGGAGCTTGCTCATCCAGATATTTCATGGGGTTTCTAAGCATAGGTGCACATCAAGTGGTGAGAGGAGTTGTAGGGATCATGTCACCTAAACCTTTGATGTGTTCCCTTTGCTTCCCATCCTTTTAGCCTAAAGCTCCATTAAGGCAATGACAGACACCTTCAGTTTTTATAACCAAAAACATCCATTTGGCAGCACTCAAAACAGGACTGGAACTCACCAATAGCCTTCAGGTCAGTTCAGTTCCATGTTTATAATCTTTAACACCGTATTAATGAGGAAATGGATTCTGCTTAAAATTGTCCAAGACCATCGAGTAATCAGGAGGATGATGTTCACCAAATAAAACCTAAGTAAAGAAGATGGTACAATCAAGCAAAGATGCATGTCCCTGCAAATAAGTTGTGAAGAGTGCTAAAGCACCAAAAACATGAGTAATTACATCACAATGACACACCTATAGAAATGCATTATCAAACCCCACAACTGTTCATGCAACATTGTATATGTGCTTTGGAGCACAAGCATGAACAAAGCTACAGCAAATAAACTATAAACGAAGAAATGCAACGCATAGGCACACATACATGAATGCTGTGGACCAAAACGGATGTTATCAAAATGTTACGAATCAAGCACTGATGCACTCGATTTAAGAATTGACCTACTCAAATCAATTGACTGCACCATGAGTAGACGTTTTCACATGTCATAAATACCACCACACTGGATTTCAGCTGCAAGTTTCTTTTTCGAGCAATCAAGGGTCAGATAACTTCATTTAACACAATACATACATTTCATTCCCAAATCATACACACGGTATATTGTTCTACTAAATGGGCAGTTAAGACCAGCTCCCTCCTTATCTAATTACAACCCCAGTTTACTTACTTACTCATGCCTCAGTCGGTGGTTTGGGAACCTTAACTGAGTCTGCACTATTCTCAGAGAAGAGTCCCAGCAAGGACTTTATTCGAGTTTCGAAGATTGCTATGATCAATTATTTCAGTTCTAGAGATGCTCGCTTGAGCCTTATCTCTAGTTCACGTAAAAGTAGTGGGGCAGTTTGCAACTTAGTGGTTGTTTCCACTGAGTGCAGGTTTCATGCTTCTTCACCCTCTTAAAAAACTGCATATGTAAAATCATTTTGCAAGAAGAAATCGCTGATAACATTTATTACTCTCAAGGACAGCCATTTACCTCAGTAGACTTATTGAATTAAATATGAGACAAAGAGGGAAATTCTAGAAATATACTGAACTTTTCTCATCATTAATTATAATAATAAGTAAGTGTTGGACCTGACGTCCGTGGCGTGGTTTTCCCCCAACTCTTCAATCCTCCTGCTTTTCCTTACTTCATTTTTGCTGGCCTTAGGATTCTCCACACTTAATCACTGCTAACCAGTGCTAAATTTGCTTGTGCTATCGCTCATAAACATGGTCAAATTGGCTTAAACCCAATTGGCACTTAGAATGTACTTGTAAGTCCCTTGTAAAGTGGTACTGCCTGTACCCAGGGCCTCAAAATTAAATGCTGCTAGTGGGCCTGCTTATCGTTAGTACCAATGGGGTAACCCAGTTACGCACATAACCTGGGGCTAAATACGTTACGCGAACAATGGGTCTGCCACAAAATAAATTTAAAACATTTCTTATTTTGTCCCCGCAGATGGGAGGACCCCAATTAATGGTACGATAAGCCACAACACAGAATCTCTACAAGTTAGACCACTTACACCAAATGAAATGTGGATAACGTTTATATAAGAAGAAAATCATATCCTGCAAGAATTAAATAATGAAATTCAGGACATGTACACACAAAAGAACAATCTGGGTTTTACACAATGGTGAAAACACAGCGGAGGTGAGTACGATGAAGTTGTACACATAAATCACAACACATTTTATACATAAGCAACAAAACACATATAACGCAATCATTCAGGTCAGCGTTGTTTTATCCATGAGAGACCCCTAACTAGACCTAGCATCTATTCTCACAGTTATAAGGTCTAGTTGGGCATCAACGCTTGATTTTGTATACGTCAACGTTTCAACCCCTTAAGAACGTGTGAGTATCAAAACACATCACTGCGGGGTCTTCATCAGGACTACGTACAGTATTTGTGTGTTGCCTGTATAGAAAGAAGATTGAATGTACTTTTAGAGATCAATGTGTGACAAAAATATTTAAGTATAGGACAAATGCAAAAGCACAGGGTTAAAGCTCACTGTCTAAACGTTGTCCCAGTGAAATGCCAAAATGTATGGACATTGCCGTCAGTACAAAGTGACCAGTATCTCCCTTGACAGGTAATCGTCCATGAAAGGTTAGCCGAAGTGTGGCAATCCTGACAGAAATAAATCTAATATGGACATTAAGGGCACCGTGTGCTCCCTTAAGATCTAAGAAAAAGAAAACGGAGAACATGCATCCATTGGAAATTCAATAATTAAATTACATAATATAGAAGCGATGGAGATGTATAAACTCACCTCCGGCGTCAGGCGCTCGGGGTGTGGTGGATAATTCAAAAATATCACGCAACCTCTGTGGGGTTGAGGATTCAAAGTGAAAAAACGGGCCCGCCGCCTCCGTTTGCAAAATGTTCCAAAATACAGGAGCAAGCCTGCTATCTTGAAATCTGTGTACCAAGATTGTGAAAAAATGGTTAATGTGATGTCCATGCGATAAAAAGTAATTAAATGAATCAATGGTAAGTAGTCTTAACACTTACCTCTGGTGTCTCACGCTTGGAGTGTAATGGTTAATTAAGTATCCCACTATCTCTGTAGGCTCAGAGCTTCAATCCATGAAAAAACGGTTCAAACTGCTTCCGTTTGCATAAGCTTCCATATATCAGGAGCAAGCCTGCTACCTTGACATCTGTGTACCAAAAAACCATAATGATTTGATGTTCTTACTATTCAAAAGTGCTAAATTGAATCAAGTCAAGTCACCGAACTTACCTCTGGCGTCTCGCGCTCGGAGTCTGGTGTAGAAGCGTCCTCCAGGCCTGGAGAAGTGCTTCTACTGAAATAGATTAAACGAAGCCTCGGCGTCCGCGTGCACGCCAAGCACGTTCGGAATACAAATTCCTACGTGTTGGCATGGAAACAGACACGACACGTTGATACAAAGAGTCAACGCACCGTGCTGCAGGACGGCAGTGTCCCTTTGAGGATTGTTCCTGCACCGCGTTACGTGTATGATATATTACACGTACTCCAAATCACAATAATAATCCTGTGCCGCTAGGGGGTTATGTTGAAAATTAAAGGCTCAAAAAGGATTCCCACGAGTTGGACTCCAGATGAAACGTGTTGCGTGCATGAATTGCCGCATTGCACGTTTTTGGATTTTAATACTATGTTCAAGAAGCAACATCTTTCCGTGTAGATAAAAAGACTATTTCACGCTAGCTCATGATTGAATGTCCCATGGTGACATGCTTTGCCAATAATGATACACCAAATATAACCATAAAACACATCCCCGCTTAGTTTGTACATTCAAGCATACAAATTATTGATTCATAATATTAGGAAACGCTTTAAATTTCAAAACACTCGGGTTGCATCTCAAAAAATGGTGGATAAATATATACATGCTAATTCCTTAACATTTAAAAAGGGGTGACAATTTTGGAGAAAAATGAGCATACCAGTGTCGATACACATAAAAAATATATTACAGTGGAAGCAGTTGTCTTACAATACTTAATAGAGTGGTTCCAATGCATACAGCAGAACAAATGGAAAACATTGAATCTATTGCACACATTATGCTTGATATATGTTGACTAACTACATGCTAATTCCTTAACATTTAAAAAGGGGTGACACTTTTGGAGAAAAATGAGCATACTAATTCCTTCACAGTGGAAGCAGTCGTCTTACAATACACAATAGAGTAGTTCCAATGCATGCAACAGAACACATGGCAAACGTTGAATCTATTGCACACATTATGCTCGATATATATGTTGACTAACTCAAAAGGAAAAGACACACAATTGATGGACGGAATGCAGAACAAATCAAAACATTCACCCCCAGTCAAGAGATCTGGGTTAAATCCATCATACTTTTCCTCACCATGCCACCCCAGTTTAGACCTGGCCATATGCAAATCAGTCTTGACCATGTGCCTCATGGGAACAGTCCAGCCCGAACTGCCAAGCCAGGTCCTCCCTGGACCGGAAACAAGCATCCTAGGACCGGTTTCGGGGTTTCACCCCTCTTCAGCCAGGATAGCTTGATTCCAATGGCACAGTGAGCCCAGGACCCACGTCTGGGCATACCTGGCGCACTTAGGCTCAAAAGGAATAAGACTCAAAAGCCTTTGGTCAATACAGATCGTATGTCATCGTCACATTGCATTGCGGTAGATGTTATCCAGCAATTAAACAACTTCAATTGAGCAAACCATACGATACTCATGTGCATTATACCTGTTAAGAACAGTATTGATGTTTGTCCTGTGCAAAGGAGTGAGATTTGTCTAGAAATCTCCTCTGATTCATTTAATCCCCTGTGTACCGAGTCTAAGAGGTGTATCCACTTACATTCCTGCAGACTCAAAGTGGCTGTGAGGGCACCTCCTCTTGGATTGGGTAATAGTTTTTCTAACACCCACCATTTAAGACTATCATAATTTTCTTCATTTCATTGCTCCTATTGCCAAAGGTGGAGACACAGACAATTCTGTCACTCTCAGTTTATTTATTTTGGTTGACTTCTAATAATGTCTCTTTGTGGCAATAACACACACTTTTTCTAGATTTTTTCAGGAGACTGCGAGGATAACCTTGATCACTCAGCCTGCCAATTAGTGAATCAGATTCCCTAAATCGTCAATGTGAATTGTCTGTGTCTCCACCTTTGGCAATAGGATCAATGAAATAAAGAAAATTATCAATCATAACTGGTCACTCATATCAGATGAAATAGGTACCACTGATCCGCCACTTTTTGCTTTCAAAAGGGGAAGAAACATCAGGGATCAGGTAGTCAGTTCATAATTGAGGGACAAATCATCGTCAGACATACGATCTCAACTTGGGCTACCACCACTGCAGGGTCACTTCAGATGTGGGCGATGCAAGGCGTGTGATCTGACAGTTGAACAAAAAGAATTCACACACGCAAATAGACAGTTCCAGCTCCGTCATCCCACCAATTGTAACACCAAGGATGTGATCTATATCATCAGGTGCCCTTGCAACAAGGTATATATTGGTCAGACCAAACAGAAGATCAAGACCAGAATCTTACAACATTGCTCAGGAATCAGATGTAAGGTTCAAGGCGCCCCATTAGTGGAACACTTCAGTGAGATGCCTCACCCGTATGATAGTCTTAAGTGGTGGGTGTTAGAAAAAGTATTACCCAATCCAAGAGGAGGTGCCCTCACAGCCACTTTGAGTCTGCGGGAATGTAAGTGGATACACCTCTTAGGCTCGGTACACAGGGGATTAAATGAATCAGAGGAGATTTCTAGACAAATCTCACTCCTTTGCACAGGATGAACATCAATACTGTTCTTAACAGTATCGTATGGTTTGCTCAATTGAAGTTGTTGAATTGCTGGATAACATCTAACGCAATGCAATGTGACGATGACATACAATCTGTATTGACCGAAGGCTTTTGAGTCTCATTCCTTTTGAGTTAGTTAACATATATATCAAGCATAATGTGTGCAATAGATTCAACATTTGCCATGTGTTCTGTTGCATGCATTGGAACTATTCTATTGTGTATTGTAAGACGACTGCTTCCACGGTGAAGGAATTAGTATGCTCATTTTTCTCCAAAAGTGTTACCCCCTTTTTAAATGTTAAGGAATTAGCATGTAGTTAGTCAACATATATATCAAGCATAATGTGTGCAATAAATTCAATGTTTTCCATGTGTTCTGCTGTATGTATTGGAGCTACTCTATTGTGTATTGTAAGACAACTGCTTCCACTGCAATATATTTTTTATGTGAAGGAAGTGGTATGCTCATTTTTCTCCAAAATTGTCACCCCTTTTTAAATGTTATAGAATTATCATGTATATATTTATCCACCATTTTTTGAGATGCAACCCGAGTGTTTTGAAATTTTTTACCTACACGGAAAGATGTTGCTTCTTGAACATAGTATTAAAATCCAAAAACGGGCAATGCGGCAATTCATGCACGCAACACGTTTCATCTGGAGTCCAACTCGTGGGAATCCTTTTTGAGCCTTTCATTCTCAACATAACCCCCTAGTGGCACAGGATTTTTATTGTGAATTGGAGTACATGTAATATATCATACACGTAACGCGGTGCAGGAACAATCCTCCACGGGACCCTGCCCTCCTGCAGCACGGCGCGTTGACTCTTTGTATCAACGCATCGCGTCTGTTTCCATGCCAACATGTAGGAATTTGCATTCCGAACATGCTTGGAGTGCACGCGGACGTCGAGGCTCCGTTTAATCTATTTCAGTAGAAGCGCTCCACCAGGCCGGGAGGACGCTTCAACACCGGATTCCGAGCGCGAGACGCCGGAGGTAAGTTCGGTGACTTGACTTGATTCAATTTAGCACTTTTGAATAGTAAGGACATCAAATGATTATGCTTTTTTGGTACACAGATGTCAAGGTAGCAGGCTTGCTCCTGAAGTATGGAAGCTTATTCAAACGGAGGCAGTTGGCCCAGTTTTTACACGGATTGAAGCTCTGAGCCTACAGAGATAGTGGGATACTTAATTAACCATTACACTCTGAGCGTGAGACGCCGGAGGTAAGTGTTAAGACTACTTACCATTTATTCATTTAATTACTTTTTATCGCATGGACATCACAATAACCATTTTTTCACAATCTTGGTACACAGATTTCAAGGTAATAGGCTTGCTCCTGTATTTTGGAACATTTTGCAAACGGAGGTGGCGGGCCCCTTTTTTTCACTTTGAATCCTCAATCCCACAGAGGTTGCGCGATATTTTTGAATTATCCACCACACCCCTAGCGCCTGACGCCGGAGGTGAGTTTATACATCTCCATGGCTTCTACATTATGTAATTTAATTATTGAATTTCCAATGGATACATGTTCTCCGTTTTCTTTTTCTTAGATCTTAAGGGAGCACACGGTGCCCTTAATGTCCATATTAGATTTATTTCTGTCAGGATTGCCACACTTGGGCTAACCTTTCATGGACGATTACCTGTCAAGGGAGATACTGGTAACTTTGTACTGACGGCAAAGTCCATACATTTTGGCATTTCACTGGGACAACTTTTAGATGGTGAGCTTTAACCCTGTGCTTTTGCATTTGTCCTATACTTAAATATTTTGTCACACATTGATCTCTAAAAGTACATTCAATCTTCTTTCTATACAGGCAACACACAAATACTGTACGTAGTCCTGATGAAGACCCTGCTGTGATGTGTTTTGATACTCACACTTTCTTAAGGGGTCGAAACGTCGACTTATACAAAATCAAGCGTTGCTGCCCAACTAGACCTTATAACTGTGAGAATAGATGCTAGGTCTAGTTAGGGGTCTCTCATGGATAAAACAACGCTGACCTGAATCATTGCGTTATATGTGCATTGTTGTTTATGTATAAAATCTATTGTGATTTATGTGTACAACTTCATCGTACTCACCTCCCCTGTGTTTTCACCATTGTGTAAAACCCAGATTGTTCTTTTGTGTGTACATGTCCTGGGTTTCATTATTTAATTCTTGTAAGATATGATTGTCTTCTTATATAAACTTTATCCACATTTCAATTGGTGTAAGTGGTCTAACTTGTAGAGAATCTGTGTTGTGGCTTATCGTACCATTAATTGGAGTCCTCCCATCTGCAGGGACAAAATAAGAAATGTTTTAAATGTATCTTGTGGCAGAGCTAGTGGGCCTGCAGCACTTATTGTGCTTCCACATGAGTAGCCCTTCAAACATGTCTTAGGCCTGTCATTGCAGCTTGTGTGTGCAGTTTTAAACTAGGCCCACTAGTAGCAGGCCTTGGGCACATGTGGTACCACTTTACTAGGGACTTATAGGTAAATTAAAGTAAATTAAATATGCCAATTGGGGGGGAAGCCAATGTTACTATGTTTTAAGGAGGGAGCCTGTGCATGTTAGCCCTGGCTAGCAGTGGTGAAGTGCACAGAACTGGGTAGCAGTGGTAAAGTGCACAGAGTCCTAAAGTCAGCAAAAACAAGATCAGCAAAAATGGAGGGGGGAGGCAAAATGTTTTGAGGAAGAACACCCTAAGGCTGACAGTTCTAACAATAGGTTAATGTGGGGGTTGCTTGTGTATCACCCAGCCAAGAATTGTAGTTGCTGCTTGAGTAGGGTTTCACCCCCCTCAACCAGTAACCCAACTTCCAACATAAGTTTTTTTCAAAGCGATTGTGATTTGATCTTGTAACGTACATCAGTCTAATTTCTAATGACGAATAGAAATGACTGAGCCTGTGCTGCTCAACCACTGGAAATATATGCTTGGAACATCCCAACATTGTTAGCTGATGAGTTCAATAATCTCTTTGTAAATGAAAGTGAAAGAAACACATGGAATTTACAACATCCACAAGTTCTTTCTGCTGCATATGTAGAATTCAAGCAGTCAGTATACTGCTTCAGAGAGCTAACATAATATCATCACAAATATCGAACACCATGTCAGAATCCCTGACTTCAGCTTCACGACTTTGAAACATAAATTAGAACAACACCAATGCAAACGTTCTTAAATATTTCCTTAATTTTTGTTACATCATTGCTTGGTGAGTATACACATGGTCAGTATGTGCTCTTTACATTATCCTACCTAAATAATTGTTTATAAACGCCCACATGATATTTTAAATATATGCTCATATCTTACCTCACACAGTAACTGCTTTGCAGAGACAAGACAATCAAATACATGCATTTGAAAGTGACACGTATAAGAAAACAGCACTGCTACATTTTAGGAAAGTTTGCCCTTTACAAGTCCACATAGGTATGCATTTGAACATAGCAATGCAGTTTAAAAGTAATTTGTTATTGCAAATGGTCATACAGAGGAGGGCAGGGTTAAATGAGTGACTTCAGGTCTGTGTGTGTTCTTGTGTGTGTGCCCAAATGCATGCTTGTTTGTGTGTGTGTGTGTGCGTGCGTCGTTGCGTGCGTGCGTGTGTGTGTGTGTGTGCAGCCCTGCCAAGTACCACGCATCAGGCGTTAGACTAACGTATTTCAGTAAGGTGGTCCGCATCACTGCACTGAAATGCGAAGTCACGCATAATAGTGCCTTCTCGGTACTAAGTAAATCATGCACCAATACAGAAAAACTAAAGCTGGTCCCTGAGTCTCGTCTGGAGTGGCAGCGCGCCGTGCACGCTGCTTCCAGCAGGCTTGGGGGCGAGTCTGCAGCTATAAGCTGGTACAATCTAACAGAATTCACCAACATGTCCTGCAGCATGATTAATGGCTGTAAGTTATGACGTTGTGGCGCAAGTGGTGAGCAGGTGGCTCGTAGCTATAGTTGGAATAAACTAGTGGCAGGCTGCAGGCAGTGGCAATGGCATCGCTGCTCACAGCATCACCAAGTTGTGCCGCAGTTATTTAATCAAACATGCGATGGACCCGTCTGGCAGCTCAGCTGACCCCCATATGGACCGCGGTGGCCGATGGAACTGTTCCTCAGCACACCAGCCCCTCCTGTGTAGCTGCTGCTGAGCCACGCAATCATGCCTGGGCCGGAGTTTGTTGCGGCAGGAGTCCTTGTGGTGAGGTAAACCCGAATGAAAAGTCACATCGCAAAGTTAGTAAGTAGTGCCTCCTGAGGTATCCCTCTGCAAAATCATGTGCTTTTAAATTTTAAATTCTGTTAATAGCGCTAGCGTGCCACATTGGTGCCTGTCCGACTTCCTGCGTTCTACTAGGGTTCAGCAGCTTGGATTACGGCAGCATTTGAGCTGGTCTAGGAAAAACTAAGCCGGTGTTGGTGAGCGATGATCAATTGGCGTGATGGGGCTCTTCAAGAGTGACCGTTCGCCCAGCATCGTGTGAACCCGAGTGAACCTGTTCCCGCCTCTGACACAAACCAACTGAACGGCTGTACCAAGTCCAGTAACAGTGTCAAAAACAAAAGGCAGGCAGCAAGGAACTTCAAGTAAAAAACTCTATTCTGTAAAAGTGACTTTTAATTTTGTTTTTAAAAAAATGTGTCAGGGCTCTCGTCAGGCCACAGCAGCTTGCACTACACATTGCTCCTGCTATGCTGCCAATGATAGTAGCAACGCAACTACTGACCATCACACACCTACAAGTGTGACAATTCTGGGGCTGAATTATTTGTGTGTCCAAGAGTTTTCATGCAACAATAAAAATGTCAAAATAACTCGTGTGAATAATGGAGTGCTGAAGCAAGATCAGCGTTTTGTTTAATGACAGTTTTTACAAAAGAACATGAACCACGCATGTTCTCAAAAATGTATTTTATGAGGATTAGCTGTGAGTTACTGCTTTTTACCAGGTTAGTGCCCATCCATTTCTGGTGTTTTAAAGCAGCTTTAAGATCTTATTAGAGTTTCTCATTGCTCAAATGGGTGTAATTTCTGATATTTATGTGCTTCCCTTGTCTTCATTTCTTGATTTTGCTTGCGAGAAAATGTCACTCATAGCCATTGAATGTCACTCATAATTACAATGAACTTATGCAAATGTCACATATAAGCAATCTGAAACCTTGGCAGCTATGTGTGAGTGTGTGTGTATCAGTGACATGCAGCCATGGATCGGTCTAAGGAGGCACACTTGGGCATTTTTTTTAGCTAAGCAGCAAGGACTCTAGGGCCTGCCTTAGCTAGGGATGCCCATTGTTAGTCCATGAATGAAACAGCAATGCAAGATTGCTAAAATATCCATGTTACATAATCCTAGAGGCAATCAGTTGCAGTGGTTATCCAACCCTTGCAGAAACTCCGATTTGCACAGGGATTAGAATTGCCAATATTGTTGTAATTACCGCACCCCCCTGCAATTTTATCCAAGTAAATTTCCAGAGTGACACCTGCCACAATTTACCAGGGGAAATGCTCAGCAAATACCGGTAACATGGCATTTTGGTGTGCAAAGCAGAAAAGTCCACATTATTGCCCAAAACTTGTAAAAGAAAGTTATTATTGCATCTGTTAAATTCCGATCCAAGTTGGATCGAATTTTAAAAGTGTGATAATTATCACATCCTCCACAGCCCCTTGGTAACGAAGGCCTTGGAGCAACCGCAATATTCATCCTTTGAAACAGCACTGATCACCGCTGTGAATCTTACAAGAAAGTGAAATTAGAATACTTTACGTATGTTTAAGTAGGAAGTTTTCATTTTTAATGAGCTCTGCAGATTTTATTTAAACTAATGTTCTACATAACTGTTTAACGATTGAGAGTAAAATGATATTTCATTTAGAAAAAAGGGTCAGGCCCTGTTCCTTTAGAACCTTTCCTGTGCTAATTAAACGCACACAATACATTGAAAAGCCATTATCTCCATAGACTTTGATTAATGAAAACGTTAGTTTCTCATCTGTTTCATGTGCATAAGAATTAAGCAGTTGTGCAGAAACCAAGTCATGATTGGCTTAGTTAAGAGTTTTAAAAAGGCTTTCTTCTAACGTTAAATGTAAAGCTTACTTGTCAGAAAATATATTCCTCCTGCAAACTGCCTTTTCCCCTGCAAAACATGCAGAACGTGGGTTTTCGAGTGAATGGGGGAGAGAGGGGGGGTTTACAGCCCTGATGGACATCTTGAGGCTTATTCACAAAGGTAAAATCGGTAACAAGTTTACATGACGGGAATGTACCTATTTTACACTTGCCAGTATTCTCAAAGGGTTTCCAGATAGACATAAACCCATTTACCATGAGTAAAATCCCACATTAAAGTTCGGTTTGCCTTGAAAGTGTAAGATCGACCCCAAATGTGCATTTGTGGGCATACCCAAGCAGCGATCCATCCCCTTGCCACACAGTAAAGGGTCGTAAACTTACTCCAGTACGGGGCTGATGCAGCTAACCTTCCACATAAGGAAGGGGAGAAGAGCACCCCCAGATTTGCTAGCAGTGATGAGGAAGAGCTTTCTCAACGGGGAAAAATATTTGCACTATAGAGATTAAAAAAAAAAAAGTGTGTATGCACAGGGGATCCTATTTTGATTGTCTGTTATGTTATGTTATGTTATGTTATGTTATGTCAATTTAATCTTGTAAGGCGCACAGCTACCCAAAGGTTTCCCGGCGCTGCCCATCAGAACTGAGAGAAAGAAAAGAAAAGAGTAAATGATTCTACATATTAAACAGCCAGGTTTTTAAACACTTGCGATAATTCTCATAAATGGTTTCAGTCCGGAGTGCCATCGGAAGGGAGTTCCCCAGAGAGGGGCCAAGATAAGAAAAGGACCCACCGCCCATGCGTGACAGCCTGGTCCTAGGCACCGTAAATTTCGCCTGAGTGGCAGAACGTAAGGAACGTGCGGGAAGGTAAAGGTGAACTAAAGCATTCAGATATTGAGGCGCTTTACCCCTTTTGATTTTGAACATATAGCTCAGGGCTTTGAACTTAATACGGTTCTCAACCCTGAGCCAATGAAGATCTCGAAGGGCGCCTGAAATGAAAGCTGTTTTAGAGACCTTACAGAGCAACCTGGCCGCCTCATTTTGTACCAGCTGTAACTTCCGTACCACATCCTTATTGGCTCCTAAATACAGAATGTTGCCATAGTCCAGCCTTGAAGTAACAAGAGCATGGACCACGGTACGTTGTGTAGCCAAAGGCAGCATCCAAAGGATTTTCCTGAGCCATTTAAGGATAATAAAGCAGATGGACGACACTTTCACTGCTTGTTGCCTCATTGAAAGTTGGTCATCGATTATGACACCTAAGTTCCGAACCTGCTGATTGGGTTGGGGCAAGGCACCCATTTCAGGTGGCCAATGTTGGGGGCCCCATAGATCTTTATTCTTGCCCAGTATCATCACCTCTGTCTTTTCACCATTGAGTTTAAGCAGGTTGGCTTGCATCCATCCTGCAATATTCCTCAACCCAGATTGAAGAGAGGATGATTTGGACGCCCTGTCAGCAGATAAGGAGAAGACAATCTGGGTGTCATCGGCGTAGGAAAAGAGAGACAACCCCGACTCTTCGGCAACCAGCGCCAAAGGCCTAACATAAATGTTAAAGAATAGATGACTAAGGATCGAACCTTGAGGGACACCATTGGGTGAAGAGTAAATTTTGGAACTGGAAGTGGGAGAGAAGACTTGGAACGTGCGATCAGCCAAGAAATCTTTAAGCCAATTAAGTGCCGGTCCAGTCACTCCCAAAGATTGCAGAGCTTGCAAGAGCAAAGTATGAGAAACCGTGTCAAACGCGGCACTTAAGTCAAGGAGTATAAGAGCCACGGTATCCCCGGCATCCACGCGGTTTCGTAACATTTCTGTGACTCCAAGCAAGGTAATATCCGTAGAGAAACCAGGTCGGAAGCCAGACTGTGAGTCATGCAAAAAAAATTGGGATTCGACAAATGATGACAGTTGGATGTTGACATGTTTTTCCAAAATGTTTGAAAAGGCCGGGAGCAGAGAAATGGGCCAGAAGTTAGACAGTTGTGCAGGGTCAGCATTACATTTTTTTTTAAAGTGGAAGAACCATTGAATACTTCCAAGCAGATGGTACCTTAGCTTCCATTAAGGAGGCATTAAGCAACTCCATAATTAACAGTAGAGATGACTTTTCAAATTTCTGCAACACAGAAATGGGGACAGGGTACCTAGGAGAACCGTATTTAAGACTGTCCAAGATTCGCATAAAGGAATTAATGTCTAAAGGCACCCAAGTCTCTAGATTATTGATGGGTGTCAAAGATGTTCTAGCCTGAGTATCCGTACTTATGATTGACTGATCAAGATCCTTCGTATGCTGTTGCCTATTAGCTGGTTGGACTTCATTCAATGTGGAATATATACTTTCCACTTTATTGAGAAAGAACCTAGCAAGATCATCACATTGAGATTCAGTGAGATTTCAGATTCAGTGTGTATTTCTCTACTATTGATAACTTAATAAAGCAGGAATAGGAGCCCACATGGAAATGACTTGGGGCAGCTTCCAGGCATGCTACTGGGAATGCTTTGTAAATAGAGAAAATTGGAAAAGTTCTTTCAGACAGGGGAGTACACCTCTGCCTGCACTTTTCCAACTTATTAAGTATATCCGGCCCTCTATTGGGGTACACCTGACTAGTTGGTATGAAAGGGATTCTTGGAATGTACAAGGAGTAAAGACAGAGTGTCTCTGGTGTCATTTGATGCAGCAGACATAACCCAAAAGACTCTCAGATATACATGTTGACAGTGACCAGGATAACCTTTTAAAAAAAGGTAAAACTAACTCCCATGAGGAGACATATTTTTTGTGTGGCAACTGACTCAGTCATCAAATGCTGTCCCACCACTGTCTCAAACTAAACCCCACAAAAGCTAGTGTTTTCTCCATTGTACACCTCCTTCTGTGTCCCATAGTCTGGAATGGATTTTGGCGCTCTTGTTTGTGACAAGTCAATCCCTTTAGATGCAGGGTTGACTGTCATCTACACATCAAACATCTGATCAAAGAAGCTCAGTGTTAAATTTCATATTTTATTTATTTATTTAAAGCACTTATTATCAGGCAGACCTACCCACAGGGCAGTGGAGATCTTTAAAAATAACGGTGAATTTAGCAGTTCCAAAAGAAACTGGGAGAGATCAGCACTGAAAATACAGAGGGTCGAGCGTATTTGTTAGACCTAACAAATGACAGCTTTTTAGATTGAAATACTTGATCTAAATATCCTATTGGTTCCTTTTATCGTTTTTATCAATGAATTATTTGTGTGTAACATTATACCTTTATCACAGATGTCTTTTTAATATGAAGTCCTTTTCGCTATGATAGCAGCTGATTGTAATGATTTTAAGTAAATATGCAATAAATAAATTAATCTAATCTAAATCTGTTAGACCTAACATACTTGATAAGCCCTCAAACATTTTGACTTCACTTCCTGATTTTTTTTTTTTTTGGGCATTAGGACTCTGTGCACTTTGCCACTGTTAAACAATAGTAAAGTGCTTGTGCTTTCGCCTTCAAAAATGGTAAAATTGTACTGCACCTAATTGGAACATTTAATTTACTTTCAAGTCCCTAGTAAATGGTGCTACACATACCTAGGGCCTATAAATTACATGCTACTGGTGGGAAGCAGCACTCATTGTGCCACCGACTAAAGTAGCCTTTTAAAACATGTCTCAGGCCTGCAACTACAGCCCGTAGTGCAGTTTTAAACTGCAATTTTAACCTGGCCAAATAAATCCCTTTGCAGGCCTAAGCCTTACTTTTTAATAATTATACACCGCCCCTAATGTAGACCCTAAAGAATCATAGGGCGGGGTGCATGGTATTTAAAAAAAGGACATGTGTAGTTAAGTTTTACACGTCTGACAGTGAAAACCCCTAAAGTCGTTTTTCACTGTTGTAAGGCCTATCTCTCCCATAGGCTAACACTGGGTTACCTTAGTATATTTGATAAGTGCTAACTTCAGGTTGGGAGCAGAAACAGAAATGATGTTCACACTCGAAGGAATTGTAATTTAAAAACCTCTTTATTGGTAAAGTTGCATTTTATATTATAATTCTGAAAGGCCCTAATCTTTTCAAGTTCATCACCCTTTATCATAAAATATCTAGACTTCACCAGTTTATTTTCTCACACCATGATAAATGTATTTCTAAGGTTTGTGCTGAGATCCCTTTTGTCTATATAAAAGACCATCAAGAATCTTGTTCAGAACATTGGCTGTCATACCCAATAAAATGGCATTATCTGCATAAAATAAGATTGGCAAGAGGTGGCCACTGAGTTGGGGTACAACTTTATAACCAGATGCTAGATGATATTCTAAGTCATTTATAAATAAAATGCAAGCTAAAACACACCTTTGTCTGACTCCCCACCCTAATTTAAATGAATCTGTATAGTTTCCTTTATTGTGGTATCTGACTTTTGCCTTCAAGACGCAGTGTAAATGTTGCAAAAGGATATTATGCCCAAGTCAACCCCCATACTGGCAAGTATGGACCACTACTTTGGCCTATTGACACAATGCCATATGCCCGGAGGTATTATGAACAACAATATATTTCTAGAGTAAAAGATGACGGTTAAGGCACTGCTCAACAGTGTCTAAAAAGTATCTAAAGCCATTGTGAGCTTCAGATAGTATTACCCCTTCCTCTGCTCAACTAGTGTTACATTCCGTTATAACCCTACCCGCTATCTTTGCAACAGAGTCAATCAGCAATATTTTGCGATAGCAATGAGGATCTCCTCTGCTGCCCTTTTTAAAAGCTGATCATTGATTGTGTCCAGGAATCCGGAATCCCTGAAGCATAGGCAGCATTCAACACCCAAGTGGTACCCAGATTTTAACACTGTGTTTAAATAAATCCAACAGGACACCATCTGAGCAGGAGCCTTCAAAGAGAGCTGTTAATAATGGCATTCCTAACGTCTAAATAACTAAATCTCATTTCAATGCTTGAGTGAAAGGAGCACTGCACTTGTAAACTATCCAGTGACACTAGGTACTTTCTACTCATAAATCTTCGAAACATGCTTTATACAATCCTCCAGCATTATTGCCAACACTTATTTGGGTTAAAAAAGATGAATTAAGAAGTTTCCAGAAAATGCTCATATTCCGTAATCTACTAGCCTGGAGTATCTTTTCCCACTTTTTTTTATCTTTTAATTCTTTTTTCATGGCCTGAACTGCTTCTTTGTATAGTTTCCTGCAGATTTCCACATTAACTTTATCTTTTGGAACATTGAGTAAAGCATATCTTAGGTTTCTGCTTGCCTTTGAGCGCACACCATCAAACCATATATTTGATTCAGTGGATGACCCATGATTCCTGGTTAGCTTCGAGTTGATTGAACTAGTAATCCTATTTTAAGTGTCAAGCACTAGGACATGAGTGTTTCCAGTAAAACCCAAACAGTTATAAACAAAACATTCTTACTAGACACAATTACACTATTTAATATTTCATTAGGATTGATCTTGTCCAATTTAAATATGTGAACACAATCTTGAATATCCAATCCAAATGAACTAGATTAGATAACTGAGAAGGGCCAGCGGGTAGTTGCAATGACAACAGAAGTGGGTTATGGTCACTAAAAGGCATAGATTTAACATAAGAGCAGACATATCTATCTAAAAGATTACTTGACATAAAAATCGAATCAATCATAGATCGGCAACCTCACCTAATAAACGTAGGGATTGTCTTAGAGACACTAAACATGTGTCCTTGAACATCCACAAGATTCCTCTCAGTAACATAGTTAGAGTATCCCCCTGCTCGACAAAACAACCAGATATAATTGGAAAGTTCCTCAGGAAGTTCCTTTTAGGGATGGCAATCATCACCACACTGCTCCATGTCCATTTTAACATTGACGTCTCCTGCAATGATTACCTGATCACTGGCATGCAAGATATTAATTAGGCTCACTGTTTATGTAAGTGTCTACCTGTTCAAACAGGGTAGATAGGTTATCTGTGTTATTTTTAATAAAATCATATTGTTAAAAAAAACATTGAGACTTTGTCCTTTCATTAAATGCACACCTTGCATAATAGGAGAGTCAATATCAAGAGGCCTGTCATTATATATCAGTGTTGTGTCTACCTAGCTAATCAAACCCCCACTTCACTCTACTTGGCCTTGAATATACAGCCGGGGTAAAAAGCATCATATAACTGTCTATATGAAGAAGGGCTGTAGATCACGTTTCCTGCATTAGGATAGCATTACATTTCTTTATAAAATCCTCATAACCAGGTTCAGATAACTCCACTTAATAGCCTAGCAATATTCCATGACAGAATATTAAGATTACTAGGAAATGGACTGCCAGATAACTGAAATGTTTCAACACATGGAAGGTAAGGGTCCTTGCCACAGATTTCCCCATCAGTTCTAAAATTATCAAAAGGAATTGAATCATTATCCAACTCTGTTAACAATGGTTGTTCCCTTGCTTTATATTCTTTATCTGTAGATGTTATGGTAAACATATGGTCTGCAGCAGCATTAGTTTTGATAGAATAATCTTTGTCAAGTCAGTCTAAGGTGTCCATACCTTCTAAAGGAGAAAAGTGGTTAAAAGCTGGAACTGATGACCGCATATTGCCAAACACAGACCCATTATTCAGATTAGGTCTACTAAAATGTTAGGGCTGGTAAATAAAGTCCCAGGGAACCACCAGAATGGCATTTCCTGTATAGTCAGCATGCTCCAAAATTTTATATAACACAAACACGAATGAAGGAGAACTAAAATGAATTATAATGCAGACCCCTCGACCGGTTTTGGTGGATCCCCATATCCAGCCAACCCTTCTTACAAGCACAATTTAATTTGCTCAATCATAATGTTAGAAATTAGGACTTTAGTTGGTAGAGGTTTGCACCCTGTCCAAGTAGGGAGCACATTCCTAGTCAGGGTAAGCTAGACACACACTTTAAAATGACCTGTGTTCACCCTCTGGTAGCTTGGCATGGAGCAGGCAGGCTTAACTTAAGAGTCAATGTGTAACATATTTGTGCAACACACACACACCAACACAATAAATACACCACAGAGGCCTCCACAAAGGAAATAGAGAATATTTATCTGAGTAAAACAAGACCAAAATGACAAAAATCCAACCAGTAGAAGTCGAGATATGAATTTTTAAAGAATAAATGCAAAAACAGTGCTTTGAAGGTAATGGCGCTAAAAGGTTACTTGAGGTTGCGAGGAACCGGGGTTAATCCAAATTTGAGGCCGACCTTGACGGAGTGCAGGTAAACTACAGGACTCACGCAGGCTCTGCTGAAAAAGTACCTTGGATGGAGCAAAGCGTCATCATCAAGAGTCCGCTGCATCCAATTCACGAAGTCGAGTCTCTAAGTCAGGACCTCGGCTTAGCAACGCCTCACAGTCAAACCTTGCCATCGGGACCTTGGATCTGTGCTGCGTTTGTCGTCAAGCCATGTAGGGATGCCATCTGATCAGCACTGTGTCGGTGGTGAAGGGAACTCAGTCGGTTCCAATTAGCGCAGTGGTAACAATGCGTTGGTTTTGTGGAAAATCAGCTGCAGAACCCACTTCTGAGTATCAGGACTGGGGGGGGAACCTCAGGCAAGGATAGGACTCGCAGATGGCAGAGTCCACCAGGCACCAGCAGGATTGTAGGAAGCCTTTTGTGTCCCTGAGACTTCAGAAAACAGACGGCAATCCAGCAAGCCCTTGTAGTCACTCTGGGTTCAAGTGAGATGGGTCCAGTCCTTGTCCTCAGCAGGGTAGAGATCAGAAGGCAGCAGGGCAGCTCAGAAGCAGTTCCTCAGAACAGTCAGTCAGAGAAAAGTGGCGATCCTTACAGCACAGCAGTCTTTACTCCAGCAGAGTTTGTCCCATGTCCATAGCGTACTAATGTGGTAGAGTCAGAGCCCCAATACTTATACCCAAATGTGCCTTTGAAGTGCGGATGACTTCAAAGCAGCTCCTTGAAGTACACTAGTCCCCTTTCATCCCGGCCCTGTCAGCCAGGCTATCTGTGGGCGGAAATCAGTCCTTTGTGTGGGGACAGGACACAGTCTATTCAGATGTAAGTGTGAGCTCCCTCTCCCCCTTACTGCCCGGGAAGGCTATCAAAGAGCAGATGAATGCAGATGAGTCCTCTGTCACACCCAGCCTTCCTGTGTTTGTGACTGTCTAGAGGGAATGCACAAAGTGTTGCTGTCACCCAGCCCACACTTGTATTGGAGACAGGCTGCAGGCACACAGAGTAAAGTTAAGAGATGAGAAATGTCCACTTTCTAAAAGTGTAATTTCTAAAATAGTAGTGTCAAATCCAACTTTACCACTAAAGAGGATTTTTCATTAGCATTCCAAAGATATGAAACATGATTTACCTACTCCTTTCTAATCAGTAATTACAGCTTAAAAGTGTTTTAAGGAATTGCCAATGCTAGCCTATGAGAGGAGTAAACCTCACAGTAGTGAAACATTATTTTAGCTGTTTGTCACTACCAGGACATATAAAACTTAAAAGTACATGTCCTACTATTTAAGTACACAGCGCCCTGGCTACAGGGCAACCTAGGGCCTGCCTTAGGTGTGACCTATGTGTAATAAAAGGGGAGTTTAAGGCTCGGCAAGTGATTTTAAATGCCAAGTCAAAGAGGCAGTAAGCTGCACACACAGGCCCGAGAAAGGTATTTAAAGGTTACTTGTGTGGGTTGTACAACCAGTGCTGCAGGCCCACTAGCAGCATTTAGATTACAGGTCCTGAGTGTATGGCATTCCACTTTACAAGGGACTTATAAGGAAATAACACATGCCAATCAGGTATATACCAATTTCACCATATTTCAGGGAAAAACATATGTACTTTAGCACTGGTTAGCAGTGGTAAAGTGCTCAGAGTCCTAAGGCCAACAAAAAGATACAGCAAAAAGTGGAAGTAAGCAGGCAAAATGTTGAGGGAAGACCACCCTAAGCAATACAGGTTTAACACCCCACTTTCCTCTGAAGCCAATGAACTGTCTAATTTCTCAACTGCTCATGTGATTCTGTTTTTCCAGTATCTAAACTAAGGACATTAATTGAAACCATAATAAAAAGGGTTGCTTCTGTGGGGAGATTCATGGTGACCAGTGATCTATTATTTCCCTGCTCGGTTGGGGGTGGAGTATTACTGGTTGATGTGGGAACATGTGAAAGTGTTACCGCTTATGAGCAACAATTATCTTTCCCAACTACATGATCTGCACTAGATTTACTATTGTGATTTCTATGACAACTCATAGACATATGCAGTGCAGCAGACCCTGACAGGCGTTCACAATTACTCTCCGCATCAGAAATCCCCCTATTGGATTGCAACATTCGACTAGGTTTATTCAGAACTTCAATTTTGGCTTCAATAGAGTCTAGACGTTGACATAACCAATCAGACATGGATTCTAGAACAGCAAAAATCTTTGGAATTAAGAGGACAAACATCCCCTTGTTGATAGAAGGTGAGTGAGGTTTCTGTGTATATTCATATCCAGATTATGTTGGTTAGTGATCATTGTACAGGCCTCACTTATCAAGCCGCTCCCATAAGTCATGCCTCTATCTGATTCACCTGAGTCAATTGTTAGTTGATCATTAGAAAGACAGAACTTGCCATTAGGCTGTTCTTAGTGGCCAAACAGGGCATCTCAGATATCTTTCCATAACTGCCAGTAAGAAGTACCTCTATAATTTATCATGCATTTTCTGGGTGATCATTCAGACAATTTTCAGTCTCTTCAATTTGAGCCTAGAGTACCCCAACTGCTTGAGCAAGAAAATATTCAATAGAGTTTAAAAAGGAAGATGTTTTTTACTACTGCTGGCCTCAGTGAGATTAGATACTGCTTTACTTTTGCACATGGCAGGGAATCTTTACCATCAGACGTCAAGTGAAAGGTCAAAGAGGTGGCCCGGGCTCTTTCGGCCTCAAACAAGTGCAGACGGGCCCACTCTTGGCCTGATCTTCGCCCGGTCATTGCCCATGTACATCCCATGCTGCAGGGTCACGTTGGTGCCTTTTTGGTGCAGAGAAATCAGTCCCCCTCCCCTCCTAGAGCAAGGGATCATGAACTATGTAGTCCTAAGGACCAGCTGCTTCATAGAATCCCATGCTGTGGGGTTGTGCTAGTGACTTTGTAGCGCAGAGTAAGCAGTCCCCCTTCCCTCTTGGATCAAGGTATCATGAACTATATAGTCCCAAGTACTAGCCGCTTTAAAGTATCCTGCACTGCAGGGTTAATTTGGCATCTTTGTAGTGCAGAGAAAGAAGTTTTCCTCCCCTCCTTGAGCACGGCATCCTGGACTTTGCAGTATCAAGGATCAGATGCTTCAAAGTATTAAGGGGCTTATTACGAGTTCCGCAGTCCATGGGACCACTGAACCAGTGGTGGAGGTCAGACAACCGCCACACTGCAGGCCTGCCCACAGTATTAAGAGTGTGGCTGTCTGACTGCCACAGGACCTCTGCGACCGCTGTGGATCAAGGATCCAGCAGCGGTCTCGCAGGGGTCTGAGGCCAAATATGCTGGCGGTGCCGTTCAGCACCGCCAAGCATATTTTGAGTTGCCTCACCGCCACCCTTTTCATGGCGGTGCAACCGCCATGAAAAGGATGGGGGTGAGGCAACAAAGAGGGCCCAACAGGGCCCCCTTTGTTCCTCTGGGCCTGGGGTACATGCGGAGGGCACATGTAGTGCAACCCTGTAAATATGCACCCCCAGTTCCTGCACAGTGTGGAATGTATGTCACATCATGCAGGAAGGTGCAGGTGGCGCTCTGAGAGCGGCGTTCTGCTTGTTAGGCTCTTTTATAAACCTGGCAGACCGCCACTCTCAGACCGCTGCAGAACCGCCTGTCGGACCAGGAAAAAGCTCCTCATTTGGCGGGCAGTCTCAGTAGGGTTTGGCGGTCCCACAGTGGACGGCGTGTTGCACCGTCTGCTGTGGGACCGCCAAAATCGTAGTAAGGCCCTAAGTAATTAATGAAGTCATTAATTACATGATTCCTGAAAGCAAGGTTAGGATTTAATCTTATGTGATCTGGAATAGAAATCCAGAGACTAGGAGCTTGACAGGAGAATGCCTGTCTTGAAGTTTTAGTTTTTTCATTTTGGGGATTTAATAAGTTAGACAATTTTTGCCTTTAGTTTTTCATTAACTCCTCGTCAGCTTGAATTTATTTATTGTTTAGATAGGCAGTTAGACTGGTGTGGATTGCTCTATGTATAATGCACGCAACCTAGAAATCAACTCTAGCTACTAGAGGGAGCCAGTGAAGGTGTTTTTACGTGGGGGAGATGTGCTCAGATTTCTTCGCTTTTGCAACTAGCTGAACCACCGGATGTAGAATGGCTCAAAGGGGTGTTGTGGTAGCTCTGAAGTATATAGGGGGCTGGTTGGTTTTAGTTTTCTTTGCAGGTGGAGTTGATAGGATGCTGATTTGGCTACCTTGGCAATGTGGTCATTTAGGGAGTTGTTCTTGTCTAAGAAGTAAACAAATGATTTTGAATGTTGAGCCAGGGTTGAGTATATACCTAAACGATATGGAGTTGCCAGCCATTTCTGGATGGGAGAGGGATCTCAGATGAGAATAGGAGAAGGAATGTGGTCTTTTAAAGGTCAATTTTAAGGAGAGTGATTGCATCCAGTTTGCTAGATTACAGACGAACAAATTCTGAGTTAGTATGTTTGATAGCTCAGACACTCAGTGGCATAGCTGGGTGTTGTCAGGATATTGATGAATGGAAATGGAATTTTCTGAAGAATTGTTGCTAGAGGCTGCATATATAAGATGAATCAGTGTGGTGTTAGGAGGGATTCTTGTAGTACACATTCGGACACTTTCTAAGGCACATAAAAGACTTCATGCCAAACTCTGACCCATTCTTTTGTTCAGGCATAGTAATAGTCAGACTTCATTACAAATATGTGCTCGCTCTGGCCTTTCAAAAACAAGGGTCATCTCGATGATGGC
Source organism: Calotriton arnoldi (assembly GCA_963921515.1). Lineage (NCBI taxonomy): Eukaryota > Metazoa > Chordata > Amphibia > Caudata > Salamandridae > Calotriton > Calotriton arnoldi. Next base: position 613,715 of record CAWUFW010000732.1, read on the forward strand.
AAACCAAACCTTTCATTTCAGAATGATTCTGGGAATCTAACATGTTGACCAGATCAGGTTTCTCTGCTCATCTCTCACTAGCTCCTCATCAATTCTTCCTGTATTTTTGAAATGGCCTGCTTAATGACCAAGGCTGTCCACTGTAGCACATGCTAATACCTACCCTACAATCCATGTTCGTAGGGGATTCTTTTAGAATAACTAGAAAGTCAGAACTACATATAGGAATACGAAGTTTCATAAGATGAAAGACCCTCATCCACTTCTCATGCTGTGCTTTAGGAATCAGAAAATAGTTCACAACTAAGCCCTGTGGATCCCTTCTCTCACCATATTCCATAAAGTTTATACTCTTTAAATAAATTCTTTCAATTTCACACTGACCTTGGTCCCTCCCCATTGACAGCAATCTGCTGAGACATGCTCACCATTTAGCAAAGTATGGTGGGATGATTCTTCTGTTTTCCTTGTTAATAAGGCCTCTTTCCTCTGTCCAGTGACCATATATCCATGCACACTAACAAACTCAAAGGAGAAACCACCTGAGTTAATGTAGTCTCTGGACTGCCAAACCACTCTTGATAATGTATGGTCTTCTTTATAGTCCCAATTAACAACCCCTTATATTAACACACATGCGGGCAAGATATCCCAGAGGGCTGGTCCCTCACCACTAAAACTTGGTGAATTACAATTCACGTCTTCCAAAGTCAGTCAATTGTGTACCATTAAACTGGATTTCAGTATCATATAATATTTATAGCACCTAGTAATGGCACATGTGCGGTATGAGACACTATAGTGAAACAAAGCAGTATTATCAAATTAACATTCTGGTCAGCCTCTATAGCCTTTTCACTACAAAACGTTGTTTCTCCTTTTCTTCCATATCACTACAATACTATTGTCTGCTCCCTAACCAATTCTTTTGGATGCTCAAGTTATCAAGATTAGAGTAGCGAGGGTTCACTGCTATTATATTTAATATTTTAGTTAATAGGGGAACCCATCATACTTCATTGTATTTAATAACTCCAGAGGTGCCCCATTCGGAATAGGGGATTTTGTTTTGTTGGGGGGGGGGGGTCTAGGGCTGTCTGCACCACATAGAGGGTGAAAATAACAGTTTTGGCAAAGGCGCTGACATGCTCTCACTCAGACAAATATTTATCGAAATATGGAATATCATTAACAGGCAGTGATTTATATCGGCCTATACATGTGTCCACAGAAATAACCCCTTATTGAGACTGTTAAAAATGTTTGCTGTGCATAGCTGTAAGGTGCCATCTGATCCCACTTAACCAGGTGCTGATGCCAGCCTCCTACAAACAGAGGGACTTTCCTAAAATGTCATTGCCCAAGTCTGCTGTTTGAAGGAATGTCTCAGGTGCATTGGTGCCAGCTCTAACCCCGTAGGATCCCGCAGTTGTATGTTTAGTTTGGGAAGGGAGCTGACATATGTCCTCTGGGTACAGCAAGAGTCGGATTGTGAAAGTCGTCAGGGGACTCACAGTTAAAAGGTAGACTGGTTTGCAGAGACCCATCATGAGAGGAGAAGGGTATATATAGCTTCTTTTCAGAGGGTTATAGCCAGTGTTGATTCACCCTCCTATATCACCAATAGGAAAAGATAACGAACGAAGAGGGTACAAACTACTCAGAAAATGTCCTCCCTGATTGGAAATTAAGGAAAGCTGGGCAGGGCTACATACCAATACACCTTCTATAAAATAGAGTACACAGCACTTAGTGTTAAATATAGTAGTTCAGGGTGGTTCTCTTCTGACCACTCTTTATTCAATTGAGGACAATGAATGGTGAGGTCTTTTTGGGGAAAATCATAGTAGGGGTGGGGATATGGAGTAGTTTAAGTAGTTTTTTTCATGACATTTCTCTCTTCTTCTCAGGGACTGGGCCTTTACTAAGAGGACCTCTTAGAGGGATAAGAAACTGTCATTAAGTGTGATTTCTAATCCACTGGGATCCATAGCATAAGATACTCATAAATCAGGGATGTATATGTCACAGACTGTGCTTAAAATCCACTTAGGGTTTTGGCATGATATCCAGGATGCTTTCTACTATGTTTGAATAAAGATAGTATATCAAACCTCTGTGTCTCGCCTATCATGAGTGATCCTATGGTAACTGAACTCACAAACTTCAAAGGAGTCACTGGGGGTGCAGCTTGCGGAAACAATCTTGCGATCCACATTGTTTTTTTCCCTCAGCTCGGACTTGCTCAACAATCATTATCTGCTATATTCTTCAGACATTTAATATTCTAAGATAGAGTTTTTTTCATATTTTTATGCAATGCTTTATATGTTAATTAAATCAAAATTGCTGTTTAATAATCTCCCTCACCAGAATGATCAATAAATCGGTTACATCTGTATTAAGTTCTAGTAGGGAGACAACACTTGAGAACTATCAGCAGAATCATTCAGGCATACTTGAAAAGACCACTTGTGTGTGGGTATGTGAATATGTAATTCCTGCCATTTTAATCTCCTTAAGTTACTAATAAGATTTCCCACATTAGCCAGTTTTCTCAGCACTCTGTACTCCCTTTAATAAAACAAGCAATGACAAAGCCAACAGGACTGGCTTTAATGTGCTAATGCGTACAAACACAAGCATTCACAAATGCAAATCTATTGCCATTGTAAATGCTTGGCTCTTACGTATGGGATAAAGTACCCCCAGCTGTACAGTATTAGGATATTGAAACTCACATAGGAGTAGTTTTGGGCCCGAATAGTCATCCATTCACAATAACATTTTAGGAGTTGGAAAAACTTTTCAGACTCCAAAAAATTGATTATTATATACGAAAAAGCATTCACCGGTCGCTTAGTACATCTGGCCCTTTTTTTCTCATAATAGATGGTTACACCATCACTCTTCCAACAAACTGTTTAAATCCTTGGTGAAAGAGATAGGATGCTTGCAGACATGAAGAATAAAAGTAGAATCAGTAATACAAATTAAACACACCAAAAAGCACCTTGATTTGTGTTGTAAAAAGATATTAGAACTCGTTTAACACAAGTCAGATTAAAAAAACACAGTGGCTCAGAATGTGTAGAAACATGCAGAAATTCTATGTTTCCTATATTTACCTATAGCATGTAAAAAATCATTAAAATCTTTCCATAAATATCTATTTTCTGCTGATCTCTGTTCATCTAGAAAAACAAGACAGCATAAACAAAATCCAGGTTTTTTTTCACTATTTAAACAGCAGTTATCATTATGCTTTGAGTCCTGTCTTATGCCTTAGCCACTGGCTCTGGCAGCAGGTACTGTGATGTCAGAACTCAACTTTAATATGTTATTACGGTTGAGCGGTATTGTCATTTCTTTATTACAGGCGACTAGACACATCATAAATTGCCTGTCATAAGGAAATTATAATAAGGTTTTTATACTGGGAATGCAGGCTCCCATAAATTATATAAAGGATAAAGTACCCCATGCGTACATTATAAGTATATTGCAAGTCATCGCGGAATTTCCCATCTAGATGAAAGAGGCCACAGATCTAGTTCCTTCATAAGGTCATGGAACTTAATAATAAAATGACTCATTAGTTTTAGAGATTGCAATATGCTGGCATGAGCTAAACAATCTTAAAACAAGGGGAAATACTTTTTAAAGAAAAGTACACATTAGCCCACCATGCCCTGGTACTGAAGGGGACTGTTTTCTCTGAAGATGACAATATTGTGCTTTAGTAGAATGCCATTACTCACACAAAAGAAAAACAATGGCTTATGAGGGCTGACCCTTGCACTGTGCTATATGCTGTGGAGGGCAGAAGCAAAATATAAATGACACAGGACAATTATTAAAGAGGTTCAACTGAAAGCCCCTGAATGTTTGCTTTTATATGTATTTATTTTTAAGGATTTTGTTTGTAAACATAAGGTCTATGCTAAGGCGAGGCTTACGAAGTGAGTGAATTGTGATCACTATATATCTTTTTATAGATCAGAAACTGAGTAAAAGCGTCAAATATGTTTGCCATATCTGCCAAGATCAAAAGGTAATCAGTAATGCTAGGTACCCCCTTATAACAAAGGCCAGGCGAGCTGGTACATCGCTGGGTAAATGTTTAATTACGGCATGTAAATTGTAATTGGCAATACGGTTGAGCGAATATATGCCTTGTTGTCAGTTTTTTAAGTTGCTGCAAATCATTTCTAAAATTCCTAAAGTGGCATCCTCAAATGGATTCATCAGATCCGAAAGGCTGCCAATCTCAACTTTTGCATTGAAGTCTCCTTCAGGCAAAAATATTGCAAATGACATCCTTATTTGGACTAGATGACATGCAATATCCAGAAGGCTATCTATCTCATGCAGGGATGGAGATTTGGAGGCACCAAAGGAATGACTGTAGTCATTTATCGCCAAAAAAGGGCCGGCGTCTGGATGTTTCTTTTCAAAAGACTGAAAACAACATGAGCCCAACACAAAATCCTTAATTGTAAAATCTAAAGTAGAATAAATCTCTGTAAATATATCCTCAGTCCCTCGGCCCCAGTTCCAATGAGTTGCTGCGATCGATAGATCAATTGTTCACTTTCAAGAAAGTATGGGTTTTCTGCCCATATCTCCTGGAAAGGAGTAGTTTCAAAGCCCTTTACAAGATAATAATACTATGGGGTTGAGGCGTGGGATCCATTTAGTCCATTGTCAGTCATTAATATTAAACTTTGACAAGATATCACACTTATTCACCAATAAAAAGAAGCCGTTTGAGTGGAATAAAGATTATGAATAGCAAAGTTATTATGGGGTAGGAAACAATGCCAAGAAAGTAACTCGAAGCACAACCACTAGCGTAAAGTGAACAAACCTAGATGTTGATGTTGAAAGGGTTTGTGAAAGAAACTTAAAAAGAGGACCTTTATAACACACTCCATTGTGGCATCAGCCTTGCTGCTCACAACATACCCTCTATCTGTTGGTTGTCTTCGAAGTAAGTACAAGACATTCACCCACTAAAATAATGTGGGTAGAGGTCAAAGCAGGAGAGCAGCCTGGACATCCTAACATCACTTAAAACGTGCAACTGGGAAAAATATGAAACAATGGTAATTTTTGCAGTTATCAATGGGGAGCAGAAGGGCATGGAAAAGTATAATTTAAAGCAGTATCAAGGAGGGAGTACATGTAAAATACTTCCAACAGAGAGAGAGACCTTTGCGGTTACTAAAGAGAAGATAAACCCAAGTATGAGGTAAGGTCCTTTATTTGGTATAAACGCAGATCAGAGCGGGGCACGAGTCGGGGGTACACGCGGGTGGACGGCGTCCACCCACTATTTTCACAGGGTGGACGCCGTCCACCCTGCCAACAAGTTGGGCCCCACTGAAAAAGATGCTGAATTCGTCCCAAACACCGGGACACTTTCAGCAGTGCCTGCACGTTGTTATCTGCTTTTGGTCACAACAACGTGCAGGCGGGGACGGGGCTCTCTTATTTCTGACTCCTGCTGGCTCTTAACAAAGGCCGAGTCTGAGGGGTCATCAGGCCTCCTTTTATTGGAGTCTCCTGGCTGGCAGCAGTCAGGAGCCTCACACCCAGAAGCAAATACAGCAGAGGGGAAACAAAGGCTCACATCTTGTTGGCACTTCACACATACTTGAGAGGCAGCTTTGTTCAGTTCCCTGTTTAGGAGATATGCATGCACTGTATAATGTCAGATGTGTTGATCTTTCCCAGCATTTGCACAAAATAAATAGCATTTATATAGCGTTTACTACCACTGAGGAGGCGTTGTAATAATTTAAATATCACTATTTTTTCTTTTAAAGCACTATGGGTAGAGTAAGCTTTACGCTGACAAAAGGCAACTTTGGTTTAAGTGAAGCTTACAAAAGTGTGAATCTTCTGCCTAAATCCGGAGGGTTTCCCTGTATACTCGAAATGTGCTCAAATGTACTCATGATAGACCTGATAAACATATATGTGAGGGCTTAAGATCTGATGCCACTTCCAGTGATGTCACGCGCTGTGATGTCACGCGCCGCGATGCCACTTGTAAACTGATTAATTAGGTTAGTCCCCCCACTTCTTTTTTTAGGACTTGTGCCCTGGATCAGAGTACCTCATAGCAGTGTCTTCAGTCTCACCACGCAGGGCATCCCGACAGACCTGTCAACATTCTAAACAGGCTCTATTCGGAATGTTCTAAGAATAAGGTCTTGCAAAGGTGGAGGGAAGAAGAAAGGGAAAGGTTTGAATAGGTAAATCACAACAGTTACACGGCCACTTCCACCTTGGAAACATGCGTAAATAAACTATTAAAAACTATGGTAGTCAGAGGTTTGCCAGTACGGGAAAAGATACAGAAATACCACATTTTTCATGTGGGTGTTTGGAAGAGTGTGTTTTTCTCAAACAGAAAATATTTTCGAAGTGGAAATAAAAAGGAAAACAATTAGTTGGAAATACATATATCCACTATTCTTTCGCCTGCAGATTGTGCTGAATGGAAATCTACAAGTTGCACAGACTTCACATAGCACTGCTGGAGATTTGTGTGAATTCCCTTAAAGTCAGATACCCACACAATCCCTAAGGAGAAACTTACCATATGGCCATGCCTGACGTTTAATAAAGGATATTTTTGATTTAACCCTATCTAGTGTGCATGGTTGTAAGGACATATCCATTCCCCTGGAGATGGTGCTACTGTAAAGACGTTCTACAAACAGGAGCGGTGTTTTTCGGCTTCAGAGTTGGCCTCCTCTCTGAATACGCGAGGTTTTACCTAGTTTAACTCTCCCTTTTCCTTTGTTAGAGATTTTTACATTTAGATTATATTTTGGTATGTCACAGAATATTATTTCTATTAAATTATCAGAAACGTTTTGCATACAACACGTTTTATTTTAAACCTTTTTTTATAAAAATTGAACAGAATATTTGTATTTGTTCTCTTTAGGTACAAGGAACAATTTTTCCAAACCCAAACTGCAATCCTCCCATGGATGCACAATTGCTGGCGGGTGCACTGCAGGGATTTGGTATGTACATTTCGTGACCTTTTCAATACGCAATTTTGTCAATTAATATTTGTAAATTGATCCGAATGAAAAGAGCAATGAAGTGGAAAACCCAGTAGACTAATGCACTATTCTAAGAACATATTCAGCAACATGCTTAAGAAAGCATTAGCTTCTTTACAAATTGCTCAGTAATATAAAACATGAATTACTAAATTGCAGTAATGGTTGCAAAAATGCTCTTAACAATTTAACAAGCTTTAATGTTTAGGAAGGTTCATCAAGATTTGTTGTTGTTTTTTTTGTTTATGGCTTGAAACACTCGCCCCTGTGTCACCCTCTGCATCTACTTTTTGAATAAATTATACATTTGATTCGCATTCAAACTTTGAGAAACGACTCATGCTGGGTACACAATTTAGGGCGGGATCCAAGGGAAGGCAACTTGAGGCCTTTGCGAAGGTGACTCCAACAGGAGGTGCCACTTCAAATACCATAAAAGGCCGGGGCCGGACTGGGAACCCAAAGCAGCCCTGGCAATTTATTTGGACCGCACCCCCTCCCCTGTGGGGAGGCAAGCGCGAAGCACTGCTGCTCAACAAAACCGCACCCCCAGCACCAGTGGTGTAACGAAACTTGAGGGGGCCCCCCTGCAAAGCACATTGAGACTCACTCAGGAGCTCTCAGTCCAGGGTACTATGTTGGGGGGGCCACTTGGAGCTCCGGGGCTGCGGGGGCCTTTGTTATGCCACTGCCCAGGACTGCTGCTTTTGTTACTGGGAGCCGATATTGCAGCATTGCTGCAAAACGGGCCCCCAGTAAAAAAGCCGGCCTCCACTGCTCCAAAACTACCCCCCACTTTTTCAGCCTTCCGTGCTCGCTACCGCAAGCCCGGCCCTGTAAAAGGCGCAAATGTGGACCAATTGCCTGGAGAGGAGAAGCTACATACCACTTTGTCTACGGTAAAAAGCAAATGTTTGTACCTGCATGTATTACTTCCTCTTCATAATATGATCATGAAAAGTATATTAGTTTCAGTAATTCAGTTGTAAGGAGTAGTACTGGTGTTACCACCTCGGTTAGAAATGTAGCTTGCTGCTGTTGGGGATTAGCAGTGATTTGGGAAGTGCGATCTCTCTGGCAGCTGCCTCCAAGGAAATAGCACTTCTTCATACCTTTATCCCAAATACACGAGTCCAAATCTTCCAACGTGACAATTTGAAAGAGAAAGTGTACAAAAAAAGTACAATCTATTAAAATAATCAATCACATTTTGATGATTCAAAATGGAAAGATAATTGGGTAGAGATTGAACAAATTGCTTAAAAGGCAACTCCACAGTATAAGATGAGGGAGCATATTTGCATATAGAGATGAGTAGTACTGCACATCAGTAAATGCATAAAATCATAAACAATATCTGTTAAAAATATCAGTTATTTAGTACAAAAGCGGTTGTCCCCTTATTTTTCTAACTTTTGACTTCTCAACAGTATTACTCAAAATATTTACTTCTCATTTTCTACTTCTTCTAGCCCTCAGCTGGTTTTTCTAGACTTCAAAACTAATATTTTTATTAATTCCACTTTCTTTCCTTTTAGTTTAACTCCTGTACCCTCCTTTTTCTTTTGCTATCTCGTTTTTCTTTTTTAAACCTGTTCCAACCTATTTGTTTTTTTGTTATTTTTCCTTTCTGTTTTTGGTTTTTGCAGTCTCACTACAGTCTGTTGCAGACAACATTGTATACAATACTACAGAAAGTCAACCAATTCTGATAATGATATGGTTTTCTTGTCAGTCTTAGTTCCCTGATTCTTATTGGTGGCTTTCCTCCCTATTCTGTTGTCTTTCACCGGGAGCTTAACTCTTTTGAACCTGCTTTTGATTGGCTATTGTGTAGACTTTCACTGCTGACATCATAGGACTACTTTTTTGTTTCTTTTTTAATGTCATTGCTTGTTTAGCACTCCAGAGGAGTCCCTGTGTTTTGTTGTTCTCTTCCTCATGTGCTGCTTCCCAGTTCCCTTCTCCTTGACCTTCCGCCTCTCTACATGTTGCTTCACCTTCTCTCCCTCCCAGCTCATCTGTTGCTTCCTCCATCCATCCTCTAGTTTTTTGTTTTTTTTGTAATATTTTCCCTCCCTGTTCTCTGGCTTCTTTGGTGTTCCCCTGCTCCTCCCTGCTTGGCACACACTTCGCTCACACACTTCTCCCACTCTTTTTGATATGGTAAGTTAAGCTTGTGTGTCTGTTGGTGCATCTTTGTGGGACTACCTGTTTACTTTTGGCATAGGTGCGCCCTACTCATCACGAAACACTAACACACACAGTTTGGCAAGGAGATGGGAGTGTGGCAACTGACTCTGGCAAGCCAGAAGTCGTGCACTACTGGCTGAACTGCTCTCACTCTCCTCTACACTTCCTGCTTACTAAATGGTTTATGAGACCCCAGGACACAGGCACGCCACCTGAGCAAGTGTACACTGGAGGAAGTTACTGGAGACCTGTTGCAACTGGCACTTTCTGGTTGGCTGAAGGGATTCCCAAAGCCAGGTACAACCTACCACTTCCATCAAGGGTGGGTGATTACACTCGCCGTATAACCTTGGGTAGCTTGGCACTGAGCAGTCAAGCTTTCCTCAATGGCAAGCTGTAAAGCAAAGGCACAGCAGTAACACGCGATAAATACACTGAGCACCACAAAAGAAACTTCAAACAGGATGTATGTAAATAAAGTTTTTATTCAATACACATAGTCAATCCTTATAACATGAACATCATATACTTTTGGGCATTAAACACATTTGGAAATATAACTAGCAGTACTAGGCCCACTCGTATTGTTTTGATATCAATAGTATGCACACAGTGGATAATCCCCAATCTAACCCCTCCCCAATAGAGAGAGAGCACCTGTATGGGGTGCAATGCACTATCCACCCCAGGCCCACCCTAGCAATCCTGATAATACAGTCCCACACAATGTTAGGGGACACCCCAGGTAACAATGATGTTAAAGATATGTACATACATGAAAACAGAACACTTTTTAGCAGCGCCAGAGCCACGCGAGTAAACCCAATGTCTAATGTATTGCGCTTTTGGCATTAAATCAATGAATAAAGTGGCACAGCTGGCCAGTGTTGTAAAGCACAGGTGGTCCGCAGACAGTCACTCCCACTCACACACACTCACTCTGCACCGCTACATGATGCAACTGGTACCAGCCCAGTCTGTACGGAGCACTCTCACACCCAGCACCCTAGTGCGATGCTACTGGTACCCAGCAGGTCAATGGACCACACCATTCAGACTCCGTCCAGCCTCCCTCCACCCTCTGGTTCACCCCAATTTTCCTATATTCTATATCCTCGGATGAAAGATAACCAGCCCCACCAATGCACCTGGCCAAATCCTTAAAAGCCCACTGGATGCACTCCAGGATGGAGTAGATTATGCAAGAGGGCTCTGTTAACCTGTAGCTTGCAGGGAGTTCACTCCTTAGTCCTTCTTGAAGCAAGGTACAATTCCCCAGGGCTGTAGTACCAGATTGTGCAGCAGGCACACTCAGTCAAAGTGTAGGCCTTTGGGTGTAAATCCAGATCCCGGCAGGGCAGTCCTTCTTCTCCAAGTAGTTTCAGGCGGAAGATCTGAGGGACTATGCAGCTGTCACATATTTATTCAGTGTTCTGGGGTGACAAGCAGGGGGCACCTCTGTCCAATGAGATGTTGGGTGCCACCCAAAAGCATGACAACGTCCTCCAAAGTGTGGCATCTTCTTGTCCCACAAAGCACTGCACTTTCAAAATTCAACATGTATGATTTCTCTCCAGAGGAGTAAGAGCTAGCTAAACCAACTCACGGTGTGGCTCATTTCCATTAGATCTCCACCAGTGACCTCTGCAAATTCTTGTCCTAAGCCTGATATCTGGCTGGGTCACAGGATGTGGGGGTAGGTATGCCTGGCATTCCTTACTTGATCTGCTCTCTCTTTGAGCTCAGTTTGATTTACCCAGCCCCCTCTGCAGGACCCACCCTGCTCAGTTTCAGAGCTGTGTCCAACAGATAGCCTCTGCTCCGGCCAGGCCACTTATCACCTAACCAAAGCAGCCTGTCTAAGCCTGTTAAGGCTGACCAATTAGCAGAGACCATTAGAAGGCAGGGTTTCCGCTTACAGAAGAGAACGTTCTATAACTTTTCTTCTGTACTACTTATGATAAATTCAATAGTGGCAAGTTGTTGACTTTATCAATACCAATCTTCTAAGTTCTTGAATGCTATTTCTCTCCTTTCCTAGCATTAGTTATACCTAAATACCTTATTGCAATGTTAGCCTATGGACCTAAGTATCTACAAGGAGGAACACTGTAATGAGCAGTTTTTTCCTCACCAAGTCATATAAAACATCTTTTAGAAGGTCCTTGCTTATAGTTACATGCCCCCCCCCACCCCTGGGACACATAGGGGAGACCTTGGGGTGCCTAATATTTAACAACAAGGTAGATTATCACTTTTAAAGTGTCTATACCACCAAAGTTGAGTTTGCACACAATTTACTTTTGAAGATAGTCTAAAAATCCAGGCTGCCTTTAAAATGACAGCAGGCACTCGGCAGTCCACATATGCAAGTGCAGGAAATCTGCTGGGCCTCCAAACTTATAGGTAGTTTGAACCCCCTAGCCCTATTAAATACTATGGACTTATAGGGTCTGTCAATACCAATTAACAGAATTGACATTTAAAGACAAGCTGCAAGGCAGGACTGCCTTTAAAAGGACAGCAAACACACAGCAGCGCACACATGCAAGTGCAGGCAATATACTGGGCCTCTAAACCTCCATGCCCCATTATATACTAGGGACTTATAGGTAGATGGCACCCCCTAGCCCTATTATCTACTAGGGAATTATAGTGTCTGTCATTGCCAATTCTAAGAGTACCCTTTTACATATCCCTTTTTAAACATAGCATTGGCCCTAGGGCTAGTTAGCAGAGCCCAGGGTACAATCAGAGTCAGGTAATACCAGCATCATTCAGCAAAAAAAATGGGGGTGAACAGGGCAAAAGGCTGAATTTCTAAAAAGGAGCTGTACGCATCTGCGCTGATATGTGTCAAGCAAACAAGGCAATTGAATGAGAACAACATCTAGGTCTGCACATCGCCAACATGATAACACAATTGAACGGTGCGAAGGTCTTCTCTCGTCTTGATTTGAATAAAGGATATCATCAGTTGGAACTCAAGGATAGCTACATTACAACCTTTCAACACATAATGGTCTATTCCGATACAAAAGACTAAGTTTAGGTATTTCATCAGCTGCAGAACTGTTCAAGGATGTCATTCGATGTATCACACAGCCTGTCATGAATGCGTTTAATTATAATGATGACATATTGGTTTCAGAGCTACACAGAAAGAGCACAATAAAGCTCTCATGCAAGTGTATCGTTTACTTGCAGATGCAGGTTTTACTTTGAATGCCAATAAATGTGAGTTCCATAAGACAAAGCTAAACTTCTTTGGCCATATCTTTTTTGATGGGGGTATGACACCCGATCCAGATAAAGTGCAAGCGTTGTCAACTGCCAGTCCCCCACAAGATGTTTCCATGTTAGGTTCATTCTTTGGCATGGCCAGCTACTGTTCTAAATACATACAAGACTTTGCCACCAAGAGTGCTCTGTTGAGAGACTTGACAAAAAAGAATGTTTCATTTAATTGGTCATGTGATTGCGAGCAATGTTTCAACAGAATCAAACAAGCTAATGAGAGCGTTACTGAAATGGCATACTTTGATCCGAAGCTTCATACAGAGGTTGTTGTTGACGCTTGCCCTGTCGGGTTAGGCGCAATCCTTGCACAGCACAGGAGACACCAAATCCTCGAAGACGAATTGTGTTGTATGCAAGCAGAAGTTTGTCCCAAACTAAACATGCTTATTCACAACCTGAGACAGAAAGTCTAGCAGTGATGTGGGCTTGTGAACATTGCCATGTATTCTTATATGGAAAATATTTTGTGCTTGTGACAGATCATCAAGCATTGTTGACCATATTTGGCAATCCATAGGCCAAGATGCCACCTAGCATTGGGGTCTCCGGGTGCAAGAATACAAATTCACAATCGTGCACCGTCCAGGGAAAGACCAAAACCCTGCTGACTACTTCTCAAGAGTGTCTTTACAGTGCCATGGAACCCCTTCCAAGATGGCTGAAGCCTACATAAATTTCATTGTGAAATCAAGCACCACAGCTGCCATTTGGTTAGACAAATTGTCACTGCCACGAGTCAAGATAGTTACATGTTAAAACTAAAAGACATTATTACACATCAGTCTTGGAACCAGCACACTCAACCTCTAACCAGTGAGAGTAAATACCTGAAGTTTAAAAATGTTAAAGATGAACTGTCCATTATTCAAGAAGGCATTATCATGAGACGTTCGAGAATTGTTATTCCAGAGAGTCTGCGACAACAGATAATTGACGTGGCCCATGAAGGACATCGTGGAATCGCTGCCTCAAAATGAGCTCCCTAGGAACGAGCCTGGTTTCCTCATCTCGATGAGAGAGTTGAAAGAGAATTGAAGACTTGTCATCTATACAACTGCCTTTCCTCGAAAACCACTCACTGCATCTTAAACATGTCAGAGTTGCCAAAACATGTATGGGCAAGAATTGGCATTGACTTCTTCGTCCTCTTGACAGTGGACATCCCCTAATGGTGATTGTTGATGAGTATGCTCGTTTTCCATTGATAGAAGATCACTCATCCATAACTCAAGAAAGAGGCCTCAATAGATTAGAAAGCATCTTTGCGACATGGGATGTTCCTGCGATCTTAAAATTTGACAACAGCCCACCTTTCAACAGTCGAGAATTCAGAGACTTTCTCGGTCATCTTAATGTGAAGTATCAGAAGAGTGCACGTCTTTGGCCACAGGCCAGCTGCCTTGTCAAACGTTTCATGAGTACTTTCAAGAAAGCTGTCCAGCGTGCTGTATTGGCTGTCTGCTCAAACCCCTCACAATAGCTATAAGAACGTCTTTCATGCGGGCTATCAGATTTACCTTCGGTACAGCAGATAGGAAGAGAGGGGCGGCTGAGGAGCTTCTAGGCACCCCCTCTTGATTTCCCTAGGAACACAGGCTTCTGGAAAAACTAATGCCTCACGGTTCAATGGGGCTGTGGTAATTTGGACTGCTTATGAACTGCAATACAAAATCATAGAAAGAAAACATTCCAGACATGGCCGGCTTTAGCAATGGTGGCGCCCGGTGAGACAATGTTTGTTGGCGCCCCCCCCAATGACCACTCCGCTGCGGATTCCCTAATTACCACCCTTTAACAGTGCCCCTCAAGTCTCCATGACCACTCTCTCTCAGATGCATTTAATTACTTTTATAGCACCACTCATACCAGTGCAGGGTGTCAAAGCACTTTACAGCACACGCATTGTTGGAAGCCGGAGACCCAGTCCCGCACCACTGTCACCAAATGCGAGACCCGGGACTCCTCACTCAACGTTAGGCCAAGTAAGGACACCGTTTGAGATAGCCCTGCTCACCCCCTTAGTAGCTTGGCACGATCAGCCAGGCCTATCTTCAAGGCACGAGTGTACAGTATGTGCAACCACACTCACAGCAACCCACTGGTGACACCACAAATGGACTCCACACGAGTTTGATAAAAACGAGTATAAACTTTATATAAAAAGATATACGATCAGACCACACGATACAAAAGCCAACATATAATAAAGGGTAATATTCGTTCCGGCTGGTTGGTAGGTTCAAATCCCAACCACCGCTTTCAAAATGCTATGCTGGTCGCACTGCTAGAATCACACACATTGCAATGGACAAACAATAGTGCGCTGCATAACGATACAATCCTGTGCTGGGCAAAGGAGAAATAATACAATGTGTAACAATACACCCCGGTACCTTGCAATGGGAGAAATAATACAATGCGTACCGCTACAATCATGTACTGCGCAATAAAGGAATAATGCAATGCGTCACACCCCAATCAAGTACTTTGCAATGAAGAAATAATGCAATGCGCACCGCTACAATCATGTACTTTGCAATTAAGGAATAATGCAATGCGTAGCTACAATCATCTACTTTGCAATGAAGAAATAATGCAATGCGGGCCGCTACAATCGTGTACTTTGAAATGGAGAAATAATGCAATGCGTAGCGCTACAATCGTGTACTTCGTTATACAGAAATAATGTCAGGCGTCATAAGACAGTCCGGCAGTTCGTTAGCAGCAATATTGGCAATGTGTATTACGACAGTCAGCCTCTTCAATAACAGTTGCCCCCTCCCACACGTATCAACGATGACATAAAGTACAGCTTCTCACTCTGGCCCCCGTACTGCCACTCCTTTGGTCAGTACGGGCCCCAATCTGAGCCGAAGCAAGGGCTTGCGTCGCCAGAAGGACTGAGAGGCCGAGAGAGTGTCCCTCCGAGCCCGCACCCCGCCCAGGCAGTGAGCCACATTATTTGGGGGCGCGACCCCACTTTCCTCTCCTCCTTCAGCGAACTGGACCTTCCGTGCAGAACTTTCTCAATGGGCCTCAGCAGCTCGGCCTGGCAGCTCAGCTCCTCCGGGGCTGCCGGTTCGGGACGCGACTGTTAGGAAGGTCTCAGGCGGCCACAGGGCACACGTACCCCACGCCTCTGAGATTACGTTACTCCGGGTGCACGTTCACCACAGCACCCTCCGGGTCCCCTCTTGCACGAAGCCACACACACAACGCTGATGGGACTTCACGTCGACTCCGAGTGCACGTTCACCAGGCACTCCTTCCTGCGGTCTCAGTTGGCACCAAGACACGCACACCGCGCTGCAGAGACTCACTTTCTTCCGGTGCACACGATGACAGTCGATCACCTCCACAGTCCCAGGTTGCACCAAATCACGCACACTGCTTCACTGAGACTTACTCCAACTCCGGTGCCCCGATATCCAGGCGCTCTGCACCAACGCCTTCGGCTGCACCCGACACGCTCACCGTGTCTGAGCCTCACTTCTCCTCCGGTGCACTCGATGACCAGGCGCTCTACACCCGCGCCTCCGGTGCACCCCGACACGCACCCTGCGCGTCCGAGACTCCCTTCACCTCCGATGCAACCGCAGACCAGGCGCTCTTCTCCAGCGCCTGCGGTGCACCACGACATGCACCCTGTGAGTCTGAGTCTCACGTCACCTCCGATGCACACGCTAACCAGGCGCTCTTCACCAACGCCTGCGGTGCACCACGACACGCACCCAGCGTGTCCGAGACTCACTTCACCTTCGGTGCACACGTTGACCAGGCCATCTTCACCAACGCCTCCTGTGCACCACGAAACGCACCCAGCGCGTCCAAGTCTCACTTCTCCTCCGTGTGTCCAAGATCACAGGGCAGACCTTCCGAGGGTCTCAAGCTGCCACAACACCCACCTACCGCGTCGCTTGAAACTTCTCCGGAAACTTTTATGTTCCTGTGTTTCCAAACAGGGAGCCAGCTCACCTCGGGCCCTTGGGGTAACAAGACACAGCACAAAGCACAGTCTTCTTTAAGCAGGGGGACCCAGCGCACAAAGCACAGTCCCAACAGCCTCTTCCTTGCTTAAAACAGCAAACTGCAGACCAGCCCCAGATCACGAAGCAAGGGTCGGTCCTTCCCAGCAGTCTCTTCAGTTGTTCCTTCCTTAGCAGAGGTTCCTCTTCACCACGAAATGGGGCCAAGCCTTTTCCGTCTCAATCCATTTCTATTCCAACGTTCAGGGGTCTCAGCTCTCATAGTTATACCCCTAAATGTCTTTGAAGTTCGTTGTGCTCAGGGGTCCCTGACCCCTGCCTAAATCAGTTCTGGGTGTCTCCCTCCCAGTGTCACCTTTCTTCCTTTGATACTGGGGGTCTGGATCCTTAATCACTCAGCCGGAGATGGGTCAATTGTTTTATAGCCGCAACCCAGGCCTCTGCACCTCCCGGGGCTTCTCCTCCGCCTACTCTCCAGATGCAAGTCAGCCTGGTGCCATCTCAACCCCTCCCTGGGTCAAGACCTCCCCCAGCTCCTCTCCCCTCTCAGATCCAGACAGTCAATCCACATTCAGCAGAGACACACAGAAATGCTTAAAGCACAAAACTCAGCCACTTTCTAAAAGAGTGGTTTCTGAACACACAGTGACAAAACCACTTTCATAGAAAGATGTGTTATGACACTGTGAGTTCATACATACTAAACTTCACCTCTCCATTTTAAACTTATGGGAAACTAGGCTAACAAACACAATACCCAGCCTCCCCCGTTCTGTCCTATGGGCAGGATGGCCTTTCACCAGTGAAAAACGAAATGGAGTGTTTTTCACTGTCAGGACATAACAGACACCTCAGTATATGTCCTGCCTTTTACTTACACTGCACCCTGCCCAGGGGTTACCCGGGACCTACCACAGGGGTGCCACTGTGTACGCAAAAGGGAAAGTAAGGCCTGCCAAGTGGTTGCACTTGTCAGGACAACATGCTAACTTAGCAAACTGCGTGCAGGCCCTACACTGCAGGCCTGAGTTCCCTTCTCCGCGCACCTTTGCATTACTAGCCCTGGCACACAGTGCACATCACTAGGGACTTTACTAGTAAGGCAAACATACCAATCATGGCCAACCAATTACCATTACACTTTACACAGGGAACACTTGTACTTTGACACTGATCAGCAGTGGCAAAGTACCCAAAGCATCTAAAGCAACTCTATGTCAGGAAAACGGTCTTGGGGGAAAGCAAAAAGTTTAGTGAACTTTAGCCAAAAAGGCCAAGTCCGACACCCATATTACACAGATAATAATAAATAATCCATACTTGTAAAGGCCAAACATATCACCCCTTAAGGTTTCAAAGTGCTGGGGGCCATTGGGGAGATTAAGTGAGCTATTGCCCAGAGTCACAAGTTGCTGAGCTGAGCTGCCCCCGGCAATCGAACCGTGATTCCCGCGCTCCGGAGTCAGCCGCTCTGGCCGCTGCGCCACACCTTTCCCATTCCACAAAGACAATCAATCACACGTGTAAATCAGTGTATAGGAAATGTTACATAAGACAGAGGACTACAAGGTGTAGGAGTCACATGTCATCCGTACTAGTAGGCAGTATAGTATAGTATAAGAGTGCTTTTCTGGAGAAGCACAAACGTAGAATTTAAAATGTAACATCATGGTTGGTGGTTCTCTTTAATAAGAATTGATTTCTACCCAAATGAACCAATTTTGCAACATTAGGATAATGAAAGACGTGGAAAAATCATAACGCTCTAACCTATACCTTGCAGTATTCATGCAGCTCTTTGATGACAGCTAATTGCTCACTGTTCTACATTAGGATTTTAACTTATAAATTGCAAGTAACAATAGGATCTTTCTGACAACAGCAGTAACCTATGGCCTATTTTCATTATGTGCACTTTGTGACCTGCATGGGACTCGTTCTTTGCAGCAGGCATATTAACCCTCTGCACTACCTTAGGGTGAGTCAAAACACTTCAGCTGGACAAATATCTCTCTCTCTCTCTCTCTCTCTCTCTCTCTCTCTCTCTCTCTCTCTCTCTCTCTCTCATCTCCAGAGTTATCTTGACATTTTTATTGTTGCCTAAAAACGTAGCAGCAGGTGCTTTTAAAACCATAATATAAGTCGCCCCCACCCAAAGTCAACACCCGCTGCGGTGGAACCAGTCGCACCGCCCTAGAGCCAGCCCTGATTCCAGAACACCTAAGCCTTGGTACTGTATTTGTGTTCAAATGCGAGATTCTTCCAAAATACAGTTGCTGTCTACGTTTGCAGCTTGCAATGCAAGCGAGGAGAGAAATGACCGCTGGTAACTTAACAATTAGCGTCCGTCCCCTTCCTGACCCGAAAAAAACGATATTAGCATACTCACAATAACCGCAATCATGTTTCCGATCGGAACCACTTCTGTTTTCATAGCCAGATGAGTAAATACATCGTTTTAATGTTTCATGCTACACGTGCGAGGAATTTTTTTATTCACACACAGATAATGCTCTCTCCACTGCCCTTTGAATAAACTCATCATGCTATTGTTAGAGCGATTTTCAGGAACAGCTGCACCGAACAGCTGTAAATGTTTCTAACAACAGGAATCTAAAGAGTGGTCTTGTAAAAAGGCCAGCTTCATCTCGTGCAGGGATTTGCCCCTCGGCATATAATCCTTCCGGGGTATGTCATTAAGAGCCTCGGAGCCTTGTTCTCATCTATAAAGCTTTATTTTAACTTTGAATTGATAAAACTGGAGGTCACTGTGTCTTAGGTGCCACCCAATTCTCTGGAATGCACATTCTGGAGCTACCTTAATCTCTTTCAAAGTTTCAAAGTTTGTACTAAAAAAACATGTTTTCCTAGACAGATCAGTATCTCCTGGTGCTCAATCAATCAATCAATCAATCAATCACGGCATTTATAGAGCGCGCTACTCACCCGGGAGGGTCTCAAGGCGCTGGGGGAGGGGGTAAGTTACTGCTCGAACAGCCAGGTCTTGAGCTGCTTCCTGAAGGCGAGATGGTCCTGGGTTCGCCGAAGGTGAGTGGGGAGGGAGTTCCAGGTCTTGGCCGCCAGGTAGGAGAAGGATCTTCCTCCGGCGGTGGTTCTGCGGATGCGTGGTACGGTGGCGAGGGCGTGGCTGGTTGATCGTAGCTGGCGTGTGGGCGTGTAGAAGGACATGCGGTCGTTGAGGTACTTTGGGCCCAGGTCGTGGAGGGCCTTGTGTGCGTGGGTGAGGAGTCTGAACGTGATTCTCTTGCTGACGGGGAGCCAGTGCAGGTCTTTCAGGTGTACGGTGATGTGGCTGTGTCGGGGGATGTCCAGGATGAGTCGTGCGGAGGCGTTCTGGATGCGCTGGAGTCTCTTTTGAAGTTTGGCTGTGGTTCCGGCGTAGAGGGTGTTCCCATAGTCCAGTCGGCTGGTGACGAGTGCCTGGGTGACGGTCTTCCTGGTTTCAGTGGGGATCCATCTGAAGATCTTGCGGAGCATGCGCAGGGTGTTGAAGCATGAAGATGAGACGGCGTTGACTTGTTTGGTCATCGATAGGGAGGAGTCCAGGATGAAGCCCAGGTTGCGTGCGTGGTCCGTTGGCTTGGGTGCGGTGCCCAGGGCCGGGGGCCACCAGGAGTCGTCCCAGGCGGAGGGTGATGAGCCCAGGATGAGGACTTCCGTCTTGTCTGAGTTCAGTTTAAGGCGGCTGTTCCTCATCCAGTCGGCGACGTCTCTCATCCCGTCGTGCAGGTTGGCTCTGGCGGTGGTGGGGTCGTTGGTGAGGGAGAGGATCAGCTGGGTGTCGTCGGCGTAGGAGATGATGTTGAGGTTGTGTCGGCGTGCGATGGCTGCGAGGGGGCTCATGTAGACGTTGAAGAGGGTCGGGCTGAGTGAGGATCCTTGTGGAACGCCGCAGATGACTTCGGTGGCTTCGGATCTGAACGGGGAGAGGCGGACTCTCTGGGTTCTTCCGGCGAGGAACGAGATGATCCATTCCAGTGCTTTCTCTCGGATTCCGATGTTGCTGAGGCGCTTCACTAGGGTGCGGTGGCAGACGGTGTCAAACGCCGCGGAGAGGTCCAGGAGGATGAGGGCAGCTGTTTCCCCGTTGTCGGTTAGGGTTCTGATGTCGTCGGTGGCTGCGATAAGGGCGGTCTCGGTGCTGTGGTTGGCCCGAAACCCGGACTGCGAGGGGTCGAGGGATCCATTCGTCTCGAGGAAGGCGGCAAGCTGTCTGTTGACGGTCTTCTCGATGACTTTGGCCGGGAAACGGAAGGAGCGAGATGGGGCGGTAGTTCTTGAGGTCGGTGGGGTCCGCCGTTGGTTTCTTCAGGAGGGCGGTAAGCTCGGCGTGCTTCCAGCTCTCCGGGAAGGTGGCGGTGCGGAAGGAGGAGTTGATGATGTCCCGGAGATGGGGTGCGATGGTGGCGTCGGCTTTGTTGAAGACGTGGTGTGGGCAGGGGTCGGTTGGTGATCCGGAGTGGATGGAGTTCATCGTGCGGGTGGTGTCTTCGGTGTTGATCGGGGTCCAGTTGCAGAGGGTGGTGGTGGCGGGCATTGGTTCGGCGGTAGGGTGCGTTGTTTGTGCGTTGAAGCTGTTGTGTATGTCGGTGATCTTGCGGTGGAAGAACGCGGAGAGTGAGTTGCAGAGGTCTTGCGAGGGGGTGATGTCGTTGTTTCCGGCGCTGGGGTTGGAGAACTCTTTGACGATGCTGAAAAGTTCCTTGCTGTCATGGGCGTTGTTGTCCAGTCGTTCTTTGAGTGCCGACTTCTTGGTGGCACGGATCAGCTGGTGGTGTTTGCGGGTGGCGTGCTTGAGGGCGGTCATGTTGTCTGTGGTCTGGTCGAGTCGCCAGGTTTTCTCGAGAGTGCGGCAGTTCTTCTTGGATTCCTTGAGTTCGTTGCTGACATTTAAATTCAGACAGTTGTTTCCACAATTTTATTATATTCAAGGCAACCTTGTACTTAAATTCCTTTATTCCCTTGTCTTTTTTGGGAAAAATGTGTGTTCCGCATACATCTGGTATCATACGCTCTGTGAGATGCATGTTTCTGCTGACAGGCGCTCTATATATCATCCTTGTTCCATTTTCAGCATTGATTGTGGGATGTGTAGTTACTGGACTTTGCAATAATGAAACTCGGCAGTTCCCGTGATAGAGACAGCAGTCCTCATGAACTGGCAGAGAAAGGCATTCACTTCCATTTTAGTGCTCAGAAGCATGTTTTTTAAGTAGTGTGTTCATAGGTTTTTTTGTTCTCTCCCCAAAGCTGTAAATGTTGTAAATTTTTCTATGGACACAATATCAGTTGCCCACTGATCTGTATGAGGGAAACATCCTTGTTATTTATTAGCCTGTAAGAAAATAAAAATCACAAATTGTACATGAATTCAGTACCAACCCGCTGGCGAATGATGCATTTGACAGGAAGAGAGGGCACCCTCGACCTTTCCTAACTGATCATCACATGTATTCCAGGTCACCGTAACTCTCGACCTTCAAAGAACCTTCCCTGTGCACTAACCTTCTATTCAATACAAGAAAACAACATATAACTAATACAATCACGTTACAACAAGGAAGCATATGCTAGAGCGCAGTGATATTCTGAAAATTGTAGGGGTACATTATATTCATGAATAGTCCGTACCCGCATATATTCTTATGTGTGTTAATCTTAGTTAGAACCTGTGTTGTAATAATCGGTGGTAAATTAAATGTTAGGAGAGTTGTGCCATTCAAGAAACGTAAAATGGCAGTTAGAGGGAATTATATAATATTCGATGTTCATTGCAAATGTTTAATGAAGTAGTTTATGTGTAATGTAATGCATTAGATTTAAACGTGCATCATGTTGAAGTTGCACACGTATAGGTGACTAATTGTGTTTAAATATGATTAAATGTAGTGCTTATAGATGTAACATTTTAAATGTGTGTTTAATTTGATGTTAAAGGCCTAGATGGAGTATTTGCTCTTTCATGCTAAGAAAGGCCTATTTGTTTTCCTTATGTTAGCTGGTTTATGTAGGCTTGAAATGCATTTTCCCCTGGTGAGGCTCTCATTTGGAGGTAGTCAGCGAAATTCATGTGCGTGCAAGGTTCTGTTCTCATATTCATGTTGCAGGTGCAAGGACACCATCCTCGTTAGTTAGAATAATGCTTTTGTCTTAGGAGTTAGGTATGGAGGAGACCTGTTACAAAGTATACAGGAATGCCGATAATTGGGAGCCGAGATTTTCTTTTGCTAAAGAAGCCTGAGACCCAAGGACACATCAACCGTCGTTGGACCGAGTACAAGTTTTGGTGGAAAATTACCTACGAGAAGTGCCCGGCCAGAGGAGGTGTTTCAGGGGCGTGTCTATCAATTGTGCATTTTGTATTAGGGACAGTGCCCCTAGGGATGAGTGAGCAGAGTGGGCAGAGAGCCGTTAGAGGGTAGAAGGAAGGGATCGATTCTTAGAATGAAGACTTAGAACGATTTTGTAATCTGGGCTTCTGACCTTTACAACGTGAGTGTACTTCTTAGGAAGTCTTCACGAGCTGACACCTTTTCTTGATCTTGCTTGGGGAAATGTTAAGTAGGGATGTCACTTTAGGATAGTGTAGGGATAGATTAATGGATTTCTTTTACAGCCACTAATGAAGACTAATATAGATGTTGGTGCAGTTATTGCCTGTTTAATATTTTTAAAATTGCTTATTCTTTTCATGTTATATCGGATTAGATTGGTTTGTAGGATGGACTTTTTATTAGTGCCTTTGTATTTTTGCAACCTCGTTCTGAGGTGTTTGTATGTTCAGTTATTTTTGGTTCTGTAATAAACCCCTAAATTTGGAATTCAGAGTCAGTGATCCTTTCCGAGTGTTACTTAAATTGACATGCTAGTTTGTTATGAATACATTGTTTCTCCCCTTTACACTTCTCAGCAGGTAATAAAGGTCCAGTCGACCGAGGGTTCCTAGTAAACTTTTATAGTGGAATCCGGCGTTATCAGTTGGTAGCGAGAGTATGGTTACCTCTGTAGTAAGGGGAGACGTAGAGAAGGGTAGTCATTGAGTCCCCTTAGAGCCCAAGTGATGGTTATCCAGTGGATTGTGAGTGGAGGACGACAGCGTCTGATGGAAACCGACGGCGAGTGACGGTGCGGCGGAAACAGCAGTTCGTGGTGGAGTGAGTATAAACAGGGACGTATGTCTGTTAGATTGCGGTGTTGTTTTGATTGTGTGATGTCTTGCGGAGTTGGAATGAGAGTTGAGTGATTGTGGTTTCGGGCCGAACGCGTGCGGTCCATGAGACTTGATTTTTGATATCCAGGGATAAGAGATTGTGGTGTAGAAGACACCCAGAGTTGAAATTGTCTGACCAGAGATTGTGGGAGTCATGAGACGTCGTTGACTAACCCACCGGTGATAGGGAAACGCGTGTGTGAGTGCGTGAGTAACCGACCCAGGTCGTGGGTTACTGCATGTGGAATATTGAGTGATTGGATCCTATCGATTAAGTACATGACTGTCCAGCCGTTCGTGGGCAGATAGTCTGGGGCAATTGTCCGGTCGTTTCGTGGACAGACGGTTGCCAGAGTTGAGGTCGACAATTACGTGAGATTGTCCGGTCGTTTCGTGGACAGACAGTCAGAGAAGTGACTGTTCGGTCGTTTGGTGGACAAACAGTTATTTCAGTGTATGAGTGAGACGCGTGAGTGTGCGAGAGACGAATTGTAAAGGAGGGGAACTGCTGCATGAGGAGGAAGAGTGACGTCAGAGAGTGCCGCGCTGTGATAGGTCGGTTGGTGTGAAGCCGCGCTGGTATTGGTGGATTGTCATCAGGAAGTCGAGCGAAAACAAGCGAAGAAAAAGTCGATTTCATCATGAAATGTTTTAAAGTTTTACGAGATATGTGTAGAGGAGACAGAAGAGTGGTTACTCGAGGGGGAGAAGAAGCTCCACCCGAGGATACCCCAGCCCATTATATGGCTACGAATATGGGGTTGCATACTATAATTTGGCTCGAAAATTGCCATAAAATGACTGAAAATGAGGGAGAATTGACTTTTCCGCATTATGGCACTTTCAGGTTGGAAGTGTTGTACCAATTGAAAACAGTGATGTCTTCATTGCGACCTTTACCCAGACCAACACAGTTTGAGGCGCTACATGCATGGATGAGAGCAGCACATGACAGGAAAAGAGACCGAAGTTAGGAAAGGGTGAAAAAGTCGATCTGGGCGTTTCAGGATGCGCGATGGGACGCATTGGAGAAGAGATGGAGGGTGGAAACTGTTGAAGGGGATAGGCTATTCCCTTTGATGATAAAAGTAGGAGAGGCCCAGAAGAAGTGGGGTGAGGAAGACGATTGTGACACAGATGACAGCTTGCTAGATAGACTGCTATCAGAAAGACCACCTCCATATAATCCAGATTCCGTAGAGGGAAAGGCAGATGGAACTGGAGAATCGCAGACTCAACCTAGTGCGAGAGTAATCGGAAGAATCTCAGCAGGAACAGAAGGGATGGGAACACAGACACCAACAAGCACCGAAGCTAATGGAGTTACAGTTGTTACAAGGCTACCGGATGCTCTTACAGTGCTGGTTACCATCGGCCCCATAGTGTCAGTATATGACCCAGATCAGGTAGGAAATGGAAGTCTAGCATGATCAGTAGCAGGAGAAGGGACTGGCTCTAGAGGGAATGGCATAGTGAGTGGAATAGGTCACCTTCCGAGACCCATGGAATCAAGTACGCCTTTGCCAGCCACTGAAGACTCCTCTGGAGGACAGGGAGACGTAAGAACGGCGAGACCAAGGTCTCTGGCTGATTCAAGATCTAACATGAGGATGTGGGAACCCCCAGTGAGAGGCCCTAATGATAGGATGACAGGAGACTGGGACCGAGGAAATACAGGAAGCTGACCAGTCCTAGGGAATATAGTGGAAGGGAACCGATGTGGGGATAAGAGCAATGAGAATGGAGAGTCGAGTGGTGCATCAAGCCGAGGAACACTTAGAACTGCTATAGGTGCAAAGATGTTGGATGTGATGAGATTGAAAGCTGAGGTAGATGAGATAATTAGCGGGAACCTGCCTTTGGAAAGAGTGGAGCTTTATGAATCAGACGAGTTGCTGTTTGTAGCAAAGGATGTAACTCGCAAGGCGAGGTCAGCGCATGAGAAACTGACAGACTTGGCAAGGAGATACGAGGTGGATCTGTCCAAAACAAAGATGCTGCAGGGAAGTCACCGATTGCAGTACAGTGACCAGGAATTGGAAGAGAAGAGAATCATAGGGTTGAAAACTCACATTCGAGAATTGATTTTAGGGATACGTTCATGGAGCATGCTTGACAAGTGGGAGGAAAGGTGGTCTAAAAAGAAGAGCACTAAAAAGAGCATAGGAGAGACACCGCCTCCAGGAGGGGGGATAATAGGAGTGGGGAATTTCCCTTTGCGAGAGGTACAAAAATGAGGGTATGTGCATGTGCCTTGGAGTAGAGGTGATTTGGCAGCGTTTATGAACGAATTCCCTCGGCTGAGGGAGAAGCCTGTCGAGTGGTACAAGCAGGTCGACCGGTTTGTTAAAATCTCGAAGGTATTGTGGGTTGACCTGAACACCTTGTTTGATATCGTAGTACCAAGGGATTTGTGGGCAGCTTGTAAAGTTGCAGTTGATTGGCCGACTTCCGAACCAGACAGGGATTCTGTCACCAATGGTCCTTCACCAATTGTTATGAAAAGGTTTGAGCAAGTAATTACATGGCTGATATCCAAAATCTCACCACAAGACATTGATTGGGTTAAGATAGATCGAACTGTCCAGGAACTAAAAGAGTCCGTACATGAATATTACGAGAGGCTCTTACAAGCCTTTAAGCAGTACAGTGGGCTAGACACGTTAGACCCCAAAGACATGGGACAGTTCGTTTCCAAGTTTGTCTTTGGTCTGAGACCAGAAATCAGCTTCAGGATTCAGCAGCATTTGATCTGCTGGCAGAACAAGTCGGTGGACGAAATACTGCGGTACGCCAGGTCCTGCAGTGACGAAGTGGACTCGAAACACAGGAAGCTTAAGGATAAGCTAATGCTGGTCCAAATGCAAAACACTGACAGGGAAGTTCAGGCACAGCCAAGTGGAGGGACACTAGGGAGAAGACAGGGAAACAATCAAGGAGGGACCCAGAATGTGCAGGGTCCGTGAAGGGGGAAACCTATATACCCCAAGACAGGGATGGATGTAGCAACACTGAAAAAGACCACTGCGTGTCACCTTTGTCACAAGATCGGGCATTGGAAGCGCGAGTGTAGATTGAATCCAGCGAACCAAGTGCCACAAGAGGAAGAGACGGTGCAGGTATCTGAGGTCGTCAATACGGTGACGAGACCCAGGTCCATGCAAGGGGGGACATTGTGCCCACAGGTGCAAGTTCCGCAACCTCTGAGAATTCCACAGGGAAATCGAACGTACCAGCAGATGCCCCTTTTCGAGGATTGCGATGAGTATAGCTCAGACCTGTTGAAATGATGGTGCCTGAGGGGGGAGGAAGGCTGCACTCTTGGGGCAGTCTTAGAGGTAGACCAGATGGGACTGTTTGTAGAGGCGGATGTTGACAGTCATCCCACCACCTTTTTGGTTGATACTGGTGCTACCCGTTCTACTGTGAGATCTGCAGTAGTTCCCAACCTACCCCTCTCGGGACAATCAATCCAAGTAGTAGGAGTGGCGAATAAGAAGATGACTAACCCATTGACCGATCCGATTCCTGTGAGAATAGGAACTTTCCGAGATCGACACCAGTTTGTGGTGTGCGACTCAAGTCCAGTCTGTTTTCTGGGACGTGATCTTTTGTGTAAGCTGAATTGTACCATCTATTGCACCCCCAAGGGAGTGGAATTACAGACAAATGATGATGATGCCACCTTCAAGGTTGCGAATCAGCATTTCTGCATAGAGATGTATCCTATGTTAACAGTGGAAAAGCTTCCACTTGACCTAAGAGACTCTGTTTCATTGGATGTGTGGGATTTTTCAGGAGAAGAGATCGGGTTGATCAGAAGAGTTGAGCCCGTCAAGATCCAGGTTAAGCAAAATGTTGAGTTTCCGTGAACGCCCCAGGATAATCTGTCACCTGAGACGATCGCAGGGATTAAACCTGTAATCGATTCCATGATTCAGCAGGGAATTCTGAAGGAGATAATGGGCAGTCCATGCAACTCACCCATCATGGGATTACAGAAACCAAGTGGGAAATTCAGAATCGTGCAAGACCTGCGAAAGGTCTACGCGATTGTGGTTCCATGTTGTCCAGTGGTACCGAATCCATCAGTGATACTATTCCAGATCCCATGTTAAGCCGAGTGGTTCACGGTGATTGACTTGTGCCAAGCATTCTTTTCGATACCCTTACACGAGGAGAGCCAATTTTTATTTGCTTTCCGGCTGGAAGACCGTGTGTTAACGTGGTGTCGTATCCCTCAAGGGTATACAGAGAGTCCATCAATCTTCAATCAGATCTTGAAAAAGAATCTTGAGAGTCTTGTACTGCCACAGAATTCTGTTCTCGTGCAGTACATTGACGATCTCCTCATTGTGTCCGAAATGGAGGATGCTTACAGAATTGATACGATTGCCTTACTGAATCATTTAGGGGAGAATGGACACAAGGTGTCCCCAAACAAGCTACAGTACTGTCTGAGTGAGGTTCAGTACTTGGGTCATCGAATTGAGAAAGGCAAGAGAAAGGTGTCACCAGATCGAATTGAGGCGCTCATGAACATGACTGTGCCTACCACTCAGAAGGAAGTCAGAATGTTCTTGGGAATGGTTGGTTACTGTCGCCAGTGGATTCCCAATTTCTCACTGAAGGCGAAGCCTTTGCAGAGGCTGACGCATAAGGATGTGAGTGATCCGGTACCATG
Source organism: Calotriton arnoldi (assembly GCA_963921515.1). Taxonomy (NCBI): domain Eukaryota; kingdom Metazoa; phylum Chordata; class Amphibia; order Caudata; family Salamandridae; genus Calotriton; species Calotriton arnoldi. Next base: position 642,197 of record CAWUFW010000732.1, read on the forward strand.
GGACCATGACTGTCTGATTGCGTTCTTGGAGTTGAGAGAGGGCCTATGTCGTGCTCCGGCTCTGGGAATGCCTGACTACATCAAGTCCTTTTCATTGTTCTGTTATGATAGAGAAGGTTGCGCATTGTCTGTCCTGACTCAGAGTCATGGAGGTGTCCGTAGACCAGTTGCCTACTTTTCAGCTACTTTAGATCCAGTAGCTTCAGCGTTGCCCGGATGTTTCAAATCCGTTGCTGCAACAGGTGTCAGCATTGAGAGGTGTGAAAGCATTGTTATGGGTCACCCATTAACTATGTATGTTCCGCATTCTGTCGAGCTTTTGATGACAAGGACTAAAACACAGTACCTGACAAACAATAGACTCACGCGCTACGAGCAAGTCATACTTGCCCCGGAGAATGTGACTCTGAAAAGGTGTTCTGTTTTAAATCCTGCTACATTGATTCCATTGCCAAATGTAGATGATGAAGATTGTGAAGACCATGACTGTCTTGATGTGACTGAACTTTGCACCAAACCAAGACCCGACATTGTTGATGAACCTCTGTCTGACCCTGATGAAATTTTCTTTGTTGATGGTTCATGTTTAAGAGACAATGTGGGTCATTTGAGAGCAGCGTTTGCTGTATGTACCATTACTGGAGTGGTTGAAGCTGCTTGCTTAGAAGGAGTATACTCCGCACAAGTGGCCGAAATCATTGCTTTGACTTTGAATCACCATCTACACCGACAGCCAGTATGGGTTCGGTGTGGTTCATGATTTCGGGCAGCTACGGTCGCAGAGGGGTTTCCTGACATCGTCTGGATCTCCCATCAGGAATGGAGAATATGTGAGACAACTGTTGGAAGCGTTGCAACGTCCCAGGGAAATAGCAGTGGTAAAGTACGCTGCACATGGGAGGGGAACGGATATTGTTTCCATTGGAAATAAGTACGCCCATGAAATTGGACGCTTTTGCGCTGAACAAGGTTGTATATTTACTGGAGAGAGCCAAGAAAGAACCGAGCTCAGCATGATTTTAGCCATGGCAGTCACTTGGGAGGAACTCAAGAGCCTGCAGGAAGGAGCTTCAGAGCAGGAAAGGGATGTATGGATCAGGTCGGGATGTGAGAAGGGAGATGTTGGTATTTGGGTTTCAAGTGATAGTCGAGCAGTGTTACCAGATGACCTGTTGAGCCCGATGGCAAGGCAAATTCATGGTGCTGTGCACCTGGGAAGAGATGCGATGGTGAGAGTGCTCAGACAAACGTGGTACAATCCACGGTTTTGTGCGTTTGCTGAAGCAGTGTGTCATAGGTGTGTTACCTGCCAACAAATGAATGCTGGGAAGAAAACTGTGGTTGCACTGAGTCACATTGGGAGGTCGGGAGGACCTTTCAATAGGATACAGCTTGATTTTATCGAAATGCCTAGGTGCAATGGACTGAGGTACATTCTAGTGGTGGTGTGTGTTTTTTCACGGTGGGTGGAAGCTTACCCAACACGAAGGTGTGACACCCTTACAGTAGCGAAGCTGTTATTGAGGGAGTTGATCCCTAGGTTCGGTTTTCCAACTTCATTGGAGTCGGATAGAGGAACACACTTCCACAGCGAGATCATAAAACTGCTTTGCGCTGCTTTGAATGTTGATCAGAGACTCCATTGTAGCTATCGACCAGAGGCTTCTGGGATAGTGGAGCAGGTTAATGGAACTTTGAAAGCACGGATGGCAAAAGTGTGTTCGTCTACATCCCTGAAGTGGCCTGATGCGTTGCCTCTGGTGTTGATGAGTGTTCGCAGTGTCCCAGATAGGAGGACCGGTCTTTCCCCGCATGAGATCCTTTGGGGAGGGCGATGAGATTGCCAGCAGTACCATACTCAGCCTTGATAAACATCACTGATGACTTAATCCTTGATTACTGCAAAGGACTAGCTGATGTGGTCCGTTCTATGCCTCAGCTGGTGGAAGCTGCTGCTGTTCCGGCTTCAAGAGATCTCTGCCACGAAGTGTGCCCGGGTGACTGGGTGCTTGTCCAAAAGCACGTGAGGAAGAGCTGTTTGGATGCTGGGTGGTGAGGCCCCTACCAGGTGATACTGGTAACGAACACAGCGGTGAAGTGAGGAGGGTTGCCGAACTGGATACATGCCTCCCACACCCGCCGAGTTTCAGAACCCTTGGAAGAAACAGCTCCTCTCGAGAATGAAAATCCAGCTGTGGCGGCAGGGCCACGAGAGAGGACAAGCCAAGCTGTGAGGGTTGCTGACGAAGCTGGTTGCTCACCAGACCAGGCTGAGGAGGGTTACGCTACACACAACCCAGGTATTGACTCTGAGGAAGAAGGGAACGTTGCTGGTGATATAGAGTCAGACTCAGCCGAAAGAAGTGGTGCGCAGAGTGTTCGAGAGGAAAGCAAAAGGGCTGACCGAGCAAAAGAATCGTGGCCTGAAAGACAGAGAAGGCTGAATCTAAGATTGGCCCCTGAAAGAGATCTTGCCCCTGTGTCTGAGACATCTGAATCGGAAGTGAGTGAAGAAGAACAAGCCCAAGGAGGCCTGAGAAGATCGAGAAGGACAAGAGTGCCTTGCCAGAGATACGCTGCCCCGGAGTGGACTTACGTAGTAACTGATGCCGGGAGTAGTGAGTTCCGGGAGGCTGAGGTCCGTGCAAGTGATCAGCAGGAATCCTCTACTGAAAATTAATGTGGGACTGATAGTTCCGGGACTTGAAGTTGAAGGGGTGTTGACAATCACGGTCCCAAAACTCCAGCTTTGAGCAGGGTGCGAATTCTGATATTGCATAAATTAGTTTTCCCAACGTTTGGATTTGAACCAACACCTCATGAAATGGTAGATGTTCGTCTTGAAATTTTGCAACATGTTTTAGCCGCAATTGGATCTGAACTTATCGTAGATTGTGAATGAACTGTGATCTGTGAATAAGCGTTTCTAGGAAGATAACCTAGGCCCGAGTGGAAGAAGAATAAAACTAGGGCTTTTCAGTAGAAGAAGAAAGAGGGCTAGAGAAGTCTTTTCGGACTGTGTAAATAAATCCAGAAGAACTGAGCTTTGAACGAATTTCCAGGATTTCAATGAACTTTGTTTGAACTTTTGAGCAGCAATTTGAGGTGGAAAGAAGAGACTTTTGTGTATCCTCTTATTTGAACGGCTCTGACAAGAAAAGATGGAGTCTGGAAATCCGAACCGTAGGTCCAAGTGTGTGATAGGTACTTCCATAGTAGGAGTGATAGTTTTAATAGTCATAGTTATCATAGTGTCAGTTATTATTTCACATGAGGCAGAAGTCATAGAGGTGAAAGGGACATCTACACCCAGTACTTCTAACAAGAAAGAGGACACCATAGGAGCTGAAAAGGCTATGCTAGATCAGAACTGTCGTAGATTGCATGTAGATTTGTCTAGAGGTGATTTTAAGCTTAATGCGTATGCCAAGTTGCTATATGAGTATGTTGAGATGATGGATGTGAGAGATTGTTATGTGTGCATCAATGGATGAGGGCATTAGATATCATCATCTTCCGTTGACTTATGGGATTTCATGTCGTTTGTTGCTTAGCATGTTTTATGGGAGAGGTCATTATGAATACTTCTTTTCCCATTATGATGCAGTGCTTTCAGAGGTTCAAGCATACAAGCACCTGAACAAGTACGATTATTATAAGCAGGAGGATAGGATTGGGAAGTATGTTATACCGACTACAACGTTAGATACAGCGTATGCACATAGACATAATTTGACATGTTCACTAACAGAGATAGAAAAAAGTTTGTAGACCAAGTGGAGGATAGATATAGACAACTAACACAAACACGTAACACTGGAGATAGTCCATTAGATTGGACAAAGGAGGAGATGGCTCACAGAGCGAAAGGGAGCTATGGCCCGATAGCATTGGATCTAGAGCAGAAGGGGAAGCTGTGTGTGAAACATGTCCAGACCTATTATGATAAGGTTTATGTGGGACAGAGTGCGTGTGATCACGTTTTCACTATGGAAGAGTCAGCAAATAACTTTTTGCAGGGTCCGGTACAAGTGGTGCCAACAGTATACTTTGTATGTGGGAAAAACGCTTATGTGAGATTGCCTGCAAATTGGTACGGTACTTGTTACCTGGCAGCTGTTTTCCCCAAGATTTACCATGTGGAGGAGCTAGAACTCCTGGAAGGAGGAATGCATTCTAGAGCAAGGAGAGATGCAAGTGCAGGAGGAGTGATTGGAGATATTTTTGGAGCCGTAATACCAAGTTTGGGAGTGATTTTGAATGATGTGAAAATTAGAAAGCTGGCGACTGTTGTGGACAAGTTGTCGACGAATACAACTAAATCACTATTGCTTGTTGATGGAGAGATGTTGTCGATAAGGACGATGGTGATGCAGAACCGTCTTGCTTTGGATGTCTTATTGGCAAAAGAGGGCGGAGTCTGTAAAATGCTGAAAGTGCAAGAGTGTTGTACTTATATACCAGATAATAGTAAAGATCTGAAGAAGTATATAAGTAACATCACTGAGATCCATCTTGAGATCCAGGATCTGACTGAAGAGGGAGTTTGGGTGAAAGTTGGAAAGGGATTTGGTAGAGTGGGGAGTTGGTTTGCGAGCTTGGGAAAGGGTATTCTTGGTTACATTTTGAGGCCTATCATTATAATCGTGGTCTGTGTGGTTTGCCTGTGGGGTTTTGTTAGGGCTTATCAGTGGTACAGGGCGAATCAAGTTGAAAGATCCCTTAGGGAGCGAGAGTTAAGGATGTCCAGACTGCAGGACAGTCATTATGAGAATATCAAGAATTTAGAAAGGTTCCGACAGGGAAGAGTGGCTACAAGCTCTGTTTAGGTCGGTTCTTTCTCCGGGGAATTGTGATTTTGTTGATGACACTAGTCATCAGAGGGGGGAACTGATAGAGCGCAGTGATATTCTGAAAATTGTAGGGGTACATTATATTCATGAATAGTCCGTACCCGCATATATTCTTATGTGTGTTAATCTTAGTTAGAACCTGTGTTGTAATAATCAGTGGTAAATGAAATGTTAGGATGAGTTGTGCCATTCAAGAAACCTAAAATGGCAGTTAGAGGGAATTATGTAATATTCGATGTTCATTGCAAATGTTTAATGAAGTAGTTTATGTGTAATGTAATTCATTAGATTTAAACGTGCATCATGTTGAAGTTGCACACGTATAGGTGACTAATTGTGTTTAAATATGATGAAATGTAGTGCTTATAAATGTAACATTTTAAATGTGTGTTTCATTTGATGTTAAAGGCCTAGATGGAGTATTTGCTCTTTCGTGCTAAGAAAGCCATATTCGTTTTCCTTATGTTAGCTGGTTTATGTAGGCCTGAAATGCATTTTCCCCTGGTGAGGCTCTCATTTGGAGGTAGTCAGCAAAATTCATGTGGGTGCAAGGTTGTTCTGTTCTCATATTCATGTTGCAGGTGCAAGGACACCGTCTTCGTTAGTTAGAATAATGCTTTTGTTTTAGGAGTTAGGTATGGAGGAGACCTGCCACAAAGTATACAGGAATGCCGATAATTGGGAGCCGAGATTTTCTTTTGCTGAAGAAGCCTGAGATCCAAGGACACATCAACCGTCGTTGGACCGAGTACAAGTTTTGGTGGAAAATTACCTACGAGAGGTGCCCAGCCAGAGGGGGTGTTTCAGGGGCGTGTCTATCAATTGTGCATTTTGTATTAGGGACAGTGCCCCGAGGGATGAGTGAGCAGAGTGGGCAGAGAGCCGTTAGAGGGTAGAAGGAAGGGATCGATTCTTAGAATGAAGACTTAGAACGATTTTGTAATCTGGGCTTCTGACCTTTTCAACATGAGTGTACTTTTTAGGAAGTCTTCACGCGCTGACACCTTTTCTTGATATTGCTTGGGGAAATGTTAAGTAGGGATGCCACTTTAGGATAGTGTAGGGATAGATTAATGGATTTCTTTTACAGCCACTAATGAAGACTAATATAGATGTTGGTGCAGTTATTGCCTGTTTAATATTTTTAGAATTGCTTATTTTTTTATGTTATATCGGATTAGATTGGTTCGTAGGATGGACTTTGTATTAGTGCCTTTGTATTTTTGCAACCTCCTTCTGAGTTGTTTGTATGTTCAGTTATTTTTGGTTTTGTAATAAACCCCTAAATTTGGAATTCGGAGTCAGTGATCCTTTCCGAGTGTTACTTAAATTGACATGCTAGTTTGTTATGAATACATTGTTTTCCCCCCTTTACACTTCTCAGCAGGTAATAAAGGTCCAGTCGAACGAGGGTTCCTAGTAAACTTTTATAGTGGAATTAGGTGTTATCACATAGAATGTGGTAGTGAAAGAAGAGATCTTTTATAGTTACATAAACTTTCATATACACAAGTGGACAAACATTAATTTCAGAATAAGATAGTCCACCAGCTCCAACAGCATTAAAATTGGTTTCACCTCATGTTAGACCTGTGTGCCTTAGGGAGGTTTCTCCCAAACATTTGCATACACCCCTCTGAATTTTTGCTGAATTCGTTTTTGTTGGCCTTAGGACTATGTGCATTTTACTACTGCTAACCAGTGCTAAAGTGCTTGTGCTCTCTCCCTAAAACATGGAAATGCTGGCTTGGAATTCTATAACGCATATTATCAAGCCCATTATCGCCGTTTTAGCGGCAGTTTCCTGCCGCTAAAACGGCGATAATTTTAACGAGGTTCTTGCTAATATGCCCCTAGATGTCCCAGTTGGAACTTTGACCTTTTAGGTGCTATTTTTCACTTAAAACTATAAAAATTTATAACTCCAGTTCTACTGATTGGATTTTTGTTGTTTTGGCGTCACATCATTTATTAAGATTTACTCTAATTTCCTAAATTAGTGTGGGAGTTTTTCTTGTGTTGTGTATTCACTTTATTACTGTTTAAGTTCTGCATAAATACTTTACACGTTGCCTCTAAGTTAAACCTGACTGCTTTTGTGCCAAGCTACCAGAGGGTTAAATACAGATTAATTTAGTGACTTTTTGTGGTTCCCCCTGACAAGGATTGTGGCTGTTGCTTAAATAGGGTTTCACCCCCTCAACCAACAACGCAATTTCTGACACCTAACAAAACTCTGCTCTCCTCACCGCCAGATGCAATCCTATGTCTACTGCTATAGGTATATAAATTTGTCATTGTTTCAGCAAAATTGCCTTAGAAGTACATCAAAATACAACATTAAAATTACTTGTTAATCTACTGCTATCAGTAACAGAAGACATCTTTACACCCACTCTATCTCCCTCTACTTTCATCAGTAACAACAATATACCCTATGCCTCGCCCAGACTGGCCATTTATTGGAGGGGGATGGGGGTAATCGGTGGTTTAGAGCCATTGGGGACAGGTTTTGGCACAGCTGTCACTCTCACCCACTCCCAGGGGTTTATTGCAGCAGGCGCAGTGGGCAGTAAGTAAAAGGAGATGCAGGAAAGAAAGATAGAGGTGAGGGAAAGAGACCACTAGGAATGAGAGAGAGGCTAGAGAGGTCAGAGAAAGATGAAGAGAAAGAGAAGAAAAGGAATTAGAGAATGCCTCTACTGAGAGAGAAAGCTAGGGATGGGGGAAGGGAAAGGGAAAGGGATTGGCATGGGTTTGAACTTTTCTACCAGGGCTTCTTTTGGTACTCAGCTCAACTATACCCTTTTCCTACAAAGCAGCGACTGTTCTTTCATCTAATCCATCAAATTCATTTTAGAAAGTTGACATTTTCTTGTCCTAACCATTTGTGCCTCCTGTCAGTTTCCTGGATCTAATGACTGTGAATGGTTCTTCTGTTGAGGTTCGTGTATTCCTTCCAGACAGTAACACAATAGGGGATTTGGTGTGAACAGGATGGTTTACGGTCGAGCTGTACTCAGCCCTACTTACATTTCAAAGAGCTTTGCCTCCTGCGCACACAAAGGAACCTGGCACAGGTCTTTTGTCTCCTCAAATTTCTTGAAGCCTTGACAGGGAAAGGGACAGAGTTTCCAGAACCAGCTGTGGGAGAAGTATAGGAAATCCCCAGCTCCTAAGGCTGGCTCCAGGTTTAAATATTGGACCTCCTGAGCCACCCATAAGTACACTCCTGGAATGTGCATGTTCCAGAAGAAGGATTGTCTTGTTCCTGAAAGGGCCTGGGCCCATTTACTCAGAAATTCTCTGATGACAAACTCTTGATGGTCCTTTTTTGCAGGATGAAAGAGTAAAGGGGAAAAAGAAAATTCCACAAATAAAATTTAACGTACAGTGTAACTAGTGTGGCTACACAATAACCCAGGTCGACAACCAAATGAAGGTTAGTCAAAATGTATGACTAATTTAAAAATAGGTGGACATACACAAATCTCAACATAAGAGTATAAAATACATAGGAAACAGAAGGAATCCAAATCTTTGGAAAAACATTACTCTATAGAGCAAGGAAAGGACAACAAGTTCTATAATTACTACATAGGTAATCAGGAAACAAAAATGAAGATTTCCCTGCATCAGTAGTTTATTGGAGAAAAGCATTTAGTCCCATCTAACCTTACTTTTACCCTAAAGTGGCATCCCTATTTAGAATTTAGATCAAAAGATTATGCCCTTGCTACAATGCATCATATACCAAATCTCATTCAACAGATGTCCCATAAAGCTTTTCTCAAACGTTTTCCACAATGGTCTCAACCACAGGTTTTTTCTGTGACTTTGGTTCCTTCCACGGCCTTCTCCATGTATACTCCCCTGCAACAATTTGACCTTGGTCTCCTCTCCTTCTCCCATGCAAACAGACCTCCTTCCACCTTACCTTCGCCAGACTATGCCAACTGTCGCTTCTTCATACCTCAACTATCTAAAGAAACAATGACCTTACTCTTCACTAACGAAGCGTTTGTCCACCTGCAGTGTAATCAAAGGTAAGGTAGGTTCTGTCGGGAGTTAGATAATTAATTTAACAGCATTTATAAATAAAAAGAAGAAGGGTAAACACACCTAGATTGATGTAATCAATATCAATTGTATTCGTAAATTAATTCATTTTTCTGGTATACAATTAGGGTTATATCTTAGTCAGGCTGTCACAAAAAACAACAATTTTGTTTTTTTTTAAAAAGGGCGGTGCAAACAATAAACTAATCAGTGATAAGGTGATCTAGAAGTGACAAAGTGCTTAGGGTGAATAACATATATACAGTGCTGTACAAAATGTATATAAAATGTTCATTCAGTAGACATCAATCCCTATTTCATTGAATCTCCAATCCATACATGGTTCTGCTATTAAATGGAGTGTAGAGAATGGGGAAAGATTGTGTAGGCACGTCGACGTTTCGACCCAAGAAAGTGCGTGATTCAATTGAAGTCACGTTGGGTCTTCTTCAGGACGAGGTAGGACAGCCAGTAGTAGTAACCATCAAAGATCTGATGAGTGCTTCGATTGGTCGATCCTCCAGGGGTTGGATTCTAGTCAAGAATGAAAAACTGCGTCATTGTAGAACCATCAGGGGTAGGTTGAGTCAGATTCTGAATGCAGGAATGTAGATGAGTCACATCCACTGCTGTGCGAATCAAGGGGCTCTGGCCAGCTGGTGAAGGAATTTCACCAAAAAGTGACCCAAAGTACCCCTGATGGTTCTACAATGACGCAGTTTTTTATTCTTGACTAGAATCCAACCCCTGGTGGATCAACCAATCGAAGAACTCATCAGATCTTTGATGGTTGCTACTACTGGCTGTCCTACCTCATCCTGAAGAAGACCCAACGTGACTTCAATTGAATCACGCACTTTCTTGGGTCGAAACGTCAACGTGCCTACACAATCTTTCCGCATTCTCTACACTCCATGTAATAGCAGAACCATGTATGGATTGGAGATTCAATGAAATAGGCATTGATGTCTACTGATTGAACATTTGATATACATTTTGTACAGCACTGTAAATATGTTATTCACCCAAAGCACTTTGTCACTTCTAGATCACCTTATCACTGATTAGCTTATTGCTTGCGCCGCCCTTTTTAAAAAAAAACAAATTGTTGTTTTTTGTGACAGTCTGACTAAGATATAACCCTAATTGTATACCAGAAAAATGAATTAATTTACGAATACAATTGATATTGATTACATCAATCTAGGTGTGTTTACCTTTTTTCTTTTTATTTATAAATGCTGTTTAAAGTAATTATCTAACTCCCGACAGAACCTACCTTACCTTTGATTTCAGACACCCAGGTTCTGAGGGTCACTGAGTAACCCCATTATACTTAATGCACCTGCAGTGTAAAGCACGAAAACATGTAACATTTCTACAAAACCTGCATGGGAATCTAAGCATTAATTCAGAAATGTGAACATCCAATTAATGTGTTCTGAAATCAAGCCTATGACTTAAGCTAAAATAAAAAATTTACCATGTTAGTTATGATTGACGGTTAACATTTTCATGAATTCTTTAGCATTTTCAATAGGCACCTTTACTAAACTGCATTAATTCAATTATTTCAATTACATCATTCATTCAATCAATCAGGGATTTGTGACGCGCGCTACTCACCCTTGAGGGTCTCAATGTGCTGGGGGGCGGGGGGGTTATCGTACAGCTCGGTCTCATCTAAAGAGTCAGGTCTTGAGGCTCTTCCTGAATGCTTGCAGAGTGGGGGATCGTCTGATGCTGAACGGGAGTTCGTTCCAGGTCTTTGCGTGATGTAGGAGTAGGCTCTTCCTCCCGCTCTGGCTCTGCGGATGCAAGGGGTTTCGGCCAGGGCGAGGTTGGCGGAGCTGAAGGTTCTCTTGGGTGCGTAGAAGGAGACTCTTTCGTTGAGTTATTGGGGACCGGTGTTTTGGAGGAATTTGTAGGCGTGAGTGAGCAGCTTGAAGGTCACTCTCTTCTCGACGGGGAGCCAATGGAGGTCTCGCAGGTGCTGGGAGATGTGGTCTTGTCGTGGGATTCCGAGGACGAGTCTGGCAGCGATGTTCTGGATGATCTGGAGTTTGCGGAGTAGGGATTTGTTGATTCCGGCATAGAGGGCGTTTCCGTAGTGCAATCTGCTCGTTATGAGTGCTTGGGTGACGGCCTTTCTGGGTTTGGGGGGCATCAGTCGGGTCTTGGTGAGGGAGGAGTCGAGTATGATGCCGAGGTTGCGGGCATGGTCCGTGGGTGACGGGGGTTGCCGAGGGCGGTGGGCCACCAGTTGTTGTCCCATGTGGAGGGGTAGATCCGAGGGCGAGGACTTTTGTCTTCTCCGAGTTGAGCTTCAGGCAGCTGCTGCTCATCCAGGATGCAACGTCTTTCATCCCTTCCATGAAGCTGAGTCTGGTGGTATCGGGTTCCTTGGTGAGGGAGAGGATGAGCTGGGTGTCGTCGGAGTAGGATACTATGCTGATTCCATGCTTTCTGACGATGGCTGCGAGGGGGGCCATGTAGATGTTGAAGAGCGTGGGGCTGAGCGATGATCCTTGGGGTACTCTGCAGCTGATGTTTGTGGGTTCGGAGAGGAAGGGCAGGAGTCTGATTCTTTGGGTTCCGCTGGTGAGGAATGAGTGGATCCAGTCTAGGGCAATTCCTTGTATGCCGACGTCGTGGAGTCTGGCGGTGAGTGTGCAGTGGGAGACGGTGTCGAAGGCTGCCGAGAGGTCAAGGAGGATGAGGGTCGCCATGTGGCCCTGGTCCAAGAGAGTGCGGATGTCCTCTGTGGCGGCTAAGAGGGAAGTCTCTGTGCTGTGGTTGCTGCGGAATCTGGATTGGGAGGAGTCGAGGATTGAGTAGGCTTCTATGAAGTTCGTGAGCTGGATGTTGACGATCTTCTCAGTGACCTTGGCTGCGAAACTGAGGAGAGAGATGAGTCTGTAGTTTTTGAGGTCCATTGCGTCTGTAGAGGGCTTCTTGAGGAGGGGCTTGACTTCTAAGCATTTCCAGTCATCGGGGAACGTGCCGGTTTCAAAGGTGGAGTTGATGGTGCGTCGTAGTTCGGGTGGTATGGCGGAGGCATCTCTGTGGAAGATGTGTGGCAGGGGTCCGTGAGGGCTCCCGAGTGTATGCTCTTCATGGTTGTGGTGGTGTCTTCTTTAGTGACAGGGGTTGCTGGAGATGGGTGTGGTGTTGGTGCCTTGTTTCTGTTTGTTGAAGTTGTCGTAGAGGGACTTGATCTTGAGATGGAAGTAGGAGCCGAGTTTGTTGCAGAGGCCCTGGGAGGGGGGGTGTCTGAGGCTTCGCTGGGGGGTTTGGTGAATTCTTGTATGATGCTGAAAAGTTCCTTCGAGTTGCGGGAGTTGTCGAGGATTCTGTCCTGGATGAAGCTCCTTTTTGTGGATCTGATACGTTGGTGGTATTCAGTCATGGCGGTTTTGTAGCTGGAGCGTGCTTCGGGGTTTTGCTGTTTCTCCATTCTTTCTTGAGATGTCTGCAAGTGCATCTGGATACTCAAAGGTCGGTGGTGAACCAGGTGGCTTTTGTGGGGCTTTGTCTGTCGGAGTTCCGGAGGGGGACGAGCTTATCTGTGCAGTCAGTGATCCATCTGTGGAGTTCCTTGGCTGCAGAGTTGGCGTCAGTCGCGGTGGGAGGGGGATCGTGGTTGAGGGCGGAGTTGAGGTGCTCTTCAGTGACCTTGCTCCAGTTCCTGCATGGGGGGCGTGGTGTCAGTTTGTGTGCAGTGGGTTTTGAGAAGGAGAAATGCAAGCAGTGGTGGTCCGTCCAGAGGGGTTGTGTGGTGTGGCTGAAGCGGATGTTGTTTCCTCCTGCGAAGATGGGGTTGAGGGTGTGTCCTGCCTTGTGTGTGGGGGTGGTGATGAGCTGTTTCAGTCCGATGTTGGCGAGGTTGTCCAGGAGGGTGGTGGAGTTGGGGCTGCTGAGGTTGTCGAGATGGAAATTCAGGTCTCCGTGCAGTACAAAGTCCATGGAGGCGATGGCGTGGGGGGCAATGAGGTCTGTGATGGTTGCGGCGAACGTGGTGCATGGTCCTGGAGGTCTGTAGGTGAGGGTGCCACGTAGGGTGGTTCTGGGGTTGGTCTGGATCTGGAAGTGGAGGTGGAGGTGTTCCATGGGGGACGAGGAGTCATTTGTGCTGGATGTAGTGAGTCGGAGGGAGCTTTTTTTGTGCAATGGCGAGTCCACCTCCCGGGTGGTTGAGGCGGTCCTTCCTTTGGATCTTTTATCTGTCAGGGATGGCGGTTGCGATGCCGGGGCGGAGGTGGTGTTGGTCCAGGTCGACAGGGTGTCGAGGAGGTCCCAGGTTTCTACTGCGTGTCTGTGCAGGGAGTGTACGTTGATAAGGATGCAGCTCCTGGGTTTGTGTGCGATGGTTCGGGGTTGGTGGGCGGTAGCCGTAGGGGTCCAAAGGTGGGTGAAGGTGCGGCTGCAGTGTCGGCAGGATAACGGGCCCTGGGTGGTGTTCGGGGTCGTCAGCTGGCAGTTGTTGTTTCTTCAGGGGTTGAATCAGCATAATAAACATTCAAAATGCATTTAATGTGTCAATTTGCCACATCACTAATAAACTCAATGTAAATATGTTACATCATTTATACGTAATTACTACTATTCTATCAATCATTTGTTAACTCACATTGAATCATGTTAATATCACAAAGGTACGTTAATGAGTTCACATTTCTTCAACCATCTAATTTCTTTAATAACATTAAATAATATGAGAGCGCATACTACAAGTAGTTATGTTGCACTCCTAACACATGTCCCAAGCAGAATAGAATTTCTGCTCTCTCAGGCCCCCTTCTGATGACTTTAAGTCGTCTTAATAACTACCCTATGTCATCAAATAAGCCTATCAAATGACTATTTAGATAATTTTTTATCAGATGGATCCATCTAAACAGATTTTGTTGTCATTTTCTTTCGCCTAAACTCCTCCATATGCTTTAGATTACTGTAATAATTGTCTTGCAGCTTCTCTATCTTCCTGTTTTTTTCCCTTTGAACTCTTCCCTTCTCCCTCGCCTTGTACCACTTATATCCTCTCACCATTTCAATCGAAACAATGATACAGATGATAGTAATCAACATTGGTCACACAATATAGCCAAACAATCCACTTCCCAGATTTGCAAACCACCTTCCAACTGTACTAAACCCATTTCCTACTCTGTCCCAAACACCTTCAGAAGCCAAGTCACTCAAATACTGATGTAACGTAGTAATGTTGTTGATATAATTCTGTAGATCCTTACTCCTATCAGGAATATAAGTGCAACATTGTTGGACCTTCAACATCCGACAGACTGCACCTTCTTTTGCAAGCAAAATGTCTAAAGCAAGTTGGTTCCGCATTACCATAGCCCTAATCAAAACGATTTCACAATCTACAAGCAATAAAGATCTAGCAGTATTAGTAAATAGCCTATCAACTATTGTAGACAATTTTCTTATCCTAATGTCATTCAACACCACCCCTAAACTTGGTATCATAGCTCCAAAAATGTCTCCCAGAATTTCTCCAGCACCTAATCCACATTTATGTTTAGTCTCCAGCTCTTCTCCTGATTCTTCCAGACTTTCCATGTGATAGATTTGGGGAAACACCACTGCTAAATAACATGTCCTAAACCATTTGCTAGGCAATCTCAAATATGCCTTCTTCCCACACACAAAATAAACTCCTGGTATAGCCTGTGCAGTGGAGTCTAAAAACATTTCCCAAGGACCATGAACCAAAAACATATGATCACATTCACTCTTCCCCACAAATGCAGTTTTGTATCCACTCTCAGCTTGGTGGATACATAGTCCCCCCCTGTGTTGCCAATCCAAAGCTAATGGTCCTGAACTCCCTGTAGCACGATGATCTAATTCTTCCTTTGTCCATTGGGGAGATTTGTATGGTTTATTTCCCTCACTAACTATAACTCTAAATCTATCTTCTACCAGATCTATGCATTTCTTCTCAATGTCAGTGTGGGAGGGCGGGTCGGATAAACAAACGCGGAGGCCGAATATATGGTCCAAGGACTCGTGTTTTATTGTTGTCAGGTGCCACAGTCTTAGGTTTTCCTACAGGGATGGGGTGCTCTTCTCCGGGTTCCGTCCTCTCTCTCCAGGGTCGGGATTCGGGGCTAGGTCGTTCCTCCTCTTCCTCTTCCTCAATGGGGCGAAGGGGGCTGGGTTCTGGCTCTTCCGTCGTGCTGGCTTTCACCCGGAGGCTCGTACCGAGGAGAAGAGAAAACGGAGGCCGTCAGTGAAATTCTGGAAGGGGGTGTGTAGAGAAACCAAACCCGTCACCTTCACCCGGTGATATAATTGGTCATGGTGTGAGAAGGGAAAGTGAAAAGGGGATGATGTGCCTTTGGTCTTGAATAAGAAAAGCCACCAAAAGAATAAGGTCGAGCCCGAAATGCCGGTAGAGGATTTTCTCCCTTACTGGCTCTATGTTTGTTGCTCTCACCCCCTGTGCCCGTTTCCACCCTCCTCCTGCCTCCCACGTCTATTCCAACCCGCCTTCCCCAAATCCAGCGCCACTCACCGGCTCCGCCGCAACTCTCCTGAGCTGCGGCCGCTCTTCAGCCTCCTCCGGTGGGCGCCACCACTCTTCGGTCCACTGGTCGTCTGCTTCCTCCTCTTCCTCCTCGACACTGCTCCGGTCGTCGTCCTCTTGTCCCGCAATCTGCTCCTCTTCGTCCTCTCGTCCCACGCTCTGCTCCTCGTCCTCCTCTCATCCCGCACTCTGCTCCTTACGCCTCTCCTCACGCTCTCCGGTCAACGACACCTCTTCCTGGTTCTTCCTCACCCTTAAAGGTCCAGCCGCCGTACATCCGGGGTCAACTCCTCCCCTTTCCACCTCCTGGCCTCGCTGCGGAAAAACATGAAAGGTGGGTGTGTCACTCCCCCTGACAGCGCCTTCCTTGTGCACGCCCCTAGCAGGCCGATCTTCGCCTGCAAAGGAGTATGGTAGTTGTCGTTCTCCCACCGCCGCCGGCGTTGATATTCCGGGGCCCACCTTCTCACATCCCTTTTCCCTTGCTGTCTTACTACAAGGGCTCTGCTCTTGGGGGTATCGTGACAGAAAGTCCACGTTACCTTGTTCTGATCCCTTTCGATGATGGGTTAGGAACCGGTAGGGTTGTAAAGCCAGGAACCACCTCAACACTCTTACGTTGTTTCCTTTGTTTCGTGCCAGCCATTCCAAGGGGGCATGATCAGTATATAAAGTAAACTCTCTCCCTTCCAGGTAGTATCGTAGAGTGTCTATGGCCCATTTGATAGCTAACGCCTCCTTCTCTATGACGGCATAGTGACGTTCTCTAGGAAACAGCTTCCTACTGATGTATAATATCGGTTTCTCCTCATGTTGTGCCGTTATTTGAGACAGCACTGCCCCCAGGCCCCGTTCTGAGGCGTCCGTCTGGAGTATAAAGGGAAGGGTGTAATGTGGACTAGCCAACACGGACTCGGAAGTAAGGGAAGTTTTCAGGGTCTCAAATGCCTGTAGGATCTCCCGTGAGGGTTTCCTCAACCTAACTTCTGTATTCACTGTTTTCTGTAACAAGTCGGTGAGGGGGGTCGCAATTTGTGAAAAGTTGGGGATAAAACGTCGGTAATATCCAAGCAGTCCTAGAAAGGCACGGAGATCTTTCTTTGATTTGGGTAACGGGATTCGGGAGATAGCTGTTACTTTGGAAACTTGGGGTCTGATGGCTCCTTTACCCAATAGATATCCTAGATATCGGACTGTTTGGGCTGCAAGACGGCTTTTGGCGGGGTTGATCTTAAGACCATGGTGTCCTAGGGCTTTTACCACTCGTGACAAATGGGACATGTGTTGTTCCCAACTGTCGCTATAGATGACGATGTCGTCTATATATGCACCGGCATACCTCTCATGTGGCCGTAGGATTTGGTTCATGACTCTCTGAAAGGTAGCGGGAGCTCCATGCAATCCAAAGGGCAATACCTTGAATTGGTACAACCCAACTGGGGTGGAGAACGCTGTTTTTTCCTTGTCTTGTTCGCGCAGGGGTATTTGCCAATACCCTTTACAGAGGTCCAGGGTACTGATATATTTGGCCCTGCCTATTCTCTCGACCATCTCGTCCACTCTAGGGAGGGGATAGGTGTCAAATTCCGATATTTTATTTACCTCTCTGAAGTCTATACAGAAACGTACCGAGCCATCCGGCTTCGGTACGAGGACAATCGGCGAATTCCATTCGCTGATGGACGGTTCGATGACGTCCATCTGTATCATTTTCTGTACTTCCTCTCGGATGGTGTGCCGGCGGGCTTCGGGTACTCGGTAAGGTCGGAGACGTACCCGTTTACCGGGGGGGGTTTTGATGTTGTGTTCTACCAGGGACGTCCTTCCAGGGGTCGTGGAAAAGGTGTTGTGTAGGGGAAGAAGCACGTCAGCCAAATCCACCTTCAGATTGGGAGGGAGAGCCGGATCCATGCACTGCTCAAACAAAGGAACCGCCACCACCCTGTTGACAGCGAGAGCCGGAATGGGACCCTCCCATTTCTTCAACAAATTAACGTGATAGATCTGGGAGGTGCCACGAGCCGGATCCGTCTCAACGCGGTAAGTCACAGGAGTTACCTTTTCCCTCACAGTGTATGGTCCCTGCCACTGTCCCAACAATTTGTGGTCGGAGGAGGCCATCATGAGCAGTACGGCATCGCCTACTGCGAAGGATCTCACCCTGGTTTTTTTGTCGTATTGTACTTTCTGTGCCGTCTGGGCGTTTTCTAAGTTGGTACGGACGAGGGCTCTGATCTGGCCTAAATGGGTCTTGAGAGCGGACACATAATCCACCAATGGTTTGGTGTTATCCGGTTCGGTTTCACACTTCTCCTGGGCCATGTCCAGCAGGGTCCTGGGCTGATGGCCATATAACAACTCGAAAGGTGAGTAACCGGTACTTTTCTGTACCTTACATCGCAAGGCGAATAGGGCTAGGGGCAGCATGTCCTCCCATTTCCTTGTCTCCAAGGCTAAAAGCTTTTTAAGAGTGATCTTAAGGGTAGCGTTATATCGTTCCACGAGGCCGTCCGTTTGGGGGTGATATGCGGCGGTCCGTATTTGATGGACTCCCAACAGGGCACATACCTGTTTCATAACCTTGGATACGAATGGGGTTCCTTGATCTGTTAAGATCTCCTTCGGGAACCCCGTTCGCGAGAACACTGTTATCATTGCCTTAGCGATATTGGTGGCGTCCGGACGGCGTAAGGCCATCGCCTCCGGAAACCGGGTGACATAGTCAACAAGGACCAAAACGTACCGGCACCCACTCTGGGAAGGTAGCAGGGGTCCTATAATGTCCATCCCTACTCTACTGAAGGGTTCTTCTATGACGGGTAAAGGGCGTAAGGGTGCTCGGGGTGGCTTGTACCTACTATTCTTCTGGCATACGGGACACTCCCTACAATACCTTTTTACTTGTTGGAATATACCGGGCCAATAGAACCGTTCCGTTATCTGTTTTTCCGTCTTCTCTGTCCCGAAGTGTCCCCCCAACAGGTGGCTGTGGGCCAGAAATAGAACCTTTTCCCTAAAGGGTCCCGGGACCAATAACTGGGGAGTCTGGGTAGAATTCCCTTTTCTGTATAGCAACCCGTTCCTGCTGTAAAAGTAAGGACCTACATGTAGGGGATCTTCTTGCGCTAGAGCGGAGTTCCATGCCTCCTGTAGGACGGGATCTTCCCGTTGAGCGGCACGGAAGCTTCTATCCGTCTCCCAGGGTGTGTCCTCCTGTATGATTGGCAACACTAGGGGGGGCTTCCCTTTTTCTGCCCTTCTCTGTTTCTTGCTCTTCCGTGTTTTGGGTTGGGTCCACTCTTGGTTTTCCTCACGGGAAAAGGGCGCCGTGGCCCACCATTCCTCTTCTTTAGTAGGAGCGCTGTTTATCAATTGGGGTAGGTTCGGGTAGTCGTCCCCAAGAATAACCTGTTCTGGCAGACTGGGGATGAGGCCCACTTTCAAAGTGGTGCCCGGGTCGTTCCGATGCTGTATATGTACTTGAGTAGTGGGATACTGCTTCGTATTGCCGTGAACACATCGAATAGCGACAGTCCCATCAATGGGTCCGATCCATGGTTCCAAATCTTGAGGTCTTATGACGCTTTGGCGGCAACCCGTGTCAGCCAAGGCAATCGCGGTTTGTCCGTTGACCGTCACTTTGCAGTGGTAATGAGGAGGCCTCCGTTCGGTGGGGGAACAATAATAATTATGAGCCATCCCTATCTCCATGGGCTCTTCTTTTTGTGGACAGAACCTGGCTATATGTCCCATGCCTCCACAATGAAAACACTGGGGTCCCGGAAGAGGAGCTCTATGAATAGGAGGGCCGTGTGCTCCAGGGATGATGGTTACGGGTTCCGGTTTTCTTATAACAGACGGACGTAGGGGTCTGTGAACTCCAGGGCCGCCAGTCCTCCATGAAGGATCGTCCTTTCCCTTTTGTATTTCCTGAGCGCGACTATATGCGCTGGCTATTTCCACTGCTGTCTCTAAGGTGAGATGGGCCTGTTGTCGGACCCATCTCTGTATGGATGGGTGAAGGGAGGTCAAGTATTGCTCCAGGTAGATCTTGGCCATGATGCCATCCTTATCTGTGGTGCCAGGCTTCAGCCACCGATCCGTCATGTCCTTCACCCGGAAGTACAGTGCTCGAGGGGTTTCCTGGGGTCCTTCTCTTATCTGTCTTAACTTAATCCTATAGGATTCATCATCTATTCCCAATCGCTCCATGATGCACTGTTTAATGTCCGTGTATGGGACCGCTCCCTGGACTGTGGCAGCTTGATATGCCGCCTGTAGATCTCCTGAAAGAAGGGGCCCCAGATACTGTCCCCACCTGTCAGTGGGCCAGGCTGCCGCGGTGGCTATGCGTTCAAAGTTATTGAAAAAGAAATCCGGGTCTTCCCCGCTGACGTATCGTTGGAGTACCATGGAAGGGAGGGTAGTGGGTCCCCTCTGCTGTCCCAGGGCCTCGGTCAGCTTATCCATGGCTGCCCCGTGGGTTTGGCTTTGCCCCGATAATACCTGCTGTATCTTGCCCCGGTCCTCTTCCACCACCGTAAGGAACCGTTCCATCACCTTGCCCAGGTGTTCCTGGTTCTCCGCCATCTTTGCCATAGCGGCCTCCATGTCTCCGCGGGATCCTACTTCTGACACCACCTGTGGGAGGGCGGGTCGGATAAACAAACGCGGAGGCCGAATATATGGTCCAAGGACTCGTGTTTTATTGTTGTCAGGTGCCACAGTCTTAGGTTTTCCTACAGGGATGGGGTGCTCTTCTCCGGGTTCCGTCCTCTCTCTCCAGGGTCGGGATTCGGGGCTAGGTCATTCCTCCTCTTCCTCTTCCTCAATGGGGCGAAGGGGGCTGGGTTCTGGCTCTTCCGTCGTGTTGGCTTTCACCCTGAGGCTCGTACCGAGGAGAAGAGAAAACGGAGGCCGTCAGTGAAATTCTGGAAGGGGGTGTGTAGAGAAACCAAACCTGTCACCTTCACCCGGTGATATAATTGGTCATGGTGTGAGAAGGGAAAGTGAAAAGGGGATGATGTGCCTTTGGTCTTGAATAAGAAAAGCCACCAAAAGAATAAGGTCGAGCCCGAAATGCCGGGAGAGGATTTTCTCCCTTACTGGCTCTATGTTTGTTGCTCTCACCCCCTGTGCCCATTTCCACCCTCCTCCCGCCTCCCATGTCTATTCCAACCCGCCTTCCCCAAATCCAGCGCCACTCACCGGCTCCGCCGCAACTCTCCTGAGCTGCGGCCGCTCTTCAGCCTCCTCCGGTGGGCGCCACCACTCTTCGGTCCACTGGTCGTCTGCTTCCTCCTCTTCCTCCTCGACGCTGCTCCGGTCGTCGTCCTCTCGTCCCGCAATCTGCTCCTCTTCGTCCTCTCGTCCCACGCTCTGCTCCTCGTCCTCCTCTCGTCCCGCACTCTGCTCCTTACGCCTCTCCTCACGCTCTCCGGTCAACGACACCTCTTCCTGGTTCTTCCTCACCCTTAAAGGTCCAGCCGCCGTACATCCGGGGTCAACTCCTCCCCTTTCCACCTCCTGGCCTCGCTGCGGAAAAACATGAAAGGTGGGTGTGTCACTCCCCCTGACAGCGCCTTCCTTGTGCACGCCCCTAGCAGGCCGATCTTCGCCTGCAAAGGAGTCTGGTAGTTGTCGTTCTCCCACCGCCGCCGGCGTTGATATTCCGGGGTCCACCTTCTCACAGTCAGTTAATGTACAGGTTAAATTATGTCTGCGAGCATAAGCCATGTCTAACTTTGTAGTGGATATTAAATAATTCCCCATCATTTCAACTGTCTTCTGTGTATCATACCTATTCATGTGTTTGTACACTGGTACTTCCAAAAGTACTACATCATAGTTAGAGAAATAATACTCATAATGGACCTTCCTATAAAAACATACTAAGAAGCAAACTACAACTAATCCAATAGATCACTGGTAAGTGATGATATGTTACACCTTCCTCAACTGACGCAGGTAACTGCATACAAACATAACAATCTCTAGCTTCCATGGTGCCTGTTACTCATATAAAAGCCTAACATAAGCATTTAATGTATAATCCCCTTTGGACAAATCTACATGTAGATGCCGTTCCCCTGGAGCAGTTAACCGCTTCGCTGCGGCTGGAATTCCCCCGCGGTGCGGGAGAATTCTACGCGTGCGAGGTACGGACGGCCCCCGGCCGTCCTCCGCACACGCCCACGTGACGTGATGTCAGATGGCTGGGGGTTATCCGACGCACGGAAGCGGTTAAACCCCTCTCTGATCCTAAAGTACCCTTCTTTGCAACAACTTGTGTAAGTGTGGGCACTTCGGGTACACTAGTCTTGTGTGTATCCTCCTTTGAGGAATTTGAAACTGACTCTACAATTAATACCACTATCACTTCTACTGCAATTTTTATAAGTGTACCTATAATACATTTACATCTACGATTAGGATTTCCAGACTCCATTCTAGATTAGACTCAGACCGAGTAGAGAAATAGCAGCCAAAGATTCTCTCTCCTCTGTTGGTCTTCACTTGTAGAAGGCATTAAAATGTAAAAGTCTCTTTGCAGAGCTTCCAGCAACTTTCTCTCTTCTTTTTTTTTCTTTACAGTTATTTACACAATCTTCGTAAGACTTCCTTAGCCCTACTTCACCTAAATGTAATCCCTAAATGTATTCTTCTTCCACTCGGGTCTAGATAATCTTCTTCGAACACCTTTCACAAAGTTCATGAAAAATCATTCAACAGCCCTAATAAGTTCTGAACCAAGCTCATTTACGATTAGTTGTAATAAATTAGCTCTCAATTCTACAACTTCTGCTGGCGATTGCTCTGAACACAAATGGGGAAGGACAACTTTGTTCAATACCAGGTTATGTAGGTCAATCAATTTTGGTGGATAGGGAATAGCCAATGAAAGGAGAGCATTCAAATCAGTCCCCGGAATCTTCAGCAGAATGTCGATTATCAGCACCGATGTCCAGGAACTCGCCCTCGTCGGCATTGGCAGCCAAAGAAGTCCACTCGGGAGATGAATACCTCCAATAATGCACCCTAATCCTCTTGGACCTTGTCAAGCCAAGTCTCTCACCTTCGGCTTCATTTTGCTCAGATTCAGACGTTTCCCTTTTTGGTGCCAGCTTTCTTTCAGATGAAACTTTCAGATTTCTCCTTGGTTCTTTTTCTGGCCAGATCTCATTCAGGTTTACTCTCTGTCTCGTTTGCACTTGTTTCTTCAGTTACTTTGTCGGGGTCAGACTCTTGTTCATACGCCACTGCTCTCTTTTCTTTAGAGTCGACGTCAATGCTTTGTTCGACTGGACCCCCCTCGGATTGCTCTAGTGCTGGTTCAGCCTCTACCGATCCATCTATAACTTGGCTTGTCCTCTTCCATGTCTCTTTGATCACTTCTGGAATTTCATGAGGCTACAAGCCAGTTCTTCTATCAGGAATAATGGGTGGACTTATCAGCACAAGAGGCAAAGCGTTGGGTCATTTCAAAGACACCGAAGCACACACCTTTGCCAAACTCAACTTCAGAGTGCCATTGACCTGTTCAACGAATCCTGGGGCTTCTGGCCGATAACTGCAATGCAGTCTCTGTTCCACCCATAAAGCTGCACACAGCAATTTCAGGACTTCATTATTAAAATGAGTTCCTCAGTTCGACTCCAATGTAGTTGGAAATCCGAACCTCGGAATTAGCTCCCTCAACAACAGCATAGCTACAGTGAGACTGTCACACCTCCTAGTTGGACAGGCTTCGACAGGCTTCGAGCAAACTGGAGAATATGCACACCACAACCAGAATGTACTTCAATCCATTGTACATGGGCATCTCAACAAAATCCAACTGCATCTTATTGAAAAGTCCTCCTGATCTCCCTATATGACTCAGAGTAACAGCAGTCCTTTTCCCCACATTCATCTGCTAACATGTTACACATCAGTGGTACAATGCTTCTGCAACCACTCAGAACTTTGGATTGAACCATGTCTGCCTAAACATCCTTACCATCGCATCCCTTCTTACATGCGTTGAACCATGAATCTGTCTTGCTATAGGTTGTAACAAGCAGTTGGTAGAACTGCTCTCCCATCAACTGACACCCAGATATCATCCTTTCCCTTAACACATCCCGCTTTAATCCAGCCTGACTGTTCCTCTTCAGAAACCTCCTCCTGCAACGTTTTATCTCATCCCAAGTATCAGCAGCAGCCATCATCATGTTGAAATCGGTCACCTCTGAGTCCTCATTTCTGTATTCTCCATTGAAGGCCCATGCATTCAAAGCACAATAATGTTCAACTTCATTCGCATAACGATTTCACACAGTGACATAATCTGTTCCCTTACAGTGTGCGGAGCACTTCACAACAGCAATCTCTTTGGGCAGTTGTAATGCTTCCAACAACTGTCTCAGAACCTCTCCATTTCTGATCGGAGACCCAGATGATGTCGTAAATTCCTGTTGAAACCATAGCTGTCCGAAGTCATGAACCACACCAAATCCATACTGGCTATTGGTGTAAATCGTCACTCAGAGTTGTTCAGAGACACAGCATGCATGAGTCAAGGCAACCAATTCAGCCACCTGCATGCAGTATACTCCTTGTAAACAAGTGGCTTCCACCACTCCAGAAACAGTACAGACAGCAAAAGCTGCTCTCAGGTGTCCATCATAGTCTCTTAAGCATGATCAATCAACAAAAAGAATATGATCAGATTCAGACAGTGGCTCATCGACAATGCCAGGATGTGGTTTGGTGCACAGTTCAGTGACATTGAGACAGTCATGGTCTTCATTTTCCTCCCCTTCAGAATCTGGAGTAGGTAACAAAGTAGCAGGGTTCAACACAGAGCAGCTCTTCTGAGTTACAGTGTCAGCTGCCAAAATCACCTGTTCATACCTTGTCAATCTTTTATTAGTCCAGTGCTGTGTTCTTGTTCTTGTTAACAGAATTTCCACTGAATGTGGAACGTAGACTGTCAGTGCTCTCAGTGGATGACCCATCACGATGCTATTACATTGTTCAATACTGACACCAGTTGCAGCAACGGATTTGAGACATCCGGGCAACGCTGATGCTACAGCATCTAATATAGCAGGAAAATAGGCACTTCGATGTGTCTGTGTGAGTACTGAGAGCACACAAGCTTCTTGTTCATGGCAGAACAGCGAAAATGCTTTGTTATAATAAGACATTCCTAAAGCTGGAGCACGACACAGGCTCTCTCTCAGCTCCAGGAAGACGAGCAAGCAATTATCCCATGGCACCGGATCTGACACATCCTTATGTGTCAACATCTGCAAAGGGTAAGCCATCAGTGAAAAGTTGGGAATTCACTGCAAACCATTCCCAAAAACATCCTGACCTCTTTCTAAGTGTGTGGCGGATTTATTTGCATGATCGCTGAGATTCTTTCCTGTGTTACCTTTCTTTTGTCTTTCTCAATTCGATGTCCCAAATACTGTACTTCATTCATGCAATATTGAAGCTTGCTTGGAGATACTTTATGTTCATTTTCAGCCAGATGATTTAACAAAGCAATGGTATCGGCTTTGCAAACTTCCCTCATATTCGAAGCAACCAAGAGATCATTGATATACTGAACCAGAACTGAGTTACAGGGCAGGACCAGGTTTTTGAGATACCTTTTCTAAATCTGATTGAAAATTAAGGGACTTTCAGTATACTCCTATGGGATAGGACACCATGTTAAGACACGATTTCCCAGCCAGAAAGCAAATAAAAATTGGCTCTCCTCATGGAGGGGAATCGAAAATAACACTTGACAGAGATCAAGGACAGTGAACCACTCAGCCTCGCAAGGAATTTAGACCAGTATTACTGATAGATTCGGTACCACAGGACAACAAGGAACCACTATACTGTTTATCTTTCGGAGATCCTGCACAATGCCGTACTTACCGCTAGGCTTCTGCAAGCCCATAATAGGATAATTGCATGGACTCCCCAGGATCTCCTTCAAAATGCCTTGTTTGATCATGGAATCAATCACAGGTGTGATAACCTCCACAGTTTAGGGTGTCAAATTGTACTGTGGTGTTCTCAGGACCTCAGCATTTGGCCTAACCTGTATGTGGACCGGCTCAACTCTTTTTATGAGTCCGATTTCTTTCCCAGTGAAGTCCCATGCCATTGTTGAGACCGTGTCCCTAAGACCTAATGGCAAATCATCCCCCATCAGCAGAGGAAACATTGAGACACACAGAATCTGATTTGCCAATTTGAAAGCAATGTCCTCATCCTTTGTTTGCAGTTCGATTCCCTTCAGTGTGCAATATATGGTGCAATTCAATTTACACAAGTCACGTCCCAACAGACATACAGGACTTGAGTCGCACACCACAAACTGATGGTAGTCCTCAAAGGACCCAGTCCTCACAGGTATCTCCTCAGTTAGGGGGTTTGAAATTCTCTTCTTCACAACTCCTACAACTTGGATTGGAGTGTACAGTCTTCCTCCCCTCTCAGGCACCATCATAAGGATGAGTCTATGGCAAGGTCAGCAAAAGATTCCATCAGAGGCATTTGCTGATACACATGATTTCCGTGAGCTAAGTTTTATCCAGCATGTGGTAGCATTGGGAGTTGTAGTATTTGCATCACATGACCTTGAAGGCCCTCCATATTCTGTGATCTCGGTATAGACCCAGTTTCCATCTGCACCTCATTATTGTGAATCTGACTAGGTCCTCCACCTTGTTCTTGGTTCGCAGGTTGAACCGACATTCACACTTCCAATATCCTAACCTATTACAGAAGTGGCATAGGGTAGATTTCTTTAGCTTAGCAACATCTGTCTCTGTCTTTAGATCTACTGGGGTACCTCTACCTCTACCCCTACCTTGTAGTCCTCCATTCTGCTGTATTTGAACTCCCGCAGGGTGAGTTCCTTGTGTAAGAGCAACATTTCCAACAGGTACCTGTACCTGTCCTCCCCTTTGAGCAGCCTTCATTTGTACTAACATCAGCTATTCCTTCATTCTCTTGTGTCTCGCTTCAAGTTCGTCACTACAGTACTTTGCATAATGCAGAATTTTGTCAATAGACTTGTTCTGCCAACAAATCAAGTGCTGTTGTATCATGATACCATTGCCTATCCTGTTACAAATTTGGACACAAACTGTGCCATGTCTTTGGGACTGAAGGTTTCTAATCCACTGTACTGTTTAAAAGCCTGCAGTAGTCTTTCATAGTAGGTATGAATTGTCTCTTTAAGCTCTTGGCTTACATGCAGACCACAAATCACTAGGAACCACAATTTCAAACAACATGTTCAAATCAATCTACAATACCTTCAAATATTTCAAAAATCAATCAACCTGTTTGTACCATTGAGGAGGTTTTTCCCGCCAACTTCGGAAAATCATTTGCGAATGCAGCAAGATCACCTAGACTCCAAGGCACATGCATATAACCCCCCACTAGGCACTTCTCATGACGGATATGCCTGTATTCCTGCTCTTTTCTCTGCCAGAGGAGGTGGCTCTCCTGACACCTTTTTTGCACCCTTCTTCTTTGACTACCTTTCTTCCCATTTGCCTAACATAACCCATGCTCTCATACCTATTAACAATTCTCAAATGTGTGTTTTTAGTCCAGGTACCCTCTTGTCCTCTATTTCCTGGTCACTGTAGGCAAGTCTGTGATTCCCTTGCAACATCTTCGTCGGGGTCAGATCTACATTGTACTTTTGAGCCAGTTCTATCAACTTCTCGTGTGCCTGTCTTACTCTCCTGGTAGCATTTCTAGCCAGAAACAGCAATTCATCAGAATTGTACGCCTCTATCTGATAAATAGCTAGCTTTCCACTGATTATCTCATCCAGCTCAGCTCTCAGCTTCACCACATTCACCAATTTCACCTTCACTGCAGATTTTATGGTACCTTGACACATCAAAAATGTGTTGATTTTCGGGTGTTCCCTGTGTCGCCCCTATCTCCCGAGGTGTGCTAGTTTGTAACCTGTGAAGAGTCTTCCACAATGTTAGGTCCGAATTGGTGCTTCTTTCAGGTAGGGATCTCGCAGCATCAGAGCTATTCTGGATTATAGAAGGGGCTGCTGAGGCTATCCAAGGAGTACTTGTATTCACAGGAGTCAGTGGAACAAAACCCCCATTAATGTTCCTTGATCTACCTTGTAATGTCCCCTCAGCACCCATGTGTTTGTCGCTGATTTTCATCCCCTGCCAAGTTTGGTTCATATATAGGAACAATGGGCTCAATTCACAGAACTAACTTACGTCAAAAACGTAAAGTTAGTACTTTTTGGTATTCACAGAGTACACTTACTCATTTTGGTATTCACAGAATGCACTTACTCATTTTGGTATTCACAGAATGCACTTACTCATTTTGGTATTCACAGAATGCACTTACTCATACTAACTTTATGTCCGTACTTGGGCCGGAGATTCCGGCCCGGTGATGGAGATTCCGGCCCGGAGGTGGAGATTCCGGCCCGGAGGTGGAGATTCCGGCCCGATGGTGGAGATTCCAGCCGGTTGTGGAGATTACGGCCGGTGGCGGAATGTCCGCCACCGGCCGGAATCTCCACCATCGGGCCGGAATCTCCACCTCCGGCCCGGAATCTCCACCTCCGGCCCGGAATCTCCACCACCGGGCCGGAATCTCCGGCCCGAGTGCGGACATAAAGTTAGTATGAGTAAGTGCATTCTGTGAATACCAAAATGTGTAAGTGCATTCTGTGAATACCAAAATGAGTAAGTGCATTCTGTGGATACCAAAATGAGTAAGTGTATTCTGTGAATACCAAAAAGTACTAACTTTACGTTTTTGACGTAAGTTAGTTCTGTGAATCAGGCCCAATAAGCCCAATCATGACTGGTACTGTAAGAGATTCCGGTATCCTCGAAGCAGCATTAGAATTACAGTGATCTAAACCACCTGTCATGCATGCTCCCACTTATTCCCTCCTTTCTACTAGCCTCACTCCTGTCAATATCACTCCCACAACACCAGAATCTGGGACTACTGGTGCTGAAGCACCCTCAGTGTTAACGGTATCATTGGAATTTCTCCCGCTTCCACCATGTGATTGAGTATAAGGGGGTGGACGATCAGCCAACAATCCATCCAACAAGCTGTCGTCAATGTCACTGTCACCATTTCCATTTGCTTTCTTTTTCCTGTCCCTGTCTTGCGCATCCTCCTCTCTTATCAGTACAGTCTCGCTCCCTCAATCATGTCTATCCTCCATTTCTTTAGCTTGGCATACCATTGTGCCTCTTGACAAGCACGCATCGTTTTCTTCATCTTCCTATAATATTTGTCTCTCAGTTTGGCACATGCTGCATGCATTCATGCATCCAGCACCTCAAGCTGTGTGGGTCTAGGTAAAGGTCTCATTGCAAATAACACTCCCCTCAACTGGTTAAGTATTTCCAACTTAAAAGTGCCATAGTGTGGAAATGACAATGCACCCTCTTTCTCGGTGATCTTGTGCCAATTTGGAAGCCATACATTTGTCGCCATATAATGAGCTGGTGTATCCTCTGGCGGCGCCTCTTTGACAACCCTAGTAGGAACACCCTCATCCCCTCGAGGCATGACTCAAAGAACCCTAAAACATCGCATTATCTCTCTTATTTGGAAGTCCCAACAATCCAAATGCAATTCAAATGTTAACAGTACGGCAAGGCGACTTCCAGCAACATCGGAATGCAATAGACAACCTTCAACCAATCTCAGCGCGGCGTTACACCAACCAGTCTATCCCAGCATGGCACGATCTGACATCACTCTCATTCCTCACAGCAGCTCACTCTCCTTCACAATTTCTCTGTACACATTCGCTCACGCATTCAGCTTAATTATCAGCAAATGTCTGCTTTTCTGAAAGAAACAAAGACACACTCATACAAGAATACACACTTACTGCGAAACCTTAACTTACGGGGATTCCCCTGAATCAGTACAGTTTACCCTCTGCACAAAAAGGTCTACTACACAATTCAAGTTGTCCATTCACACAAAGTTCCCTGTCTCAATTGGGCTGCTGATGACGTCTCAGGACAAACCCCACAAACCACAACATACAAATACAACACAGTGTCTTCTGCACCTTCATTTATAATCCCAGGATCTTAGGCCACAACGGAACCGATAACAACTTCACAAATCCTTAGGCCACGACTAGTCCGATAACCACATTTACGTGACTCTCACAACAACTCCGAAATATTACATAATACACATACCCTATTAATACTCACTCCTCCTTTGCCGATTTTTTCACTGCATACCACCAAACTCCATATTCTCCAGTTTTTGATTTTTGGGACTCTACCTAGGGACTTTTGGGCCAGGGCTCCAGACTATTCTAGAATGGGTTCCAGATTCTCCCCTTACTTCATGTGCCAACCATCCGTCTCTGCTACCAACTGAAAGGGCCTGGGCCCATTTACTCAGAAATTCTCTGATGACAAACTCTCGATGGTCCTTTTTTGCAGCATGAAAGTGTAAAGGGAAAGAAGAAAATTCCACAAATCAAATTTAACGTACAGTGTAACTAGTGTGGCTACACAATAAACCAGGTCGACAACCAAATGAAAATTAGTCAACATTTATTACAAATTAAAAAATAGGTGGCCATACACAAATCTCAACATAAGGGTATAAAAATACAGAGGAAACAAAAAGAATCCAATTCTTTGGAAAGAAATTCACTTTATAGAGCAAGAAAAGAACAGCAAGTTCTACAATTAATACATAGGTAATCAGGAAACAAAAATTAAGATTTCCCTCCCATCAGTAGTTTGTTGGGGAAAAGCATTTAGTCCTATCTAACCCTATCCTTACCCTAAAGTGGCATCCCTATTTAGAATGTGGATCAACAGGTTAAGAAAAGGTGTCAGTGGTTAAAGCCTTCCTAAGAAGTCACTCCACCATCAGATGGGTCGAGCAGCATAAAGCCACTAAAAGGGAAAAAACAATTTAGCACTCAGGTGTTTTCTATCTGAAAGGCAAAATGAAATGGGCTGCTTATCCCTCACTACAACGCATCATATACCAAATCTCATTCAACAGATGTCCCATAATGCTGTTCTCTAACGTTTTCTACAATAGGCTCAGCCACAGGTTTTTTCCTCCCACAGCCTTCTCCATATACACTCCTTTGCAACAATTTGTCCTTGGTCTCCTCTCCTTCTCCCATGTGAACGCACCTCCGTCCACCTTATCTTCGCCAGACTATGGCAACTGTAGCTTCTTCATACCTCAACTATCTAATGAAACAGTGACCTTACTCTTCACTAATGGAGCGTTTGTCCACCTGCAGTGTAAAGTACGAAAACATGTAACATTTCTACGAAACTCGCATGGGAATCTAAGCATTAATTCAGAAACGTGAACATCCAATATATGTGTTCTGAAATCAAGCCTACGACTTAAGCTAAAATAATAAATGCAGCATGTTAGTTATGATTCACGGTTAACATTTTCATAAATTCATTACCATTTTTAATCGGCACCTTTACTAAACTGCATTAATTCAATTATTCCAACTACATCATTAGCATAATAAACATTCAAAATGCCTTTAATGTGTCAGTTTGCCCCATCACTAATAAACTCAATGTAAATACATTACATCATTTATACGTAATTACTACAATTCTATAAATCATTTGTTAAACTCATATTGAATCATGTTACTATCACAAAGTTATGTTAATTAGTTCACATTTCTTCTACCATCTAAGTTCATCAATAACACTAAATAATATGAGAGCGCATAATGCAAGTGGTTATGTTGCACTCCTAACACTTGCCCCAAGCAGAATAGAATTTCTGCTCTCTCATTACCCAGAGGACTGCTGTCCTACTTGATGCCTGTCTTGCTACCCAGAAGAATGTCTGCTGCCACCAGAGAACTGTTCTGGTGCTTGAGGACTGCCTTGACCCCAATAGGGCTGCCCTACTGCTTGAGGACCGCCCTACTCTCTGAGAAGGAAGACTGGAGCTGCTCCCTTCAACCCAGGCTACCTAAGTGACCCCTAGGGTCAGTTGGATGACCTCTTGTCTGAGCTACAGAGACACAACAAACTCCAGAGGCCTGGGGGACACTAGAGTGCCGGCTGCAAGATGGCTGCCACGTAGTGAGGCTCTGCAGGCTGGATTGCCAGTCCCCCAGTTATCCTGCAGTCTGGGCGCCTATCGCGGCTTGAAAACGCATGTGTGTGCTCCTAAATATCTGCTGCCGCCGCTGAACACTAGTTTGCGGAGCTTGGGTGGCATCTGAAGTGGCTGAGAGGTGCAGACTCGGGCGCTGCCTGCGGAAAGAAAATGGCAGCCCCGGCCTGGGCAGAGATGGAGTAGCAGCGCTGGATCTGACACGAGTGCATGAGGGGCGTCCGGCGGCCTG
The DNA here is from genome assembly GCA_963921515.1 of Calotriton arnoldi. Classification (NCBI taxonomy): domain Eukaryota; kingdom Metazoa; phylum Chordata; class Amphibia; order Caudata; family Salamandridae; genus Calotriton; species Calotriton arnoldi. Next base: position 674,061 of record CAWUFW010000732.1, read on the forward strand.
ACTAATACGTGGCGGTGCCGCCGGGACAAATATAATCGCAGAAAGTGCAGCTGGAGCCCCGTGGGCGCTTCGGACCTGAGAGGTGCAGCCACCGGCGGGCTCCGCTCCCGACCCAGGTGATGTGCACAGGGTGGAGGATCTGCGGTGGATCCTGGACCCTTCGACGCAGAAGTTTGCTGGAGCATAAGCAGGTGAGGCACCGTCGGCCGGGAGGTCGCCTGGCGGGGCACTGCTGAGATCACTGGTTGGACGCCTGCGGGGTGTAGCCGGCCCGGAGGACTGGAGGACTGCGGCCAGGCCTGCGAGGCCCACTCCTGGCCTGGCCCTACCGGGCCTGATTGATCATCCCTGACCCGCAAAGGTGCTGCTGCGGACTGGCAGGAGGCAGTGGAGCCCCAGCGTAGCTGCTGCAGTCGTGGCGGCTGAGGGGGTCTTGCACCACCGCCCGTCCCTGCCACAGAATTAGAGGGGCGGTGCCGGCCGGGCTAGAAGGTGCCTCGCGTTCTGGGGCCTCCCGGCTGCTGAAGAAGTGCACCGGTGCAGCGAGGCCGGGTCCCTGAGGCCCCGTTGATCTGTATCTGCCAGGACTAAGGATTGACTTGCAACTGCTGAAGGGCGCGGGAGCCCGATCCCTGAAGGGCCCCGCTGACTAGCAGAAAGCAGAGGCCCCTGAACAGGCCCAGCATACTGGAGTGTTGCGCAGCCCTTCCGCGAGAGCCCTAGTGATAAAGCTATTTCCGGGTCTTTGACAGGACGCATTCGCCCCGCGGGCATTGGGGCTGTGGCGAACCCTGGGTGCGGAGGCTGTTCCCGGCTGGGCCCTGCCAACCTTGGGAGTCCTCCGACCCTCTAGGAACTGGGGAGAAACAGCGCTGGGGCCTGAACACAGGCGGAGATGGTCCCGCAGAACGGCAACAGCAGCAAAGGAACAAACATCTGACCGTGGCTGGGTGGAAGAGCCCCAACAGGGCCCACGGGCAGGGGGACATAGCTGGCAGCCCTGGGACACACTGTGCAGCGTGAGGGATGCTAATGGTATGCGCTGAGCGACAGGACTGAAAGCCACGAGACCTAGACATTGGGAAGGCGCGGGGACTATCCCCCCAGCACAAAGCTTCCGAGTGCACCCGCACCGCTACCAGACTGAACCTGGACCAGCTGAGACCGGACGGATCCGCCTAGGGGGAGGCCATCCCTGGTCGCACGACCAGGCAGTTCCCCATGGGCAAAGCAGATGCGAGGCAGCCAAAAATCTCATTCAACCAGCGAAAAGCCTCCAACGGAATTACCACCCCCCCCCCCCAGTGGAAGAGCAGACTGGAGTAAATATGGCATCCACATCGACCCCTGAGCCAAACATCTGTGAAATGTTCACGTACTTGAAGCACTCTCTGTCAGCAATTGACTTGAAAATCGACTCGATGTAAGACCGACTGGACCGGCTCAGAGACAAAGTCTCGAATCACGACGAGCGCATCGCAGAGGTCGAACAGCGGACCTCCGCGTTGGAAGATGAAGGTGCAGCGACTCGCGAGAAACTGCTCCGCATGGAGAAGGTGCTGGAGGTCATAAGGAATAAAAATGAAGATCTCGGAGCCAAGTCCCGGTGCAACAATTTGCACATCCTCAGAATCCCTGAAACTACTGCGATGACCCAGGTGGAGGACTACATTGATGAAATGTTACGATCCCTCTTTGGTGAGGCCCTATCTGCGATGTGTATTGTGGAACGCGCCCACAGATCCCAAGGCCCGAGGCCCCCCCGCGGGTGCCCCGGCCCGCCCAATCATTGTGAGACTTTTAAACTATAGGGACCGCGACGTTGTGCTGCGAAAGGCTCGTGACCAACAAGAGACCAGTTACCAAGGCAATTTGGTCTCATTCTTTCCTGACTTTACCCTGTCTGTCCAGGTGGCCCGCCGAGAATTTGTACCGGTCAAAAGAATGCTGCAGCAACAAGAAATCGAGTACTCCTTGCTATACCCAGCGAAGCTCTGAGTCTTCCACTCCGGCAACACATCCTTTTTTACGGATCCCAAGCTTGCCGCCAAATTCGCACGCAGCCTCAGGCTTTCAAAGTCGGCGGCTCCTGCGGTCAGGGACCAGATGGCAGAGGACTCCCTCAACGAAAACGATTAAAACAAAACCTGATGGAGCTCCACAGAGCACGATTGACAGGGGAGACTTCAACGCTCGGCTGTACTGGACCTTGCCCTGTGCCTCTTGGTATCTGTGACCCTACGAGCACATGAGACAGCGGTACTGAACTTGGTCGCCCGACTGACTGACTGCATGGCTCTTGTGGGCGCTTTCTGTCCAGCCACCCAGTACTCAAATGCTGGGAAACGCCGAGCCCCCTGGTGCCACCCCTTGGGATGAGTCCCATGTTGCATTTTGCTGTTGGCCTTCTTTGGCCTTGTTTGGGTAGGGAAGACGCTCTCCAGCCACGTTGGGCGGCTGTAGTGGGTGGGGGGGTGGGCTGTTTGGGTGGCGGGTGAATTACCTGGGTTGTGTTGTTCTTATCTCCCTGTGACTTTTACCTCCTCTTCCTTCCCCTCCCCCTCTCTGGCCTCGAGTCCACAGCTGCTGGCCTTTGCCCGCCCCTCGGCGCGCATGGATAAATGGGAACGTAGGGATAGCTGAAACTCTTAACAAGACACACACTCTAAAAGCAGTAACCTGGAACGTGCGAGGTTTGAATGATGGCAGGAAGGTGCGGCTAGTGGCAGCGCTTCTTAATCAACATGGGGTGGACATCTGTTCCTTACAGGAGCTGCATCTGACGGGAGCGAACTGTTCGCGCTTGCGAGCAGGGTGGATGGGTGAATAATTCATAGCAGGATACTCCAATTATGCCAGAGGCACAGCCATTATTCTTAGAAAGGGCCTTCCATTGCACACGTGCACTGCATTATGTGACCAGCAAGGGCGCTATGTGATAGTGACGGGGGTTCTTGAAGGTCGTCCAGTCAGACTCATATCAGTATACGGCCCCAACACAGATGATCCCCAGTTTTTTAGCAAGGTCTGGCGGCTGGCAGATTCCTTAGGCCCCGGGCGGTGTTATAGGGAAGTGACTTTAATGTGGTTCTTAATCCTGATTGTGATTGGTCGAGTGGATCTCGCTGGCCTCACCCGTGGGCAGCGGCGCAACTTCAGGTCCTTATGGAAGACCACGACTTGATAGATGTTTGGCGTCATCAACACCAGCATAGTCGAGAGGGGACTTGCATTTCCACTGCGGCCCCCACATGGTCCAGAATTGACTATTGGTTCATTTCATGCGACGTGGACACCTGGGTTAGACATAGTGCCCATCTTGCCCGAACCCTCTCGGACCACGCCCCAGTACTACTGGAATTGACATTACCGGATGCGCCGAATAGGGCCTTCAGCTGGAGACTTCCAGCTGGTGCCCTGCAGGACCAGGTATTCCGGGAGGAAATTGGGTCCGCCATAACGGAATACTTTGAAATCAATGCCGGCTCCGTGGACTCCCTGTCCACGTTATGGGAGGCATTCAAGGCTGTCATCAGGGTCAAGTGCATCGCCAAACAAACTGGCGTTCTGCGCTCGCCGAGGAACGACCTGCGGCGGCTAGAAAGGGAGATCCGCACGCTTGAATCGGAATATTTCAGGACCAATCAGCTTTCGATTCTTGGGCAGATTAAGGCAAAGATAGCAGAATTTGAGGAGGCAGCGCACAGAGAAACGCACTACTTAGGACTGGAGGCGGGTGCCCGTCATTATGGCGAAGGAAATCGAGCCGGCAAAACCCTCGCAGGTACACTAAAAAAGCCATGGGCAAATGACTACATCAGCGAGTTGCGCACGGGCAAGGATGCAGTTGCAGTCGGGAAGGAGGCAGTTCAGGCCGAAATGACCAAATAATATTCTTCGCTATATGCCGCATGTCATTCGGAGGCACTTCCCGACCTGCTCCCCTTCTTCGACTCAATTGAATTAGTATGGCTCAGCGATGCACACCGCAAGTACCTGGACGAGCCATATACGGAGGAGGAGGTGATTAGGGTAATTCGGGCTATGCCTGGAGACAAAGCGCCGGGGTTGGACGGACTCACTTCCGCCTTTTATAAGGAATTTGTGCCACTCCTCGCGCCTCACCTCCTCAACATGTATGAGGACTCACTTGAGCGGGGCGCCCTCCTTCCACGAGGCACTCATTGTGACCATTCTTAAGCCAGATAAGGACCCACAACTGTGTGACTCCTATAGACCACTATCAATGATCAATATCGATAATAAAATCCTCGTAAAATTGTTGGCTACGCGGCTGCTCCCACTGCTCCCCACGATACTCAGACCTGATCAATGTGGCTTAGTTCGTGGCAGTAGCACAGCTCACAACCTCCGCACCCTCTTTGCTGTGTTACAGGAGGTGGACCTCTCCCTCCCCGCCGCTGCCGTTTTCCTGGACGCAACCAAAGCGTTCGGTACGCTAGAGTGGCCTTATTTATTCTCACTCCTTGCCCGTGTGGGCATGAGCCCTGCCTTTCTTAAAAAGATAGCATTACTCTATACCACCCAGACGGCCAGATTACGGATTAATGGAGTGGTCTCCCCCCAGATTGAGGTGGCCCGTGGCACGAGGCAGGGGTGCCCACTTTCACCTCTCATCTTTGCAATGGCAATAGAGCCGCCACCGGCCAAACTACAGCAACGCCATGCTTGGAGAGGTCTTGATTTTACACCCAGGGTGATTCTGGAATCTATGTATGCGGATGATGGGTCTTTATATGTCAATCACCCGGCGACTAATCTCGACCCCCACATACGTGAAATCACCAGATTCGGCGGCCTTTCGGGCATCAATATAAACTGGGGGAAATCTATGATCTTTTCGCTCACTGCTGCCACGGACACGTTTCAGTCAGAATGCCCACCTCAAATGGGCGGACTCCCCAGTGAAGTACCTGGGTATCTGGATCAGCAGGGATCACGAGGAGTTGTGCCGATATAACTATGGCAGGCTCATGGAGTGGCTGGAGAGTCGATTACCCCGCTGGAGAGCGCTACCTCTCTCTTTGGCTGGCCGAATCGCCATTGCCAAAATGGTGATACTGCCCAAATTCCTATATGTTTTTGTAAACCTCCCGCTCCCTCTTACCTCCGAATTCAAGAAGAGGCTTCCCTCAAATTTGATATCTCTCGCATTTAACCCTGTGTGGCCTGGGAGACTCTCACGCTCCCGTTCGAACAAGGAGGCCTGGGAGCGCCTGATATGGAACTGTACTACAGCTGCGCACAGGCCCAATTTGGGTTCCATTGGATATATCCGACTCAATTTATGGCGCACAAGGCCACCGAGAATGACCAAGCGGACCCAACCCCACTGCACATGGCATTGTTTCGCCCACAGAACCGCCCACGGTCTGGGATTGATACAATAGGCTGCACGGCGTGGCAGCAACTCCATCGCAGAGCACACCTGGACACCCTATTTGCACCGTCGGTGCCACTCACTAGACACCCAGCATTGCCTTTCACGGCTGAGGCGGGGGTCTTTCGGCAACTGCGCAAGCTCCAGCTGCATACGCTAGGACGAGCTTTCCCAGACTAGATTCCACACTAGGAGATGAACACTCTGGCCTCCTCTACAGAATGACATATTTCCAACTGCGAGCGGCGATGCGAGTACAATATTCATCGTTCCCGGTCGCGCCCCCAACTTTCCATGTCCTGGAAGCATTTCTAACTAACCCTTCACCCCGCAAACTTATAACACGTCTCTACTCTGGCATGCAGCGAGAGTCCCCAATAAGCGTACCCCCTGCCCAGCGCGAATGGGAGGAAAGTCTGGGAGCCCCGTTTGAGGAGGGAGTATGGGCCTAATGCTGCACGCAATCCAGGGATATGTCACCCAACTATAGGTTGAGGCTTATTCATTTTAAAAACCTCCACAGACTTTACAGGACCCCTGTATGGCTGCGCAGAGTGGGGCTGAGTACGGATGCGCGATGTGCACGCTGTGGAGCGCCTGAGGCCACCTTCATGCACCTGGCCTGGGAATGCATAGACGTTGCGAAATACTGGGATGGTGTATTTGATGCGTTGGAATAAATGTTGGAATGCAGGTTGGAGCGCTCTCCGTTGATTGCCCTGCTAGGATATGTTAAGAATCTCCCAGTAGACACTAGAAGGCTGGCGGCAATGATGCTGCTATTGGCTAAGAGGCGAGTGGCCATTTGCTGGGGACGTAAGCGCAAGCCGCGTAGGGACGAATGGCTCAGGGATGCTGCTTTCTGCCATAACCAACTGTCAGAGTTCTGGGAACTAATGCCTCCACAAGCGCGCCCTCACAACATATGGGAACCATTGCAAAGTTTTTTACGAACATATCCAGTTGACCATTCACATGCCCCTGCACTGGAGGTGTAGGCTGTCACGGGGATGTATGCGACGTAGGGGGGGGGGGGTCATCTCATACAGCGACGCATCATTTCCTTAAACTTGGTCAGAGAGGCACACCTCACCCCACCTCCCCCCTGCCTTCCCCCCCTTTCCCCCCTCCTCCCTCCAGGTGATCCCTGCTCTAGTCCTCTTCCTCTGCTCTATTTCTTTTTTCCTCCCTTATTGTTGACAAGCGGCTGTTGCCCTCCGGGCTGATATACAAACCAGCGATGGACTATGCAGATTTCAGAACATTGCGAGAAACTGCTGGACTACCACTTCTCTTGATTTGGTGGATGTATATCCGAACGCAAACATGCAGCTACTAGCCTTTACATGTACCCCCGCACCACCTACGCCCGGTGCAATATGTCACTGTCTGTACTTGTTGAAAATCTATAAATAAAGTGTTTTTTTAAAAAACTCCATAGACCTCCTTGCAACTGCCCAACAGACCTACTGCACTGAACCTGCCTGGGCCTGCAACTGAATCTATCTGAGCCCTGCTGGCCTCTGCTAGAGAGAGTTCCTGATCCCTGGGAGATGCCTCCCCAGGTCCTGGACCCTTGGCTGGCATCAGTTAAGCTACTTCTGAGAAGAACGATGAAATCCAGACATTTTGTGTTCTTCGGGACCACAAATGGGCCCATTCTCACCAAGACTCTGCCACCTGTGACAGCAGCCAATACGAAATTCCAGTGAGCCTGACTCTTCGCACTACAGTGACATCCAGTAACAACCAGCAACGCGGGATCTGCACTTCGCGCTACAGCAAAGACAGCCCGCAATTACCTCCAACACAAAGCTTCAGCAATGACCGTCTGTGACGCCGACCAGCTCTTTGTGCTATAACAACAACAGCCTGAGCCACCCAGACTGCTCTTTGCTCTACGGCGATGACCATCCAAGATGTTTTTCCTGCTCCTCGCGGCCTCCTCCACCATAAAAAGAACTCTTTGCACCCGACTTTGACCCTGTATCTAACCTGCACTCCATCGTTGTTGGCCGGAACTTGTGCCTTTCCCCCAGTCTAGCATGACAAGATGACCGTGAGTGGCGCTTTGTGCTTTAAAGCGCTATATCTACCTAATACTTTGAAATTGCATATACCCGGTTATACTGATTCCATTTTTGTTGTTCTGGTATCATTTTAGTTATTAAAATCTACTTTATTTTTCTAATTGGTTTGGGTTTTATCTTGTGTGCTGCATAAATACTTTACACATTGAATCTATGTTAAGCCTGACAGCTCCATCGTGCCAAGCTACCAGGGGGATAAGCACAGGTTCATTTAATGACTTATGTGTTTCAACCTGAAGGGATTGTGGCTGTTGGCAGAATAGGGCTTCCACTCCCCTAATAACAATCCACTTGTGAGATCTCCAGCTCATGCAAGTTGTACTGTGCCAACGCTAATTACATGCATGCTAACACTTTCAGAAGCTAGCCTAAACCATATTGGCATTTTGCCCTATAGCTCGAGGTACTCAGACTAAAGTTTAACAGTACTGTCTCTGCTTATTCACATCAGCGTGAATTATAGTATATCCTCATTTTGATAAAACATTACGCTTCCATATTCTCAGGTCCGGCAAACCGCAAGGAGTGTGTGAGAAAGGACACCTTTTTGAGGGTTCTCCAATTTCTCAGCTTGTTTTTTGCTGGCATTTTGAACCTGTGCATTGTGACACTGCAATTTAGTGCCGCAGTGCATATGCCATGGAGAATTTGAGAGAAAATTGCCTGCACCAAATTGGTGTATTTAACTTTTCAAAAAGTTCATGGTAGGTTGGTGCAGGATATGCACCAGTTGTGTGTAAGTTAAATGTCACATGTGGGCTGTGGTGTACCTTTACACCACCCATATAGATGGCTGAGAAAGTATGGCTCCAGGTTCACCCATTGTCACCAGGCTGGCTGCAGCTCTTAAATCCCTGCAGTAGCACGTGTCAGAGTAAAGTACTTTGTCATATAAAGAAACCTAATTTTAAGCCTGATAAACCACTTCTAACTGTATCCTATAGTCCACAGGGTCGGGTGCTTAATGTATGAAAGTGGAACATGCTACAGTGAACAGTGACAAAATGCTATGTTCACTGAGGGTAGGTGTCTATTTTCTCAAAACATTTTACTGAACACATCAATTGAAGAAAGCGTCCTATAACAGTCAAGCAGTCATAACAAAATGATTTATTTCTTAATATCATCACAAAAGTGTTTCTTTTTATTGTGTCATTGCTTGTTTCATGACAATCATATTTGTTTATGATATGAATGATTAGCAAATGTAATTTACATGTTATACAACACGTACTCCTGTAGAGCAAGATGACATATATGCTTGTTTTATAGTAAGGTGAGAAGAGGCAGAGGGAACCAAATGACTTATGCATGACTGGAGGGGTGTGAGCCGGAGTTAAACTTTTAGGAAGAAAATCAAAAATAGACTTGGAGAAGGAGGAAGGGTTAAGAAGACGAAAAGAGAAAAGAAAAGGTTGAGAAATTGAGAGGCGTGTGTGACGACAGTGGGTGAAGGCGGAGTGAGGCCATAACTCATCTTGTGTATTCAAACACCCAATATGGACCAAACAAATGGATAGGGTGTATTTGCAGAAAGTATGATGTCCTTTATCCATAGGTGCTGTCTGGTGAGTTGGTTGCTCCACCGGCAGGTCCTAAGGCCAAGGTGAAGATGCATTTTGCTTCGGTTCTTGGGCCCAGCTGGCAGCAGCTCAATCACTATAAGGTGCCTTAAAGGTTCAGCAGCTGCATCACAGTCTGAGTGAGTGCTCTATGGGTCAGCACCCCTGGCAGCCTCATTCGCAGATAAGAGAACATAGTCAACTTGGTACACTTCGTGCAAGTGCCATGGTTTGGGAGAAATCAGGTTTATCAGCACAGTCTGCTCAGGCACACTGTGGGCACATACTGTGGGCGAACCCCTTTAGAGTGCATTCACGCACACTTCAGGATAGTCATCGGCCTGTCAAATGTCTGTTTGGGCACACTTCAGGCAAGCGCCACATACTTAGCAATAGTTGATTTGGTGTCACAATTCACTCAGGCACAAGTGCCAAAGATCCTCCACTTCAGCAAGGGTAATGGGCTTCGATCTGGGAGCACACCAGTCATACTGTCCAGAGCATGTGATTGGCAGACCCTCAGCTCCGGGATCAAACACTTCTTGTCCATACTGGTCTGGCAGTCATCTCCTCTTACAGTGTTGGCTCACTCCTTCTCTCTTCTCTGAGGCAGGGTACTGCCAGGCACTTCAGGGACAGGAAGACAGCTCTTCCTTCAGATAAGATTCCAAGTGATGTCTTCTCACCTCTGGGACTCTGAATGTCAGACACCTAGTTGCACAGCAGTCCTCTTGGTACTTTGTGGAGCACTTCCTCCTTGTTTAGAGAGAACTTGGAAATAGAACAATACATGGCTCAACAACCCCTACTTCTATATAAAAATTGTGTGTTCTCTGTCTTCACATTCAGAACTGGTTTAGGTCAGTTCTCCATTAATGTGTCCCTCTCAGGCAGGCTGTCTTCCAAACAGAATGTGTGAACATGGGCTACCCTATATACCCAAACCAGACTAGGGAAACCGAACTATACTATACACATTTGTCAAGTGGGATTAATTCAAAGTTACATATCATTCAATTATGCCTACATTTATTATTACAAGTGGATCCTGTCTTTGTACTGCAAGCATACTGCTTGGAGTTTCACACCACCAAATATCCCACTTCGCCGTCATGTAATCAGTCAGGACCATCAGCGACTGCTGCAGGAGGAAATATGCAAAACACACAAGATGATGGACGGAATGCTGCACATTGGCAAACATTCACCCCCAGTCACAGATCTGGGTTTAATCCATCGTTATTTTGCTTCACCACGCCACCCCAGTTCAGACATAGCCATATGCAAATCAGTCTTGACCCTGTGCCTCATGGGAACAGTCCAGACCGAACTGCCAGGCCATGTCTTCCCTGGACCGGAATCAAGCATCCTCAGACCGGTTTCAGGCTATCAGCCTTCATCAGCCAGGATAGCTTGACTCCAGTGGCGTAGTGAGCACGGGACTCACGTCTGGGCATACCCTTCCCACTTAGGGCAAAATGCAAAACACACAAGATGATGGACGGAATGCTGCACATTGGCAAACATTCACCCCCAGTCACAGATCTGGGTTTAATCCATCGTTATTTTGCTTCACCACGCCACCCCAGTTCAGACATAGTCATATGCAAATCAGTCTTGACCCTGTGCCTCATGGGAACAGTCCAGACCGAACTGCCAAGCCATGTCTTCCCTGGACCGGAATCAAGCATCCTAGGACCGGTTTCAGGCTATCAGCCTTCATCAGCCAGGATAGCTTGACTCCAGTGGCGTAGTGAGCACGGGACCCACGTCTGGGCATACCCTTCCCACTTAGGGCGAAATGCAAAACACACAAGAGGATGGACGGAATGCTGCACATTGGCAAACATTCACCCCCAGTCACAGATCTGGGTTTAATCCATCGTTATTTTGCTTCACCACGCCACCCCAGTTCAGACATAGCCATATGCAAATCAGTCTTGACCATGTGCCTCATGGGAACAGTCCAGACCGAACTGCCAAGCCATGTCTTCCCTGGACCGGAATCAAGCATCCTAGGACCGGTTTCAGGCTATCAGCCTTCATCAGCCAGGATAGCTTGACTCCAGTGGCGTAGTGAGCACGGGACCCACATCTGGGCATACCCTTCCCACTTAGGGCGAAATGCAAAACACACAAGATGATGGACGGAATGCTGCACATTGGTAAACATTCACCCCCAGTCACAGATCTGGGTTTAATCCATCGTTATTTTGCTTGAAATGAAATTTGTACTTGTAAAGCGCACTTATACCCCCAAAGGGGTGTCCTGGCGCTGTACGCATACCGCTGTGGAACCCTTCCTGGCTTTTCCCAGTGAAATGTCCACTCCTGGGCACCCCCAGGGTGAAGCCAGGCATCCCAGCGCTGTTGGGGCCGTTGTGGAGATTAAGCAAGCTATTGCCCAGAGTTGCAGAGTGGGACCCATGATTAGAATAGGCCCCGAGGCGAGAATTATCAGGTCCGAGGAAATTGAGCCCAAGACCCGCCGAGGCGGGAATTGAACCCTGGTCCCGGGCCAGATCTCTGCATCAGGGTCTGCTGCTCTAACCATTGAGCCACACTTCACCACGCCACCCCAGTTCAGACATAGCCATATGCAGATCAGTCTTGACCCTGTGCTTCATGGGAACAGTCCAGACCGAACTGCCAAGCCATGTCTTCCCTGGACCGGAATCAGGCATCCTAGGACCGGTTTCAGGCTATCAGCCTTCATCAGCCAGGATAGCTTGACTCCAGTGGCGTAGTGAGCACGGGACCCACGTCTGGGCATACCCTTCCCACTTAGGGCGAAATGCAAAACACACAAGATGATGGACGGAATGCTGCACATTGGCAAACATTCACCCCCAGTCACAGATCTGGGTTTAATCCATCGTTATTTTGCTTCACCACGCCACCCCAGTTCAGACATAGCCATATGCAAATCAGTCTTGACCCTGTGCCAAATGGGAACAGTCCAGACCGAACTGCCAAGCCATGTCTTCCCTGGACCGGAATCAAGCATCCTAGGACCGGTTTCAGCCTATCAGCCTCCATCAGCCAGGATAGCTTGACTCCAGTGGCGTAGTGAGCACGGGACCCACGTCTGGGCATACCCTTCCCACTTAGGGCGAAATGCAAAACACACAAGATGATGGACGGAATGCTGCACATTGGCAAACATTCACCCCCAGTCACAGATCTGGGTTTAATCCATCGTTATTTTGCTTCACCACGCCACCCCAGTTCAGACATAGCCATATGCAAATCAGTCTTGACCCTGTGCCTCATGGGAACAGTCCAGACCGAACTGCCAAGCCATGTCTTCCCTGGACCGGAATCAAGCATCCTAGGACCGGTTTCAGGCTATCAGCCTTCATCAGCCAGGATAGCTTGACTCCAGTGGCGTAGTGAGCACGGGACCCCTGTCTGGGCATACCCTTCCCACTTAGGGCGAAATGCAAAACACACAAGATGATGGACGGAATGCTGCACATTGGCAAACATTCACCCCCAGTCACAGATCTGGGTTTAATCCATCGTTATTTTGCTTCACCACGCCACCTCAGTTCAGACATAGCCATATGCAAATCAGTCTTGACCCTGTGCCTCATGGGAACAGTCCAGACCGAACTGCCAAGCCATGTCTTCCCTGGACCGGAATCAAGCATCCTAGGACCGGTTTCAGGCTATCAGCCTTCATCAGCCAGGATAGCTTGACTCCAGTGGCGTAGTGAGCACGGGACCCACGTCTGGGCATACCCTTCCCACTTAGGGCGAAATGCAAAACACACAAGATGATGGACGGAATGCTGCACATTGGCAAACATTCACCCCCAGTCACAGATCTGGGTTTAATCCATTGTTATTTTGCTTCACCACGCCACTCCCAGTTCAGACATAGCCATATGCAAATCAGTCTTGACCCTGTGCCTTATGGGAACAGTCCAGACCGAACTGCCAAGCCATGTCTTCCCTGGACCGGAATCAAGCATCCTAGGACCGGTTTCAGGCTATCAGCCTTCATCAGCCAGGATAGCTTGACTCCAGTGGCGTAGTGAGCACGGGACCCACGTCTGGGCATACCCTTCCCACTTAGGGCGAAATGCAAAACACACAAGATGATGGACGGAATGCTGCACATTGGCAAACATTCACCCCCAGTCACAGATCTGGGTTTAATCCATCGTTATTTTGCTTCACCACGCCACCCCAGTTCAGACATAGCCATATGCAAATCAGTCTTGACCCTGTGCCTCATGGGAACAGTCCAGACCGAACTGCCAAGCCATGTCTTCCCTGGACCGGAATCAAGCATCCTAGGACCGGTTTCAGGCTATCAGCCTTCATCAGCCAGGATAGCTTGACTCCAGTGGCGTAGTGAGCACGGGACCCACGTCTGGGCATACCCTTCCCACTTAGGGCGAAATGCAAAACACACAAGGAGGAAATATGAGCACTTTTCAACAATGATTCCATCAAACCGGTGTCCCTTCAGCAGTCGGATCAAGGAAAATACTTTCTGTTCCTCCTCATCCACAAGAACAATGGCATAGTGCAGCCTATCTTTGACCTCATACCACTAAATCAATTCATCCTATCCAAGCATTTAAAGATTAGAACCTGCAGGACATCATTCCACTGCTCTGCAGAGAAGATCACATGGCAGCCCTAAATCTCAAGGACATCTGCTTTCACATTCCCATTCATCTGGCACACCATCTCTACCTCAGGTTTTTGGTGAGTGGACAACAATACCAGTTCAAAGTTCTACCCTTTGGAGTCACAACAGGCTCAGTAGTCTTTACCAAGTGCCTAGCAGTGGTCACAGCGCATCTGTACTGGAGCACCATTCATGTATTTCTCTATCTGGATGTTCGGCTGATAAAGAGCAGCAGCCATCATAAATACCTGGCAAACACTCAAGCAGCCATGTCGCGTCTGCACAGACTGGGATTAACAATCAACGACAAAAAGTCCCATCTCTACCCTCACAAAATGCAGACCTTTTTAGTGGCAGTTCCAAACTCTGAGGCAGGCAAAGCCTATCTCAACCTACAGAGGATGCTGGCATTTCAAAGGCTGCTTCCTGTTTTCCAGACATCACATCCTACAACAGTGAGCATGATCATGAAACTGTTGAAAATGATGGCCTCCTACAAAACCGTAATGCCAGAAACTCAGCTGAACAAGCTTTCACTAGAGGAGTGTCCATCTACGCAATGGTCACAAGTGACGGGTCAATGGTAAGATCTAGTGTTGGTAGAATCAAGAGTTCAGCAGAATTTGAAATGGTGGAACAAGAACCTGTTACTAGGCAGCTCCTTTCTGGACCTTCTGTCACTGGTGACCACTACACCAGATGCCCCACTTACAGGGTGGGAAACACATGTGAATGACATGTCTGTTCAGGGTACCTGGAAGCCGTAAAAACAAAGGCATCACATAAACTTTCCAGAGATCAATTTTGCACTGAGTTTTTATATGCTCATTTAAAACAAGAATGCCTTCCAACATGACAGCCATGCATTAGATCAAAAAACACCAACCCACTCATGCCAGCTGTCAGTGTTGGCACATTTTATTCGGAACTGGGCTATCTGACACTCGATCCAGCTCTTAGAGGAGCTTCTGCCAGGGATGGACAACAACTTTGCGGACCTGTGAAGCCTGAGGCATCAACAAGTACACGAGTGGTGGGATGAATCCTCAAGTACTTAGATGGTATTTTACAAATTGAGGGACGCCCACAGTGGATTTGTCCACCACCATAGAAATTGCAAAATGCCCAGCAACCAGGTAATATGACATGGATATAAAAGACACTAGCTGTGCACTGTTTAGAATTTCCTTTTTTCCTGTTTTGATTACCACAGAATGCAGGGAGAGGTTTACCTAAGGATATTACAGAATGAAAGGTCCACATTGTTGGGCAGATTTACAAGCCCCATGCGTCAGTTTTGCGCCGCTGTCGCGTCACTTTTTGTGACGCAGCGGCGGTGTAAAAGTGCGGCCTATTTACAACGTGACACATCTAGGGAGACGCGTTACGTTGTAAAGCCCTGCGTCACATTATACCTGCGTCAGGTATAATGTATGCAGGGTGGGCGTTCCGAAGCAAAAAAGACTCGTAGAAGTGACGCAGTGAAATCTACAAGTTTTCACTGCACCACTTCTAGGACGCCACTGCGTCAAAATCTTACGCCTGCTTGGAGCAGGTGTAAGGAGTGACGCAGCACAATGAGGATAGGCCTCCCCATGTATTGCTGGAGTTGCGTCGCTTGCGACACGACTCCAGCAATACGTGACTTTTGCGCCAACAGATGCGTCAGAATTTCTGACGCATCTGTCAATCCTTGCGCCATGGTGCCTCGTATTGTAAATACGGCGCATCCATGGTGGCGCAAGGGTTTCTCAGGGTGGCGCAGGTAAAGTGACGCATCTCTATAGATGCGTCACTTTCTTGTAAATCTGCCCCTGTATTTTTTGTTGATTTCCCAGGAAATTCTAGAAAAATGGTGGTGTGATTTAATACAGTCTTTTCTACATGCCTTTATCGACCCCAGCTGCCAACACATATCTGGCACACACCAGTGACTGGGCGTTATTGCTTTTGTTTAAGTCACTTGAGTTTCCTTAAACACAGCTTTGGAAATGCGTTTTTACCTTTAGTGATGCTAATTAGATGGAATGTGCGATGATTCTGCTGCCCTTAACAGTGCAAAGTACAAAACAGCGTGACAGCACAGTCTCCCCCAAGCGTTCTTGTTGTGGATAGCCTGGTATTACATATTTTGTTGTTTGATGTGTGTCTGGACATTGATATAGTTGTTTCCCAATATGTGCCACTTTTCCTGTTACCTTTCTTCTTCCTTTTCCCTCGAACGTTTCCTTCTGGTGGTGTCCTGCTTCAAAGAGTTTACACTTCTGTTGTTCTGTCCGCCAGTCCAATACTATAATTGCAGGCTGCCTTGTTTTAACCCTTAGTGCCACTGCTCCTTGTGTGAATGTAGTACATTCAGTTTCATGAGCTCTCCTCCTTTGGTTGCACGTTTGGCAGGCTCTGTAAGACTCCATCTTTTAATTGAAACATGTCGTTAGACTCGCATTGAACATGAGGTTTTGCCCTCACAGGGGATGGGATTGTTCAAATTGAAGGGAGGGGAGCTACGAAGAGAAAGAAGCTTGAGACTACCCCATTTGGGAGATTCCATGCATCTTTGCAAGGGTTCTGCTCACACGCAACCCTGGTTAGAAGTATTGTCTGCAGAGCCCCATCTGCGCATAAATCAAGTTCACAGCGCTGAAAAAAATCACAAACTAAATGCAAAATGCATCGAGCTACTCGTGAAGTCAGCAGGCGTGATGCTCTTTGGCTTATTACTACAACCCTCTTCTAGGCAGCGTCTTGTACAAAGTTACCTTCAATGCCTCTCTTAAGCAGCCAGGTATCTCCTTCCTTCAATGTAGACCCCAGGGTAACTCTTGCTGGCTGACTTGTAGAACTTCCAGATTTCTAGTCTTGAACCTGGCGAAGTGGAGTTGGCGGTCAGTACCACCAACCTGGGTCACAGCAGAGCTACTTGACCACCATTGATGTGGACCTCCGGGTTTTGGCAGCAAAACCTTGGCACACTGGCTGAGGTTTCTGCCATATATTTATAGTAAGGATGTAGGCAAGAGTCCAGCTCTGGGACCGGGGCCAGGCAGTCTCTGCCTCTTGCTTATTAGCCCCATGCTGTTCCAGCCATAGTCTTTCTCGTCGGGTATCAGCAGGAAAGTTGAGAAGGGGCTAAGTAAGGGGTCTCCTGCCAGGGGACACCCAAAACTAGAGCATAAAAGCGGGAGAGGCTGACCCATGTAACTACCTGTTCATTTGTAAGGGGTAACCTTTCTAGGAAAGAATGGATTAGCAAAAGGAAGGAGAATTTTCATACACTTCAGATGTTCCCTATGTTTCCTCTCCTGCACACCCAAAAGTCTTTTCCCCTATAAAGCACTTCAGGATTGTCCTGGATGAGCCTTGCAATTCACATTGGTGTATGGGGCTGCCTCTATCCTGTATCGTATGCACCACTTGGGTTTTAGGAAAACAAAATAGACTTCTGTGTAGCCACAGCTACATGTAGTCACATGTGATGGACACTCTTACTGCACAACTTCTGCACACCGAAGGACACATCTATAGGACCTGGTTGCTTGGGACTGGCAGACCAATTTAAAAATACAGGAGAGGCCAGAAAGTTACTCTCCCTGGCATGTGACGGGCAAAAATGACATCTCCTTCTATTATAGTCTGTTGCTGCAACAACTGTCATTCGTCATCAGTCCGTTGAGCTGATGATAGTCATGTTCAACGAAAGAAGGAAACGAGAGAGCACATGGGTTGCCCTTCAAAACTACAGAGCCACTCCTTAGGTCACACTCTCTACTACAGAAATACCAAAGTGTATGCGCAATATTATCATGTGTGCTGCGGAAAAAAAGTCAAAAACCTTCAGAACCTTATATGGTGAACTAAGGGTAGGCGTGCACCCTCTGCAGAGCCAAGCAGAGACTAAATTCCCAATGCTAATAATTCTTTATATTATACCACAGAGACACAAAAACTCTTAACTGCAGTAGATGGATCCCATCAGGAAAGAACGCCTCAAAATCATGTCCTTCAAATGATCAAACACGGATACAAACTCTTCTTCTGCTGCCACAGCCAGTAATCTCTACAACAAAAGAAACAAACATGCCAATCATTATCTTTGATAATAGCGCCCGGCCCACCGTCAATAGGCAAACAAACTGAGAATAATTAATGCCCCAGTCTGGAAAAAACACCAAGATTTGAGCATGCCTAAAGGAAAGAAATGTGTCCAACAACATTGTTTTACACGCACACCCCATCCCCCACCCCTACCGCCTCCCCATCCCCCCCCCTCGCCCCCCCGCGGCCAGTCCAACTTAATTCCCAGGGCCAGTTTGAGTTCCCAGTCCGGCCCTGGAAGTAGTCTGTGGATGACCTCCCTCAACACAGACAGCAAGACTCTGAGAACATGCTAAAGGAAGGCTCCTTGGTCACCAACCAAGTTATCAGTGCTGCACTGGACTCTGCTGGGTATGAGGCAACTGATTATTGCAATGTAGTATCCCATTAGAGATCATTATGGATTTGACTGACTACCAACAATCTGGCTTCTCAGTTAAAGATCTTAAACTTATCCTTCCCAGAGCCAGGTATGTTTGAAAGCGCTGTCCCAGGGTAGGCACACAGCAGGCGTGAGCTCTTAATGTTTAAATGATCTGTACACTGACTCGCATGTTCAGCTTCCTGCCCTGGACATGGAACACTATATATAATGTTTCTTTCTACACCTTATTTCCTTAAATTGTTTGCTATCTCAGAAAGCTTTCTCCCACAACAATACTAAAACTCTGCATGAAAAACTGACCATAACTTACCTCTGATGAAGTCCTCTCTTTTCTTTCTTCAGAGTTTTCCTCTGCTTACCTTTCTTCCTCTGCATGCCTTCTATTTCTGAGTTTAGCCTCCTCTCATTCCTGTTTGTCTTATTTTCTCTTATTGTACTTCTGCAAATGGCTCTCATCTCATTTCATAGATCACAACCTCTCCATTTTTAAAGCCCTCCCTGCAATCTAACAATACCTAACCTCCGCCAGCCTACTTATATCACTAACCATTTGTCTGCAACCACAAAACCTGCACTAATTGGTATTACTTTTAATGTACTACAAAGGAAGTGGAATAAATGCATGGAATTTTTGGAGGGCACAACTAATTCCAATATCTAGGGGTACCACTGTATTAACCTCTAGCTTTGGTATCTGGAGTACCGTGCTACTCGCAGTAAAGCACTTCAATGCCTCTTTAGGGGTAGTAAGAGCAGGGCCGGACTGGCCATAGCGGGCACCGGGCGTTTCCCCGTTGGGCCGCTAGGGTGGGGGCCGGTTTTGGGCCCCTGGGGGGCCGGTTTTGTTACCGGGGGTCGCTATTATCGGCCCCCTGTAACAAAATCGGCCGAAACCGGCCCTCGCAAACTGCTCGGCTGCACTCCCCCTCACCCCAGGGGGGGCCGGCTGAGCAGTTTGCCAGGGCCGGTTTCTGTTCCCAGTCCGGCCCTGAGTAAGAGCGATAAAAATGCAACTACAATTATTACCATACTCTTTCTGTCATCAATCACAATAAATGTTTAAGTACAAAACACGTGTGGTCACTCTATTTCACACATATTCAATGTATTCAACAATAAATAAAGAAACGAAGTACAGATAGTGCAGTGCTCAATGTGGTGCGCATACATTTCTATATTGCCATAGAAACATATAAGAATCACATAATGTATGTCTATAAGAAGGTGAGACCACCAACTATTGTTAATAGAAGTCCCAGTCTGAATTCAACCACTTCACTTAATATCAAAACCAGAGAGTGAGAAAAGAAGAAGATTATTGCACGGCCTCCTTATAAAACAATGTAACATAAAGAGTGTGATAATTACTGCTGGGAACCCATAGAAAGATTACCAGTAGAGACCAGTTTTTCTGGATGAGCAAAGTTTACCCACTTACCGTAGCATACTCCATCCTTTGTAACCTTACCCCGTCCTGGTGACATAATACTACCAGGATGGACTCAACCTCTTTTGGAGAAGTTCTTTATAAGAGCCTACGAGATATGGAGAGGGATCCAGGTGAATCAAATTACCTTTAGGTAGACCCCAAAGAATGTATTTTTATTCAGGGTACCATAGGTAAGGTTAAAAAGTGAAAAACGATGAGTTTTGAGTGATTATGACTCACACCCATAGAGATGCCAACATGTTTCAGCCCAATTTGAAGCCCATGCTGGTGAGAGACTTTCGTCAGGGCTATTATATATCCCTACTACCTGTACACATCCATACAAGCCACTTGGTGATGTTTCCATGCCTTACTATGATTAATCCAAAATGACCCTAACTATGGGATAAACATTCCTCCTTGTCATGATGGAGCAGACACCCTTTGTAGTCACACATTTGCAAAGAGGTTGTGCCCATATTCTGTACCTCTTTCGGTGGTGCTAGAGAGCCTGCCTGCAAGATGGCTGCCATTGTGTGAGGCTCTGTCGGTCGGAGACTTTAATCCGTAATTTATCTGACTTTGGCTGTAGCATCGAGGGCTGCCTGGAGGTGCCTGAATGCTGCTGATGGTGCGTATTATAGGGAACCGTAAATTTTTAACATGGTAGCAGTAGTGCGGGCGATTGCCGCGGAATGGGTCAAGGAGCCGGTCTGGGTCTACCTCATGGGTGAGACCACAGCGCTGGCCTCAGAGGCGAAAGAGACTTGCAGGGCCTGCAGCCAGTGAACCGCCTGGGGAGTGTTGTGGCTGTGCGGTTTATTGGCGGTGGTGCTCCCTCTCTGGGATAGCTGAAGTCCGCGGGCCGCCTTGCCGCTCTCCTCACTGATAAGGACAGAGACGAGGAGCCGGGCCCGCTGGCCACGCTGCCACAGGCAGGGAAACCTGGTGGCCTGAAACCCAGAGCAGAGGCGGTAAGTATGCAGAGACCAACGAATGCCCATGAGTGAGGTAGGGTGACAACGGCACTGTGGCATGACCATTTTGGGTAGGAAAGACATTTGATATTAGCACTGGACCCGGTGGAGAAACCCAGAACTGCTTAACTGTTCGGTGGCTAGCCGCACGAGATGGGCTCCGCCGGATGGGAGATTTATTGCCCTGATAGCTGCATCACATCGATGTGAGGGCCTCCAGGTCAGGGCAAATCCGGCCGCTGTGGAGACCCATTAAGGAATTGAGTGGCTTCCTGTGCCCCCACCTGAGACCTTGACAGACCGCCAATAATACGGTCATCTGTGGGTGTGGCTGCATGGCTTTTGGGCCCACCGGCCATGCTGTCACTGGCGGTGAAACCTCAGAGGCTGAGATTTGTGGCTGTGGCTGTAAGTGGGCAGATGTCAATGAACACCCACGGGTAGAGTAGGGTGGCAATAACACCGCAGAGTAGCCCCTCAAGGCAAGACAAGCATTTGCTGTTAGCGCTGGCCCTGGCCAGCCATGAGAGACAGGCTATCCCGCACAAGAGATTTACTGCCCAGACCGCTACACCGTGTCACTGTGATGGTCTTCGGGCAGTGCAACACCGGCTGATGTGGAAACCTATTAAGGGATTAGAACACACCCTGCGCCGCCTAGGACCTTGACGGACCTCTGACAAATCAACTGCCTTAAGGAGCGATTGCGAGACCCTTAGGCCCTGCCAGGTCAATGTGCCCCATGTAAGCTGCCTGATATGTACTAAGGTGAAAAGAGATCATTTCCCCCTGCTTACCCCGTAAACTTGCCTGCGGCGATCCCTGGTCACTGGGACCTGTTTGTTACCTTCTGCACGAACACTCTACGGGGGGGGGACCTGCATTGCTGAGCACGTGCTGACCTTTGCCTGAGGGAGTGAGGCCTGCATAACAGTGGGGCGGCCTGTTACTGGCCCTTGGTGCCTGCCGCTTACTGCCTGTGGATTGCAATGCTGTTTGTCCCTCACCGCCCAACATACCGAGGGGAGTATCAGCCTGCTCATGTCCCCCGCGGCTGTCCCCCCAGGGTTAGGCGGGCCTACATTTGTCACCTCTGGGACTCTCACCTACAGCCCTAACTTACCTGTTTATCCCTACCAATGAGCGCAGTAGTCCAGCCACTAAATTTACTTGTCATTCTCTTGCTGTGTGGAACCGCATCGTAGCGGGCCTGATCGTGCCCCCAACTGTCCCAGGCTGGGGGTGAGGCGAGGTCCTGGAGGTACTGACATCCTCTGAGTAACCCATCAAGCACTCCCTGGGGCTCTCCTGAATAGTGTCACTCTCTTCTGGCTCCAATATGGGGATGCCAAGCAATCAAAACCCACTTTTGAACAACACAAACACAAGAGAGCAGAAGACTTGCCTCCCGAAGATCTATAGGCGAGTCAAGATGACAGCACCAGACATTTGCACCATGTTCTTGGAGCTTAAATATAGCCTCACGATGATTGACACCAAAATTGATATGCTGGTTGACAGATTCAATAGTCTGAAAGACAAGGTTGATAAGCATGATGAACGACTTGGTCAACTGGAGCGACGTACCTCGGAGGCTGAAGATGGCCACCACTCAGCCGGTGTGAAAATGCTTCAGATGGAAAACGTTTGCAGTTAATCCTTAGCTAGAACAATGACTTGGAGGCGCTCTCAAGGAGAAATAATCTGCGTATTATTGGCGTGCCGGAATCAACAGAGATGGGCTGCATGGAGGACTATGCAGAGGAAATGTTTCACACACTATTTGGCAATGCACTCTTGGCCATGTTCATTATAGAGCGAGCGCACAGGTCGCTTGGACAAGGGCCCGCCCAGCTGATCATAGCTAGACTGCTAAACTGCAGGGTCCAGAACAGGGTCTTGCACCTCATGAGCGATTAGAAGACCCTCCACTATCAGGATAATTAAATATTCATATTTCTGGATTTCACTATCGCAGTGCAGGCTGCTGCCAGGATGGACTTCTTGCTTGTCAAACGTTCTCTGCAATAAACGGAAGCTAAATATTCCCTCATCTATCCTGCCAAGCTCAGGAGTCAATCCCAAGGCAAAACTCATTATTTCACTGACCCAAAGATTGACGCTAAGTTTGTCAAGAACATGAACAAGACGTCGTCAAACTCATCTGCTGCAGGCCTGAACACGGGAATGGATCACCTCAGTGACAATGACTAAGTGTCTGTACGATCCTTTCTAGACCGTCATGATAATGCCGAAGTATCGCAGGTAGGAATGCCCCTATATGCTCCAAATAAACATTTCTGTGACTCCGTTGAGATGTTGCTAGTGGCCATCCTCTTGCAGGCGATGCTGAGGGTCACCCGGGAGGCTCCCGGATGCTCAGCAGCAGCATCTGTGGACACCCAGCTGTTGCAAGCTGGGAGTGAGCTGGGCCTCTGGTCCGCCCCTGCATGAAGATTCCCTGGTTGTTGCTTAATTTGATGTTCGCCTTCAGACTATTACAAGGGTGTGATAGGGACATCAAATTGGGAGGTCCATTGTAATGTTGGGAATGTTCACAGATCTTAATTGCTTAAATGTTTGCCTGTCCTTTCCCGACTATTCAGAGTCACACATTTTTTTCCTTACCTGGATGTCTCCTACAAGCACTGCAGGCGTACATGTTCCCACTTCTCGAATGTGATTAAGCAGACTAAATGTGCGACATGGAATATCCGTGGCCTTAACGACAGGCATAACGTGCGCCACGTGGTAGCCTACCTGCAACGCAAACACAAGTAGATGATGGACGGAGCGCTGAAACTTTTCAGACACTCACCCCCAGTCACAGATCTGGGTTGAATCCATCATCATTCTTTAGCTCACTTCGCCACCTCAGTTCAGACCCGGCTATATGCAAATCAGTCTTGACCCTGTGCCTCATGGGAACAGTCCAGCCCGAACTACCAAGCCAGGTCTTCCCTGAACCGGAAACAAGCATCCTGGGACCGGTTTCTGGGTAACACCCTTCATCTGCCAGGCTAGCTTGAATCCAGCGGCAAAGTGAGCAAGGGACCCACGTCTGGGCATACCCTGCCAACTTAGGGCGAACAAAGCAAACACAAGTAGATGATGGACGGAGCACTGAAACTTTTCAGACACTCACCCCCAGTCACAGATCTGGGTTGAATCCATCATCATTCTTTAGCTCACTTCGCCACCTCAGTTCAGACCCAGCTATATGCAAATCAGTCTTGACCCTGTGCCTCATGGGAACAGTCCAGCCCGAACTGCCAAGCCAGGTCTTCCCTGAACCAGAAACAAGCATCCTGGGACCGGTTTCTGGGTAACACCCTTCATCAGCCAGGCTAGCTTGAATCCAGTGGCAAAGTGAGCAAGGGACCCACGTCTGGGCATACCCTGCCAACTTAGGGCGAACAAAGCAAACACAAGTAGATGAGGGATGGAGCGCTGAAACTTTTCAGACACTCACCCCCAGTCACAGATCTGGGTTGAATCCATCATCATTCTTTAGCTCACTTTTCTTCACCTGCAACGCCATCAGATAGACATTTGCATGCTGCAAGAGTTATATCCTACTGAGGATAATAGAATGCACCTGCGAGTGGGCTGGATTGGAGAATGCCACATAGCATGTTACTCCAACTATGCTCGGGGAGTAGCTATCATCATTTGCAAAGGGCTTCCTTGGTGTGCACGCCAAGTCCTCTGTGACAAACAGGATAGGTATGTCCTACTCTCGGGGACTTTACATGGGCATCCAATTAAACTAATTTCTATGTCTGGCCCAAATATAGACGAGCCCTGCTTCTTTGCAGACCTGTGGCGCTTAGCAAGCGTGATAGGACCAGGAGCACTATTATGCGGAGGGGATTTAAATGTGGTCCTGGATCCATAGGTGGGCTGCTCTAGTGAATCTCAGCATCCTCACCCAAATGCAGCAGAGCAGTTGCGCTTGCTGGTAACGGACAACCACCTTACTGACTTGTGGAGGGCTTCAAATAATACATGGTCGTGCATAGATTATTGGCTTGCAATGTGTGATCTCAAAGCATGGTCCTGGAAGGTTAAGCATCACCCGCGGACATTGCCTGGTCATGCTCCGGTGCTTCTTGAGTAGCACCCGCCATATTGTGCTACACACACTTTTGCTTGGTGTCTTCCACCTGATGCTCTACAAGATCAGGTGCATTGAGAACATGTCTAATCAGCTATAGCACACTATTTTAAGCAAAATGAATGGTCAGTATCATCAAAGTCCACACTGTCCAAAGGCTGTCAAACGGGGGTCTGCATTGTGTTGCAGGTGGGGATATTGAGGGTGCTGCACAGCGAGCTGGTGCATCTTGAAAGTGAGATTTGCGCTTTACAGCTTCGCTACTTCAAGAGCAGCTCAGTATCCCTTCTGTCAGAGATCAGAGGCAAGCTGGGGGACTACCAGGAGGTAGCCCAGAGGAAAGCCCACTACCTGGGCAAGGAGGCATCCACTAGATTATATGGGTAAGTGGACAGAGCTGGTAAGACCATGGCTTACCTTTTACATAAGCCTTGGGCGAGTGATGATACTGTTGAGCTAGGTGATGGCCAGCAGAGCTGATGCGAGGGGACAGAGGCAGTACAGAGGGAAATGACTGCCTTTTTCTCCAAACTTTATGCAACTGCGTAGGATGCGGCACCTCTGGACCTCATCCCTTATTTTGTCTCAGTGCAGTTGCTGTGGTTCAACGAAGGCCACCGAAGCTATTTGGATGAATTGTTTACTGCCGAGGAGATTGCGCAGGTCATCAACTCACTGCTGGGCTGCCTTTTATAAGGAGAACACTGGACTCCTTGCTCCACATCTCCTTGCACTCTATGAGGAATCCCTTGCAGGAGGCATCCTCCACCCCTACTGGTGTGAAGTTATGATTGTTACAATATTCCAGCCAGACAAGTCATATCGCCCTGTATCCATGATTAATGTGGATAATAAAATTCTTGCGAAACTGATTGCTGCGCGCCTACTTCCGCTTGTACCACACATCACACGCCCAAACACGCCCAAACCAGTCGGGTTTGTCCCCGGAAGATCGACAACGCACAACTTGCATACCTTCTTTGCACTGGTACACACTCTGCGTGGCTATGATGTTTTTGGATGCCACTAAGCTGTTTGATTCCTTAGAATGGCCTTATTTGTTCACACTACTGTCGCGCCTCGAAATGAACCCCAGATTTATTAACCTAATTGGCCTGCTGTATGTCCAATCTGTTGCCTGCGTACATGTTAATGGTACTATAGCCCCTCCCTTCCCGGTATCAAGGGACACCCAACAGGGTTGTCCACTATCCCCTATATTGTTCATCATTGCTATGGAACCCCTGGCGGCGCAGCTTCTACAACACCTCTCCCACAGGGGCCTGGCCATTACGTCCCACCGCATTTTGGTGTCTATGCATGCAGACTATGTCACTTTATATGTTAGAAACCCGCAAGATCACTTAGACCCATTGATAAGTGAATTTACCCGATTTGGAGGTTTATCAGTTATGTTGGAAAATGGCCCTCTCTGAATCACTCCAAATGTTTTGCCTTCCTCCTCCTCCTCTTTTTCTGACCTTATTTTTGATGGCTTTAGGACTCTGGGCACTTTACCACTGTGGACCAGTGCTGAAGTGCATGCGCTCTCACCTTTAAACATGGTATAATTGGTTTAGACCTGTTTGGCATATTTGATTTACTTGTACGTCCCTTTTAGAGTGGTATACCATATGCCCAGGGCCTGTAAATTAAATGCTACTAGTGCGCCTGCAGCACTGATTGTGCCACCCACAGAAGTAGCATTTCAAACCTGTCTCAGGCTTGTCACTGCAGGACCTGTGTGTGCAGTTTACTGCCACTTCGACTTGGTATTTAAAACTACTTGCCAAGCATTAAACTCTCCTTTTATTACATATGAATCATCCCTAAGGTGGGTCCTAAGTAACCCTAAGGGCAGGGTGCTATGCAAGTAAAAGTTAGGACATGCACCTTTTCGTTTTGCATGTCCGGGTAGTGACAAACAGCCTAGTTCATTTTTTACTACTGTGAGGCCTACTCTTCTCATAAAATAGCCTTGGGAATTCCTTAATACACTTTTAAGCTGTCATTCCTGATCAGAGAAGAGTAGCTTTTTCATGCTTCATATGTTGGGAATGGTAATGACAAATCCTCTTTAGAGGTGAACTTGGACTGTTTTAGAAATGACACTTTTAGAAAGTGGACATTTCTCTGTGCTTATAACTCTGTGTGCTTTTCAGCCTGTCTCCAATACGTGCCTGGGTAGGTGAGGCTCATCTGCATTCTGAGCTCTCATCTGAATTGACCTGCATTCTGATGGGTCTTTCTGGGCAGGGAGGAATGGAAGGGGCTGGCACTTACACTTCAGTAGGTAGTGTCCTGTCCACACACAAAACAATGATTTACCCCCCATAGATAGCCTGGCAGACAGGACTGGGTTGAAAGGGATCCTTGCACACTTCAGAGAGCTGCTTTGAAGTGACCCCCTACATCAAAGGCATTTTTGGGTAGAAGTACTGGGTATCTGACCCCTTAAAATCAGACACTTCTGGATCTTGAACTGAGCCTCTGTCAAAAGGACTGCTGTACTGCTTAAAGGACTTGTTGCCCTGCTGCCTGTTGCTCCCTGACTCTGCTGAAGGAGAGTTGCATTCTGCCTTCCCGCCAAGTGATCTCCAAGGGCTTGCTGGCTTGTCTCCTGGTTTCTGAAGTCTCAGGGACACAAAATACTTCCTACAACTCTGTTGGTGCTGCTTGACTTAGCCTTCTGTAAGACCTACACTTGCCTGAGGTGCCCTCTCCAAGTTTTTGGCCTCAGATTTGGTTCTGCAGCTGTTTTCTCCAAAACCGATGCATCATCACCACTGCACCGGTTGGAACCCAAGAATCACCCGACAAAGGCCCGGTGGAAGTGTGTTAGCACAGGAGGCTTACAATTGCACTAACAATTTTTGGAAGAGAATGCATGGCTTAAAGGAGTCATGCATCATGTCACCTGCTTTTCATTGTTATGCGTTGGCAGGCCCTCAATACCATTGTTTGTTTTATCCATTGGGTTCTCCATGGACTGCTCAATGTGGTATTGAGTTATGGGCACAACATCTGTATGGGAAAGTTCAATGCATTGAAAGAAGGGGAGTGCTGTAATACCCTAATGGTCAGTTTTTCAGAACATAGTGCTCAAAAGAGTGTGCAATTATTAATAAGTTATAGACTTTGATCCCTGCTGTTGTATTGAAAACAGAGAATTATAGGCACATTGTTAATTGGTGGTTCTGTTTATTTTGTTGCAGGCTGTGACAAAGACGTGTTGATTGACATTCTAACGCAGCGCAGCAATGCACAAAGACTCATGATTGCTGAGGCTTACAGGAGCATGTACGGCAGGGTATGATGCTTTTATCCTATGTAAATTCTGCAAGGTTAACTTACAAGGCAAATCCTCTGGACTCAGGGAGAAATCTGGCACACTAATTTAAAATTCTCAGATTATAGCAATTGCCATAGCTTCTGATTTCCCTTCTGTGAATTTATTTTTAATAGAAATAGCACTCAGTGACAGCCGCAAAACTTGAACTAGTACACATGCCAACTCCCTGATGAGACTACAATCACTGCCCCTCAGCGCTGTCCTGTCCAGGATCAGGAGAATATCATTAGCCACACTTGTTCTGGTGTGTAAAATGACACTTTAATTAGGTGATGGTTGGGCTTACGTAGTTACATCCTTCTGCTGAGCAGCGTAATCTAGCTTGTCCTAAACAACACACTAACAATTACTACTAGCCCTTCCCCCGCTCTCTATATAACTTCCCACACGTACAACTACCACCTCATTTTCTTATCAACAATAAACTTTTAACCAGCTCTGTGTCCTATAGCCCTCTTGGACCCTCACCCCTATGCGTTGCCACTTTACTTTGCTTGTCAAGCATGACCACCCTAGGACCAGGCCTACCTCTTGTCTCTCCTTTCCTCTTCTCTATTTCCCTACTTCTCCCACCCTTCCTTATACTGTTTCTCCAAAGCTCCATTCTTTGAGCCCTCCTACCACTTGCTCCAAGTGAAACCATACAGAGATACACCCCTTGCCAACTCGCTCTCAATACTTCTCTGCCATATATCAGGGCAGGAAGTGGGCTGTTGTGTGCGATGGGATGATGATCTTGCTGCATCCTTGTGATTGATAACATATGGTGGCCTGGTGGCTCCTGTGCCATCACCTCACACCACCTTGTCACTCCTCCCTGAGTCTCTATGCCACATAGAGAGTCCTTCCTTCCCCTCCCCACAAAGTCCTCTTTGGGAGGCAAATAACATGTGCCACACCTGCTCTGCTGTGTAAAAGGCTGCTTTTATTAAGAGCAAGTTGGGCTCACATCTTTTACATCCTTCGGCTGAGTCGCACATAATAGCATGCCCTAAACAACACACTAACAATTATTACCAACCCTTACACACCTTCTAAACAGCTTCCCATATATACAGCTCCCAGGCCCTACCTTATCAACAATAAAATGTTAAGTCGTTTTATATTCTACAGCCCTATGGTTCCCTTAAAACTATCCCATGCAGCTTTGCTTTGATTGCCTAGTTTCCCTGCCCCAGGACCAAATCTACCTCTGGCTCTCTTTTTCTCTTCTATCTTTCCTTACTTCTCCAGTTCTTCCATATTCTGCTTTTTCTAATCTTTTTCTAATGCGTTTTCTAATCTCCGTTCTTTGATCCACTTCATCCTCAGTTCCCACCATGCAACTATAACCTGTCCGTACCCCATGCCCCCTAACGTATGCACCTATGCCAGACAGAACCCACCACTCTAGTCAAGGCAAGTAAGCTACACCCCAACGATAACCTGTGCTCACTCCCTGGTAGCTTGGCACAGAGCAGTCAGGCTTATCATCAGAGGCAATGTGTAAAGCGTTTGTGCAACACACTCACACCAGTAACACAGTAAATACACCACAAAAGAGACTCCAAACATGATTAAATAAAAATTGCTTTTGTATTATAAACACATTAGAAACAAAACAACATGAATATCAGGTATACTTTGCCATATATCACAGTTATCAAGAATACTGTTAAAAGTCGAACAAAAACAACATAAACATGAGATATATACTCTGCAAAAACATGCAATGGTCAACTTACCCCAGTCTCAAGAAAGCACTTGTGATTCTGAGCAAAAACAAGGTTAAAACAGAGTTAAATGTCATCTACATCTCAAGTTATGTAGATCTGATGATAGTGCCCGCAAAACGAGACCAGAACGACATAAATCACCTGGGCAATTCACAAGTTATGGTGTGTTTCGCACATGAGAGCAGTTACACGGTCCTTGCAGTAATTTTGGGAACACGTTATCTAAAGATAAAGCAATGTGTCCCAATTATCACAGTCTTTCACATTACAAACATGTGCCCGCTATCTTCACGGGAGTTATAGTAATGTACAGAAGTACCCTGAGGTTTCCCAATGTGGGAAGCCCTCCTCGCTGGTCTCGGAAATAAGGCACATGCGGGCACGAGAGAAAGCACAGTGAGCAACAGCTGCGAGGAGCGCAGCATGGCAACTCGGGCCTTGAGAGAGATCCAAACATGTGAAGCTGGTAAACAGCTGAGAGGAGCGCCGCATTCTCTCTCAGCTCCCTCGGGGGTGGCAAATACCTTCTGTTCAGGAGCAGGAGGCAGCTTGGGGGACTCAGCGTGCCCCGTCTATGCCGCCCAAGTCCTACAAGAAATGCGCCAGTCCCTGGGAAACCCCTCTGCACATGTGAAATTCCAAACCATGAAGGAGCACCAAAGTGGATGCCTGCTTGTGCCTCAGGGGGGACCACTGAGTGGGCGCTCGATGAAAACGCCAATGAAGGCATGTCGGATCACACGCCTCCACAGCGCGCCAAGCCCCATGGTAATTGGACAGCACTGAGGGTGGAAGCAGCAATCAAAAGCAGTTTACAAGCAAAACTGTAGATCTTGGTTGGAAGCGAAGACTTTGGTATCCCTGAGACCTCAGGAAACAGGAGGCAAGCCAGCATACCATTGGAGTCACTCAGGGTGCAATCTGTAGCCCTTCTTGGCAGGGCAAAGGTCAGCAGGTATCAGGACAGAGCAGCAAAGCAGGTCAGCAGTTCCTAGGAACAGTCAGTCATAGCAATGGAGCAATCCTTTCAGCCCATCAGCCTTTCCTCCAGCAGAGGTTCTACAAGATCCAGAAGTGATCTGAAAATGTGGAGCCAGAGCCCCTGTACTTATACTCAAATGTCTTTGATGTAGAGGTGACTTCAAAAGAAACCTTAGAAGTGAACAACACCTCCTTTTAACCCTAGCCCTGGCTGCAGACGTACAATAGGGGGTAAACAAGCCCTTTATGTGAGGGCAGGGCACAGCCTATGCAAATGTTAATGCGCCCAGCCTCCCTGGCTCCCAGCCCAGGAAGACTATCAGTATGCAGATGGATGCAGATGCCTCTCCTGTCACACCCAGCCTCCCTGTGTTGTGGCTGTCTGGAAAGTATACACAAAGTGTAGCTGTCACTCTGCCCTAGACTTTGATTGGAGTCAGACTGCAAAACACATAGAGTTATAAGCACAGAGAAATGCTCACTTTCTAAAATTGGCATTTCTAAAAATGTAATAAAAAATCCACCTAAACCAGTAAGCATAATTTTTCATTACCACTCTAAACATACCAAACATGGCAGTGCTACTCCTTTCAGATCAGGAATTACCACTTAAACACATGTAAGGGGATTCCCAATGCCTATGAGAGGAGTAGGCCTCACAGTAGTGAGAATCAAAATAGGGTATTTGTCACTACCATGACATGCCACACAATAAAGGCACATGTCCTACCTTTTACTTACACAGCAGCCTGTCCATAGGGCTACCAAGGGCCTACCTTAGGGGTGACCTATATGTAGTAAAAGGGAGCTTAAGGCTTGGCAAGTAGTTTTAAATACCAACTCAATGTGACACTAAACTTTGCATGCAGGCAGTGCAGTGGCAGGCCTGAGACAGATTTGGAAGGCTACTTCTGTGGGTAGCGCAATAAGAGCTGCAGGCCCACTATTAGCATTTAATTTACAAGCCCTGGGTATATGGGATGCAACTTTACAAGTAAATTAAATATGCCTAACAGGTGTAAACCAAACATAGCATGTTTTAAGGGTGAGAGCACATGCACTTTAGCACTGACTAGCAGTGGCAAAGTGCCCAGAGTCCTCAAGCCAACAAAAAGAGGGTCAGAAAAATACAGGAGAAAGGCAAAATGTTTGGGGATAGCCCTGTAAAAAGGGCCAGGTACAACAGGGCTCTTCAATGATTCCCTCACTATCACCCTCAAACAGTGGCTCTCATCTCTCCATAGCCCCTCTCTCACATGTATTTCATTTGTTTAATAGCACCTCTCATACCAGTGTAGGGTGTCAGAGAACTTTACATCACATACATACAGAGACAATGAAACATATGTGTGCAGATCAGTGTATAGAAAATGTTACATAAGGCAAAGAGGACCACAAGGTGTAGGATTCACATGTCATCCATACTGGTAGGCATTTGTTAAGAGTGCTTGGTCTGGAGAAGCACAAACTCAGGATTCAGAACATAACACAGTGGTTAGCGTTGACTTTAATAATAAGAATTTACCTCTACCCAAACAAACCTTTTTTAGCAGCATCAGGATAATGAAAGACTGGGAAAAAGCATAACTTAACAACTTGTACCATACAGTTTGCATGCAGCTCTTTGATGGCAGTTCACATCTCAGTGTGCTAGATTATGATTGTAATTTATGAACTGCACAGTAACAAAATAATTTCTGTGACAAAAGCAGTAACCCACCGAGTTATGCACATAAAATACAGTAATAAAATGCATGGTACACATTGTTTGCAGCAGGCATATTAACCATCTTTGCTACCTTAGATGAGTCAAAGCTGCCACTGGACAAAACTCCCATCTCTCTACATCAGGTACATTTATCACCAGAGATATCTTGACACTTTTATTGTTGCCTGAAAACTGCTGATTATACAAGGAACTTTGCAGTGCTTTTAAAACTGCTGCCTGCGGACCCCCTGGGAATACGCCATGGACCCCTGGGGGTCTGCGGACCACAGTTTAGGAGCCACTGTTTTATTCACTCATGAGAGTACATAGTCTTTTTAATATTCATGATCCTCCTTTTGAGGGCTGGGTTCCTTTTGGGATTCTTATAAAAGGTCTTATGCTAGCTTTAGGCTTCTTTTAAAGGAGGTTAGTGCTTGCTTAGTATTTCAAACCTGGCAACACAACAGCAGTCGACAAGCAGCAACAAACAGGGAATGCAGACAGATTGGTGGTACATAGAGTAGGCAATTGGTGCTTGGGTGCAAAGTGCTTTTGGACACTTGCTGGTGTTAAATTGTGTTAGACACAGTGATGGAGCTTCTCTGAATTGGGAAGTGAAAGCAGGAGACAGGTAAGTAATTCACCTGGGTAATGCGCAGGAGTTACTCAGCTGCTTGTGAATAAACACGCTTTTTCATACTATTCATACACTAGAGTGGGTTTCAGGCATAGATACTTATTGGTCCCAAGTCGTGAGTGACCCCTTCAGTTATACTGACATTTTAGTCACCTGCATAATGTATCCAGGGAATATTCGTTTTGATATTCAACATGCTAAGCAGTGTTTAAAGCAAGGTGTCCTGTCTCTATTCAGTCCTCATTTCTGTTATTGACAGTGTTGTCTTAGGAAAAGGAATCTGGAAGCCAACAAAAAAAAAATCTGAATTATTACAGGCTTGTACGCTGTACCTGACTAAAGATTTTGAGCCAAGTAGGAGAGTAAAGGACAAGAGACGAAACACCAGGCGGGCTTGGACAACCAGAAAAACAAGGACCAGGACAAGAAAAACCAGGCCCCAGGAGACATAATCTATGTGGTCCAGGGTTACCAATGGCCAAAGCGACCAGGAACAAACAGCTGATGAGGAATAGCTCTAGGAAAATCAGGACTAGGGGTAGTGGGACTAGGGTGAGAAGAATCAGGAGGGCCAGGGTTATGTGAAACTGGGGGATCCGAATCCAGTGTACAAGAGCCCGAAGGAACAGATGGGCCCCGGGTAGATGAAACAGAAGGCTGTAGACCATAATGACGAGAAGGCCTAGGAGGGCATGAGCGCACCACTCCAGAGGGATGAGTACGACCAGGGGTAACAGACCCAGTTAGACAGACCAAAAAGGACGAGTCCTTTAATGGAAAGAAGGGCCAGTGACAGGAGGGCCAATATCACAGTGATCAGATCAAGGAGGACCAAGAGCCGGAAGCAAATAACCGGGACTGGGAAGGCAACAACCAGAAAGGACCAGGGCGAGCAGGACCTGGAGACCCTAGAGTAGAACGACCAGGGTGATATAAAGGAACAGGAATTCTAGGCCATGTGAGACCAGGATCACAGGTCCATGAGGGTCGGACAAAGGGGGATCCTAAACCAGGGTCACAAGGACTACATGAACCAGGGTGCCCCACAACATGGAAACAAGGAGGACCAGTGCCAGAGGGATGAGAAAGACCAGACCCAGAAATACCATTAGTAGGAAGAACATGATAGAGCAGTCCATTGTCAAATGAACAAGAACTAGGTGGAACAGGCAAAGCAGGAGGACTAGTAGGACTAGCATGAGGCAGGAGGGCAGGGACACTAGGAGACCTAGGGAAACCAAGGCCAGTGGGACCAACACCAGAAGAGCTGATAAATGAGGATCAGACAAAGGAGTAACAGAACTAAGACCAGGACTACATGGACCAGGAGAATCAAGAGCAGAAGTGTTAGGAACAGGCTAACCAGGCGCAGAGATAAACCAAGGGAGCAGCAACAGAAGAACTGATGGACAAGAATTAATGTGAGGGGGATGAAAAGATTCAGGACAAGGGGCCTGTGAAACAGGAGAAGCAGGATACAAAGTACTAGGTGCAGGAGTGCATGGGAATGATGACCAGGAAGTACAGGGACAGGAAGTTCTAAGTATAGGCTAGCATGAACTAGTTGTCAAGAAACATCAGAACTAGGAGAGGCTAGGATGATCTGTAGTGGGTCAGGACAAGTTATTGTAGAACCAGCAGCGCAAGGAATATGAGGACTACGGCCAGGAGGAACAGGACCAGATGGAAGAGAACTACGAAGATCAGGACCTGGAGGGCAATGCCCAGTATGACCAGGCTCAGGAGAACCCAAACAAGGAGAACCTGGATCAAGAGGGCCAGGACCAATGGCTGTAGTACCAGTAGGACCAAAAGGACAGGGAACAGATCTAGGAGGACCAGAATAACCCAAACCAGGAGGACAAAGACTAGGAGGTTCAGGACACAAGAAACCAGATGGACCATAACCTGTGGTACCAGGGCTAGGAGGTTCAGGGTGATGATAACCAAGACAAGGTGACCAGGGCCAAGCGGCAAGAAAGGAACAGAGTCAGATGGGCCAAGACTGGGGGACAGGATGGCCAAAAGGCTAGGTTTAGGAAAACAAGCACAACAGGACAAGAAGGGCCAGGATGACCAGGCAAAGAATATCAAAGCTAGGATTGTTGGTGAATCAGGTTCATGAGAAGTAGGCCCAGGACAATCCACACTAAAACAACCAGGACGAAGAGGATCAAGGTCAATGGGTACATAATCTCGAGAAGGACAAGGACTATGAAAAACAAGAATAGTGCAACCTTATCCAGGAGTGGCAGGGAGGTGTGACCAGGGATACAGGCAACCAGGGCCAGAAGGAAAAGTTCTAAGAGGACCAGGAAACAAAGGACTAGGGGGACCAGGAATATCAGGGCAACGAAGATCAGGACTCAGAGTACAGTACCAGGAGGACCGGGGTGAGGAGGAAAAAGGGGATCGGGATCAGGGAGAATAGGACAGGGGATGACCACACCCTGGAGGCCCAGGCCAAAAGGCTGGCATCAGGACCTGGCACACCAGAACAAGGAGGATCAGAATAAGTAGGAAAAGGAGGCCCAGGACAAGAATGCCAGGATGACCCAGCTGGGTGGCTAAGAACAGGATGACCTGAACAAGGAGGATCAAGAGCAAGAGGACAGGTTAGTGCAGAATCATGAGGACAAGGTGGACCAGGGTCAAGAGTATCATGACAACTTGGAGGAGGACCAAGATAACTAGTCATGGCAGGAGTGGGTGGACTAGGGCCATTAAGACCAGGGACCAGATTGAGGAGGATTAGGTGTACTAGAAAGATCAGAATAAGCAGTACCAGGAACAGGGGTATGAGGACCATAGGGCTCACAACCAAGGGTACCAAGTGAAGCAGGAACTGGGAGATCAGGACCAAGCTGATGAGGATCAGTGGGACCAAGCCAACCAGAGGCACAGGGACAATGGGAGCAGACCAAGACCAATATGAACAGGCCCAGCCCAAGAGGACCTAAAAACGAGGACCAGCACCAATGGACGCAGTATCAGATGGACAATAAAGCCAGGGCCAAGGAGAATCAGGATGACCAAATGAGGGAGACTAGGAATGTCAGATGTAGGAGAACCAGGACAACAGGGGTAGGTAGAGAAGGGCCAAGCAGACCACTAGGATCAGGGTGAGGATCAGTAGTACCAAGATCAGGAGGCCCAAGAAGAGCTAATACAAGGATGGGCCAGGGGTATGTCCAGGGAAATCAGGGTCAGGAAGTACTAGAACCATGAGTGCCAGATTCAGGAAACACGAATCAGGGTGACCAGAGCTAATTGGGACAGGGCCAGTTCAGGATCAGGAGAACCAAAACAATGCAGTAAAGGAGGACCTGGAACAAGAACTGGAGGAGGACCAACACCAGAAGGGCCTGTAGGAGAAGGAAGAAGACAGGGAGTAGGAGGACCCCTATGTGATTCTATGCCA
Source organism: Calotriton arnoldi (assembly GCA_963921515.1). Taxonomy (NCBI): domain Eukaryota; kingdom Metazoa; phylum Chordata; class Amphibia; order Caudata; family Salamandridae; genus Calotriton; species Calotriton arnoldi. Next base: position 710,576 of record CAWUFW010000732.1, read on the forward strand.
CAATCATAGGGATATCCTTTTGTAAACTGTTCCTATTCATGGTTCTTATCAACGAACAGAAACCTACACCCTTTTTAGCCTGCGTATAGAGCTGCTATGTATTTGCTGAATAATCAGAGAATGCATAGGCAATTAATAGCCAGGACTGTTACATGCTGACATCTGAGTGATACCAGACACTGTCTGATGCTGGCACAGTAGTCTGAGGGTAAATCTGGTGGAAGAGAACTGAAACTTGCAGAGGGGTCTAAAGGTGGATGGGTGAAAATGAGTATGATCTGTTAAGAATGGAAGAAAGGGTTTAAGAAACTCAGATGGTTGAAGTCATAAAAAATAATTAATGGCTAACAAAGGGGGTCAAAGGGCTTGAAATCAGCAAAAGAGAGCTCATAAGAAGCCTCAGATGAGCAAAAGATGGGGGTGAGGGAGACTCAAGATAGATCATCTCAGATGGCCTAAAGAGGGATTCTGAGTAACAAAGGGCTCTGATTGCCAGCTGTGATAGCACTGGGAACCAAGGGCAGCAGTGATAGCTTCAGCACCAGACTAGTGGTCTGTGAAACTCTAAGGGCTAGATGAAGGGTGGTGGAGATACATATGTAGCAGAAGTGTTTGGAAGACCAGCAAAGAGAAAATGAGTGCCAAGACCAATAGAATAGTCTGTGTGACTCCCAGACCTTTGAGTTAACATCCCATGTGCATGTATGTATGAATAATATGTAGAAAGTGTGTAGTAGTAACATTCTGTGTGTGGTAAAAGTATAAGTGCATTCAGGGGCGCAGGTTCACAGGGGCATTTGAGGTGTTACACCCCCCTAATAAATGTATTATCTGCTAAATAGTTGGGTACATGTGATTTCAGTCGAGTATGGTGATGTGGCTGATTTCACCTGGGATTTTTACATGCAACACATACACATACACACTCTCTCTTGCCTCTCTGTTTTGAAGGTTCTTAAAATTGTTGGGTATTTTACAATATATCTTCCTTTAAGTAACACTAACAATCCACACTGCCTTCCCTTCCCACTGCCCCTTAAGTCCCCTCATGCTCTGCTTCTCAAATAATGCATTTTACAAGAATATGCTAGCGTGATTGTTGGGAAATTTGAAGCTCACCCCCATCCCTCAATCGTACCGACCAGGCTGTGTCCAGTGCATAGACCATGAAAGTATAAGTGCATTTTCCATGGCGTAATGTAAAATAGATACAGCTTCCTGAGACAGTGAAAGTGTATTGACTGCATCTCGGTGGCTGGAGGGTGGAGATCCATACATTGAAGGAGGATGGATAAAAGGCTACCCACAGAAGTCCTGGTACGTCCTTGTTAGCAAAGCACTGCTGATTAGTTCTTCCTGAGTGACGACAAAGAATAGGTGTTAGGAGTGAGGGGCAGATCTTCTTAAAGATGATAAAGTTTCTAAGCAGGGCTATTCATTTGTGTATGCCTGACGACCACTCAGGAAGGCTGAAGATAGGCAAGTACTGAAATTTCACGCTTCATTGAGTCCTTGTTTTGGATACTCTTTCTTGGATTCAGCAGTGTTGCTACTTGTGTGAGAGCCACCACCTTGCATAAAGCCTGTGTCTGCTCTACAGTCAGAAAATGACATTTAAAAGAGAATCACCACAAATCAGTTCTGACACCTCCACGGTGAATCCACATCCCCTGTCTAGAAAATGAGTGGAGGTAACAAAATGTCTCTGTTTATTCAGCGTCTTATTACTTACAATATTTGTTACAAAAAGTCAAAGAACAAAATAACTCTGTGAGTTTCTTTTCTTCTGTGTTTTTGTTGCATATATGTCTTTCTCATTCATTGCAATTAATTATAGTCTCATTCCTTTGCTCTTGGCTCCTCAACAGAATACTTCCTCTGGCTGCCTGGCAGAGTAGGGGTTGTTAGAGAGTGGACTTTATTCTTTCCACCTTATTTAGAGTAAATCCTGCTGTAAAGGAGAGCAAACAATATATAATGTCCTCAGCACCCTGGGAGAAAACTCCCAGTGTGTGGGGGACATTTGTTTTTTGTTTTGAAAAATCAAACTCCTGCTTTAGGAACTTGTTTTTGAAAAACAAAAAACATTTGAAACATTTGACAGCCGGCAATCATGTCTGACTATATCATCCATCAAACTTTTCCTGCCTAGACAGGAACCACCATGGAAGCCATTCCTGTCAATGTAGAGAGTTATCCACACGGCTGGCGGACAACTCTAAATGTGGCATCCGTAGATTCCACAGGATGGCCGAGGTATTGTCCTCCATAATTTGACAGAGTTAACTCCATCCCCCAAACTCTAAATCAGGCCCATAGTTTTTCTTTCTTCCATCATGAGACTGTAATGAAGCCTCTCAACTGTACTGTGCCAATGACTTCATAAGGGGTCCTATGCAATTGTTTCTATTTTGAGAAGATCATCCTAATATCAGATGGCACTATGTCACTGGAATACAACATTTCCATTTCTGGTATTCGCTTCTACAAATCATTTGTTTCAGGTGTTTTTCAGACTGATTTGTTTAATTGAATTGAATCTGAATTAATAATTCCAGAATGTACTGATTTGCTGCAGGAAAAGAGGTGTTCTGATAGCAAGTAGACTTTTGGTAATTCTATATCTGGCCCTGGTACTTTCCAAGGCTTTGTGAGTAAGAGCGAGTACAGAGCTGTAGAAGAGTAAACAGCTTTTACTAGTCTTGTAAAAGTTCTAATCATCTTTATCATTAGCCACTTCTGGAGGTAAACTTAACCCTTTCGCTGCTGTGCCTTTTCCCCATGTGCAAAGCCTATTTTTGGCTATTTGGGGTAGTTTGCGCTTAGGCCCCTGTAACGTTTTGTCCACATAAGGTATCCACGCCAAATTTGCGTCCTTTTCTTCCAACATCATGGAAATTTTAAAAGTACCCAGGGTTTGTGGATTTCCCTGGAGGGACCCAGAAATTAGCCAAAATACAGCTACTTTTTGGGGGGAAAAGTGCTGCACAAGAAAGCGTCTGGTTTTTTCCCCCTGAAAATGGTATCAACAAAGGGTTTGTGGTGCTGAAATCACCATCTTCGCAGCTTTCAGGGACATGCAGACTTTTGTCAGAAAACCAATGGGGCATATTAGCAAGGGCACTATCGCCGCTTTAGCGGCACTTTTTGCCGCTAAAGCGGCGATATTTATATCGCCCTATCAGCAAACTGTCTCTAACAGCAGTTAGCGACAGTTTTCGGGCATTAGCGCCCGTGTTTTTACCGCTTTGCATGTCAGCGATATTTATCGCTAATGACATGCAAAGTGGGCGTTCCCGACGAACAAACCTGGGAAACACTCGCTAACAGGCCTATCGCCTATTAGCAAAGTGGCCATGGCCCCAGTTAGCGACGTGAAAAGTCGCGCTAACCGGGGTCATCGCCATTTATTTAACACCTGCAATTAGCAGGTGTTAGCCATACCTAACATGGGGGTGGATTATGCTGATACGACCACAGGGTCGTATCAGCAAGGTGTTCTCCCTTCTCCATGCAACATCGCTGGTTTTTCAGCGATGTTGGCCCATTTCCTCCGCTTATCGCTGGAATTTTCATCGCCATAGCGCTAATCGTTGCTAATACAGCGTTAGCGTGGCGATATATTCCAGCGATAGCCGGCGATAAAAAAAATCACGCTAAGCAGGGTTAGCGATGATTATCGCCTCTTCTTGCTAATATGCCCCAATGTTTTTTACACAGTTTTGGCATTTTACTGGAACATAGCCTATTTTTGCTACTTTTTGTGCTTTCAACCTCCTTCCAGTTAGTGGTAGAAATGGGTGTGAAAGCAATAATGGATCCCGGAAAGCTATACATTTCTGAAAAGTAGACAAAATTCTGAATTCAGCAAGGGGTTATTTGTGTAGATCCTTCAAGTTTTTTTATAGAAACTAACAGTTGAAAATAAGAAAAATTGAAAATGAGTTGAAAAAAACAGACATTTGTGCCGACATTTTCACCTGTAACTTCTTCTAAGATTTTTTTAAAACAATATACCGTTACATCAGCTGGACCCTTCTGGTTGTGGGGATATATAGGACTTGTAGGTTCATCAAGCACCCGAGGAACCCAGAGCCAATAACTGAGCTGCATCTTGCAATTTCTTTTTTTAAATCTTTATTTTCAATGTAGCATAATTCATAACTTTTACTTCTTCATTAAAAAAAGTTTTCTTTTTTCTTCAGACATTTACATAAAATGCATATATATTTCGAAATTCATACAGTTAAGTGATGCATAAACATAAAAAGTGCATACACAATTCTGTGCTTAAGTTAATCTTATCTAAATCATAAAGTGTTTTTACCTACCGCTAAAATAAATCACTTCCAATCCTTCCATATTCTATTCAGCTTCACTACTGAACCCACCGTTTTTGCATATGTAGTTTCCCACCTAAAAACTCTTTCTATTTTAATTAACCATTGGGAAATTGTTGATATGGTCTCCGATTTCCAATTGGCAAGAATTAACGATCTTGCTACCAAGCTGGCAATAAAGATGAATTGTCGCTGACCAAAAGTGAGTTCGTCCCGAACCTCTACTGTCCCTAAAAGGGCAGCAGAAGCATCGGGAGAGAGATCGACTCACAGACTTCTTCCAAATTCCGTAAAGACACTTTTCTAAAAATTCATTAGGTGGGTACATGTGAACACCACATGCATCCAGTCCCCAATTGCTTGTTTGCATCTCAAACACCCAGGGTCTACTGCTGTATAGATTTTATGGAGTCTGGCGGGAGTATAGTAAATAATCCATTTACTAAAAAATGCCATCCTCCTTAGATTAGCAGCTCTTACTGCCTTGCAGCTCATTTTGTTGAATCCTTGCCATTGTTGGAAATTAAGGCAGCAGCCAATATACTCAAAAATTATTTCTAAATGATTTGAAACTATGTGCTTATTCTCTACGGACTTAAACAGTCTGTACCAATTCCACAGCCTTTTAGTTCTAAGTATTAAATGTGCTTTCCCCAGTTGAGAGCCGTCGCAGTTATCTAAGTTTATTAAACCTGACCAGAATTTCTTAATCTCGATGTAGCTGAAAAGGAGGGACATGTTTGTATTAATGTTCTGCTCTCTAATTTCCTGCTAGGATAACAAATTCTCACTTTTGAAAAAGTCTTGTAACTTATGGAACCCAAGCTTAGCCCATTGTCCACAAATCTAAATAGACATCTGGAGCCCCAAAGGGATGCATTCTACTAACATTAGTTGAGGATGTAATCAGGGGATTCTATGGGCCTCCCAGACTTTTTGAAAGTGAGGTGATATAACCCTGGGGATTTTATAACTTGATTTTTTTGGAAGCTTGGAAATTCGCAAGAAAGGAGCAAGACCGATCTCAGATTCCTTAAGCATTAAAGTCAGGAAAAAATTGGCGGAAGACATCTCTTCTGAATTATTGTAATTCAGCCAGTTAATAAGTGAAGCTTGATAATATAATTGAAAATTAGGTAAAGCCAGAGCTCCATATTCCACATCTAATTGTAATGTTTGTAATTTCAGTCTGGGTTTTTTTTGCATGCCATATAAAATGTCTTATTTCAGAGTTTATCCGGTCAAAAAACGACTGGGGGACCTTAGCCATTAAATTGGAAAATAAAAATAAAAACAGAGGGAGAATATTCATTTTAATAAGAGCGACTCGTCCCATAATTGTTAAGGGAAGGTCCTTCCATTGTGTAAAAAGATTACGCATCTTATTTAGTGTAGGGATAACATTAAGCAAAAATAAGTCTTCCAAACGAGAGGTTATACATATCCCTAGATACATTATGGATTGAGACGTTGAATGATGTCTCCGCAGTGAGATAGATAATATATCAGGAGAGCAGTTAAAAAATAGTGCCTCTGACTTTGCATGATTTATTTTATACCCACCCATTGCCGTGCATGCACATATTTTAAAAAAGGTTCGCGAGATGTTATCTTCCTCAGCGGCCAAATACAGAGCCATATCGTCCGCAAACAACTTAAGTTTTGCAGATCCAGGGACAGGGGCTGAGATGGCGTGATCCTGCCTAATGGCACAAGCTAGTGGCTCAATGAACGGGGAAAAAGGTGTTGGAGAAAGGGGACAGCCTTGGCGCATCCCCCGGCTAATAGAAGTACAGCCGGCCCTATTACCATTTATAATTATGGAAGCCTGGGCACCACAGTATAGATTCCTCACTACTTGGCAGAATTTAGATGGTATCACAAATTTATTCATAATAGCAAATAGTACATTCCACTAAACACTGTCGAAAGCTTTTTCGGCATCTAGTATTATAATTACTGCTTTGATTTTATTAGCGCCAAAATAACCGAAGTAGTGGGTATTAGAGGCCAAAAGCTTACCTTGTGCTGTTTTGGTCCCGATGTATGAGAGAAGGGATCACTTGTGCTAGTCGGTTTGCAAGAATTTTTTAAATGATCTTGTGATCGGCATTCAGTAAACTTATTGGTCGATGAGAATTTACCTCCTCCTCGGCTTTCCCTTTCATACCAAAGCTAATCACCACAGCTTGAAAAAAAGTAGCAGGCACTGCATCTTCTTTAAAGATCCCATTAGAGAATAATCTCAAAAAAGTATTCAACTGGGGAAGGAAAGTCTTATAGACCTCAATTGGAACCCCAGCAAGCCCACAAGCTTTGGCAGATGGTGATGAAGTCACTGCATGGCTAACCTCTTCTAATGTAATGTCGGCAAGCATGGAATCTCTCTGATCCATAGATAGTAAGGGGCAGTTAATCCCATTTAGCCAATTTATAGCTTCCTCTGTAGAGGTATTATGGGGGTCAGAATAGAGCTCTCTATAATGATCGAGAAAAATTGCTGCAATTTCCTGGGGTTGAGATGTAAGTCTCATAGTTGCTGGGTCGTTTATTTTTTTAATGCTTTTCATATTGGCCCTACGCTTAGCTGACCAAGCCAGGTATCTACAGATATGATCATTTTCTTCATATCTTTTTTGCGAGACAGAATCATGGGCTAGGATCTCCTTGGAAGGAAAACAATCTTGTAAATTATGCTTTGCTTGGCCAAGCTTGTTTTTACTTTCCCAGGACGGCAGAGCTAGATAGCTTGCCTTAGCTAAGGAGAGTTCTTTTTCTAGCTGAGAACTTTCTTCATACTCTTTTTTCCTCTTATAGCCTTTATAGGTAATTACCTCCCCTCTAAAAAAAAGCTTTGAGGGCACCCCATACTGCAAATTTAGAAGCTGTGTTAACATTAAGTTTCAGGAACTCCTCTAATGCCAAGTGCATATGGGCCACCCACTGCTCGTCTACTAATAGGGACTTATAAAATACCCATCTGTACTCAGTTTGAGTTTGAATTCGAACTTGAAATTGTACTGAAATTACCCCGTGGTCAGAGAAGGGATTTTCAATATTCTTGGACTCAGTGTTTAAGAGAGCGTGGGAGATGAGAAAAAAATCAATCCGAGAGGAAGAGTGAAATCTCCTTGAACGGCATGTGTACTTCCTCTCGCTAGGAAATTCATCTCTCGAACAATCCACTAGCCCAAAATCCCGTATTAGATCCTGACACAGCCTGCTCGGTATAGGTTTTGTCTGAGTTTTCTGTGCTCGTGAGAGTCAATAGCAGGATCAAGCAATAAATTAAAATCACCACCGAGCACCAAAAACCTTGTTTGGGCCATTGCAAAATCATAGAGACTGTAGTGGCTCAGGGGAATCCTCAATGTGTCCACAGTAGCTCACGAAATTAAAGAGTTGATTAGAAATCCTCATCTGCACCCAGAGCCATCTAGCACTGTGGTCCCTTTGCACCATTTGCAATTTCACACTGCAAATGTTTGCCTACTAGTATCGCTACCCCTCTAATGGCCGCATCCGAGGAAGCATAAAATTTATGTTGGACAAAGGGAGGGGTTTTGTCCATTAATGATCCTTCCGTATAGTGTGTCTCTTGAAGGAAGATTATATTAGCTTGTAAGGCCTTAAACCATGCCAGCATAGATCATCGCTTCACTCTATTATTAAAGCCGTTTACATTACACAATACTACCTTTAGTGATCTAGAGGACCTTTTAGAAAAAGATTGAAATCTAAATGAGCTATTTAACTCCCTTGAATTGCCACACTCCTGCTACATTTTACTTTTTCTCCCTCAGTGAATCCATTCCCCCTTCCTTCCACCACCCCCCAGTGGCCCCTTATCCCCCCTCCCTTGGACCCCCTTGACACCAGAGCCCACCCCGTCTGAGGCTCCCTGGGTGATCCCCCCTCTGCCCCCAGTGGCCCTACCCAATTTGTGCCCTTCCCGACCCTCCCCCTCCTTTGCATTGCGGTGCTGTGACATGGCACCCAAGGTGGTGAGCTAGTGGCTGGCGGTCTAAGATAACTGATCCCTGTGCCCCAACCTCCTGGCTATTCGACCACTCCTATTCCATGAGAGGGAAGAAGGGGGGGTTACCCACTCAAATGAGGCCGCCATCCAGACCTGGAAGCTTATAGCCCATATTATCCCCTTTCCCCCCCCCCTGGATGTTGTAGGGACTGAAGGAACTCTTGCGCCACCTCAACTGACTGAAAGATATGGACCTTCCTCTTATGGAGAGCTTTCAATTCAGATTGCTGGATAATACCAACAGGCACCCCAAGTCACTGAAAGCAACTCAACATGCCTCTGAATTCCTTTCTACGCCTTGCTGAGAGGGCAGATATGTCTGAAAAAAAATTCTGGTACACTTTATCATGAATAGCACATGCCAAGATCTTTTCCTTAATTTGAAAGTCCCCAAAGTTCACGATAATCGTTCTCGGGTATTTGGCGTTAGAGTGCTGAACAGCTGGCACGCGATGCGCTCGTGAGATGGTGAGGTCTGTGCTGTTGCTTCTGGGCACACATACTTGGTAATAAGGTCCAAAACTACTTCTACAACTGATTGGCCATTCTCACTGCCTTCAGGAATCCCAGTTGTGCGTAGATTACATCTTCGGGCTCGATTTTCCGCATCGTCTACCTTGATTTGTAAACTGACCAATTCGGTTGGTAACTCGGTTACTTGATCAGTCTGACGAGGCACACTGTCTTCAAGATCAGATATGCGTTGTTCAGCCTCAGCAACCCGCAACAAAAGCTGTTGGATGTGAGATTGAATTGAGTTTAACTGTGATTTAGTCCTTTTTTGAGCTTCCTTTTGGGAAAGTTTAATATTTTTCAATTCTGCCAAAATTTGATAAAGCAAAGTTTGTGTGGAGTCCTCTGATTCGACCATGTTCTTTGTGTTTAAAAGTGCTGGACTGATCTGCTAAGTGCGTGCATTTGTGGGCGCAGTCGTGAATGGTGTTTCAGCTGCGATCTCCACAGCAGTGGTAAACATGGAAGTATCCAGAGTTAGACCACCTCCTGTGTCTTGAGTGTCAAAGCTTGCGTTGGGCTTCGGTGTCATAAAGCTTGTTGACTGGCTCTTTATATTAAGTCCTGAGAATAGCGGGTAAGCTGTCTGCTGTGTGTCGACTGGGGGACCTCTGCTGACGATTATCCAAATGACGCCGGTAGGGGTATTTATGACTAGCTGTGCTAAGGGGGGACTCTGAGGCATTATTAGGATCCTTCGGGTTCTTCACTGGTAGTGGATCCCACATATCGGCTAAGTCCTTAGATCCCTGCTCAGCGTTGGATCCCTGCTGAGCGTCAGATCCCTGCTGAGTGTCAGATCCCTGCTGAGTGTTGGACTTGCTCAGGCCTAATTGTCCGGAAGCCTCATTAGGGGAGCCCCTCCTGCATTCGCCACTAAATAGTCTGAATTCCTTCTCTTTAGGGGGTGGGCTCTTGCATCGGTTTTTCGAACCCTTTAAGGAGTTTGCCACAAGTTAGGGTTTAACAGTAGCATCTCGGGAGATTCTTTTCATGGTCCTTGTCCTTGTTTTCGTGGCACGAAAAAAGAGACTTGTGAGGAGGACGCAAGACGCACCTAAACCTAGTTAGGCCGCTTCCGCACCCAACCGCCTGGCGGATGGTCACGGGAGCTCCCGTCATGCTCCGTGGCTGAAGGTGGGATGGGCTAAGCGGCTGGCGGCAGCCCGGAGCGGCAGCTGCTGATGCGGTTTGCTCCGGATGGATGGCGGCTCGAGCAGAAATCTTCTAGCCGGCTCGGGCGGCTGCAACTCAGGCAGGAACGTTCGCAGAGGGACGCGCCCGGAGGAGAGCTCATGGGAGCGCTTAAGGAAGGCATTTCAGGCTGCCTCCACTAATTTTACTATGGCAGGCCAGGTGGACGGACGGATGGAGGCGGGGGAGCTGTCTCTGTCAGCATAAGGAGGCTGAGGAAGGCAAACAGGAGCAGAGTCACAGGTTAGCCTGTTTATTATATTAAAGAACTCTCCCTTTTCCTATTCCATAAAGTCTGTTACTGTTCATACATACGGCTTAAATAAAAAGTACTTTTGGAGTTGGATATTGAAGGAGGGGGGCATTAGGCCATCCCTACATTGCAATGGTTTTTCATTGTGTACCGGGTATATAGCAATTCATTTGGTAAAATATAAAGAGTGAAAAACAGGTATCAAGGACAACTCACTTGTGTGGGTGGGACAAGGGCCTGTGACTGGGAAGGGTCAAAAACATAGGGATTAAGGATATAACACATCGAATTCTAAGCGCTACATTTTTTTAAAAATACGTTTTTAGCCGATTCTGCATTGGACAGCCACACAAGTGGGGTATCATTTTACTCAGGAGATCAAGGGGAATGCTGGGTGGTAGGACATTTGTGTCGGCACAGTGATCCCACACAAAAATGTGTGGAAAAAGTGATTTTTTCAACTAAATTTGAGGTTTGCAGGGAATTCTGGATAGGAAAACGTTGGGGGAGCCACACAACCCATACCTCCATAGACTCCCCCGGTGTCTAGTTTTCAGAAATGTATGGGTATTGTAGGTTTCCCTATATGGTCGCTGAGCCCGGGGACAAAAACCCAGGTGCCCCCCCTTGCAAAACCTGGTCGTTTTGTGATAGATAATTTTGATGTCACCACAATACGTTTTAGGCACTTGCCTGTCGCGGGTACTTGGCCCACCCACACAAGTGAGGTACCATTTTGTATCGGGAGACCTGGGGGAATGCTGGGTGGTAGGAAATTTGTGTCAGCCTAGTGATCCCATACCTTTCCCACACAGACATTTGAGAGAAATTTGATTTTTTTCATCTACATTTGAGGTTTGCAGGGGATTCTGGGTAGGAAAACGTTGGGGGATCCACGCAAGTCACACCTCCCTGGACTCACCTGGGTGTCTAGTTTTCAGAAATGTCTGGGTTTGGTAGGTTTCCCTAGATGGCTGCTGAGCCCGGGGATAAAAACACAGGTGACCCCCTTGAAAAACCAGGTTGTTTTGTGATAGATAGGTGAGCCCCTGTGTTTTTAGTCCCGGGTATGCAGACATCTAGGGGAACCTAAAAGACCCAGACATTTCTGAAAACTAGACACCCGTGGAAGTCCAGGGAGGTGTGGCTTGCATTGATCCCCCAACATTTTCCTTCCGAGAATCCGCTGCAAACCTCAAATTTAGCTAAATAGTCACATTTTCCTCAAATATCTGTGTGGGAAAGTTGTGGCATCACTGCACGGCTCAAATTTCCTACCACTCAGTGTTCCCCTCAGTCTCCCGATAAAAATGATACCTTATTTGTGTGGATGGGCCAAGTGCCTATGACATGGCCAAAAATGTGTAGAGATTGAGGGGGGCCCAAAGAGGGTCCAAAAAGGCAGTTTGTTTATCCGTTTTTAGGCTGACGCTACTTTGGGCACCCTCACAAGTGAGGTATCATTTTTCTTGGGAGACCAAAGGGAATGCTGGATAGTAGGAAATCTGTGCCTGCGCGGTGATCCTACAACCTACCCACACAGAATTGTGAGGAAAATTTGACTTTGTAAGTAAAATTGAGGTTTGCGGGGGATTCTGGGTAAGAAAACGCTGGGGGATCCATGCAAGCCACACCGATAGCCAAGCGCCATCCATGCACACTGCCAGCCAAGCACCATTCACGTACACCGCCAGCCAAATGCCATCCATGCACACAGTCAGCCAAGCACTATCCATGCACACCGCCAGCCAAGCGCCACCCATGCACTCCGCCATCCAAGCGCCATCCTCGCACTCCGGCAGCCAAGCAGAGCGGACTGGTAACAACAACCAGCCCTGGCAGATTACTGCTTGACCAGCCCTGGGAAGGGAGGGGCCGTGCTAGTAAAAAGCACTGCTACCACTTTTGTTACTCGGGGCCAATATTGCAGCAGATGATGCAAAACAGGCCCCCAGTGACAAAACTGGCCCCCATCTCTCCGCCCACTAGGGAAACGCCCGGTGCCCACTACGGCCAGTCGGGCCCAGCAGCCAAGCACCATCCATGTGCTCAGCCAGCCAAGCACCAGTCAACGTACATCGCCAGCCAAGTGCCACTCCACGCACACCAGCAGGCAAATCTACACACACCGTCATCAAGCGCGAGTCCACCCACACCATTAGCCAAGTGCAGGTCCACACACACCGCCAGCAAAATATTAGCCAAAGGTCAGTACACGCAAACCGTCAGCCAAACTCCAGTTTACACACACACAAACTCTCCCTGGTTTCTAGTGGTTTTCTGCTCCCGCTTGGGTGCAGATGAGAATAAAAATATCACCGAAACAGGCAAAATTTGCGCCTAAAAAAAAGGAGCGACCCTTGCCTATGGGGCTTCTCACTGGCATACCCATAAACATATCCCTGATGCCTAGTGGTCTTTCTGCCCCCCCGTGGGGGGCAGATAAGGGGCTATTGCCCCGATCTGCCTTCCGGGGGGGCAGAAAGCCTTTCTTGGCGGTGGGGACATTAGCAAGCCCATTCTCGTCAGCCCCAACGCATAAAAAAAACTACAAAATCCCTGGTGCCTAGTGGGCTTTCTGCCCCACACCCCCGGGGGGGTAGATTAGGGACTATTGCCAAAAGACTGTGGCTAATTTTTATGGGGGGGGGGTTGGGGGCATTGGCATGCCCATTTTGGGCAGCACCTACCCCTACGTATAAAGAAAAACAATCTCTGGTGCGTAGTGGGCTTTCTGCCCACCTGGGAGGCCGAATTGGAGCTATTGCCCCCATCTGCCTCCTGGGGGGGCAGAAAGACTGTGGAATTTTGGGGGTTGGGGGCATTGGCATGCCCATTTTGGGCAGACCCTCCCATATACATAAAAAAAATCCCTGGTGCCTAGTGTGCTTTCTGCCCCCCCGCCCCGGTGGGGCAGATCGGGGGCTATTGCCCACATCTGCTTCCCAGGGGAGGCGGAAAGGCTGTGGAATTTGTTTTGGGGGATGGGGGCATTGGCATGCCCATTTTGGGCAGCCCCCACCCCTACGTATAAATAAAAAACAATTCCTGGTGCCTGCTGGGCTTTCTGCCCACCCAGAGGAGGCAGAAAGACTGTGGAATTAGGCGGGGTGGGGGCATTGGCCCCACCCTAAAATGTACACAAAAAAAACCTGGTGGCTAGTGCGCTTTCTGGCCCTCCGGGGGGGCATATTGGGGGCTATTGCCCCTATCTGCACCCCTGGCAGAAAGACTGTGGAATTAGGCGGGGTGGGAGCATTGGCCCCACCCTAAAATGTACTAAAAAAAAACCTGGTGGCTAGTGCCCTATCTGCTCCTCCGGGGAGGCAGATTGGGGGCTATTGCCCCCATCTGCCTCCCAGGGGGGGCAGAAAGACTGTTTATGCTGAAAATAATGGGGGGATCAAAAGCCCTTTCCCAAGGGGCCGCTCCCCCCCTCCCTGGTGCCTAGCGGGTGGATCCCTGCTTGTGGATCGCCCTCCTGAGGCAATCCCCAAGCATGGATCCACTAGGGAGGTATACCATTAGAAAGGGGAGATTCTCCCCTTTCCAATGATACTCCTCCCGTCATCCTCGGTGCTCAGGGGGCTGAGATGGCCCAATGAGCACCGAGAAAGTGAAACTGAAACTGAGTTTCAGTTTCATTTTCTCCGAATGACGTCAGCGCGCTGACCGTCATTTCGGAGAAGTGATAAGAACACCCTCGGGAGCTGGGGAAGCTCTTCCCCTGCTCCCAAGGATATTTTGACAAAAAGGAAATCCCTCTCGATTTCCTGTGCCATGTGCACGGACGGCCGGGAGGCGTCCGACGCACATGAGCACTGGTCCGTTGGACAGCTCCCAACTCCCCGACGTACCGAAAGGGTTAAGGGACTAGGAGCATGCGTGGATCATGAGACTGCTCCATAATGGGCCTCCCAAGTCGCTGTGTCTTTGCCCATGGTTCAATGAAGAGACATTGTGTGACATGTCTGTCAAAGTCATTTGAATACATTCAAACATTTGGGATCTTCTGGCCTATAAGTAGGGGTGGGTGTAATTTGCTGTAGCGTTCTTTGACCTGACCCATTTTGCAGCATCTCCACCAGACTTTTGCCTTCTGTTGCTAAACCCGTTTTTGTTGGCATTAGGACTCTGTGCACTTTTTATGTGCTATTCAGTGGTAAAGTGCTTTTGCTCTCTCCCTAAAAACATTGTAGCCTGTAAATTAAATGCAGCTAGTGGGCCCTCAGCACTCATGTGCCACCAGCTAAAGTAGCCTTTTAAAACATGTCTCAACTCTGCCACTGCAGTCTGTAGTGCAGTTTTAAACTGCCATTTGGACCTGGTATAATAAACCTTTTGCCAGACCTAAACCATCCTTTTTATTACATATAAGTCACTCCTAAGGTAGACTCTAAAGGCTCATAGGGCAGGGTGCATTGTATTGTAAAAGTAGGGCATGTGGGTTTAAGTTTTACATGTCCTAGAAGTGAAAAACTCCTAAAGTCATTTTACATTGCTGCTAGGCCTATTTCTCCCATTGACTAACAATGGGTACCTTATTACATTTGTTAAGTGATGAGTTTTGATTGGGAGCAGATCAAGATATACTGTTTACACTTAAATTAATTGTAATTTAAAATTATCATTCACGGTAGAGTCAGATTTTAAGTCGCAGTTCTGAAAGTGTCACTTCTAGAAAGTTGACATTTTCTTGTCCTAACCATTTGTATCTCCTGTCAGTTTCCTCAGTCACATGACTGTGAATGGCTCTTCTGTTGGAGCTTGTGTATGCTTCCCTTGCAGAGAGTGACACAATAGGGGATTAGGGGCCAGATGTATCAAAATTGCATTATGCGATTCTATAATAGCGAAATTTACCTATTCGCTATTATAGAATCGCAAAATCCAATGTATGTAGGGTTTCGCAAAAGAAATAGTGATTCCTACATATTTCTTAATAGCGAATCGCAAATTGCGATTCTCTATTAAGGAATGCCTTCCCATTCATTCCTATGGGCCTAAAGGCCCATAGGAATGAATGGGAAGGCATTTGCAATTTGCGATTTCCAAATTGGTAATCGCAAATTGCGAATGCAATTTCAAGGGTGATAGGGGGCCAAAAGGCCACCCTGATGCACCCCCAAAAATGTCATGTGTGCACATGTGGTGCTCACACACATGCCCTAAGGGCATGTATATGCGCCACATGGCACTTGGAAAAATGCAGTTTTGTGCATTTTTCTAAGGATTTGCAAATTACCACCAACTTGAAGTTGGTGGTAATTTGCGATTCCTTAATGCAAAGTCGCATTCTGAGAATGCTTCTTGCATTGCATTTAGGGAATCGTAAATTGCGATTCCCTAACTGCATTCGCAAAATAGGTAATCGCAAAAATTGAGATTACCTATTTTGCGAATGCCTTTTGGGATGATACATCCCAAAAGGCTTTTTACCGTTCGCAAACGGGCTGATTCTGCGAATTGGCCCGTTTGCGAACAGTAAAACACTTGATACATCTGGCCCTAGGTGTGGACAGGATGGTTGGTGGTGGAGCTGTACCCAGCCCTACTTACTCTGCCTACATGCCTACATTTCAAAGAGCTTTGCATCCTGCACACACAAAGGAACCTGACACTGAACTTTTGTCACCCCTGACGTCTTGGAGCCTTGACAGGGGGAGCGAAGAACTTTCCAGAACCGGATGTGGGAGCAATATAGGGAATCCCCCACTTCAAAGGCTGGCAGCAGGTATAAATCTCCTGAGCCTCTTTTCAGTACACTCCTGGATTTGTGCACATTCTAGAATAAAGACTGCCTTGTGCCCAGAGGACTGCTCTCCTGCTTGAGGCCTGTCTTGCTACCCAGAAGGTTTCCCTGCTGCTACCAGAGGACTGTTCTAGTGTTTGAGGACTGCCTGGACACACATAGGGATGCCCTGCTACTTGAGGACTGTCCTGCTCTCTGAGAAGGAAGACTGGACATGCTCCCTTCAACCCAGGCTACCTTAGTGACTCCTGGGGTCAGTTGTCTGAGCTACAGGGACACAACAAGCTTCGGAGGCCTCCCTGCAACTGGGCAACTGACCTATTGCACTGGACCTATCCGGACCTGAAACTTGACCTGCTTGAGCCCTGCTATCCTCTGTTGGAGTGGGTTCTTGATCCCTAAGAGGTGCCTCCCCAGGTTATGGGCTCTTTGAAACAGAACAGGAACTGCAGCCACTTGCACTCACTGAGTTCTTTGTTCCTATGCACCTGAGGTAGAATTTTTGTCCTAAATTACTCCTAATTATTGAAGCGGGTGTTATGATGTAATTTTCAGTAATTTGGCATCGCAAGAGTAATGTGGAATTACTCAAATTACTCTGGCATAATTAAAATTATGCCGCAGCCTACCTATAATTTAGTACTTGCATCTAAGTTAGTTTTAGCACTAAGGATCTTATGTCACAAAATCACTGGGATTGTAACCATAAAAGTGCTTATCAATATGCACAAACCCTCTTTTATGGGTTAGAAAATGCTTTCATTTCTTAAAAGGACTTTTGTGATCATTCTGGAATTGCAAATGGCAGGGGTCATTAAAGGGGTTTCTGCCCTCCCCTTTTCAATTCCTAAAGAAATGTATTGATAGTTTATGACTGCAACTGCCGTCACAAACTATTGATTAGCTGATGGCCCCTGAGTTGGGGTGTAAGTAATTTGTAGAGGGAAAGAGGTCCCCTTAGGAGCCCTTTCTCTTTCTGAATCATGTTGGCAACCTCAGGGGGAAGACGTTTTCCTAAATAGAAAACTTTCTTAAAAGTAGCACTGGTTCCTTTTTGAAATACATGCTGCTATAAAAAAAAGGTTTTCCATTTTGGAATGCAGTCATAGGGATGGCGGTATGCTGTCCATTGCAGGCCGCCATCCCTTTGGTTTCAGTCAATCACAGAGGGTTGCAAATTGGCACCTGCCTACTGGATATCAATTAGGCAGGTCATCCTAACACCCCCTGTATTTAAGTATTTAGTGAGCTGACCTAATAGTTCATAGGGTGGTCTGCAAAATACTGTTCCATTCACAAAACGTATGTGTGCAATTTGTAATCACATTTTGCGAATGAAATAATAATACATCAGGACCCTGACTTTCATAAGATGTATGCCCATTATATTCATTCCTTGTTTGCATTTCTACCTGGTGGTAAGTACCTGTTGAAATTTGCTTAACCCCTTCGCTGCTAGGCCTTTCCCCCCTGTGCTAAGCCCATTTTTGGCTATTTGGGGTAGTGCGCGCTTAGGCCCCTGTAACTTTTTGACCACATAAGGTATCCATGCCAAATTTGCGTCCTTTTTTTCCAACATCATGGGGATTGTAAAGGTACCCAGGGTTTGTGGATTCCCCTGGAGGGGTCCCAGAAATTAGCCAAAATACAGCTAAATTTTGGGGGTTTGGGAAAAATGCGAAAAAGGGCTGCAAATAAAAGCGTCTGGGTTTTTCCCTGCAAATGGTATCAAAAAGGGTTTGTGGGGCTGAAATCACCATTTTCCCAGCTTTTAGGGAATGACAGACTTTTGTCAGAAAACCAAAATGTTTCACACAGTTTTGGCATTTTTCTGGGACATAGCCTATTTTTGCTATTTTTTGTGCTTTCATCCTCCTTCCAGTTAATGGTAGAAATGGGTATGAAAGCAATAATGGATCCTAGACAGCTATACCTTTTAGAAAAGTAGATAGAATTCTGAATTCAGCAAGGGGTCATTTGTGTAGATCCATCAAGGTTTCTTTATAGAAACTAGCAGTTAAATATAGGAAAAATTGAAAATTAGTTGAAAAAAACAGCCTTTTGTGTCAACGTTTTCACCTGTAACTTCTTCTAATTATGACAGCTCTTTGAAAGCAATATACCGTTACATCCGCTGGACCTTACTGGTTGTGGGGATATATAGGACTTGTAGGTTCACTAAGAACCTGACGAACCCAGAGCCAATAACTGAGCAGCGTCTTGCAATGGGTTTTTTTTATGTACCGGGTATATAGCAATTATTGTGGGAAAATGTATACATGGAAAAATCGGTATGAAAGACACCTATAGATTTCTGAAATGGGAACAAAATATAGAGTTTAGAAACAGTAGATATTTGCACATTTCCGAAATTGGGAATACTCATACTAGCATGAGAATTATCGGTCATTTTTTAAAATTACTTCTTTTACACAATGTCTTTCATTTGGAAGGAAGAATGCATCAAAAGTCAATAGGTAATAACAGTTGCTTTACAAATCTGAATTACCCTAAGTCTCCCGATAAAAATGGTACCTCACTTGTGTGGGTAGGCATAGTGCCCACGACAGGAAATGGCTCAAAACCCAACGTGAACACACCACGGGGCATATTAGCAAGACCGGCGATAAAATTATCGCCGTTTTAGCGGCAGGAAACTGCCGCTAAAACGGCGATAATGGGCTTGCTAATATGCGTTATAGAATTCCAATAGAAGCCCAGGTTAGATGTGCAGGACATCTAACCTGGGCTTCTATTGGAATTCTATAACGCATATTATCAAGCCCATTATCGCCGTTTTAGCGGCAGTTTCCTGCCGCTAAAACGGCGATAATTTTATCGCCGGTCTTGCTAATATGCCCCCACATTTTCACAATGAAAAATTACCCTTTTTTTGCAAAGGGCCTAGCTGTAGTTTTTGAACCCTAGCTCTGCCGGCACCTAGAGAAACCTAGCAAACCTATACATTTCTGAAAACTAGACACCCAGGGGAATCCAGGATGGGGTGACTTGACTGCCTCTCACCAGGTTCTGTTACCCAGAATCCCTTGCAAACCTAAACTTTTGTCCAGAAAAACACATTTTCCTCACATTTCTGTGGTGGAAAGTTCTGGAATTTGCGTGGATCCATGAATTTCCACCCACCCCGCGTTCCCCAAAGTCTTCCGAGAAAAATGGTACCTCACTTGTGTGGGTAGGCCTAGTTCCCGTGATAGGAAACGGCGCAAAACGCAACGTGGACACACCCCAATTTCACAGTGAAAAATGACCCTTTTTTGACAAAGTGCCTAGCTGTAGTTTTTGAACCCTAGCTCTGCCGGCACCTAGGGAAACCTAGCAAACCTATACATTTTTGAAAACTAGACACCCAGGGGAATCCAGGATGGGGTAACTTGACTGGCTCCCACCAGGTTCTGTTACCCAGAATCCCTTGCAAACCTAACAAATTGTCAAAAAAAAAACATTTTCCTCACATTTCTGTTGTGGAAAGTTCTGGAATCTGTGTGGATCCACAAATTTCCACCCACCCCGCGTTCCCCAAAGTCTTCTGAGAAAAATGGTACCTCACTTGTGTGGGTCGGCCTAGTGCCCGCGACAGGAAACGGCGCAAAACCCAACGTGGACACACCTCAATTTCACAGTGAAAAATGACCCTTTTTTGGCAAAGTGCCTAGCTGTAGTTTTTGAACCATAGCTCTGCCAGCACCTAGGGAAACCTAGCAAACCTATACATTTTTGAAAACTAGACACTCAGGGGAATCCAGGATGGGGTGACTTGACTGCCTCCCACCAGGTTCTGTTACCCAGAATCCCTTGCAAACCTAAACAATT
Source organism: Calotriton arnoldi (assembly GCA_963921515.1). Classification (NCBI taxonomy): domain Eukaryota; kingdom Metazoa; phylum Chordata; class Amphibia; order Caudata; family Salamandridae; genus Calotriton; species Calotriton arnoldi. The sequence goes on from CAWUFW010000732.1 coordinate 730,498, forward strand.
GTCAAAAAAAACAAATTTTCCCCACATTTCTGTGGTGGAAAGTTCTGGAATCTGCGTGGATCCACAAATTTCTACCCACCCCGCGTCCCCCAAAGTCTTTCGAGAAAAATGGTACCTCACTTGTGTGGGTCGGCCTAGTGCCCGCGACAGGAAACAGCGCAAAATGCAACGTGGACACACCTCAATTTTGCAGTGAAAAATGACCATTTTTTGGCAAAGTGCCTAGCTGTAGTTTTTGAACCATAGCTCTGCCGGCACCTAGGGAAACCTAGCAAACCTATACATTTTTGAAAACTAGACACCCAGGGGAATCCAGGATGGGGTGACCTGACTGCCTCCCACCAGGTTCTATTACCCAGAATCCCTTGCAAACCTAAATAATTGTCCAAAAAACCACATTTTCCCCACATTTCTGTGGTGGAAAGTTCTGGAATCTGCGTGGATCCACAAATTTCCACCCACCCCACGTTCCCCAAAGTCTTCCGAGAAAAATGGCACCTCACTTGTGTGGGTCGGCCTAGTGCCCGCAACAGGAAATGGCACAAAACACAACGTGGACACACCTCAATTTCGCAGTGAAAAATGACCCTTTTTTGGCAAAGTACCTAGCTGTAGTTTTTTAACCATAGCTCTGCCGGCGCCTAGGGAAACCTAGCAAACCTATAAATTTTTGAAAACTAGACACCCAGGGGAATCCAGGATGGGGTGACTTGACTGCCTCCCACCAGGTTCTGTTACCCAGAATCCCTTGCAAACCTAAACAATTGTCAAAAAAAACACATTTTCCCCACATTTCTGTGGTGGAAAGTTCTGGAATCTGCGTGGATCCACAAATTTCCACCCACCCACCCCGCGTTCCCCAAAGTCTTCTGAGAAAAATGGTACCTCACTTGTGTGGGTCGGCCTAGTGCCCGCGACAGGAAACGGCGCAAAACGCAACGTGGACACACCTCAATTTCGCAGTGAAAAATGACCTTTTTTTGGCAGAGTGCCTAGCTGTAGTTTTTGAACCATAGCTCTGCCGGCACCTAGGGAAACCTAGCAAACCTATACATTTTTGAAAACTAGACACCCAGGGGAATCCAGAAAGGGGTGACTTGACTGTCTCCCATCAGGTTCTGTTACCCAGAATCCTTTGCAAACCTAAACAATTGTCAAAAAAACCACATTTTCCCCACATTTCTGTGGTGGACAGTTCTGCAATCTGCGTGGATCCACAAATTTCCTCCCACCCAGTATTCAACCAGGTCTCCCGATAAAAATGGTACCTCACTTGCGTGGGTGGGTCAAGGATCCGCGACAGGCAAGGGCCCAAAAGCTATTGAGGCGACATCAAAATTACCTATCACAAACCAACCTGGTTTTGCATGGGGGGGTCCCATGAGTTTTTGGCCCGGGGCTCGGCAGCCATCTACGGAAACCTACCTAACCCACACATTTCTGGAAACTAGACACCCGGGGGAGTCCAGCGAGGTATGGCTTGCGTGGGTCCCCCATCATTCTCCTACCCAGAATCCCCTGCAAACCTCAAATTTTGCTGAAAAATTCACTTTTTTCTCACATTTCTGTGGTGGAAAGTTCTGAAATCTGCCTGGATCCACAAATTTCCTCCCACCCAGCGTTCCCCCAGGTCTCCCGATAAAAATGGTACCACACTTGCGTGGGTGGGTCAAGGACCCGCGACAGGCAAGGGCCCAAAAGCTATTGAGGCGACATCAAAATTACCTATCACAAACCAACATGGTTTTGCATGGGGGGTCCCATGAGTTTTTGGCCCGTGGCTCGGCAGCCATCTAGGGAAACCTACCTAACCCACACATTTCTGGAAACTAGACACCCGGGGGAGTCCAGCGAGGTATGGCTTGTGTGGGTCTTCCATCATTCTCCTACCCAGAATCCCCTGCAAACCTCAAATTTCGCCGAACAATTCACTTTTTTCTCACATTTCTGTGGTGGAAAGTTCTGGAATCTGCGTGGATCCACAAATTTCCTCCCACCCAGCGTTCCCCAGGTCTCCCGATAAAAATGGTACCTCACTTGCGTGGGTGGGTCAAGGACCCGGGACAGGCAAGGGCCCAAAAGCTATTGAAGCGACATCAAAATTACCTATCACAAACCAACCTGGTATTGCATGGGGGTCCCATGAGTTTTTGGCCTGGGGCACGGCAGCCATCTAGGGAAACCTACCTAACCCACACATTTCTGGAAACTAGACGCCCGGGGAGTCCAGCAAGGTATGGCTTGCGTGGGTCCCCCATCATTCTCCTACCCAGAATCCCTGCAAACCTCAAATTTCACCAAAAATTCACTTTTTCTCACATTTCTGTGGTGGAAAGTTCTGAAATCTGCGTGGATCCACAAATTTCCTCCCACTCAGCGTTCCCCCAGGTCTCCCGATAAAAATGGTACCTCACTTGTGTGGGTAGGCACAGTGGCTGCAACAGGAAATGGCCCAAATCGTACTCTGGACAATTCAAAATTACCTATAGCAAAACTACCTGGTTTTGGGGGGGGATCTGAGATTTTGGCCCCGGGCTCGGCGGCCATCTTGGGAAAGTACCAAACCCAAACATTTCTGAAAACTAGACACCCGGGGGAGTCCAATGAGGTATGGCTTGCCTGGATCCCCCAACGTTTTCCTACCCAGAATGCAATGCAAACCTTAAATTTAGCTGAAAAAACCACATTTTCCACATATTTTTGTGTGGAATCACCATGCCGGCACAAATGTCCTACCACCCAGCGTTCCCCTTGTTCTCCCGAGTAAAATGATACCTCACTTGTGTGGGTGTCCAAAGCAGAATTGGCTAAAAACGTATTTTTTTTAAAATGTAGCGCTTAGAATTCTCGGTGCTATACCATAAATCCCTATGTTTTGGGCTCTTCCTAGCCACAGGACTTTGGCCCACCCACACAAGTGAGGTATCATTTTACTCGGGAGAACAAGGGGAATGCTGGGTGGTAGGACATTTGTGCCGGCACGGTGATTCCACACACAAATATGTGGAAAATGTGGTTTTTTTCAGCTAAATTTAAGGTTTGCATTGCATTCTGGGTAGGAAAACGTTGGGGGATCCAGGCAAGCCATACCTCATTGGACTCCCCCGGGTGTCTAGTTTTCAGAAATGTTTGGGTTTGGTACTTTCCCAAGATGGCTGCCGAGCCCGGGGCCAAAATCTCAGGTGCCCCCCCCCAAAACAAGGTAGTTTTGCTATAGGTAATTTTGAAGTGTCCAGAGTACGATTTGGGCTATTTCCTGTTGTAGCCACTGTGCCTACCCACACAAGTGAGGTACCATTTTTATCGGGAGACCTGGGGGAACGCTGAGTGGGAGGAAATTTGTGGATCCACGCAGATTTCAGAACTTTCCATCACAGAAATGTGAGAAAAAAGTGAATTTTTCGGTGAAATTTGAGGTTTGCAGGGGATTCTGGGTAGGAGAATGATGGGGGACCCACGCAAGCCATACCTTGCTGGACTCCCCGGGTGTCTAGTTTCCAGAAATGTGTGGGTTAGGTAGGTTTCCCTAGATGGCTTCCGAGCCCCGGGCCAAAACTCATGGGACTCCCCATGCAAAACCAGGTTGGTTTGTGATAGGTAATTTTGATGTCGCCTCAGTAGCTTTTGGGCCCTTGCCTGTCGCGGGTCCTTGACCCACCCACGCAAGTGAGGTACCATTTTTATCGGGAGATCTGGGGAACGCTGGGTGGGAGGAAATTTGTGGATCCACGCAGATTCCAGAACTTTCCACCACAGAAATGTGAGAAAAAAGTGCATTTTTCGGCAAAATTTGAGGTTTGCAGGGGATTCTGGGTAAGAAAACGTTGGGGGATCCACGCAAGCCATACCTCCCTGGAATCCCCGGGTGTCTAGTTTTCAGAAATGTGTGGGTTTGGTAGGTTTCTCTAGGTGGCCGCCGAGCCCCAGGCCAAAAAGTCATGGGACTCCCCTTGCAAAACCAGGTGGTTTTGTGATAGGCAATTTTGATGTCGCCTCAATACATATTGGGCCCTTGCCTGTCGCGGGTACTTGGGCCTCCCACCCGAGTGAGGCACCATTTTTATCGGGAGACCAGGGGGTACGCTGGCTGGTAGGAAATTTGTGTCAGCCCGGTGATGCCACAACTTTCCCACACACAAATGTGTGAAAAAAGTGATTTTTTTAAAGCTAAATTTGAGGTTTGCAGGGGATTCTGGGAAAGAAAACGTTGGGGGATCCACGCAAGCCATACCTCCCTGGAATCCCCCGGGTGTCTAGTTTGTAGAAATGTGTGGGGTTTGTAGGTTTCCCTAGATGGCCGACGACCCCGGGGCCAAAAACCCAGGTAACCCCCGTGCAAAACCAGGTTGGTTTGTGATAAGTAATTTTGATGTCGCCTCAGTAGCTTTTGGGCCCTTGCCTGTCGCGGGTCCTTGACCCACCCACGCAAGTGAGGTACCATTTTTATCGGGAGATCTGGGGGAACGCTGGGTGGGAGGAAATTTGTGGATCCACGCAGATTCCAGAACTTTCCACCACAGAAATGTGAGAAAAAAGTGCATTTTTCGGCAAAATTTGAGGTTTGCAGGGGATTCTGGGTAAGGAAACGTTGGGGGATCCACGCAAGCCATACCTCCCTGGAATCCCCCGGGTGTCTAGTTTTCAGAAATGTGTGGGTTTGGTAGGTTTCTCTAGGTGGCCGCCGAGCCCCGGGCCAAAAAGTCATGGGACCCCCCTTGCAAAACCAGGTGGTTTTGTGATAGGCAATTTTGATGTCGCCTCAATACATATTGGGCCCTTGCCTGTCGCGGGTACTTGGGCCTCCCACCCGAGTGAGGCACCATTTTTATCGGGAGACCAGGGGGAACGCTGGCTGGTAGGAAATTTGTGTCAGCCCGGTGATGCCACAACTTTCCCACACACAAATGTGTGAAAAAAGTGATTTTTTAAAGCTAAATTTGAGGTTTGCAGGGGATTCTGGGTAAGAAAACGTTGGGGGATCCACGCAAGCCATACCTCCCTGGAATCCCCCGGGTGTCTAGTTTTTAGAAATGTGTGGGGTTTGTAGGTTTCCCTAGATGGCCGACGACCCCGGGGCCAAAAACCCAGGTAACCCCCCGTGCAAAACCAGGTTGGTTTGTGATAGGTAATTTTGATGTCGCCTCACTAGGTTTTGGGCCCTTGCCTGTCGCGGGTACTTGACCCACCCACACAAGTGAGGTACCATTTTTCTCGGAAGACTTTGGGGAATGCGGGGTGCATGGAATTTTGTGGATCCACACAGATTCCAGAACTTTCCACCACAGAAATGTGAGGAAAATGTGTTTTTTTATACACATTTTGAGGTTTGCAAGGGATTCTGGGTAACAGAACCTGGTGAGAGCCAGTCAAGTCACCCCATCCTGGATTCCCCTGGGTGTCTAGTTTTCAAAAATGTACAGGTTTGCTAGGTTTCCCTATGTGCCGGCTGCGCTAGGACCCAACATCCACAGGTAGGCATACTGCTAAAAACAATACCGTTCCTAGTCAGCTTTCTGCCGCCCTGGGGGAGGGATATCGGGGGGTGGGGTTGCCCCGATATGCCCCCAAGGGGAGCAGAAACACTGTGGCTATTTTTTTGGGGGGTAGGGGCATTGGTATGCCCATTCTGAGCAGCCCCCACCCCCACACATAAAAAAGCCAGCGTAATCGTTGGCGTCTAGTGGCTATTTGCCCCCCTGGGGGGGGCAGATTGGGGGCTACTGCCCCCATCTTCCCCCCAGGGGGGGCAGAAAGGCTGTAATTGTTGGGGGTGGGGGCATTGACATGGCGTTTTGGGCAGCCCCCACCCTAATAAAAATTTGCCCCAAAAAATCCATGGCGTCTAGTGGGCTTTTTGCCCCCCCGGGGGGGCAGATTGGGGGCTACTGCCTCATCTGCTCCCCAGGGGGGGCAGGAAGGCTGTAATTTTTGCGGGGAGGGGATGGGGGCATGGGCATGCTCGTTTTGGGCAGCCCCCACCCTAATTCAAATTTGCCCAAAAAAATCCCTGGCGTCTCGTGGGCTTTTTGCCCCCCGGCGGGGCAGTTTGGGGGCTAATGCCCCCATCTGCCCCCAGGAGTCCACTAGACACCAGGGAGTTTTTGGGCAAATCTTAATTAGGTGGGGGCTGCCCAAAACGGGCATGCCAATGCCCCCACCCTAATTAAGAATTGCCCCAAAAATCCCTGGCATCTAGTGGGCTTTTTGCCCCCCCGAGGGGGCAGATTGGGGGCTACTGCCCCATCTGACCCCCAGGGGGGGCAGGAAGGCTGTTATTTTTGCGGGGGAGGGTGTCGGGGCATGGGCATGTCCTTTTTGGGAGCCTCCACCCTAATTCAAATTTGCCCCAAAAAACTCCCTGGCATCTAGTGGGCTTTTTGCCCCCCCCCCCGGCGGGGCAGATTGGGGGCTAATGCCCCCATCTGCCCCCCAGGGGGGGCAGGAAGGCTGTTATTTTTGCGGGGGAAGGGGTGGGGGCATGGGCATGCCCGTTTTGGGAGCCCCCACCCTAATTCAAATTTGGTCCCAAAAACTCCCTGGCGTCTAGTGGGCTTTTTGCCCCCCCCGGCAGGGCAGATTGGGGGCTAATGCCCTCATCTGCCCCCCAGGGGGGGCAAAAAGCCCACTAGACGCCAAGGAGTTTTTTGACAAATTTTAATTAGGGTGGGGGCTGCCCAAAACGGGCATGCCAGTGCCCCCACCCTAATTAAAATTTGCCCAAAAAAATCCCTGGCTTCTAGTGGGCTTTTTGGCCCCCCACGGGGGCAGATAGGGGGCCACTGCCCCATCTGCCCCCCAGGGGGGGCAGGAAGGCTGTAATTTTTGCGGGGAGGGGGTGGGGGCATGGGCATGCCCACTTTGGGCAGCCCCCACCCTAATTCAAATTTGCCCAAAAACAATCCCTGGCGACTAGGGGGCTTTTTGCCCCCCCCGGCGGGGCTGATTGGGGGCTAATGCCCCCAATCTGCCCCCCAGGGTGGGCAAAAAGCCCACTAGACGCCAGGGAGTTTTTTGGGCAAATTTTAATTAGGGTGGGGGCTGCCCAAAACGGGTATGCCAATGCCCCCACCCTAATTAAAATTTGCCCCAAAAATCCCTTGCGCCTAGTGGGCTTTTTCCCCCGGGGGCAGATTGGGGGCTACTGCCCCATCTTCCCCCAGGGGGGCAGGAAGGCTGTTATTTTTGCGGGGAGGGGGTGGGGGCATGGGCATGCCCGTTTTGGGAGCCCCCACCCTAATTCAAATTTGCCCCCAAAAATCCCTGGCGTCTAGTGGGCTTTTGCCCCCCGGCGGGGCAGATTGGGGGCTAATGCCCCTATCTGCCACCCAGGGGGGCAGAAAGTCCAATAGACGCCAGGGAGTTTTTTGGGCAAATTTTAATTAGGGTGGGGCTGCCCAAAATGGGCATGCCAATGCCCCCACCCTAATTAAAATTTGCCCATAAAATCCCTGGCGTCTACTGGGCTTTTTGCCCCCCCGGGGGGGCAGATTTGGGGCTAATGCCCCCAGCTGCCCCCCAGGGGGGGCAGAAAGGCTGTCATTTTTGCGGGGGTGGGTGGGGGCATGGGCATGCCCATATTGGGCAGCCCCCACCACAAATTATAATTAAAAAAAAATCCCTGGCGTATAGTGGGCTTTTTGCCCCCCCGGGGGGGCAGATTGAGGGATACTGCCCCCAACTGCCCCCCAGGGGGGGCAGAAAGGCTGTAAATTTTGCGGGGTGGGGGCATGGACATGCCCTTTATGGGCAGCCCCCACCCTAATAAATTATGGGGAAACTAAAATATCCCTGGGGTCTAGTGGGCTTTTGCCCCCCGGGGGGCAGATTGGGGGCTACTGCCCCCATCTGACCCCCAGGGGGGCAAAAAGTCTAAATAGCACCAAAACAAAATTGGGGGGAGCAAACGCCCTTGCCCAAGGGGCCGCTCCCCCCTCCCTGGTGTCTAGTGGGCGGATCCCTGCTTGGGGATCGCCCTCCTGGGGCGATCCCCAAGCAGGGATCCACTGGGGAGGGGTACCATTGGAAAGGGGAGATTCTCCCCTTTCCAATGATACCTCTCCCGTCTTTCTACGTGCCCGGGGGGCTGAGATAGCCCCCTGAGCACATAGAAAGTGAAACTGAAATGAGCCTAAAGGCTCATTTCAGTTTCGTTTTCTGTGCAATGAGGACAGCGCGACGTGCGCCCTGATCCTAATGGCACAGAAACCAGGGAGGGGGCCTCGGGAGCTGGGGAAGCAATTCCCCAGCTGCCAAGGTCAAAGGGGTGAAAGAGAAATCCCTCTGCTGTCTGCAGCAGAGGGATTTTGTGCCCCTGGCCTCATGACGGAATGGTTCCGTCATGAGCACAGGGGTACCGATGCTCATGACGGAACCATTCCTTCATGAGCATCGAAGGGGTTAAGGCATAATAAAGAAAAATATAAGCTGTTTAGACACAAGCCAGGTAAATAGTGAAGTTCCTCTGCCGTTTGTACGGCTACTGGCCACATTGTGCATATAGTCTGCTATTTAGCAAGCCACCAGGTGAATAATGAATTTTCGTTTCTATTTGTAAGGTCACTGCCCAAACAGTACATCATTTCTGCTATTTGCCAGACTACCAGTGAAATAGTATGCAATATATGCTATTTTGTTTAACCAGAAGGCAGGAAAAGCAGTGAGTTTATTTGCTAATTGCATGGCTGCTGGCCAAATTGTAAATAATGTCTGTTGTTTTGCTAGCAGCCAGGTAATGAGTTAAGTTTATTTGCTGTTTGCTTGACTACTGGCCAGATAATACACTACAGTGGCCAGGGACATAGTGAAGTTGCCTTGTTGTGTGCACGGCTGCTGGTCAAGCACTGCAGAATCTCTACTATTTAGCCAGCAGGCTTGTAAATAATGAGATTTTTCTGCTATTTGCATGGCCGCCAGTCAACCAGCTCAGAATCTCTATTATTTAGCCAGAGGCTGGGTAAATAGCAAGGTTTCCCTGATATTTCCAAGGCCACTGGCTAAATAGTAAATAATTTCTACTATTTAGCCAGCAGCCAAGTAAATAACAGAGAAAATTAACTATTCACTCAGTGGCAGGCTTAATAGCTGCTGCCGAATGCATAACCAGTAGTACTACCAAGCTCAATTGAACAATCTGGGAAGAATAAAAGGCTGAATCAGATTTTTGGTCATCCTTTGGCCTGCAGTGATAGTCATATCCATTGTCACCCACACACCCTCACCACAAAGACTGGAAGTTCAAGTATGAGGTAAAGGAACAGGTACAATCTGGAACAATTACAAAATTGAAGAGTAGCAGAGATGGCCTGTACATACAAAAATAAAATGCTTCATAAGTAGTGTTGGACTTGGCCCTTTTTGCAGGGTCATCCCTAAACTTTTTGCCTTCCTCCTATATTTTTTCTGACCTGTTGTTGGCTGTTTTATGACTCTGGGCACTTTACCACTGCTGATCAGTGCTAAAGTGCATATGCTCTCCCCATTATAAATTGTGTGATGGATTAGTGACTCCATGATTGGATGATTGGTTTACTTGTCAGTCCCTAGTACAGTGCACTCAGTGTGCCCAGGGCTTGTAAATCCAATGCCGCGGGTGGGCTCGCAGCACTGGTTGTGCCACCCACAGAAGCGGCCGGTAAAATGTGTCTCAGGCCTGCCATCGCAGAGCCTGTGTGCAGCCTCGGGCTGCCATGTCGACTTGGTGAGTACACCCACTTACCAGTCCCTAAACCTTCCCTTTACTGCATGTTGGTCACCCCTAAAGTAGGCCCTAGGGCAGGGTGCATTGTAAGTATAAGGTAGGACATGCCCTGGTGTGTGTGGCATGTCCTAATAGTGAATTACAGCCATTTTCGTTTTTCACTATTGCAAGGCTACCTGCTCCCCATAGGCCAGAATGGGCAGACTGACTATTACACCTTATAGTCAGAACTGACCCAGGGGACATGGTAGAAAAACGAATTTAGTATGCCTGAACTCAGGATGATAAAATACATCTTTTAGTAAAGTTGGTTTTAACATTCTGTGTTTGAAAATACCACTTTTAGAAAGTGGGTATTTTCTTGCCTAACTATCCAAGCCTGCCTCTGCTAGGTTGTGTATTCCTTGTCTGGAGATTGAGTGACAGGGGCTGGGGGTGGCTACAGGAGACAGGGTGAGTCAGCGCAGGGCTGAATAGAAAGATCTGCATCCAGAGTGGAGGGAGGAGTTGCACCTGGGTCTGAATAGGGCTGTGCCTGCCTTCCACAATGCTGGCTCCACCTCCTGCCGGGCGGCTGAGCACTCTGCCCCACATTCTGAAAGGAAAGAAGGAGTCAGAAAAACAAAGTGCTCCAGAACTGACCAGAACTGGTTTTGGACTAGGCAGAGGCCTCTCTGCCTCCAGAGAACAAAGAGAATCAGGGTATAAGAGGGGCACCCAGACCCCAGGAAGATTAGATCACTTTTGGGAACAAGAAGAAACCTTTACTGAGGAGCGGAACCAAGAAGAAACTGAGGAGAAACTATCCCTAAGCCTGAAGTGCTGCTTGGGGGATTGGCCTGCAGTGGTTTGCCTGACTGCCAAAGAGAGGAGAAAGGAACTTTTGCTTTGCTGTGACTTTCATCAACTTGTGAAGGATCTCCAAGGGCTTGGAAGAGAGCTTGCCCCCTGACCGAAGTCCCAGGACCATTGGACTTCACCCCTTTGTGAATTGCTGCTGGAAACTCTGTTTCAGTGGCTACAGAGGTAGGGAGCTGTGACCGACTCTCACGACCGACTCGGTGTCCTGCAAGCACCGCATCGAAGCACCGTCTCGCCCTGCAACGCACGGCCCTGGTCTCACCGACTCCGTCAACGAGCCGCTGCCTGCACCGCATCGAGGGACAACGCGTCCTGCAACGCTTCGCTACGCCGAATCGAACTGGTCCGACCGACACGGTCACTGCTGCTGAGTTCGAGTCCTGTGACCGCACCGGAGTTGGGCACCGCTCGCACGCTTTGCGACGCACCGCCCGACTCGCACCGCTGTCCGGACTGATCGACGCCAGCTCCTGAATCCGGCTCCGTCGCCGCACCGCAACCTGCCAGCACCGCATCGAAGCACCGTCTCGCCTTGCAACGCACGGCCCTGGTCTCACCGACTCCGTCTCGACGACGTCAACGAGCCGCTGCCTGCACCGCATCGAGGGACAACGCGTCCTGCAACGCTTCCATTTTTGCATCGCGACCGCGACGAACCGCCATCCGGCTCGCACGCCCGTGCCTGCCGCTTCAAGTAAAAGGTACTGTGCCCGAGTCTGTCTACGCTGTGTTGGCCCGTCTCGACGCGGTCAGCTGGATTTGTTAGACTTTGTTTGTTCTCGACATCGCCGTAGCCGGAGGAGGCTACCGACTCGCACAGAACCTTGAATTAAGCCTTTTTGATCAGAACTAAGCATTCTTAACAGTATTGTGGATTATTTTTGTCGTTTATGGTCTTGTGATAAATCTATATAAAGTATACCTATTTTTATAAATATATAACCTGTGTGGTGTCCATTTGTAGTGTTGTCACTTGATTACTGTATGTGTTCACAAATGCTTTACACACTGCCTCTGAACTAAGCCTGTCTGCTCGTGCCAAGCTACCAAGAGGGTGAGCAGGGGTTATTTCTGGAGTGTACCTACTTTCCCTGACTAGACTCAAGGGTCCCTATTTGGACAAGGGTACATACCTCTGCCAACTAGAGACCCCAAATCTAACATTGGTGGTCAGCGGTGAGGATTCTGGACTTGCATTTGTGACTCATGTACAGTGATTGGTGAACACTACTAGTGAGTGCAGACCAAACGCGACCACATACTGTTTTTCTGTTTTATGGTGTCCTCCTGGAAGTATTTTTGATACCATGACTCTGGTTAGTTGTTGCAAAATGGAACTCAACTTCTGGCACATGTTTGTCTACACAATGAAGGAACTACGTGTGTTTTGCAAGGAAAGGGGGCTGCCTGTGAAGAGAAGGTCCAGGGAGGATCTAGAGGCATCCCTATTCCAGTATGAGTTACCCAGCTGGAAGGCAACCCTACCAGTTGAGTCTGAGAAGGAGGAATTCCCTAAAAGTGAGGGAGAAACTGAAAAAGATAGCTGGCTTCTGGCTTATGAGCAGAAGCTGAGAGAAATTGACGAAGAGCTGAGAGAGCTTGATGAGGCTCAGAGGGCCTTAGCCCAAGAAAAGAAATTTGGGCAGCTCAGGAAGTGAGCTTTGCTGAGTTGGAGGTGGAGTCCAGCTCAGATGGTGGCAGCAAAATTAAGTTATCCAGTGCTGAGAGAGTAGTGCACACACCCAGAGATGTGGCGCCTGACTTGGAGGGGGTTAACATACACCAGGAGGTTCAAGGACATGAGGTAGCTCCAGTAGTGCGCAGTGTCCCTGAGAGGAATAGGGAAACTGACGCAGGGATTCATGGTCCTAGTGGTGGGAGGGACACTCTACTGACTCTAGATGAGAGGTGCAGGGAGAGGGTTCCCCCATGGTTGAAGTCCTGGTATGTGAGTGTGAAGACCGCCCAGAAGAGTGTGGGTTGAGTGACAGAGACAGTCAGATACTGTCTTGCCAGTCTCAGGAGAGTGGTGTGGAGTACGTGTGTGAGGCACTGGATGGTGAGGTGAAGGATGGTTTGGTTAACCCCTGTGGGGGACTGTGTGATCCAATTTTGGGAGAGCATATTGTAAGTCCCTGTTTTCCAGAGCTATGCCAACACCTGTTGGAGAGTGAGTTCTCTGACCTCAGGGAGCTCACATTGGAGGCAGACCTTTTGGTGGATTCCAGAGGGTCTGAAGAGGCATTGGGGAGTGACCCTAAGAGGAGTGGCTCAGGTGTCTTCCAACCCAGAGTGGTGGGAGAGGTTCAGTGTAGCCCAGCTAGGTCCCGTGGTAATGGGAGGGGTGTAGGGACTCACGTCCTGTCTCAGTGGAGAAGGAGTGAGTGTGGGGCTGCGTGTCCCAAGGTGCCCGAAACCCAGTCTCAGAGCCTGGATGGTTCTTTAAGGGAACACCAGGTAGGGAGCCTAGGCTGTCCTGATGGGCCGCCTGTTGAGGAGGATCTCCTAGTGTCTAGAGAACCTGGAGCGTCTGTAAATGGAGCTCCAGTGTTTCTGGTATCTGGCAGTGCCGCTCCACTTGGGAGGGTGCAGAAGTCCAGAGTGAGGGGTGAGAGGGGGAGAGAGTCCCCAGTGGAAGAACCAGTGGGTCAGGGACCAGCCAGAAGGGCTGAGTCACCAGTGAATGACCATGGTGACACCACTTCTGTCCTTGGGGATCTTCGCGCGCTGTCTGATGGACAGGGGTCGGGAGATCTGCGCCAGGCGGACTGTCACACAACACATGAGAGATGTGTTACCCTCTGGGGGGCATGCGTGCTCCCCAGGAAGTCCTGGTGCGCCAGGCAGATTATGACACAATTCTAGAGGAGTGTGTTTCCCTTGGGGGGTTGGTGTACCCTCCCGGAAGTCCTGGGTTGCCAGGCACAGGTCCAGCCTAAGGGTACAGACCCTGGGTTGGAGGGCCAGGTTCAGGGTGTCCCCCTGACCTGGAGGAAGGGGCAGCTGCTAACAGTGCCCCTACCAGTTTGTCTTCTGGGGGCACCGCTCCAGGTGGGAGGGTGCAGGACCCCAGTAAGGGGGCGGGGAGAGGACAGCCTCACCCCTGGCCTCTGCCCAGTCTAAGGGTACAGACCCTATGCTGGAATCCCAGTTGCAGGATAGAACCCCTGAACTGGTGGGCGAGCTGTGCAGGACACCTGCCACAGGTGCCCTGACAATTCTGGTAGGGGGTACCGCTCCTGATGGGAGGGGGCAGTACTCTGGAAGGGGTTGCAGAGGGAGGAGTCCTCGCCTCTGACCCCGGTTCAACTGGAGGGTTTAGACCCTAGATTGGAGGACCAGGTTCAGGGTGTCCCCCTGACCTGGACGCCCAGTTGCAGGATAGAACCCCTGAACTGGTGGGCGGACTGTGCAGGACACCTGCCGCAGGTGCCCTGACAATTCTGGAAGGGGGTACCGCTCCAGATGGGAGGGTACAGAGCCCCAAGGAGGAGGACCGGGTGTGGGAAAGCCCACCCCAGTCTCCAGTCCAGCCGCCGGGTACAGGCCCGGGGCTGGAAGGTCAGTGTCAGGATGTCATACCTGACCTGACAGGAGGGAGAATGGACAAAGGGTGCCAAGCACCTGGGGCTACTGCCCCCCGCTCTCTGACGCCACAGAGGTTTGAGAGCCCTGAGAGGCATAAGGCCTGGGTCTCATCCCTGACCCCTGTCAGTGGCCACTGTGGCTTGCTGTCTGTCTGTTGGGACACACCTGTGAGCCAGTTAAGGTTAGGTGCTGCACAGGTGGGGTCCACAGGTGAGGAGAAGGGTTCCCCATGGATTAGCTTGGTGGGCCCTGAGAGTATGGACAGAGGGATTCCAATAGGTTCAGATTGGCGTAGAACTGGAGTATGCCCCTGCTGTTGCGGGCCAGGTCCAGGTTCTATCGCCCAAAGCAGGGAAGCCCATCAAGGTAGTGATTGGTCTACCCTGCGTTTTGGCTGGAAGGGGGTTGTGTTGGACTTGGCCCTTTTTGCAGGGTCATCCCTAAACTTTTTGCCTTCCTCCTATATTTTTTCTGACCTGTTGTTGGCTGTTTTATGACTCTGGGCACTTTACCACTGCTGATCAGTGCTAAAGTGCATATGCTCTCCCCATTATAAATTGTGTGATGGATTAGTGACTCCATGATTGGATGATTGGTTTACTTGTCAGTCCCTAGTACAGTGCACTCAGTGTGCCCAGGGCTTGTAAATCCAATGCCGCGGGTGGGCTCGCAGCACTGGTTGTGCCACCCACAGAAGCGGCCGGTAAAATGTGTCTCAGGCCTGCCATCGCAGAGCCTGTGTGCAGCCTCGGGCTGCCATGTCGACTTGGTGAGTACACCCACTTACCAGTCCCTAAACCTTCCCTTTACTGCATGTTGGTCACCCCTAAAGTAGGCCCTAGGGCAGGGTGCATTGTAAGTATAAGGTAGGACATGCCCTGGTGTGTGTGGCATGTCCTAATAGTGAATTACAGCCATTTTCGTTTTTCACTATTGCAAGGCTACCTGCTCCCCATAGGCCAGAATGGGCAGACTGACTATTACACCTTATAGTCAGAACTGACCCAGGGGACATGGTAGAAAAACGAATTTAGTATGCCTGAACTCAGGATGATAAAATACATCTTTTAGTAAAGTTGGTTTTAACATTCTGTGTTTGAAAATACCACTTTTAGAAAGTGGGTATTTTCTTGCCTAACTATCCAAGCCTGCCTCTGCTAGGTTGTGTATTCCTTGTCTGGAGATTGAGTGACAGGGGCTGGGGGTGGCTACAGGAGACAGGGTGAGTCAGCGCAGGGCTGAATAGAAAGATCTGCATCCAGAGTGGAGGGAGGAGTTGCACCTGGGTCTGAATAGGGCTGTGCCTGCCTTCCACAATGCTGGCTCCACCTCCTGCCGGGCGGCTGAGCACTCTGCCCCACATTCTGAAAGGAAAGAAGGAGTCAGAAAAACAAAGTGCTCCAGAACTGACCAGAACTGGTTTTGGACTAGGCAGAGGCCTCTCTGCCTCCAGAGAACAAAGAGAATCAGGGTATAAGAGGGGCACCCAGACCCCAGGAAGATTAGATCACTTTTGGGAACAAGAAGAAACCTTTACTGAGGAGCGGAACCAAGAAGAAACTGAGGAGAAACTATCCCTAAGCCTGAAGTGCTGCTTGGGGGATTGGCCTGCAGTGGTTTGCCTGACTGCCAAAGAGAGGAGAAAGGAACTTTTGCTTTGCTGTGACTTTCATCAACTTGTGAAGGATCTCCAAGGGCTTGGAAGAGAGCTTGCCCCCTGACCGAAGTCCCAGGACCATTGGACTTCACCCCCTTTGTGAATTGCTGCTGGAAACTCTGTTTCAGTGGCTACAGAGGTAGGGAGCTGTGACCGACTCTCACGACCGACTCGGTGTCCTGCAAGCACCGCATCGAAGCACCGTCTCGCCCTGCAACGCACGGCCCTGGTCTCACCGACTCCGTCAACGAGCCGCTGCCTGCACCGCATCGAGGGACAACGCGTCCTGCAACGCTTCGCTACGCCGAATCGAACTGGTCCGACCGACACGGTCACTGCTGCTGAGTTCGAGTCCTGTGACCGCACCGGAGTTGGGCACCGCTCGCACGCTTTGCGACGCACCGCCCGACTCGCACCGCTGTCCGGACTGATCGACGCCAGCTCCT
This sequence comes from Calotriton arnoldi, assembly GCA_963921515.1. Classification (NCBI taxonomy): domain Eukaryota; kingdom Metazoa; phylum Chordata; class Amphibia; order Caudata; family Salamandridae; genus Calotriton; species Calotriton arnoldi. The sequence continues at coordinate 746,747 of CAWUFW010000732.1, forward strand.
GAATCCGGCTCCGTCGCCGCACCGCAACCTGCCAGCACCGCATCGAAGCACCGTCTCGCCTTGCAACGCACGGCCCTGGTCTCACCGACTCCGTCTCGACGACGTCAACGAGCCGCTGCCTGCACCGCATCGAGGGACAACGCGTCCTGCAACGCTTCCATTTTTGCATCGCGACCGCGACGAACCGCCATCCGGCTCGCACGCCCGTGCCTGCCGCTTCAAGTAAAAGGTACTGTGCCCGAGTCTGTCTACGCTGTGTTGGCCCGTCTCGACGCGGTCAGCTGGATTTGTTAGACTTTGTTTGTTCTCGACATCGCCGTAGCCGGAGGAGGCTACCGACTCGCACAGAACCTTGAATTAAGCCTTTTTGATCAGAACTAAGCATTCTTAACAGTATTGTGGATTATTTTTGTCGTTTATGGTCTTGTGATAAATCTATATAAAGTATACCTATTTTTATAAATATATAACCTGTGTGGTGTCCATTTGTAGTGTTGTCACTTGATTACTGTATGTGTTCACAAATGCTTTACACACTGCCTCTGAACTAAGCCTGTCTGCTCGTGCCAAGCTACCAAGAGGGTGAGCAGGGGTTATTTCTGGAGTGTACCTACTTTCCCTGACTAGACTCAAGGGTCCCTATTTGGACAAGGGTACATACCTCTGCCAACTAGAGACCCCCAAATCTAACAAGTAGATACTGCCAGAGACAGCCTGAGATGGTAAGGAGCCAGAAGGAGCACAAAATTACAGAAGCATTACAGTGAACAAACACTGAGGAAATCATAGGGCACACACTGCATAGAAGTGTAGGTAAAACAGAAACAAAAAAACTGTCATAGAGAGATTGAGACTGTCATAGCGAGAGTTGAGATTTAGACCAGAGCCTGGAGGGAGCAGAGGCAACCAGAGGCCAGGAGGGGAAGAGCAGAGACTCAAACATGAATAAAGAGCCCAAGGCTGCCAGTTATGTGCATCATGCCCCAGAATGTTAAGAACCATTCATGTGGCAGTCCCCAAACACACCCACCACATCCTTCCGCCCCCCACTTACTACTACTGTAGTCATCAATTGCACTTAATCTACAATAATACTACAATCATTATCTGGTAACAGGCTTAAATGTTCAGAATGTCTGCTATTTAATCGCAACAGCGTACATTGTAAGGTTTCTTCACCAAATGGTTTCTTTGCTGTTTCCAGGCTACCAACCAAATAGTACATAATCTCTGCTATTTAGCTGGCAGTTGTGTAAATAATGAAATTTGCTATCTAGTTACATGGCTATCGGTCAAATAGTGCATAATCTCTGCTATCAAGCCAGCAGCCATGTAAATAGCAGCAGAAATGCAGTATTTATCCAGCAGCTTGGTTGATAACGCTACCTTGATAATACCAGTGTCTCTAGACTTCTGAAAGAGTTATGCATTTGACTTATTTAGCCAGTACTGATGATAGTTACCCACAAAAGGTTTCCATTAATACATGTTGTGAGAAATTGGGTTGTTGGTTGAGAGTAGTGTGAGCCATTCTCAATCAACAGCCACAATCCATGTCAGGATAAGCCACATATATTAATAAATCAACCTGTGCTTAACCATCTGGTAACCTGCCACAAAAGCAGACAGGCTTTACTTAGAGGCAATGTGTGCAGCACTTAAACAGTAATAAAGTGAAGTCCCAATACAAGAAAAGTCCCACACCAATTTAGAAACATAGAGTAACATTTCATACATTATTTGACACCAAAACAACAAAAACCCAACCAGTAGAACCGGAGATATGCAATTTCAAAGATTTAAGATAAGTATAGCGCCTAAAAGTACAAAGTGCTACTCTTGCCTGTCTGGTCGTGGGAGACCGGTTAAAAGGCACAAGTTCAGGCCTACTGCGATGAAGCGTGGGCTGGATAAAGGGCCCAGGATAGTTTTGCTGAAAATGTTACCTTCTAAAGTGCAGCACAAAGAGTTTAGTTCACGGTGGAGAAGGCCGTGAGGGAGAGCCTCACCATGAACCATGAAGAGCAGCTGGGCTGTAGCGCGAAGATCTGGTCGAGCATTGTGGACATTCGTTGCTGGAGATTCACATTGGAGGTCACCATTGGCTGTCTATGCTGTAGGGCAAAGTGCAGATCTCTCATGGCCGGTTGTCGTTGGCAATCACTGTAAAGCGAAGGATTGGGTTCACCAGAGCTTCGCACTGGTGGTCAGCACAGGGGGCAAGATCATGGTGACGAAGAACCCAAAATTAAGGATTTCTCGTTTTCTTCAAGGAGGAGCTCAACTGATGGCACACCAAGGGTTCAGACCTGGGGATCAGGAACTCCCTCCAGCAGAGGCCAGCAGAACTCAGGCAGGTCTAGGCAGCTCCTGTTGCAGTAGGTCATCTGGGCAGTAGCAAAGTGTCCTCTGGAGCTTGTTATGTCCCTGTAGCTCAGTATAGGAGGTCAGTCAACTGACCCTTGGAGTCACTTCAACTTGCGATGAAGGATGCAGGTCCAGTCTTTCTTCTGAAGACAACAGGGGAGGCCTCAAGCAAGAAAGCAATCCTCTGACAGCAGGGCAGTCCTTCTTCTATAGTGCCCACAGGGTCAGGAGTGTACTGAAGAGTGGGTCTGAATGTTCCATTTTTATACCTGGTGCCCCCTTTGAAGTGGGAGAAGCTTCCAGAGTTTCCCACACAGAAGAGAGGGCTTTTTCCTGCCTTGCCGCCCTGGTCCCAGTCTTTCTGGGGGCACAATAGGCCACTGTGAAGTCCTTTGTGTGTGAGCTGGGCCAGTGCCTTTGAAGTGCAAGTGTGGTGGGTGACAGCTCTGCCCCCCCTCACAGCCCCCTATTGTGATACTGTCTGGAGGAATGCACAAAGGCCAGCGGACAATTACACCTAGTCATGTGACCGAAGACAGGCTGCAGACACCAAATTGTTAGGACAAGAAAATGCCAACTTTCTAAAAGTTGCATTTTCAGATTTGTGACTTACAATCTGACTTTACCATTAATGAGGGTTTTAAATTACAATTCCCCAGACACCAAACGTGACTTTCCTACCTGCTACCAATCAAAAGTTATCACTTAGTAAATGTAATAAGGTAACCCAATGTTATCCTATGGGAGAGGTAGGCCTTGCAATCGTGGAAAATGAATTTGAGTTTTTCACTACCAGGACATGTAAAACTTAAAAGTACATGTCCAACTTTTAAATACACTGTGCCCTGCCCTATGGACTGCTTAGGGCCTACTCTAGGGGGAACTTATAAGTATTAAAAAGGAAGGTTTAGGCCTGGAAAAAGGCTTATTTTGCCACATCAAAATGGCAGTTTAAAACTACACACACAGGCAAAAATGTCAGGCCTGCAACAGGTTTAGAAAGGCTAGTTAGGTGGGTGGCACAATAAGTGCTGCAGGCCCACTAGCAGTATTATATTTACAAGCACTGGGTACATGTAGTACCACTTTACTATGGACTTACAAAGTAAATTAAATGTGGCAATTGGGTGTTAATCAATTTTACCATGTTTAAAGGAGAGTGCACACGCAATTTAGCATTGTTTAACAGTGGTAAAGTGCACGGAGTCCTAAAAGTCAGCAAAACAGGTTCAGAAAACAGGGTTGAAGGCAAAATGTTTAAGGGTGACCCTGCAGAGAGGGCCAAGTCCAACACATGTGGAAGATAAAATACCAATACCCACCTTTCATTAACCCAATGCCTGCTTGATCTTAGACGTGCTTCAAATGCTAAGTTGTCGTGTTTCTTTTACATTCACATGGGCTAGCTCTGATTGCCCTGTTTTTCAGCTCGCTCATATCTCATATAATGCTGTTATTGCTGAACAAATGAAAACTAGGCATCCAGAGTCCATTCTTAATTGATTTTCACTTTAGATAAGATAAGTATAATTGAAAAATTGTAGTATACTATGACTAAGCATTCACCTTCGTCAATAATGAAAAACAAAGAGGGTCCCTGACAATTCTGGATGGGTTTGGAGAAGGAAGCAGGGAAATAACAAGGTAAACAACAACAAGACTTCTCCAAAACAGTATCATTTGGTAAATTGCAGTCTGTCCATGATATATAAACTGTTCTGTTCCAGACCAATGGTTTTTAAAGTTTATTTATCAAAAGTACAAAAATATATTTAATAAATCTTTTCCTCTTTTATATTTGAATATTCATTATACATAAAAAACAGGAACATATACCACAATATTTTCATGTATTCAATTGGGGAGCACCCACAACAACACTATAAATAATCATTTACATACAAAACATAAAGTATAACACAGTGCAAATAACAGAACTCACAAACCATATTAAGACTAAGACAATACAGAAGCAAGTGAACAATAAATATACAAAGCAAAAAAAGACATTCACAAAAGTTACAAACAAGAATAATTCATTCTATACTTGTGTTTGAATTGATCAAATGTTCAAGTTCAACGTTAGTGCATTAATAAACAGAAATGCAATTTACTAAATGATACTGTTTTGGAGAAGTCTTGTTGTTGTTCACCTTTGTCAATACCTGCTACGTCATTCATTACAAAACAATGGAGCAGATATGCCTATTTGCAGCTAATTGAAATGGCTCAGTTTTATTTCACTCGTATTTGGCTGTGGTTGTATATAGTTGAAAATGCTATTGTACGCTGTGTTTCGGCTCCCTACTCATGCTCATACATAAGAAAGGTATATCCTTGCTTTGGAAATGTAGTGATTTGAAGCAAAAACAGTGCACATATAGAGACGGAGAATAAACATCCTTAAATCCTGATAAACATACGGTGCCTTTAAAACTCTAATTGGGTCTTAAATATACTTGCATTGCTTTGTTAATGGACCCATTGATTAGGTTGCCTACCGGTATATTTATGTCAAAGACAGATCAACACTTTGCATGAGAGTTATTTTGTAAAGCAATATATTTGACACAGAAGTATCACATCCTGGGTGGTGGAGTATGAGTGCAGTGGTCTCAAAACTGAACAGTTAAAACATATTGTGGCTCTTCTTTGCCAGTCAGAAACTCACATGGTTCTGAAACTAATTCAGATGCAATCCATTTTACTTATTCGCAATAAAAACTAACCTATGGTGTTTCTAAGCCTAGTTTTCGGAGCTATTAATCTCACTATTTTAGTAAACCAGCATAAAGTTTAATTTATTTCAAAATAAAGCAAACAGTAAACTTTAGATTATATTGGGAGACAAGCTACAGGACGGTGCTTTAACTGTACCATAAAGTTCTGGAGTGCTGTTATGAGAGCAAGGGCCATATGTATCAAAGTTTGTGTTTGCGATTCTCAAATAGTGAATTTTTGAGAATCGCTATTTGAGAATCGCAAACGAGATGTATGTAGGATTCGCAAGAAAATTTGCGAATCCTACATATTCCTTAATTGCGATTTGCAAATTGCGAATCGCAGTTAAGGAAACCCTCCCCATGCCCATAGGAATGAATGGGAGGACATTCTCAATTTGCGATTAGCAATTAGAGAATCGCAAATTGAGAATGCAATTTCAAGGTTGCAAGGGTGTCCAAAGAACACCCTGTTTCACCCCTGAAATGAGCATGGGTGCACATGTGGTGCACATACATGCCCTAAGGGCATGTATGTGCGCCACATGCCACTTTGAAAAATGCAAAAAAATGCATTTCTCAAAGAAATCGCAAGTTACCACCAACCTGTAGTTGGTGGTAATTTGCGATTCCTTAAGCCATAATCGCACAACTTAGGTGCTTCATACATTTCATTTAAGGAATCGCAATTTGCTATTCCTTAAATGCATTCACAGAAATAGAGAATCGCAATTTTTGCGATTCTCTATTTTACGAATGCCTTTTGGGATGATACATCCTGAGAGGCTAGTTCCAGTTCGCAAACGGGCCGATTCTGAGAATCGGCCCGTTTGCGAACGGGAAATGGGCTTGATACATATGGCCCCAAGTCTCTTAGTAAGTATTTTATGAGCAAACAAAGTAAACAAGCTAAACACGCACTGGCAAAGCAATAGGTCTGCTCACAACATATATAAACAATCACTAACATTATAACACTGTAGCTCAATAATTTAATTTGGCCCTATAGCCCTTGACATGGGAATACTTAGCTCAGAAGTGCACTGTGCTTGAACTAAACATTTGATCAGTGTACAATACCATAGTCTTTTCTGGCACTGTGTTTGCAAGGCTGATAATGATCTGCCCTGGAAACGTCTTGTGAAAAAGTGGATTTTGAGTTGGGGTGAATTGCAATCCACCACAAGTAATAATGGCACTATTCTTGTTACATCCAGTAAAGGTTTCAGTAATTTAAACCTGAGCTCAACCCCTGGTAGCTCTGGCACAGAGCAAACACGCGTAACTTAAGCAAATGTGTTAAGTATTTAAAAGTAACAAAACAGTTAAAAATCCAAAATCACAACATAATAAAAATCCCATTTCAATTTGTAAAATTAGGCAATGTTTTAATGAACAAGATGACACCGAAATAACAAAAAAACAATACGGGAAAGTGGAGATATGAATTTCTAAAATTTTAAATAAAACAGCACTGTTAGAAATGGGGGTCTCTAGTTGGCAGAGGTAGGTACCTTTGTACAAATAGGGACCCTTGCTTCTAGTCAGGGCAAGGGGTTTCACACTCTAGATAACCCCTGCTCACCCCCTTGGTAGCTGGGCACGAGCAGACAGGCGTATCCCAAAGGCAATGTGTAAAGTATTTGTACCACACTCACAGTACCATAGTGAAAACACCACAAAAGGACACCACACCAGTTTAGAAAAATAAAATATATTTATCTAAACTAAACAAGACCAAAACGACAAAAATCCAACATACACTGTTAAAAATGTGACTTTCAAAAGGTTTCAAGAACTTGTACCATAGAAAACTATGGATGCGTGACTTTTACACAAAGTACCTGAAGATGCGTCAAAATTCACAAGGCCAAATAGCTGCAGAGAAAGGAAGCATTGGAAAACATAGCGATGCGTCAGTTCCTGAATCCTTGGGGAGGCGAGGCAACAGTTCTGCTGCACACAGGAGCAGTGATGCGTCGAATCCGGACGGTAGGGGGAAGTGAGGCGTCATAACCCAAGACGATTCTGGTCTGCGGGTGATGCGTGGAAAAAACTTGGTGCACAGGTACGATGTGTGGCACACCGGACGTGATGCATCACTTTGCGAGGCTTCACGCCGTCCGGCGTCGGTGCTGGGGGCTGCGCGGCGAGACTTTGCGTCGCCCGGTGAGACTCGGCGAGGCTTCGTGTCATCCGGCGTCAGTTCTGAGAGACTTTGCAAGGCTTTGCGATGCTTCGTGCTGGTTCTTGCGGAGATTTGCTGCAAAACCCACCTCTGAGGCCCTGTAACTGGAAGGAGGCACCTCAGGCAAGGGTAGGACTCACAGACGGCAGAGTCCAGCAGCACCAGCAGATTTGCAGGAAGTCTTTTGTGTCCCTGTAACTTCTTAACAGGAGGCCAGCACACACAGGCCCTTGGAGATCTCCTTCAAACAGGGGACACAGCACACAGCAAAGTCCTTCTCCTTTCCTTGGCAGAAACAGCAACTGCAGGCCAACCACACACAGCACACAGCAAAGGGGCAGTACTTTTCCTCAGTCTCTCCAGCTCTTCTCCTTGGCAAAGGTTCCTCTTGAATTCCAGGAATGATCTAAAAGTCTGGGGTTTTGGGTCTGATACTTATACCCCAAAATGGCGTTGTTCTCTTTGTGCAAGGGACTCTAAGCCCAGTTCAAACCAGTTCTGCCTTAACTGGTGCAGCATGACCACAGGAGGTGGAGACAGCATTGTGTAAGTGAGACAGGCTCCATTCAGGTGCAAGGTAAATCTCCTCCCACCACTCTATATGCAGATGGGTCTGTTCAGCTCAGGGCTGAGTCATCCAGGAAGGGCCAGGCACACCTCAACCCCCCCCAGAGGCTGTCTACAGGGACTGCACATCCTCTGTCACACTGAAAGCAGACAGTCAATCCACAAACAGGCAGAGGCACACAGGATGGTTGAACAAGAAAATAGCCACTTTCTAAAAGTGGTATTTTCAAACACACAATTTAAAAACCACCTTTACTAAAAGATGTGTTATCAAATTCTGAGTTCAGGGATACCAAACTCCATTTTTCTATCTTATCCCTATGAGAAGATATGCTTCTAAAATGTTACAAAGCATTCCCCATTCTGTCCTTTGGGGCAAGATAGCCTTTCAATAGTGAAAACGAAATTGGCAGTATTTCACTATCAGGACATATTACACACACTAGTACATGTCCTACCTTTCACATACAATGCACCCTGCCCAGGGGGGTACCTTGGGCCTACCATAGGGGTGCCCTATATGTAAGAAAAGGGAAGGTTAGGGCCTGGCAAGTGGGTGCACTTGCCAAGTCGAGATGGCAGTTAGCAAAACTGCACGCAGTCACCGTGGTGACAGGCCTGAGATATTTTTTCAGGGCTACACATGTGGGTGGCACAACCAGTGCTGCAGGCCCACTGGTATCATTTTATTTACCAACCTTGGCACACTCAGTGCACTTTACTAGGGACCTACTGGTAAAATGAATATGCCAATCAGGGAGAATCAATCACAATACCAATTTATACAGGGAGCACTTGCACTTTGACACTGATCAGCAGTGGCAAAGTGCCCAAAGCATCTAAGCCAGCAAAAACGAAATCCAGCACAGCATCAAAAACACAGGAGGTAGAGGCAAAAAGTCAGGGAAAACCACGCCAAGGATGCCAGGTCTAACAAGCACCAAATAGCACAAAGCACAAAATGCAGGCAGCTGGACGCGCCAGACCGGGGCAAAATAAATGTTCAGACTAACAGCGCTCGATCGTTGGTCAGGTACAAGAAGTGGGTTTATCCCGGTCAAAGAGTTCCCTTCTTTCTCATAAACAGCTATGCATGTCAACAAATTGTCGATGGGTCAGTTGCCGTTGATAGCAACAGACAGGAGAAGTTTGGGTTACCGCACCTTGGCAATCTTCGGTGTCGATCGAGTCCTTGCCGATGGCGGTGTCGAGAAAGCTGTGGGATGGAGACGACAGGCCTCATTGTTGATGGATTTCGGCATTGAGTGGAGGACGTAGCAGGAGCTATGGTGAAGTTAGATCCACCAGCGATACACCCTTAGAAGATCAGCTGAAAGGTTGGTCCTGGTCCCACAATGGTTCATGAGGCAGAATTTTAGCAAAATGTTTCTAACTTTTAAGGTGAGGCAGGAGGAGTATACTCTGACACCAGCCAAGGTTTCCAGGACCTCAGGAACAGTATTTGGGGTAAGGACTCACTTCAGCAGAAGCCATCAGCAGGGTCCAGGGCAGGTTCAGTTGTAACTTGTCTGCTTAGCTGTTTCAGGAAAGTGGCTTCTTGCACCTTTTGTGCCCCTGCATCTTAACAGGAGGACAGCCAACCAAACATTGGAGTTCACTTCTTAGTCCTGGGTACAATTGTGAGCAGGTCCAGCCCTTGGGGTTCTCCTCACAGGTCACAGCAGCAGATGCAGTCCTTCTTCTGTCTTCCACAGGTCTAGCAGTGTTCTGAAGACGGTACCCAGCTGGGCCACATTTATTCCTGGCACTAGCCTATGGGTGTGGGTGACTCCAGTCCCCTCCCTGACCAACAGTGAAAAAGTTCCCAGGGGTGTCTCTACCCACTTTTGCAGCAATTCCTGTGTGGCATACTGCAAAAAATCCCACAGTTGTCCTCTCTGGAATGCAGGCCCAGGTGTGAGCTACATCTGCCACTAACAGGGTAGGCATCCTTTGAAGATATGTGAGGGGCTGAGTACAGCCCTCAGGCCATCCTTTCAGAGGAAAGCCTGACCTCCTGCCAAGCCTAAGCCTTTTGTCTCAGCTCTGGGAACCAAATCACACCGAATCAAAGAGCTATTCAGCTTCTTGGTGACAGCTAGAAGCTCAGGCAAATGGACTCCTAGAAGCTCTAGGCAGGCTAAAGGTAGCCTTTTTAAAGTATATCCTGTAAAATATTTGTTACAAATCCAACTTTACTAATGAATTGGATGTGTAATAAATATTTTAAAAACTCCAAGAATTAACTTTGTAGCTGGTTACTGGGCAGAGATAGCTTTATTTAATGTAAAAAGTCACTCCCAATACTTTCCTATTCAACAGCTAACTCTTCTAAGTGAAAATAGCTTTTTAGAGCTTTTTGCTATAAGTACGTTTTACATTAAACCTTTACATCCTCTACCTTTAAATCTCACCCACCCTGCCGTATGGGCACTAAAGGCTTTCATATGGATGACGGATTAATATTTCAAAAGAGGATTTTGGCCTGTCAACACTGCTTATTTTGACAGGTTGAATTGGCAGTTTAAATCTGCACAGCCAAGCTACCGGTGGCTGACCTTTAGTCATATTTTGCTTTGTCACTTTAGGGGTGGCACAATATGCGCTGCAGTACACTGGTAACCTTTAACTTACTGGCCCTGGGTACAGGTCACTTTATACTATATCATCGGGATGTATAGGTAAGTTAAATGTGCTAAGCAGGGTTTTAGCCAATTTCACATGTTTCAGGGGGTCAAAACACATGCACTGGGCACTGGACAGCAGAGTCCCAGTCCACAGAATCCAAAAACCAGCAATACAATCTAGCAAAAATGGGGTGACCAAATAAAAAGGGGCATTTTCCCAAAAGTGTGTATTGACACTGTATCATGCATAGTTCTGTCAGAATTGGGACTGCTAGTGCTGACAATGCGGAAGCCATAGCACTATGTACGTTGGTTCAGCTGTGTTATATGTAACTTATTAATTTAATAAAACCAGAACGTATCCATTTAAATCCATTTTTGTTGCATATGCCTTTGCCTCACTCAATTACCAATAGGAGGGCAAAGACAAACCATAATGCACATTTTGGCTTTTTACTTTAGCATAGAAACATATTTCCATATTTTCCTCGTTTTGTAATTGCATGTGTATTACCTGTGTGTTTACCTGTGTGAGTGGGTAGCTAAAGATATGCTGCTCTGCATGGATATGTTAAGTATATGGATATTGCACATGTGTATATATGTGTCTTGTCTCTGTGAGGATGTTGGCAGTGTGTGACAGCGGAAGTGTCAGTCAGCCTGTCATTGGAAGAGTGATTGCCTGTGTGAGTCAGTCAGCAAGCAAGTGATTGAATGAGACTAAGGGCCTGATTTAGATCTTGGCGGTCCGACCGCCAGGCCGCTGCGGCAGCGGGCTCAAGTACTCCATCGGATTGACATGGTACCACCTACTGTAGTTAGATGTATATGCGATACACAGAAGACCGCCACTGCAGCGGTCTTCTGTGCTGGCGACCCGTCCTCCATCGCCGCGACCCAATTTGGATGTTCCTGTTGGGCTGACGCTGTTCTGTCGGTGGAGTGAAGATGGGAGGCGACCGTGGTGGTGGGGAGACAGGTAAGTGACATTTATTCTTTACGTAAAACATATGTATGTAGTCTATGTGTACATATGTGTGCGTTTGAAATGTATAGTGATCTTAAAATGTACATACTGCTGTGCACACAACCAACGTACACACACAATGCAATGTATACCTGCACACACCACGAACACCTACCTTCGACTCTGTCAAAACGGAGTGCCCGTCCATCATGGTCAGGGTGCAGCAGGACAGGGGGGACCTGGACAGCAGCAAAAAGGATGAAACCGCATCTTGTACCCCCAGAAAAGAGGTGAATATTCACCCCTTTTCTTCCTTTCCCCTGACTAAAAGTAGGAGGGATTCCCACCGGAATTCCCTTAGAAACAACCCAGATCCAAATCTGGAGGGCGGGAATCCTGGCTGGAGTGTGTGGGCCAGTTTTTTAGCCGTTTGTGGGCCTGTTTTATGGCCAGGTGGGCCGGTTTTTATTGTTGATTTTCCGATATTAACACAAGCAAGGCCAGCAGCAAATACAAATGCATGCAGACCTCTAGACCTTGCAAAATACCCACACAGCATGTTTTTACATGCTTAAAAGTGGCCTGATTTGCAAGTGTAGGCCACGTTTTTAGCTATCTGGTTCGCTAATGAGGGACACTCTTTTTTTGGTGCCAGGGCCTAATTTTTGTCCCAGTCCGGCATTGCCGTAGACAGAGCCTTGTGAACTGTAGTAAGTAGTCAAACAAAGAATACATATGTTATGTTGTGCGAAACTCCCAAACTCTGTTTGCGACAGACTGGGGGACGCTGGATTTTGAGGAAGCAATGTGTAATAATTGTTGCTGTACAAAAGGAAACAGTTGGTTGCTCCAAATGATAGACTGAAAGTTCGGCTACAAAGTGACAAACTGTGTGGAGTTTGGTGCACACTGTGCACAGAACGAAAATATGCTCCTTTTAAGGGAAGCAGTGCTTCGGCACAGGGATGGCTGAAACCTTTCCCAACAAAATGAAGCAATTGTCAGTGAGTGTGAAGCCACTTCTGGTGCCCAGCTGATGGTATAAAATTACAGAATGGTATGGTTTGGTATGGGTATATGGCGCTCACTATGCTTGACGAGACACTGAAGCGCTTTGCAGAAGGCTGGCATGCAGGTAGCGTGTTACGTCCTGGAAGCCCAACGTTAGTAATCAGTCGAGAATAAGGGTTGTTGTTTCACTCAGTGCTTGCAATCTGAAGTATTCTTAATCATGCACATTAATGCCAGATTGTGCTGGGTCCATATAATAAAAATGCATTGCCAAAGAAAACCTCTCAAGGCCAGAAAAGTATCCAACAAAACTGCATCTAATAGAGAAAAGCATTAACAGGCAAAAGACACGGTAACAACAAGGTCATTAAAAACGGGCAGTCAAAAAATAAAGGCGCAAAATGTTGCTATCCAAAAAGAATGACAAATGAAATGCTCAAATCCTACTCATACACAATTCTAAAAGCACCAGCACAACTTTTTAACACCATACTACAATCTAGGCACTTGACAGGCTCCTGATCTGAAGGACTCACCACTCCTACCTATAAAGATGTCTTCAACGCAACAAGCCATTAGTAAATATGTGTAAATAGTAACAGGAGAACATGTTTTAGCAGTCTTAGGAACCAGAGGGGCATATTCTCAAGAACGTGTGATAACTACCGCAAGTGTAGCTTAACGCAACCCTACACATCCCAGTCCATCGCGGGAAAACAACTCCGTGTTAATGTGGTATTTACAGCACGGCGGTACCATGCGATAGTCACAGGACAACGCGTCAAATGAATGCGTTAGAAACAACGCAATGCCGCTAAAACGCGAAACCCCAACGTGAAAATAGTAGCAATGACGCCAATCGCGATACAAAAAATCTACGAAAACCAGCCACAGGCCTGCAATTCCCACGCGTCATGCGGGAAAATGCACCATAAAAGTAGAAAAAAACATAGCGACAAAAGCCAAACAACAGCGAAGCACAATGGAGGCAGCCGGAGCAAGTACAGAGAACAACCAGAACCCCACAAGCCCCACGGAGGACCAGCCTGGGACCTCGGGGTCAGGGAAGGGCAAGGACAAGAAGAAGAGGAAGACGAAGTTCAGTCCGCAGGAAAACAGGATCCTGATAACGGAGGTGATAGAACACCATCAAACACTGTTCGTCACCTCCACTGTGTCACTGGTGGTTCACTGACAGAATATCGAACACAAAATATCGTGTGGACAGAATATCGTGTCCAAAATATCGAGGACAAGAATATCGAGTAGGTAAGTGCAAATAGATAGGTATAAATTTACTATTCTTAACTCCAGATCTACGTACCTTGAAGATATATATATCGTCAAAGTACATATATGTGGAGTTATATATAGTAAAACTTTACTTACCCATAAGAAATGACCTTCACGATATTCTTGTCCTCAATATTTTTGACACAATATTGTGTCCGACGATATTTGTGTTTTCGATATTTTGTTCACCCACCGTCACTGGCAACTAAAAATGGAATATGGCAGACCATCGTGGACAAGGTGAATGCAGTCGGAATGCTGAAGAGGACAATGGACGAGGTCAAGAGGCGCTGGAATTATGTGAAGCGCAAAACCAAGCTGAAACTCGCAAACAACCAGAAGGCAGCAATGCAGACTGGAGGTGGGAGTCCTGCGCCACAGGAGGAGCTGGACGTGATGGAGGAAATGGTGTCCACAGTCATCAGTGGGGAGACGGTGGCAGGAGTCGGGGGACCGGACACTGCTCAACATGACCGGACACAACAGCAACAGGGTGAGTAACCACCAGGGACTGGGGGGACGGGGGAGATGGGCACAATGGCACACATGCACAATTAAGCATAGCACACCTGCGAACAAACCATGCCCCAGACCCACAACTCCCACCAAGAGACCAATGCACACAGGTATGCAACATATCAGCACTGCAAAAGCACAGAACCCAGAGGCACACCGCATGGAAGGGAGGAGGGCAGCTAAATCAGAGCTGCAGGGGCGACTCCCCCAAAATGCGGCACACACACATAACATGCAGAGCACATCAACATTGACAACGAGGTGGTACAAACCGCAACACGTCCACAACAGAACAGAGGACACAACAGGTGCCGCATGTGCGTAGAAACTGGCCAATCACATATGGCACTGCAGGGAAATGTGAGTAGACAATGTACAAGTACAAACTTACATCCGTGATGTAGTTGGAATGTCCACTGTCCCGCATCAAATAGGCATCTCCCCCCAAACAGTCACAATGTGCACTGTCATGCAGTCTGAATGCAGACATGTACAATGCATCAACATACATGTGTACACAATGTCAAACTGCATCTCCCCTTCACATTGCAGGGGGGAATCCAACACCTCCTGCAGAGCAGTCCGAACCTCTCTTCTCTGATGACGAAGAGGACCACCACACCTTCGACTCAGATGCCCTCAAACAGCTCGTGGAGAGCCTCCGCAGCCCACTTCCAGGATCAGGGCAACCCAGCTGCCACGAGGAGCCCCCCCACCTGCACAGTACGCACAGCAGGCAGCACCCACCACCACGGCTGCCTCCCAGGACCCCCATGACGAACACATGGCCTTCCAACGCTGTGTGTTGGGGTGCCAGGAGAAGCTGGCTGAACAGGTGCAGGTGGGGTTCGACCGCATGGCAGCCAAACTAGATGCCATACGTGGGTGTCTGAGTCCCATCAGGGACCACTCACAGTCCCTAACGGACGCCCACAGTCCGCTCCATGCTCTCCAATGGACCATGGCTGACATCGCCAGAGTCCTGACTCTGCGACAAGAACGACTGTCTAGCCAGAGTTCCTCCAGCGATCTCGTCCGGGAGTTGGGACACATGCGGAGGATCATGGAGAACATGGAGCGGATGCAGGCGGAAAGTGTGGCTGCCATGGCTGCACACCAGTGAGAGGTAGCTGGGTCCCTCAATGCCCTGAAGACCTTCCTCATGGCATTGCTGCCACAAGGCCTGGCGCTGATGCATGCTGCTGCTACCACCCCATCCACATCTCCTGCCCCTGATGTGTCTGTGCCACACAGTGCTGGGGACAGTACACCACCACCCACATGTGAGGCACATGCAACAGCAGAGGACGAAGATGCGGATGAACCCACCCTCGTGGACAAGAGGACGCAGTAGCATTCATCTCCGCCATGTGGCCTGTTTCTGCTTGGTTCTGCCCTCTGCATCATCACCTTCCACTGTCCCCCGATGCACTCTGCGACACTCACCTCTGACCTCGACATGGACGGTCATATTCTGTTTGGTCACCAATGACACAGCTATCAGACTGCGGACCGAAGTCCTCCTCTCCTGATGTACCTGTCATTCCCTGAAGGACTCTTGCTGGCCCTCCACGGGCCGACAATGTGAAGTGGGGTTGGCATGGCCCTGTACTGCTCCAGCTGCAACACTCACTTGAATGTGTAATAAACATTCATATCCACACAGATGTGTCATGTCTATGATCTTTCAAGTGTGGAAGTATGGATGAATGTAGGGTCAGTGATTCCCCCTTACGTCCATGTTGCCCATGTTGTGGGACTATTGTCACAGGGTGACAGATTGCCGATTCCGGTCCGGGTGGCGCCGACACTACAATGGAGACACATCAATTAGTCACTTCCTTATCCAGCCCAGGACGGACCCACGCCCAGAGCCCCGGGGTCATTGTTCACACCCTTACGCTGGACTGGCATACGCCAGGACAGCCCACTCCGATTACGCACACAGGGGGGGACGACAGCGCTACATGTCCTAGGTCTTCACTGTGGGGATCTGCAGCTCACAGGTCTAGTTGTCAGCATGCCACAGCCACTCCCTCACGGCTGGTGTACACCCACACCACACCCATCCAGCACTGGCGTCACAGGACATGAGACCCTGGCAATAAAAATGGCCTGGCGCACGTGCTGGATGCCATTTCCACTCTCTCTGACTGGGTGTCTCCGTGTAGTTCTCATGTGTGCATGAGGGCCTAGGGACCTGCCACCTCACATTGCCCAGTGCCGGGGGTGACATGATGGCGTCCGCACAACGGGACTCAATCATTCAGGGTCCATGGCTAGCGGGGCACAGACTTGGTGGCACCGGATACACTGCAGCAGGCACAGGCACCCCGCCACGGGACGGTGTCTTGCGGTGCAGTGAGATAGGGGCACCTAAAGTGCTGAGCGAGTGTGCAGCCTACGATGATGCGCCGTCCTGGCGGGCCGGATTGACAAGGATTATTGTGAGCCCTGCTATGCCGCAGTGTAGGCCTGGGCCAGCGGGCAGTGCGGCCCTCCCGCCATGTGGCGTTGCGTTGCGCTTCTCAGAGTTAGTGGCACCTCAAGCGCTGAGCGGGTGTGCAGCCTGCGATGATGCCATGTGCACTGATGTGGTCTCTGCCATTGCGTAATCAAGACCCAGAGTCAGGTGTGTGACCTGGTGGCCCGCGGTGCGGGGCTGCATGATGTGGAGGGTGCCATGGTCGCGGGCACTGGGCTTGGACATCCCTCCAGAACGTGGTGGGCCCTCTTGGAGACACGCCGGTGGCGGAAGGTGAGCAGTGAGGCCTGGTTGCGCAGGGGCGGGCAATCACCGCTGGGCGGCGGGAGGGGCTGCCTGTGTGCGCAGGGGCGGGCAAGGGACCTGGGGGACTGCTGTGAATACCGGCACGTGGTTGGAGACACACCGGTGGCAGCAGGGGAGAAGTGAGGCCTAGGTCCGCAGTGTCGGCACTCTCTCCCTCTCTCCCTCTCTCCCTCTCCCCCTCTCTCTTTCTCTCTCCCTCTCTTTCTCTCTCTTTCTCTCTCCCTCTCTCTTTCTCTCTCCCTCTCTCCCTCTCTCTTTCTCTCTCCCTCTCTCCCTTTCTCTTTCACTCTCCCTCTCTCTTTCTCTCTCCCTCTCTCTTCCTCTCTTTCGCTCTCTCTCTCTGTACTTTGATGGGTGCATGGCACATCTTCTGATCCAGATTTCTGTTTTGCAGGCTGTAACTTACGGAATGTCCTGAGACGACCCGCCATGCCTCTTCAGATTTTTTTGGGGGGGTTTGTTCTGTAATAAACGTATGGTTTGGATATTTTGATATGGGTGTATGATTTCCTTTTTTCTGGCCACACATGTATGTTGGGTGTTGTGATTGTACGACTTCAGGCGATTTGTTTGGTTCATGATTTCGTGGAGTTGATGTGCAATATCTTTGTCCATAGGGGGGGGTTAGGGGGTGCCAGGGGTAGGGCGCCAGGGGGGGGGGTCCTGGGGGTGGTGGCGGTGGGTGTTGTTGACTTATTGGGGCTCAGGCCTGCATGATGGGTTGCTCCAGGGCATCTGTTGTTCTTCATGTGTGGCTTTGGGCTGTGCTCCCTTGTCTGGTGCCGGTTGTCGTCCGACTTTACACCAGGTAGGAGCAGGTGTTAGTTTCCTGCTGCTAACGCGCCTTACCGCATGTTTTGTGATCTTATTGCCGATCTGGCTGGTCGTTGAGAATGTTGTGGAGTGGTGTTGTCGCGGCTTTTTGCACGGGAACGCCTACTCTGCATATCATTAGCGTTAGTTGCCAGGCTCCTCTGTGGCGATGTTTTTTGCGCCTGCTATCGCAGGTAAACTGGTGTTATAGGCTGTTAGCACCAGCTTGGGAATGGGGTGATAACTTTATCGCGGATTTGGCTGCGATAAAGTGCCGTTGGCTTGGCGATAACTCCTTGAGAATATGCCCCAGAGAGTATTAAAGTTAGCAAGGACTCAGGTATGCTTTGTGTCTGAAACATTAAACCGTAGGCCTCAGCTTAACATTAACAGAGACTGATCAGCAAGTATTAAAACAACAAAAGCAGGAGGGAAAGCTTGCTTTATTAAATTTAGAAAATAATTTGATTCAGTCAGGCATCAAGCTTGTCAACAGATGGCATAATAACATCTATGTATGCATCAGTCAGCTCTAAGTTGAAAATAAACATCCTGACAACAGTGAACTTCAAATTGAAAAGGTGAGTCAGACAGGTCACTCTAACGTTATTCACTGCTTTATAAAACTTCCTAACATAAATATACTTCTTAAAAATCTGATTAAATTGATTTAATTTGATATGATTTAATTCAAGTTGCATATTTAAATATTAAACAACTGTTTGTGATAGGAATAGAACAATGGTAAGTGTACCGTTTGAATGAAAATAAAGTTGAATTTTATATATTTATATATATATATATATATATGTATGTATGTATGTATATGTATATATATATATATATATATATATATATATATATATATATATATATATATATATATATATATATATATATATTAATCTACTGGCGGTCGCCAGTAGATAGTTATAGTTACAACCTATTATCCATAGGAAATCCGCGACATTCTATTTGAAATAACGTTGGCGCCGGTTGACGAATCTTCGTGAAAGTTTCCAACTTGTTGGGGCGCTCCGCTCCGCTCCTACCCTGAAAGTCTCGGGGTGATACGTGAAGCGGGGGCCGAGAAAAAGGGGGTCCCAAAACGCGTTTTCCCCATTCATTTTTCCATAGGAACCTTTAGTCGCAGCTACAGCCCGAACTGCTGAACGGAATTACACCAAATTTGGCAAAGAGGTAGTCCTTGGTTCAGACTGGTGCCTTTTGCTTAAATGGTGTAAATCCGTTCAGTAGTTCCTGAGAAAATCAAAAGTAAAAGTACATATATATCTATGGGCGCGTCGGATACGCGTACCCTCAGCGCACCCTGCGCGCACCGTCCCGATCACGAGCTGCATGCTAATTGGCTGTCAGCTGGCTGTCAACATTCCGATTCAGGAAGTGTTGGCAGCCATTTTGTCCCTCGGTAGAACCGAGGGACAGAAACAAGTGCGCAAAGCGCAAAAGGGGAGCTGGGTAGAAACACCCTGACCCCCTAGGTCTGCTCAGGGGTCCCACAAGGACCCCCTGGGCAGAAAAAGATTTTATTTTTTTTTAAATCGGCGGGATGCGCTTAGGGTGCGCGTATCCCGCCGAGAAAAAAAAAAGAAACAAGTGCGCAAAACGCACAAAGGGGGCAGGGTAGAAACACCCTAACCCCCTAGGCCTGCTCAGGGGGTCCCACAAGGACCCCCTGGGCAAAAAAAAGCATTTTTTTTTTTTTTTAAATCGGCAGGATGCGCTCAGGGTGCGCGAATCCTGCCGGAAAAAAAATCGAAGCGCGGTCTCCCGCGCTCGATGTTGGTGGCCCCGGGTGGGCCAAGTCCCGGGGGCATGCTGGGGGGGTTAATTTTATGTGTGGGGGGCCTCTAAGGGTCCCCCAAGCCCCGGGGACCACCACCCCCCGGGGCTTTATGCATAATGGTGCGGGAGGGCTCTGAGCCCTCCCGCAGCCCGGGGACCACCACCTCCCCGGGGCTTCTTTTTTTAAATGAAAAACCTGTGTGGGGGCTCCAGCCCCCACACACCCCGGGACCGCCACCTCCCGGGGCACTAAACATTTAAATATGGGGGTCCGTTACGGACCCCCAGAGCCCCGGGGACCACCACCTCCCCGGGGCTGTGCACATGATGGGAGGGGGCCGCGCGGCCCCCTCCTGGAGCCTGTGGTGGTCCTGGGGACCGCCACCCCCAGGGCCGGCTCCTGCAGTGTCCCGGGGTGCCTACCCCGGGACACTGCTGTTTGCAATGACAGGACGGGAGCCTCGCGGCTCCCGTCCTGTCATTGCAAACTTGCTTTGGATATTGGAAGAGAGAGCAGGAAACCTGCTCTCTCTCCAATATCCAAAGCTGATTGCTTTCCACATGGGGAGCAGAATGTTAGCTGCTCCCCATGTGTGAAAGCAATGCCGGCTCCCGTAGGACACGGGGAGCCGGCGGGACTGTGGGGGGTTTGGGGACCCCCACAGTCCCCAACGAGAGGGCCAGCCCCGGGGGATGGGGTCCCCGGGGCAAGTAGTGGCTCGGGAGGGGGGCCACGCGGCCCCCTCCCCAAAGTTTTGAAAAATTATAAAAAATAAAAAAAAAGGGTATGGCCGGCCCGGGGGATGGGGTCCCCGGGCCTTAAAATGGCCAGAGGAGGGGGCCACGCAGCCCCCTCAAAATATTAAAAATAAAAATAGAGGCCATGCCCCGGGAGATGGGGTCCCCGGGGCCAATACAGGCCCGGGGAAGGTGGGCCACGCGGCCCCCTTCCCGTTTTTTTTTTTTTTTTTTAATTTAAAAAAAGGGGTAAGGCCCTGGGGGATGGGGTCCCCAGGGCCCAAAAACAGAAAAAAGGAAGGGGGGCCACACAGCCCCCTTCA
Source organism: Calotriton arnoldi (assembly GCA_963921515.1). NCBI lineage: Eukaryota > Metazoa > Chordata > Amphibia > Caudata > Salamandridae > Calotriton > Calotriton arnoldi. The sequence continues at coordinate 767,474 of CAWUFW010000732.1, forward strand.
GGGGACAAAAAAAAAAAAACGATCGGGCCCGCAGGCCCCGCCCCTTCCTTCACCACTCTGCAAACGCGCCCCTGGCGCGTTTGCAGAGGGGGAACGATTCCCCTTGAATACTGGGGTCCCTGGGGCCAACTAGTCCACCAGGAACCTCCAGTATGCGTCAGGGGCTGCCTTGCAGAGAGGTGTACAGAGGCCACGCCCCTTTTACACCTCTCTGCAACGCAGCTCTGTGGCGCTTTTGGAGGTATATGGTGGGCTAGTTGGACTCCGGGGACCCTCAGGATTCAAGGGGACTTAATCCCCCAACTTAAAACGCGCCACGGGGCGCGTTTGCACAGTGGTGAAGGGAGGGGCGGGGCTTCAGGTGACATGTGTGCAAACAGGCCCCGTGGCGCGTTTTAAGATGGGGAATTAAATCCCCTTCAATCCTGAGGGTCCCTCGGGGCCAACTAGCCCAACAGGTACATCCAGAAAGCGCCACAGAGCTGCGTTGCAGAGAGGTGTAAAAAGGGGTGTGGCCTCTCTACACGTCTCTGCAACGCAGCGCCCTGGCGCATATTGGAGGTTCCTGGTTGGCTAGTTGGCCCCTAGGGACCCTCAGGATTCAAGGGGACTTAATCCCCCAACTTAAAACGCGCCACGGGGCGCGTTTACACAGATGTAACCTCAGGCCCCGCCCCTCCCTTCACCATTGTGCAAATATTCCTCTAAAATCAGCCGAAATACGAATTCCGATTTACTCACCTGTTATCAGGAGAGACCTCAGTGCTGTATCTTTCAGCCCAGTACTGGTCCTGAAAAGTAATTCTAACCATACTTACCAGTAACTTGAATTTCCTTCCATAGGCTAACATTGACTAGTTTCACTTGGAAATTCTTCTAAGTGTGGAGTTTTGGAACTTTAAAATATTCCTCTAAAATCAGCCGAAATACGAATTCCGATTTACTCACCTGTTATCAGGAGAGACCTCAGTGCTGCATCTTTCAGCCCAGTACTGGTCCTGAAAAGTAATTTTAGCCGTACTTACCGGTAACTTGAATTTCCTTCATAGGCTAACATTGACTAGTTTCACTTGGAAATTCTTCTAAGTGTGGAGTTTTGGAACTTTAAAATATTCCTCTAAAATCAGCCGAAATAGGAATTCCGATTTACTCACCTGTTATAAGGAGAGACCTCAGTGCTGTATCTTTCAGCCCAGTACTGGTCCTGAAAAGTAATTTTAACCGTACTTACCAGTAACTTGAATTTCCTTCCATAGGCTAACATTGACTGGTTTCACTTGGAAATTCTTCTAAGTGTGGAGTTTTGGAACTTTAAAATATTCCTCTAAAATCAGCCGAAATACGCATTCCGATTTACTCACCTGTTATCAGGAGAGACCTCAGTGCTGCATCTTTCAGCCCAGTACTGGTCCTGAAAAGTAATTTTAACCGTACTTACCGGTAACTTGAATTTCCTTCATAGGCTAACATTGACTGGTTTCACTTGGAAATTCTTCTAAGTGTGGAGTTTTGGAACTTTAAAATATTCCTCTAAAATCAGCCGAAATACGAATTCCGATTTACTCACCTGTTATCAGGAGAGACCTCAGTGCTGCATCTTTCAGCCCAGTACTGATCCTCAAAAGTAATTTTAACCGTACTTACCGGTAACTTGAATTTCCTTCATAGGCTAAGATTGACTGGTTTTCAGCAAAAAGTTTCAAAGTGTTGATTTTCACAAACTACAAATATTCCTTAAAAATCGCCTGTATGACTTAAACGCATTTTTTCAACTGTTTACAGGAGATGCACCAGTGCTGGATCCAGGATCCAACACTGAGTAAGAAAAAGTAACGATAACAGTTTTTACCTGCTAAGTGAATTTCCTTCCATAGGATAACATTGGTGATTCTATGAGAAAAAGTTTCTAAGTGTCAACTTTTAAAATACAATAATATTCCTTAAAAATCACGACTGTAACCAAAACGCTTTTACTCAACTGTTTACAGGAGATGTACCAGGACTGAATCTAGGATCCAGTCCTGTGGTTACAAAAGTAATCCATAAAGTAACTAATTGCATTTAACTAGAAATTCACATTGAGCTGAATGTTGCATTGTGTTTGAAAATGTGTTGCCCATTGCAACAACTGTAACTACTGTACTTAAAAGTCTATTGCCTATCTGCAAAGTATTTAAACTAAAGTAATTCATTCTGAGAAAGTATTTTTTGTAATGTAATGTATAATGTAATTACAATGTAATTTAAAAAATAAAATATGTAAAAAAAAATTGTTTCTAAAAATGTAGTAAATCAGTATGAAAAAAATTAATATAACAATTAATACATTTAAAAATTGTCATTTACAAAACCTTTGAAATTCACTGAAAAAACCGTAGGTTTCAGGCACGTTATAGTTAGAAATTAGCATTTAAAAAACCTTTGAAATTCACTGAAAAAACCATAGGTTTCACACACATTATAGTTACAAATTAGCATTTAAAAAACCTTTGAAATTCACTGAAAAAACCATAGGTTTCAGACACGTTATAGTTACAAATTAGCATTTAAAAAACCTTTGAAATTCACTGAAAAAACCATAGGTTTTAGGGACAGTTTTAGTTACTTGGACATTGCACTCGTACAAAACCCGTGAAATTCCCCCGTTATAGTTAGTTCAGCTAACTATAACTCGCGCCCCTGCAATGCACTGCTGATGACGTCACATATTACATCACTCATGACATGGTCAGTGACATCACTGATGACATCACTGATGACATCTCAAATGACATCACTGATGACATCACTGATGACATCATCCATGTGATAATTTCATGCATCTTCTCACACCCTAATATAACCTTTGATATACCCACTCTAAATTACAGACTGCCATTCTCAAAACCATAGACACTCCAACACCAAAAACTACATACCCACTCACTGATTATTAGGTCTACACACACATTTACTCTCTCACCAGTACAATCACTCATACTTATGGTCACTCAGTACAGGACTATCATATGCACTCATACACCTATATACACACTCACACACCTCCACTCATCCATAGAGGTACTCACACACCTAGTCAGTCATGCAAATAATTAATCACACTCCCATTTACTTACCTATACAGTTATACACACACCAGCTCACTTACTCATTCAAATACTAGCACATTCTTACGCTCTTACACAATCACTGATACAAGCACACACTCATCCATACAGCCACTCTCACAATCACACACTCTCACTTATAGCCATTTATATACTCCAACACACATATATACTGCCTTTCACATATGTAGTTACTCACACATGTACCACTGAGATATACATTTACTCACTAACACAGCCATACACACACTCACCCACCCATACAGTCCATCACAGATGCACTCTTGAAAACATGCACCCAGTGAATCACCCACTCACACATCTATGCACAGAGTCACACACACACCACCCACACAAACACTCAGGCACCCATACAGATACTCAAACAACAAATCAATAACCCATATAGACACTCATGTAGCTATTCGCAAACCCATGCAGCCGCTTACACACCAACAGACAGACAGATACAGACATTCACACAGTTTAGTCATTAACCCATGCATTCAGTAAGATACGTTTAATCACTCACTCATAGAGTCAGTCACGCACCTACTAAATCATCCATTCAGACACTTATACACCCACTCATTCTTCAATATGCCTTTCCCTATATATATTAAACATATTTAAACTTTACAGAAACACACAGTCACTGGATGATGTCATCAGTGATGTCATCAGTGATGTCATTTGAGATGTCATCAGTGATGTCATCAGTGATGTCACTGACCATGTCATGAGTGATGTAATATGTGACGTCATCAGCAGTGCATTGCAGGGCGCGAGTTATAGTTAGCTGAACTAACTATAACGGGGGAATTTCACGGGTTTTGTACGAGTGCAATGTCCAAGTAACTAAAACTGTCCCTAAAACCTATGGTTTTTTCAGTGAATTTCAAAGGTTTTTTAAATGCTAATTTGTAACTATAACGTGTCTGAAACCTATGGTTTTTTCAGTGAATATATATATATATACATATACTTATTTTATTGTAATATGTAAAAATTTAAGAATATTTATGGCTAGCATTGTAGTTAGGCTAGTCCCCCAATTTATAAAAAAAATAACAATAAAATATTCTTATTGGTAAGAGACGGTGTTATGGACAGGGGAATTTTTAAATGTATTAAACTAAGTTAAATTAATTGCAATCAAATTGTTTAGCATAGGTTAGCATACATTATTTACTTCGTTTTGAATTAAATAAGAACATTAACTAATGCTAAAAATTAAAAATTGCGGGGCATATTAGCAAGGCCTTTATCGCCGCCAAAGCGGCGATTTTTTTATCGCCCTATCAGCAAGCTGTCGCTAACAGGCGTTAGCGACAGCTTTCTGGCGATAGCGGCCGGTTTTCCCATCGCCTTGCATGCCAGCGATAATTAACGCTAATGACATGCAAGGTAGGCGTTCCCAACTAAAAGCGACTGAAAACAGTCGCTAACACAACTTCCTGCTATTAGCAACGCAGGCGAAGCGATAAAAAAAGTCGCGCTAAGCGCGAATATCGCTAGAATTTAACACCTGCTAAAAACATGACTTACCTGTTTGTTGAATGGGAGGTGGATTGTCAGGCTAAGTCCACCTTGGCGTTAATGCGTGAATATCGCTGGATTTCCAGCGATATTCACGCATTCTCCGCTTATCGCTGGATATTTTATCGCATTGGAGATAAACGTTGCTAATAGCGTGTTATCTCCGCGATAATATCCAGCGATAGGCGGCGATAAAAAAAAACGCGCTAAGCGCGGTTTGCGATAATTATCGCAAGTTGTTGCTAATATCCCCCAATGATTGGTATGGAGAAGGTTAGAATTACGGGTATTAGATTGTGAGGTAAAGGTTATAGCAATAAGATATTCTTGAGGTAGTCATAAAGTTCACTGTAGATCTGATGAAGTAACAAGATTAATAACTATTATTGTTAATATTATTATTATATTTATTATTATCATCATTATTATCATCATTATATTGCTGATTTTTTACTTTTGTCAGTGAACTTTACTGTTCGAAAAAGTCCGTTAATTACCTATTCTACGACTCGGGATGTAGAAGTTCAACTCACAAAAGCACATCTGAACCCAATGAACACCATCAACCACTAATAACTAGCTGATGCTGCTCCAGCGAATGGATGTAACTGAATAATTATTTTGTACCAGGTTTAAGAGTATTTCCTTCATGCAATGTCTCAGAACAATGGCAATGCCTTTGTAAGATATAACTTTTTATACACAAACAATCCTGACCGTTAATTTAGTATTGCTATTTAATGATTAAACAGACTGAGACCATTGTCTAATTTGATTGGTCTTGAAGTAGTTTAATTAAACAATTCATCACTAATACTGCAGAGGCTGTTACCAACCTCTGCAGTATTAGTGATGAATTGTTTACAAATTGTTACTCTATTGGCTGTTGAGTTCAAAAATTGACTGGTTGATGAGCAATTTTGTTTTGTACTTTGCACATAATGTATGTCTAATATTTTGTTAAACACAGTATGTATGTATGTTTATTGTTTTATGTGGTTAGTCTTTTTGAAAGACATGTTTCAATAATGCCTGAATGAGTTACAAAATGGCATAAAGAAAAAGTAATTAAACTACTTCAAGACCAATTGGATTAGACAATGGTCTCAGTCTGTTTAATCATTAAATAGCAATACTAAATTAACGGTCAGGATCGTTTGTGTATAAAAAGATATGATAGGTTCTTCCTGATTGATAGGTCCTTCCTGAGCCGTTCAGGGCCAAACCCTCTTGCTTTAAAAATTTGTAAGATTTAAGGCACTATTTTGAGGGGATCATAATATTCAAGCATTATACATGGGATAAAGTACCCCCTGTCATACATTATGGTGTAGCGCTTTTAACAAAAATGTATCATTATATTAACACAACGTGATTAACAAGAAATTAATATGAAATATTTTGCTGAGAAGCTTTGTTTACTTTAACATGAATAATGTTCGCCTTAATTTCAAAAGGGCTGTTGCTGCCTGTCACATAATATTCCTAAACTCAGTCATCTTTCTGTCCTTTTATACTATGCACTCAGCACACAATAGAAACAATGTTTGAAACACAATGTCATTCTCTCATGTACAACATGATGCTTCATTCTCAAGCTTCATTCCCATGCTGTGTTAGCTAAGTGAATGTTTTCTCAAGGTCTCACCTATTCGGACCACAGTGTGATTCTCATGAGAACCTACCCTTGACTTGTATCACAATCTGTACTATCTATAAAGTGTCACAGGAGCACCAGGGATGGGAATTGTATTATAACAATCTGTTCTTCCTGTAATATGATTAGGTGGGATTTTTGGGTCTTTGCACGTACACAGTAAAATGTATAGGCCCTACTGTATTTTACCCTATAAAATGGGCTTCGCCCAGAGGGTGTTCGGTTTGCTCCCGCCTGATCTTTGGCTGATGATACTCTTTCGGTCTGATCTCAGATTTATGACCTATTTACTGAACAACATTATAGTATGTTCTGCTATTTTATTGTTTGAATATTATTCTGAAAATGATGCTTTTATATCACAAAATGCCTAACTGACTGACCCTTTGCCATTTATTTATTTGATAGAATACTTGTCAGGCTTTATTGTAAAGCCTAATGTGTTTTACATAGAATTCTGAAATGTTATTTGATATTGAATTTACATGATGACCAAGTCCATTTGCAGAGCAACAAAATCATTAGGGGACTAACTACCCTTCCAGTTCATGGGAAGTGCTTTAGATTGAAAACAATGGTAAAAGTGCTGCATCAAATATAAGGACATTGTAAGTCACCAAGGAGTTCCATAACCAAATAGAGGAATGATCCTGAAGGCTGAGTTCCTTTGCAAGGGCATGGTACTCCAAAGTAACTTGCAATATAATTTTAATGTATGACCAAGGGTATTTTATTTTTTAAAATACCTGGTCACACAATCACCTTTATAATACCTGGTCACACAATCACCCTCACAACAAACTGCTTACACCCTTAGGGGCCGATTCCGATTCGGGCCGGAAATCTCTCCGACCGAGCCGGACCCGGAGAGAATTCCGACCGAAACGGACTCTGGCAGTCCGACTGAACGAGTACGATGCGCACGCATGCACCCGGACTCGATTCGGTCGGACTCCCATTGAAGTCAATGGGAGCCGGTCGTACAACGCGTACGCGGGCTCCCATTGACTCAATGGGTGCGAGGCGAACAAGGGCGCCCCCTACAGTGGGTACGCGTCGACGCGCATCGTGCCGTACAAGCACAGGTAGGGGGGACCCATGGGTCCCCCCTGTGTGCGACTCGCGCTGCTACGCGTACAGGGGGGTCCGACGCGGACCCCCAAAGTCCGGCTCCGACAGCTCTTTCAAGCCGGATGGCGCGAGTCGGTCGGACTGCTCGCGGTGCGCATCGTACTTACCCGGCCGGGGAACGTCTCCATTGCGCGGTGCGAGTTGTGTCTGTGCGAGTCGGTCGGAGCGTGTTGAAGCCTCGTTCGAGTCGGTCGGCGATTTCGCGGGCTCTTGCATCGTACTCGCTCGGCCGGACCCGCGTACGATTCGGTCGGGAAACAGAGCTCCGAATCGGTTCCGGTAAATCCGAATCCGATTCGGAGCCCTACCGGCCGAGATCGGAATCGGCCCCTATGTGTCTTGCTCTTTCATGCTCATTGCAGACACAAATAAAAAAAACGGAATCTTTACTGCAAAATTAAACACACCAAAAAGCAGTTAGTAATTTTTGCCAAAAGATATTAGGATCAATTTCATGTAAGTCAGATTTTTAAAAAACTTTCCTGTGATGACTTATAGTGTTGGAAAAAATAAACATGTAGCCATAAATATCTCCTTTCTGCTGAACTCTTTTCATTTTAGAAAAACACACTTGAAAGAAAAGGCAGTTCTTGTTTTCCTTGTTCAAACCAGAGCTGTAAATATGCTATGTGATCTGACTTTCAACCTGAGTACTAACAGCAGTCATTATAATGTCAGAGCAACCTGTAATGGAAGGTGGCGATGAGGGACGCACCCACTTAATGCTTTTCCTGGGTGAGACCATGCACTCCCCTCCCCCCATGTAACATAGCAGCAGGCCACTATGGCCTCTTTGGAGAGGTATAGGAGCTTTGCTGGGGCCATGGGGCTGTAGGCTTGAATAACAGGGTGGACCTGTGCAACAGATCAGAGAGTAAGGTGTTGGACAACAGCCATGCCAAATGAAAAGCTTGCTGGTAAACGAGGAGAGACAGGTAAGAGAGCTGAGAAGGAAGAGGACCTGAACTGGACTAGTGGCATGAGGAGCTGCTGCCAACCCTCACCCATTTAGCCCGGGAGCACCAGAATGAGCTGCTCAGGGAGCTGGAAGTTGTCTTGGATATCCGATGTAGGATGAGGTGGGAGGTGGCAGGCAGAGCCTTGAGTAGCTGAGCACAGGGAGACAATTGCTGTATTTAAAGCCAGTCTCACGTCTAATTCTTAAGGAAGCAGAGAGAGGTGTCTAGGTATGCTGTTCTCCTGAGCAATTAATCTAGCGGCAACTGCTCTAACTTCATCTAATGCCGAAAGCCAAAGCCAGCCCAATTATAGCCAGGAAAGGCCCTGGCTACCCCTTAAAAGGAGCAAAATAGCTAAAGCATCAGTACCACTCAAGAAGGCAGCAGTCTCTGAAATAAAATTTGAGCTTGGAACTAAATTAAAGGCGCAAGACTGCCTGAAGCCTAGAGGGACCAAAAATAGCGCACGAATGCAGACAGCTGGGAGCAGTCTACAGTAGAAAATCTGACAAGAAAACAAGCACTATCCCACCTAACGATTTAGAGACCTGGGTCAGCTCAGCCAACACCACTGCAAGGCAGACATCCCTGTTCTAAAAGGAGATTTCATTGCTTAAGTTCTATGTAGAGGAACAAGAAAAAAAGGACAAGATCCTGTAATCTGGGATTTGTTGGCATTCCACAACCAGTAGCGGCTCCTCGAGGGAGTGCTGCGGGGCGGTGGGGCTGGGCGGGGGAGGGGCAGGGTGGGGGGTAGTAAACTCCGGAATACGGGCGAACGGAGTTGAGTAACTAAATAAATGAATAAAACGAATTACATTGCGAGCGCTGCAACGCCAAATCGGCAATGCAGCGCGCAATGTAATTTGTTTTATTTATTTATTTAGTTACTCAACTCCGTTCGCCCGTATTCCGGAGTTTACTACTCCCCACCCTGCCCCTCCCCGCCCACCCCACCGCCCCGCAGCACTCCCTCGAGGAGCCGCTACTGTCCACAACTTGAGGAACACAGTGCTCCAGCAAAGGTCATGGTCACAGAGCGCCTTACTTGGACTCTAGTGTCGTCCAGATAAAAAAGAGGACCTAACAAGGACAAGAGCACACATGTTCATTTCACTGCTACAACAAACAGCAAACATCAAGAACAATCTTGTGAAGTTCAGTGATTGCAGAGTGATGGAAAGAATATTAACTGCAGCCTTACAGAACAAGAAATATAAAACTTCCAGTGGATACAGCTTCCACATTTTTTTGGCCTTGTTGCACGAGTTCGCCAGAAGAAGGAGAACATTAAAACAGTTGATACCATCTTTTCAGTTGGTGGGCCACATGTAATAGTGCTCCAACCTGCTAAAATAAAAATGCAAGCAAAATGGACATTTAGAATGTTTACATATATTGACTCAGCATAAGTTTTTCTTAAGTAATTACAAAAAGGCAGCAAGGGAAAAGAATATAACGAGGGGATTTAAAATAACTAATTGAATGTATTTGATGAATGTTCAAAAATGAGACAGACAAAGTAATATCAGCACCTGCTATAGAAAATGTTTGAAAGAGTCAAAAAGAGGTTTGATTGCGGATTAAGTGTACATGTTGGTCATAAGCCCTTACGAAATATATGGGGGGCAGCGGTGTGACACCCTACACATCCCCAATCCCATAATGCATATCAATGCAGCACACAAGGGATGGGACGGTGCCTTGGTAAGGGTAGGATGGGAACTGACTAAGAGGAGTGGAAAAGAGGGGAAATGGTGGATGGCAGGGATCAGAGGTGATGGGGGAAATCTGGGAAAAAAGTCTTAGGTTCCTATAATTTGATATTAGCTTGCGATATAAGAAAGAGAAGGATTAAAATAATCCTGTTCATTAAGATAGTTGTAAAGGACCAGAACAATAGTAATATAAAATAACATCTTAACAAGATATGACCCAGATGAAAATAATATCAGTTAAAGTTAATGACCTGAATAACAAGAGGAAAAAGAATGCGATGTTCAATTAGATCAAGAATCGAAATCCCAACAGTTATTGTAGTGCAAGAAACCTACATCTCCAGATCTTGCTCAACAAACCATTTTCAGCTATCATTTACTCGTTTAGCAAGTTCAAGTGCATCTCCTGGACATCGGGGTGTGGTCATATTAAAAGCACACTGGTTTAATGGGGTGTACGGAAGACGGCACAGGATAAGATGGGTAATGGGCTGTAGTGGCCATAAAAACTAACCAACCAACTGTGGCAGTAGTCCAACTGAATCCATTGACGAACTAGCAGTAGTAGTAGCCGAATCCCCATCTTCTTTTTAATAATTGGAAGAGAGTTTCATTTTCTGCAGTCCAAGTGTTTGGACTCCTCTAGAATATATATTAAACAGAGAAAGCCAAGGTTTTCCAAAGCAATATTGAATTTAAAAAAGGATTTAGGATTAATAGATTCATGAAGAACAACTCACATTACTAGAAAGACTTACCCCCACTTTTCAGGCAGACACAAGAGATTATCACACATAGACTTCTTCTTGCGATCAGTGAATCTGGGGAAATATTCTTCTTATATTATACCAAGCTCTGCAGTTCAACTCAATATAATCTTACAACCCTGGTCCCAGGATACTCCTCATTGGAGATTTAACTGGGTGCTAATTGAGAATCTATTAGGATAATCAAGTCTTGGACAAAAATGTTTTTTCCAGGAGAATACAAGCACAGCCTCTGAAGAGAATACATAGGAGGCATACCAGGGAGATTCAAGAGATTTTTATTAAAGTTTTGGATCTTCAAAGAGATCAACAGTAAAATATAAAATAAATTAAAGACATGACACATTAAAATTTAATACAATTATAACCGTATTTTTGGGAATTAATCTACATAAACAGGATTTAATACATTTTTAAAAAACGTTTTTAAAAATTGTAATATTCTATAGCACATCATTTCATTAACTGGGCTGTATAACAACTGAGAAGTTGCTCCAGCTGATTTAATACCATGTTTCATAAAAAGAGGTTTTAAAATAACATCTGAGACATTTTTAAACAGGGCAAACAAATAGAACATGATCAACCATCTGCACAGCACCTTTGCAAAGATCACCACTTCCATCAGCTCAACGTATTCACCACCAAGCATCTGTAACACAACTTAAAGGGAGGCAATTCAGTCTAAACATTAGTATACAGCGGCGGAAACTATGCTCTAAATTCCATCTTAAATCGAGCTGCGGGGCCGAAACTCTACCTGTCTGTATTAGTTACCCCAGCCTTTCTGATCTTCCACAGAGCTGAATATCGTGCTCCGTGGAGCTATGTTTCATAAAGGATTTTAAAAAGCCTCTAAGAGTGTAATAACTCATATCTTGCAGATCTACCACTTTAGATTACACATCAAAATATGATCACTCTTACATTCAACGCTAATAAGTTTCCTCAAGGAGTTTTCCTTTGAATGAATAAGTTGTTAACCCCAGCATATTATAACTGCTAATCTCCTAACAGAAGTGCTCACCAGCCCTATTTCAATGCGTAATGCTTCAATTGGCACCATCATTTTTAAGTTACAGATTCTATGCAGAATCTTCCCTTCTACTCTATGCATAAAGGGCCAGTGCTCAACATTTATACTTTCTACACCATATAATAGTATGGAGGGGATTTTCATAGTGTATACAGTCAGTAAATGGATAAAATGGCCTGTAGCCCCGTAAAAGTGCTTTAAATGTGTATGCATTGGACAGTGCCTTTTTCATCAAATGTGCAATATGTTCTTTCTCAGTTAAGTCAGCCGACATTTTGTTCCTAAATAGGGGTATGATTTAATTGTTTCTATATATACTGTACCCAAAAGCCATTTATAGTTCTTCAGATAACAGCCCTTCCTGTGCAAACTCCTGATTTTACTTTTATTGATATTAACTTTTAAATGATGGTTATCAGTGTAATTTGCTAAAAAGTTAAGGCATTTCTGCAAACCCATAGGAGTCAAGTCAAGTGACACAATATTGTTCGCATGAAGAAGTGTCCCCATCGGATAAGACCCTACCTTTGGGCGATCCTCCCCCCACAAGGTTCATCAAACCCAGCAGATCAGCGATGTATTAAAAAAAGAAAAAGAAGGGGCGCCAATAAGCAGCTTTGTTTTAGGCCATTTTTTGTTTCAATTTTTGGTGTGAGGCCATGATTACCACGTGGCCGTATACAGGGCTATTATCAATTTTAGAAGGCCTACCAGAATGCCCAAATCTCTAAATTTCCTCCACAGGGTATGCTTGTCCACACAGTCGAAGGTAGTAGAAAAGTCAATAAATGTCGCTTAAACAGGCATAGCCCCTATCTGGACATACATTTCCACGATAAGGTGCAATGCAGTTATGTTGTCCAAGGTGGAAAAGTTTGGATGAAAGCCAGCCTGTTCCAGGGGCACACATGCTTTTCTTCTGCGCAGTCCTGTAGCTGATTTAATACACTGGGGCATATTTACGTTCCCTGGCGCATCCCTGCATATCAGCAGGGATGCGCCAGGGAAAATGCGTCACGCAAGTTTACCCTTGCGCCACGTCCGATGCGCCGCATTTACAATGCGGCGCATCGTGACGCAAGGATAAGCAGATGCGTGACGCATCTGCCGAGCGGAAGGTTGGCGCAGTGCTGAAGCTGTGTCGCAAGCGCGGCGCAACTCCAGCACTGTTCCAACCTTCCCTATCCCTAACATGGTGCGTCAATCCTTACGCCTGCTTGAAGCAGGCGTAAGGATTTGACGCACCAGCGTCCGGAAAAGTGACTGCGTGAAATCTTGTAGATTTCACTACGTCACTCTTCGAGGCGTTCCTGCGCCGGAACGCCCCCCTGCGCCGGTACGCCCACATGAAACCTGACGCAGGTTTCATGTGGCGCAGGGGTTTACTACGTGACGCATCTCCCTAGATGCGTCACGTTGCTAAATATAGCGCAACGCGGCGCATGGTTTGCGTCGCCGCTGCGTCACATGCGTGACCGCAACGGCGGCGCAAAAGTGGCGCAAGGGGCTTGTAAATATGCCCCACTCTTCGCAAAGATTGTTCCGCTTGCATCCAGAAGTGTGATTTGCCTATAATTACTAGGGATGCTAATAGGGCCTTTTTTATGAGGTGGAAGAATGATACTGCCTCTCCAGTACTCGGGAATCTCCCCGGATATGCAGCAGAATTGAAACAAAGCACCCAAATACATAGCCCATAAATCAGCTTCTAATTTAATGGCTGCCATAGGCAACTGGTCTGGACCTCTTGCCCCTGTACACTTGGCGCCCAATGATTTGCCAATGATTTGCGGCCTAATTGGATATGGAGGAGTAGCTCCGCCCATATCATTAAGCCTATAGTTCAACAAATTGCAACCCATTACATTATTCTCTGGATTATCCGGAGCATACAAAGAGTACATTTAGAAGGGAACTCATAGCTCTTTCATCTAGAGGACCAAGAGAGCTTGAATTACTAACACTGCAGAATATATTAAAATCTACAGAGCAGGAACAAGGAACAAGCGGAGGGCAAGGGGAAAAGGGGGCCCTGCTGGGGCCCCCAAAGTCACTTTCGAACAGGCTTTTCGTGTCGGAAAGGATGATAAGGAAAGGCTGTCGGAAACCGACATTGTAATCCCGTTCATGGGATTACAATTCTGCTCATCTTCCGACGGGCTCTGTGCCGTTCGGAAGATGAGCAGAATCCCCCCGCGGGTTTCCCTCCGACCGTCGTCATCGCAATACAGCAGTCAGAGGGAACCCTTGATGTCGGGCAGGAAAGCTTCCAACAGACTGTCGGAGGCTTTCCGCCCGAAATCGGAATCAGGGCCTTAGTTCATTTCTCTATTACAGGTGACTAGAGACGTCAGAAGTCGCCTCTGATAAGGAAATTAGAGATGAGCTGTTAAAAGAGGATCGCAGGTTCCAATGTAAACCGATTATTAACACAGATGATGTTGAGCACAGCACATAGGAAAGGTTGGATAGTTTTCTGTTCATAATCATTCTTTTCTCCCCTTAGGATTTGATTGCTGATCTGAAGGAGAATCTTTCGGACCATTTTAAAGATGTTATGGTGGGCCTCGTGCTTCAGCCTGCAGCCTATGATGCTCACGAGCTTTGGCACGCAATGAAGGTATTTTCCTCTGCACGCATCGTTTTTATTCATTAACCACAGTTTCATCACTGCACCCTAGTGTCTTTGGCAAAATCACATTTACTTTTGCGATGCATCTTTTTTAGCAGTTGGTAGCAAGATGATCTCTAAATTCCCATATAGCAAATATTTGCTGTACAGTTAACCAAAAAACAAAAAAAAACAACCGCATCAGTTTAAATTCTGCTGAATTATAATTGTTCACATGGTCCTGTCACTGCACTTGCTACACTAGTATAAGGTGGCTCTAATTAACACTTAATCAGACATTAAGTCATTCCTCGTGGATTCAGAAGATTATCAGGTGCACGCCACCCACGATTACTAAATCCATGTCAACAGTATTGAAAAATCACTAAGTGACAACAACATATGTCTTTATTTAGTCACTTGCATATTACCATGCAACTGTTAAAGTTCAAATATTATCCTCATACATTATTGTGTTATGGTGAAAATGAGACGTATTTAATTTCAGAACCCAACTTCATTCATGTCGTGATAGCGTTGTGAATATTCTCGCCTTTTAACTCTCAAAATTGAAATTTGCTATTTTTCAATTATACAATAGCGCCATCTTCTGATAAAAAAGAAGACAAAAGTGTCCTTCACTATTAACATAATGGTCCAATTTAAAAAATGTTTTTGGTCGCCTATGTCTTTGTCCTTTAAGCAGTGGTCGAAGCAAGTGGGGGCAAAAAAGTAGGGGAACTGTGGGCAGTGAATCAGAGGGCGGGAATAACCCGTGGATTGGGTCAGTGGGCGGAGTCAGAGGTGTGGCAGAAAGAGCAAAATATCCCAATTTTTAGTATTTGTTTCCCATTTCACTAACCGGTTACAGCTTATTACGTTATTTAATTTAACCAATGGATACACATGTTTAGTTAAGGATTTAATATGAGTTATTGACATTAAAATACATTCACAAAGTGGGATACTTTCCAATCACAGAATGTCCCAAATATCCTTAAAAGTGGAATCGCAAGCCATTTGTCTCCCAGCCATGGAGTTTCTGTCTTCAGAACTTCTCCTCCCTTTTCCCACAGGAGCAGTTCAACCACGAATGGCAAAATATCCTAGTTTGCAAATGTTTTCCACATAATTATGGCTCTGCCATATTTGCCACATAATACATAATCTGCTGCATAATCTGACGATTTAAACTAGTAAATTGTTTATAGCTCAAACGGATCAAAAGTTCCTAAAAAATGTGACTTGTGCTGCTGTGAAGTGGAGGGCCCTTTGCAAAGTTTACTGGTCATCTTTCTCACTGCTGCAGTTGTATGTTCCACTGGTACTAATAAGGAAAAATCTTTGCAGAGACTGTTAGCATGTGTAAAAATGTCAAAATAATAAAGTATCAGAAAATTTACAGCACCACTAATACCAGTGTAGGGTGTCAGAGCACTTTACATCACACATATTACACAGAGACAATCAATCATACGTGTGTAAATCACTGTATAGGAAATGTTACATAAGACAAAGGACTTCAAGGTGTAGGAGTCACATGACAACCATACTAGTAGGCAGCATAGTTTAATAGTGATTGGTCTGGAGAAACACAAACTCTGAATATAAAACGTAATACCATGGTTGGTGGTTCTCTTTAATAATCAGAATTGATTTCTACCCAAATGAACCCTTTTTCTGCAACATTAGGATAATCAAAGACTGGGAAACAAACATAACTCTCTAATTTATACCTTGCAGTTTGCATGCAGCTCTTACATGACAGTTAAGAGCTCACTGTTCTATGTTAGGATTTTAACTTATTAACTGCAAGTAACAATAGGGTCTCTCTGACAAAAGCAGTAACACACTGGCCTATTTACATTATGTGCACTTTGTGATCTGCATAGTACATGTTCTTAGAAGCAGGCACATTAACCCTCTGCGCTTCCTTTCCATGAGTCAAAAAGTCCACTAGAAAAAACACCATCTCTCTCTACTAAGAACATTAATCACTGGAGTTATCATGACATTTTTATTGTTGCCGAAAATTGTTGGAGGCCAGGAAGGAGGCAGCAAGTGCTTTTAAAACCATATTATACTTGCAAACACGATGACCCCACATGAAGTCAGCGCCAGCCGCGGTCCATGCAGGTAACAGCGGTGGGGCGGGGTAAGGGGGAATTTCGAGGGACGATGCAGAGGGAAAATTAATTATTTATTTAATTTTCCCTCTGCATCGTCCTTCGAAATCCCCTCTTACCCAGCCCCTCTGCCCCACCGATGTTAGCTGCACAGACCGCGGCAGGTCAGCGCCTGGTGCGGTCGTATTGCCCTAGAGCCACCCTGCTTAAGGGTCCTGTGACCTCAGTGACAGAGTCACTGTCACTCTATGGTGTGCTGCTTCATAGGCCTGCCTACAAGACTGGAGGTGTACTTCAGAATGAATTGTGGCGGACAGGCCTTCAAGGTTAACCCACACTTGCCACTGCTAGGGCCCACCTGCTGGTGCTAAGACACCAGGGCTTTTAAGATCTTTTGGGGCCTTCTAAGGTCTAGCATGGGAATGTGCTCCCTCAGGGGGAGTGGACTGGTGGACTGGTCATGAAGGCTGAATCTGTTGTTTTTTTTTTTTTAGAGTTTTATATAGCGCGAACTAGACCCGAGACATCAGGTATCAGAGCGCTTTACATGAGCACCAGTTTTGTTACATGAGGACACATTCATTTTTGTTAGGCACAGGGAGATTAAGTGATTTGCCCAGAATCACAGGATGTTGAGCGTCGTTGCGGAGACTCAAACCCAGTTCCCCAGCTTCGAGGTCGACCGCTCTAGCCGTAAGGCTACATGGTTTCCCAATTCCAAATTCAGCAGCTCTGACCATAGTGCCACATCCTCTCCACCACTGAACACCATACTGCCCCACTGAGAGAAGCTTGCACTGCAATGACCCGCTACAAACACCTGGATGTGACTCAATTCAAATTATGCACTAGACAAGAGCAATATGCTGCCTAAAAACAAATTAACAACATCCTAGAAAAAGCAAACACTCATAGGGAATGCAAGATTAAGTAAAGCATGTGAAATATAAGCAGGAACAACATGGTTACCTTTTTCTTTTTACACTCGTTATTCAGAAATTAGTGAGTGCTTTTGCCTGAAAAGTTAAGGCCATGACTACAGGGCCCAGAAGGGACCCGCTTCAATGCCCATTGCTTATATCCTTACAAAACGTAAGCAGTATGGTTTAAAAAGACCACATTTGTGAATACAGAGCTGCGGTATGCATTTTGTTTTCCAATTCACCCATCAAGCAGGTATTTCAGTACCTCCAGGAATAGTGCACTTTCCCATCCAGGGAAAACAATGTTGTTCAAAGAGCGACGAGAAAACAAAAGTAGCACTTCACTGGCAAACACTGTAAAGTGGCGCTAATGTGTTTAGGTGTGAATAAATCAATCTGGCCACCTTGCAACCACTCTGTCTTGCTTTAGTTAGTTAGTTATTTTTCATATTTTGAATGTTTTATTTCTCTCCACCCCGAGGCTGCACTTAGAAATTGAAAAATGTCAGAAAAAGATGACGTTTCCAGCAAAAGTGTTTTTTGTTTTTGGAACCATTTCACAGGGGAGCAAATAATCGAAAGGAGGAAAGAGAAGGTAATACCTGTTTCTTGAAGTCTCGGTTTTCACTAAATGAGGAGGAGCGAGACAGAAAGAGAGGGAAGGGGGGAACAAAGAGGGGAGGGGGGGGCAGCTGCCAGCGGCAGGAGAACTGGACACTGTCTTTGTCTTCTCCGGGCACGACGGAAAAGACAGAGTCATTTTCCTTCTCTGCCCGTTCCGCCCGTCCCCAAAATCCGAGCCTTAACTATCGGCCTTGGCAATTTCTGCCGTCCGGGAGGAATGTTTAAAATAAGAAAGTAGGGGAACGGATTCTATGAAATTAAAGAAGTAGGGGCACACCGTGCCCTGCCGATCCCACCCACTTCGACCACTGCCTTTAAGTGACCGAAAATACATTTGCATTCGTAGATTCCATATGTGATCAGGATTAGGTTTTTTGGTGGGGGAGGAGGGCTATAACACACAATTAACTTTTTTTTTTAAAAACCTTTATTTTTAAGTTTTAACACAAATACAGCAGTGTTCAATGACAAAGTGGGTATACAGATGTACGCATATAGTACAGGGAAGTCTATAATACTCGCATCTGGCCCCATACTATTTTCTTTGAATCGCCAGTCAACTGGCCTCTTGAACAAACAGAAACTTGTGTCATAATCCAGCATTACCCGGTTATGTAACACCTCCTCCATCTGTGTCCTCCCCATCTGATTCTCCATTCGCAGCATCCTCACTATCAGAGGAGGCCATAGCCGCCTCCGGGTCCAGAAACACTTCACAAAGATTCCTCCAAATAGCCAGACCTTCGATCACTTTATCAGCACGTCTAGCGAGTCTCATGTGAGCTTCCTCTGCCCCGGTCCATTCTAACACGTTACTACACCAACGAGTGAAATCAGGTGCTCTCTGACCTATCCAGGTTATAGCTATGCGGCGCCTGGCAGAACCAGTGGCAAGTGCAGGAACCTGTATGCCATCTTCTTGCCCTTGGGACGCCTAATATTTACCCAGGAGATAGCACTGAGGTGTAAGCGGGAAAACTATACTGACTGTTCTCCGAATTACCCCTACTACCCGGGTCCAGTATGCCTGCACCTCCCCACAGTGCCATACTAAGTGCAGGAAGTCCGCTCCATCTTGAGAACACCTGGGGCAAGCATTCAAGTGCTATGTCGACATTCGGTGTAGGCGTATGCAGCCGCTGCAGGTAAGAGCGGTGGGGCGGGGGGCCAGGTGAGGGGGGATTTCGAGAGACGACCATGAGGGGAAATTAATTATTTATTTAATTTTCCCTCGTGGTCATCTCTCGAAATCCCTCTCACCTGGCCACCGCTCTTACCTGCAGCAGCCATGGGAGAGAGATAGGTCCTATGTAAAAAATTATATTGCACTAGCTTAAAGCGTGCATTACAGGAAACCGTGTGCATGAGAGGATTGACTCGGTGAGCGGAGCTTCCAGGTCTATGTCCCATGCCAATCGCGACAAGGGAGGAGGACCCGTCACATCGGAATGCACGGCTTTGTATAATAACGAGATTAGGTGGCGGCTCGCACCACATGATTGGAGGACCCCAAGTAGGTGTGTGGGTGCTGGAGCAGCTGGGTAGGTTGGCCATGTTACCCTGGATATTTCAGTCAGTCCTGCATGATGAAGAAAATGCCCGGGTCCAAGAGAGAAGGCAAGTTGAGCATCCTTGAATATAAGGAAGATCTCGCCAGGGTATAAATCCCCGAGAAGTTCATACCCCCGTCACACCAAACTTGGAATGACATGTTGTCTGCCATGAGTCGAACCAGCTTTAGTATCCAGTTATTCGCTGACTCAAACCACCACGCCACATGTTGTAGTTGGGCCACAAAGTAATATACATCGAGCAGCAGAGCTTCAAATCCTCCCTCCTCATATTGTCTCTGCAATATAGACATAGCAACTCTGCTACGCCGGCCCGCCCGCAGGAGGGATATGATGATGGAGTCGAACTGTTGAAATACCTTGGCTGGGATAAGGGTCAAGAAATTCTGCAGCACATACAGACTTCAAGGAAGAAGGACCATCTTGGTTATGGCCAAACGATCTATCAATGTAAGAGGCAGCATATTCCAAAACCTGACTGAGGACTTCAAGCCCTCAATCACCCTCTCCACATTGAGACGGAGCTGTAGTTTCCTGGTGTGAGCCACTCTGATCTCTAAGTAGTGAAACTGGACTGTTTCCCAATGTAATCTCACATCAGGCAATTTGCTCGAGGGGAAGCCTGACTAACGTGGCGAGGGGGAATACTAGGGATTTGGTTCTGTTCAGCCGTAGTTCGGACATGTTCCCAAACTCTTCCAAGAACTGAAGCAACACCAGTACAGTTACACAAGGAAAGGGGAGGATAGGTAGAACAGCGCGTCATCCACGTATAGGGATATCACATGGCAGACATTACCTGACCGTATGCCCCACTCGTTTAATTCCTGATGCATCCAAATCACTAATGGCTCTATTGCAAGCGCAAACAGGAGTGGCAAGAGCGAGCCGCCCTGACATGTTCCTAGGCCTAGTGTCCACGGCTCTGAGCGGGCAAGTCCCACCCCAACTCTGGCTCCCGGGTTCAGTGTAAAACAAGCACACCCACCCGCAGAACTGGGGGCCAAAACCCATTACTGTTAGGACTTCTAATAAATAGCCCAAATCCACGGTGTCAAATGCTTTCTCCCGATCAATGGAGACCAGCACCATTTCCTCCTGCCGATGCTGCAGCTCATTTAGTATATGGGACAATTGCCTTATGTTCATCTCGGTGTTACATCCCGGAATGAAACCGCACTGTTCCTCATGCACGAGGAGCGGCATATGGACGGATAAATGTGTGGCGAGAGCCTTACATAGTATCTTTATGTCGGAATTGGTAATTGTGAGGGGCCTATAAGCTGCCGGGTCAGTTTCATCCCCACCTGGTTTAAGGAGCATACATATTTCCCCCTCTCTCAGAGAGTGTGGCAATATACCCAAATCTCGGGCCTCCAGAAAAACTTCCAGAAGCTTCTGCATCAGGGTTGCAGAGAATGTTTGGTAGAGTTCAAGTGGGAAATCGTCCGTACCAGGGGATTTTGATCGCGGTAATTCTTGCAAAGCTCTCCTAACTTCTTCCAGGTCCAGAGGAGCATCCAGAGTCTCCCTAATTTCGGGGTTCAGACTGGAAAGCCCCACTCTGGCCAGAAAGGGAGCGAAGCATTTCGCATCAACTCCCAGGTCCATTGCGTAAACTCGCTGCAGATGATGCTGGAATGTCTGTGCTATACCAGCGGCGGAAATGACACTAGTGCCATCTAGGGAGTTTAATCGGGTCACAATCAGGGGGTCCTGTTCTCTACGCAATATCCATGCTAAAAGCCTGCCAGACTTATCTCCCTCCGTAGGCAGTCTCTGTCGATACTGGTGCTGGGTATACTTATCCAGCCAGTCCCAAAGTTCTCCCAGCCGCTTACGGCTCAGGTGTTCTCGTTGGTGCAGTTCAGGGGATGTTGGTGGAGTTGTCTGTACATCCAATAATTCCGCCCCTTCCCGGCTAAAGTCCGCCAGGAGTTGGTGATGCACCCCACAAATGAACCCAGACAAGCCCCCCAAGCACCGCCTTAAGGGCTTCACACTCTGTAGATTTGTGTGTAGTTGAGCCCCAGTTTGCGTCCAGGTACTTCGTGAGGGTATGACCCAGGACTTCACGCCCCACTGTGTCTTCCAGAATATCTGTTGGCAGTCTCCAAGAGCCCCCCACTTCAGCCTGCAAATGACGGGACAGTGGTCAGATAGAAAACTTGCTAAGTGCGTGACCTCGTTATCCTCTAGTCACGGCCGTACCCTGGTAAGCACCCTATCCAGTCTACTGTAGGTGTGTGTCAATGAATGACATATGAAAGTCCGTGTTGCACGGTGAGCCAGTCTCCAGTGATCTAGGAGCCCCATATTTCCAATTACCTCGCAGAGGGTGTCGATCATGTGGGGTTTCGTTCCCACCCTCACTGGCATTATGACCATATGCGGATCAAGGACCCCCAACCATATCCGGGTCCCTGTACAAGGACCTACCTTCCACACACAGCCTCGGTATATGTAAGGGAAAACAGGACCTCGGGAGCCACCCAAGTCAGTGTGCCATGGGCATAAGTGGAATAAGAGGAGTGGTATACTCGCCCCCCCCCCCATTTTTTAGCAAGGCTAAAGGCACCAGTTTAATTCTGGTGTGTTTCTTGGAGGCAAGCACTGTCAATGTTGTGGTGCCTCATGAAAGAGAGTACTCTGTAACATTTTACATATGTGCCCAGGCCCCTGATATTCCAGGTGAGCATTCTATAGTCATCCTGCACCTTCTGGAGGTTTATAGCAGGATGCTTCCCCTCCCATCCCGCCATATCCAGACCCACAGGCTGCTGTTCCAACCTAAAAACTATAACTGTGCATAAACTAAACAAAAAACTTCTCCCTCCCCACCCACCCACGGGCAACCATAGTTCCAACATGTGACTAATGAAGCCCACCCACCGTCAAGCCAGGACAAGCACAACACCCCAGTTGGTCCAACAGGGGCCTACTAACTAGTGTGAACAGACAGTTGCTCCACCAGCCAGGCACATGCACAATTATCCCCATAGTTAAACCTGAAGTGAGGAATCTATTGGTCAAGGTGCCAGAAAGCTCCAGCACAAGTGCCGCACAACCATAAACATTCCTTTCATTCCCGCCCTCAGTAGCAATAATCACAGTTTCAATCAAACCTGACCAAATGTTTCTAAAACATACCTCTCACCACACATATACCTCTTATAAGACCCAACCAGGCTTCAACCGAGAGTAGTGCAGGTGCAACACCCCTCATTACTCCCCGGTCTCTCCCTCAGGGATAACTGTGCCCGGGGATTCACGTCCGAGGCAGGGATCAGAACCCCCGAGGCTGCATCCTCAGAAGACATCTGTGTAGGGGAGACTCCCTCCTTCTCCGAAGGCGCTGTGTCAGCCAAGTGCATAGTGCCATCCTCCTTAATTCTTACCCTGCCGGAGCCCAGTGGTAACAAGTTTGGATTGCAGACCCCGGGGAGGGACCGGCCAAGAGCCTCGCAAGGTTGTGTACCCCAGGCCTGCTGCCAGCTGCCCCCTTGCAAGAGGCTGTTGGGTCATCTCTGATCTCCAGCCACTCACAGACTTCTTCCAGCCCGTCAAAAAAGTGGGCCTTACCATCAAGTAAGACTTTCAACTTAGCTGGATACAGCAGCATTTATCGCATGTCCAGTGATCTCAGGTTCTGTTTGATGGCTATGAAGGATTTACATTGGTCCTGCAAGTGTTTCGTATAGTCTGGAAAGATAGCTATTTTACTGTTCTCAAAGCGCAGAACCTCCTACTCTCATGCCGCTCTCAGTATGCAGTCCCTGTCAAAATAATTGAGTACTTTAGCAATGAGGACTCTGGGGGTTCCCAGGGACGGCGGAGGTGCTAAGGCACTATGCGCTCTTTCAATTACGAACAGGTCAGAGAGGCCCTGTGGCTTCAGGACGGACCGGAACCAGTCCCCCAAGAATCGTTCCATGGAGAAGCCCTCCTACCTCTCAGGAAAACCCAGGATCCGTATATTACTGAAACAGGAGCGCCTTCTGCGTCATCCGCCCGCATGCCCAGATCCGCTGAGGTGGTAGTCATCTGGTGTTTTAGGGTTGCTACCTCCCACTGTAGGGCCGCAATGTTAGCTTCTGCAGTAGTGACTTTATCAGGTACTTTACGAAGATCTGCTCTTAATAAATTGACATCAATCGAAACAGTCTATATTTGGTGTTTCAGTGCAGTGCGAGAGACCTATATGGCCGCCAGCAGGTCCACCCTTGATGGCTCCAATTCCCCTCCCGCAAGTCTCCTGTTTCAGTGGCACCCAACTGTCTCGTCAGCCTCTGTGGGGGATGCCTCGCTGTGGTATTCTGCGTAATGGTGTTAGAGGCGTGTGCGCGGGAGGATTTGTCTTTACCCATAGTGACCGGCGGTGTGGAATGTGCTTCAGGTGCGACTATCCCGATCCTCGGCGATGGCCAACCAGCACTGGTATTGCGTAGAGGCCCCCTAGGGTACAGTAAACATTCATTTACAGCTGTATCAGGTGAGGCGCACCAGGGATGTAAGGCCTAGAGCCTGCTCGTGCTTTGGATTGATGCAGGTGGGTCCGATTTACTCCTGGACCCAGCAAGCACACTGTTAGCGTTCTCCACCAAGAGAGGGGTCCCCGCTGAATCCCCTTTGCGTCTTCCCTATGTTGCACAGCAGGGGAGAGGCCCACTCCAGGAGTATTTCACAATTAAACAGCTCCAACACAGCCGTATATGATCATTCCCTGGGATGAGATAGTAGGCTCAATAGTCCCCTAGTAGTGTACAGGCAGGGAGGGGCACAGCAGGACCCCAGGTGCACTAGGATGTAGGCCCCCTGCAGGCAGTACCGATGACGCAGTTGCTACACAAAGTGGGCAGTGATCACTTGATAAGTCTTGTTGTCATTAGGCCTACTACACATTGAAGGGGTATGCCTCAGCCGCTGCAGCTGGAGAACAGCCAGGGCACCTTTCCCGGGACAGGCCTCGGCTCATAACAAGTCACTGGGCCTCCAAAGGTAGTATTTTACTGTAGTGGATTATGGGTGCAGGGGGCTGTAACAAGCAACTAATCCCAGGGCAAGCACTGAGGGATATGTAGCCTTGAGCATCCCAGGCAAGGGGAGAACCCAAGTATTCGGGCCTTGTGGAGCAGGAGATGTGGGCATGCCATCAGGAGCGCAGCGTACTACAATGTACGCCACAGTGGCCGGCCACACCAGGTGCGGGGGGAAAACTTCTTAGGGGGCTGTGAGATGTCACGAGGAGCCTCCTCAAGGCAGACACACTCATCAGTCCTGCTGCACCGTCACTCTTCGGGTGTCTCCTGGTTGTCTGCAGCCTCCCACATTTCCACCAGGCCCAGACGCATAGGCCCCCAGCTGGACCGGAACACCTCCGCCAGCACAGGAGCAGACATGCTCCCACAGTTCTGCTATGGGGCCTTGGGTCCCGGAGGGCCTCTGGTAGCCCCCCGGGCAGCTGCTTCAGTCTCTGCAGGTACCAGCTGGCGAGCGCATACTACGTCCGGGGCCGGAAGCCAGGTGTCTGAGTCGCCGCATGTCGCAGTAGCAGGCACGGCCGGTCCATTTGGGCGGAGGGGCCACGCCTCGCCACCTTTTGCCCCATAGGAACAGTGTCTGTCAGGCTGAACAAAGGTCAGCCTGACAGACCCTGTTCACTTTCAGTTCAAGCAGCCAGGAGCCAGACATGCGCATTTAGCGCTGGCTCCTGGCTGCCTGAAATGAACTTTGCTGGGCTGAGAAAGTCACAGCTCCGGTGGGCGTGACGTTCTCAGCTCAGCAAAGGTTGCTGAGGCCCTCCCCTCAGTGACGAGGGGTAGCGTCACTGATTGACTCACACCTGGGCACTTCAGTTTTAAGCCCTGAAGCGCCCAGGGTCGAGTGTCAATCAGTGACACTTCATCACAGAGTGGGGTGGGGTCAGTAGTCTCACTGACCCCATCCCACTCTGTGATGACGTTGGGACTGCTGCCTTCCCTCATTGGCTGACCAGGGAGGGCAGCAGTCCCAAGCCTTCTGGAACCGCCGAGGCAGCGCAGAGCTGGCTGAAGGTAAGTGTGTTTTGTTTTCTTTTTAAATTGTTTGGTGCGTGCATGTATGAATGTTTGGGAAAGAGTGTTGTGAATGAATGTGTTTGTGTGTGTGTGCGCGCATGTGTGAATGCATGGTTGTGACTGTTATGTGTATGTGTGCATGTGTGTGTGTCCCATCCGCCCCCTCCCTCCAAAACTTACCGGCCGCCCCTGCGCGGCAGTGCTCCTCCTTCAGCTGTGGTACGAGCCCCCTGCTCGGCGAAGACACACCGGGGCGGGGTGGAGGGGGAACCATGGAGACCGCGGGCTCCTTCACTCAACTTTCGCCCTGGGCGGCCACAGGTATTGTCAACCGCACTTGGCTCGGTCAAATGCGGCGGTTCTACCCCCTTGCAGACAATCACAGTCCCAGGTAGGCAGCACACATGAAAGGCTTCATCCTCGCCAAAATTTTCAAATGGCAGTCAGGTACAGCGAGGTGGCATGTTGCAGCATTCGTAACAACTGCAGATGCACAGGATTGGGCAGGATTATGCAGAATTTAGGAATTAAAATCGTCTGGCTGGCTGGAAGCTCACATCCTATCAGCCATGTTGCCAGGCCGCGCCCCCAACGCACAATGAACTTATCTTGAGTGTTGACCTCAGTATTATCAAAATGTGAAATTTATTCATTTATTTTGAAAAGTGTCCTGCCGCCAACCAGGGCTTCCTGGTTCTTGCTACTACTCAAAAGACACAAATCAAATTTGGGCCAAGTATGACAGCAAGAACTGATGAGGTCATATAAGCGTCTGTTTTTCTTAATGCTTTATATGTGCTTTTATGGTAGATTTATTGCCATTGTAAGTTTAGGATTAGTAGTGGGAACCAGGGTGTTCCCAGGTGTGTTAGGTGGCCATTGACATTACGAAGAGGCCCTCTTTAAGCTCCTCTATGCTTGTTAATCTCCTTTGTGTTGCAGCCTGGAGTGTGGCCAATCTGCAGTGGTTCCTTCATAGTATCTACCTTCACTACAGTCTATCATGTTGGCTGCACCATCCCAAACACCCTTCATGAGAGGCCTGTTCTGGCACCATGTCACCACGCTGTGGACCACAAGAGTAATGGTCCTCAGACACTGCTCCAAGCTGCGACCTTTGTCTCTGTGTGAACCCCGCTGAGGAACCGCTGTGCACCACTTCTTAGATCACCACTCTGTTTACAGATGCTGTGAGACTGAGATGGGTGGTCCCTCACTGTGCCATATGGGCGGCATAAGAAGCAAATAAGAGTGTTGCTTTGTACGCCTGCACCCACCATCCTAAGCCAGAATCTGCGGTTTCATTGCTTCTTATCCAGCGAGTGTATTTAACAAGCACTAAAACGTATTGTAAGGACATTTTGGTACTTGAATATTTTTGTGTATTGGGCAAAATTCCTAATAATGGAAACGAGTATTAGGAATTAAAGAAATTTATAATTGATATTAACCAGAAATACAATGCATTCGGCAAAGAAAATGTGATGAACGCGTATTTTGTTTAAAAAAATTAAGTATTTTTTACCCTTTTATTGGAAAACAAAGAAAGTGATTGTCACTCATCAGCAGACAAAATTTAAGATGAATGTCAATCAGATAATCCATTTGCATGCAAGCCTGCAAAAAGATATTTATTTGACACATCTTGTATGTTTATGTTTTGATCAACTGCAAGAAGTGAACATCACTGGTTGTGAATACCTGAAATTCATTCTTTCAGCTGAGGAACTGAGTTCTCCTCATATCACTTTTTACAAGGCCAAGAAAGGATGTATATAGCAAGGGTTAAATACGTGATAAATAGGTAAAATAGATAGTAGGGAATAAACATTCAATACCTATTATGCCCACTTAATTAAACAACTTTGTCTGATATGTTCCTGAAATAAAATCACTGTTTTGGCCATAGAACTGTATTTCTACACCTCTTCCAAAATGCTACTACAAGACCCCTGAGATAGATTCTCGCCGATAATTATCTCTCATCATGACTTTCCTTTCTATGTTGCATGTGCGTTCAGTAATCTCAATCGTTCTCTAGAAATCCATACGTTTAAACAAAAAAACAACAGATTGAACAAATAGGCCCGCAAATTCAAATTTATCGACGTCTTTTTCAGTTTATTCATATCTAGTCATGATGTCACCATATTCTCCGCAATACAGATCTCCTTTGTCATATTAATATTGCTCTATAGGTCATTCAGCCGGTCATGTTTTGTAAGAAATTAATGAGCTCATTTCATTATTACAAAAATCTTCTCTAAGATCTGGTACTATATGTGCCATATTTATAGGCTTGTCTGAAAGCTATAAAAAATCTTATTCTTGTCAGCCCATTATCAAGTTGGCATACAATTGTGCGCAACGGAATTGTGCATAATGAATTATTAGTGCCTGCACAGGAAGGCTATCTGATCCACTACAATAAAATAAGAAACCATCTTTAGGTGTTCACAGTGTTTGATACAAGTCAAAGTTATTCAGCTATACGTCTTCGTCACAGTGTAGCTTAATCAATTTAACATAGGCATCTTTGGTGTTTTTTACAAGATGTCAAATTTGTGGCAAATGGTAATGAAAAATAATCTAAGTAGCAGATAAAATGGAGCAATACAGACCAAAGCAGCACTCTCTCTCAGTGTGCAACACGTACACATTCCTACCACTAGCAGCTGAAGTATTCCGTCTCCTGCAGTGCTTATTTTTTGGATATTTTAATATTCGACACAAAGATTGCTGCAGGCAGTGCTGCAGTTCTGCTTGAACACTATGTTAAAAGATGATTCCCTGGCAATAACACTTCATCAGCAATCCCAGTTAACTTCAATGCTCCCAATCCTAACACCTTAATGAGAATGAAAGTGAAGTTTTGTTCATCCGGTACTCCAGTTTCATTACCATCCTCTTCCCTTAGTACCTTAATCCTCATTTTGGAACCCCTGCTATCTGTCTTTTATTCCACCCCCTCCTTGGAGCTCTGACCTACCACCACCAAATAACTCTTCAGACACCCTCGTGCTTGACCATTGACTAAAAAGGCTCGTTCAAGTGAATCTGCTTTGTCCCATTTAACCAATGGCAATTCTGGCCCCACTCTTGGCCATGCATTCAACAACCCCTGACATGTCACCTTGTCATGACCTGTAGCAGGTAAATACTGCGTGCATGTGGCTCTCTAAATAAGAGACGGTTCAGGGTCCCTTGGAGTTAGTGCTTAGGGGACTCAGCCAGCAACAGAAAATTGGTGGGGCTCTCAGGGTTGATGTGGACGAGCAGTTCACAGCTTACTTCAGAGAGTGTGTGGGGTGTCGAGATATAGTCACACATTTTAGATATATTTACAGGCTTAGCCTAACGAGATCAAATTGAAAGTACACAAAACACAATACCGAACACAATACTCACTAATAGTATTGCTATAATGAGCCGGGTATCTCAGAAAGAAAATGGCAATCTGGACAGCAGTTAGAGCATATGTAAACACAATAGAGTACTAAAACCAGGACCCCTGCCGAACACAATGTAACTCTGGCGACCAGTTCTAAAGAGCACATCATGCTATTCTGAGTAGACTTCAGATTTACACAGAATGAAAAAGGCACTGGAGATAGATTTGCCAACATTAAGATGTACTTTAATTTTTTTCTTTTCAGCAAACAGAAGTCTATGCTAAGTTTGAATGAAAACACAAGGGGGGGGGAGATTGGTACCAGCAGTTTTTAAGACCATTATTCAAAATGTCAGTCCATCCCCACCATGCGATTTTTCTACACCTTCCTTGTGTCTTGCGGACGGCATGATCTACCACAATCACAAGTGTGATTAGGTTTGGGTTCTGATAATTGTTGAAAATGAGCACATCGTGCATCGTTTTATGCTTTCAAAGGTGTTCGAGCATTGTTCACAACCAAATGACTGTTTCAGGCAGTAAGACAATAGTTTGTGTTCCAGATTATCCAAAGCCCACACAACCCAAGGTTTTAGGAAGCACCCGCAGGCTCCAGAGGCTCCAAGAACAGCCAAATATTAAGACACATATGTACAATATAATTAAATATTTTTTCAGTTAGAGCTGCCAGGCTATAGACGTGCTATCATGGCTGTAGTCTGGCATCTCAGTTTCACTTAGTCTAATCTATTATTCAAGAAACATGTCCTACATGAGTCTCTCCGATCATAGCCTCACTCCTTGGGTCCTTTGGAATGAACTCCATGGCCTGGGCGTTTATTATCGTGAATGTATGCCCTGCCATTGCCCAATGTTAGACCAAAGTAGTTGGTGAAGAGTTAGATCTTAACTGCTTTTCATAACTTAGGAGGATATGTTTTAAATTGTGGGAGATCTGGCGGGGACCTCATTATTTCATCTAGTTTACATAATTTCAACAATGTGTTTTGTTTTTCTATTGAACCATGGAGTCACAGCTAAAGTAACAATAAACTGTAAATACAACACAATGAGTGTGAGTTTATCTATTTTGTGCTTTTGTTCCATTTCACTACAAGCTGTAAACTTGCTTTATTGTTGATAACATGCCAAGTCAACAATGTCTGTATACTTGATAATGCAGAGATTTACAGAAAGCTATCTACTTAAAATTGCCTAAAATCCCTTAGAGATCTTCCACTACGAATACTTGCCCAGAGGTTTTTTCTTGATGTTACCCAGCATTCAGTCACCAAGAGCTTTGGGCTTCATATTATAAAAAGTGGTGCAAAGCTCAGTTTTGGATGATAGCGGACTCAGGCCTGTCCCAAGAGAGTATAAGACGGGTCTAATGTATCCAGGCTCTCTGCCATACATGGCTCCACTCTTCCACTCTTAAGCTCACAACATTTTAGCAATTTAAGTTTTAAGTGGGAAGTGGAGAACAGTTATTTTGATGGCTGCAGTCAGGCCAGGTTGGGAGTCTTATGTGCTAGATCATTACATTTTAATGGGCAACTTTCTCTTCTGATTTGATAAAAACACGAAGATCCTGTGACATGTACCGATGCTCTTGAAGCAGAATATTCAAGGACACCACTTGATCTATGTGCAGGTATCAGTAAAGAAATGGCAGGGCTGCTTTGAGGTATGCATGAAGTGACCAGGTGATTTATGATAATGCTCAAACCTACTCAAGGTTATGCCCCACATAATTCCCAGAATAACTCAAACCTCAGTTTCTGATAACTCACTGACTTTTTTCAAAGGTCTTCTGTGGGTAGCACAGATTCTCTCAGAGCTCTGCCCCCAATACTGCCGGGAGTCACTCAGAGGCCTAGTCTCAAGGATGTGCAGACACACCCCGATATTTCCTCCCGATAATACTCTGCTGCACTCCTTGCCAGCTCAAAACAGAGCCTCACCTAATGCTGTGCTATCGCTAATACCACGATTCACTTTTAGCGGGGCTTGTGGCCTAAGATACCCCCTTCAATGAAGTGAGACTGTGGTGAACCGAACGGAGTTTTGTGTCCTATCATGCCTTCTAATTCTTAGAAGCATGCATGAAGCTGGGGATCCAACCTTAGAGAGAAAAGGTCTCACTGAGCGTTGCTAGCCTGCTCTCTTGTCAGAGTTGCAGCTTTTGCATGTCACACGCAAAGAAAAGCCGTCTGAACCAGGTCTATCCCTTGCCACAAAAATGTATTTTGAATGACCTATGTAGTTTGTGAGAGATACATACTCGAGCTTGTGTTGTCCATTAATTCTATTACAGTAGGTAACTTGTTATTTTCTCTGATAGACCTTCTTGTTGAAGAGCCTGCTTTTAAAAAGAGTTTCTCTGATTCCCTAACAGATTGTTAGATAAGTGATACTAATCTGTTTATTTGTGTGGCTCCTAAAAGTGCACTGAGATTGATAAACAGTATCGGCCTTAAATATATGAATGGATTCCCCCATAGACACAGCATGGGTAAAACCCTTTAGTACATCAGGCTTTATATAAATTCCTGACTACTTATTTACAATGGCCTAGACTATTTAAAAGACATAAATGGCTAGAAAGGAATCTGTGTTTAAACGTTGACAAACCTGTTACATACATGAAACTGAAAATCTTTCAAATGTTGGAATTGCACTGGTGGAGAAGGAACCTTGATCCATGGCCAAAGTTGGGAATTGTTTGGAAAAGTGTGGTAGAAAATGTGCAAGTTGTTTATGGCACTGCTTACCTGGGGATGCTGCCTTAGTATGGGGCACGCTTCCACGATAACCTTTCGGACACAACTACTTCTAATGGACAAACGGATCACTGACAAAATATCGATGGCCAAAATATCGTGTTCCCAAAATATCGGGACATAAGTATCGATGTCAAAAATATCGACATCCTATCTACATAATGGTAAGTACTAAAATATCGAAAAAAATATATAGTTGTTAAAAATATCGAACTAAAAAATATAGTTTTTTTAAATGTATAAAAAATAATGTAAAATAAATTAAATAATACATATAACTAAAAAAAATAGAATTATTAGAAAATGTGAACAATTATAAGTAATAAATGTAAAGTAAAAATAAATTAAACATACATATATAACATGTAATATATATATTTACTTAATAATAATTAATAAATAATAATTTTAATAAATTATAAAATGTTAGAAATATATTATACATTATAACCACATATATATACATACACCTGTAACATAAAAAATATATATATATAGATATATTATACATTAAGGGGGTCATTACGATGGCGGGCGGAAGCACAACCGCCGTGCTGGCGGATGCAAAAACCACCAGTTACCGCCGGCACGCAGCAGTCCACACGCCCGCCCTATTACGATGCGAAAAGTCAGCCAAACACCGCCGGCAAGCCAGCGACACCGTCCGCCATCAAAGTGCGTCCGTACACGTAGCGGCGCAGCACAATTGACACACACCGTCCGACGAAATCACGTCCCGCCCGGCGTACAAATTACGATGCCACAAACAAACGGCTCCCACGGCTAAGAGACACCGTACGACAAACCGAAGCGGTAACACGGACGCCGAGCACGGACACCGAAGAAGCGGCTCCCCGAGCATGAATCCAGCACTGCAGGCCCTCCCCATGCTCTTGCTGATGCACCACCAAGGACGCAACGTACCGCGGAGAGCGCAGGTAGGCACACACACAACAAGTGCACGCAAACAGCGCACACAGTGCAAGGGCGGAAAAGCGGACAACCCCCACCCCCGCGTGTACACTACACATCCACCATTGCATCCACATATGACACACAGGCCAAATCGTAACATCTCGTAACACATGTGTACACACCACCTGGGACTAGGAACCAACGACCCCGTCACGGCCCCAAAGCGGCGATGACGCCGCCACACATGCGCACAACGCAGAGGCCAACCGCAGCGCCATGCATGCGTCGCACACAGACACAGGGACACAACCAAGCAGCACACACATCAGCCCCACCCCGAACGCACATGACACGTGACAGGCCTGCCACAGACATGTCCCCAACGCCCAATTCACGGACAACACCTAACGCCACACAACCGACGCACACATGTCAGTGAAGTCACGCAACAGCAGGACACACCCCAGTGTAACAAACATGGCGTAGCACACAGCGGCGGCAACACCAACTAGGAGAAGCAGGGCCCCTTCGGGAAGAGGAACGCCAGTACCACACTGAAACACCCATACCACCCTGCACATATGAACAAGACATATAAAACGGAACACCAAAGAGCCCGGGGACCGACAACAGGTGGCCCAAGAATAACATTCACACACAAGGCCCAACGCAGAGCGGAAAGGCAGCCTGCCGCCCACACAAGGGAGAGCAGACAGCACTGAATGACCTTCCATTCCAACTCCGAAACCACAGCCCTACGAAAGAAGCCGGTGAATACAGCCATTGTCCAAGAAAAAGACCAACACAGGCATGCCGAGGAGACCGACCACAGGGCAGATAGCGCATATCACAGAAGAACACAACGGACGGGAAAGAAAAAGAAAACACTCCCCCATGTCGGCCACATGCAAGTTAATTGGAAGGAGTCACACATCACTGACCTTGAACTGTCTGAGAAGCATGTGGGATGAGGGCCCGTGTCCTCCGCACAAGCCAACAGAACACAAGTCCTGTCTCCCTACGACTACACAGAGCTCACAGCAACCTCGGAGCGTGCACATTGCAGACTGCACACACAGCCGGAGCACGCCACCACAACGCACCGCTGCAAAATGGCAACCGCAACACACCTACCCAACTACGCCGGACAGGTCAAGCTGTACAAAACCAACCTGATACATATATTGGGATGCGATCTCCTGTCCCTGCTGAACGTAAGTTACCGACTGACTTACCGCATCACATTGTTCAGCTGCGTCATGCCCGTCTTCTACTGTCGGAGGTGTCCCTACCAGCATCCCGTGGAGATGTGCCTCTCCAACCCGGCATGTCTAAAGGCGGACCTGCTACCACTACTCCTCCCTCTGGACGCACACGACAGGGCCTGCTCTGCCTATGGGGGCATGGCGTATGTGGCCAACATCGCACCCGCACTGAAATGGGACCACTGTGCCTCCACACGACGGATCATCGAGAACAGCTACATCGAATGTCACCCAGCATGCCCCATCATGGTCCTCCAAGGGACAACTTACGAACAACACCTTGACAGCCACCATCCGCTACATTGGCTGGCAAACATGTACACCACCAATGACATGGAAGCCCTGCTGGATGGCATCGCAAACCTGACAACCTGTAAATTCGTCGGACCACAACGCAGGTTCCCCGATTGACCTATGATGTCCAACCCCGCACCCATGCTTAGCTTCCGCACGGACTGGCCAGTCACCACCACAACAGCCATACCAAACGACCGGCAACTGTTACCACACCATCAACGACATCGCCATGACATCGGATATGACCGGGACATGCACACTGTTCCCCATCACATCCAGGAACACCGCATGCATCGTGGGAGGCAGTGGCTTGGGGTCTGTGTATCGCACCCACATGGACGGAACTGCACGAACAACCAGGACACGACATGGATCCAGTGCCCATGGACACACACACCGCTCAGTGGACATGAATAGGTCGCCTGGAGTCTGTGGGTGCTGCACCCCTCCCACCCCCGCCCCGGGAATCCCATACCAGGACCTTTGCATGGACGACAAGTGCATACAACAACAACACGACCCCAGTGACTGTGACATGTCCAGTAACCACCACATTGCAACAACAAGTGGCACGCCGCTGCATGCACGCAAGCACATGCCCTGATGTCATCTCACATGCACGCGTGCATGAGGAACAACCGCAGCAAACCTGTCACATGGAACTGAGATGGACTGTGCCCATGATGCCAAGCGGTCTGGTAGGCTACATGTATACCGTCTGTGTCAAAGTCCGCAGCTCCGCAGCTATACGTAAATGTACATTAGCACAGCCTTGGCCAAGCAGATGTAACTCTGAAGCCCACATCCCACATGCAACAGCCAATCACATGTAACCCCACACCCTATCCCATTTGTAATCATGCTCAGTATATCCTCAACATGTATTCCGCTGCCAGTAGTGTCCACTATACTGCATCACAGAGGACAGAAGACTCAATATAATGTTTGAAACCAAAACTGTCTCCGCTGACTCATTTCACAAGTACGAATGAGAGAGGATGAGAGTATGTGAAGTACACGGCAGTCGTGACATGACCATGTAGTCCACTGGTATTGGATGTCAACGCAAATGAGTAGCACAACTGTGGAAGACACACATGTGTCGTGTGAAGTCGTATGGACGCAGTGCTCAGGTGGGTGGGTGTGACGGGTAGATGCGCACATGCCAAGTTGGAGCACGCCGTGTTGGGAGGGGTCATGAACAGTACACCACCGCTTCCCTGGGCATTGTGAGAGGACACCTGTCGGGGGGGAGTGAACACGTGTGTGCACAGCAGCCGGGCACACGAACAATGCGGTACCAGGCGCACACGTCAGCCCACCCTCCGTGGAAAAGCTGGATCCTGTTGTGCGCACGCCATGCCCCTTGACAAGGCACACACAGCCCCAGTCGACCAGGTGTAACCCCAACATAGTCAATCAACACAGGCGATACAGGGCACGGGATGGCAATGGAGCATGGTGTGTGAGAGGTCTCCTCGCGCTCCTCCTGGTCATATCACGCAGGCAATAGAACCTCAACGTGTAGCATGGCACAAGTCAAATGGAAGTGTAGGGGGGACGCACCACAGCACGAGCAGCACTGACGTCACGGGAGGTGGCTCGCACCATCCCATCCATTGCCCATCATACCAACCACGCCACATGCCATTGCGACTAAGTGCAAGCGCGTGCGCCACCACCCCCGAGCCCTCCCCAGAGAGGCCAAAGAGTGAATGTGTGGGCCATCAGCCACAGACGGACGCGGCCTGGCCGCAAGGGCAGCCACAGCCACTGGGTGTCGCAGGTGGCGGATCCGGAAGGCGAAGACTGTGATGCATAGTCCATGCAGGCCGGGTCTCCATTTGGGGCACCACGCAGGTGGACGGCGTCCCGCCACACATCATACCCTGAGACAGCCCACTCGTGCAACTGGACCCACACATACACTCCTTGCCCTCTCTGGTGCGAGCTTGGGGCTGCCTGTGCAAGCGCTAGCCTCGCAGGTGCACATGCATATTGGGGGAGCGAGGGGAGGACATGAGGGCTGGGGCGAAGATGACTGTATCACTGTCAGTTAGTACAAGGGATGACCCAGATGTGGAAAGGAAGAGACGTGTCCCGTGTGTACTGCAACTAGTCGCCAATCCAACTACCCCCCCATGTCCGGAATGTAAGCCCGCACCTAGGCCCGCCCATCCGCCACATCGAATATGCCACCAGCACGACAACCTTCCCATTCGAAACACTGACTGGGGGTGGCGACCAGTGAACAATCATGTGTAGCCTACCCACGCGTACATGTGGGCCCTCCATGATCCATGTCACCTGCGGCAAAGTCATGACATGCGCAATGAGGGAAGTGAGGAGAGCTGTCCGCCCCACACACAGAAGGTGCATCAGCTCCACAGACCCAGCAGCGAGTCCAGCAGGGGTCACATGTGCAGGGGCAGCTGTGCCTGGTGTGAAGGCACATGCATATAGACAGCACATCGACCAATGTGTAGTCTGCCCACATCTACAGTCCATCATCATGCGGACATAGGAATTGAACACAGGGCAACACATCTTAGTTGGTGCACCCACCGTGACCAACAATGCGCAATCATCGACGTACCCGCCCTGTGCATGGCCCCCCACCCAACGGAGGCACATCCAGTGCCACCATCCCACACACACAAGCCTTCCACGGAACATGCTGTGTCCAATGGTCAGTACAGAGTCAGCGCCCATCTGGTGGATCCTGAACAGGAGACACATGCACACACATGCCAGTTCCCACTATGTACGTCTGCCACCTGGCACGTGCAATGTAACCTCTCACCTGTGACGTGTGACTGCAAGCACACAGCCGTCTTGGCATGGGGCTGTCAATGTGGACACCTTTCAATGTTTCGGGAGGTGTGATCGTACAGTGCTGTACATAGGGTGCAGTGCTGACACCTACTACTGTCTCATATCCCCTCGTGCCACAGGTCCCACTTGTTTTGGCCGCTCAGCCTGTGCCCACATCGTCGTCGTCGTGTGCCATACTCATCCAGCCTCGGAAGCAGTGCCATGCTCAGCAGACATTCATGTTGCCGTGGCGTTGCCGCTTGACGAATATGCAGTCAGTCCCCATCAGCACGCCCCGCAAGTCATTGGGGCCTAGATCCCCATGTGCATGCACATGGCAGTGGTTTGTATCACTAGCCATTGCCATTGGTGGGAGACCTGTGTAAGTGTATTGTGGCCGTGCCGTCCCTGCTTGACAGCTGGGCTGTGACTCATGTGCTTGCTCAGTCATGTCAGTGATGTGTATGCGGAATTGCTATGTGTCGTGTTGCTTTGACATGTGTCCACTGCCATTTTCCGTAGGCGGAGACCGAACATTGACCGCCCATACCAATTGCTGGCGGACATGGACGATACTGAGGTCATTAGGAAGTTTCGGCTGGACAGGCCAACCCTGCATCGACTGTGTGCCATGTTGGAACCCCATCTCCGTCCCCGCAGGGTGTATCCGACAGCAGTCACCCCCACGGCTAAGGTGATGGCCGCCATGCATTTCTTCGCCACTGGGTCATTCCAGCACACAGTGGGCAGTGGAGGAGGGATGTCCCAGCCCATGTTCAGCAAGGTGCTGAGGGATGTACTGGCAACAGGTACATCCGCTTCCCCAGGGCTCGTGAATTGGCGGCAGTGAAGGGTGCATTCTATGCCCTTGGCAGGATCCCACACGTCGTTGGAGCCATTGACTGCACACATGTTGGCCTTGTTCCACCACAGGCCACTGAGCACCTGTACCGCAACAGGAAGCACACGCACTCCCTGAATGTGCAAGTGGTGTGCCTTGCGGACATGGTGATAACCCACGTGTGTGCAAAGTTCCCAGGCTCGGCCCATGACGCACACGTCATGCGCAACAGCATCTTGCCACGACTGATGTCCAATCTGCAACAGGATCGTGGCTGTATTGTCGGTGAGTATGTGGAGTGGTGTAGCGTGCTGGCTGTGCGATGCTGTCCCCTGTCCAGTTGGATTAGCAACGGTTCTCTGTGTCCCTCACACCCAGGTGACTCTGCGTACCCGAATGGGGCATGGCTGCTCAGTCCATTGAGGAATCCTCGCACCCCAGCAGACGATCGCTACAATGAGGCACATGGGAGGACCAGACGTGTGGTCGAGCGTACCTTTGGCCTCCTCAAGTCCAGGTTCAGGTGCCTGGACCGCACCGAGGGTGCGCTGGCGTACTCCCCACAGAAGGTGTGCCAGATAGTGGTGGCGTGCTGCATGCTGCACAATCTGGCCATTCGGAAGCAGATCCCCCTCATCGTGGATGACGGAGATCAACCAGGGCCCCAGCCCGCAGACCAGGACAGCTCGAGTGAGGAGGACAGTGGAGAGGAGGAAGCTGGTAATGTGCGGCAGCAGCTCATCGCCCGCTACTTCACTTGACGGTGAGTGTCCATGTACGACGGCTGATGTGGCTGTATCTGTGCAGGTGTGTGTGTGCTGTGTCAGGGTGGCCGTTTGTTCACTGCGTGCTGTGTGTCAACGCTCCATGGCCAGGGTAGTATGCCACTGTTGGTGGCTGTGGCATTGTGCCCTATTGCTCTGTGCGATGTGTGTACATTGCTTGTAGTTGTTGACATGTACTGTGTGATGGGTGTGTGACACACTCATTGAATGTGCTCCTGTTCTGTCTCCCACCCCTAGGTCCCTACAGGCCCTCCGGTTCCATTGCCATGACACGCATCAGGTGCCTTTCCGCCCAAGGTGGCCGTTGTATTCCGTACAAATAAAACACAGGGCACAAACAGCAGTTTGTGTAAGAGGTGCATTTATTTCAAACTGTGACATGTGGTTGTGTGCGAGGTGATGACAAAAGTGGTGCGTGCAGTGACAATGAGCTGTCGGTCACGGCTGCGTGATGCTCAGGGTGCACCCACTTGTTCCATGTCCATGGTCCAACAGACACATGCCATCCAGATGGCTGTGTGGAGTGGGATCGTAGTCCAAGTCAATGCAGTGGGTGGTCAAGGAAGGCTGGCTGGCTGCCTCACTTGCGTCTGGAGCGTGCGTAGTCCTCCCGGGAGATCTGTTTGTACTTCGGACGGCCCCTTCCACGTTTGGGAGGGGGTGTGTGGTGGCGACCTGCTGGTGGGGGGTGAGGTGTGCTCACTGGCTGTGGACGCAGGGGAACTGGACACTGCTGCTCGACCCTGCGCCCCGGCAGGTGGTGGCGGTGGTGGAGCTGCTGTCCCTGGCTGTGACCTCACCACCAGCTGGCCCATGAGGTCCACGAGTTGGCCCATACGGGCGTCCATGGACCTCAGCACCCCCAGCACCTCCCGCGTGTCTGAAGCAGGCCTGGCCCATTGTCCTTGGGCCTCTTCATAGGCCCCAAGGACTCTGGCCATTTGAGGCAGGGCATGGCTCCCAGGGGAGACTGGCGTTTCCCTGACCCTGCTCCTCCTACCAGTACTGCTGCCACCGGCCCTGCCCACTAGCCACATTGCCCACCACGGTCCTCGCCCTGGCTCCCAGGGTGGATCCAGTCGGCCGGGCCACCACCTGCGCTGGGGCTGGTGCCAGCGAAGACGTGGTGGTGGTGGCGGCGGTGGTGGTCGGTGCGGCGATGGTGGCGGTTGCGGCAGTGGTAGTGGCCGCAATGACCGTGGGTGTGGCCGCAATGACCGTGGGTGTGGCCGCAACGACAGTGGCAGCAGGGGGCTGGGAATGTTCAGCAGCCCTGGATGATGGGTTGGTGGGTAGGAGGGGTCCTGGGGAGCGGCTGGGCCCTGCCACACCAGATGGGCCTGCTTGGTGGTCCGTGTCCGAAGAGGAGGACAGATCCTCCACATCCGTGTGTCCTCGTTGGGGGCTTGTAGGCTGGCTGTGCTGGCTGCTGTCTCCATCCCCAGCATCCAGCAGTTCGTCACCTGTGGAGAGAATGAGATTTGTTATTGTGTTGCACCTGGCGAAGTATGTATTTGTCATCTGACATTAACAGTTCGTGCAATCTCGTACATGGGTTTCCCGGAGGCGTGTGTGTGGCTGTACCATTTGTAGTTGTGTGTGCTTGGCAATGGGACTGTGTGCTGTGCACATGTGGCATGGGACGGATTGGCCATGCCGATGGGTGTGTTGCTGTGCCCCTACTTATTGTGACTCTGGTGTATGCGGGCTCCTGGCCCATCCTGGGTCTGGTTTGTACTTTGCTTTTGGTGTTCAAATGGGACGCTTAGGAACGCATATGGCAACATGGGGGCCATGCCCCAGATTCGCATTTGGGAGGGAATATGCTTTTGGGGTACATGCTGTGAGCCATGGGTGCCGAACGTGACATGTGTTGTGGCAGCATGACAGTGCATGGTCTGAGGTGTGTGCATGCCTGACATGGCCTGCATATTTGCTGTCTGTTGTGATTACTGGACATGGCATTGGACGCATCGTTATGAGTGAGTGATGGTTGTGTGCCAGCCAATGTATTGCAGTTCTCCCATCTCCTTGGTGTGCGTGCTGCCCTGTGCCATGTGCATCACTGCAGTGCTCGGGGGTGTGGCCCATGTTGTGTGTTGTTGCTCACAGTGTGGCGTGCGCTTCATTGACTTCTGCCACATGGTTGGTCATGGGCATGTATCTTAGCGTGACTGCTGTATGTGTGGCAGCTGTGCGGATGACATGCCTTTCATGAGACTGGGGCTGACGGATGGGATGGATGGTATGTTGTATGTGCATGGTGTGTCTGTGTGTTTGATGGGTTCAGTGGTGTTCGTGTGCATTTATGTTGTTCCGCTCTGTTGCGTCTAGTGTTGTTTGTCTTACATAGGCGTAGTTGTGGGGTGTGTGGTTGACAGGCAGTAGGGGCTACATGGACAGGACTTCAATGGTGTTTCGGTTGTGTGTGATGGGTTGCACAGTGGCTGCCGTGTGGTACTATATTCAGTGTGGCTTGTGCATGCAGACGTGGCTCTTTGGGTGTTGCTGTGTCTGTGATGGGTCATGTGAGGTGTGAGTCTGTGGTTCATGTCCGTGTGCACATTGTTCACTTGTTCGTGACGGTGGGCGGTGCTGCGTGTTCGTCTGCTACGTGACATGTCCCATGTGTTGGTCGTGTTACGGTCCTCATGCCTCCAGTAATCCAGCCCTGTCCAGTTTCCCGCATGCAGGTTGTTCGGGCGTGCACTGTACTGGATGCCACATGGTTCTAAGCGGGGGGTGCTCCATGTTGCAGGTCTGTGGGGGTGGGGGGGTGTTGTGGGTCGTGGTGGTGGCTGGACACCCACTGACACCGATTGTTGTGGACCGTGATGTCTACCTTTCGGCTGTCGGTGTGCACTGCGGTGGCTGACACGTGGCTGTGGGGTGTGGGGGATGCTCCTCCTTGCTGTGCTGTGGGACTAGGGGCCTGGTGTGTGTTGTACGTGGGCTGTCCACCCTCCCACCCACTGCACTTTGTGTTCCTGCCACTTACCTGTTACTTGTCGGTTAGTGCAGCTATGGCGGACACATGGGTGTGGTGGGTGCTCGTTGTGGCGCTTCTGGCATACTTGGGGACCTGTTGGTGGTTACGTGGCTGGCTGAGTGTACACATGTCCCCACGTATCTTACAGTTGTTCGGTTTGGGCTGTGTGTGGTGGTGTCTGTTGCATGTGTGTGTGATGTGTTGTGTATTGTGTGCTGGACATGGGGGTGTTTGTCCCTGGGAGCTGTGGCATGGTGGTAGTGCATGTGAGTACATAGCGGTGTGCTGGTATACATTAGTTTGTACTTACCAGCCTCCACTCCCCCTGCTAATCCGGCGAGGATCTCCGGATGTATAATGACTCGCACCTTCTCCTCCCACGCTTTGAAGGTCTTGAAGAGCGCGGGATTCCCTCCGCCAGTAACGGCAGCCAGCTCTCTGTTCTTGCTCTCCTTCTTCTTGACCAGGCTCTTGACGTCATTCCACCGTTTGTTGATTTCAACTCTGTTCCTGGGCAGGGTCCCGACTGCATTGACCTGGTCTACGATCCGGTTCCACATTCTCTTTCTGGTGGCTAGTGGTGTGTGCTGGACCAGGTTCCCATAGATTTGTGGGTGCACCTTGATAATCTCGTCGACCATGACCGTCAGCTCCATGGGCGTGAACTTGGGCATTCTTTGTGGTGCCATGGTGTTTGTGGTGCTGGTGCGGTGTGTGTTGTGTAATGTGCAGGGGGTTTGTGGTGCCGGTGTTTGGTGGTGGTGGTGGTGGTGGTGGTTGTGATGTGTGCGTTTCTGTGGTGTGCTGCTGTCCTTGCTGTGTCACTGTGTCCTCTTCTCTCCTCTCTAGTTTGCAATGTTGCAAGGGGTTGTGGTCTGTGGGAGTGCTGCTTTTGTACTTACCTATGTGGGTGTGTCCTCATGGTCTGTTGTTTTCAGGTGTGTTGTGTCTGGGGTTCTGGCCTTTGTAGTTTTTGTTTGTCCAGGGGGGTGTTTCGGGATGTGTACTGTGCTTGTGTATTTGTGCGTGCCTTGCTGTGTGGACTTGTTGGCCATGTTGTGTGCGATTGTTTTTGTCAGCGGATGGTTTCTGTGCAGGGACGTGGGCGCCATGGCTTCTGCCGTGTCGATTCTCATCGGCGTTGTTTGCGCTGGCGGGCGGTATATTTGTAGTTTTCCCGCGCTCATGGCGGTGCGATCGTAATCTCACGTGCGGTGTGTCGGCCGTGAGGGCGGGCGGTTTTGTGTTGTCGTGCGTGTTTCCGTCCGTGGCGGGCGGTTTGACTCCGACTCGGACGATGGCGGGCGGTATCTTGTGTGATTTTTCCGCCGATGGCGGTTTTCGGTTTGTGTCATCGTAATGGCGTGGTCGGTGTTCAGACGGTGTGTGCGGGCGGATTTTTGCCGCTTTCATGCCTGGCGGATTTTTTTACGCCGGGTATCGTAATGGGCCCGTAAATTTCTAATTAAAAATATTTGTTTGAAAATTATCTTTTTATTTTATGCAATTTAATATTTGTAGGTATTTGTCATATGTATTTAACATTATAATATGTTTTTATTTTTTTATTTTTTATATTAAATATATTTGCATTTTAATTTTTAACATATTTATATATTTTTTTATTTATTTTGTTTGAAAACATTTTTTGGGTTATTGTTGATATTTTGTTTGTTTTTAATTTGGAACTGATTCGAGTGGAAATACTACTTTTTACCCCTCTGCTATCCAACACTTTCCCTGCTGTTGCAGTGACTGCAGTGGGAATAGTAAATGTTATCCCTCCACTATCCAACACTCACTGGAGTGGGAATAGTAATTTTTACCCCTCCGCTATCCAACACTTTCCCTACTGTTGCA
The DNA here is from genome assembly GCA_963921515.1 of Calotriton arnoldi. Classification (NCBI taxonomy): domain Eukaryota; kingdom Metazoa; phylum Chordata; class Amphibia; order Caudata; family Salamandridae; genus Calotriton; species Calotriton arnoldi. The sequence continues at coordinate 811,239 of CAWUFW010000732.1, forward strand.
CTGACTGGAGTGGGAAATTTAAGTTTGAAGATTTTTAAATGTTTAATGTTTTAATTTATAATAGAAAGTTTTTTTAATAGATTTTATGTTATTGATATATGTATATATATATATGTTTATTTGTTAAATATTCATATAATTTTAAAATTATAAAATAAATTAAAATTAATAGTTTATTAATTGTTTTAAAGTAAATATATATATATTAATTATTATATATGTGTTTGAACTTTTTAATTAAGTTTATTTGTTATATTTATTAAAATGTATATTAAATCTAATTTATTTTTTAATTAATTTTATTATTTAATATATTTAATATTTATTATTTCATTTTATATATTTATAAAAATCAATATTTTGTACAACTATATTTTTGACATCGATATTTGTTTTCAGTATTTTTGTACTTACTATTATAAATATAGGATGTTGATATTTTTGACATCAATAGTTAGAACTTGGGGGCGTGGCTAGCGCCCACGGAAGATGGCGGCGGCTCCGTAGAGCTCCCGGTGACGACGGCGCAACGAGGGCTCTAAGATGACTTTCCCGTGAAAGAACCTGGCGGAAACATCAGCGCGGACGACAGAACACGGGCGGCCTACAGCGGGGTAATTTTCAACGTGGGAGGAATTGTTATTTGAGCGCATTCCTCATTTCTTTGCCCACGCTTATGGCGCCTGCCATTTTGTATTTTTGCCGTTTTTCTGCGATCTGAGGAGTTTCCCTCTCACCTCTGGAACTGCTTATTTTTACATTAATGGGCCCCTGCCCTCATTGTTTCTAATGTAATCAGAGGAATTTAGCTATTGAATAGCTTTGTTTTACTGGGTGCTGCTTCTGGAGATGCTTTACCGCTAGTGAACTGAATTCCTCCCTTTATACTTGAACTGATAGCGGCCATTTTGTCTCAACGAAGCCTACACCTGCAGAACTCCTCATGAGCATTATTGCGTTCTAATTTAGTGCCACAGGTCTCGCCCGCTTCTGCTAACCTGGCATGCTTATTCCTAGCTTCCTCTTCACTCAACGTTAGCTGCGAAAAGACTCCTAAAGGCTTCTAAATATGATGCTGCTTTTATCAGTGCGTATGTATTTTGATATTACCGACAAATATGACATTATATTCCTGTTATAGGGCGCTTCTTTGATAATTAAGGTCTCATCTAGAAACCAAAGGCTTTAGCAGCACTTCAATGTTGTGAATTATTTACCCTGCATATCCTATTCTTGATATTTCTTACGCATTACATGCTTTCTATAGTTACATGGGCATGACAATTTGCAGCTCTCAGCCTTTGAGCGTGTATTTCTTCATTATTGGACCTGACTATTTGTGAATCTCCTTTTTATGGGCAGACTGAAAACAATCAATCTACTGGTGACGCCTGCTAATCGCTCATCTATTCCTCGTGCACGCTTCTGCGTTCAACGCCTCAAAATGGAGGACTTGCTGGCTTCCTCTCCAAAGGGGGCATCTGCCTCTTCCTCTGCAATTACCAAGGTTTCAACCAAACGGTTGAAGAAGGACCCACCATCACCTCCAAAGCAAACTTCGTCAGTCTCATTGGACATTCTCTTGGAAGAAATAAGGGCACTACGTCCGTTTGTAGAAGAGACTAATTCAAAGATACAAGTTCTGACTGATGGATGGACGAAAATGGAGGAGCGAATAACTGCAGTAGAACACTGTGTAGACTCCCTGAGTTCGACTTGCACCCAGGTGGTAGCCCTTCAATCACAGGTTGCAACATGCCAGAAGCAGATTGAAAACCTTGAAAACAGGAATAGGAGAAATAACCTACGCGTTTATGGTTTGCCGGAGGCTTCAGAAGGGTCTGACCCCATAACATTTTTTAAATCCTTTTTGCCAACAGTGCTCAAGTTGCCGGAAACTACCGTCCTGAACATTCAACGCGCTCACAGGCTGGGCCCCTTACATTCTTCGTCATCTGGCCAACGTAAACCACGAGGTGTTATAATTTACTTTCTAGAGTACACAGACCTTCTCAAAGTACTAGCTGCAGCTCGTTCTCTGAAGCGGATTACATCCTCAGGAAACCAACTTTATTTTTCGCAGGATTATGCTAAGCCCACAGCAGACAGAAGAAAAGAATTCCTATCCATGAGACCCGCTTTGCGCTCGATTGGTGCACAATTCGGCTTATTTCATCCTTGCTTGTTCAAAGTGACCTTCAACAACAGCACTGTGACTTATGAGGACCCGATTAAACTCAAAAGTTTCTTGAATTTTCACTGCCCTGACAAGATGGAAACTTCGAAACCTGGTCCCTGATTTCTGCCTACTTATGGGATCTCTAAATACAAGCTCAAATTTATATTCCGTTGAAATTGTTCATGTATTTCATTGTCGACTTAATAATTCATATATTGTCGTGCTCTATTTAATACAGTTCAATGCTCGTTTTTAGTAGATTTACATCTGTAAGATTTTATCAATCGCTTATATCTTTATGATATTGTAACTGTTTAACCCTGGTTTTTTCCCTCATACAGGTTCTCCTTCACGTTGTCTTTTCCCCATGTTTTGTGGTTGCTCTCCCCGAAGTTGGGCCGTCTCACCCTGTGGAGTCCGGACATGTCATCGTTCCATGTGGCCTCATCCCTCCCCACCCTCCTTATGTTTTGGACTCATTCTAGGCATAGTCTCTTTCTTCTCTTTCCTACCTCCAGTCTCAATAATACTTTCACCCTTCTCTACTTACTCACTGTCATTTGCCTCTAACTTATCTTCGTTTATTGTCTCTTTTTTCTACTCCTTATCTTTTACTCTTTATCTTATATTTCATCTTTCTTTCCTTCATATACTCCTAGTTTATTCTGCTTATCTCAATATTGCGTATATTGTTTTCTATTTTTGCACTTTGCAGGTGTCACGTGTAGGTTTGTTTTATTGTTACTGTTCCTACTTCCTGCCTACAAAATTGGTTCGTATTACGGTTAGTTGGTCTATCCTCTGGTCTACACTCTTTTATTTGTTTTTGCTTATGGCTATGTGTTTCATATCCATTCTTTCATTTCACATATGTCTTTAAATATTGTCTCTTGGAATGTGAAAGGTCTCCATTCTCCCATTAAAAGACAACGGGTCCTGACTCACCTAGCCAAGCTTGGTGCAGATATAGCATGTTTACAGGAATCTCATCTGACAGCAGAAGAATCCACAAAATTGAAAAGGAGTTGGGTTGGGGAGGTTTTTATTCACCGGGGGATGGTAAACGGAATGGGGTTCTTACTTTATGTCGTAAATCACTTTCGGTTAAAATGTTATCACAAAGCTTAGATGAAAATGGTCGTTGGTTATTTACAAAGCTCCTGATTGATAAAGTTCCAATCTCCTTGTTAAATGTTTACGCACCCACTGCTGGTGATCATTCCTTTTGGTCGACCTTAGCACAGCTACTTGCAGAATGTATTGATGAAAATTTCATACTTACAGGTGATTGTAATCAAGTTTATGACCCCTTTTTGGATCGCAATTCAATGGTCTCCTTTGTCCCTCACAAGGCCCACAAATCATTTGTACAAACTATCAAACAATACAAGCTTATTGATGCCTGGAGACTGTGTAACCCTACTGCTAAAGAATACACCTATTATTCTCCAGCTCACCACACCCAATCAAGATTGGACTATTTTTTCATTTCTCATAACATATCACAGACATTAACGACAGCAGAGATTGGATCCATTCTAATCTCGGACCACGCTCCCATCATTATGAAAGTAGATATTCTGCAGAAACCCTGCACATCACGGAAGTGGCGTTTCAACAACTCCCTTCTCTTGGACAAAACTTTTGTTTCTTCATTTACTTCCTTTTTTAACGAATATTTTTTATTCAATCAGACTGATGAACTTCCTTTCCACGTGATTTGGGATGCCTTTAAGGCAACAGCTAGAGACTTTATTATTGGCTATGTCTCTAAAAAACGTAAAAAGTCAAAAGAACTCACCACATCTCTCCTAGCTAAGATAAAGAGACTTGAACACTCTTTTTACTCATCTAGATCAAAAGAATGTCTGTCGGAACTCATTAATGCCAAATTTCAATTTAATAAGGAGTCAACGAATAATGCTTCCACCTACCTATTAAGATCCAGTGCAAAGTTTTATGGTGGACAGAATAAAGCCGGCAAGGTTCTAGCCAATTACTTGAAAGTTAAGCATAACAAATTAAACATAGAGTCTATTATGAATGCCCAGCAGGAATTAAAATATAAGGACGATGAAATTTTAAACGACATTTTTTGAATTCTACCAAACGCTTTATACTTCAGAAGCCTCCCCTACAGAACAACACATTTCTCGGTTTCTGTCTGACATTCACCGATCTCCCTCCGCTCAGCCTGATCTCTCTAGTTTAGAACTTGACCTCTCACAAAAAGAACTTCATACTGCGCTTGTGGCACTTAAAAAAGACAAAGCCCCCGGCCCAGATGGGTTCTCAGTTGAATTCTTTACACATTTTGCCTCCTTGTTAATTCCAAAGTTACATATATTGTTAAACTCCTTTCTCTCTTCGGGGAAGTCCTCTGGCTCCTTTTCTGAAGCCCTCATCTGCCTTATCCCCAAGGAGGGAAGGGACTTGAGATACTGTAAAAACTTTCGACCCATATCTCTAGTCAATGTTGATTATAAAATTTTCTCTAAATCTTTAGCTTTTCGACTAGACTCACACCTCCCGGACTTGTTGGGTTCAGAACAGTCGGGTTTCGTTAAAAGACGTCTTATCACAGACAATACCCGCTTGTTTTTTGATATATTATCTAAATCTTCACATGTCACGCATTCTTTGGCCGCTATAGCATTGGATGCCGAAAAGGCGTTCGATAGAGTGGAGTGGGCGTACCTTTTCCAAACCCTCAAGTGGTTTGGCTTTGGACCTAAGATTATTTCCCTAATCTCACTTTTATATTCCAACCCAAGAGCAGCAGTATGCGCTAATGGAACGTCATCCTCTTATTTTACCTTGGGAAGGGGTGTTCGCCAAGGATGTCCATTGTCCCCGTTTCTTTTTAACCTAGCCCTAGAACCGTTTCTTCTGCGGATCCGTCAGAATGAGGATATTCAGGGTTTTAACTTTAATGATACTCACATTAAATTAGCAGCATATGCTGATGATATATTGTTATTCATATCCCAGCCTCAAACTTCTATTCCTGCATTTCTAACTGAAGTCGATTCCTTTGCAGATGTTTCTGGGTATAAATTGAATAAGGATAAATGCGAAATATTACCCCTGACGAAATATACTTTTAAAGAAGATTTTACTCTCTCAACCTTTGCATGGCGTCCCCAATATATTAAATACCTGGGCCTTCATTTCACTTCCTCCATCCCAGATACAATTTCAAGATGCATGGACAATTGTATACAGAGAATATCGACTTTAACTGCTAAATGGCACCCCCTGTACTTATCATGGTGGGGCCGTCTTGACACCATAAAAATGATGTTGTCCCCCATAGTTCTCTACACGATATCTAACATCCCACTTTCCATTCCTTTAAAAAAAATAAAAAAATTAACTCTTTGTTATCCTCTTTCCTTTGGTGCAATAGAAAATCTCGTATGTCCATATCAAAATTGATCCGCCCAAAATCGGAGGGTGGTGTTAACTTTCCTGACTTTCCCTTATATCAAAAATCTTTTTTGCTTCGACAATCATCTAGATGGCTTTCACACTCTTCTGAGCATCACCCCTTATGGACTAAACTTGAGCTTTCCTTTTTATCCCCCTATTCCTTTCAAGAATATCTCTCATTCTCGCGAAAACCACAGTGTCTTTTGACCCCCATAATTAAATATACATCAAAGATTCTACAACCTGCACACTTCAATGATCCCATTGATGGCACTTTTCTCTCCAATTCCACGATTTGGCACAACAACTCGATATTGATACGTGATAAACCTTTTTATTGGAGGACGTGGAGGCAGAAAGGTCTAATATGGGTTCACCAACTATATCAACAAGACCAATTCATGTCCTTTGTACAAATTAAAAGCTTGTTTGGACTGCCGTCCTCCTCCCAATCTAAATATACACTTTTAAAGCAGGCCATTTTAGAAGCGTACACTCACTGCGCACCCCCAAACTCCTTCATTACCCCTTCTAATTCTCCGGTTGATAAATTACATTCCCTATTACAAGTTAACCCTAAAGCTTCTGCCATTTACAATTATTTACACGTTTCATGCACTCCACGGGACAAATCCAAAACAGAACTTTATTGGGAGAAGGATCTGGGAGTTGAATGGCCAATTACTTTTTGGAATAAGATATGGGATAAGATTAGAAAATCCTCGAGAGCTGCTAACACCACGCAAACACTCTTTTTCATTTATAATAGATTATTTTTTTCTCCAGTTGCTTTACACAAACAACACGCTTGCGTCTCGGATGCTTGCTGGACATGCTCTTCCCCTCACGCAGACATACACCATTTACTTTTTACATGTCCACCTGTTCAGGACTTTTGGGAAAAGGTTTGGGACCAAATTAACTCAATTTTTCATTCCCGATCTCCTTTTTCTGTTTCCGATGTATTTTTGGGTAGTTTATCCCCGATATGGTCAGACCATACATATAATACAAAAATCGTGGACCTCTTGCTGGCAGTTGCCTTTCAACAAATTACTAAAAATTGGAAGGACCTAACCAAATTATCCTATCAAGCTTGGTGGTATGCTATTTGCTACAATCACAGACTAGATACAGCCTTTGTGTATCCTATCACTATGGCCACGAAGCGTTTAAATTTATGGCTACCTGTTACAACATTCATTGAAGCTAGTGCTAGGGGCTCATTTTCTCTGGCTCCTATACAGCAGGAGGTCTCCAAACCCCCGTAACTTTCCTTTCTTCTTTTGCATTGCAGTTTATACAGTTTGTGATTCTCTATTTCATATTGTTATTAATTCTTTCTCTTTAGATGGACCAATTCTGATTGTACATATACTTACCTCTTCCTTATACTCAGAAGATATTTCATGTGATTAAGTATTGCCAATTTGCTTTATGTATTGAGATGTGCATATCCTTTAATAAATATATTTCCGAACTTAAAAAATAGTTAGAACTTGATATTGTGGTATGGAGATATTTTAGGTGTTGATATTCTGTCAGTGAACCGCTTTGGCTCCAACCCTAGCAGCTAGAGTTGCAATGGTGTGGCTTCCCTGAAGGCCAACCTTTGGAAAATTGAATAAAGCACTTGCTAGTTTTCGTTTCTTTGGTAGCTTGCTTATTGATCACGAGGGAATGGAGAAATGAAGCATCTTCTAACTTTTTTGAGTGGCAAAATTAAATTAAATGGTGTCTGGCCATGGAACAGAACTGCCACAAATGAAAAGCTTTGGTTGACTAGTTTAATAAACTCATGCTGAGATTGCTGCATTTGATCTCAATTAATTATTTCAATCTTCATAAGCAAAGGAGTTGTGAATTGGTTGATGTTTTATCACTGATTTGGTTGGATCTGTTGTATTCTTTCCCGCCCTTTGATTCCTAAAAAACATAAAATCTCAGATTTTGTGCAGCACTCTTCTGTGTAGTCTGTTTCACCGGATCTTGTGTGTCACTAAGCCACTGTCATGGTCGAAATGTTGTTGTTGAAATAAAGATATGCCTGTGTCACTCATCATTATTAGCGACAGCAGCTCTGTTGTGTACAATGGCTATCTATCTGGGACTTTCAGTTGTGCAATCTTAATACAATCACCCAATTTTAATCCCGGGCCTCGGAAATGAGTTCAGAGCTGATCCGAGCCACACACCTGCTCAAATAAAGCCCTGCCAATAAACTACGAAAGTTTTATTAAGTAAAGACCAGTTACAATGCTGCGAAGCCTTGATAAGGTGAGAAGTGTTGATTGAAAGAGTATCTATAAAGATGACATGCAATGGCTTCTTCCTACAGAACATATTTGACACGTTGTATGTTTTTCTAACTACAGGTAAATCCTAAAGCCATCTTTTTTGCTGTTTTTCATGTTTCTAGGGGCTGGGAACCGAGGAAAACTGCCTGATTGATTTCCTTGCCTCAAGAACAAACGGGGAGATCTTTCAAATCAAAGAATTCTACTCACTGCGTAACTACCAGTTTATGTGATACATCATCAGAAGATAGACATCCCAAACCCGCTTCCTCACGAAGGCTACGGGAATTCGTGCATCTGTTTACACTTCCGCTTACCACTGTCATGCAACTGCTCCCTTTACCCTCCCTCGTGCCCTTTGTCCTGACTATCAATGGGTGCCTTTTGATTCACTGCTGCCCAGATAACTTTCGTGCAATGTGTCACACTTTGGCGTTTTCTTTGTGTGCTGTGCTGTGTAAAGTCGTGCGTATGTGACACAGCGGCATGAAAATGTATCCTGTTTTACCACTGGGGGTCCATTGTAATTAATTTACAGTTTGGCTAGAATTTTAGTTGCTTTTCTCTTCAGAACGTGCGAAAATCTCTATAGAAAATGTCACATTTTTTTCCAACAGAATACAACAGTGACCTACAGGGTGACATTTCTTCTGAGACATCCGGTCATTTCAGAGACGCGCTCATGAACCTTGCCCAGGTACAGTCAACAAGTCATATGTTTATAAAACTGAGCCGTTTGTTTACTAGCTCTAAAATCATGGTAGCGAAAATTTCAAGAGTCAACAACATCAAATTAAACAAATATTGACAAAGATATTGGTTCAGGTGCTTCCATCCATTCAATCACTCCTCCATCAGCCTAGGCCCTCAATCACTTATCATCCATGCACTTACTCAATCACCCTTGCAGTCGTGCATCTATCCATTTGACAATTGCATCATTCTAGCATTCGTACACTCTCCTATCCACAATACCACATGCACAACAGAGACACTTTCCTTGATATCACACACACAATAAAGAGGGATTTTCATTAATCAGCTAGACCGGTTTCCTTTGTTCCTACTTTGTGAAGGGGGGGTGTGAGTCCATCCAGTAGTGTTTGATTGCTAGCCTGGGAAGGGTGTGATGTCAGGCCCATCTCGCTGCTTCCTTTTGCTGCCAACATCATCGAAAAGGCTTTCAACACCCAGCTAGCACACTTCATAGAAACCAACAACATCCTAGACACTTCTCAATCCGGATTCCACAGCAACCACAGAACCGAGACCACCCTCCTCGAAGCCACCGACGACATCCGCGCCCTCCTCGACCAAGGCCATACAGCAGCCCTCATCCTCCTGGACCTATCAGGAGCCTTCGACACCATCTCCAACCGCACACTAGCGACCAGGCTCCACGACGCCGGCATCCAAGGAAAGGCCTTAGACTGGATAGATCTTTCCTCTCAGGCAGAACACAGAGAATAAGACTCTTGCTCTTCCTCTCAGAACCGACAGAGATCAAATGCGGAGTACCCCAAGACTCCTCTCTCAGCCCTCCACCCTTCAACGTCTACATGGCCCCCCTCGCAACCATCGTCCTAAACCATGGGCTCAACATCGTCTCCTACGCTGATGACACCCAGCTCATCCTCTCCCTTACCAAGGAACCCGACATCACCAGACACAACTTCCAAGAAGGCATTAAAGCAGTCGCGACCTGGATGAAGAACTGCTGCCTGAAGCTCAACTCAGAGAAAACAGAAGTCCTCATCCTCGGCTCCACCCCCTCTGCATGGGACGACACCTGGTGGCCCCCCGCCCTCGGAAACCCACCCACCCCAACGGACCAGGCACGCAACCTCGGCATCATACTCCACTCTTCCCTCACCAGATCAACGTTGTATCCTCCGCATGCTTCAACACCCTCTGCACACTTCGCAAGATGTTCAAATGAATCCCCCTGACTCCAGGAAAACCGTCACACACGCACTCATCACTAGCAGACTGGACTACGGAAACGCCCTCTACGCCGGAATCAACAAAAAACTCCTCCGGAAACTCCAGACCGCCCAGAACGTTGCAGCCAGACTCATCCTCAACATCCCACGGCATAACCACATCCCCCAACACTTCCCCAATCTCCACTGGCTCCCCATCGAAAAAAGAATAACCTTCAAGCTGCTCACACATGCCTACAAAGCCTTCCACAACGCCGGACCCCAATACCTCAACGACCGACTCTCCTTCCACGTCCCCAAGAGAAACCTCCGCTCAGCCGACCTTGCCCTAGCCACCGTCCCACATTTTTACAGGAACAGAGCAGGTGGAAGATCCTTCTCCTACCTAACAGCCAAGACCTGGAACGAAGTCCCCCTTCACCTCCGACGGTGCCCGACACTGCACCAATTCAGAAAGGACCTTAAGACCTGGCTCTTCGAATGATCCCTATGGAGCTGAACACACCCCACCCCCAGCGCCTTGAGACCCTCACGGGTGAGTAGTGCGCTCTACAAAACCCAGATTGATTGATTGATTGATTGATTGAGCGTGCTGCCAGTACAGTTTGTCTGGTATTATAAGAGGAGTGTGAGAGTGTTTGTGGTAGTGTATAACTCCCGGACTGTGAGGGGTGTGAGACGGATATCAGAGAGTGAGACTACTACTCAGTGAGAGATGTGGGACTACTGTCAGTAGTGTGCGACTACTTATTTGCAAGGTGCCTGAAAGTGCTGACAGTAGTGTGGAGACTGCTAGTGGGTCATGGTTGCCAGAGTGCTGTCAGTAATCCCAGTCTCGTACTCTTTTATGGATGGATGTGAAAGCGTTGGTGTCTCTGGGGGGTGTAATGATGCGTACCTTAGTGTGTGACTGTTACTCTGATGGGTGCGGGAGTGCTTTTAGTAGTATGAGACTGCTAATTTGTGAGTAGAGTGAGAATGCTTCAGTTTTTGTATGACTGATGATCCTCGATAGATGTGAAAAAGCTGTCGGTATTAAGGGTGTTTTGCTTTTCCACCATAAGAGCCTTAAAAGTTTCCTTCATATTTTCATTGAGGCCATGGCTAAAAGCATGCTGTGTACTTGTTTAACAATGGACGAGTCTTTCAACTACGCAGCAGCAATCATTCCTAAGCAGAATTCTTTTCAACTACGCGTGAGCCATGATGGTCTACTTTCTCTAATGACAATGTCCCCGCTGCTTAATTTGTAAAAGAATAGGTGCCAGAGCCCTTGTCAGGAGAACACTGCAGCTTGCACCGCCCATTGCCCCTGCCGGTGACAGTACCAACACAACTAATAACCATCACACTCCTACAAGTGTGACAATTCAGACTATTCCGGGCACCCAACACTACAAGGATGGCTCGGTGGCAGGTATTAGTCCTTTTTAATGCATTAATAAACTGTTGTATGGCTCATTTCTAAACTAGACAGACAGCGCCACCATGTGGCAGACTGACATAAGTTCCGGTGTTGACAATCAAGTGCTGGTGCTGAGCACCGGAAACCACCGGCTCAAATTGAGCACTGCATTGCCCCAAGATTGTATGGGACATTAAAACCTGTAACTTGCAGGAGAAAAGTTCAGGAATCGAGACAGCATCATTGATGACCTGGAGTGAGGTGGTCACTCTAGGTAAGTGTAGCAAATTGCCCTTCACCTGTAGAGCACATGCGCAGTACTGTGAACTTGATCACAGCTGTTGGTTTGCCTCCAGGCAAGATCACTATAATATGCATTTGGCGAACAGCACATACTGGTGCATGCCCCTACGTGCACCATACTCATACTCTAGATATACCAGCAAAACTCAGCATAGAACACACCCACAGGTATCATCGCCCACTGGGATAGAAGAGCGGCAGCTTTGGGGAAAGCCCTGTAGCAGTAAACAATGCAAAACATCAAACATGTTCACCATGGGGGTGAAGTGGGGAGCACATCACAAAGGGAACACCTTGTCTAGAGTAAGGCCCATTGACAGATGTTTTTGTATCAACTTACAAACGGAATTGGAAAAACTAAATAGCCCCATGACTGTAGCTTTCTACTGTGGCAAAGTCATCTAGAATAGACCCACATTTTTACAATAAATTGCACTATAAAACAAATTATGTAAGAAGGAAGTAAAATAGTTTTAACGTTCATTGACATAGTACACTTACTACAACCCATTGGGATTACAGAAAATCCTATTCTAAACATTTTGCATTCTAGATTAGTATAGGCAGAAATTAATTTGTGAACTTTTGTTGAGCATGAACTATGCCAGTTAATTTGAGTGCTTAACCGTTGCAACACCATTTCCATTGACCCTTAGTCATGGGACTGCACCACGTAGGTGTAGTGGCTCTGTAAAGACATTTTTGCCAGAGGTACATACCAGCTATTTGAAGTTGATTACATATTACCTTATCATAGAAACAAAGGGCTCTGTAAAGCAATTAATAATACTTAAGAAACCAGTTTCTAGCTATTGATTTTACTTAAAAAGGTACATTCATTTACTCAAACTAAACATATAATTACAAATATACACAATGAAAACCAAACCTCTCTAGCCCACCTGAATAAGAGTTTTATGTAAGAAGGTCTCTCACGATTAAACAATGTAAAACTTCTTTTTAAAATTGTTGTGGCGTTTACAATGTACACCACCTCCATATTGTATGATCACATCGTTCACAGTTTAAAAAAACCTCTCTATTGTATTTTTCAGATAGTTCATAATGAAAAAAACATTCTTTCTGTGTTTTTCATGAGGTTACACTCCTTGCTTATGTATTTGAGAAGGGGTCTGTGTTAATAATTTCCCAATCAGTTTTGAGTTAAGGTATTACTTCATATGCAGGGTAACACAATTGCTTACAAATCGTATGCCCATAAATATCATCATCATCATCATAAAACTTTATTTCTGTCTTTACAACCATAAAACTGCAAATGCATACAGTACAAGGAGACAAGATAAAAAGCATACCAAAGTTCATTAGCTACAAATCATCAAGTTTTAACATGATAACTTTTCCTAGCCATTGATGTAACAGATTAGAGTTGGCTTATAAAGCAATTAAAAGCTGTGTCAACGAGAGCCTATGCCGCGATAGAACTAAGCAGCATGGCCCGCCATGCAGTCACAATGCTAAAAATGGCGCTATAATCAAAGCTAATAAACATATAATTAATTAAAATAGGGACTAAAAGATTAATTAAAAAGATTACAACATTTTCAATATGGACCTTCTAATGATCCACACTTTGCCGAGAAAATTGGCAAAACTGCGCAGGCAACTAGGAGACTAGAGTCCTATTTTAAAATATGCAACGCTTTGCGATGGCCGCCTACAAACAGGAGTTAGCCATTTCGCTCTCGGAGAATAGTACATGTGACACACAAAGCAAATGTGGCTAATTGACTCAGCAGCAAGTGGACAACCTGGACAAAACTGCATTATAGTGAGGGGCTGCCGCCAGGAGGCTGTGAAAGTATTCACCGGAAGGGAGCCAAATCTGAATTGCATATAGAACTTCCTGTCCTGCGGGATCGTAATGGCCTCCAGATATTGTTCAGAGACACCTAACAATTTGGATTCCATAAAATCCATTGTGAGGCGGCCCCAAGACGAGTAAGAAATAGAGGACTGGACCACCCAATTCCAATATTGTTTTTTAATCAGGTCTCTACTAGGCATTAATGCTGGGTCTTTTATGTCCCATGATCCCTCCAGCCCTATAGTAGTAAGCAGGGACTTCACCTTAGAGAGCAAACCAATTTTCTTAAAGTAGTCAAGAGCACTAACTTCAACAAGAGCAGCAGCATATGGGAGCAGCTCGGGAGTGGATTTTAAACGCAACCAAAAAAGTAGGGGGCATAGCTTAGCTTTTTCCACGATTGAGAATCTGCCCATATCCAGTCTTAGTGGGTGAAGGGGGGTGCTCTGAGGAAGTGAGCATAAGGCTCTCAAGAATTTGTTCTCTGTCGCAAGAAGGCCGTCCAATTTTTCGAAGCCCCAGAGTTCAGCCCCATACAATACTGAACCCACTGCCCTGTGATCATAAATATGGAGTGGGGCTACTACTGGTTTGCTCAGGGAGGTCCTATGCTTTTTAATACTACTGGAGACTGTCCAGATCGGACCCCGATAAGTCAGCATATAAAACAGAACTTAGGAGCTATAATTATGCAATTAAGAAGGCCAAAAGGGCGTATTTTGCACAACGAATAAATGAGAACACCAACTCTGTAAAAGAGCTATACAAAATAGTACGAGAATTATGCAAACCGACCTGTATGTCCCAAACCCTGCATCCTTCAGCAGAATGCTGTGAAATGATCAGTGAATTTTTTACAGATAAAATATGCACAATTTACTCGTTACTTAGCATCACTACCCCAGCAGATTCCATCAACTGGGAAAGTAGGGACCCTCATCCCGACGCCCCCGTACGCCTAGGTAGTTTTGTCCCCTTTACAGAAAATGAGGTCACCAAGGCAATGGGGGAAGTTAAATCAGGATCCCCTCTCGATCCCTGCCCACATTTCATTTTTTCACAGATCATACCCACTCTGGGCCCATACATCACGCAGCTATTTAACCAATCTCTGGAGACAGCAGTTTTTCCAGAGATTTGGAAACAGGCCATAGTGACTCCTTTGCTGAAGAAGGCGGGCTCAGATGTAAATAACCCAGCTAATTACCGGCCAATTTCTCAACTCCCTTATCTCTCCAAAGTATTGGAGAAGTTAGTCAATAGACAACTGTCCAACTATCTAGAGTCTAACGAATTACTGGACCCCTCTCAAACGGGCTTCAGGGCCACCAACAGTACAGAGGCAACTCTCCTGGCTGTCCTAGATGATGTAAGATCACTGTTGGACCAGGAAAGGCAGTAGCCTTGATCCTGTTAGACCTGTCGGTGGCTTTCGACACGGTCTCCCACCAGCTTCTATTGGAAAATCTGCACGAAAAAGGGATACACGCAAAAGCCCTTCAATGGCTCAGCTCATTTCTGAGCAACAGAACACAAACTGTGCAAATGGGTGCCTTCTCCTCATCTCCTAAAAATCTCAGTTGTGGTGTCCCGCAAGGAGCATCCCTGAGCCCTACCCTATTTAATGCCTATGTATCATCCTTGGCAAAAATTGGCACGAAATGGGGCTTTGGGATCTGCTCCTATGCGGATGACACGAAATTAACAATAGCCATCGGAGACAGGCATGAGGACACTAGGGCTAAACTCAACAACTGCCTCACTGAAATGGCAACCTGGATGTCAGAACACTGCTTAAAGCTCAACGCTGAGAAATCTGAAATCCTGCTTCTCGGCGGAGCCAACCATATCTGGGATGCGTCATGGTGGCCCCACCTCGCTGGGCAATGCCCCAGAACCCAAGCAGTGTGCAAAAAATGTGGGTGTCATCATCGATAATACCCTATCAATGAAGGACCACATGCGGACCCTGTGTGGTAGAAGCTTCGCTACACTGAAGCTTTTAAAAAAGCTCTTCCCCTGGATCCCACTGGAAAGCAGGAGAACAGTCACACAGGCCCTGCTTGTCAGTAGGCTAGATTATGGAAATGCACTTTTCGTTGGCATGCCAGACTACCTTTTCAACATCTGCAAAATGCAGCGGCCAAACTGGTGTGCAATAAAGGCAGATACAGCTCAGCGACGGATTGCTTGCGGTAACTTCACTGGCTGCCCATGCGTCAAAGAGCAAGATTTAAGCTCTTAGGACATGCACACATGGCACTCCATCACACCGGCCCTAGGATCCTTCAGAATAGAATTAAATTCTACACCCCGTCCAGGTGCCTAAGGTCACGCCTTCAGGCGCTAGCTGAGACTAAAAGGATCAGTAAGAGTAGGGCAGGTGGACGCACCTTTTCGTACCTCGCAGCTCTGCACTGGAACAAGCTTCCGCTGGAATTACGGCTGATCGAGGATTACAAGGCGTTCAGGAAGAATCTTAAAACCCTCTTATTCCCCAAGGACTGATGTCACCGATTTCAATAGACCAGCCTAATTCACCACCCTCCCGCTACACTAGCGCCGTGATATCCCTATGGGATGAATGTTGCGCTTTATAAATAAATAATCAAGACCCCAGTGGTCTGCCTATACTTGAGAGTCCGCTTCTTTACATGGTGCTTCCAGGACAAATCCTCGGAGAGAGTTACACCCAGATAATCAAAGGTGTTCACTCTCTCCAGGGGAATCCGACCCAGTGTCAACTTGCCTTTATATGTTTTGTGGGGATTCAGCATTATGAGTCTGCACAGAAGGCCTCGAAGTGATCTAGAAGCAGCTGCAGATGTCTGGGGGTCTTGGAGACTAGCAACGTATCATCAGCAAACAGTAGTGTTGTCACATTGACTCCCCCCAAAGTCGGTGCATCAGCAGGAATATCAGTAAGATACTGAACAACTCCATTTATAAAAAGCAAAAAGAGAGTAGGAGCCAGTACGCAGCCCTGTCGGACCCCCCTATCAACTCTTATCGGGTCTGTCAATTGGCCTTGGCTACCCCAGCGAACCCTTCCGTAATTGCCCTCATGAAGACGAACAACCAACACCAGGATCTCAAAAGGGAGGCCCATCTCCTTCAGGACGCACCAAGCTTGTGTTTGGGGATAAGGTCAAATGCAGACCTTAGGTCAATGAATGCTACTTATAAGCTTCCCTGTCCGATAATCACAGTCTTCCAGGCCAATAGGAAAAAGCGAAAAACCTGGTCAATAGTGCTAGTTTTCTGTCTAAACGCTGCTTGCAAAGGGGACAAGATGTTATTGTCACATATCTAGGTCTGGATCTTCATAGGGAGTGCAAGGGTAAGACCTTTTGAGCACTGTCAATCAGGCTAATAGGCCTGTAGTTAGAGGGCGTTGAGCGGCCACCCTTCTTATAAACCAGATTCCCCTCTGCTCCCTTCCAGGAAGGTCGTATTGGGGCACCTGCAGCTATTCCATTGGCTAATGCCAAGGTGTATAATGACCAGTTCTCAATGTCGCTAAGAAAGACGTCGCCAGGAATGCCATCTGGCCCCGGGGCTTTGGTCCTAACAATGGAGTTAATGCTGGACCTAATTTCAGCTAAATAGAAGAGCCCGCTAGTCTGGGGACAAGTATAGTCCGGATAGGGGCATCACTAGCAGGCTCACTAGGTCCAGTATATAATGAGGAGAAATGATCATGCGAGGTAGCAGTGGCAATGTTATTAGTGTGTGGTCGAGGTCTTTCTGCGTCTCCCCTAGTAACTAAAAGCCAGAACTGTTGTGAAGCATTCCTATGGCAAGCGTCGCTAATTGACAGCCATCGATTTGCTTCCCATTCCTTTTTCTCTCTAAGCAAAGCTGCATTAAAAGACCTCCTAGTTTCTCTCAGTTCAACCACATTGTTTGCTCTAATTGCAGTGGCCAATTTTGATCTGAGACTCCTACACTCCTGATTAAACCAGGCGAACTGTGGCCTAGTATTTTTGGAGGTGCCCTGCGGGCGTTGCGGCATTCTAAAGTGAGAGGCCAACTGGTTAAAAAAGTTAGTATGACAGGCCGCAATCTTAGCCAAACCACCAAGGTGCTCAGATAATGTATATATCTCTCTGGTACTATCCAGGAGATTAAGTTTAATTGCTTCTGATTTACCAGTATCCGTAGCTACACGTGCCCATTTGAAACGCCTATTATCATTGGTTCGGCATACCTCCCTAGTTGTAAGACTAGAGTTTGGGAGGCTTGAGCGTTTGGCCAAGGGTGATGTCAGAACGAGCTCAAGGGGGTTGTGGTCACTATCTGTGGTAGTCCCCACAGCCATATCGACCACTCCAGGCCACAGTCTCAAATCTAATAAGAAGTAGTCAATACGACTCATATTGGTGGTTCTATTATAGGTATTTTACCCCGTTTTATCAGATTTAGTACGGCCATTGGAGGCACTCAGGCCATACTCAAGATTTAGAGCATCGAGCTGCAGTACTGTTTTGGACCATTTTTTGATAGATGGTAAGTCAAGGGGGGGACAAGCCACAGCTCATCTTCCTCCCCACTTTCACATAAGTCCTCCATATCTAAAGGTTCAAAGGTGACATTAAAGTCACCAGCTATAATTAATGGGCACAGAGTGGCCCTAGCGTCAAGAAGATCTTCCAATTCTTGAAGAGTGGATGATCTGCATCCAGCCTTGGTTCCTCAGGCAAAGACATTAAAGAGGTCTACCCCTAGGATATTCCCACTCCTAATTTGGATCACTAGAATGTAAGGGCTATTGGTCTTAAGCTCTCGAATAGGGCAATGTAGTGCAATTTTTACCCAAATCAGCAATCCCCCAGCAGGTCGACCTGGTTTGCTGGTGATTGCTGGGCGATGGAACGTAATGTAGCCGGGAATGAAGATAGGGGTAGTAGACCAGGTTTCCTGGAGGATACAGATATCGTGTTGCTCGATATGTTGAATCCAGTGCACAAGGGACACCTTTGACCTCACCCCAGCCACGTTCCGTGATAGTAGACTAAGCTTTGTGGGCTGTCCTTGATCAATTAGATTAAAAGGTTGGTTTCCATCTGCCATGTGCCCTATTTGTACTTCCCAAAAAAACTACAAAAAATGTTACAGTGGTGCACTCCTGTTAATTTTTATATAAACCTTTTCTCAAAATCAATTACTTGGTGTGCGTCCCAGTCAATAGCGCTGTGTCTGGCGAGCGCTGGAAGAGTAAACCATCACAGTAAACCATCACAAGTTTGCCAGGTGCGGATAGACCGCTCCCAAGCTGACGGGCGCATTTAACTTCAAAACTGACATGTTTTTCATCCAAATTTCAAGTTTTATGTGCAATATTTCCAATGAATTGCAAACTTTCAATTAATTATCATCACTACTTGTACTTCCGGCAGGAGTGCAGCTGGGAGCAGAGTCCCCTCGTTAAGTCTGTCATTAACGGTCTGATGCTGTTCAGGAATCCCAAGGCAGATAGGCCGAGCATTTAATGGAGATGTAACAATAAAATGGCTAGCTTTATTTGTAATAAAATGAGTATTATTTGAGCTTGGCAAGTGTGAGTAAATGCCTGCAGGGAAAGCTTGGTGTGCAAGTCAGTCATTAGCAGCAAGGGGTGAGTCAGAAGCCAGAAGAGTGTCAGAGCGGTGGACTGGTAGCGACAGTGGTCGTGTAAAAGGTCTGTACTTCAGTTGGATACCAGTGGGGGTTGGTGAACTTGTCCTAGCCTCCAGTGCTATGCGGTTATGGGCCACATTCCCATCAACTAGGTGCAGTTCCATACAGTCCAGCTGGGAGTTGGGACGGGTTGCCTTTTCGCCCATATGATGTCTTCCCTAATCACTGATCGACACCCCCCCCCTCACATAGCGGATCCAATGTATTGATTTGTTAATTAGGGAGTCTTTACCTTCGTGCTTCACGTGAGATGGAACCTTGGGCACATTAGTCATATAAATGCTCATAGTGGGCCAACAGGTCTGTTCTCACCCACCACTACAGTTACGTTGAAACCCTTCAGCAATGGGAGATAAGAGAGCAGGACCAATGGTCGATGTCGGGCCCAGTATTTCAGATCGGCCAGTGCTAGCACACAACCTGGCATTTCTAAATACTGGTTCAGAGATATTCTTGCTAACAGAGTTTATGGGATGCTGAACAGGTACTGGCATTAAGGGGGCTAAGCTACTGGTTTGTTCTATTGGTTCTCTAATTGTCTGTTTACGAAGTTGGGCTTCAAAATCTTCTCTATCTAATAAAGGTTTACTCTGATCAGTAAGGGCTAGGACTACTGTTTTTAATGAGTTGACTTCATTCCTCAGTTCTGCTATGATCCTAGAGGTGTCCTGACCCTTCAAGACTGACTCGTCTGCGAGAGCCTCACCCCTACGAATAGCTGTTACTCTTTCTCTAACCTCCGTTACCATTCCCTTTTTAGTGAAAGCAGGCAACTCCCCAGTCCCTTCCCCCTGTAGGGTACAAGTCGAATGCTGAAGCGGGAGGAACCTATTAGATAAAACAATGTCAGTGTTGGTGTCGATGTCAACTGTAACCCTGTCTGCATCAGTGGTAGAGAGTGTAGGAGACCTTGCCTCCACTCCGTCAGTGACGGTTGCCAATTGAGGCACTGTGAGATGACTGGGGGAAAGATTTTTGGTACTGCGTGTGTTGGGTTTATTAAACATTAGCGGGATGCGTTTTTGAGGGTTACGGTTTGGACTAATAGACATAATAGAGGGGGCAGGGGGATCTAACGAGGCTGGGTGAATAGCTGGAACTAAAATGTCCTCGCATTCGAAAATGCGATCAAGAACACAATTACTCCCTGCAATTTTGCGGGCCTGTTTAGTTTTACTAGATCTTAGCCGAACTCCCCCACTCCCGCCCCCACCCTCACAGTAGATAGATTTCCTTTTCCCCATAGAAGTGCTTGAAACCTAGTTTACAAAACAAATTAAAATTTGAGACAAATATGATATAGGTACATGCAATCCCACAAGAATTCCAGCAAAGCTCCTGCACCAAATACCCTACCACTCCAATGACCCTGGGCTCCAATAAGGAATTTCAGCAGGAGCCCAACAGTAATGACCTTAATCACACCTACATACAAAAATTACCCCCATGAGGGCTAAGTGTAAAACAGTTGCGTAGCTGGAGGACTCAACTCCAGAACAGACCACGAAGGATGGCCAACATGCAGAAATATTAATCGGGTGACAGTCTAATGGAACGCAATAGCTCACAATTTTGCTGCTGAGACCAAGAACCAAGGGAAATGGCCCTGCCCTGCCTCTTCCTGGCAATGACAGGCAAGGACGGACCCGCCCTTGACCTTGGCTTTGCCTGGTGCGGCCCGTGCGCAACCCGCACAGAGGGGGCTAGTGATTGACTTTATGCACCTCCAGGCGCGTCCGTGATACGGCAGAGGCGTGGCAATGGAGGGGGATCCTGGGGGATGCAGTCCCAATGCGGCAACAAGAAGCGGGTCCCGCGCAGTAGGGGCTCGCGATTAACTTTATGTTCCTCTGGCGTCTGTGATGCGGCAGAAGCGTGGCAATGGAGGGGGAGCCTGGGAAATGCAGTCCGTGCCCCTGGCTCCCAAGGCGGCAACAAGAAGCGGGTCCCGTGCAGCGGGGCTCGCAATTGACTTTATGCGCCTCCGGGCATGTCCGTGATGCGGCAGAGGCATGGCAATGGAGGGGGAGCCTGGGGGATGCAGTCCGTGCCCCTGGCTCCCAATACGACAACAAGAAGCGGGTCCCGCGCAGCGGGGGCTTGCAATTGACTCTATACGCCTCCGGGCGCGTCCGTGATGCGGCAGAGGCGTGGCAATGGAGGGGGAGCCTGGGGGATGCAGTCCGTGCCCTGGCTCCCAATGCGGCAATAAGAAGCGGGTGCCCATAAATATCAATCCATGGACAGAGCCAAAGGCCCTCTCTCTGTCTGTTTTTAAAATCTTTTTGAAGATTACATGATCACTGGCAGACAGCAAAAACTGTCTTAACCAGACCTATATATATATATATATATATATATATATATATATATATATATATATATATATATATACATTAAAAATAAGGAGGTTTGAAACTCATCTATTTTCATCAGAATTTTTTTCAAAACAGAGAAATTAATTTTCCTTTGCAAATAATTCGCATCACATGCCTCCTGTATCAATCTTACCCCAAAACGTATTTTTATATATATTGTAACAATTGTATCAACTTTTTCCACTAATAATGTAACCATGTATCTCAATTCTTTAATTCACAAGGACGAAAGATACACACATGTAACTCCAGATCATGACCACTTATGGTAACCACAGAGCTGTTTGCATTGGTTGAGGTTTACAATGAAGTACTGTCATAGCATATCTGAGAAAAAAAATGCTTTTAGTAACAATATTTAGAAACGTTAGAAATGTTCCTCTTTGTACTGGAAATTCTCGTTGCACTGTATCCGAGTCTTCAGAACTACAGCACTCTGATAAATCTATCCTGGGGAGCAGGGAAAGGGGCGCAAGTCCATTAAATCTAATATAAATTGTTGTTGACTTTCCTTACCCTGAAGATACTCCTGCCTGACTACTTACTAGGAAATCACTGTTGCAGCACTCAGGGAGTACCACGGACTATAAATGGCATTGCACAAATCGATGGTAAGGTGGATAACTGACTGCGACCAACAAATCTTGCACAGCCGCCTTTCTTTTGGATACAAGCCATGATTGGTTGAAAGGTCAGCCATGATTTTAATATGAGTGATGGAGATAACTGCTGGAGTTCAAATGCGATTTTGAAGACTGGAAGTTCGTTTTGTTTTTACATCAGTAATGAAAATGGATGATGTTGTTTTTGTGTGTTTCTTGTACAGGGAGTCAGGGAGGAGGGCTACAGTGAGCCTGCCATGGCGGCTCAGGATGCAGCAGTAAGTCTTCCAAGCTGTACTCATTATCAAAGCATGGATCGATATTTATTTTTAAGGCATGTCTTTAACAGAAGGCATATTTTATAACTTCTGCTCTTGTGATGCCTCAGGTGCTGTGGGATGCCTGCCAGAGAAGAACAGGAGAGCACAAACATATGCTTCAGATGATCCTCTGCAACAAGAGCTCCCAGCAGCTGTGGATGGGTAAATCCTGCTTAAAAAACTACAAAGACAGTCTATAGTAGTAGAATTATGGATAAAAAAGAAGCTCGAAATGAAAAAATATATATTTTGTTAACAAGCAAAGATTTCACCACTCGTGATTTTAATTTCACAGAAGCGCTGTCTCCTAGAAAGTTTTAGCAACCGCCAGACACTAGAATCAATGTTGTAATGTAAAGATCTTCAAACAGGACGTAAATAATGCAGAGGTATAATGGTGGTTGAAGTTGTTGGGAGATGAAAGCCTCGCTCGGGGAATATAGAACGCTTACGAAGCACGAGCTTGCTGCCAAGAGAGCCATTACCCCTGGCAGTACTAATGTGCACTAATCACACATTCTGCGTCTTTGAAGCGTTTCAGGAATTTCAGAACATCTCCGGGCAGGACCTAGTGAACGCCATGAGTGAATGCTACGACGGATACTTTCAACAGCTCATGGTTGCAATAGGTAAATAAAGACTTGGGATCAGTGTGTATATTATATGTACGTATTAAATTATTATGACAAATGTAAAGTTGCTTAAGTACGCAATTATTGTTATACCACTGCTCTCTTCCATTCTCTGTAACATGTTTAATTCTTATGTAAATTTAGTCAATATTGAAGCTTTTTCCAAACACAAGTACTCATTTACACGAATGCAGAGAAAGTTATATCAGGGAGGACCAGGAATGTCATCTTGGAGATCGCAATTGGTTGCAGAATTGGGGTTCCTTAACACCACAATGCTCCCGCACCTATAGCCAGGGCTACATAAAGTATGCGGCAGAGGACGATCAAATTATGTGGCAGGGTTGAATAAATTATTCAGCAACAAAAGCCGATTTGTGCGGTGTAAAGCACCACATTTTGTGATAGTCTTACTTCTCTATTTTGTGCACAATTCTTATCACTGTCAGGGAATAGGTTTCACCTCATCAGTACCAGTTTAACACCCAAATGAAGCAATAAGCAAATCTGCGGATTCTGCAACAGATCCTGGATACTGTGGCAAATGCAAAATTATGCAGAAAACGCAGGGGCAGGAAAGTCACATAACTAATGGCCCTGCCTATAGCTTTCAAATGAGCCATCTCCTGTAGCATCAACTGGACTAACATAAGGTCCCTTTGATACTCCCCCTGCCCTCATTCTGAAATCAAACATTGGGCATTCTGTTGCTCAGCAAATGATGGCAGGGGTGTCAATTAGGAGTGACACAGTAGCTCCTATGTTCGTCCTTGAGACTCTTCTGTGCGTCTTTTATATTCCTTGGTGAAACTTTGAGGTTACACAGTAATTATGCACTTATTCTGCTGTTTTTATAAGGCTTCTCTTTCTGTGGTGAATATTGGACATTACAACACATGCCATTACCACGCATGTCTTTAACACGCATGTGATGCAAGATAGTCACCTTTACAACATTGTACAGGTCAAACGTAGGAGCTATTGTGTCACTTCTAATTGACACGCATGCCATCAGCTGCTGAGCAACAGAATGCCCAATGTTTGATTCCAGAATGAAGGCAGTTGGATATATATATATATATATATATATATATATATATATATATATATATATATATATATGTTTTTGTGTGGGGGGGAGGGAAGTGCCCCTTTTTGAAATGGTCACCCCCACTTTTTGCCTGGTAAATTATGTGATTTCGACTGAAAGTGCACTGGGTTCCTGCTAACCAGGTCCCCGGTGCCAGAGCTCTTTCCCAAAACTGTACAACTGTTCCTCCAATTAGCAAAACCTTTAGCACACTCCCCAATTGGCAAAACCTTTAGAACTCTCTGTAAGTCCCTAGCAAATGGTACCCTGGTACCTATGGCCTGAGGTACTAACGAGGGTCCCTAAGGGCTGCAGCACAAATTGTGCCACCCTAAGGGACTCCTCACCAAGCACATGCATCACTGCCTTTGCAGGCTGCTTGCCTTGGTGCAAACAAAAGGGAAAACATGACATGTCACACACCCCTGTGTGCCATAGCTCTATTACTGCATGGAATATTTGTAAGTCACCCCTACAGGAGGCCTGACAGCCCTAAGGTAGGGTGCTGAATATTACATGTGAGGGCATACCTGCATAAGCAGATATGCCCCTGTTCTGGTCAGTCCTATTACTGCCAGTACAACTGACCAGGGAATCCATTTTAAAACATGTGCTGGACACTGGTGAAAATTAATTACCCTGTTACATGATGGTTTCACTTAAAAGAGGGATGTTTGGTATTAAACATCTCGTAATGATAAACCCACACTGATGCCAGTGCTGGATTCATCAATACATGCACCCATAGGGCACCTTAGAAGTGGCCCCTGAAAACCTACTAGCCTCTGGTGTACTTGCTAACTGGTTTCTGCCAGCCTCCCACCCGTGACACTGTTCTGACCTCCTAGGGTGAGAGCCTCTGCTCTCAGGAGACCCAGAAAAACAGCTTATCCGGGAAGAGGGTGTAACACCGCCTCCCAGAGGATGACCTGCTGATTAGCCTTCCCTGGGCGGCAAGCCTCAAAGGTCTGCAGCCTTTGAAATGTGAATCTGGCTCCCCCTCACAGGAGAGGAAGCTCTCCCCTTTGTCCAGAGCCCCCTTGGCACCTGCACAGGCAGGAAAATTAGCTACTCAGGAAGGCATGCCACCTCAAAGCTAGTACCACCTCTAAGGTGGGCTACTGTGAGGTGGACACGATTTTTCAGAAGTAGCCATCTTTGTGATGGTATACTTAGGAATTTTGGAACACTGTTATGCCCACTTCCCAAAGGAAGTGGTCATTTAGGGGGCGTAGTGAACCCAAAGGTCAGTAGCCCATTCACTACTACCCTGCACTTCCCTAATGCCCCTAAAATTAAGTATTTAGGGGAGCCCCTGGCACCAGAGGAGCAGATCTTGATGACCTATGAAGAAGGACACAAAGAGCCGCAAAAGCAGAAGGCTGAAGAGAGCACCTGACTTGGCCCTAGCCCTGCTGTCCTGTCTGCTGTTCTCTGTCGAACCTGCGCCAAAGACGACGTGTCCTGCAGCTATGTGCCTCCAAAAACCTGAGAGAACTGCATGCATCCAATAAAGACCAAGACCTTCCGAAGAACAGCGGAACTGTTCCCTGCATCCTGCAAGAACTTCAAAGCAAAGACTCTGAGGCCGCCAGAACTGCCAAAACCCGACACCTGAAGCCACCACTGCACTCGTCGCCTCCAGCCCAAGTGTAAGTAGGCCACCGGTGTCAACATCGTGGTTTCAACCCTCGTGGACTACCCAATGTCGCCTGTATCCTCTGCATACAGGCCCACACAACAGCGACTGCTCCCGGTAACAAAACTCAACGCCTAACGACACCGCTGAATCCATTGCCCCCGGTCCGTGGAGAAGAGGACCCCAGATGTCCCTACATCCCCGAGCATCGCAAGCCTTGAACCCCCCTGTTCGTTCACCCGACTCCCTTCCAGGCAGAGCCTGCAGCCTCTTTTCGCAGTGACTGATCTCCATAGAAACATATTGGGCTCCTGATGCTGTTTTGCACCCTGCACATGGCTGCCCTCATGCCACTGATGGTGTACTGCTGCCTTGGACCTTGCCCACCACTCACCTTAACTCCTGGAGATTGGTCTTGTAAGTCGCGGTACTATACCTGTTTGCAGAACTTGTTCTTCCTTCCATAGGATAACATTCCAGAACTCAGAAATTGCAGTGTCCACTTTTTAGAGTGAAAAGAATTTATATTTAAAAACATACTTACCTGAATGATTTTTCTCTCATGCCTAAACATATATAAAGGTACTTGCTATTTTTATAAATTGGTGTGGATCTCCATCGTGGGTTATGTGTGCATCTGCAAATCTCTTGCACTCCTCTGTGTTGAGCCTAAGGCTGCTCAACCACTATCCTATAACAGAGCACTTTGAGATTGCCATAGTAAGCCCTGTCCACTAATAAGGGAACCCCTGGACTCTTTACACGGTATATTAGATTTTTGATATATCACATAAAGATCCAGCTTCCTACATTGGTGGTGCAGCGGTTTGATTCAAGACTTGGCATTTGCTGCCCCACTTGGTTGATAAGCGATTACACAGAAGAATCCAAAATTGTCTCTAGCTAAAAACTTTTTTTCAATTTTCGAATTTTTAAAAAATTGTTTTAAAATAGCTGTTAGGGCCTTGGTTAAGTCCCTTTGCAAAACTGTTTAGAATTGAAAAAAAACTGTAAAGTAAGTTAGACCTTTAGAAAAGTACTTAGCAATTTTTTGGGTAAAGTTTAAAAAGGTCTCAACTACTTTAACAACCATGTCTGAACCAGGTCCTTCCCAGGAGCTCAACCTGGCACCCTATGAGCACCTTAGGGTACCCCAACTTAAGGAGCTCTGTAAGGCATGGAAACTTGCCGTGGGACCTAAGCCCACAAAAGCTCGTCTGCAGCAGTTGCTGGCAGAAAACGACAAGGCCCTAGCAAGTAAAGGTTCCCCTACTGGGGATCGGTGAGGAAGACAAGGAGGTGGCTGAGATTCAACACTGATTCCATTACTACCCCTCAGAAAGCAACTCCACTGGGAGCACTCCTAGCAGTGTCCCAGAAGAGGCAGACACTCAATATGCAGATCTTCAGAAACTAGCCACGAGGATAGCATTAGAGGCTAAACTCCTGGCTATAGAAAAGGAAAAAATTGAGGTAGGCCTAGGACCTACCTCTGGTGGTAGCAAAATTATAAATAGGGAAGAAGGTTTTGACCCTAAAATCCCCAAAGGGATTGTCCCAAATACTCAGAGGGGGATGAGAGGTCCATAAAATGAAACAGCTGAACAAGAAGTATTGGTGTTCTCTTCTTTGGGAATTGCCCTCAGGAAAGTGTAGGGATAGGCCCCTGACACTAAAGGAGTCTTATGACCTCATGAGGGACAACCTGATTCAGAGCTTTGGACTCACCACTGAGGAATACAGGCTCAGGTTCAGGGAGACACGAAAAACCCAGAGTCAGACCTGGGTCAATTTTGTAGACCTTTCAGTGAAAACACTAGGTGGCTGGTTGAAAGGTAACAATGTGCATGATTATGATGGTCTCTATAATTTAATTATGAAAGAGCATCTATTGAGTAATTGTGGGCAGGAGAAGTTAAATCAGTACCTGGTAGACCTAGGTCCACGTTCTCCTCAAGCGTTGGGGAAGAAGTCAGACCACTCGGTCAAAACAAGGGTGAACAAAACTACCACTGGTGGGGGTAACCAAAAGAAAGGGGTTGCTAAGACCCCCCACCTGCCCCTCCCAGTGAAAGACAGCGACCAAAACAAGACAAAAGCAAAGAGTCTTCAAAAGGCCCCCAAAAACCTGTTCACACAGGTGGGCCCCGAAACTCTACGCATTCTAAGGGTAGGTACCAGGGTAAGAACTGGGATCCCAAAAATACTTGGTGTCATGATTGTAAGTCTCTTGGACACCGAACTGGAGACCCTAGCTGTTCCAATAAAAATAATACCGCTTGTGCACCTGCACAAAATGCAGTGGTAAGTCTCCCGATAGGATCACAGGTGAGCCCTGACCATGTCAGAGAGCTCACTGAGGCAATTCTAGTCTCAGAGGGTGGAGTGGGTGTAGCTGCACTGGCTGTCTGGTCCAGTAACCTGGAGAAGTGCAGACAACAGCCATATATTAATGGGGTTAGAGCTGAAGCACTGAGAGACACTCGTGCCAGTGTCACCATGGTGACTGAGCAACTAGTGTCTTCAGAATAATACTTGACTGGTGAGACATATGAGGTCCTCAACACTGAAAATCAGGCTAAGGTGCACCCCATGGGTGGTGGTATCCTTAGAACGGGGAGGGGTTACTGGCCAAAAGAAGGTGGTGGTATCCTCAGCTATTCCTGTACAGTGTCTGCTAGGCAATGATCTGGAGTTCTCAGCATGGGCTGGGGTCAAAAGAAAGACCCATATAACTTTGCTGGGTATACCTGAATGGGTGTGTGTGAAAACCAGAGCACAGTGTAAAGTCCAGGGTGAAAAAGAAGAGTTGGAGCCTGGGATAATGGCCCAACCTTCCAAGAGGAAAGGCAAGAAGACTGGGAAACCAGCTTCTGTACAGATACCAGCGGGAACTGACCCCAGGAGCTTGGGCCTTACATGGTGGAGCTCTTGGGCCGAGGGGTACCCTCTAGGGAAGATCTGTGCCAGGGACAGAGGACATGTCCCACTCATGAAAGCCTGAGACATCAAGCAGCTGATCAGAAAAAGGGAGATGTAAGTGGCTCTCACAGTACTTATTGGGAGCAGGGACTCCTTTGCATTGAGGCCATATACCCCAAAACTGGTGCCACTAGGAGAGTGGTAGTGCCTCAGCAGTTTAGAGAGTTTCTCCTCACATTGGCCCATGACATCTCCCTAGTTGGGCATCTTGGCCAGGCCAAGACTTGGAGTAGGTTGGTGAACCACTTCTACTGGCCGTGTATGTACTGATCTAGCGATCTGGGACTAATAATTTTCTACAGACAAGGCCCAATTTCATTACTCAACAAGTCCCTTCACGCTGGGTTAGTGAATTACTAAACAATTTCCAAACTTACCAAAGACCAAATTGTATCTTCATTCCTAATATACCAATTATGATGATACAATCTTTATATAGTTGACAATCAATCAATCAATCAATCATGTCACTTATAAAGCGCACTACATACCCGCGAGGGTCTCAAGGCGCTGGGGGAAGAGGGGGGTGGTGCTGCTACTGATCGAAGAGCCAGGTCTTGAGGAGTCTTCTGAAGGCCAGTAGGTCTTGGGTCTGTCGGAGGTTGGTGGGGAGGGTGTTCCAGGTCTTGGCGGCGAGGTGGGAGAAGGATCTGCCGCCGGCGGTCGTTTTCCGGATGCGGGGGACTGTGGCGAGGGCGAGGCTGGTCGAGCGGAGCTGGCGGGTGGGGGTGTAGAAGCTGAGTCGTCTGTTGAGGTAGGCTGGTCCGGAGTTGTGGAGTGCTTTGTGTGCGTGGGTGAGGAGCTTGAAGGTTATCCTCTTGTTGACAGGGAGCCAGTGCAGGTCTCTCAGGTGGGGTGTGATGTGGCTGCGTCGGGGGATGTCGAGGATAAGACGTGCAGAGGCGTTCTGGATGCGTTGCAGCCGTTTCAGGAGCTTAGCCGTCGTTCCTGCGTAGAGGGCGTTTCCGTAGTCCAGCCTGCTGGTGACGAGGGCCTGGGTGACTGTTTTTCTTGTTTCGGTGGGGATCCACTTGAAGATCCTGCGGAGCATTCGGAGGATGTTGAAGCAGGATGAGGAAACGGCGTTGACCTGCTTAGTCATGGAGAGGGTGGGGTCGAGGATGACCCCTAGGTTGCGTACGTGGTCGGTGGGTGGCGGGGCTGTTCCCAGTGATGTTGGCCACCAGGAGTCGTCCCAGGCTGAAGGGTTGGAACCAAGGATGAGGACCTCCGTCTTGTCCGAGTTCAGCTTCAGGCGGCTGGTCCTCATCCATTCGGCGACGGCCTTCATTCCTTCGTGGAGGTGGGCTTTGGCGGTGTGAGGGTCTTTGGTGAGGGAGAGGATCAGCTGGGTGTCGTCGGCGTAGGAGATGATGTTGAGGTTGTGCTGTCGGGCGACGTGGGCGAGGGGTGCCATGTAGATGTTGAGGGACAGGGTTTGGCAAACTAATTCTTAGTTCTAAAATACTCATAAAACTAGAATAAACACCTCTAATGAAGACAGACTCATTTATGTATTCATAATGTTTATCTAAATAATGTGAAATAAATGCTCATCAGTACCAAAATACAGTACAAATCATAGATAATCACAGAGTAACAATATCAGAGAAATAATGACAAAAATACATCTCAAACTGACAGTGCAATAAAGGAGTGGAAAGGCGAAGAGACAATAAGTTAAGAGACAAATTACATTTGCAAATGATTATGCAAATTCAGTTTTCTGACTATACTAACCCAATTGAAATAGGAAAACTACTCTCTGGCCATGAGAGCAGTAAGGGCCCTCAAGAAGATTTGAAATGGCAAAGACTAAATCAGGAATCAGCAAACAGGAACAGCCAGCTCAAGAATAGGAGACAGCAAACAAGGCCTCTCCTCACGCAGGTAGGAAAGCAAGCCACCGACTAACCTAACCCCTCCCACCGGGAACCTCAATTATACCCTAAAACCCAAATGTCCAACCCACATTCGTGTCAGAACATAAGGTTTCTCTACACATGATTGGTTAAGGAAGGGGTTGTACTGTCACACCATTCTCGTCATGTCCATTTCACTCAATGTCTTATTATTTATTTATTCAATTTATCTACTTCCACCCTAAGAAATACAAATTCAAGCCACTGTCATAGTATTCATTTCCTTCATTCCGGTCATGTAGCAAATTCTGTATCACATTTGTCCGCTTGTGCCGCATTCAGAAAAAAATGTTCCTTCACTCGATGAAAAAATTGTTTCTTCATGCAAACTCTTGGCAGGCACACAGGACTTATGAAGGACACTCATCTTCCACCTTCCCCTTCTCGTTCAGAATTATTTTTCATATTTATTTCTTATTTTCCATTAACCCAAAAGTTTCCTGCAGAACAGAAAACCATGCTTCTATGGAAAACAAACACAGGCATTATTAATCACTTATAATGCTTTCCATTACGCGCCCTCCCAGTGCTGCATCTATCCATGTGCAACCCACATTAATATTATTTTCCTATCAACGGTTAATAAAGTGCACAAAAGAAGCATTAGTCCATTTATTTTTCATTTGTCAAGAAGCATTTGCGGTCTACTTCAGTGCTTTAGTTTATGCTTGCGCAATAGAATTTTCCCTCATGTTAGGCCCTTTCCTGTATAAGTTTTTCACTGCACACGGTTAGTAAGTGTTACTGAGGGTTCAATTCAAGCAGGTTTTCTTTCGCAAAAACCCTGCTTCATCAATCCCCCCTTTGATGGCATTTTAAGCCATCACAAAATACCCACCAATACAAATTATCACTTTCAGAAAGCAGTTGTTCTCTCTCGCTTTACCATTATTCCATCTAAATCCTTCATTATTTCATAATAATTTCCTTTCCTGTCCTCTATTTCTATTTCTTCTCTCTTTCTCTTTCTTGCTCTTCGTTTCACATCAGATGTCTCCTTTTTGCATTTACAACACTTATGAATCAGAAAAATCATTTGTATCACTGTAGCTACTGCAATGATAGGTGTTATTTTTCTCCCTAATACACTATTCCCAAAGGTAGAAAACCAATTACCCATAGAAGAAAAACTCATTCCAAGTTTCTCCCAAGCACTGTCAACCTTCAATTCGGCCATGTTCTTGGTATACCCCTCCAGACTCTTACTCTTATCAGGGATATAGGTACAACATTGTTGTATTTTCAACATGTTGCAGACTCCACCCTCTTTAGCCAATAATACATCAAGGGCAAGTCGATTTTGTAAAACCATAGACCTAATCGCAACCATTTCGGTATCAATCATCAAAAAACCACCAGCAGTGTCTGTTGATAAACGATCACACTGTGGACAATTTTCTAATTTTATGTGAATTTTAAATGACTCCAACTGAAGGTATCAATGCTCCAAAAATATCTCCCACTATTTCTGAAAAACTCGCTCCTCTCTTATTAGGTATTAATTCATTTTTTCCTTCATTGATTTTATCATTCTTATCCAAATGATACACTTTGGGAAATACTATCCCCATATAGCAACATCCATACCAGTGTGCAGGCAACCTATAGTAGGCATTTTTACCACACACATGATAGATTCCCGGAAAGACAGGATCATTTCCTCCTTTTATTCCCCATCCTTCCGTAATTAGGAAAGTATGATCACACTCACTAGAACCAATGAAATAATTATTATAATCAGTTTTTAATTTAAGCAAGCAAAGCTTCCCTCTATGATGCCAGTCCAAGGTCATTGCAGCGTATGTCTCACCCTTTTTGTAATTTCCTTCTCTGAAAGCCCATGGAGGTACATGAGACTTTTGCTCAGCAGCCTTTCTCTTGAAATCCTGCCTTCTATCCGCTACCATGTTAATGAATTCTATTTCTTCAAACCGCAATTTACATGTTAGATTATGTCTATGTGCATATACTGTATCTATTGTCCTTGTTGTATGAAAAACTTCGCAGGCCCCATTTTCGCCCCCTTCGCTCCCGTGGCCGCAGGAGAGCCGCCGGAAGGGAGGAGAGGGGCTGCAGCTGATCAACGGGGCTCCCGTGGCGAAGGGAGAGCCCCGCGTGTTGCTGCACCGGCCCAGAAGAGGAAATCCAGGCGGGAGCCTACCCCGCCTGCATGTCACCGGTAACGCGAGGAGAAGGAGTCCTGAACCAGCCCGGTGAGTGGGGCTGGCTCCAAAGTATTTCGGGTGCGGGGACGGGCAGCAGAAGAGCCCCGTGACGTGGGGCTCCCCGAGGCACATTGTTGGTGCCTGAGTGGTCCCGCCAGAGAGCGGGCAGCTCCAATGATGGGCACAGTAGTTTCAGGGCCCCAGTGGGGGTCCCGAGGGCCAGTGGTGCCCGTGCCTTCTTTTTCTGATTTCTTGTTCCTGAGCAGACCGGCAGAGAGCGGGCCGCTCCAACGAGGGGGCATATTTGTTTTTAGAGGGCCCGTGCCCCTTCCAGCTTGGCCATTCTTACAGCTGCCCCGCCTGCAAGAGGGCAGCTGCACCGATGGGGGTAATTTGATTTAGAGAGCACAGTCGTGCCAGGGCCCCTTTACTTTGTTTACAGCTGCCCCGCCTGATAGAGGCCAGCTGCGACGTTCTGGCTATCATTGTTTATAGAGTCCCAGTCGGGCTCTCAGGGCACAGTCAGTGCCAGTGCCTAATTTCCTTCACAGCTGCAGGGCAATTAGCGGCAGCTGCAACGTTTAGGCTATCATTTCTTTGGGGGCATTTTTGATGGGACAGGAGTGAGATACACTCCTCTGCCCCAGCGCAATTGCGCACTTTTGGTTTCTACTGCATTGGCAGCCCTGACATTATGGACATAGGGCATTTGGGCCCTCTGAGAAGGCCAGTTGGCCAGGGGGACTATTAGGTTGAGAGGGCGCCAGGCCCTAATGTGATTTATGTGGTGCGCAGGAAATGGGATTCATGTACTGTGATTTATGCACTGTGATTTACGCCTAATGTGATTTGTGATTAGGAGGTTATGGTCTAATATGTTTAGGCTTATGAGGTTGGCGCATAATGTATTTTACGCCTAATGTGATACGGATTGCATAATATGATTTATGTTGCAGGATATAATGCTGAGTACAGTGTTTTGCCAGTAATTGCTGGTTGTGTTCTACATTTACTATTTGTGCTTGTGATGGTTTTGACAGTGGCCCAATTGGCCCTGTCATGTGTATATAATCCCCTGTAAATATTGCCTAGTGCCAGTTGGCACAGTGTATATTGTGTGATCACTATTCTAATGTGTTTATGATAATACAAAGGCTATTTATATATATAACCTTGTGTGGAGTTCCTTTTGTGGTGTGCCCAGTGCTTTAAATGGGCCGGTACTCACCGGTACTGAGTACCGGCACTTCTTAAATTTACCGAGTCGAGTACCGGCACTTCTCCGCTGTCAAGGAGAGTACCGGTACTCAGGGTCAGATTAGAAGGTGGGCAGCTGCGTGCCGTTTGTTTGGCAGCATGTTGGCCGTTGCCTTATTTATTCAGGTTTGGCAAGCTGCCCGATGCGGCCTCTGCTCCCTTCCTACCCAGATGGAGGCTCTCCTTGTCCTCATCACCCCTGCTAGGCATCGATGCTGGGTCCGTGGAACGCAGACACAAAGGGTCATTTTCACCCTTTGGCCTCCCACTGGGGTCTGACTTTCTTTGTCCGGACTCTTTTGCCCTTGCGATTCCACCCACCCCGCGCGCTGGGACATTAAGTCCATGATGGGCGGTGATGATCGAGGTGGCGAAGAAGGCTTAAGCAGCCTCCCTGGTGCCCAGGTGAGGGGGAGTTCAACTGACCTTCCCATCGGAGGCCAGTACTGTCAATTATCTGAAACTGTTAAAGGTTACCTTCGAAAGGAAGCAACGTTGCTTTTCCATTTCCCGCATGAGGCCCGTACACTTCTCTTTATTTTAGCCTCTGCCAGATTTTGACACTAACAAAAGGGACAGTTCTACCCATGTCTGTACGCAGGGCCGGCTCTGCATGGCGTTCCTGATTGCTAGTTTATATTGTTTTTAAAAGCACCCGCTGCAGTGTTCCTGACCTGCAGCAATTTTTAGCCAACAATAAAAATGTCAAGTTAACTCCGGTGATTGACGCTGTTCCTGGAGAGAGAACGAAGTTTTTGTCTAGTGGAAGCTTTCACTGGGGGATGTTTTGATTCATCTTAAGGTAGTGCAGAGGGTTAATGTGCCTGGGCAAAGAATGTGTACCATGCAAAGCACGAAGTGAACATAACATAAATCTTTCGTCAGAGACTTCCTTTTGTTACTTGCAGCTTACAAGTTAAAATGCTAAAAAAAAAACGGAGCTATTTACTGTCATCAAAGAGCTGAAATGCAGACTTCAAGTATAGATTAAAGCGTTTGATTTTCCCCCAGACTTTCAATATCCTAGTGTTGTACAAAGTGTTGATTTGGGTGTAAATCAATTCCAATTATTAAAGATAATCGCCAACCATGGTCTTACATTTTAAATTCTGAGTTTGTGCTTCTCCAGACCAAGCACCCGTAACTATACTACCTACCAGTATGGATGACATATAAATCCTACCACTCTGTCATATGGAACTTTTCCTATACATTGATTTACACACATATGATTGAGTAATGTGTGTGCAATGTAAAGTGCTCGGACACCCTTCACTTTTATTAGTGACACTATAAAACTAACTCGATACATCTGAGAGAGAGTGGTTATGGAGACTATTAAGGGGTGGTGGTAGTGCGGGAATCCAGTGCGCAGGAGGTCATTGGGGGGGGGAGCGCCAAAAACCATTGTCGCACTGGGCGCAACCAGTGCTAAAGATTGTTCTTCCCCTGCTGGACTCTGCACATACTCGGGACCCTCCAGTGCTCACTGCATGCCACTGCAAGCTCTGCCGAGGGGAGAGGAGGGAAAACGGGGGTGAGTGAAGGTGAAGAGTGAGGGGGAAGGAGCAGAGTTTAAAGTAGGAAACGGTAGAGAGGCAGAAGGGGTGAGTGCAGACAGAGATATGGAAGGGATCCAGACGGCTGTGGAAAGAGGTAGAGAGGCGCGGAGAGGGCAGATTAGAAATAGAGTGATGAGACAGAGTGATAAGATGCAATAGGGGTAAAGAGAGTGGGACAGAATTAGCTACAAACGGGAGAGAGGTGAGTGCGAGAGGGATCTCGAGGTTAGAGATGTGAAAACAGAGAGTGTGTGTTTGAGAGGAACAGAATCAGGAGGTATTTGAAAAGAAATGCATGGAATGCTTGTTTGTATGTGTGCAATCTTAAATATTTAAGGATTGCGCCAAATGCAACCAAGTAGGAATATTAGAAATATTATGATATTAAGAAGCTGCAAATATTAGAAAACAAAGAAACATGAACATTTGGTGTTTCACCTTCATTTTGTATAACGAGTTAACACATTTTGTTTGGATTGATACATTTCTCACATGTTTTGGTCTGTCCCGCAACTGTTGTAAGCGCCAGAGTCTCTCTCGTCCTAGAGCACATTGATTATTACCCTTAAAGTGCTAAAAGTACTGTTGATGGCTTGGCTCATTCATGGTTTTAGTTGTTAATCTGCACATATGGAAAGTTTGAGACCACTATCCAGGACAATGCAAGGACAACATGAATACTCAATAGAAGTGTTTTTGTTTCATGTCTAACTCCGCCCTAACCCCGCCCACTAGCCACGCCCTCGCTCAATTTAACGAGTACCTGCACTTATTTTTTCCCATTTAAAGCACTGGGTGTGCCTAGTGTGTTGCTGCTGTGTGTGTGTTGCGCAAACGCTTTACACATTGCCTCTGGGATAAGCCTGACTGCTCGTGCCAAGCTACCAAGGGGGTGAGCAGGGGTTATCTTCAGCGTGTAACTCCCTTGCCCTGACTAGAGTGGTGGTTTCTGCCTGGCTTGGGCGCAAGCCCTAGCCAACCAGAAATCCCATTTCTAACATTGGTGGTCAGCGGTGAGGATAGGACTTGCGTTGCGCAGTACCACAGCGACAACTGGTTGCACTACAAACTCTGCTTTTATATAGTCACATGTTTGGGGATTATTGTTTCTGATTTTGTTTTAAGTATCATTTCTTTGAAATGTGTTTTCTTGTTGCACTATGAGTTGGGGGTCCTGCCAAGGACAGAAACCAGAGACTCTGGAGGAGTTTTGTACTGCCCTTGTGCAGACTGCTATTTCTGGGGTGGCCCTGCAGCGCAAGCTGGAGGAGGTAACTGCCCATGTGCTGTCTGCTATTTCTAGGGTTGGCCTACAGTGGTGACTTAATTGGCATGGAGAAACTAGCTCAGGAGGGTAGATTATCCCCTAAGGGCAGGTTTAGTTTTCTGGATTCCCCAGTAAGGGTGGGATCCAGTGGTGGCAGCAATATGGAGTCCAGTGCAGGAAGTCCCATTCCCAGTTCCCAGAGTATGGTACCTGGTTCCCAGTTAAGCGGGGTACAGGTTGAGATTCAGGGGCAGTAAGATACTATCTCACCAGTCTTGGGGGGAGTGTGGATGAATGTTGTGGTGCACTGGACGTTTGGGTGATTGGTTAGCACGGCAAATGGTGTTAAAGGGCTGTTCAATCCGTTTTGTCAGAGAGCACATGCCCCGTAATTGTTTTCCGGAGTCGCGCCAACACCTGTTGGAGTGTGAGTTCTTTTGATTCTAGGGAGCTTGCATTGGGGAGTGATCCTAAGAGGAATGGTGCAGGTATCTCCCAACCCAGAGTGGTGGAAGTGGTTCAGAGTAGCCCAGCTAGGTACCCTTATAGTGAGAAGGTTGCAAGGCCTCACATCCTGTCTCGCAGGGGAAGGTGTGAGACTGGGCCGTATTCTGTGCCTCAACCTCAGTCTACAGTACTGGGTGTTTTTTTTTAAGGGAACACCAGGTAGGGTGCCTAGTCTGTCCTGTTGGACCGTCCGTTGAGGGGGATCTCCCCGTGTTAGGTGAGCTGGGAGTGTCTGTAATCAGGCCTCCATCAGTTCTGGTGTCTGGCAGTGCCACTCCTAAGTGGAGGGTGCAGAAGTCCAGATTGAGGGGTGAGAGGGGGAAAGAGTCCCCAGTGGAAGAACCATTGGGTCAGGGGCCAGCCAGAAGGGCTGAGTCACCAATGATTGACCATGGTGATGCCACTTCTGTCCTGGGGGATCTTCACGCACTGTCAAGTGGACAGGAGGTCATGAGATCTGCGCCAGGCAGACTGTCACACGACCCATTAGTTATGTGTCACCCTCGGGGAGGGTATATGTACTCCCCAGGAAGTCCTGGCTTGCCGGGCAATTGTCCAACCAAAGGGTTTCGTCCCTGGGTTGGGAGGCCAGGTTCAGGTGTTGTCTGACCTGGAGGGAGGGTTTAGATCCCAGGTGAGTAGACCAGTTGATGGAGAGAGGTCCTGAACTGGTGGGAGAGTTGTGTTCTGGGGGTGCTTCTCCTGGGAGAGTGCGGAACCCCAGAAGGAGAGGTAGGGGGAGGAGAAACTTCGCCCGTGACCTCTGGTCAGCCTGAGGGTGTGGACCCTAGGTTGGAGGATCAGTGGCAGTTTGTAACTACACTGAGAGGAAGAGTGGAGAATGGCTATTATGTGCCAGGGGTTACTGCCCCCCACTCTGTGGATTGGCAAGGACCAGTGACATCTGGGTGGTCTATGGCCTGGTCCTGGCCGTGGACAACTAGGGAGTACCAGTGGGGTAGCCTAGTTGGGCCTGAGTGCTTTTTACAGAGGGAACCACATGGGTTCAGAGTGGCGTAGAACCGGAGGGTGTCCCTGCAGTTGCGGGCCCGCGTCCGTGTTCTATCGCCCAAAGCAGGGAAGCCCATCAAGGTAGTGAATGGTCTACCCTGCGTTTTGGCTGGAAGGGGGTTGTGTTGGACTTGGCCCTTTTTGCAGGGTCATCCCTAAACTTTTTGCCTTTCTCCTAGCCTTTTCTCTGACATGGTGTTGGTGGTTTTAGGCCTCTGGGCACTTTAACACTGCTGTCCAGTGTAAAGTGCGTGCGCTCTCTGTGTTACATTTGATAAGATTGGTCTACACCTGTTTGGCATATTTAATTTACCTGTCAGTCCCTTGTAAAGTGGTATCTCATATACCCAGGGCTGGTAAATTAAATGCTACTGGTGGGCTTGCAGCGTTGATTGTGCCACCCACCAAAGTAGCCTTTCCAACCTATCTCAGGCCTCTGCCACTGCAGGGCCTGTGCGCGCAGTGCTACTGCCGCTATGACGTGGCACCTAAAGTATGTGCCATGTCTGTGACCCCCCTTTTCCTGCATGTCAGTCACCCCTAAGGTAGGCCCTAGCTAGCCCTATGGGCAGGGTGCATTGTAGTTAAAAGGTAGGACTTGTACCTTAAGTGTGTGACATGTCCTGGAATTGACAAACAGCCATTTTGGTTTCTCACTACTGTGGGGCTGCCCTCCCATAGTAATGCATTGGGGATTCCCTGATAAGTGTTTCAGTGGTAATTCCTGATTTGAGAAGAGCAGCGTGGTCAAGTTTAGTATATTTGGAATTGTCATAATAAATGCTGCGCAATGGTGTGCGCAGAATTATTATAACTATTTTAGAAATGCCACTTTTAGAAGTTGGCATTTCTGTGTGCTATGTGTCTGCCTGCCTGATGTGAATTGCATGTCTGGCTTTTGAGTGACAGGGGCTGGGAGGTGTGTGTGGCTCCAGGAGGGGCAGGGTGAGTCAGCACTAGGCTGAATGGGACATCTGCATTGGGAGTAGTGGGAGGAGTAATCCCCTGACCCTGAATAGGTCTGGCCTAGCCTGTACAATTCTGGCTCCGCCCCGTGGTGTGTCTGATCACTGAGCCCCCACCTGCCAAAGGGGAAGAGGAGCTTGGTAAACAAAGTGCTCCAATTCCCCCCTGAACCAGTTGCATCTGGTTCCCCCAAGCCCTATGCTGCAGACAAAGAGAATCTGGGTATAAGTATAGGGGCTGTGACCCCATGAAGGTGTGCTTGTGCTGTTCCTGGACTTGCTGGGGGCTTGCTGCTGCTGGGGGCCCAGGAGGAACTGCCACGAGTGCTTGCCTCCCTGCTGGAGGGCCCTGTGTGCTGGCCTCCCTGGGCCCCGCTATGCCCCTTGATCCCTAAGGACTTTTCCTGCTGGAGCTGTGGCTCCTAGCACCTCGTGAGCGCTTTTCTTTTGCTCCCAGGAGAGAGGAGCCTGTTTTCCCGCAGCTGCAGTGCTGTGCTGCGGGAAGTTTCCTGGAGGGAACCCCGGCGTGAGGGGTTCCCCCGTGCCTGGGGACGGAGTGGGAGCCCACCCCGCAATTCTGCCGCATTTTTGCATTTCAGTGAGGCTGGAGCCCACCCCGCCTTTATGGTTCTCGAAGCGGGAGCCCATCCCGCATTGGTGTGCACAAAGAACGGGAGCCTACCCCACTTTTGTATTTATTTAATATGGGTGCCCACCCCGCGTCTGCCTTGAGTCTGGCCAGTGCCCACCCCGCCTTGCACCAAGAGGAGGAAGAAAAACGGCCGCCGCGATCGCGAGGTGACCAGGAAGCCAGGCGCATCCGCCTGACTGTGGGCGGGGCCTGCTGGCAAGGGCGAGAGCCTTGCAGGCTCCATTTCCGCCCCCTTTGCTCCCGTGGCCGCAGGAGAGCCGCCGGAAGAGAGGAGAGGGGCTGCAGATGATCAGCGGGGCTCCCGTGGTGAAGGGAGAGCCCTGCGTGTTGCTGCACCGGCCCAGAAGAGGAAATCCAGGCGGGAGCCTACCCCGCCTGCATGTCACCGGTAACGCGAGGAGAAGGAGTCCTGAACCAGCCCTGTGAGTGGGGCTGGCTCCAAAGTATTTCGGGTGTGGGGACGGGCAACAGAAGAGCCCCGTGACGTGGGGCTCCCCGAGGCACATTGTCGGTGCCTGCGTGGTCCCGCCAGAGAGCGGGCCGCTCCAACGATGGGCACAGTAGTTTCAAGCCCCCAGTGGGGGTCCCGAGGTCCAGTGGTGCCCGTGCCTTCTTTTTCTGAGTTCTAGTTCCTGAGCGGACCCGCCAGAGAGCGGGCCGCTCCAACGAGGGGGCATATTTGTTTTTAGAGGGCCCGTGCCCCTTCCAGCTTGGCCATTCTTACAGCTGCCACGCTTGCAAGAGGGCAGCTGCACCGATGGGGGCAATTTGATTTAGAGAGCACAGTCGTGCCAGGGCCCCTTTACTTTGTTTACAGCTGCCCCGCCTAATAGAGGGCAGCTGCGACGTTCTGGCTATCATTGTTTATAGAGTCCCAGTCGGGCTCTCAGGGCACAGTCGGTGCCAGTGCCTAATTTCCTTCACAGCTGCACAGCAATTAGCGGCAGCTGCAACGTTTAGGCTATCATTTCTTTGGGGGCATTTCTGATGGGACAGGAGTGAGATACACTCCTCTGCCCCAGCGCAATTGCGCACTTTTGGTTTCTACTGCATTGGCAGCCCTGACATTATGGACATAGGGCATTTGAGCCCTCTGAGAAGGCCAGTTGGCCAGGGGGACTGTTAGGTTGATAGGGCGCCACGCCCTAATGTGATTTATGTGGTGCGCAGGAAATGGGATTCATGTACTGTGATTTATGCACTGTGATTTACGCCTAATGTGATTTGTGATTAGGAAGTTATGGTCTAATATGTTTAGGCTTATGAGGTTGGTGCATAATGTATTTTACGCCTAATGTGATACGGATTGCATAATATGATTTATGTTGCAGGATATAATGCTGAGTACAGTGTTTTGCCAGTAATTACTGGTTGTGTTCTACATTTACTATTTGTGCTTGTGATGGTTTTGACAGTGGCCCAATTGGCCCTGTCATGTGTATATAATCCCCTGTAAATATTGCCTAGTGCCAGTTGGCACAGTGTATATTGTTTGATCACTATTCTAATGTGTTTATGATAATACAAAGGCTATTTTTATATATAACCTTGTGTGGAGTTCCTTTTGTGGTGTGCCTAGTGTGTTGCTGCTGTGTGTGTGTTGCGCAAACGCTTTACACATTGCCTCTGGGATAAGCCTAACTGCTCGTGCTAAGCTACCAAGGGGGTGAGCAGGGGTTATCTTCAGCGTGTAACTCCCTTGCCCTGACTAGAGTGGTGGTTTCTGCCTGGCTTAGGCGCAAGCCCTAGCCAACCAGAAATCCCATTTCTAACAGTTACCATTAAGACAGGCACAATAACAATTAGTGTTAACCACACCAACATTAGTAATAAAATACTAAGCAAGCAAGCATTAATGCATCTACGTTTAAAACTATGATTTTGATATCCAGTCTCTGTTGTTTTTGCCATTTTTAGGAACAATTTGTATCAATTAAAAAAAAACTAAGAAAAACTATAAAAACTATAAAACTTATCTAAGTAGTGTATCCAACTACTTCAAACCTTCCTTCTTCACCCTCTCTTTTTCTTTTTTTTTATTTCTTCACAGCCTTTAATTCAATTTCTACTTTAGTTCTCTGCACTTCTCTGAACGAATTCTTTAATTTTCTGCACCCTTAATTTATACAGTTCTTTTAAGGTGGTTCAAAACCGCTTGCTTCACTCTGCTTTGTACCGGCATTTTCTTTGCTCTGATCTGTGTGCTCAATTTCTTCCAATACCACATATGTCCATTCTGGAGCTGTGTATTTCTTGTTCGGAACTCTTACTCTCTCTGTTTTTTTAACTGTTTTTTCTTCTGACTCACTTTGTTCTGTTTGACTTGATACTTCAATTATCGTGTCTGCTGTTTTCTTTTTCAGAGTGTATTTCAGTCTTTTCACTCCTTTTGGCCACACATCACCTTTTCTTGCTTTTTTAACTTGCACAGTTTCTACCGCTTCAGTGTCAGGTTCGCAATTTCTTTTCTTATTTAATACTTTTCCATCATCACTTTCAACAGCAGCCTTACGAGACCCAGTAGTTGGTACCCACTTTATTCGACTTTATTCCCGTTCAACCACGTGTTCAACACCTTCAGAATCTACAGCTTCAGACTCTGTGGCTTCACTTTCTACAGCTTCTGGCTCTTCTCGCCTCCCCACCAGTTGCTGATCTTCTTCTTCTTGTCTTTCAAGTGGACTTGGGACTCTTCTTGTATGACTTGCGTGTATCCAATTCGGCAAGCCACCACACTTCACTGCTGTCGTTGTCACCAGTATTACCTGGTATGGGCCATGCCATCTAGGTTCCAGACACGACTTTCTCACATGCTTCTTCACCAGGATCTACTCTCCTGGACTTAAATCATGTGCTTGCTCTTGCTGTGTTGTGGTTGCAATTTCTCCAACCTGATGAGACACAGGCCGCACCACATCAGCCAATCCTTTGCAATAATCAAGCACTAAATCATCAGTTATATTCATCAGTTGATTTGCTGGTACAATCGGCTGTCTCATTGCTCTCCCCATTATAACTTCATGAGGGGATAATACAGTCTTTTTATCAGGAATGCTTCTCAGACTCATCAATACCATGGGTAAAGCATCTGGCCATTTCAGTGCTGTGGATGCACACACCTTTGACAGTCTTGATTTAATAGTGCCAATAATTTGTTCGACCACACCTGAGGCTTCTGGTCGATAGGCACAATGCAGCTTTTGCTCAATTTGTAATGCTGCACAAATCATCCGAATTATTTCATTATTAAAATATGTACCTCTATCCGTTTCTAAAGAGACTGGAAATCCAAATCTAGGAATGATCTCTCTCAAAAGCAATTTAGCAACTGTTAAACTATCATTTCTTCTTGTTGGATATGCTTTTACCCAACGAGAAAACAGACAAACAACAACCAACACATATTTCAGTCCATTACAAGGAGGTAGCTCAATGAAATCAGCCTGTAACCTAGTAAAAGGTCCTGCTGCTTTTCCAATCCGCCCCCAACTAACAACAGTCTTTCTACCTGGATTTTGCTGCTGGCACACTACACATCTCTGGCAAAGACTCTCTGCAATGACCCTGAACTTAGGATTGTCCCACACCTGTTTGAAAAGTCTAATCATTGCATCTCTTCCCACATGTGTTACTCCATGGTACATCCATGCCATTTGAGAAAGTAAACAGTCTGGCATTACTGGTCTATCATCCACATACACCCATACTTCATCCTTGTACAACCTGATTTAATCCAAATCTCTTTCTCTTCTTCACTGGCTTCTTCTTGCAACTGTCTAACTTCCTCCCATCTTTCTACAGAAGAGAACATCAAGTGACAATTTGTATTCTTTTTCTCTGTTCCTTTGTTTATTGAAATCGAATTTTGTGGACAGAAATGAGCCACTTGGTCTGCGTATCTGTTCCCACTAGTCACATAATCATTTCCTGATTTATGTGCCGGACATTTGACCACTGCAATGTCTTTGGGCAATTGTAATGCATTCAGCAAATCTTTTACATCTTTGCTATTTCTGATCGGTGATCCTGAAGAAGTCAGAAATCCACGTTGCATCTACAATTGTCCAAAATCATGCACCACCCCAAAACCATATTGACTGTCCGTAAATATTGTTACTCTCAAATGTTTGCCAATTATGCAAGCCCTGGTCAAAGCGACCAATTCAGAAATTTGTACTGAATTTACCCCTCTTAGACAAGATGCTTCAAGAACCATGGCCACCGTACATACTGCATATGAAGCACGCAATGTATCTTTTTCATCTCTCAGACAGGAACCATCTACAAACATCACACAATCTGATTCTGGCAATGGTGTATCTTTTATGTCAGGCCTTGGTTTCGTACACAACTCCGTCACATCCAAACAATCATGATCTGCTTCATCTTTTACTTCTTCACAACTTGAACTCGGCAACAAAGTCGCTGGGTTCAGTGTCGTGCATCTTGCTACTGTCACATTCTCAGCACCCAAGATCACTCTTTCCTATCTAGTCAAACGACTACTTGTCATATGCTGTGTTCTCGTTCTTGTCAGCAAAATCTCAACAGAATGTGGCACATACACTCTCAATGGATGCCCCATCACAATTGCTTCACTCTGCTCCAGGCTCACACAAGTAGCAGCCACTGGTTTCAAACAACCTGGCAACGCTGTAGCCACTGAGTCCAAGGTAGCAGAAAAATATG
Organism: Calotriton arnoldi; assembly: GCA_963921515.1. Taxonomy (NCBI): domain Eukaryota; kingdom Metazoa; phylum Chordata; class Amphibia; order Caudata; family Salamandridae; genus Calotriton; species Calotriton arnoldi. Next base: position 855,945 of record CAWUFW010000732.1, read on the forward strand.
CCACTGGACGACGCGCCATTCCATGTGTCTGTGTCAAAACTGAAAGTGCACATCCATCCTTCTCACAACAGAGCAATGCAAAATCTTTACAATAATCTGGCATTCCCAATGCAGGTGCTCGACAAAGACTATCTCGCAATTCAACAAAAGCCTTCATGCTTTCTTCATCCAGTTCGATCGGATCGACTATATCTTTGTGAGTCAATCTCTGTAATGGCTTGGCTATCAGTGAAAAACCACTGATCCACTGTCTGCAGTATCCAACCATGCCCAGAAACATTCAAACTTCTTTCTGTGTTCTGGGAGGACCCATTAGCAAGAGCACAGCAATTCGATCTTGTGATACTTTTCTGATTCCTTTCTCAATTTTATGTCCCAAATATTGAACTTCTTTCTGGCAAAACTGCAATTTTGCTGGTGACACCTTATGCCCACCTACTGCCAAATGGTTCAGTAGAGCAATTGCATCTGTCACACATGCTTCTCATGTCTTTGATGCCACCAATAGTTCATCAATGTATTGCACCAATACTGAGTCTTCTGGCATAACCAATGACTCCAGACACTTTTTCAGAATTTGAAAGAAAATTGAAGGACTCTCTGTATACCCTTGAGGAACTCGGCACCATGCCAAAACACGGTCTCCGAACCGGAAAGCAAAAAGATATTGGCTATCCTGATGCAAGGGTATCGAGAAAAATGCTTGGCACAAATCAATCACTGTGACCATTCCGCATCACAGGGAATTTGGTAAAAAAATTACTACTGGGTTTGGCACTATTGGACAACAAGGTACTACAATCTTATTAATTTTTCTCAAATCTTGCACAATTCTATACTTGCCGCTCGGTTTTTTAATTCCCATAATAGGTGAATTACAAGGACTCCCTAGTATCTCTCTCAGAATACCCTGTTCAATCATTTGTTCAATTACAGGAGTATCTCCTGCAATGGTCTCAGGACTCATTTTATACTGTGGTGTTTTTGGAAATTCTGCACCTTGTTTGACCAAAATTTGAATTGGATCAACACCTTTCATTAATACGATGTCTTTCCCTGTAAAGTCCCACACATCAGTTGTCACTGTATCTCTCAATTCAACAGGCAAATCCGTCGCTGTAAATAAAGGATACAAATCATTCACTTCAGTCCATTGCCTTGCTAACATCACTTTGAAAACAACATCCTCATCTGGTGTTTCAAAAGCAATACCATCTGGTGTACAGTAGATGGTCCAATTCATTTTACACAGTAAGTCCCTACCTAAAAGGTTCACCGGACTTGTATCACACACCACAAACCGATGTAAATCTCTAAATTCTCCAATATAAACCTCCATCGGTTTGGACACCGGAGTTCTAATATACTTATTTTAAACTCCTACAACTTGGATAGCTTCTCCCGAGAGGGGTAGGTTTGGAATTTCTGCTGCTCTCACAGTAGAACGGGTAGCACCAGTGTCCACAAGTAATGTAATATCATTACCTTCCACTTTCCCATCCACAAAAGGACCTGTCTGATCTACCTCTAGAGATGCGCCAAGCACGCACTCTTCCTCCCCCCTCAGGCACCGTCATTGAGATCAATCTGAATCTCTCTCAGGACACTATTGCAAAACCATCTGTACATTTTGATTCTTACCAATTTGTTCACACGCGTGAAATCCAGCATTCGCACTGTATCTCTGTACCTGAGCATTCACATTATTTGGCATAGGAGCTTGAGGCACTTGTACCTGCTGTACCTGTGGTGTAACTACCTGTTGCAGCTGTTGTTGATTCACAACCACCTCATTCTGCATCTGGGGATTAACATTTCGAACCACTCCATTATTTCCTAACAAGAACTTACACTCGTTCTTCCAATGTCCTAGCCTTCCGCACACATGACAAGGAAATTTCTTTTTCATTTTTTCTTTATCATTTTTACCTCTACCCTTTCCCGGTAATTGCACTTGAACACCACCATTCGGTTCAACATTCATACCAGGTACCTGAACATTTTGAAAATTTTGATTCTGCCCTTTCATTTGGAAACCTGTTTGAGAACAATCAACAAAATTCCCATTTTTCTGCTGAGCCACTTTTACTTGCGCCCACATCATTTTTTCTTTCAATTTCTTATGTCTAGATTCAATATCATCACTACAATACTTTGCATACCTCAGGATTTCACCCACTGTCTTGTTTTGCCAACAAATCAAATGCTGTTGAATCATATTACTAATCTCAGGTTTCAATCCAAACACAAACTTATACCCAAAATGTCCCATATCTTTGTCAGTTATGCTTTCAAAACCACTATACTGCTTAAACACCTGTAAAAGTCTTTCATAGTAAGCATGTACTGATTCTTTTGACTCCTGTGTCGTCCTGTCAATCTTAACCCAATCTGTTTCTTTTGGGGAAATTTTACTCTTCTAATAAGTAATCACTTGATTATATTTCTTCATTACCTCTTCTGAAGGCGCTCCAGTTTTAACATCTCTAGGATATTCCTCTTTCGGCCAACCGACTGCGATCTTACACTCAGTCCATAAATCAGCTGGAACCACAATATCAAACAGACCATCCAAATCTTTCAACAAGACCTTTGAGACATTTACAAACCTCTCTACCTGTTTGTACCACTCAACATGCTTTTCTCTCAACTTGGGAAATTTATTTGTAAAAGACAATATGTCCTGTCTTGACCAAGGACTATGAACATATCCACCACCCGGAACTTCTCTCATTGGATATATCATTTCAGCAGGCTCTGTCTCTCTTAACGGAAGCAAAGGAGATGCAGTCACACCCTTACTTGCAAGTGTTTCTTCTTTCTTTTTTGCCCATCTACCTTTCCATCGTTCCAATTCACCCCATCTTTTCAAAGTATTAATCAACTCCTTATTTGCAATCCTTGACCAGATGCATTCAAACTCTCTAGATCCTTATCGCTAAAATCCAACCTATATGTCTTCTGTAAAGCTTTCAATTTTTCAATATCCACTCCATATTCCTGTGTTGCTTCAGCCAACTTCTCATGCAAATTTTTCGCTTTCAATGTAATATTCTTACACAAGAATAACAGCTCATCATCCTGATATTTACTCAATCTCTCCGGACTTATTGTACCAATAATCATTTCTTCCAGATCTACTCTTAACCTACCTATTTCTATAGTCGGTTTGGACTTACTAGGTGCCATTCCTCTAATCCAATCATCCAACTCTTCTGGCAAAGGTCCCACTGAACCCCCTGATACTGAAGTTGGTTCTCTCACATTTGACATTAATTTTCTAGGATCAATCTGTACACTTCTTTTGGCATTTCAGTCACATTTCCATTTACTGGAATGTCAATCAGTGACGTACCCATCTCATTTGATTCTGGTCCACTAACCTTCCTAACACCATTTACTGGAACGGTCAATGCATGCACTCTTGAAATATTTTGACCCTCGCTATACAATGGAACTATAGGACCAATTGTCACCTGAACTGACAATGCTTCTGCATTTAAACTCATCTGATTAATTTTCTGAGTCAATTTTTCCTTTGTTCTATTGAGCATTTTGATCTCTCTCTCCTGTGAACCTCGAGTAGCTGATGAAGACTGTAAAGTTAATGGAACTTGTGAAGCTTGTGGTACCTGTGGAACTTGTGGAACTTCTATTTCAATTAATGATGCACTTAGAGTAATCTCATCCGGACTCTCCTGATATGGTGGAGGTCTCTTCAATAACATCTCATCTAGTAACTCATCATCGATTCCATTCGGATCCATATCTAGTTCTGAAGTATCTACATTATTCTTTTTCTCTTTGCACTTTCCACCAGCTTGTCCCTCAACAACCATTACTGGGTATAATCCATCTGTAATTACTTCTCTCCTCCACCTTTTCATCTGAGCATCCCATTTAGCTTCTGAATACCATCTCATTGTATTCTTATATTTCATCCCATTCCTATTCTCTCCCTTCGGTACGCCTCATGTTCCCATTCCTCAAGCGCCTCATACTGCATAGGTCTAGGATTAACAAATTCATTTGTCTTCTTAAATTTTCCAAAATTCTTACATTAAAAGTACCATGTTCTGGGAAAGCTAAAACTCCATCATCCTCTGTATAACTCACCCAATTCTCTAACCACGTACACGTATGATATCCACGCTTTAACATCATAAAAGAAGCAGGCGATCTTGGTGGAGGTACAGGAACTCCCTTTCTGGTAACTATTGGCTTGTCTTTTTTAAATACATCTTGTATCATTTTTACCAACTTCATTTTCAACTCTCTCTTTTCGCTAAATATTTCAGAAATCAAGAAAATCCTTCCGTAATTCCGCTCACTCTATTCGCTCACACTCGTCCAATACCAGCGCGACCAACGAACCAATCGCAGCAAAATACACACCCGCTATTCTGCCCAATGCCAGCGCGGCTTTTTGTGACGTCAGTATAACTCCTACAACTGACCCTCCCTTTACAAAATAATACGGCAATATTCTATAAAGTCTTTCTAAATAAATTCTTATTAGAAACGACACAAAACACTGCTACTTTGTCTGCTCCACTAAATAAAGAGATAGTTCAATCATTCAAGAGATCCTATTACATCTAGTAAAATAACGACCAGCGTTACTCTACTCTCAATCAAGTGAAAAGAGGTCTTGGTACTCCATTAGGCGTATTTCCTAAAGTTTCGGAAGAGGACTTTCACAATTACAATCAAGTGAAAAGAGTTCTTGGTACTCCTTTATGTGTACTTTCTAAAGTTTCGGAAGAGGGCTTCACTATTACATCCAGCTTACTTACTTCAGAATAGGTCCCTTAGAATAATATCAACAGCCTTTCACCGTTCGATAGTACAACAACAGACAAAGTACTTCTCCAGTGTGATACTTACCCACACTCTTCCTCTGCCCCTGAGGCTAAATCAACATCCCGGGATCTTAGGCAACTCCGTACCCGTACCTCCAAGCTACATAACACAAAAACGCTAACACTTCATATTAGTAATCAAAATCAATAATTCAACTATTAATTTGCCAAAATAATCAATATAAACCATCAGGCTGCTACGAAAACTGATCCAGCGATCTGGGACTAATAATTTTCTACAGACAAGGCCCAATTTCATTACCCAACAAGTCCCTTCACGCTGGGTTAGTGAATTAATAAACAATTTCCAAACTTACCAAAGACCAAATTGTATCTTTATTCCTAATATACCAATTATGGCGATGCAATCTTTATATAGTTGACAGGGTTTGGCAAACTAATTCTTAGTTCTAAAATACTCATAAAACTAGAATAAACACCTCTAATAAAGACAGACTAATTTATGTATTCATAATGTTTATCTAAATAATGTGAAATAAATGCTCATCAGTACCAAATTACAGTGCAAATCATAGATCATCACAGAGTATCAATATCAGAGAAATAATGACAAAAATACATCTCAAACTGACAGTGCAATAAAGGAGTGGAAAGGCGAAGAGACAATAGGTTCAGAGACAAATTACATTTGCAAATGATTATGCAAATTCAGTTTTCTGACTATACTAACCCAATTGAAATAGGAAAACTACTCTCTGGCCATTAGAGCAGTAAGGCCCCTCAAGAAGATTCGAAGTGGTAAAGACTAAGTCAGGAATCAGCAAACAGGAACAGCCAGCTCAAGAATAGGAGACAGCAAACAAGGCCTCTCCTCACGCAGGTAGGAAAGCAAGCCACCGACTAAACTAACCCCTCCCACCAGGAACCTCAATTATACCCTAAAACCCAGATGTCCAACCCACATTCGTGTCAGAACATAAGGTTTCTCTACACATGATTGGTTAAGGAAGGGGGTGTACTGTCACACCATTCTCGTCATGTCCATTTCACTCAATGTCTTATTATTTATTTATTCAATTTATCTACTTCCACCCTAAGAAATACTAATTTAAGCCACTGTAATAGTATTCATTTCCTTCATTCCGGTCATGTAGCAAATTCTGTATCACATTTGTCTGCTTGTGCCGCATTCAGAGGAAATGTTCCTTCACTCGATGAAAACATTGTTTCTTCATGCAAACTCTGGGCAGGCACACAGGACTTGTGAAGGACACTCGTCTTCCACCTACCCATCTCATTCAGAATTATTTTTCATATTTATTTCTTATTTTCCATTAACCCAAAAGTTTCCTGCAGAACAGAAATCCATGCTTCTATGGAAAACAAACACAGGCATTATTAATCACTTATAATGCTTTCCATTACGCACCCACCCAGTGCAGCATCTATCCATGCGCAACCCGAATTAATATTATTTTCCTAGCAGCCGTTAATAAAGTGTACAAAAGCAGCATTAGTCCTTTTTTTTTTCATTTGTCAAGAAGCATTTGCGGCCTACTTCAGTGCTTGCGCAATAGCATTTTCCCTCATGTTAGGCCCTTTCCCCATAAGTTTTTCACTGCACACGGTTACTAAGTGTTACTGAGGGTTCAATTCGAGCAGGTTTTATTTCGCGAAAACCCTGCTCCATCAGTCCCATAAGGTGAAGAAGTTTTGTAACTCCTATGCCACCTGTCAAGCCAGTGGCAAGACAGGTAGACACCCAAGGCCCCCTTAAATCCACTTCCAGTTGTTGGGGTTCCCTTTGAAAGGGTAGGGATTGATATTGTCAGTCCCCTTGACCCTCCAACAGCATCAGGAAAACAGATTTATACTGGTAGTAGTGGATGATGCTACCAGGTATCCTGAAGTAATTCCCCTAAGGACTACTACTGCTCCTGCAGGCAGTAGCTAGGGCCCTTATTGGTATCTTTACCAAAGTTGGTTTTCCAAAGAAGGTGCTTTCTGACAGAGGTACAAACTTCATATCTGGTTACCTGAAACACATGTCACTGCCCCACACACCCCATAAACAAATGGCCATGTTGAGAGATTCAACAAGACCATGAACGGTATGAATGGCGGACTCCCTGAAAATTTCAGAAGAAGATGGGATGTCTTGCTGCTATGCTTGCTTTTCGCCTACAAGGAAGTGCCATAGAAGAGAGTAGGATTTTCCTCCTTTGAACGTCTGTTTGGTCATCCGGTAAATATATCATTGTGTCTTGTAAAGGAAAGCTGGGAGAGGCCTCTCAAAGAGACTGAACATGACATTGTGGATTACGTGCTTGGCCTTCATTCCAGAATGGCTGAGTACATGAAAAAAGCAACTAAAAACCTTGAGGCCAGCCAAGAGCACCAGAAGCTCTGGTACGACCAAAAGGCTGCACTGATGTAGCTCCACCCAGGTCAGAAGGTGTCGGTTTTGGAGCCTGCGGCTTTTAGGGCCCTCCAGGACAAATGGAATGGACTCTACCCTATCCTAGAGAGAAAAGGGGAGGTCACCTACCTGGTGGACCTTGGCAGTTGTAGGAACCCCAAGAGGGTCATCGATGTCAACCGCCTTAAATCCTATCATGACAGGGCTGAAATGATCATGCTGATGGTCACAGATGAGGATCAGGGAGCAAAGAGTGAACCTCACCCTGACCTCATCTCAAACAACCCTAGATAAGGGTCAGATGAAGGAGTGGTCTTCTCAGACACCCTCACTGCCCAACAGCAGACTGATTGCAGGCATGGCCCACATCAGAATTTTGAGCTCTGCTCTTTGACCCCTGGTTAGACCAAGTGGTGTACAATTGATGTGAGCATTGGGTCCAGCATACCTGGCAAAACAACATTTACAGGCAGTCTGATCATGTTGAAGAGGGCATCAAAGCTGAAGTAAGCAAGATGATGGAAGTGGGAGTCATTGAACTCTCTGAAAGACCCTGGGCCAGCCTAGTTGTCTTAGTCACCAAACCTCACACCCAGGTTGGAAAGAAAGGGTTGAGGTTTTGTGTGGACTATACAGGCCTCATATTGTAACCAAGACTGATGCGCACCCAACTCCTAGGGCAATTAACTAATTGACAGATTATGGGCAGCCAAATATTTCAGTACTTTTGATCTGACATCAAGGTACTGGCAGATAGGTCTGACCCCTGGAGCAAAAGAGAAATTAGCCTTCTTGACCCCAGATGGGCGTTATCACTTCACTGTTATGCCCTTTGGACTAAAGAATGCCCCTGCCACCTTCCAAAGGTTGGTGATTCAAGTCCTTGCTGGGTTGGAATACTTCACTATCCAGGGAAGCAAGTTCCAGATAGGGCAGGCCTCAGTTGTATACTTGGGCCACCTTGTAGGTGGAGGCCAGGGTCAATCCCTACAACCAAAAATCCAGACAATTCTGGAATGGGTAGCTCCAACCACCCAGACTCAAGGCAGGGCATTCCGTGGCTTGACTGGGTATTACAAGAGGTTTGCGAAGGGATATGGGCCCATTGTGGCCCCTCTCACAGAATTCATCTCCAAGAAGATGCCAAAGAAAGTTAAGTAGACAGTGAGCTGTCAAAAGGCTTTTGACATTCTGAAGGAATCAATGTGCTCAGCACCCATTCTAAAAGCTCCAGGTTATACAAAGCATTTCATTGTGCAGACGGATGCCTCTGAACATAGGATAGGAGCAGTTCGATCCCAAACCAATGATGATGGCCATGGCCAACCTGTTGCTTTCATTAACAGGAGGTTACTTCCCAGAGAGCAGCATTGGAGTGCCATTGAGAAGGAAGCCTTTGGTGTGGTTTGGTCACAGAAGAAACCGAGGCCATACTTGTTTGGCTCTCACTTCCTTGTTCAAACTGACCACAGGCCTCTCCGATGCCTAATGCAAATGAAAGGTAAAAACCGCAAACTGTTGAGGTGGTCCATATCCCTACAGCGAATGGACTTTACAGTGGAACACAGACCTGGGACTGACCATGCCAGTGCAGATGGCCTTTTCGGGAAACAGCGTTTACAACGCATGCTTTAGATCGCATGCCATTACAACGTGGTCGTTACAACGACCGCGTTGTTACAACGTGGTCGTTACAACGACTGCGTTGTTACAACGCGGACCATTACATCGCAAGTCATTACAACGACTTGCTGTAGGGGGGCAGAAGTTGTTGGCTACAATCCAACACCTTCCCTCCTGTTGCACATACTGGAGTAGGAATGGGAAATTATACTATTCCTAAGTCCAGTGCGCCCTCTACAGCAAGTCGTTGTAACGACTTGCGATGTAATGGCATGCGATATAAAGCATGCGTTGTAAAGACATATATTCGGCCTTTTCAAGTTCTTCCACTTAGAAGATGAAGAGTCTCTTGGGAAAGGTTAGTTTCATACTCTTTTGTTAGGGGGGGTTATTTAGGAAAGTGCCTCTTTTTGACATGGTCACCCCCAATTTTTGCCTGGTAAATGATGCGATTTCGACTGAAAGTGCACTGGGTTCCTGCTAACCAGGTCCCCAGTGCCAGAGCTCTTTCCCAAAACTGTATAGTTGTTCCCCCAATGGGCAAAACCTTTAGCACCCTCTGTAAGTCCCTAGTAAATGGTTCCTAGGGACTGAGGTACTAAAGAGGGTCCCTAAGGTCCCCTGTGCTGGTCAGTCCAATTACTGTCAGTACAACTGACCAGGGAAGCCATTTTAAAACATGTGCTGGGCACTGGTGAAAACGAGTTCCCCAGCTACATGATGGTTTCACTAAAAATAGGGATGTTTGGTATCAAATATCTCGTATTGATAAACCCATACTGATGCCAGTGTAGGGTGAGAGCCAGTGCTCTCAGGAGACCCAGAATAAAAGCACCCCCTCCCAGAGGATGATCTGCTGATTAGCCTTCCTTGGGCAGCAAGCCTCAAAGGGCTGCCACCTTTGAAATACAAATCTGACTCCCCCTCACAGGAGAGGAAGCTGACCCCTTTGTCCAGGGCCCCCTTGGCACCTGGACAGGGAAGAAGGTTGGCTAGTCATGCCACCTCCAGGCTAGTCCCACCCCTAAGGTGGGCTACTGTGAGGTGGACACGATTTTTCAGAAGTAGCCATCTTTGTGACAGCATACTTAGGAATTCTGGGACAGGGTTATGCCCACTTCCCGCAGGATTGATCATATAGGGGTCGTAGTGACCCTAATGGTGAGTACCCCATTGGCTACTACCCTACTCTCCCCTAATGCCCCTAAATGCAGTATTTAGGGGAGCTTCTGGCATCAGAGGAGCAGATACTGATGACCTACCAAGAAGAAGGACACGAAGAGCCACAAAAGCAGAAGACTGAAGAGAGCACCTGACTTAGCCCCAGCCCTGCTGTCCTGTTTGCCGTTCTCTGTCGAACCTGCGCCAAAGATGACTTGTCCTGCAACTGTGTGCCTTCAAAAACCTGGGAAGACTGCTTACCTTCAATAAAGGTCAAGGCCTCCCGAAGAACAGAGGAACTGTTCCCTGCATCCTGCAGGAACTCCAAAGCAAAGACTCTGAGGCCTCTGGAACTGGCAGAACCTGACACCTGAAGCCACCACTGCACCCGTCGCCTCTGGCCTGGGTTGAAGTGGGCCACCAGTGTCAACTGGGTCCCCACGCCCTCCAGAGGTCGAGTCCATCATGATTTCATCCTTCATGGACTCCCTGACGTCGCCTGCAGCCTCTGCACGCAGTCCCCTTTGACTGCTCCTGGTAAGAAAACCCACCGCCTAAAGACACCTCTGCATCTGTCGACCCTGGGTCATGGAGAAGAGGACCCCAGGTGTCCCTACATCCCCGAGCATCGCAAGCCTTGACCCCCCCCCCCATTAGTTCATCCTGACTGGCCTTCCAGCCCGGAGCCTGCAGCCTCTTATTGCAGTGACCGAAGTCCATAGAAACCTATTGGGCTCCAGATGCTGTTTTGCACCATGCACCATGCACCCGGCCGCCCTGGTGCCGCTGGTGATGTACTGTTGGTGCTGCCTTGGACATTGCCCACCACTGACTTTAACTCCTGGAGATTGGTCTCGTAAGTCGCTGTACTATACCTGTTTGCAGAACTTATTCTTCCTTCCATAGGATAACATTCCCGAACTCAGAAATTGCACTGTGTTAATTTTTTTAACCGCTTGACCGCGGCGCGGATTTCGCCGCGGTGCTGGGCGTTCCCTTGAGTGGGCGTGTCTGGGACGGCCCCCGGCCATCCTCCGCACACGCCCACCGTGACGTCGAACGGTCGGGGGCCGTCCGACGCATGGAAAGGGTTAAGTGAAAAGAATTTATATTTGAAAACGTACTTACCTGAACAATTTTTCTCTGATGCCTAAACATATATAAACATACTTGCTATTTGTATAAATTGGTGGGGATCTCCTTCTTGAGTCATGTATGTAATTTATTGTTCATTGTATTACTCCTCTGTGTTAAGCCTAAGGCTGCTCGACCACACTACCCCCTAACAGAGCACTCTGGGATTGCATAGTAGGCCCTGTCCACTCATAAGGGAACCCCCAGACTCTTTACATGGTATATCAGATTTTTGATATATCACATAAAGAGCCAGCTTTCTACAGAGTGTGCATATATATGTTTACTGAAAAAAACAAATGTTAAAGGGACATTATAGTTAGGTGACAGCATCAGTTAAAACATACCGTTTTACATGAACAAAACCACTGAAATTCACTGTTATAGTAATCTTAAGTACCGGTTATTAGTGCACTAAATTAACTATAACTCGCGCCCCCACCATGCACCGTGTTGTCATCAATGATGTTATTTCAGATGATGCAGTGATGTTATCATTGCAGTTATTGAACATGTCATGAGTGTTGTAATATGGTAATTAGCAGTGCAAGGTGAGGGCGTGAGTTATAGTTACTTTAGGGCACCAGTTATAGTTACTAGAGATAACTATTACTGGTGAATTTCAGTGGTTTTGTTTGTTTAAAGCGATATGTTTTAACTGACATTTTCATTCAACTATAATGTCTGTTTGACCTCTGTTTTTTTTAAATGAATTTCTAAGGTTTTTTAATGTATATTATTACAATTCATAAGTTTAAAGTCACTTTAACTTTTGTTTTTTCAATGAATGTAAATGTTTTTTCATCATAAAGTAAGATGTCCATCACCAAGCGCAGCGTGGGGTTGGATGCTCAACACCCTGTCATGACCAATCCTCCACAGGTGGCTACCCACTGCATGCACGGGCTTTGGCCATGCGCAGCCTGGGGCTGGGCGCTCACCTCCAACTGTGTACAGCCTTTGGCTGTTCAAGGCATTCAGTTGGGCGCCCACCCCCACACTACGCACGGCTGACTATGTGATGTTACAATATAAAGGGTGTCATTTTAAGCACAACAGACCTACTAAATAGTCAAAGGGCCTGTTGGCTTTTAAAGGGGTCAGCAAATAAACATATATAAAACTGACCTATTGTATGACTATAATAAAATATATACATTCACACATTGCAAAGTTTAGTAATAGTGATTGCCACAAAATACTTTTAATAAAGCATTATTTAAAAAAAAAAAAACATTAAACATCTTTGAGTCCATTTTGAAAAAATTTCAAACCACAAAGTGCAGCCATAGAGCCAACCACAGCTGAAAAGCATATAGCTCTAACTTGGAGTACTTTACAAAAATGAGGTAAGCTCTCAGCACGTGAGGCGTGAAAGCAATAGTGCTGTGCCACAACCTCATCAATGCTTCGACAAGGTGTCAAACATCTGTGTTACTTTTCTATCCTTAATTTTGGTGAAAGGTCCCGTTGAGGCTGACAAGAGAAACAGAACTTTCTGAAGATTTTCTCTAATTTCACTCAAAAGCAATGGTTCACAACGCATTTTTGTGGTTTGTTTTTTTGTTATGATAGTCGTCGTTTATTTGTATTATTCCCTGAATTATATTTTTAATTTGATTTCACCATGCAGTTTACTATGATATATTTATGTTTGTTCAAATGAGGGAAATTGTAACAGCAATTTTTAAGTCACTATCATAAAGGATATAACACTGATCACTACAATCTCATTCAGACCTTTTCAACAGGCTGCTGTCCCTGCTACAGCAGAGAGACTTTAAATATCCAAGTTATCAATAACTGAAAAGGGTGATCCCTGCCTACAAGTACTCCTGGATCTGTTGGTGGTCTTTGAATCTATTGATCACTAAGTTGGTTTTTCTAATTCAAACGCAGTCTGTGTGGCCATAGCTCAAATAATACTCAGTTAGTTCATGTAAGAAATTAGGGTATTAATTAAGGGGGGTGTTGACCCACCTGAAGCAATAATCACAATCCGTGTTAGGGTGAATCACTAAAGTCACTAAATTATTCTGAGCTCAACCCCCTGGTAGCTATGTCACAGAGCAGATAGGCTTAACTTAGAGGCAATGTGTAAGGTAAGCATGCAGTGCCAAAACAGTTATAAAGTCAAAACTTAACAAAAGAAAATCCCAAACCAATTTAGAAAAATAGAGTAAATTTCAATAAATAAAATGACATCAAAACAACAGAAATCCAATAAGAGGAACCAGAGATTTTAATTTTTATAGTTTGAGGTTAAACATTGTTCCAGAACTCTGCCAACTGGAGCAAACTGGTCACATTAGACCAGCGGCGGTTTCTTCTTGAGGACAGGGAAGCGTCGCCCCCACACCTGCTGCCAGCCACGCTAAACACATGTAAATAATAAAATGGCAATGAAATCATTTCATTGCCATTTTATTATTCACAAAGCGCCCACAGCCATTAGCCTGCCCAGGAGCAGCCGGGCTGACGGAGGGGCGTGTCTTCTGCTGTTTGGAGGACTGGTAATGTGCTGGCCTGACACTGCAAAGAGCGCAAGTCAGTTTGGCCTGCTGTCTTGAGCCAGCCAAAGTGACATGCGCAATCTGAAGGTCTTCACCAAGCTGTTTTAGACAGCTTGGTGGAGACTAAGCAGAGGCCTACAGGGCCTAGAGGAGCATCCAGCCAGGACACTTCATCCAATCCAGGAGCTGCTCTCCTTGTGTTTGCTTTCCTCATGCAGCATGAGAGCAGCGTCTGGATTGGTTAGGGAAGTTTCCGCTTCCACTGGAGTCAGTCGGAGCCATGGACTGCGAAAACACAGAGGACGCAGCACAGGTAAGTGGATTTATTTTATTTTTAAATTCATTTTAATGCATGCAAGTGTTTTTAAATGTATTCTTTTTTAATGTATATGTGTTGTGGGATGCAGTGGGGACTTTGCTCGCCCCACTGCTTTTATATGTTACCAGCCGCTCCTGCATTAGACTAGGACCAAGGCACTATTTTAAAGCAGACTGCGATGGGGCCCGGGCCACCCAAAGAAACTAGGTTTGGCCAGGTCGGAGATTCAACCTTTGGATTTAGTCTATGAAATGGAAGTAAAAAATCTTCAGCATGGCAAGGCAGTTGGAAGTGAACATGAAAGGCTCCATGAGGTCAGATAGCCAGCAAATGAGGTCCAGTAAAGCCATTAAGTTTTGGAGGTGGAGGAAAATTGAGTAGGAGAAAGTCATATTTTGCACACAAGGAAGTTCCCTCGCCAGCCAGATACTTTTGGCTTCTTTTCTCAGTGAAGATTTCTGCATTTGGACCTAGTCACTTTTTGAAGCTCGAATTCCTCCAGCAGGGCGAGGCTTCAGGCTGTAGCTGAAGAGGGCTCCATGAGGCAAGATCCCTTCTTCACGAGGTACCACTGAATCGCATTTGCTACTGCGGAAAAGCTCCAAGCGGGGGAAACCTGAATCTCCAGCCTAGCAGCAAGGCAACTTCCTCGGATCAGATGGCAGGTTTGTACCGGTCCTCCAGAGTTCTTTAGAGCTAGAAAGTTCCTAAGTCCCAGGTTTGTCAGGATGCTAGGATCGATACCCTTTTATACAGCCCAGGTTTCCAGAACAGCACTTGGGTCTCACGACTCACTCCAGCAGAAGCCACTAGCAGGGTCCAGGGGAGGTTCAGTTGGAACTGGTCAGCTGGCCAGCTGCAGGAAAGGCCTCTTGTAGCTTGTCTTGTCACTGTAGCTTAAATAGGAGGTCAGACGTATGACCCTTGGAGTCCACTTCTTTGTCCAGGGTACAAGAGAGAGAGCAGGTCCAGTTATTTAGAGCTAGGGGAAGGACTTCAAGTTCTTTATGAAATACCTGGATTTCTACTATAAAAATTTCACACTTATTTGATGGCAGGCCAGTAGCATCATTGAACAAACATGTTATGAAAACTGGAAAAAAAGTCAGTGGAAATTGCCAAACAAAATGCCATATGCCATTTACTCTCCCTCACACTGCTTAATTTAAGAGATACTCCATACAGCACCACTGCAAAGTCACCTGCTGAATTACGATGTGACCGAAAAAGCTAAAGTTAGATATCTCAGATTGAAGCATCACTGCCTGCCGGATATGTCAGATATGTGGCAGTTCAACAGTGTGATCACTTGAGAGGGAAGATCAGGTACTAAGAGAACCAGAAGAGAAGAGCTCAAACAACATGTCACTGTCAAGTGGATTAGGTACTCGCTAAAATGAATGGATTGCAAAAAATTGACCCTTCTTTTGGTGCTGACAGTTCTTCATCATAGAAATCCAAGGATGCATGCCCATGGTGTGGAGAGATGGATAACACACAAGATGATGGACGGAATGCTGCACATTGGCAAACATTCACCCCCAGTCACAGATCTGGGTTTAATCCA
The DNA here is from genome assembly GCA_963921515.1 of Calotriton arnoldi. Lineage (NCBI taxonomy): Eukaryota > Metazoa > Chordata > Amphibia > Caudata > Salamandridae > Calotriton > Calotriton arnoldi. The sequence continues at coordinate 871,504 of CAWUFW010000732.1, forward strand.
TCGTTATTTTGCTTCACCACGCCACCCCAGTTCAGACATAGCCATATGCAAATCAGTCTTGACCCTGTGCCTCATGGGAACAGTCCAGACCGAACTGCCAAGCCATGTCTTCCCTGGACCGGAATCAAGCATCCTAGGACCGGTTTCAGGCTATCAGCCTTCATCAGCCAGGATAGCTTGACTCCAGTGGCGTAGTGAGCACGGGACCCACGTCTGGGCATACCCTTCCCACTTAGGGCGAAATGCAAAACACACAAGATGATGGACGGAATGCTGCACATTGGCAAACATTCACCCCCAGTCACAGATCTGGGTTTAATCCATCGTTATTTTGCTTCACCACGCCACCCCAGTTCAGACATAGCCATATGCAAATCAGTCTTGACCCTGTGCCTCATGGGAACAGTCCAGACCGAACTGCCAAGCCATGTCTTCCCTGGACCGGAATCAAGCATCCTAGGACCGGTTTCAGGCTATCAGCCTTCATCAGCCAGGATAGCTTGACTCCAGTGGCGTAGTGAGCAGGGGACCCACGTCTGGGCATACCCTTCCCACTTAGGGCGAAATGCAAAACACACAAGATGATGGACGGAATGCTGCACATTGGCAAACATTCACCCCCAGTCACAGATCTGGGTTTAATCCATCGTTATTTTGCTTCACCACGCCACCCCAGTTCAGACATAGCCATATGCAAATCAGTCTTGACCCTGTGCCTCATGGGAACAGTCCAGACCGAACTGCCAAGCCATGTCTTCCCTGGACCGGAATCAAGCATCCTAGGACCGGTTTCAGGCTATCAGCCTTCATCAGCCAGGATAGCTTGACTCCAGTGGCGTAGTGAGCACGGGACCCACGTCTGGGCATACCCTTCCCACTTAGGGCGAAATGCAAAACACACAAGATGATGGACGGAATGCTGCACATTGGCAAACATTCACCCCCAGTCACAGATCTGGGTTTAATCCATCGTTATTTTGCTTCACCACGCCACCCCAGTTCAGACATAGCCATATGCAAATCAGTCTTGACCCTGTGCCTCATGGGAACAGTCCAGACCGAACTGCCAAGCCATGTCTTCCCTGGACCGGAATCAAGCATCCTAGGACCGGTTTCAGGCTATCAGCCTTCATCAGCCAGGATAGCTTGACTCCAGTGGCGTAGTGAGCACGGGACCCACGTCTGGGCATACCCTTCCCACTTAGGGCGAAATGCAAAACACACAAGATGATGGACGGAATGCTGCACATTGGCAAACATTCACCCCCAGTCACAGATCTGGGTTTAATCCATCGTTATTTTGCTTCACCACGCCACCCCAGTTCAGACATAGCCATATGCAAATCAGTCTTGACCCTGTGCCTCATGGGAACAGTCCAGACCGAACTGCCAAGCCATGTCTTCCCTGGACCGGAATCAAGCATCCTAGGACCGGTTTCAGGCTATCAGCCTTCATCAGAGATGGAGAGATGGATGACACCAAGGCTCACAGCTTCTCTTTACTCTGACTACTTAACGGAGATCCTCGTAAGAGGGCCTTGAATGTCCCTTCGATTTTCCAACAGACTCCTCTGCGTTTAATCAGCTATCACCCGACCTTGCCTTAATGTCAGGCCACCTGAAAGACTAATCACTACAGTGGGCTCATTAATCCCTATGTTTCTTCTTAAGTTTGCGGTGCAGAGTAGTATTGTCATTTAGGGTTTGAGCAGTTTCTGACACACCCAAAAGTATGCAGGTAGTGTGAAATAGAGTACGGGTGAACAAGGAAAGGAGCAACATGTTCTAGCTGTGCTATTGCAACAACATATTTCCAGTGGTTGGTCCACAAAGCATTCCATTGAGAATCTAAGCATTGTCACTGGTCCATGCCCCTGGGACTGCACAATATCCGCTATGAAGCAGAACCAGAAAGGGTTAAATATTTCTGGGGGCCCGTCACTACTTACTAATCATATTAGGCATTTAAGCGCTGTGAAGCCACCACGTGCAGGTACGTGGGGCCACGGCAACGCCACACCATTACTTAACCATCAGCGTCCGGGACTGCAACATGCTCAGGATCCCGTTCAGGGCAGCAGCAGGTAACCAAGCAGGCGGAAGGCCTTGATGAAGTAAGTGGGCACCCGGGGGGGGGGCTCCTCTGAGTATTCACAGCCTTTCTATTGATACAGCCATGGCCGTAGCTCTGACCCTGATGTTTTGCTAATACTTGCGTTAGTTTCTCTCAACGGAGTGTGACAATAGGCCCCGCCTCTCACCGGGATCCATGTTAATTAAACTTTCGTAACTATAGTAGTTTTCATGTAAAGAGGCAGCCATTAAAGCCCTTATGATCACGGGGTCATTTTACCACGACTCATGGTTCTTTGTCTGACTGTGAGACTTTTATTGTTTGAATGTATGATTTTACCACTTACAAAATGCTTGAAGAATAATGTCACGTGACATGCATGAATACTTATCCTGATTTATCATGATCACCCCTGAGGAATACAAGTAGACTACACTTTAGCAATACATGCACAAGTCTTAGCTTTCACACACAATGCCTTGTCTGTGACGGCTAAGGTTGCATGCGGCTTGAAACTCAGCATGAGTGCATGTTCACAATTCTGTTCTCCAAGCAGTGGCACGAGGTGGTTGGTGCACAAAAAACGCGCACTGAGTCAAACTCTGCATCTACCTAAAACGATTGATGTCGGTTTAACCATGATGTATGTCTCCTTTTAATTTTTCTGACAGATATATCGTTTCAGGTGCAAATCGTAAGTTACGAAGCCACCCCCACTTATGCACACCTTAGGGCGTGTGCGTACACTCCACCTGTTCACAGTCGCCTCCAGACCTAGCAGCACTGGTCCTGAAGAAAGCCTCCTTATATAGAGTTGATTGACTGAAACATGTAGATAACTATTGACCACTTTTGGATGTGTGAGATCAATTTTTCTCTTTTGCATCTACCCATGTTTTTAATCCTACCCAAGGAGCTCATTATTAAAAATTATCCTGATCTGACAGAGTATCCTGAAGGTAGTTTTAAGGTTCACATTCACTAAGTTCATCAAATTCACAAAAGAAATCCCTCTCTGCTGTAATCAGGCGTCGCAGCACACCTAGGGGGCATTCAGACCCCTAGGTGGGAACCAGATGATGACGCAGGGTTCAATAAAAAACCTAATGGGTTTTTCTTCTGTGAGGCTACTCAATGCTAACAGGATGCTAGTTGATTGATATGTCATTGAGCTCGTTCTTTTTGTTTGTTACAAGTGTTTAGGGGAGAAGGACAAGCTTCTATGTTCCTCACTCTCTTTTTTGTTCAGCACACCATGTACGTTTCACAATATTGTAGCTACAATGTTGTCTAGTTACCAAACACCTGGTCATGTTTTGGAAATGTTTGAGCAGTTTAGTCTAATTCATGGGAGACAGGCTTCATCAGGAGGCAGGGAAATTTAACACACCTGAGAACATTCACTGTGTAGCTGAAATTAAATATGTAGGAACATTATATCAATGCAATCATCACTTCTGTGTGTGAACAAAATAAAAAACAAATGACACGTGGCATTCATTTGCAAAATGTTTTGCTGATTTTCAGATTTTTCAGGTAAAGAAATCATGAGTACAAACTTTTATGCTAACAACACTCAAAGGCATCCTTTCGGTGTATCACTATATCCTCATCCCAGTCATTAAACATGAGGTGATCCCCACCGAACCTGATTTTCTTGGGGCTCCTGTGATCAGGTCATCCCTCTGCTGATCTGCTGGCCTTTCTTTTCCTTGTGTTCACCTTATTGTTTCCACTTGCCTTGCTCTCCATTGTCCCTCATTTATTTTTGTTCTAACCACATTTCTGTAATTTTCTGTACAGTGCTCTGTTAACGCTGGCTCTAGCCTAGCCAGCACTTTATGTCCCCTAATATTGTTAATTGTTTTGACCTCATTTCAGTAACTCCATCCCTCACGTCCCTGCAAATGTTTCTTTGTATATTTAATGTGTGTTCCTCTGTTACACTCCCCTTATTTTTAACTGTATGTAACCATTGATCCTAAGATTTTTGCCTTGCTCCGGATTCGGTGTTGATTTCTCACTTCCCTTATAGTTATTTTGAATGTATCCAATGTTCCATTGATATTTGCCTTGCTCTTGATTCTGTAAAGCGCTCTGATACCTCTGGGTCTAGCTAGCGCTATACAAAAGTTTTAAAATAAATAAAAATAAATAAAATGAATGTTTAATGAGTGTAACAAGGACATAACAGGCTAAGTATAATGAAGTTTACCAGTGGTGGCTAGTGATATTTTAAAGTAATGGAGAGTTAAAGTCCGGCAGGAGTGTCCTGTGGCGAGCGAGCGCAGCGAGCGAACCCGACTGTCAAAAATTTTAAAAAGAGTGGGCAAATAGTGCATTTTCAATCAAATTTGACAAAGCAAGAAGGTGAATAAAGCAATTGTGGAAGTGTAGTTATGACATCAATAAAGAGATTTGCATACAGCTCTTTGATGGCAGTTCATAGCTCACTGTGCTAGATTATGATTGTAACTTATGAACTGCACAGTAAAAAAAGGATCTCTGTGACAAAAGCAGTAACGCAATGAGCTATGCACATAAAATACTGTTCTGTCATCTGCAGAGTACACATTCTTTGCAGCAGGAATATTAACTCTCTGCTCTACCTTAGATGAGTCAAAACTGCTGCTAGACAAAACTTCGATCTCTCTCCAGAAAGTACATTAATCACAAGAGTTATCTTGGCACTGTTATTGTTGCCTTAAAACTGTTGGATATACAAGGAACTCTGCAGTCTTTCAAAACTGCTATACTGCTACAAAAACACGCCCCCTCCCCCAAATAACAAATACGTCCCCCCACCCTTCCAGCTTCCCAGGGAAATGCCTGGTGCCTAGTACAGCCAGTCCGGCCTTGGCACTAGTGCGTGCCTGGGTTCCTGATTGCTGGACGAGTGCACAATTAAGATGGGAACGTGCTTGTCTCTGGTCCTGAGGACAGAGAACTAGAGTCGTGTGTATGCTCTTGCAAGTGTCCTGAGTGCATTATTTCATTGTGTTGCACTGCCCGAGTCTGGCTGTGAACGCACTGTCCTCCACATCATTTTGGCTTGCGGGGGTCAACATGAAATATTACCCAGCAATGCACCCTTAATAACATCAGCCTTTCTCCTTGCACTTGTAGAGCTACTACAAGTGCCTGCTGCACTTCCTTTCACTTTACAGTCTTTCCTCCTCCCTGGCCGAAAAAGTGGCAGCTTTCAGGCGCTCTGGCTTTCATTAGCTGTAGGTACAGCTGTGAGGTGATCATCATGACCCACTCACTTAGCCTCTTGTTCTTCTCATGTCCCACCCCCCCACCCAACCCACCCCGCCATTGTTAATTCAGCTCTTTTGATCTCCCACTCCAACAAAAGTGTGGTAAAACAAACTTATAGGCCCATTAGAGACCGCCGCAGGCTGCCACACCAACTCCAACAATAGTGCAGTAAAACAAATTTATACCTGTGTCATCCAATAAATATTTTCGCCAAATTACACCTATCAGTTTCATCAAAGACGTTGCAAATGACAATTCATTGCTACCTCAAGCTGCCTGTAAGTGGCATCCTTGTAACAAGCCACTGAGAGCTGAGTCCAACCAGGTCAAGGTGATAACTCAGAGCAACAATGGTTTGTTGTCTTATGGAAATGAAATCTTTAAGACCCAACCGGAAGTCGCTCCACATAGCGCCTCGATGAGGCAAGGCGAGTACTCTCATAGTGCTTCAAACATTAAGGAGGATTGCTTGGTAGCAACATGAGGTTTGCTATTAATAATTCAACATATTCACAGTCCACATTTGGTATGTGCTCAAAGCAATCGACAGAGAGGCACTTAATAGCACCAATTAGTATGCAGAATGATATTGGAGGACAAAGCTCATTTTGAACCAAGAGAATAAGCACACAGTTAATTAATGAATTATGCTGCTTGCCACATATGAGGAAAAACAGCATTTCTGTTGCCATCATGGTAACTGCATGAACATACTATGGAAGGCAGCCACAGGCTGCCAGCCAGCCTGCCACACCAACTCCAACAACAGTGCGGTAATAAGAATAAACTTATAGCTGAATGAATCCAATAGGGGCTGCGACCAATCAGGAGTGGTGGGGCGAGGCGGGCGGAGAGAAGGAAATGAAAGTTAAAAAAAACACTTACCTGGGCCAGCCGGCTGCCGCCTCTCCTTTGCCCTCTTCTTCCTGTCTCCGCCGGCAGCAGGAAGCAGCAGAAAGCACCCGGGCTCCCAGGTTCCCCATAGCCAATCACCGAGCTCAGATGGGGACTGGGAGGCTTTGTATGTTCCTCACCAGGCTGTGTAAAGCAAGTCTGGTGGGGAAGATGCAAAGTGCGCATTACTGTTTGGCCAGCCCAAGAAGGCCGGCCAAACAGTCATGCGCACTTAAGGAGTGCAAACCACTCCTCTCCCTGCTCTGGCCAGCCCCGCCCCGAGAGCCACTGACTTCAATAGGACAAATAAAATGATAATAACAGTACGTTATTATCATATAACAATACGTTAATATCATTTTATTTTTTATTTTGAGCAGTAGGGCGATGCTCCTCCACCTTAGCGGAGGAGCCGCCACTGCATGTATCCACAGTCACCAAAGACAAACTCACTAATTAAACTTACTTTTACTTAACTGTAGAACTTAAGGCTGCTCAGCTGACTCAGCTCAGTCTTTGCAAACGTGTGCCATGCCATCGGTCCCTAGCAACCAACAACTGTCTCTCGAATCGTGTCGCACCAAATGGGAGAGAGAGAGAGAGAGAGAGCGAGAGAGAGAGCCTCCTCCCATCCCGCGCTGCCTCACGTGACATCACGAGCACACACTGCCAGGAGACCCCCTAATAATCAAACCACTGCGTCTCTCTCTGAGCCAATCTGGGCACTGCTCAAGCTGTTACAGCAGCACCAGAATTGGCTCGGGAAAGCGGCATCACTGCTCATTACTGAGACCGGGGGCTGCGGCTTTGAGTCACCCTCGGCTCAGTATTGTACAGGTTGAGATCCCTGTAGTGCACATGTCGGGCTGGTCGGAGAAAGGCAGCTGTCCAACCCAACATGCGCACTTGGGGCCAGGTGCGTGCAGCACGCTGCCGCTGGTGGCTAGTACAGTACTAACTTGATGAATACGTGTCTGTCATTATAAGCCCCACACCCTCAGGCCCGGCTGCACTGGCTTCTCCAGAACCTGCCTCAGCTGCTCTTCACCAACTGAAAGACTTTATGTTTAGTAGTTTTCTATAATTTGAAATACTCACCTTTAATTGCAGGGGCAAGGAGGCCAAAATATGAGTGGGGCAACGCCCCAATGGCCCTAAGGGACGCACAGCAGCTGAAATTTACTGGTAAGTAACCGGGCATTACCTTTCTTATCTCCTGCCACAAAAGACAAAACTCGAAATGCCTCACATAATCATAAAAAGTGGAAACAATATATGCTTCATATGTACTACCATTATCTCCTTTATTGTTTGTGTTTCCCACAGTTCTGTGCGTACGCGACAAAGCTGCCTATTTTGCATACAGGCTTCACAGTGCATTCCATGTAAGTAGTTGCCAACCAACAGGCAGTTTTTAACTTGATATTGCTAATGTTCCTTCTTTTGAACAATGTTTTAGGGTAGCCCGCATTGTTCAACACAAACCAAGTGATTATTGAGTTTTTTTTTATTTCACATGATTCATGATTCCTCTGCTGCAAAAACTGCACCAGCCTGTTTAAAAGATTTGAAAAACATTTTAGATGGAATGGGAGAAGAATTAATGATCATACATCTGTGCTGTCTGATGTGACTGTTGCTATTGCAGTAATTTCTACGCTGATTGTAAGATGGCCAGTGTTCTTTTTTATTTTTAAGTTTAAGTTTATTAAAAAAAACTTAACAGCAAATAACAAAAAGGTAGAGGAAAAATGATGCAGAAGAAACAACAATTTAAAAATATGAGATTATGAGAATACAATGAGAAATGTAAGTCTGCTGTAGCAAATTATGAATGAAATATAACAGTAAAAGGGTGATACAAGGGGAGGGTAGGCTAGGGGAGGGAGAGGGAAATCAATGCAAAATATGTTATCTGGTAAATTTGTACAAAGACTAAAGATAAACCTTAGACAATTCATAATTATATATTTAAAAAACAAAATATAAAAATAAAGACAGAAACGTATTGTGTATGTCAATTTAAGGAGGCTTCTGGACCTCGTCAGGAGTCAAGATATTCCTACTGGCAAGTGAACTAGATTTGGATAGAAATTAAGTAATTGGACGCCATAGTAGTTCTCTTTTCATAGCCAAAGAAATGGGAGAAACATAGGGGCTGATTACGATGGCGGTCGGAAAAGCATTCCGACTGCCGTGGTAGCGGGAAATTTCCACCCGCAGGTACCGCGGCAAAACCGGCGTGCAGATTAGGATGCACCGCCTGGAACTCCCTACTGCGGCAGTCGGATTCCAGGATACACCGCCGGGAACGTGCGGAAAAGCTGAAAATCCGTCCGCGGCGGTCGGAATTGCAGCGGTATCACCTCGAACCGACGTCCGAACTACAGTCAGGAGTGTCCGGGAGTGGATCTTTGCTATCCGTAATAGTACTTCCGCCGTCCTCGCATATCCGGATTCTCTGCTGCGGTGTGATGGGCTGTTTGTGGCATCGTGATTCGACCGGCGGTCGTAACCGCATTCCGCACGGCGGTCCCTCTCTATTGGCTCCGTCCGCCATCGCTGCGGAGGGGGATTCCTGGTGGTTCCCGAAACACCGCAGCAGATGGGAAATGGGCTATCTTTGCCCATCGTAATACGGTGGACACAAGGACCACCGATGGAGTGCGGAAAAGGTCATTTTCCGCCAGCACCGCGGTTGTGCCTCCGCCCGCCATCGTAATCAGCCCCATAGTTAGTATCAAGTCTATGATTAAAAAATATAGCGTACCACCAGGATTTAAAAGTGACATCCTAAGTATTTTTCCAATTAGATGTTATTAGATGAAAAACAACAGTAATCCACCAATTTATGGCCTTAAAAAAGCTTGGACCAGATCGGGGCAAAAATCGTGTTAATCTGGTGCCATACTCATTTCCAGAAACTATAAATAGAAGGGCATTCGAAGAGCATATGCTTTAGATCAACATATGAATAATCACAGGACCAAAAAGATGGGTATGAGTCAGAAGAAAAATGGTTCAAAAGTAAATAATAATCGGTGATAAATGAAAAAAAAAGGATTGTAAAGTATTGGCAGCTCTGGTGGATTTGTGTATATTAGTCCAAATTTTGTCTCACAAACTGACAGGCCAACATTCCTTCAAGTCTGCCGCCCATCTCAATTCAGTTTTGATTTTGATCTATCATTAGGAAAGTTTAATGTTTTGTAGACAGAAGAGGCTTCAGGATTAATGGTTAATAGTTTAAGCAATCCAGCCGAGTCAGAGAAGGGAGTAAAGTTTTGGGGCATATATGATCTGAGAGTCATTAGAGATGTGTGAAGGAGTTTGTATTGCTTCTGGGACGAAGAGGGTAGGCAAAATGTGTTCTGAAGTTCCGAAAAAGATAAGATCTGACCGTTATTAAAGAGTTGAGATATCCAGTAGATACCACTGTCTCTTCAAGTTTTCCAGTATATAGAACCATTTTTGATTTGGATGGTGCCGTTATGCCAAATAGATTTTTATAGAAAATTAGGGAGAGATATATGAATAGAGGAAAGAAGAGATGACAAAATGTGATGTGAGTGTGCAATAACAGGTATGCATAGTTGGGAAATACGTATAGTGGATGACAACACTACTGGAAATTCAAAAGGTGCCACTAGGGATTTTTCTAGAGAAAGCCATAAAGGAACATGGAAAGTGTGAGTGGAGTTAAACCAATGAGCAGACTGTTCTAAGAAGAAAGCATGATGATATTGTTTAAAATTAGGGAAGTTGAGACCACCTATAGATTTATTCTTCTTTAAGGTTGATAAACCTGTTTGGGATTGTTTACCCTTCCATAGGAATTTGGAGAGTATATAATCTATTCTTTAAATATACATTTGGGATATGAATTGGGATCATTGAGATGGTGTATAATATAATGGGAGTCAACATAAGCTTGACAGAAACCAATCTACCCACCAGGAAAGAAATAACGGATTCCATTTTGTGATTATAATGTTTAACAAACAACTCTTTGACTCTGTCAATTTCATGTGGCAACCTGCTAAAATAAAGTATTTAGGATTATGGCTCACAAAGACTATTAAAGGTACAATTAAATGGCCAGTGTTCTAACCATACAAGCTGACCTGTCTATCCATATCGCCCGAAAGGCCTATATTTCTATGCTTTCCCTAAAACCCGTCGGAGAGGCATAGAAATTGCCCCAAATATTCACAGAGGAGATGATTTTCTATTCCAGCTCCAGTCCTTGAATGTCTGGATGAAGTATTTGTTCGTGAACCCTTGCTTAATTTAGGTTAAATGGGTGTGTCAGTGCTGCCAACCACCCCAAAAACTTTTTTTTAAATATATTTTTTGAATGCACCACCATTTCCTTCAAGGAATGGCCAGCAATCAGAGGGAGTCGCAATTTGTGACTAGCCTCATGAATAGTAATTATGTATGTCGGATTGCGACCCACTCCGAATGCAAATTTTTTGAACCGACCTATTAGTACTTAGGCCGGTTGGCAAAATTCTATTCTATTCGCTAAAAGTAGGTGTGCAAATTTGCAACCCCTTTTTGCAAACGGAATGTAATTAGATCTTGGCTAAAGCAGATCTATTTGTGATGGTTCCTTCACTGCCCGGCAACAAGCCGGGCAGTGAAGGAACACACCAGACTGGACACACTTTCAGGAAAACTAGGATTGACTTCGAGCAGCCAATGTCCCCTTTATTTATTCCCTCAGTCACACCCTGCCATAGGGGTGAATGCTTCAGTCCTGCTTATTTCTTAGAGTCAGGATGGCTCCTTACATCCCTTTCCACATTAGATCATTGCTGGCCAAGATTGGATCTCAAGGCACAAACAATGTCTCTGAGCTTCTGGCTAGGAGCAGGGTTGAGTCACATGTCGCATCATTAGCTCCTTGTCAATCTTTGGACCCTCCCCACTTGGGAAGCTTGTGCTGAAGAGGCTTCCTTGGATGGTGGGGAATTGTCCCAAAGGCCAAGAGTTTGGCAGGTTGTGGTGATTCATTTTCTGGGGGCTTACTGCTGCATCTTCTGGGGCTTCCTGAGTCCGGCCCCATTGGTACTCAAAGCTAGCCTACAAGTCTTCTTCTCTCTACCCACTGGCCAGCAAGGATTGGACTGTAATTCGTTTAAATCATGACATGTTTCTGGTCACTATCTCCCTGCTCTGACAGGCTGTTCTTGTCTGCCTGCACCCACTGGTTGACGATGTGCAGGAACATCTTCCACTCTCCCAGGATTAATTTCTTAAGAGGCTTCTGGAGGGCACCATCTCTTTGGGTTGCTACTTTGATCGCCTCCAGGGTCATCGCCTTGGGGCACGTGCCTTGGGGCACCATGCATACATACTCCTTGGTGTCTTCATCCACGATGGTCTGCTCAGCCCCTTGCCCATAGGGGTCTCATTACAGAAGTTTAGCCGGGTTCCCTATCCCTGGTCGATAAACCACTGTGAGCCAGTACTGGTGCAGTTGTACGGCCCACCTTTCCGTCTTCAGCGGCTGGTGAGGGGCTGAGCTTCCAAACAGGCTAACCAGCAGTCTGTGGTCCATGATCTCTTTGAACTTGCAGCCATAGAGATATAAGTGAAAGTGGTTAGACCCCCCCCCCCCCACTTTCCGTGAGGGCTTCCCTCTCAATCTGGGTGTAATGCGTTTCTGCTCCCGTCAAGACTCGGCTTGCGAAGGCGATTGGTACCCACATGCCCGGTTCCCTCTCTTCTGTAAAAACTGCAAGCAACCCCACTGGGCTGGTATCAACAATCAGCTCCATCGCCTTTAAGGGATCAAAGTAGGCCATAGCAGTGTTGTGCAGCAAGGCTTGCTTGATACTCTCAAAAGCAGCTTTTTCTTTGGAGCCCCAATTCCATTTGGCAGTGACTTTTTCATTAAAAGCCCTTTTAGGCCCGGAGAGGGTTTACAGGTTCGGGATGAACCAGCCACAGTATATTGCCACGCTGGAGAAACTCCACATCTCTGAGGCACTTTGCGGGATGGGGGCCTGTTAGATGGCTTCAGATCTACTTTCAGTCCTTCCTCTGAGAACACGTACCAGAAATATTCTATTTGTGGTTTGAGGAACAAACATTTGTCTCTGTTTAGGGTGAGCCCATGCTGTCTGTTTTTCTGTAAGGTGACCAGCAGGCATTGATGATTTTCCTCTAGTGTGGATGAATAAATCAGAATGTTGTTACTATTGTTCAGGGCCCTGGAAGGGTCTTGCCATATGATGTTTTTGAACACTACGGCTGCTGATGATATTCTTAAATTTAGCCTTTCATATCTACTAAGAGAGGAGTTGGGAAGGTCGTATGTACCAACAGCACTTGTTGGTGCCCCGCTTTGAGATCTAATTTTGAGAACCACTGGGCCCCATTTAGGTTGTCTATGATGTTGTCTAGGGTTGGGGGTTTTTGCCGTGCTCTTTTGATTGCCTTTTTAGTGAGGCGCATGTCAATATAGAGTCTGATGGCTCCAGGCTGCTTGGGTTTCCCATAATGACCATGGGTGACACCTATGAAGTAGGGTCAGACAGCCTCTCAATTACATCCATACGTTCCAGCTCTTTCAACTCTTGATAAACAAGGGGCCATCGGTGAAAAGGCAACCTCCATTGCCAAAGTGCTGTAGGGTTGACTATTTTGTCAGCATGTCACTTGATTGGATCCCCCTTGAAACATCCAAGGCCTTAGAATAGGCAGGGAAACTGTTTTAGAATGTTTTCCACTTGTAGGTGGTGTATGGAGCACGCGAAGAACACTAGCACTAGGTCTTTCATGGTATACCACCCTAATAGAGTCCCTTCACCCTCTGTTGTGATGTAGAATTTGGTTGGGTCATCTCTTTTTCCCTGTTGTATGATCATGCCGATCAAGTCTGCCAACTGCAGAGTTTAAGTCGATTTTACTGGTCAAGACTCATAACGTTCACTGAGTATCGATTAAAGCCTTGACTGTCATGCCAATCACTCTCACCTTGCACAGGGGTCGGTGGTTGCCTTTGGCTGCTTATGCATATGACATGAGGAATTAGTCTTACTCATCCATCTCTTCATCTTCAGGACCTTCATATGCCCATCTGTTGGGATCCTCTTGCTTATAGGGGTCTTTTTCGATGATGATGACCTTGCGATTAGCTGACAGAGCTTTACCTCTTCCTTTGGGCATACACCTCTGTCTCCACAGGCAATAATGTTTGTCTTGCTGCAGGTGGAACATGGCTTCCCCTATGCGGGGCATTTGTCTTATGGGTGGTTCACTATGCCACAATTTCTGCACAGCTGAATGGCCCATGGTTAGCTTTTCTCACACATTTCGTGGCTGGTTGGCTGCATATGGCAAAAACTGATTCTATCTTTATGGGTGCTGTCCTCCTGCGTGCTCCAACCCAGTCTCCTTGGTTAGCGACATTTCCATTTCCTCAGCGCGGGTGCTCAACAAGTCGTATGATCTTCGCAGAATTAGGATGTCTTCACGCTTGATTCCAAGCTGTCTCAGGATTAGGTGCTGCAGTGTTGTTGACTGACACCCTTGTATGAGCTGAGCTCTGACTTCCTTGGCCTAGTCATCGTTGGTGCACTTGCTTGCTGATTCTTGCAGACGGGCATAGACATTGTCGATTGACTACCCATCCTTCTATTGAGTTTGCCTTAGTTTAAAACTTTTGAAACCTGGATTTAGTTGGAACTCAAAGTGTGCCTTAAGTGCTGGAATAACAGCATTGTGGTCATCATCCGTACCTGTGCATGGGTGGTGTTCGAACAGTTCGTAGATTTGTCCTCCAACAGACTCAAGCAGCAGTGACCTTGTAATGGTTCCATCTGTTTCATGGGTAGTTCTGAAGTAGCTTTACAGCTGACCTACTCAGGTCTTGCACTTAGGGGCTTCAGCGGCTGGATAAACTAGCTCGTTCAATGGTGGGAGCACCGTCATTGATGCATACCCGTTAGTATGCCCTGTTGGGTGGCTAGCAGGGGCTGGCAGATGGTGCACCTTCTGACGCCTTTTGAGCATTATGGGTATCGCCTGCCAAGTCTGCTCACAGTTGGTCATATCTCAACCATGGGTATGTGCAGGCTTCCTTCCAACTCTCCAGGGGTCTCCAAAGAAGCTCTGATCATTGTTAGCACTTGATGCACCACTTCAGTGTCACTGTCCACCTTGTTAGGCAAGCCGTGGCAACAGTTTTTTTTGTAGTTGCAATTTTTTGTTTGTCCTTAATAATTCTGACTGTGATGAATGAAAAGGCAATTGATTGCAGGCCTTCTTGACTGTGTGGTGCTTTTGATGTACAATGCTCTCCTTGTGGCCTGCTCATAGAGTTGTCTGCACTCTCCTCCATGCCATTCCAAAGTCCAGACAGAGTTGCAGGCTAAGGGATGCACTGTATCTCTATTAGTCAGTTGTGTACAATTGAGTGTCAAAGACGGGTGCAGTGCTTGCAGGCCCCCATTAGATAGCACACTCAACACAGTTCTCCCAGTTCTCAATGCACCAAGGCTTTTGGGGTAGGTATCTGCATCTGACACCATGACTCTATTCCTAACTCTCTGCTTGTGGCAGGTCCGCTTTGCACCTCCCTGTGCCGAGTAAGGCCCAGGCAGCTCCCAGACAATAGTAGGAGAGCATTTATGTGTGGCCCCAGCCACACCTGATGACCTCCAAGTGATGAAGTGAACCATCCTCCTGTCTCCAATCCCTACTTCCTTTCCATAATTATTGATAGTGCTTTCTCACTCCAGCTCTAACACTACTTGGAAGCTAACAATTCAGGCATCTCGAGAGAACCTGCTCTTGTCATTAGATAAGCTCAGATTTGTTAGACCTTTAGTTAGAATATGACGCAATGGAGCATGTCACTCTACTAGACCCTAAGGAAAAATGGGCTGGAGTCTTTCGATAGACCTTACAAGTGTGAGAGGTTCTTCCTGTCAGAGTGTAGATAACAGTTTACAAGTAGTGCCACCTCACTAGCATCATGTCTCCTCAAGATTCTGGACTGTTGCTGCAACTTGTAGAGATGTGTATGTCAACCTTGGCAAAGGTTATCATCAAATATATTTGTAAATGTTTTTCGATGATACATAAATCAACCCATTACTGGGGAACAAGTCAGACATATTCAAAAGTGGATTACGCACAATCATGTGTGTCTGATTGGTACTAAAACTCACATCTTGATGACTGGAGGTCCACTTCCACTATCACTTTCATTCCCTTGGCATGTGCAACAAAGCTCAACCTCCTTTTCTTTGGTTGGATGCAGATGATACCCTCCCACAACAAGTCTCAGTCACCACCAGCATCATCAATTTCCTTTTAGAGTGGAAAATATGTATCTTTGAGTACACTTGTACAAATAATCTGTGCCTGTTTTAGCACACTACATCGTATAAGGACCTCGGTACGTAGATAGGAAGAGAGAATAACCAAACAATTTAGTCACCTTTTAAGTAAATGTATTCTGATTCATGAAAACCCCTATGGGAGAACAGCTACACAAGTATATTTCCTGATTATTCTTTATTTTTCATGGGCTATCATAACCAGCTTTTTATTATACTCACACAAAAAAGAAAAGATAAGTAATATCAGAAAACAATTGATAGAAAGAAAGGTTTAGAGTGAAATGGAGTGGAATTTTGAGCTACTGAAGATTTATGAAAAAATGTAATTCCATGCAAATACTGAAGTAGATTTTAGAAAACTAGTCTGATGGAGATTGTTTTACAATAGTATAAACAGACATATGTCTAGGGCTATTGAATTACCAAGATTGCTTTAACCAAGTTGATAAAGGAGCATCTTTATTAATAGAGTCCTTTTTCTGACGCATAATTCTGCGGTGATCTATCCCGTGTTGTATGACACACTGACATGCCTTTGCCAGTGTTTTAAGCCTGTGTATCTTTCTCTTCTCCTTAATTACAAAGAGTTTCTTTATGACATTTTGCATGGCTCGCTTCCGGGCTACTTCAAGGACCACCCACCCACTGTGCCCGATTTTGAGAGTAATTATACATGAGAGCCTCATTTAAAAGTTTGACTGACAGGCCACTAAACTGCTGAGGCAGTAAAGACCCATTGCCCAATGCCAAGTGGAAACCAGCCTATCATAGTTAAAGTTCCCCGTTTGTCTGGGTTTACCGCAAAAGCACTAATGCCTAGATTTGTTTATGCACAACAAAAAAGCAATATTCCTGATACTGAGTTTTCTCATAAAAAGGTTGCCTAATGTCCCAGCAATGGTATCAGCTGCCACCCAGCATGTGGGGATCGTTTTGCTTTTGTCTGTTTGCAACAACCATGCCTTTCATTGTGTTCACAAACAGGAAAACAGTGTTGTATGCCCCGTATTAAACAGGGTGGGTCTTCTGTTACTGTTAATTCAACATTCCTACAGAAGGCGGAACACTGGCAAAGGGGTTACAATGGAGCATCGTGTTCCAGGTGGTTCCCCCTGCACTAAATGAGACAGGGGATTCACGAAGTGGGCAGTTAGGGCACCTTATTTTAATTAATTTTTTATTGATTTCAGGTAGAATTTATACAAAAATATATAAAATAATCATACAATGTTTATATGTGATAAATACAGTGCAATCATTCTTAATTAAATATGAGTATAAAATACATGAAATAATTAATTCATGTAAAGCATCAGCATAGGTTGCTAACGTTCTGATGGTTCAGAAAATAAGATTGCCCCCCAAGTATTTCAACCTCATTGCCACTTTTCCTTTTATCAACAATTAAAGTGCTTCATCAGCCTTTAAATCAAATGAATGTCCCATTTTGCAAAACATTTTCAGCACACAATTTCTCAAGGCAAAACAATATTCCAATTTTCATATGTGAATAATTTTTTTCATCCAATGCATAAATTTAGGAGATGATCCTTTTTCCAACTTTGTGTTATTAAAAAGCCAGCTATTAACAATGCAATAAATAGTAATTTTCTATCACTGTTTTCAAGTCTACTCACTCACATGAGCCTAGCCCGGCATACTAGCCTGTGGGCTGGGTTCAATGGAGACTGATATGACTTTGGACATAAATCTAAAGCTAGACTCTTCGTGCTTTTCCTAGCTAGGACAGGCCCCTATCATATGCATCCAGTATCCAATGTTTTTGTTACAGCACTTGCGGCACTTATGAGATTGTACTATTGAATCTATGCAAACGTGCAGATGTACTACAGCATTCAATTTGAGTAAAATTGTATGTATCTTAAATTGGCACCACAAAGACATTTAAAAGAGAACTTGAAGATTCTTGATCATGTAGTTGTGAGATGACCAATCCGGTCTAGGGTAGCCTAGTCTGGTATACCTTTTGGCACAAATGTTAAGCAGGTTTGAAAATGCCATTGGCAATTACCAGAAGATTTTCTCTTGTTTGAAAAGGTTTTTTGCCTAGGTTTGGCAGGATCTGATCTCTCCTTCCCTGAAAGAAAGCACAGGAAGGTATTAAAGTGACAATGTGAATGAAATATTAAAATTGAATATCACTGAGTACGTTTACCCCAGTCCATCATTCTATCTAATAGTAGAAATTATTTAATCGAGCCCCTATCATCTTTTTCACACATAGTTAAGGACCTTTCATCCACCAGAAGGCCTAGATCATGACATTCTCCTAAACATGTCTGTGCATGTGTTAAAGGAATGTCATATGAGTTCACAAATGCTGTTTTCCTTTCAATGTATCCATTAAAATCTTATGTCTGACATTTTTTCTGATAATGAGGGAGTTTGAGAAAGCAATGAAGTTGGATATTTAAGTCTCCCAGTATTAAAAGCAATAATACATTATATAAATGTTGCTAATTGGTTCCAAACGAAAACCGGGAGAAACATTCTGCTGAATTAGCTTCGTAAAAAACATCTAAAGTTTGTGACTGCAAGTCCACCCTCCAATGTATATGTGCATGCATGTTTAAGGCTGCGATGTGATTTCTTATTGAACCAAACAAACCAATTAATTTGACTTTCTATTTTGGAAAAATATTTAGCCTGTAAATAAAGAGGTAAGTAGAAAACAAGAAAAAAAATTGCAAGAATGGAAAATTTAACAGGGGATATTCTCCACGTGATAGACAAAGGGAGATGTTTCCCACTATCAATTAACATAGTTGTTTTTCTAAACAATTGGAGAAAATTATGCACAAATAATTCTAAAAGACCTTCTGTTATTAAGATACATACATACTTTTTAAGGCTACTGGCATAGCCTACCTGAAAAGTTTCTGGAAGAACAGTAACTATAGTATTAAAAAGCAGAGCCTCTGTCTTACTTGAATTTATTCGATAAACCCCACAAATCAGTACAGGCGATTAAGTCTAAAGCCTGCTTTATATTAGCCCCCTTCGCTCATAGGAACAGAACTATTTAGAGGGCTGATTTAGAGTTTGGGGATGGCGTTTACTCTGTCGGGATGTAGGAAACCTTTGACGGACAGTACTGTCACTCATGACAACCACCCCTCAAACGTTTCAAATGTTTTTTGAAATTTCAAAAACAAACTCCCAAATTGGGAGTTTGTTTTAAAAAAACCAAAAACAACTAATGACACCCACACCATGGGAAGTTTTTCCCACGGTGTGGTCAGTGCTTAATTTATAAAAAATTAAGTGCCAGGGCCCTCATCAGGAGGTCACTGCAGGTTACACAACCCATTGCCCCTGCCAGCGCTGACAATGACAGTACCAAACCAGCTACTAACCATCACACTCCTACAAGTGTGACAATGCAGATTATTACAGGCCCCCAAAGCTATAAGATTAGCATGGGCCGCAGGTAATAGTCATTTTTAACGTATATTGAATTAGTAAACAACTGTTGTTGTACTCAACCTAAATCAGACAAATAGCCACCATGTGGCAGACTGGCATAAGTGTCAGAGCTGCCAATTAAGTGCCGGTGCTGAGCACCGGAAACCACCGGCTCAATTTAAGCATTGGGTGTGGTAGTCATTTTTGTTTTTTTCATGTCCGTCACCACCAGATATTTCATGGCGTTGACAGACGAGAAAAACAGGGTATTACATAGTCCACCTTAAATAGGGCAGATGGTGTAATGCCTTACTTTTGATAACCCTAATCCATAGGGCCTTCAGAGGAAGTATTCCATTGGTAGAGACAATGAGAGCTTTTTCAATGGAATACATATTGGCTAACCATCTTGAAACGATGCAAGCTGGCCAAGGGTTTGGTGGACAAATGTGACAGAGTACCCTGTACGCCAAACTCTAAATCAGGCCCAAAGTCAACAAACAATTTTAATTTATCCATCACATTAATTGGTGTCACTATCGCCTGTGATATTCAAATTGTTATTGCCAATGACTTTTGAAACATATCAAAAAGGATGGGGGAGAGCAGGCACCCATTCCACATTTCCCTACTAACTGAATAACCCATGGATTAATTTTAACAGAAGCGAGTGACCCCGAACAGAGTGACCTTGTTAGCATCAAGAGGTGGGAAGCAATCCCATCCCATGAGGTCAAAAGCCTTCTCTCCATCCAGCAATAAAACAACTGTGTACAGCGGAGTGAATATATCCATAGCTTCGATTAAATAATGTGTGTTAGTTGAAATATTTCACTTATGAATGAGCAAATTTGTATCTACATGGACCACTTCAGAAATGTATGGTGTCAGTCTGTTGGTTATTAATTTAGCAAAGATTTTATAACTGTAATTCTAGAGTGTTGTAAGCCTATAGGCACTCGTCTCCAGCGGTTACCCTGGCACACCCAATTTAAATCAGAGAGATGCTGCCGCCCATTAAAAGATGATTAAATAAGGTTTTAGCAGTGTAACTAGTTGTTTTGCAAATGCTTTAAAGCACTCATCTGGGAAAATATTTTCTCTGCATGATTTTTGTTAAATCCTGCGACTCTGCCCACCTCTCAAGAAGCCTATAAGTGATAGCCTAAAAGGAATAGTAACATGCCTCGCTAAAAGGGTAGCAGGTCCCCCAAAGGTGTTAACCCCCGCCCCCTAAAGTGCATGAACTAAATAAAGTGCAATCTCAACTGCTACGCTGCGGATCACAAGCACATTTCACAGGCCTCACTAAAAAGATATTGAAGCCCACCCCCCCCACCACCAAAGTGCACGAAGTAAATAAAGTGCTATCTAGACTGCTACATTGCGAATAACGTGAACATCTCAGACTAAAATCAATGAACGCAGCTTTAGCTATTGCTGTTCGTGGGTCTCTTTAAAAAAATGATCGCAGCCAAGTCTAGGCGCGCTGAACCAGGCACAAGCCTCGCAAATGAGGTGTTAGATTGGTGTGCGCCTGGTGATACCTTATAATGTTCATTGCATAAATACAAAGTGAACAATGTTCACATTCATGTCAAACGAAATTTTGTTAATGCTAGAAATTTTACAGCGTTTATTTCTTTTATGAAATTAAAAAAAGAAAAGCTGTTTGCATTTAAAAGGTGCAAAAACAACAATTGATGGACAGAATGCAGAACAATGTCATACATTCACCCCAGTACAGAGATCTGGGCCTAAATCCATCGTTTTTTTGCTCACCATGCCTTTCCAGTTTGAACCCAGCCATATGCAAATCAGTCTTGACCCTGTGCCCAATGGGAACAGTCCAGCCCGAACTGCCAGGCCAGGTCCTCCCTGGACTGGAAACAAGCATCCTAGGACCGGTTTCGGGGTTTCACCCTCTTCAGCCAGGATAGCTTGATTCCAGTGGCATGGAGAGCACAGGACCCACGTCTGGGCATACCCATCCCACTCGGGGTGACAAATGCAAAAACAACAATTGATGGACAGAATGCAGAACAATGTCATACATTCACCCCAGTACAGAGATCTGGGCCTAAATCCATCATTTTTTTGCTCACCATGCCTTTCCAGTTTGAACCCAGCCATATGCAAATCAGTCTTGACCCTGTGCCCAATGGGAACAGTCCAGCCCGAACTGCCAGGCCAGGTCCTCCCTGGACTGGAAACAAGCATCCTAGGACCGGTTTCGGGGTTTCACCCCTCTTCAGCCAGGATAGCTTGATGCCAGTGGCATGGAGAGCACGGGACCCACGTCTGGGCATACCCGTCCCACTCGGGGTGACAAATGCAAAAACAACAATTGATGGACAGAATGCAGAACAATGTCATACATTCACCCCAGTACAGAGATCTGGGCCTAAATCCATCGTTTTTTTGCTCACCATGCCTTTCCAGTTTGAACCCAGCCATATGCAAATCAGTCTTGACCCTGTGCCCAATGAAATGAAATTAAATGAAATGTGTACTTGTAAAGCGCACTTATACCCCCAAAGGGGTGTCCCGGCGCTGTACGCATACCGCTGTGGAACCCTTCCTGGCTTTTCCCTGTGAAATGTCCACTCCTGGGCACCCCCAAGGTGAAGCCAGGCATCCCAGCGCTGTTGGGGCCGTTGTGGAGATTAAGCAAGCTATTGCCCAGAGTTGCAGAGTGGGACCCATGATTAGAATAGGCACCGAGGCGAGAATTATCAGGTCCGAGGAAATTGAGCCCAAGACCCGCCGAGGCGGGAATTGAACCCTGGTCCCGGGCCAGATCTCTGCATCAGGGTCTGCCGCTCTAACCATTGAGCCACACTTGATGGACAGTCCAGCCCGAACTGCCAGGCCAGGTCCTCCCTGGACTGGAAACAAGCATCCTAGGACCGGTTTCGGGGTTTCACCCCTCTTCAGCCAGGATAGCTTGATTCCAGTGGCATGGAGAGCACGGGACCCACGTCTGGGCATACCCGTCCCACTCGGGGTGACAAATGCAAAAACAACAATTGATGGACAGAATGCAGAACAATGTCATACATTCACCCCAGTACAGAGATCTGGGCCTAAATCCATCGTTTTTTTGCTCACCATGCCTTTCCAGTTTGAACCCAGCCATATGCAAATCAGTCTTGACCCTGTGCCCAATGGGAACAGTCCAGCCCGAACTGCCAGGCCAGGTCCTCCCTGGACTGGAAACAAGCATCCTAGGACCGGTTTCGGGGTTTCACCCCTCTTCAGCCAGGATAGCTTGATTCCAGTGGCATGGAGAGCACGGGACCCACGTCCCCACGTACCCCACGTCCCCTTTGGTTTTGCATTGTTCGCCCTAAGTTGGCAGGGTATGCCCAGACGTGGGTCCCTTGCTCACTTTGCCACTGGATTCAAGATAGCCTGGCTGATGAGGGCTGTGAGCCCGAAACCGGTCCCAGGATGCTTGTTTCCGGTCCAGGGAAGACATGGCTTGGTAGTTCGGGCTGGACTGTTCCCATGAGGCACAGGGTCAGACTGATTTGCATATGGCCATGTCTGAACTGGGGTGGCGGAGTGAGCTAAAGAATGATGATGGATTAAACCCAGATCAGTTGACTGGGGGTGAGTGCTTGCAATGTTCAACACTCCGTCCATCATCCCCTTTGGTTTTGCATTGTTCGCCCTAAGTTGGCAGGGTATGCCCAGACGTGGGTCCCTTGCTCACTTTGCCACTGGATTCAAGATAGCCTGGCTGATGAGGGCTGTGAGCCCGAAACCGGTCCCAGGATGCTTGTTTCCCGGTCCAGGGAAGACATGGCTTGGCAGTTCGGGCTGGACTGTTCCCATGAGGCACAGGGTCAGACTGATTTGCATATGGCCATGTCTGAACTGGGGTGGCGGAGTGAGCTAAAGAATGATGATGGATTAAACCCAGATCAGTTGACTGGGGGTGAGTGCTTGCAATGTTCAACACTCCGTCCATCATCCCCTTTGGTTTTGCATTGCATTTAAAAGGTGCCTGTTATAATCTGCAATTGTATTGCTGCCAAGCTTAGAAGGCTTATAGGGATGGTAAATATGACTTGTTTCTTGGCTTTCCTAAAAAGAGTTTTCGGTAACACCAGTCAATGTGTTAGTTACAAAGTATGCGTGTCCTTGCCTGCTATGTGATCAAAGTGCAATATTCTTGTCAGTTTGGTGCATCGGTTAGTCTACAGTCTATCAATAATGTAGCAGATTTTCCAACCTAGAAAGAGAATTTATAATTTGCTGTTCTGAGAAGCACTCAATGTTATGGATGTGGAAGGCTTTTTCACTCTTATGGTTGCCTATAAATTAAAATACATTCTATATGTATCTTTTCAAGGTTTAAACTTTATTGTAGTATGGATTGTCACCAAAACATAGCTTACAAAATGACAGAGATGTCAGATAACTAGGAATTATCTCAAGCTGAAAAAGAGGAACACTGTGCAAAAGCCTAAAAAATGCAGAATTGGAACATACAATAAACCAGATAAAAAGGCTGAGACCTCTGGCTATTTTCACTGTAGCAATGCCAAACAATCAAAAACACTAGACTTACATGCAGGAAAATGCAGATTTTTGACAGATGAAAACACTTTTAGCCCAACAGTGGCAAAATGGGATGGGGTTTGGTCGCAAAAAATGAAAATGTGCAAGTAAGGAGCAAAGTCGGTAAATCAAAGTTTCGAAGAGATTCATCGTTAAATATCATTTGAAAGAATGGAGGATAGTATTGAGACTTTAGAAGGGGGGCACCTTAAAGCTCCAGACGGGACAGTGATTGGGCAATGGAAACTAAGAAAGTTAGCAACAAATAATGGAATTGGAACGGCAAAAGTAAAAGAGAACCAGTAATAATCAGAAGGCAGGGGTATGATCACATGGGCCACGGTACGCAAAGTCTGAGCTCTGCTTCATTGTCTTCTGGGATATATCTGAAAGCCAGGTCCATTACAGGGAGCTGACTGGTTGGTTCAGACTTTTGCTCTGGAAATCTTCTTTATAACGCATTTCAGGCCAGCAAGAGTTGGATTCAGAATAAGCATGAAATAGGATGAAAAGCATCTCGCTGGAACCCATCTAGGTTTTCTTCCAGCCATAAACAGGCAACTGTCCAAATTCTCTTTCCATCCTCAGATGTGTTACTGTTGGGGGAGCGGGCATCTAAAGAATGAACGTTGCCAACTCTGGGGGCCACACGAACAGGCATGGGACTTTAAAGAACAACGTAATAGGAGAGCAAGATTAAACACATTTTTAGAAAACTCACCAGGCACAAGTAGTAAGAGAGTGAACTTTTAAAGTGTGAAGCAAAGGCTAAGGGAGAGAAGATATGAATACTATCTTCACTGATTAAAATATATTGGGCTGTCTGTAGCTCTGTCTGATGCCCATGGTCATCACATCCGTGCCACACAGGATGTCATCATGCTATCTTTTAGCTACATGCCCTGGGGCACTGTTGGACTTGGCCCTTTTTAGCAGGTACACCCCTAAACTTTTTGCCTGGTCTGTAACCTAGTGTTGGTGGTTTTAGGCCTCTGGGCACTTTCGCACTGTGGTCCAGTGGAAAGTGCGTGCGCGCTCTGTGCACATTTAGTGAGATGGACATGCCTCCCATAGGAATGCATTGAGGATGAGTGTGTC
This sequence comes from Calotriton arnoldi, assembly GCA_963921515.1. NCBI lineage: Eukaryota > Metazoa > Chordata > Amphibia > Caudata > Salamandridae > Calotriton > Calotriton arnoldi. The sequence goes on from CAWUFW010000732.1 coordinate 896,185, forward strand.
AGTGGTAATTCCTGTTATGAGAGGAGCAGTGTGGTCAAGTTTAGTATGTGTGAATTCGTGAGAATAAATGCTGCGCAATGGTGTGCGCAGATTTATTATAACTGGTGTAGAAATGCCACTTTTAGAAGTTGGCATTTATGTGTGCTCTGTGTCTGCCTGCCTGATGTGAATTGCATGTCTGGCTTGTGAGTGACAGGGGCTGGGAGGTGTGTGTGGCTCCAGGAGGGGCAGGGTGAGTCAGCACAGTGCTGAATAGAGAGATGTCCATGTAGATGGGTGGGAGGAGTTGCACCTGGGACCTGAATAGGGCTGTGCCTTCCCTCTACAATGCTGGCTCCACCTCCTGTGGTGCGTCTGATGTCCCTAGCCTACATTCTGAAAGGGAAGAGGAGCTTGCCCAAAACAAAGTGCTCCAAATCCCCCCTAAACCAGTTCTGACTGGTATCCCCAAGCCCTGTGCTGTGACACAAAGGGATTTTGAGTATAAATATAGGGGCTGTGACCCCATGAATTTGTTCAGTGCTTGGTTGCTGTTCCTGCTGGGGCGTGCTGCTGCTGGGGTCCAGGGGGCTGCCATGAGGGCTTGCCTCCCTGGGCCCTGCATTGCCCCTGGATGCTTCAAGGACTTTTTTTTGGGACCTTTTGCTTTTTCTTGATCCCTAAAGACTTTAATCCTAGCGCCTGGTGAGCGCTTTTGATGGAGAGCCTGGGGGCTGCGCAGCGCCGAGCTGCGGCCCTGGCTGAGGGAATCCCCAGCGTAGGGATTCCCCCCTGATGCCTACAGCGGCGGGTGCCTACCCCGCGTTGTTCCTTATTTCGCGGGTGCCCACCCCACGTTGATGCCGCTTATTTGTTTATCAGTCCTTGCGGGTGCCCACCCCGCGTTTCTCTGTACCTCGCGGGTGCCCGCCCCGCTCTATATTTTAATTTGGAGAGGGAGCCTACCCCTCATTGTCAGCTTCATCTTTATTTAAACTAGCGGGTGCCCACCCCGCTCTATACTTTAATTTCGGAGGGAGCCTACCCCTCGTTTCGCCGCCGCAGCCCGGGCCGCGGCTGTGCCGGAAGTCAGGCATGCCTACCGGGGACGTGGGCGGGGCCTTCCGCCGGACCGGAAGAGGCCGACCGGACGTGATAGCGCGGGGCTCCCATGCTTGAGGGAGAGCCCCGCGGTGGCGGCCGAAGTGAAGAGGAGTCCCGGGTCCCAGGAGGGGCCCGGGTGAAGAGAGATGCAGCCGGATCCCCAGCGAGGCTCTCATGAGCGAGAGAGCCCCGCCTGCTGGCCGCGGTGTCCGGAATGAAGAGGAGCACCTCCCCAGACCAGTCCGGTGAGTGGGGGCTCCAGGGGGCACAGTGTTGGTGCCGATCGCGGCACCACGACGGCAGAAGTACCGTGTCAGAGCGGCCCCGGATGGCAGCGGGCCGCTCCAACGAGAGGGACAGTTTTTATGTAGTTATGGGCCCCAGTGGGGCTTGGGGGCATTTCCGGGCACAGTGTCTATTGCCCATGAGCCGGACCCGCCATTGCGGGCGCTCCAACGTGGGGCCTGATTTGTTTCCAAGGGCCCGTGTCCCTACCAGTTTGGCCAGTCTTACAGCTGCCCCGCTTGCTAGAGGGCAGCTGCTACGTTTTGCATATCGAGTCAAAGGGCACATTGAGTGCCCAGGCCTTTCCTTCATTTACAGATGCGCAGCAATTAGTGCCAGCTGCATCGTTTAGGCCATTCATTCTTTGGGGGCATGTCTTTTGAGTAAGGAGTGAGGTGCACTCCTTTTTGCCCCCATTTCTTCACAGCTGCGCAGCACTTAGTGCCAGCTGCTACGTTTAGGCCTGCGCAAAGTGCGCACAATTGGATTTCGCTGCATAGGCAGCGCGCCCTGACTTTTGGACATAGGGCATTTGAGCCCCTTTGAGAAGGCCGGTTGGCCAGGGGGACTATGAGGTTTAATAGGGCGCCAGGCCCTAATGTGATTTATGTGGTGCTAGGAAATGTGATGCATTTACTTTGATTTACGCACCCTGTTTTATACCTCTAAATGTAGTTTTATGATTATGAGGTTTTGCATAATGTTGTTATGCTTGTGAGGTTATTATTACCTAATGCGTTTAGGTTGTGAGTTATTCTCTACTGTGAGTTATGCCCCTAATGTGAGTTATGCTTAGGAGGTTAGGGTCTAATGCGTTTAGACTTATGAGGTGTGTGCATAATGTGTTTATGCTGGTGAGGTTGGCGTATAATGTATTTTGCGCCTAATGTGATACTGTGCATAATGTGGTTTATGTTACAGGATGATGCTGAGTACAGTGGTTACCAGTGATTACTGGTTGTACGTTTATGATATGTCCTACATTTATGATAAGTTCGCTTTGTGTTGGTCCTGACAGTGGTCCAGTTGGCCCTGTCAGGTGTAAATCATCCCTTGTAAATATCACCTAGTGCCAGGTGGCACCATGTATATTATGTGAGTACTATTCTAATGTGTTTTATGATAATACAAAGGCTATTTTTGATATAACCTTGTGTGGAGTTCTTTTTGTGGTGTGCCTGGTATGTTGTTGCTGTGTGCGTGCGCAAACGCTTTACACATTGCCTCCGGGATAAGCCTGACTGCTCGTGCCATGCTACCAAGGGGGTGAGCAGGGGTTATCTTCGGCGTGTAACTCCCTTGCCCTGACTAGAGTGGTGGTCTCTGCCTGGCTTTGGCGCAAGCCTTAGCCAACCAGAGATCCCATTTCTAACAGGCACAAACCAATATTTCCACTGCTCATGTTGGGAGCTGACACCAGAAGGCAAAGTTGGTAGGAGATAGCTCAAGCCATTACTGTCACTGCAGCTGCCTATCAACTGACCCCAAAAGTTCTATCTAATCCACAGAAGCATTGAGGAGGCATTTAAAGGACACTGGAAGATGACAGGAAGAAGTCAACAGAGTACACCAATAAGACATTTTGGTACTCGCAAAACCCCATTTGTAAGCACACATGTACAAGTAGCTTAAAGTTAGTAGGCACAGTTGCCCAGCATGTCAGCTTGAAATCTGCATTTGAAAGTTACTAAAAAAGTGTAAACAGGCATGTATGGGAGGCTGGACGAAAAAAATGAGGACTCTCCTCCAAGATGGCAATGGCATATTGGGTGATGATGTCCTTGTCCACAGTATGTTTGGGCAACTGCAGAACAGGTCACCCGGGTCAATGTAGGTATGCTGGCTGGCATGCTAGCACTCAGGTGGTTGTTGAAAATTCAAGTAGTTTGCCTCATGAATCATGCAGGGAGGCTGAGTGACTCCTCATAGCTCGGGTCAATGCTGGACACACTCCCATTCACAAGTGTGCTTCTTCTGGGCATTGGACACAGCAGGAATATGGCTGGGATTCTCTTCCCTTACAATCTCTCCTCCTGCAGAGCCAGGCACTCTCCATCCCTTTATGAACAGACAGGCAGTCTTGTAGTCATTAGGCAGACCTTCAGCTCTCCAGCAAGTTTGCAAACTTCAGGTGATGGCAATTCACCACTGGGAGCATGGCTGTCATGCAGACAACATCCCTGGATCACAGCAGCTCTTTGAATACTCTGTGGCACTCTCCCTTCCTTGGTCAAGAAGAACATGGATATGGAACAAAGCGGGATGGTTTGAGCCCCAGGTTTATACTCATATTCCATGCAAGGGAAGTTGATCTGCTGTCTAAAACCCAGGAACTGTTTATGGTGTTATGAGCCCCAATGTACCCCAATATAGCCCTAGGTAGTTGCACGACCTTTTACCTGCATTTGTCCTACCTTGCTCTACATAACGGCTCTGGCGCTGACCTTTTACCTAGTTAGGTGCCGAATAAATGTTGTGTGGTTTTCTTCGAAAACTAGCCTAATTTATTATGCATGAGGATTCTTAGTATCACAGCAGGATTACCATCTTCTGTATAATAACTCTGTCCAAAAGTCACCGCTATCGTCATCCTTAGACGACAGGTCCACAGTACCATGACACATAAAGGTAGAACCCCTGAGGGTACCTTTTGGGTATATAAGTACCACATCTTTGCAGGGCAAACCAGAGGAGTAGCTTTCATGCTGAAAAGAGACGCTGAAGTCCCTGCACACAGACACTCCAGCACGCAGTGGTCTAACATCCCTTGAGGGTGTCCAATTCAAGACCAAGACGGGGTCTTTCATTCTCTCCCATCCGGTAATGGCACTGGCTCTTTCCTAGGGTGATTCTTGGATTCACACCTACACACATGCTAGGTTCACTTAGGTACACTTAGCTAGGGTTAGCATCTAAGGAGTACGCATGATTACTGCCATGTATCTATATGACTGCATATATTCACTGTTTTAGCACCATGGTAGAAATCTACCTTTTATTTACTTTGTTGGTGCTTGTAATCGTATATATCTGTTTCTGTCTAATGGTTGTTGCAGCACACATATTTTACACTAGAATGACCCTGGTTCAATAAATGCTTATTGAAAACGTCCCCCACCGTTTAATCTGTGTATCTCTCTGAGAACAAGTGAGCACGAGTGACTGAGCGAAAAGTACTGTACTGTACTGTTTCCACGATCCCTGAGGGGTTAGGGTTGTCATGTTCGATAGTTGCCAGAAACTATTCGCTCCTTGGTAAGGTTGTGGGGCTTATAGTGGCACAGTGAGCTAGCTGCTCTACAGACTAACATATCCTTTGGGGGTGTCTAGAATCAGTCTGGACACCAATCCCTTAGTTTATGTTGTCTAAACGTGCAGATCCTATATAAATTTGTAAGAACTACACAACAATGGTGGTTCCTTTCAAATTCCATTTTCTAGTTGCCTTTGTGCAAGGTGATGTCTCTTAGAGCAGGTAGTGAAGATGTTGGCTCCAAGCGGGAGTATCCCAAAACAAGGGCACAATGAAATGGTAAGACTCTGCACCTGGCTGTCATCAGCCTTTGTGAAGTAGCAATCAAGGAGAGGCAAAAGTGCAGACCCTGCCTAGAAACAAACTCACTTTAAGCAACAGAATCTGCTTACTATGACCCCCACTTCCCTACCATCCACCAAATGACAGTGTCAGGAAGGACTAATCAGCAAACCCCTGCTGAATAATAGAGTTTCTAAGGGTAAGTCAGTCTCCATCTTCCCACACCAGTGTTTTGGTCTGCTTGCTTCAGCTCCAGGAATGTAGCCAATACTCATCCACTGGCTGTGTAAGATGTCTCCGTCCTCCTTTGTGTGCCATGTCAAATCAAAGGCAATACGAAATGGATCCCATCGGTGCCAGCAATTAGACTACAACCACAACAAGGAGCCTTGCTACCACACATGCCTTACACATACACACTCAACCTCTCCAGGGTTTCTATGCCATACTTTAAATAGGACAGATAAGAAAGGGGGAGGGCTGGCAGTCATCTACCCTAGCACAATTAAGGCCGTCTTTCGCTCCGCCTCTAACTTAGCTTGTGAGGCGCTATCCCATCATCACACCTCTAAAGGTGTCCTACTGTATAGGCCACCAGGAGTGAGGAACACCTTCATAGCATCAATCGGAAATTTGCTGGAAGAAGGTTTCTGCACTGATGCCTACACTATTATGGGAGATTTTAACTATTATCTGGAGGCTCTGACCGAACCTGATACAGCGAGCCTGATCGATATGATGAGGAGCGCTGACCTCAGGCAGCACATAATAGGCCCGACTCATGTGGCAGGACATACCCTGGATGGTATTTTTTCTAACCACCCTGGTCTACAGTTTAATGGGGTACTGCCTCTCATCTGGACAGACCATGTCGCTGTTCAGTTCGAGTTGGCCCTTACGGAACATCGTGCTGGTGGGGTATGCCCCAAGAGACAGATAGAATCTAGAGCCTGGAATAAAATGGGCGGTACTGCTCTACAGGAACTCCTCATCTCGACTGAGGGCCACATGCAGTCGGATTTGGAGGAAGCTACCATCATATACACTAAATGGATTGAGCAAGCCTGTGGGAAACTAGCCCCAGTTAAGACATTTACTCCCAAAAGAGCACACCCCTCCGCTCCATGGTTCACTGAAGAACTGAGAAACCAAAAAAGTAGTTGTAAACGCCATGAGCGAAGCTGGAGAAAAAACTATACAAAAATAGCCTCCTGAATTACAAACAACTCCTTGCTACCGCAAAGCAAAAGTTCTACGCGAACCAAATCGATCTGGCGAAAAATTCGGCGAAATAACTTTTTACAACGGTAGCTAGCCTGGCTGCTCCGCGTCCAGCCAAAGTGCAGTCGAGTCAGGAGCTATGCGAAGACATCACATTGCCTCTTTCTTTTTGAACAAAGTGGAGGTTATTTTTTGGGCTTTCAGCGGCCCAAGTGCAGTAGGGAGGGTTATGGTAAGGGAGGAACATAAGCCGATGGAGGCCTCCCCACATAACTTTGACAAGTTTGTGCCTTTATCAACAAACAACATTCTCAGCCTTCTCATGGCAGCAAGATCAGGGTCACCGTACGATCCATGCCCGGTTGCGGTGGCCAAACTGGCTGCGGGACCAATTACTGTAGCACTTACGTCTATTTTCAATGCCATGATGGAAACAGCGCAGTTCCCTAAATTTTGGAAGGTAGCTTAGATTCTGCCCCTTCTAAAGAAGCCCAGCCTGGACCCCAAGGACCCAAACAACTTTCACCCTATTTCGCGTCTCCCTTTACCAGCGAAAATGATAGAAAAAGCTATGAATGCTCAACTCAGTGTCTTTCTGCGAGAAACCCAAGCCTTGGATCCAACCCAATATGGCTTTAGGGAGGGACACAGTACCGAGTCAGCTCTTATTAAGGCCACCGAGGAGATTAGAGAAGCCGTGGATCGGGGTGGCAAGGCCGCTCTGATCCTGCTGGATTTGTCTGCGGCCTTTGACACGGTCCATCATGACCTTTTGATGGATCGTTTAAAAGCATGTGGGATCCGGGACAAAGCATGGGCACTTCTAAAGTCCTTTTTAACGGACAGACTACAAATTGTATCTCTGGGTGATCATCGCTCAAAACCCTTGTCTTGCCCTGTGGCGTCCCGCAGGGGTCATCATTGAGCCCGACTTTGTTCAATGTATATGTCTCATCCCTGGCCCCACTCATTAGCGCCTTTGGTTTTGGTCTCACCTCCTATGCGGATGATACCCAGATTGTGGTATCTCTGTTGCCAGGACAGGAGGCTGGAATGGACAAACGTTTCCAAGACTGTATGAATGCTCAACTCAGTGTCTTTCTGCGAGAAACCCAAGCCTTGGATCCAACCCAATATGGCTTTAGGGAGGGACACAGTACCGAGTCAGCTCTTATTAAGGCCACCGAGGAGATTAGAGAAGCCGTGGATCGGGGTGGCAAGGCCGCTCTGATCCTGCTGGATTTGTCTGCGGCCTTTGACACAGTCCATCATGACCTTTTGATGGATCGTTTAAAAGCATGTGGGATCCGGGACAAAGCATGGGCACTTCTAAAGTCCTTTTTAACGGACAGACTACAAATTGTATCTCTGGGTGATCATCGCTCAAAACCCTTTGTCTTGCCCTGTGGCGTCCCGCAGGGGTCATCATTGAGCCCGACTTTGTTCAATGTATATGTCTCATCCCTGGCCCCACTCATTAGCGCCTTTGGTTTTGGTCTCACCTCCTATGCGGATGATACCCAGATTGTGGTATCTCTGTTGCCAGGACAGGAGGCTGGAATGGACAAACATTTCCAAGACTGTATGGAGGCAGTCGGTAGGTGGATGTCGTAAAATTGCCTGAAACTCAATTCAGGCAAAACGGAAGTCATGCTGTTTGGGAATGATGCCAATTTCTGGACTCCAAACTGGTGGCCGACCTCCATGAGCACTCTTCCTACGCTCACAAAAAAGGTAAAAAATCTAGGAGTGATAGTAGATGACATACTTGATTTTGGGGACCGAGTTAATGCAGTGGCATCGAAAAAAGCCTATGTTTTAAGAACAGTTAAGAAAATCTTACCGTATATACCACCAGAGAGTCGGCAAACAGTGGTTACTGCATTGGTACTACAAAGACTGGATTACTGTAATAGTGTCTACTTAAACATTCAGGAACGTTTTATGAACAAACTCCAAATGCTGCAAAATGCGGCCGCCAGACTACTTACTGGTACGCCCAAGTTTTCTTCAATTTCCAATGGAATAAGAAAGTTGCACTGGCTACCGGTAAGGAATCGAGTGCGTTTTAAATCTCTCTGCACCGTTTTCAAAGCCCTGCAGGGAAGAGGACCGGACCATCTAATAAAACAGTTTAAATGGTACGCACCGAAAAGAACCCTTCGCTCATTGGGAGCCAAGTTGGTTATAGTCCCACTCACAAAAAAGGTAAAGTGGGGGGGCAGAAGCTTCATTTTCGGTGTGGCTAAAGCCTGGAATGGCCTTCCCTTCCACCTGAGGAATGCCACTGATCTGCTGGCTTTCAGGAGGGTTACCTAGAAGGGTAAACCCAAATAAAGTCACTGGGACCTGGGTATCAAACAGTACATTGGAACAGTGGTCCCAGTGAACAATTGAATATACATAAAGAAGAACTATATTTACAAAAGATGTGAAAGATGTATTCAACTTTGTGTACAGTGTTGTTTAATCACACTGGACTACCGATGATTCATAACATTTTTAACACAGTGATAAAACAGTGCCCCAGGAGGGGAAGGGGAGGGTGGGGGTATGTGTGATTGAAGTGAGGATGAGGGAGTGAATAAAAAGAGAGTGCGATTCACAGGATCTAGTATATACACAATGAGAGGGCCCCTATTTAAGCCAAGTTATTCACACAATATCAAAGAAATTTTTCATAGCCATGGTCAATAGTAGAAACACAGTGATTCATCACTGTTGTTAAGACTGGCTAGTGTATCAGATGTCTAGTGTTTTATCACTGTGTTAAAATGTTATGAATCATCGGTAGTCCAGTGTGATTAAACAACACTGTACACAAAGTTGAATACATCTTTCTCATCTTTTGTAAATATTGTTCTTCTTTATGTATATTCAATTGTTCACTGGGACCACTGTTCCAATGTACGGCTTTCAGGAGGGGGCTGAAGACATGGCTTTTTGATAAATAATTTCTCTCTCTCTCTCGTGATCAGCTCAAGGGACAGGTAACTAGTGCCAGGACACCCTCGGGTAACCGTGCGCTCTAGAAATGACCATAACATAACATAACATAACATGCACATGGGATGTCAGCGGAATGGTCTCAGTGTCACATCTAAGTGGTATTTTTCATGAGTGGAGTGAATAGGCCTCTTTCCTCCTGAAATAGAAAAAATCTGCTCTGTATTACCAATCCATAAAAATATCAGTATGCTGCCACCAGCGCTTCATGTCAACATCCGAGGACACGGAGAGCAGTCCCATGTCAATAAAGAGGGCACAGTTGGTGCACCAGTCACAGAACAGGTTCTGGACTTTGGAATTACCATGTATAGGCTTAGGCCTCAGAGCGCAAACTAGATTAGCATGTCAACTGGGCCAACAAAAAGTCAGGATGCCAGACTCACATGGAGTCAGGCACTTCACCCTGAGTGTTGGTCTGTGCAAGGGTATGTTAGCGGCCCTATGATGAAGCATCCCACTACCAAGTGGGTGAGGGCAATTTTAACAACCCTTTGGGTTTTCCAGTAGGTCTTTCTCCCCTCTACTGTCTTTATTTTCCACATTCCCAGTCCTCTACTAGAGTAGCTGGTTATCTGTTGGATCAGTATGTCAGCGATGTAGATGAAATAGCCCTCGTAGCTGACATGCTTAAGGCCCACCCATCTTTAAATCAGGAGGGCGTGACTGCAGTTGCGACAGAGTACTGTAGTAATCTCCTTCACCTCCCCAGTAGCATCTATGATGTCATTGCTATGACAACAGAATGTTCCTGTTTGAATGTGTATGACCTGTCAGTATCCTGGGAGCTGTGGAGGCTAACGGTCAATAAACATGAAGTCTCTACTCTCACCTGTGTTTGCCTGATTACTTCAAATTGGCGACGAGTTGGTTGACCGTTAAGTGCCTCCATCCACGCGTGAAGTCTCCCGCTGTGTTTGCCTGCCTTGCCAAGCCGGGGTTCCAGTGCCTTGCCAGTCCGGCGTTACAGTTGCTGCACCTGATGCTGTTTTTCCTGTGAAGAGCCTACCGACCCTTCATGACATCCAGTATTACCCTTAACCTTCACACCGATGGGATCGTGGATCTCGGTGTTGTTTCTGGGTAATTAGCAGAGCGTGGGTGCACCGCAATCTTCACTCCCAGCTGTTCTCCTGCGGGAAGTTCCTATCTACAGAACAGTGAGTTACGGACGCCATTTGTGACTCTCTAGTCTCGGTGGTCTCCGGCGGCGTGTTTGGTTTGCGGTTGTGCCTGTACTTTGTTTCTGCCGCTCCGTCTCTTCTGTCGCCGTTTCGGAGCACAGAGATCCTCTCACTCTCACGGCCGCCACCTTGTGATGACGTGGTGGAACGTGTAGAGTGAAGCAGCGAAGGGTTTGGTTGTTAGGCAGTGGTGCTAGGCAACTGACTTCCTGGTCATATCAGGTCGCCTCAAGTCACGCATGCGCAAGAGTGTGCTGATTGAAGTAGCGCATTGCATTGTTCGTGTTCGCATCGTGCGTTCCACGATTTTATGCGCAAATCAGAGCGTTGCGTTTCAGAGTCACGCATGCGCTCTGCACTGTGTCTTCAGCATTCAAGCAGTGGCATTCCAGCAAACGGTGTAGGGGAGCACGAGTTAAAGGACCGTTTCTAGTGGAGTGGTTGTTCAAGAAACGGAAAAGTGTTCACCCACAAGTAAGGAAAGCATTTTCTTGGGTCGTCGAAAGCATTTTCTTGGGTCGTGTCGATAGTGGAAAAAGTGAAGCAAAAGTTTATGACAATCATCACGCTCTGGGAAGCAAGCGTAAATAAAATAAAAAAAAGGAATTCACCAACCCAGCATATTTATTAAAGTGTACTTTTTTATTCCTTTCAACTTTGGAGAAACCATAATTTGGCAGTGTGTGACATTTCAATATTAGAGGGCTTTTCTTTTCACTTTTGTTTTCAGCTAGACCTGAATCTATAAGAGGTCGTTATCCGAATTGTTTTTTTTGTTTTGCAGGTGGAGTTCATGTACATTTTGCTTTACAGGTGGACTTTCAATACTGTCTTTTGACACTCACTCTGCGTGTGGACTTTAACCATATAATTTTTTTTTTTTTTTAAAGTGAAAATTTTGTGTTACTGCAGGGTGTGTATCACTGGTCAATTTGAAAAATGCAAAATGTACAAGCTCCTCCCCCTTTCTTACAGCTTCCAGGTGACCCACCAGTTAGGTGGAAGGTCTGGTACAGGGCCTTTGAAAAATATTTAGGCGCTATGGGAGGTAGCAGATTTAGCGCACAGAGGAAACGTTTCATCTTGGAGCACAATTTAGGGTTTGAAGGACAAGCTGTGTTAGAGCATCTTCCTCCTCTGGACGTAGTTCAGGGTGAGGATGAATTAGACGAATTTGAACAAGCTGTTAGAATGCTACAGAAACAGTTTGACGTAGAGAGCAGTCTGGTTGTAGCCAGACATAAATTTTCACAAGGGAGCAAGACATGGATGAGAGCATTGTATCTTACGTGGCAGCTCTTCGCATACTTGCGTCAGAATGTGAGTTTGAACATTTTACGTCACAGCTTATTCGTGATCAAATTGTTGTTCATTCTAATGATAAAAAGGTGCAAGAGAAACTACTCACTCTAAAAAATCCCTCGTTACAAGAAACGATTTCCATAGTTAAGAGCATTGAGCTTTCGCAAAGGCGTCGCGAGAGTTGAAAACAGATAAAAATGTTGTAGGCGCTGTCAAAGATAGTAGAGACAAAAGTGACAAAGCGCAGGTTTCAAGTGATAAACCACAAACTGAGTCCAAAGGTATTAGGTATGTTCCTAACAGAAATGAGAAGAGGGGTGGTTTCTCAAAGAATGTGTGTAATAAATGTGGTTATCCAACTCATTTCCCCAATTCTAGGATTTGTCCAGCCAGGAACGCATCCTGTCGCAAATGTGGCAAACAGGGCCATTTTGCTAAAGTGTGTAGTTTTAGGGGAAGTGTGAGTGTGGTGTATGACGAAGAAGACAAATCTAATGCTGTGTGTGAGGTCGTTAGCTCCCTAACCGACCTAGTAGTAGTCGTCAAGGATGATTCTGAAGACTGTATCGACCCTGTCGTTGAGATTATGGTGGATGGTAAGCTTCTTCACCTATTAGTCGATTCAGGGGCACGTATGACAATGATCACGGAGGAGCTTTTTGAGAGGACATGGGTTGACAAACCACTTAATCCCCCAGGTAGGAGTCCAGTTTCTTATGAGGGCAGAAAAATTGAGTTATCTGGGTTTTTTGAAACGCTTCTCGTTTTTAAGGACAGACACATTCGAGGAAAGGTGTATGTAGCTAAGAAAGGGCTCAACATTCTTGGGTGGTACCACCAGGGATTACTTGGGATGACACTCAGACCCGGTACTTTGGAGCAAATTTCGGTGGTGGATGAACACGCTCTAGGTGATACATCTATTCCTTGGTTCAGAAAGTTTCACAAAGTCTTTGGAGACAGTTTAGGATGCATAAGTGGTTTTAAGCATTTAATCAAAGTTAAAGAGGGTGCAGTGCCTATTAAGCACAGATTACGCAATGTACCTTTTAGTGTCAGGGATGACCTTTCAGCAGAACTTAGGAGAATGAGTGAATCAGGGGTCATTGAACCCATTGAATCCTCCCTTTGGTTGTCCCCCCTGGTCGTAGCGCGGAAAAAAAATGGGAGCCTTAGGGTTTGCATTGATTTACGCAGCTTAAACAGAGAGATCTGGGTTGATTCACACCCTCTCCCTCGTATTGACGATATTTTGTCCAAGTTTGCTGGTGCGAAATTGTTCTCCAAGATCGATTTAGCATCAGCGTATCATCAAGTTGAACTAGACCCCACAACCAAACACTTTACTGCTTTTGTGTCACCCATAGGAACATTCCAATTCAGGAGGATGCCGTTCGGACTGGCTTCGGCGGCATCCGTTTTTCAACGCATTATGGAAAAAGTGTTGGAAGGTGTCACTGACACGGTCGTTTTCCAGGACGACATATTGGTTGCAGGGAAGTGCAAGGAATCACATGATAAAAATCTTACGCAGGTTTTGGAGAAGTTAGAGGGTAAAGGCATAGTGGCAAATAAACTCAAATGTGTTTTTGCTGTTGAATCTATTGAGTATTTGGGGCACCGCATCTCTGGAGAAGGGATCGTCCCTAGGGAAGGCCTCATCGAGGCCATTGTTAATGCTCCTTGTCCTTCTTCAAAAGAACTGGTGTCTTCGTTTTTGGGAATGTGTGAATTCTACACTAAGTTTATTCCAAATTTTACGGCAAAGACTGCACACATGAGAGAGTTATTGAAGAAGAGAGCCATTTTTGTTTGGGATGATGTTTGTCAAAATGAATTCTCTCAAATAAAGAAAGAATTAGGGTCCTGCAAGATCCTCACACCCTTTGACCCTCACTTTCAGTGTACGCTGTCAGTGGACGCTAGCTTATACGGTCTGGGGGCATGATTTCTCAGGTTAAACAGGGAAAAGAATACACAGTGGGGTTTGCTTCACGGGCCTTACGGCCAAGTGAAAAGAACTACTCTGTTATCGAGCGCGAGCTTTTGGCGTGTTGTTGGGCAGTGGAGAGGTTTAAGTGTTTTCTGTGGGGAAGTCTTTTAATCTTTTCACAGACCATAAACCACTTGTTCCCATTCTGGAAGGTAAGATTGTAAAAGACCATACCCCAAGAATTGCCAGGCTAAGTTCAAAATTGTTGCAATACAATTTTGATGTTGCTGCATATATCTGGGGAAAGAATACCAGGGCTGATTTTCTATCAAGGTTTCCTCTTCCCCTTCCCAAACATGCCCTTGATGATGATGTTGATGAGGAGTGTTTGATAGCTGCGGTCGATGCCTGCTCTTTGGGTTGTTTTACAGAACAGGAATGGTTTCAGGGAATGGAGTCCGATTCCATCCTCAAGAGCGTTAAAGAGTACATTGTCTCAGGATGGCCCAAAGAAAAACATCTTGAGAGTCATTTTCATCCTTTTGCTAAAATTGCAGATGAGCTCACCTTGGAGGGGGTGAAATGATCATGCGAGGAGAAAAGTTTGTTCCTCCTGAGTCATTGAGAAGCCGTATTATTGATTTTGGACATGAGGGACATCTTGGGCAAACTAATACAAAAAAAGAATTCGTGCCTTTTATTGGTGGCCCTCCATGGACCGACACATCAATGATGTTGTGGAAGGCTGTCTGACATGTTGCTCCTGCGACAAAGTTGTAAAAATTGTTTCTCCTCCTGTGCAAGATGTCATTGCTCCTGATGGTCCATGGTTGAAATTGGCTGTTGATTTTGTGGGGCCTTTCAACATTCTTCCTAAAAAGTATAAATTTGCTTTAGTTGTGGCCGACTATTTCAGTAAATGGTGGGAAGTACATTTCATGACTGATCCCAATTCACAGGAAGTCATCAAATTCTTTCAGAGTTTGTTTGCAAGAGAGGGTTTCCCAAAAGAAATTGTATCCGACAACGGGGTACAATTTACCTCAAAAGAAATGTCTGATTTTTTGTGCCAGTCTGGTATTGCTCACAAGCGTGTGGCTCTCTATCACCCACAAGCTAATGGTTTTATTGAGCGTACCAACCGTATTCTTGTTGAATGTATACAATGGGCTGTCTCTTCGAGAATCGAGGTTAAGGAAGCCGTTCATAGCATGCTCTGGGCACATCGCACGACTCCCTCTTCCATTACAGGTTCCAGCCCTTTCAAACTCCTCAGGGGCAGAGAAGCTTCCTTTCACATGTGCCCTGCTTGGATGAAAAAATGGGGTTCCCGTACTGTTAGAAATGGGATCTCTAGTTGGCAAGGGCTTGCACCTTCGTCCAAGTAGGGACCCTTCTTCCTAGTCAGGGTAAGGGTTGTTACACTCGTGAAGTAACCCCTGCTCACCCTCGTGGTAGCTTGGCACGAGCAGTCAGGCTTAATTCAGAGGCAGTGTGTAAAGCATTTGCACATAACCAACAGTAATACAGTGTAGGCACTACAAACGGACACCACACCAGTTTAGAAAAATAACCAATATTTTATATACTCAAGACAAGACCAATTACGACAAAAATCCACAATACTATACTTTACGAATGAATGCTTGATACGGTAACTTCTTCTTTGCAGGAATAGCACAAAAGCAAAGTTCGTGCGAGTCGGTAGCTCCGTCCGAGCCTACCGCGATGCTGAAAACCACAGAGTCTAACAGTTCCAGCCGACCGCGTCGATACGGGCCAGCAGAGTCGTGAACAGACTCGGTCACAGTACCTTTCTCGTTGTGGCTGGTACGGAGTGTACGAGCCGGTCGGCGTTCGTCGCGGTTGCGGTGCAAGACGGAGCGATGCAAGGTGCGGTGTCCCTCGATGCGGTGCAGGCAGCGGCTCGATGAGCGTCGTGCAGACGGAGTCGGTGAGTCCAAGGCGTGCGATGCAGGGTGAGACGATGCTCGATGCGGTGCTGACAGGTTGCAATGCAGGCGACCTAGCCGGAGTGCGGGAGCTGGCGTCGGACAGCGGTGCGAGTCGGAGCGGTGCGTCGCAGACGTGCGAGCGGTGCCCCAAATGCGGTGCGGTCTCGACTCTTGAGCCAGTTGCAGCGACAGTGTCGGTCTGGTCCGGCTGGCCCAGTGAAGCGATGCGATGCGAACTGCGGTGCCCACAGGTCACGGTGCAAGCAGCGGCTCGATGTTGGCGGCGTCGGACGTCGCCCACGGTGAGACCAGGGTTGCGATGCGAAGCGGGGCGATGCGGTCTGCGGTGCAAACAGGTCACCGGCCAGGGATGGATTCGGTTGACGGAGTCGGTTGCGGTTCCCTTCCTCTGTGGCAACTGAAACAGCGTTCCAGAAGCGGTACCCAGAGGCTTGTGAAGTCTTTGTAGTCCCTGAGACTTCTTAACAGGAGGCCAGCTCGGTTCCTGGCCCTTGGAGATACTCAGCACAAGTTTGTAGAAAGTTCAGTCCAGTCCTTTCACTGCCCAAGGCAGAAGCAGCAGCTGCAGGCCAGCCCAACAAAGCAACAACACAGCAAAGGGGCAGTACTCCTCCTGGCAGCTCTTCCAGCTCTTCGTCTTGGCAGGTTCCTTGATTCCAGCGAGATCTAAATTCATGGGGTCAGGGCCCCAATATTTATATCCCAAATTCCTTTGTTCTCTGAAGGCAGAGAGGCCTTCGCCTAGTCCAAACCAGTTCTGGAGCACTTTGTTGACAAGTCTCCGTCCCTTCTTTCAGTGAGTAGGCCAGGGACATCAGACGCACCACAGGAGGTGGAGCCAGCATTGTGGAGGGAAGGCACTGTCCTATTCAGGGCCCAGGTGCGACCCCTCCCACCCATCTACAGGTCGATCTGGCATATTCAGCCCTGCGCTGACTCACCCTGTCTCCTGGCATCCCCCAGCCCCTGTCACTCACATTCCAGACAAGGAATACACAATCTCGCAGAGGCAGGCTTGGATGGTTAGACAAGAAAATACCCACTTTCTAAAAGTGGTATTTTCAAACACAGAATGTTAAAACCAACCTTACTAAAAGCTGCATTTTATCATTCTGAGTCCAGGCATACTAAACTCGAATTTCTACCATGTTCCCGGGGTCAGTTAGGATTATAAGCTGTAATAATCAAAACTGCCCGTTCTGGCCTAGGGGAACAGGTAGCCTTGCAATAGTGAAAAACGAACTAGGCTGTAATTCACTATCAGGACATGCCGCACACACCCGGGCATGTCCTACCTTTCGCGTACAACGCACCCTGCCCACAGGGGTACCTTGGGCCTACCTTAGGGGTGACTAACATGTAGCAAAGGGAAGGTTTAGGGACTTGCAAGTGTGTGCACTTGCCAAGTCGACATGGCAGCCCCAGGCTGCGCACAGGCTCTGCGATGGCAGGCCCGAGTTACACTTTACGGGCTGTTTGCGTGGGTGGCACAATCCAGTGCTGCAGCCCACCAACAGCATTTGGTCTATAGGCCCTGGCACTCGCAGTGCACTTTACAAGGGACTGACACATAAACCAAATAGGCCAATCATGGAAACACCAATCCATAACACATTTTATACAGGAGCACTTGCACTTTCCCACTGGACCGCAGTGAGGAAAGTGCGCAGAATCATCACACCAGCAAAAACAGAGTCAAAACCGGGAGGTCAGAAAGCAAAAAGTCAGGGGAAACACGCCAAAAGATGCCAAGTCTAACACATGTCCCCTCCAGCTGAAAGTAGGGAGAACTACCCAACCCCATTGGAGTTCTCTTCACTAAGGCGGAAGAACCTGGACAGACCATCTGCGTTGGCGTGTTCTGTACCAGGACGGTGTTCCACCGTAAAGTCCATTCCCTGTAGGGAGATGGACCACCTCAGCAGTTTTGGATTCTCGCCCCTCATTTGCATCAACCATCTGAGGGGCCTGTGGTCTGTCTGAACCCGGAAGTGAGTCCCAAACAGGTATGGTCTCAACTTCTTCAGCGCCCAGACCACAGCAAAAGCTTCCCTTTCTATGGCACTCCACCTCTGTTCCCTGGGAAGTAGTCTCCTGCTAAGGAAGACTACAGGCTGATCCAGGCCCTCTTCGTTCAGTTGTGAGAGCACCGCTCCCACACCATGCTCTGAAGCGTCAGTCTGCACGACAAATTCTTTGGAGAAGTCAGGTGCCTTGAGCACGGGCGCCGTGCACATGGCTGCCTTCAGGGCATCAAAAGCTTTCTGGCAGGACTCAGTCCAGATCACTTTCCTGGGCTGCCTCTTAGAGGTCAGCTCTGTTAAGGGGGCAACGATGGTGCCATAGCCCTTAACAAATCTCCTATAATAACCGGTGAGACCTAAGAAGGCCCTCACCTCTGTCTGGGTCTTGGGGGCTCCCAAGCCAGAATGGTGTCAATCTTGGGTTGTAGGGGCGCCACCTGGCCGCTTCCTACCTGGTGTCCCAAGTACACCACAGAACCCTGCCCGATCTGGCACTTACTGGCCTTGATCGTGAGGCCTGCACCTTGCAGAGCCCTCAACACTTTCTCAAGGTGCTGTAAATGTTCTTCCCAGCTGGAACTGAACACAGCAATGTCATCCAGGTAGGCGGCACTGAAATCCTCCAGCCCGGCCAACACCTGATTGACCAACCTCTGAAAGGTGGCAGGGGCATTCTTCAACCCAAAGGGCATCACCCGGAATTGGTAATGACCTTCTGGGGTTGAGAATGCTGATCTCTCCTTGGCCCCATCGGTTAAGGCAATCTGCCAGTACCCAGACGTTAAATCAAACGTGCTGAGGAACCGGGCAGCTCCCAACCGATCAATGAGCTCATCAGCTCTGGGGATGGGGTGCGCGTCAGTCCTGGTGACGGCATTGAGCCCACGGTAGTCCACACAAAACCGGAGTTCTGGAGTGGCACCGGGCGCCGCAGCCTTTGGGACCAAGACCACTGGGCTGGCCCAAGGACTGTGGGAGGGCTCAATCACCCCTAACGCCAACATCTTAGAGACCTCCTCCTTGATGCTGGCTCTGACCCGGTCAGTCAACCTGTAAATCTTGTGCTTCACAGGATGGCTGTCACCGGTGTCCACGTCATGGGTACACCAGTGAGTAACACCGGGGTCAGAGAGAACAGTGGGGCGAACTGTCCCAACAATTGGCGACAGTCCTCCTGCTGCTCCTGAGTCAGAGTAGGGGAGAGGATCACACCCTCTACTGACCCATCATGCTCCTTGGTAGACAGGAGGTCAGGGAGAGGCTCGCTCTCCTCTTCCACCCCATCATCTGTCGCCAAGAGCATACTCACTTCGGACCTCTCGAAGTGGGGCTTGAGGCGGTTCACGTGAAGGACCCTCAACGGGTTCCTTGGAGCCTGCAAATCCACCAGGTAGGTGACGTCACTTTTGCGCTCCTTTACCTCATATGGCCCAGTCCACTTGTCCTGCAAGGCACAAGGTGCCACTGGGGCCATTACCCACACTTTCTGCCCAGGTTGAAATTCGACCAGAGTGGCGTTCTGGTCATACCATCTCTTCATTTCTTCCTGGCTTGCTTCTAGGTTCGCCTGAGCGAGTTTCCTGAAGCGGGCAGTTTGGTTTCTAAAGGCCAGCATGTAGCTAAATACATCCTGGGGAGTTTTCCTGGGAGCCGCCTCCCAGCCTTCCTTCACCAAACTCAGAGGTCCTCTGACAGGGTGGCCATACAGGAGCTCAAAGGGGCTGTACCCAAGAGACTTCTGAGGCACCTCCCTGTATGCAAAGAGTAGGCATGGCAAGAGGACGTCCCACTTACGCCTCATGGGTTCTGTTAGACCCTTGATCATGCCTTTCAAGGTCTGGTTGAATCTCTCCACCAGACCGTTTCCTTGTGGGTGGTAAGGAGTGGTGAACTTGTAGGTTACACCACACTCCTTCCACAGGGATGTCATATACTTCGATATGAAATTGGTCCCCCTATCGGAAACCACCTCTCTGGGGAATCCCACACGGGAAAAGATCCCCATTAACGCCCGGCCCACCACTGGCGCCGTCGTTGTCCTGAGAGGGATTGCCTCCGGGTACCGGGTGGCATGGTCCACCAAGACCAGGATGTACCTGTTGCCCATGGCTGTCTTGGGATCCAGTGGCCCCACAATATCCATCCCTACCCTTTCAAAGGGTGTTCCAACAACCGGAAAAGGTTGGAGAGGAGCTTTGACCTTCCTCCCACTCTTACCACTTGCCTGGCAAGTTTGGCAAGACCTACAGTGTGCATCTGACTGCCTTCGCATTTGGGGCCAAAAGAAGTGGGTGACAAGCCTGTCAAAGGTCTTGTCCTGCCCCAAATGTCCTGCCAAAGGCACGTCATGAGCCAGACCCAGTAGGAAGGTCCTGAAGCGCTGGGGTACCACCAGCACACGGGCTGACCCAGGCTCAGCAACCTTAGGCTCACTGTATAGGAGACCACTCTCCCAGTAGATCAGATGTGACCCGGACTGATTACCAGCTGCCTGGTCTGCAGCCTGCCGCCGCAGACCCTCCAGAGTAGGGCACTCGTTCTGCTCCCTGCAGAACTCCTCCCTGGTGGGACCCCCTTCTTGCTGCCAATGGGTCAGCTCAGAGATGTCTCCCAGTTCGGCTACTTGCTCCCCTGTAGGCACCGGGCGTCCCCCTCGAGGTCCGCCTCCTCCCGGTCCGTGGGAACTTCGGGGGCCGGTTTCCCGCGCCCCCTGCCCTTTCTCTTGGCAGGGACTTGGGCCACTGTTTCAGGCTCCAAGTCCTCTTGATCACCCTTTCTGGCCGCCATTGACCGAGTAGACACGCATGCCCACTCTGGCAACCCAAGCATCTCCAAGTGGGACCTGAGCTCAACCTCCTTCCATGAGGACTGCTCCAGGTCGTTTCCTAGCAGACAATCTACAGGCATGGTAGGGCTCACAACCACCCTTAAGGGACCTGAGACCCCCCCATTCAAAGGGAACCTGCGCCACCATACATTGGCGCTCTGAGTTGTCGACAGCAACTACTTGGTGGAATGCTCCTGGGACTACTTGCTTCTCAGACACCAGGTGACACCGGACTGAGGTCACACTGGCTCCAGTATCTCTGAGAGCCTCTACCCTGTTCCCATTAATGGTCACCCAGGTGCTATATTTCTTTGTGTTAGGGGGCACCTGGTTTCCTGGGACCATCTCACTGTCCCCGAGTGAGACAAGGGTCATTTCTGCGGGATCCCCACCCTCCTGTGGGCACCCCTCCTCCCCAAGCGCTACACTAGCCAACACTTTGGACTGTCCACCGGTGGGTGGCTGTGTCCCCTTCGGGCACTTGGGGTCCCCCTTAAAGTGACCTACCTGGTCACATGCATAACACTTGCGGGGGCCGGTCTCAACAGGCTTCCCTGTAGAGACCCCTTTCTTCTTATCACCGGGGGCTGGGAACCTTTACCCTGGGTACTAGTTTGGGGCCCTTTAGAGAACTCCTGTGCTTTACCCTTGTCCCCCCACCTTTCTGCTGGGGACCCTGCCCACCTTTGGCTGAGTCTCCCCCAAACGCTTTCTTGTGGACCCTGGTACTCACCCAGCGGTCCGCTTCCATAGCAAGCTTCCTGGGGTCAGTTAGCTTACTATCAACTAGGTGCTGGCGCAGATCTGCAAAACATAGACTAGACAAGTGCTCCCATGCAATCAAGTTGTAGAGCCCCTGAAAATCTGTTACACTACTGCCCTTCACCCAACCATCCAGAGACCTGCAGAACACATCCACACATTCCAACCAAGTGTTGACATCAGACTTCTTACTGGACCTGAACTGATCCCTGTACTTTTCAGGAGTAAGACCATACTTCGTGAGAAGGGCATCCTTCATGTCAGCATAGGTGAGGTGATACCCCTTACCCAAAGCTATCAGAGCATCCCTTGCTTCTTCCGGGAAAAGTGGCCACAATCCTGCTCCCCAATTCTCCTCAGGGACCCCATTCATGTGTATGGCTGCCTCATAACCCTGGAACCACCTTTGTATGTCATCCCCCTTCTTGAACTCCTTGCCTACGTTCTTGGGAATGTGCACAATCCTGTCTGCCTTTCTGGACGAATTGCTGCCACCATCTGAGCCTGACTTACTCCTAAGTTCTAGCTCCTTCAGTTCTCTCTCATGCTCTAAGAGCATCTTCCTCTCCTCTATGGCCAATCTCTTCTCCTCCCGCTCACTCTCCAGCCTGAGCTTCTGCAGCTCGAACTGCCTTGCCTCCCGCCTGTCCTCCAGCTCCTCTGGGGACAGACTGCTGCTGCCCGACCTGGCGGGTTCCCCCTACCCAAAGCACATCCACCCTGGAAATAGGCTCCTCCGCCTCCTCACTGAGATCACCAGGCTGCCCATTGGCATGTCTGGCTGCTACCCAGGCCCTCAGCGCCTTCTGTAGCTCCTCCTTCCTTGTGAGGCCTTTAATTTGGACTTTCAGGTTTTTACAAATCGCTCGTAGCTCCTTTACGGCGTAGGATTCCAACCTGTCCTCCTCAAAGATAACTTCCAGAGATGCAACGGATGATGCAATTGATTCAGGCATGACAAAAGTCGTGAGTTGAAAACTGGCAAGATCAAAAATAGGCCAAAAGAAAAAGAACCAGTATGTGGTACGTAATGGTCTGCGATATGGTAGTAGTGCACACCAATCACTGTAAGTCAAGTGCAAACGCAAGTCCTATCCTCACCGCTGACAACCAATGTTAGAAATGGGATCTCTAGTTGGCAAGGGCTTGCACCTTTGTCCAAGTAGGGACCCTTCTTCCTAGTCAGGGTAAGGGTTGTTACACTCGTGAAGTAACCCCTGCTCACCCTCGTGGTAGCTTGGCACGAGCAGTCAGGCTTAATTCAGAGGCAGTGTGTAAAGCATTTGCACATAACCAACAGTAATACAGTGTAAGCACTACAAACGGACACCACACCAGTTTAGAAAAATAACCAATATTTTATATACTCAAGACAAGACCAATTACGACAAAAATCCACAATACTATACTTTACGAATGAATGCTTGATACGGTAACTTCTTCTTTGCAGGAATAGCACAAAAGCAAAGTTCGTACGAGTCGGTAGCTCCGTCCGAGCCTACCGCGATGCTGAAAACCACAGAGTCTAACAGTTCCAGCCGACCGCGTCGATACGGGCCAGCAGAGTCGTGAACAGACTCGGTCACAGTACCTTTCTCGTTGTGGCTGGTACGGAGTGTACGAGCCGGTCGGCGTTCGTCGCGGTTGCGGTGCAAGACGGAGCGATGCAAGGTGCGGTGTCCCTCGATGCGGTGCAGGCAGCGGCTCGATGAGCGTCGTGCAGACGGAGTCGGTGAGTCCAAGGCGTGCGATGCAGGGTGAGACGATGCTCGATGCGGTGCTGACAGGTTGCAATGCAGGCGACCTAGCCGGAGTGCGGGAGCTGGCGTCGGACAGCGGTGCGAGTCGGAGCGGTGCGTCGCAGACGTGCGAGCGGTGCCCCAAATGCGGTGCGGTCTCGACTCTTGAGCCAGTTGCAGCGACAGTGTCGGTCTGGTCCGGCTGGCCCAGTGAAGCGATGCGATGCGAACTGCGGTGCCCACAGGTCACGGTGCAAGCAGCGGCTCGATGTTGGCGGCGTCGGACGTCGCCCACGGTGAGACCAGGGTTGCGATGCGAAGCGGGGCGATGCGGTCTGCGGTGCAAACAGGTCACCGGCCAGGGATGGATTCGGTTGACGGAGTCGGTTGCGGTTCCCTTCCTCTGTGGCAACTGAAACAGCGTTCCAGAAGCGGTACCCAGAGGCTTGTGAAGTCTTTGTAGTCCCTGAGACTTCTTAACAGGAGGCCAGCTCGGTTCCTGGCCCTTGGAGATACTCAGCACAAGTTTGTAGAAAGTTCAGTCCAGTCCTTTCACTGCCCAAGGCAGAAGCAGCAGCTGCAGGCCAGCCCAACAAAGCAACAACACAGCAAAGGGGCAGTACTCCTCCTGGCAGCTCTTCCAGCTCTTCGTCTTGGCAGGTTCCTTGATTCCAGCGAGATCTAAATTCATGGGGTCAGGGCCCCAATATTTATATCCCAAATTCCTTTGTTCTCTGAAGGCAGAGAGGCCTTCGCCTAGTCCAAACCAGTTCTGGAGCACTTTGTTGACAAGTCTCCGTCCCTTCTTTCAGTGAGTAGGCCAGGGACATCAGACGCACCACAGGAGGTGGAGCCAGCATTGTGGAGGGAAGGCACTGTCCTATTCAGGGCCCAGGTGCGACCCCTCCCACCCATCTACAGGTCGATCTGGCATATTCAGCCCTGCGCTGACTCACCCTGTCTCCTGGCATCCCCCAGCCCCTGTCACTCACATTCCAGACAAGGAATACACAATCTCGCAGAGGCAGGCTTGGATGGTTAGACAAGAAAATACCCACTTTCTAAAAGTGGTATTTTCAAACACAGAATGTTAAAACCAACCTTACTAAAAGCTGCATTTTATCATTCTGAGTCCAGGCATACTAAACTCGAATTTCTACCATGTTCCCGGGGTCAGTTAGGATTATAAGCTGTAATAATCAAAACTGCCCGTTCTGGCCTAGGGGGAACAGGTAGCCTTGCAATAGTGAAAAACGAACTAGGCTGTAATTCACTATCAGGACATGCCGCACACACCCGGGCATGTCCTACCTTTCGCGTACAACGCACCCTGCCCACAGGGGTACCTTGGGCCTACCTTAGGGGTGACTAACATGTAGCAAAGGGAAGGTTTAGGGACTTGCAAGTGTGTGCACTTGCCAAGTCGACATGGCAGCCCCAGGCTGCGCACAGGCTCTGCGATGGCAGGCCCGAGTTACACTTTACGGGCTGTTTGCGTGGGTGGCACAATCCAGTGCTGCAGCCCACCAACAGCATTTGGTCTATAGGCCCTGGCACTCGCAGTGCACTTTACAAGGGACTGACACATAAACCAAATAGGCCAATCATGGAAACACCAATCCATAACACATTTTATACAGGAGCACTTGCACTTTCCCACTGGACCGCAGTGAGGAAAGTGCGCAGAATCATCACACCAGCAAAAACAGAGTCAAAACCGGGAGGTCAGAAAGCAAAAAGTCAGGGGAAACACGCCAAAAGATGCCAAGTCTAACACGTACCAAGAGTGGGATGTCACATGATGGGGCTGGTTCAGTTGATCAATCTGTTTTGCCCAGCGTTTTGCCAAGGTTAAAAGGTTTCAAGTCAGATGTCTCTGTGGGTGATTGGGTCAAAATCAAGTCCCCTCACAATGTCCCTAAAGGTCTATCAAAGTTTGGTCCTCCTGTCAGAGTTGATGCTGTGTCTCGTTGTGCTGTACAGGTCAATGGGAAGAATTGGTGGAATCTTTCTAGGGTTTATAAGCTTCCTAAGAAGATGGTTTTGCAACTTGATCTTGGTTCTGGAAATGTTGCAGACAGTCTCACAGTCCAACCCACACCGTCTCAGAAAGTGAGTCAGGATTCTGCTGACTCGTCTTTGAAATATGTTCCGCCACGCAGAAGTGGTAGGATTTCTTTTCCGCCTAATCGCATAGATTTGTAATTCTATCTCGTAAAGCATTGTGAATTTTAATGTATCTCATGCATATCCTTTACCTTATTTTCAGTCCTATGTTGTTCTTCTTCTCCAGTTATTCATTTATTTACTTATTTTTTCTCCATCCTTCCACGTTTGTTCCTTTTTATTCTCTTTTCCTTGTTTTTCTCTTCTTGTTCACTCCTTTCATTGTGTTTTTAGGGAAGAAGAGAGATGTTGTAGTAATCTCCTTCACCTCCCCAGTAGCATCTATGATGTCATTGCTATGACAACAGAATGTTCCTGTTTGAATGTGTATGACCTGTCAGTATCCTGGGAGCTGTGGAGGCTAACGGTCAATAAACATGAAGTCTCTACTCTCACCTGTGTTTGCCTGATTACTTCAAATACCGTTTCCACCAAACTCTAAATCAACCCCTAAGTCACTCCCCCAAGCAAGAGGGGGTCTCAGAATCATGTTCCTGAGCTAAGGTTCCTGGTTATCCTCAGGTTCAGCCTTAGTCACCACAACATTCATATCTTCCCCTGATGCAGATGTTTGTTCGCTGGCTGTGGCCGATACACAGGGATTGAGAGACACACTGGGAGACATCACTACAGTAGGTGGGGTTGTTTGTGGAGGCATGCAAGACATTATGCCTGCAATCAAGAAGGTCACAAGGTTATGTTCAATTAATGTATCTCGGAGAATATCAGCTGCACCTACTTACTCCCAAAGGCTGTGCACAGCGACGTAATTGGCTGCCCACAGTAGGGCTAGGTGCAGGGCCTAGCCGGAGAATGAATTTGTGGAATATGTCACAATCGACCCCAAGGTCTGTGTCTCACTGTATTTGAAACCAGAAGTATAAATAGATGAATACAACAATGTAAGTTATAGCTGAACAAAATAATTAATCAAAATAGAACACCAAGAAACAAAAGTGTTAGGATGCAACAACCAAAGGTATAGAAATCTCCTAAAGTGTGATAGTGATATCGATAGCATAATGACATATATGTGTGTATTGTAGTGTTGTGTTTATTGTGTAATTGCCCTGCCACACTAGGGAGTACTCATGTCCCAGTATTACCAACAAATTCACTAATCATGACTATATCAGAGGAAGGAGGAAGAAAAAGGATTTAATATAAACAATATCTTATTTGAAGGATGTGTGTTTTAGAGGCTATGTTTGAGGGAAATGTATCTGATGACTGCATAACAGTGTAGGGTTGGGGTAAGGACGGAGTTACAAGATTGGTTGTAACATAACTTTTAGGGTAGAAAAGGGGATTTGGTTACTTGGCATTACATACATTAGGGTGGTCTCCAGCAGGCAGCCATATAGCAGGCGAGTGTGCATTGTGGGGAGGACAGACTCCTTGAGGGGGTTAAGACAGAGAAAAAGAGATCCAGGAACAGGTTTAAAGATATGTGGTTTGGGTCATGTTTTTAGTATATGCCTATTCCCTTCCAATCGGAGGTCTCCACCTAGGTGATGGAGGGGTCCATTTTTGTGGCGGAGGTCTTCATCTCCATTTTCACCCCGACAGCAGACATGTCCATCACGCAGGCAGAACATAAAATATAGTTGTAAAGTTAATAATTACCATCATAGGAGCCTCTTCCTCCCAGGGCCGGACTGGGAAACGAAACCGGCCCTGGCAAACAGCTCGGCCGGCCCCCCTAGGGGTGAGAAGGGGGTGCGGTCGAGCTGTTTGATCCGGCCGATCTCGGCGATATTGCCGGCCGCCGGTAACAAAAACAGCCCCCTAGGGCCTAAAACCGGCCCCCTCCCTGGCGGCCTACCGGGGAAACGCCCGGTGCCCGCAACGGCCTTTCCGGCCCTGCTTCCTCCTCATTGAAAGGATGAAAATACCTAGATGTAAATCTGCACTTGGAAATGGTGCATACCAAAACAACTGAATTACATCTAGGTGTAGTTGTAATTATACATGTGAGTAAATATACATATGTGTATTGGGGAAACAGCCATTACAACGTGGCTGTTTCTCCGCATATACTTAACCAAGCATACATTAGAACGCATGCACCTTTACCATGCAAAGCCTTTACCACGCATGCCTTTACAACGTATTACGTTGTAAAGCTATGTGTGGACAAGATATGTGTGTGGCAAGGGTGGTCTATCAGCATCGTTAGAGGAAACAGACCCTTCCGCTTCCTCTTTACGACGTGCATCAAGTCTCAGAAGAGCTGACGTCATGGAGAGGTAAGGGGGATTTTAAATTAATTTGTTTGAATGTATTTATTTTAATAAAAGTATATATAATGTTTTTAAGTTTAAATGTATTTAAGCTTATTTCAAGAGGCGGGAGTTGCACAGGGGTCCCCTTTTAGGGCTCAGGGGAGGGGTAGTTTTTTTTAAGGGTTGGGTGCAGGGGGTAGGGTCTGCTTGTAGGGCTCAGGGGAGGGTTAGATTGAAAAAGGGCTGGGGGCCGGGGAGGGATAAGTCACGCAGGGATCCTTTCTAGGGTTCAGGGGAGGGGTATTTGATAGAAGGGTTTGGGGCCGAAGGGGTGGGGGTTCGCGCAGGGGTACAGAGGAGGGGTGTTTTGTTTTTTTAAATGACGGAAGGGGGAAGCCCAAGGGACCGGTTTTAGGACTTGGGGCAGGGAAAACCTTTACCACGAAAATGCCCTTAACATGCATGCTTTTACAACTAAATTGGTTGTAAGGATATGCGTGGTAAAGGCATTTTCGTGGTAAAGGTTATGCATGGTGATGGCATTCCCGTTGTAATGCATGCGTGGTAAAGGCATGCGTTGCAAAGGAATGCGCTCTAAGGACATTCAACCGTGTATTGGGCCTGATGAAAAGTGCCACTCAAGTCAGAGCTAAGGAAATGCAGGGGAAAAGTCCTATGGAAGGCTGATGTTTTGGCATTGCACACAAACATTCAAGGGTGACAGTGACACTTGAGACAGCAGAGGTAGAGAGCTGCATGAACTGTACTGTTCTCCTCATGGTCTCTGCTTCGGTTACATTTTCTGTTTTTTTTCTGTTTTCTTTTATCTGCCAGAACTCTCAGCGCCTACTCACCTATGGGTAGTAGAGCGCCTTATAAATCATAATTTCATTTCATTTCATGAAAGATGCAGCATTTAAGGTTGCACTATGACCCGCCATGGTAACATGATGCTAAATTAAAAATTCAGGGAGTTGATATCCATTCTGTTAATTAAGGATGGTTTTAGCAGTGGTGAATGCGGCTGGAAACAGATTGTTTTAAGAACTCGTTTTATTTAGAATGAATTGATCGGTAATCCCTATTTAATTTTAAGTGTATAGTTTAATTGATGATGCCAAAATAGTTTACAATGTTTTATTGCGTATTTTCACTGCTTTCAAATAACCAATAAAGTGTGATGCGTAGTACTATAATGAAAGGTCTGTGTCGGCTTTAGGTGACTTAGGGCCATATGTAT
Source organism: Calotriton arnoldi (assembly GCA_963921515.1). NCBI lineage: Eukaryota > Metazoa > Chordata > Amphibia > Caudata > Salamandridae > Calotriton > Calotriton arnoldi. Next base: position 924,693 of record CAWUFW010000732.1, read on the forward strand.
CAAAGTTAGGTTTTGCGATTCTCAAATAGCGAATTTTTGAGAATCGCTATTTGAGAATCGTAAAACGAGATGTATGTAGGATTTGCAAAAAAATTGCGAATCCTACATATTCCTTAATTGCGAATCGCAAATTGCGATTCGCAATTAAGGAAACACTCCCCATTCATTCCTATGGGCCTAGAGGCCCATAGGAATGAATGGGAAAACATTCTCAATTTGCGATTAGCAATTAGAGAATCGCAAATTGAGAATGCAATTTCAAGGTTGCAAGGGTGTCAAAGGACACCCTGTTGCACCCTGAAATAAGCATGGGTGCACATGTGGCGCACATACATGCCCTGAGGGCATGTATGTGCGCCACATTGCACTTTGAAAAATGCAAAAAGTGCATTTTTCTAAGAAATTGCATATTACCACCAACTTGAAGTTGGTGGTAATTTGCGATTCCTTAAGGCCAAATTGCACTTTTTGGGTGCTTCTTACATTGCATTTAAGGAATCGCAATTTGCAATTCCTTAAATGCATTCGCAAAATAGGGAATCGCAAATTTTGCGATTCCTTATTTTGCGAGGCAGTTTTTCCTTCATACATACCACTAAGCCAAATTGCGATTGCAAATGCTGAAATTCTGCGAATTTCAGCGTTTGCGATCGCAATTTTGTTTGATACATATGGCCCTTAGGGCCATATGTATCAATGTTAGGTTTTGCGATTCTCAAATAGCGATTTTTTGCGAATCGCTATTTGAGAATCGCAAAACGAGATGTATGTAGGATTTGCAAACAAAATTGCGAATCCTACATATTCCTTAATTGCGAATCGCAAATTGCGATTCGCAATTAAGAAACCCTCCCCATTCATTCCTATGGGCCTAGAGGCCCATAGGAATGAATGGTTAGACATTCTCAATTTGCGATTAGCAATTAGAGAATCGCAAATTGAGAATGCAGTTTCAAGGTTGCAAGGGTGTCAAAGGACACCCTGTTGCACCCCTGAAATATGCATGGGTGCACATGTGGCGCACATACATGCCCTAAGGGCATGTCTGTGCGCCACATTCACTTGAAAAATGCATAAAAGTGAATTTTTCAAAGAAATCGTAAATTACCACCAACTTGAAGTTGGTGGTAATTTGCAATTCCTTGAGGCCAAATTGCACTTTTTTGTGCTTCTTACATTGCATTTAAGGAATCGCAATTTGCGTTTCCTTAAATGCATTCGCAAAATAGGGAATCGCAAATTTTGCGATTCCTTATTTTGCGAGGCAGTTTTTCATTCATACATACCACTAAGCCAAATTGCGATCGCAAACGCTGAAATTATGCGAATTTCAGCGTTTGCGATCGTAATTTTGTTTGATACATATGGCCCTATGTCCTTACATTGTGTCAATGGCGGTTTGTTTGCTGTCTCAGACTTTCAGTTTCAACTGACATGTCAATGTTCTCCTCGTGCAGGACTTCGGTTTTCACAACAAGACAGTCATAAGGATCCTTATATCCCGAAGTGAAATTGATCTGAGGAATATAAGAAAACGCTACAAGGAGAGATACGGGAAGTCTCTTTTTCATGACATTAAGGTAACCCGGTCTTCGTCTGACATTTTACTTGGGATTTAGTATATCTTACTTTGTATGACAAAGTTGGGTTTAATTAGAAACTGCCTTCAGATCATGAGAATACTTTGAGATACCGATATGAGTAGCTGAATCTAATATTTGTGTTTTGGTCTCTGTATATTTTGCATAGCCTCTTTCCTCTCCTTATGGCATGAGTCTGAAGTGAAAATACCCTACAAAGGCATGCCTGGTGGAATGGAGTGTTATGTTTCCAGTTCCCAAGCCCCCTTTTTAGGTTTGGACTACAGCCTTAGGTCTGTTGGCAAAACATAATATCCAATATAGATGTAGTAGGCCTTCATAAAGAGTGGCCCATTAATTCCAATGTGCCCAATAATGGCACTTACAAATACCATCGAAATTATAAATTGTAATGTTTCATACAGAGTTTGGCTGCTGAATTATCTGTGCAAAACAGTAGGAAGGAATCAGCACAGAAACATGGAATCCTGCATGTTAGTCCCCAAAAACATATAACCCCAGTTCTTTCCCCGCCCCAGGATCAAATGGAACTCGGGGGTGTAACACAGGCCCATGCAGCTTCTGAGGCACAGGGGAGCCCCCAATCCTCCAGGGGCTTCCAACACTCCAGAGGCCTCCAACCCTTCAAGGGGACCTCATTCATCCCAAGCCCAATGATTGCATGTGAAATATGGAAGACTTCATCACACTCGGAGGGGTGGGAGGGGGCACCATTTTACGCCACACCCCTGCTGGAACTGCTAGTAGTGTTAACCGGGGATAGGAAAAGGGAAAATAACATGGATAATGTTGGGCCACTTGTAACGAGGGCATTAGTATAGATTTTGTGTCTGCTCCTAGCTCATCATGATTTAATGGCTTTCCTGTCAATGTCAGTTCCCTGCTCCTGATTCAATCACTTTCCTCCCTATTCTTATGTTTATACCATGCGAGGAGCATTTCAGTCTCACCATGTTTTCAGTAAATGTATTGTAGTCTTCACTGCCTTTTTTGCATTGCTTAGCATGAGGTGGTATTTTCTCATCCTCTCTCCGTCTATCCCTATCCCAGCCTCTCTAGAGCTGCTCTCTATTAAAAACGTAGCGTCCCCAGCACATCCCACTCCAACAGCAAAATGTTTAACCCATTCCAAGATGGCCACCATTGCATGCACATCTGCGTGAGTATGTGCATTAATGCACACTGGCCATCTTGGAATGTTTTCTTTCTGCTTCAAGAAAAATCATTCCAAAATGGGTGCTATGCATGTGCAGTGGCTTTCTGGGAATTATTTTTCTGAAGGCAAAAGAAAAAGCTTTTTAAGCTCTCTGCTGTACCTGAGTGCACATGGAATCCATTTTGGTTTAATTTTTCTATTTCTATAGAAAATTAGTTTATTAAGAAAAATCAATCAAGATCGCCGTCACACATGTTTGCGAACGCATATCAGACATCTTGAAATTCCTTTTCTTAAAACGGCAGATAAAGAACGGCAAGATGGCAATTGTGCAGGCACAAGGATGCACAGTAGCCATCTTTGAATCATTTTTCCATGTAGCTATCATTTGGAGGGGGAGATTAGCACAGAAGATATGACAAGACAAATCTAACACACGCATTGGCAAAGCCAATCTGCCTTGCGTGTGAGACCAGGGCACAAGCCTAATGGGTTTGGAAATACTTTAAAAAAAATTGCAGATGGCCTCTGTGTTCGCCATGAACCACGGCTAGCTTAGAATGCTTCTTTTTAATGCAAAAGAAAAAACATTCCAAGATGGCTACAGTGCAATTATACCTATGCAAGGAAGCCACCTTTCAATGCTTTTTCTTTTTCATTGGTAGACCTTGCTCTGACACTGCACATATGTGATGTGCTTTCAAAAATCATAGGGAAGGGATTTTTCTATGTGGAGCTTGGCAGGCCTCAATGGCCAAGTCATGCTCAATCATCTCACTCTGTAATTGCTTAAACTATTATCACAACCATGAATCTTTTCAAATCTCACTCTTCACTCCTTCCTCCCCTTTATTTTACTATTCCATTGCTCATAACTCCCCATATGCTGATTATTTCTCACTGCCCTATAACCAAATTCGATTTGATGACAGGGCATTTAACTTCTGATGCCCAAATGTAGCCATCTGCCATCCACTTCTACTTCCGGCTTTTTGCTTTGTTTCAAGGAATGCACAAACATCTGTCCTCATTCTTGACTTTCAGTTCCCCAGCTTCCCTGGATATCTTTAAATGTACTGCTTGAAACTGTCAGGTGTACTTGATAACATGGCTCATCCTATTCATCCAGACTCACTTGTTACGTGCTGAATATAGGGGTCAGTTCTTCTCTTATTTCCAAGAGGTTCAAAAGTAAGGACAACCCCTTCCAGAAGACAAAATGGCCGCCCTGAAGACATCATACATTATAGAAGTTTGTTAAATGAAAAGTAGTGGCAACTCCAGAGCACCAGAAGGAAAGGGTTCAAGTTCGTAAGCAATCTTCTGTATAGCAGATCGGAGGTCATGGTCAATACTTGGCGCTGGATTTTACAAGACTGTAGTAAGGACCAGCCTAATAGAAAAAAGTCACATTTTCTTTAAACATTTATTTCTGCATTCTCGCTATTATAAAGTTCTCTTTGCACTGTTTTCTATGTTGACCATGTACTGCTGATTGACGCATCACTATGAAATTTGTCTTCTCAGGGAATACTTTTTAAATTGCTTAGGGCTCTGGTGAATGTCTGTTTTGTTCTGGGGTGTTTAGCATGCTCTAATTACATTCTATATTGTTAGTTAGCTACGTTCCTGACTAGTTTTTTTTAAGTCATCCTTTACCGAGGCTGGAGCTTCCAACTGAACGATTTCTATCCAGCAGATAATACCAATTTGCTCCTTGATGAATAAGATCACTTTATTGTGCATCTGTGACTGCCCTTTCGACTTTGGCCACTATTTGTTGGTACGTGCGCTCTGTGAATACTCACAGGGGACAACAGTCTGGGGACATCTTGAACGCCTTTTTGTAATGAGGTTAGATTCTACAGACTTATCCATTTTTTATCCTCTTTCACTGGTTTTATTGTATTCTCCAAGAGCAGCTTGGTCATATCTGGCTCTTGGTTGTTATCATTATTGTCATACTTTGATTGTCTTCTGTGTCTGATTTTAATTCTCTTCCATCATATAACTAGGGAATGCTTGCCCCCAGGTAACAAAAAATTGTGTCAAAGTGGGTCACTCACGTATCCCTGGTGATCTTTGCTTCAATGTTTGTAAGCACATTTCTGATGTGCATTTCTAACTGTAGATTCCTCACCTTAGAATTGCCCCAGGTGCCAGACTGGATCTGAAGAATTTTGCAGCAGTACCCCTGAGAGGTGGCATCATGGAGCTCCTTCTTGACTCCATACCATCATGGAAGTGATGGAGTGGGTTGCATATAAGCGCCACCTTCGCTAGCTGACACCAGCTCCTTTTTTGCATGCCTTCCGATGTGGATCCAGAGCTACACTGCTACCTTTGTCGACCTTCTGATGACTCCAAACTGGAACTGTGTTCCATGGAATGATGTCCTAACTGAAAATGAGTGGATTTAAGCTGTGCTGTCGCTGCAGGAAGCAGAGATTGGTCACAGACTCTCACGAGGTGTGCCTTTGATGCCTAGGCTCCAGCATAACTTGAAGTTGTGTGACAAATGTAGCCTAATACACCCGAAAGTCATTTGAGACCAGAAGGCAATTGTACACTGTTGCACACAAGAAGAAGTCATCACACAGGCCTACTCCAAGTCAAAGACTGGTCCCGAACAAGGGGCCCCACTTCTTGCTAAAAATCCTCAGGTAAGTCCAAGTCCAAGCATAAGAAAGTGAAGAGGAACTCAATTCCATCCTGCCACTCTGACTCCAAAAAGAAGGTGCGAGGGCATCAATATTTAAGTTGCACTTCCTTAAGGTCACCAGCCACAGAACTGATTCCTCAGGTGGTGCCAACATATCCTGAGTTATACAGGCTGTCGTTGGAACTGCAGAAGATTTAGGCCTTTAAAGAGGACATGCTGCTGATCTTCACTGCGCTTCTGGCTCCCTCTGACATGTCTTCAGGCCCCATGGAACAGCAGGGGCATCCACTCGGGTTACCAGCAGTGAGGCCTTCACCAGCACTGTCTGTCCCTATGGGACCTGCTACATGGACCGTACTGACTCCAGTACAGACTTTCACTCTAGCCCCAAGATCCATGTTCATTCAACACCAATACCAATTGAATTGGCAATGATTGATGATCCAGGGCTGACTACCATGCAAGACTCTGAATCAGCCTCAGCCTGAGCTTAACCAATATCATGCTATGAAATTACAAAAGCCCAACCAATTTTCATGCAGACTGATTCAAATCTGGTGCCTCTACCACAACGCAACTATCAGCAGAGGCTCCATTTTCTCGTTGGTTCTGACTCTGATTCTGTGCCAGAGCAGGGTGCACCCCAGGATACTGATGATGATGGTGAGGCGGATAGCTTGCTCCCTACACATTATACTGATAAAGTCTCATACCTTGTTTTACAAAATGGTGGTGATCTTGATACCTCCCCTGAAACAGAGCTTGACATGGGCCACCAATGGAAGAAAGTGGCTCATTTGAAGTGGTGGCTTGGAGGGGGCCAGAGATACTAGAATTAGAGCTGCCCTTCAATAAGACTAAAGCAAATGTTTTGACAGACATTTTGCAGCCTGGGCCAGAAACGTCAGAGCCCTCTCTTCCATTTAATGACATCCTCTTGGATACTTTGATGGCCACCTGGTCGAAATCATGTTCCTGCCTGCCTGTTAGTCTTCAGGTAGACAGACGACATAGATTTCTCACCAAAAAGCAGACTCTGGAAAGCTCATTGTACAGGCTTCGATTGGCAAAGTGATTCCTAATTCATTTCTGACCAATCTCCCAGATAGAGAATCCAAAAGGATTGATGGCTTTGACAAGAAAATGCTTCCTTCTGCCAGCCTAGCACAAAGATCCATAAATGCAGTCTTTTCTGGGACATGGCCAGCAAGATCTTGCCAACGGTCTTGAAGGACCTTAGGGCCTCCTTGACTCAGACGATCCATGACAAGACAAAACACGGCACAGTACGTTATCTGCTTGGACTTGGATACCACAGACTGAGATGGCAATACAGTCGGTAGCAATGTTGTTCTTCACAAAGACAGCTGGATGAGATCAACCCGATTTTTTGGTGAACTGCAGGCCTTGCTAAATGGATGTGCCCTCTTCAGAGAGAAGTCGAAAAGGGAGGACAAGGGAACCCTACTCACTACGGAACCAGGGTAATTGAGTATTACAAGAAAACAACGGTTCCTGTGGGATAATATGTATCTGTATATAATATATAGGTGCACAATCGCGATAAAAAGGGTTTATAAGGATGTCATAGAGAGAAAACCAAAATACCAAGGATTTTTGTTATACACATATATTTGTATTATTCACACCATATACAAAAATTATACAAAGGCATTTGTGAAGAAGTGTCCCAAGTGTAACATGAACCTAACAGTAGAGTGACACAATGTGACAATATTTACAAGGTTTCACTATTTATCAAACGACCATATCTGAAATTTATACATCATATATAGCAACTTTATACAATAATAAGTGCTATGTCAGTGGTTCGTTTTTCATCAAAAGGTGTCGACGGCGTTTCGACCCTCTCTAGAATGTGGGGTCTCATCAGGACCTATGATACTGGGAACATCTGGGAAAAGAATGAATTTGTATAAGATAATATATGGACCTAGTAACAGCATACTAGTAATGGCTGATGTTACCAAGGACAAGGAATTACCTAGATTGTCAACCGCGCAATTCTGGTGAAGAATATTGTGTGCCAACCGTGAGTGAAATAAAGAGGAAATACTCACAGGGAGACCCTGCTGGGTTCTGGTGGTAGAAAGGAAAAGGAAATAAGTAAAGGGTTAAGGGGATAGAAGCTCCTCTATTAATTGGCCACTTGTCGATCAATGGGGACACTTACCCCTGTTGAGGGTATGAACTGGCGATCACGATGAGGAGGAGGAAATGTAGGTCAAGATCTAGGGCGGAACTATAAGAAAAGGGACAAAAGGAGCATATTGTCGTGCTCGGATGCATAAGGGAAACTTCAAAACTATGAAATAAGGTAGGGAATCTTACCGAAGAACAGACACTGAATCGTGACTAATAAGGAATGCGGGCCAGCAATTGGTGGGATGTCCGCTTTGAAATTGTTTCCTGTAATAAAAGAAGCCAATTGTTTAGCTTCCACAAGGTCCCATGTGTCAGAGATGTATAGAGATGATATAGTGTTCGTCTCTTACCTAAAGGGGATAATCGTTCCGCGGTGCACGGTAATACGTGCTTACAGCAAAACTGCACAGTCTGTTTGCCGATGGTCGGTAACACAGATCCGACGTGCACATGGGCTTAAATATTAGGCAAACAGGAAACGTGCGCAGGCATCTAAGAGATTGCCGTGACACGGAGTTATCCGGTTATCGGTAGTGAAAGAATGAAAGGAAAAGTGAAGGCAGACATACAGCTGTCTGCCAGGATGAGAAGAAAGACCAAGGGAGTGAGGCAGTTGGCACAGCATGTATACAAAGGAGCAGGGAAATTACTTTATGGTAATTGAAAAGGCATTGAGGGGGTTTTTTTCAAGGAGCAATAAATATTAAAATAACAGTAGTTTAACCTTAACGTGCACATGAATATTCACCATGTTAAGGAAACACATAGAGGGAATGGAGATGGTTTACCTAAATAGCGGAAACCGCATATAAGGGAATCAATCAACCAGTACCACACCAAGGTTACATCCAATTAAGTAATTATTCCCATGGTAAACAATTAGAATTAAATTGTTATTATATACATTAATTACAAATTAGTCAAAAAGAGGCAATGAACACGTTTTTTACATACTTATTCAATAATGTCCAAAGAGAAGATTAATGCACACTTGTTCAACATTGTCCAATGTGAAAATTATCAGAATTATGGAAAGTTTAACGAAACATCATGAGGTGTTAATGATTATGATACACATAAATGATAAGAGTGAGGTGAACACAACAGCTCGTTTGTCCACCTGAATGAACCTGTGAATGAACCTGTGGTCTGTTACATACAGTATACAGTATACAGTATACAGGGGCACAGTAAGGCCGTGGGGCAAGTGTGCTTAAGTCACACGGCGGGACTATTACAGGCATCGTTAAACAGTCATCGTTAAATAGTGCGTCCTGTATATTTGAGTTGAGTAACAGGACAGTCATGGTTGTGGAGCATAGGAGGCAGTGTCAGTTTAATGTTGCGACAAAGCCGCGCCACTCCTCCACTGAGTTTAATCCTTGGTTTATAGAATCAATTCTGTCTATCCAATGACATTCACGTCTTTGCAAAATTTGTGTAATGTCTCCCCCTCTCTCCGGGATTCTGGCAATGTCAACCACCTGCCATCTGATCTCATCTGCTGTGTGTTGTTTCTCATTGAAATGTGATACAAGCGGGGCATTTGCAACTAATCGTCGTATGCGACTGCGATGCTGCCCAATGCGGGCTTTTACTGGTTGTTGGGTTTGTCCAATATATGGTAGTCCACATGGACACCAAATGCAGTAAACCACGTTTCGTGTATTACAGTTAGAGAAAAATTCGAGAGTATGTATGTAGTTACCGTGTTTAAAGGTGTTAGTGTTCTCAGTGTAGGGGCAAACTACACAGTTGCCACATTTATGATGGCCTTTTATCTCCGGTAACCCCCAGGTGGATTCAAGGGTATTGCTCATTCTTTTAGTAGTTTCAGTGGAAGATCTGATGAGATGGTCTTTTATGTTTTTGCCTCGCTTATAGGCAAACATGGGGATCTCCATTTCAGGGTCAATGCTTCTGATTATATTCCAATTCCTGGTGATCATATTGCGAACTTTGTTGGTATGTGCTCCGAAGGTAGTGACACAGACTATTCTGTTGAGTGGTGCCTTTTCTCTAATTTTGAGAAGTTCTTCTCTGGGGCAATACCAGGCACGTTTCATGGATTTCTTGACAATTCTGTTTGGATACCCTCTAGCTATTAGTTTGGCTTTGAGTATTTCAGCCTCACGCATATAGTCCTCTTTGCGGGTACAGTTCCTACGGACTCGTAAAAACTGTCCAAATGGTAAACCATCCTTAAGGGCCCGAGGGTGATGGCTTCTATATGCTAGTAGCGTGTTCCTTTCAGTGGGTTTCCTGTGTAGTGAAGTATATAGTTTCCCCTCTGTATGTTGGATGTTGAGGTCTAAGAAAACTATGGTTGATTTGTGTAGCGTGGCAGTGAATGTAAGATGTGATTGGATATTATTTAGATACACTACAAAGTCATTGAATTCAGTCTCACGACCACACCAGACAAGGAAAATGTCGTCTAAATACCTGTGCCAGCATTTAATTTTGTCATGTTGATGGTTTGTGTTGCTGAGGGCATATGTACGCTCTACATGATCCATATAAATATTCGCTAAATTCGGTGCGAAAACTGCGCCCATGCTGGTGCCGGAGCATTGTTGGTAGTAGTAGCCTCCTGACACAAAATAGTTACTTTGTAAAGCCACTTTAAGTAAAGAAATTATAAAAGGGGTGGGTACCTGTAAGGGTCTCATTCTGGTTTCCAGTAGCTGTTCTATGACAAGGATACTCTCATTTTGAGGGATGTTGGTATATAAAGACGTTATGTCTAGTGTTGCTAACCAATCAGTGTTAGTATTGTAAGGCATCCCATCTACCAGATTGATCATGTGCATGGTGTCTCTGACGTAACTTTCCTGAATGGGAACAAATTCTTTAATAAAGAAATCTATATATCTACCAATGGGTTCCAAAATAGAACCGCATCCTGATAGAATGGGTCTACCTGGAGGATTGGTGATACTTTTGTGTACTTTAGGTAAGGTATACAATACCGGAGTCCTAGGATTATCTGTATTCAGAAATTCAAATTCCTTTTTAGTTAAATAGCCATCATCGAGGCCTTCCGTTGTTATGCGCAGTATCTCATTTCTGATCTCTGATAGCGGATTGTGGGTCAGCTTTTTATAGTGCCTTTCTTCATTTATTTGTTTATTAATCTCTGTGTCATAATCTTTACGTTCTTGAATCACAATCCCACCCCCTTTATCCGCAGGTTTAAGTATTATGGATTTATCCTTTTTCAAAGCATTGAGGGCTTGCCGCTCCTGAAGTGTAATGTTATATGGTATAAATTGTTTAGTGTGTTTAAGGGCGTCTAGGCTGGTAAGTATTATTTTCTCAAAAGTGAGAAGCTCATGTGGCATCATACCATTTGCAGGATAGAATGTTGACGGTGGTCTTAGACCTGTCACAGATTCTTGTATAGTATGTACTCTGTCTTTGAAAAAAAGTTTTAAGCGTATTTTTCTGAAGAACTGAAACAGTTCTGCTTTTAAAGCAAAGAAGTTTGTTCTTTCTGTAATCACAAAAGATAGTCCCTTACTCAGTAAAGATATTTCAGAGGAGGACAGGACATGTTTTGACAGATTGAAGATCGGGATGGTCTCCATATTGTCAGCGGTGGGTTCTAATATGGTTGTGGGCCCCACTGATAGTGTTTGTTCCTGGTTTGTCTCTCCCCCGGATATTGGTACCAGGTTTTCCTTTTTGCTTTGCCACCTCGGTCTAAAAAAGGTTGACCAGGGTGGTTGTCTGAGCGACTGGGGCCTTGTTGTGCGTCCGAATCACTTGAACCTCCTGAGGATTCAGAAAAGGTAATAGGTTGGTTTCTCCTGAATCTGCCCCAAGTGTTCTGTCTGTTTTGATTTGTAAAGGTTATGTAGTAGTCCTCCCTGAGATAGGGGTAGGCCCTTTCTTTAGAGAAATTCTTTATATCCTTTGATACCTTGTCAGCCTTCTTTTTAAGTTCAAAGGAATTAAATTCTTCTATGGTTTTGTTGAGCTTATCCAGCAATGTCTTGGCCTCTACTACTCCGTCACCCCCTAAAAGTTCTTTTTCTAGATCTTCAATTTCTTTTAGCTCTGCTTTGGCGTGTTCTATAGCTGTTTCAACGCCCAACACCATCCAGTGGCGTGAGCAGGTAGTGGAAATCCCACTAAAATTCCCCTTAAATTTGGGGTCTTCCCGAAAAATCCCTGGGACGTTCTTTACTTGTAATCCCTGTGGAATAATCCCTGCCTTTAAGTACTCCGTCAGCATACGTGCATGTAGCTCCGTTCTGACGTGTTTTTTCTTTGCCTTTTCTAGTTTATCTAGTAATTGTTGTCTAGGGCTGGTGCTGTTATTTGGTAAGTTAGAAAACAATGAAGGTCCACTGGTGATTTTAGCGATATATTCATCGGTGTATAATGGTGCTTCTCTCCCTGACATCATAACCCTAAGAGAAGAAATAACCCTATATTCATATAGGGTATAAGGAAAAAATCCGTGTACGGATAAATCCCTTGCGGTGTAGCCACCGCACAAAAAGTCGAAAAGGGAGGACAAGGGAACCCTACTCACTACGGAACCAGGGTAACTGAGTATTACAAGAAAACAACGGTTCCTGTGGGATAATATGTATCTGTATATAATATATAGGTGCACAATCGCGATAAAAAGGGTTTATAAGGATGTCATAGAGAGAAAACCAAAATACCAAGGATTTTTGTTATACACATATATTTGTATTATTCACACCATATACAAAAATTATACAAAGGCATTTGTGAAGAAGTGTCCCAAGTGTAACATGAACCTAACAGTAGAGTGACACAATGTGACAATATTTACAAGGTTTCACTATTTATCAAACGACCATATCTGAAATTTATACATCATATATAGCAACTTTATACAATAATAAGTGCTATGTCAGTGGTTCGTTTTTCATCAAAAGGTGTCGACGGCGTTTCGACCCTCTCTAGAATGTGGGGTCTCATCAGGACCTATGATACTGGGAACATCTGGGAAAAGAATGAATTTGTATAAGATAATATATGGACCTAGTAACAGCATACTAGTAATGGCTGATGTTACCAAGGACAAGGAATTACCTAGATTGTCAACCGCGCAATTCTGGTGAAGAATATTGTGTGCCAACCGTGAGTGAAATAAAGAGGAAATACTCACAGGGAGACCCTGCTGGGTTCTGGTGGTAGAAAGGAAAAGGAAATAAGTAAAGGGTTAAGGGGATAGAAGCTCCTCTATTAATTGGCCACTTGTCGATCAATGGGGACACTTACCCCTGTTGAGGGTATGAACTGGCGATCACGATGAGGAGGAGGAAATGTAGGTCAAGATCTAGGGCGGAACTATAAGAAAAGGGACAAAAGGAGCATATTGTCGTGCTCGGATGCATAAGGGAAACTTCAAAACTATGAAATAAGGTAGGGAATCTTACCGAAGAACAGACACTGAATCGTGACTAATAAGGAATGCGGGCCAGCAATTGGTGGGATGTCCGCTTTGAAATTGTTTCCTGTAATAAAAGAAGCCAATTGTTTAGCTTCCACAAGGTCCCATGTGTCAGAGATGTATAGAGATGATATAGTGTTCGTCTCTTACCTAAAGGGGATAATCGTTCCGCGGTGCACGGTAATACGTGCTTACAGCAAAACTGCACAGTCTGTTTGCCGATGGTCGGTAACACAGATCCGACGTGCACATGGGCTTAAATATTAGGCAAACCGGAAACGTGCGCAGGCATCTAAGAGATTGCCGTGACACGGAGTTATCCGGTTATCGGTAGTGAAAGAATGAAAGGAAAAGTGAAGGCAGACATACAGCTGTCTGCCAGGATGAGAAGAAAGACCAAGGGAGTGAGGCAGTTGGCACAGCATGTATACAAAGGAGCAGGGAAATTACTTTATGGTAATTGAAAAGGCATTGAGGGGGGTTTTTTTCAAGGAGCAATAAATATTAAAATAACAGTAGTTTAACCTTAACGTGCACATGAAATTATGTTAAGGAAACACATAGAGGGAATGGAGATGGTTTACCTAAATAGCGGGAAACCGCATATAAGGGAATCAATCAACCAGTACCACACCAAGGTTACATCCAATTAAGTAATTATTCCCATGGTAAACAATTAGAATTAAATTGTTATTATATACATTAATTACAAATTAGTCAAAAAGAGGCAATGAACACGTTTTTTACATACTTATTCAATAATGTCCAAAGAGAAGATTAATGCACACTTGTTCAACATTGTCCAATGTGAAAATTATCAGAATTATGGAAAGTTTAACGAAACATCATGAGGTGTTAATGATTATGATACACATAAATGATAAGCGTGAGGTGAACACAACAGCTCGTTTGTCCACCTGAATGAACCTGTGAATGAACCTGTGGTCTGTTACATACAGTATACAGTATACAGTATACAGGGGCACAGTAAGGCCGTGGGGCAAGTGTGCTTAAGTCACACGGCGGGACTATTACAGGCATCGTTAAACAGTCATCGTTAAATAGTGCGTCCTGTATATTTGAGTTGAGTAACAGGACAGTCATGGTTGTGGAGCATAGGAGGCAGTGTCAGTTTAATGTTGCGACAAAGCCGCGCCACTCCTCCACTGAGTTTAATCCTTGGTTTATAGAATCAATTCTGTCTATCCAATGACATTCACGTCTTTGCAAAATTTGTGTAATGTCTCCCCTCTCTCCGGGATTCTGGCAATGTCAACCACCTGCCATCTGATCTCATCTGCTGTGTGTTGTTTCTCATTGAAATGTGATACAAGCGGGGCATTTGCAACTAATCGTCGTATGCGACTGCGATGCTGCCCAATGCGGGCTTTTACTGGTTGTTGGGTTTGTCCAATATATGGTAGTCCACATGGACACCAAATGCAGTAAACCACGTTTCGTGTATTACAGTTAGAGAAAATTCGAGAGTATGTATGTAGTTACCGTGTTTAAAGGTGTTAGTGTTCTCAGTGTAGGGGCAAACTACACAGTTGCCACATTTATGATGGCCTTTTATCTCCGGTAACCCCCAGGTGGATTCAAGGGTATTGCTCATTCTTTTAGTAGTTTCAGTGGAAGATCTGATGAGATGGTCTTTTATGTTTTTGCCTCGCTTATAGGCAAACATGGGGATCTCCATTTCAGGGTCAATGCTTCTGATTATATTCCAATTCCTGGTGATCATATTGCGAACTTTGTTGGTATGTGCTCCGAAGGTAGTGACACAGACTATTCTGTTGAGTGGTGCCTTTTCTCTAATTTTGAGAAGTTCTTCTCTGGGGCAATACCAGGCACGTTTCATGGATTTCTTGACAATTCTGTTTGGATACCCTCTAGCTATTAGTTTGGCTTTGAGTATTTCAGCCTCACGCATATAGTCCTCTTTGCGGGTACAGTTCCTACGGACTCGTAAAAACTGTCCAAATGGTAAACCATCCTTAAGGGCCCGAGGGTGATGGCTTCTATATGCTAGTAGCGTGTTCCTTTCAGTGGGTTTCCTGTGTAGTGAAGTATATAGTTTCCCCTCTGTATGTTGGATGTTGAGGTCTAAGAAAACTATGGTTGATTTGTGTAGCGTGGCAGTGAATGTAAGATGTGATTGGATATTATTTAGATACACTACAAAGTCATTGAATTCAGTCTCACGACCACACCAGACAAGGAAAATGTCGTCTAAATACCTGTGCCAGCATTTAATTTTGTCATGTTGATGGTTTGTGTTGCTGAGGGCATATGTACGCTCTACATGATCCATATAAATATTCGCTAAATTCGGTGCGAAAACTGCGCCCATGCTGGTGCCGGAGCATTGTTGGTAGTAGTAGCCTCCTGACACAAAATAGTTACTTTGTAAAGCCACTTTAAGTAAAGAAATTATAAAAGGGGTGGGTACCTGTAAGGGTCTCATTCTGGTTTCCAGTAGCTGTTCTATGACAAGGATACTCTCATTTTGAGGGATGTTGGTATATAAAGACGTTATGTCTAGTGTTGCTAACCAATCAGTGTTAGTATTGTAAGGCATCCCATCTACCAGATTGATCATGTGCATGGTGTCTCTGACGTAACTTTCCTGAATGGGAACAAATTCTTTAATAAAGAAATCTATATATCTACCAATGGGTTCCAAAATAGAACCGCATCCTGATAGAATGGGTCTACCTGGAGGATTGGTGATACTTTTGTGTACTTTAGGTAAGGTATACAATACCGGAGTCCTAGGATTATCTGTATTCAGAAATTCAAATTCCTTTTTAGTTAAATAGCCATCATCGAGGCCTTCCGTTGTTATGCGCAGTATCTCATTTCTGATCTCTGATAGCGGATTGTGGGTCAGCTTTTTATAGTGCCTTTCTTCATTTATTTGTTTATTAATCTCTGTGTCATAATCTTTACGTTCTTGAATCACAATCCGCACCGAATTTAGCGAATATTTATATGGATCATGTAGAGCGTACATATGCCCTCAGCAACACAAACCATCAACATGACAAAATTAAATGCTGGCACAGGTATTTAGACGACATTTTCCTTGTCTGGTGTGGTCGTGAGACTGAATTCAATGACTTTGTAGTGTATCTAAATAATATCCAATCACATCTTACATTCACTGCCACGCTACACAAATCAACCATAGTTTTCTTAGACCTCAACATCCAACATACAGAGGGGAAACTATATACTTCACTACACAGGAAACCCACTGAAAGGAACACGCTACTAGCATATAGAAGCCATCACCCTCGGGCCCTTAAGGATGGTTTACCATTTGGACAGTTTTTACGAGTCCGTAGGAACTGTACCCGCAAAGAGGACTATATGCGTGAGGCTGAAATACTCAAAGCCAAACTAATAGCTAGAGGGTATCCAAACAGAATTGTCAAGAAATCCATGAAACGTGCCTGGTATTGCCCCAGAGAAGAACTTCTCAAAATTAGAGAAAAGGCACCACTCAACAGAATAGTCTGTGTCACTACCTTCGGAGCACATACCAACAAAGTTCGCAATATGATCACCAGGAATTGGAATATAATCAGAAGCATTGACCCTGAAATGGAGATCCCCATGTTTGCCTATAAGCGAGGCAAAAACATAAAAGACCATCTCATCAGATCTTCCACTGAAACTACTAAAAGAATGAGCAATACCCTTGAATCCACCTGGGGGTTACCGGAGATAAAAGGCCATCATAAATGTGGCAACTGTGTAGTTTGCCCCTACACTGAGAACACTAACACCTTTAAACACGGTAACTACATACATACTCTCGAATTTTTCTCTAACTGTAATACACGAAACGTGGTTTACTGCATTTGGTGTCCATGTGGACTACCATATATTGGACAAACCCAACAACCAGTAAAAGCCCGCATTGGGCAGCATCGCAGTCGCATACGACGATTAGTTGCAAATGCCCCGCTTGTATCACATTTCAATGAGAAACAACACACAGCAGATGAGATCAGATGGCAGGTGGTTGACATTGCCAGAATCCCGGAGAGAGGGGGAGACATTACACAAATTTTGCAAAGACGTGAATGTCATTGGATAGACAGAATTGATTCTATAAACCAAGGATTAAACTCAGTGGAGGAGTGGCGCGGCTTTGTCGCAACATTAAACTGACACTGCCTCCTATGCTCCACAACCATGACTGTCCTGTTACTCAACTCAAATATACAGGACGCACTATTTAACGATGACTGTTTAACGATGCCTGTAATAGTCCCGCCGTGTGACTTAAGCACACTTGCCCCACGGCCTTACTGTGCCCCTGTATACTGTATACTGTATACTGTATGTAACAGACCACAGGTTCATTCACAGGTTCATTCAGGTGGACAAACAAGCTGTTGTGTTCACCTCACGCTTATCATTTATGTGTATCATAATCATTAACACCTCATGATGTTTCGTTAAACTTTCCATAATTCTGATAATTTTCACATTGGACAATGTTGAACAAGTGTGCATTAATCTTCTCTTTGGACATTATTGAATAAGTATGTAAAAAACGTGTTCATTGCCTCTTTTTGACTAATTTGTAATTAATGTATATAATAACAATTTAATTCTAATTGTTTACCATGGGAATAATTACTTAATTGGATGTAACCTTGGTGTGGTACTGGTTGATTGATTCCCTTATATGCGGTTTCCCGCTATTTAGGTAAACCATCTCCATTCCCTCTATGTGTTTCCTTAACATAATTTCATGTGCACGTTAAGGTTAAACTACTGTTATTTTAATATTTATTGCTCCTTGAAAAAAAACCCCCTCAATGCCTTTTCAATTACCATAAAGTAATTTCCCTGCTCCTTTGTATACATGCTGTGCCAACTGCCTCACTCCCTTGGTCTTTCTTCTCATCCTGGCAGACAGCTGTATGTCTGCCTTCACTTTTCCTTTCATTCTTTCACTACCGATAACCGGATAACTCCGTGTCACGGCAATCTCTTAGATGCCTGCGCACGTTTCCGGTTTGCCTAATATTTAAGCCCATGTGCACGTCGGATCTGTGTTACCGACCATCGGCAAACAGACTGTGCAGTTTTGCTGTAAGCACGTATTACCGTGCACCGCGGAACGATTATCCCCTTTAGGTAAGAGACGAACACTATATCATCTCTATACATCTCTGACACATGGGACCTTGTGGAAGCTAAACAATTGGCTTCTTTTATTACAGGAAACAATTTCAAAGCGGACATCCCACCAATTGCTGGCCCGCATTCCTTATTAGTCACGATTCAGTGTCTGTTCTTCGGTAAGATTCCCTACCTTATTTCATAGTTTTGAAGTTTCCCTTATGCATCCGAGCACGACAATATGCTCCTTTTGTCCCTTTTCTTATAGTTCCGCCCTAGATCTTGACCTACATTTCCTCCTCCTCATCGTGATCGCCAGTTCATACCCTCAACAGGGGTAAGTGTCCCCATTGATCGACAAGTGGCCAATTAATAGAGGAGCTTCTATCCCCTTAACCCTTTACTTATTTCCTTTTCCTTTCTACCACCAGAACCCAGCAGGGTCTCCCTGTGAGTATTTCCTCTTTATTTCACTCACGGTTGGCACACAATATTCTTCACCAGAATTGCGCGGTTGACAATCTAGGTAATTCCTTGTCCTTGGTAACATCAGCCATTACTAGTATGCTGTTACTAGGTCCATATATTATCTTATACAAATTCATTCTTTTCCCAGATGTTCCCAGTATCATAGGTCCTGATGAGACCCCACATTCTAGAGAGGGTCGAAACGCCGTCGACACCTTTTGATGAAAAACGAACCACTGACATAGCACTTATTATTGTATAAAGTTGCTATATATGATGTATAAATTTCAGATATGGTCGTTTGATAAATAGTGAAACCTTGTAAATATTGTCACATTGTGTCACTCTACTGTTAGGTTCATGTTACACTTGGGACACTTCTTCACAAATGCCTTTGTATAATTTTTGTATATGGTGTGAATAATACAAATATATGTGTATAACAAAAATCCTTGGTATTTTGGTTTTCTCTCTATGACATCCTTATAAACCCTTTTTATCGCGATTGTGCACCTATATATTATATACAGATACATATTATCCCACAGGAACCGTTGTTTTCTTGTAATACTCTTCAGAGAGAAGGCACACCCTGCTCTGGAATGATTTTAAGATAGTAGAATTGCCGAGCATTCCTTGGGGTTGCAGCTTCTTAACCAGTTCTGCAAATTTAGACACTCCAGGGGGCTGGCATATAGGCAGCGACAGCCTTCCCAGCCAGTGATTCAGCAGACAGTCCATTCTTTTCAGTGCAGCGGACGCAGAATCGGCAGACAGTGCACAGGACAGCAGAGGCACTAGTTCTTCAAATCCTCTTCTGCTACGGCAGCCAACAAACCACTTTAGTTTGTCCTCAGTGCTCATGCCCAACCAGGGAAGCAGGATTCTACACTTTCTCATAGGGTGGCAATCCATCGCTTCTGACAGACAGCTATTAAAGATTGTTCAAAAGGGCGACACCCTACCTTTTCTCTCCTTCCGCACCAACATCTGTTCATCCTGCTGAAGGAGGTATGCATGTTGCTCTCTACCGTGCCCTAGAATGGGTATGGGATTCAGAGAAAGGCAGGGGTTAATGTTACTACTATTTCCTTAGACAGGGACTTCAGGCTTATCTTGGAACTTCCACATCTAAATGCCTTCCTGTGGAAGAACAAATTTAAAATGCTCACATTGACTCAGATCATCTCTTCCCTGGACCCATGACAATGAATGGTGTTCTTGAACTTGCAGGACACGTATTTTGGCATACCCATCCTCCAGTGTGGTAGGTGCTACCTGTTGTCCAAGATGGGCCAGGAGCATTTTCAGTTTGCCATGGTCCCCTTTGACCTCACCAGCGTCCCTCAGATATTCACGAAAGTGATGGTCGTGGTCGCTGCCCATCTTCGGAGGTCAGCGTTTCCTGTATTGTTGTTTCCCTCCAACTGTCTGTTGAAGGTGGGCTCACCACAATTAGTCACAAACTACCTTAAGACACCGGTGGAACTTCGAATATCATAGGGGTTGTAAGAAATTGGGTTACTGGTTGAGGGGGGTGAAACCCTAGTCAAGCAGGAACCACAATCCCTGTCAGGGTGAAGTCACAAGAAAACCCTTAATAAACTTGTGCTCTGTGCCTCGGGTAACTTAGCACGGGGCAGTCAGAAGCAATGTGTAAAGTATTTGTGCAACACTTCAAACAGTAACAAAGTGAAAACACGTCACAAAAAGGATCCCACACCAGAGAAGAAAAATAGAGTAATTTTTAATTAAAAAAAAATCCAATTAGTAGAACAAGAGATTTGGGGGCATATTATCAAGAACGGCGTTAAAATTATCGCCGCTTTAGCGGCAGAAAACTGCCGCTAAAGCGGCGATAATGGGCTTGATAATATGCCCTTGAGAATTCAATAGAAGCCCATGTTGACACCAGAACATGGGCTTCTATTGGAATTCTCAAGGGCATATTATCAAGCCCATTATCGCCGCTTCAGCGGCAGTTTTCTGCCGCTAAAGCGGCGATAATTTTAACGCCGTTTCTTGATAATATGCCCCTTGCAGTTTTAAGGATTTAAATGAAAATAGCACCAAAAAGCACAAAGTGCTAACTGTGGATATCTGGTCAATCAATGAATCAATCACGGAATTTGTAGAGCGCACTACTTACCCGCGAGGGTCTCAAGGCGCTGGGGAAGAAAAAAAAGGGAAGAAAAAGGGGGGGGGGGTGCTAGACCAGGACAAGTCACAAGTTCAGGTCAACCATGATAGAGTGCAAGCGGCGACAGGGATCCAGGTAGGCCCGCTGAACAACAGTACTTTAAATCCTGATTACAAAGAGTTGCAGGGTTCCGCATTGAGGATGCATTGCACAGGCGAGGTGATGCATTGGTTCCAAGGAGCTGAAAGGCTGCGGTATGAGGTCCAGCGTAATCGTCGAACATCCATTGATGAGGGCTTGTATTGCAAATTCCAGATTCGAGGGTGTGCCGGGCAGCCGAGGCGATGCGTTGGGTCCAAGGAGCTGAGAGGATGCAATGCAAGGTCCTGCATCGTCGTCGTCGGGGACCCTATTGACGAGAGGCTTGTGGTGTGAGGGCCTGCATTGGGGATTCCCCACACAGAGGCAGTTCCAATGGGGCTGCGATGCAAAGTCCTTGCATCATGAAAGTCAATGCAGTAGAGGCGATGTGTCTGTTCTGCTCAGGGTTGCACCACACAGCAGATGAGATGCATCAGTTCTGCTGGATTCACAGATGGGCTGGAAAAGCACCTTCAGGTCCACTTTCAAGGGTCCAAGACTGGAATGGAAACACTTGGCAGGGTAGGGTTCACAGTTGCAGAGTGCAAGTAGGAGACTAGCACTTGGATCACTCTGGTTGTCTTGGGTACAGGTTGCAGGTCCTTCTCATCCAGGCAAGAGATCATCAGGCAGCAGGTCAGCACAGCAGGCAGCAGTCCTTTAGGGCAGCAGTCCAGCAGAGTGGCAGTCCTTTCAGCAGCACAGCAGTCCTTCTTCCTGGCAGAGACTCCCACAGACGTGCACTGAAGACTTGGTGTCCAAGGTCCAATATTTGTACCTGGTGCCTCCTTTGAAGCGAAGAACCTTCTAGAGGTTTCCTTTTGAAGTGCACAGGTTTCCCCCCTCCCCTCTCCTGGCTCCAGACTAATTGCAGGGGGTATGCAATCCTTTGTGTGAAGGCAGGGCACAGTCTATTCAGGTGTAAGTGGGCTGTGCCTAACTCCGCTGTCCCATCGTACCAGTGATGGCCCATCCAGGCACATCTTAACTCCCTATTGTGTGTGGTTGTCTAGGAGCAATACACAAGGTCCAACTGCCACCTACACCCAATCATGCGACCCAGAGACAGGCTGCAGGCACTGAATGGCTAAGGCAGAAAATTGCCAAATGTCTAAAAGTGGTATTTTCAAAATTGTAACCAAGAATCCAACTTCCCCATAAAAGAGGATTTTTCATTACAATTCCAAAGTCACCAAACATAAACAGTTTCCTGTTCCCATTTGGAAGTTAGAGCTTATTAAATTTAATAATGTAACTCCAATGTTACAATGTTATGCTATGGGACAGGTAGGCCTTGCAATAGTGAAAACAAATGTAAGAGTGTTTCACTATCAGGACATGTAAAACTTAAAAGTACATGTCCAACTTTTTTAAATACATTGCACACTGACCCGTGGGCTTAAAGCCTACCCTTGGGGTGACTTATATGTATTACAAAAGAAGGTTTGGGCCTGGCAAAAGTTTTATTTTGCCAGGTTGAAATGGCAGTTCAAAACTGCACACACAGGCTGCAATGGCAGGCCAGAGACATGTTTAAGGGGCTACTTAAGTGGGTGGCACAATAAGTGTTGCAGACCCACTTGTAACATTTAATTTACAGTCCATGGGTACATGTAGTACCACTCTAGTAGGGACTCATAAGTCAATTAAATATGCCAATTGGAAACATGCCAATTTTACCAGGTTTTAAGGAGTGAGCACACATACTTTAGCACTGGTAAAGTGCACAGAGTCCCAATGCCAACAAAAATGGTATCAGAAAAATATGGAGGAATGAGGCAAAAAGTTTGGGGGAACACCACCCTAAGGCTGACAGGTCTAACAGGGTTCCACCATAAATGAGCTGAAGTTACACTTGATCATGTCACAGAGTCTTCTATTCAATGGAGCAAGCCTGTACACAGTGGAGTTCTAGGCTTTTCCTCCACCGCAAAGAGTCCAGGACATTCAGGTTACGATCCTGATGTTGCAGGCTTGATCCTGGATCCCAGTGAGGGTGGCTCTGATGCTTCTTCCCCTTTAAGCCTTGTGCATCCTCCTTGTCAATTACGCCAGGTGGAACATCCAAGCATTGCAGCGGAACCCAAAGTCCCTTTGGGCCAAGCATCAAGTCCGCCTTTCCAACATCATCCAGGACTCCCTCAAAGATGGCCCAATATCTGAAGTGGTTGCTGATCAATCACAATTTGCCCTGTGACAGGTCACTCTCTCCCATGCCCAGAGCTGAAAGTGGTGATGGTTGTGTGGCCACTGGGTTGGGTGAGTCATCTGGGGTAGGTAGAGATCAGAGGCCTCTGGTCTCCAGTGGAGAGCCATCGCCACATCAATCTACTAGAGCTATGGGCCATGCAGCATTGAAGGCATTCCTGCAGTCAGTGAAGGGGAAGCTAGTTAGTGCAGGTGCTTAAAAAAACACTTCTACCATGTGGTATTGCAACAAGCAGGGCGAACTGTGGTCCCGGGACTAGTGCCACAAGTCTACATTTCTGGAGGTGCCTGTGACAAGATAACATCTTCCTAGCCATCAACCACCTGGGAAGGTTGCTGATTGCTGAGCGGATGCCTGTACACCTTCCCTCCACTACCTTTCCTGCCAAGAGTTCTGAAGAAGATCAAGAATGACCGGGCCCAAGTCATCCTAATTGCCTTGGATTGGGTCAGGAAAGTGGTCCATGAAACTCCTGACCATGAGCACCTGCCCTCTGATCAGGCTACCACTTTGTGAGGGCGTCCTGTCCCAGCAATAGGACAGGATCCTCCAATCAAAGCTCCAAAAGTACAACCTTCATACGTGGAGACTGCACGGTGGCAAATGACTGCACTCGATTTACCATGTAAAGTGGTGGATGTCATCCTCATCGCCAGATGCTCCTCCATGAAATTCATTTACCCTGGTCACTGGGACAAATTTGTAACCTGGTGTGGTGCCCAGGACACTTATAAGTGGAACTGTCACTCATCCTTTGGATTTGCTTTTACCTTATCAAGGCCTTGCACTGGTCACAGTGAGAGGTTATTTGTTGGCTCTTTCAGTTTATGTATATTTGCCTGACCAACCTTCCTTATTTAAATCACCTGTTGTGATGAGGTTTGACACATACGTCTCCTCTCAAGCTATTTGTGATGCTTCAATGGGACCTTAACTTGGTGTTGACATTTCAATGTGTACATCCTTTCAGCCTAAGCATAATTGCTCGCTGTGTTTCATGACTATGAAAACTGTCTTCCTCATTGTGATTACTTCAGATCATCACATGAGTAAACTGCATGCACTTTCAGTGCAACTGCCCCACACCACCTTCTTTCCAGAAAGGGAAAGCTGTGCAGAACAGGACCCTGTCAAGGTGGGTAGTCCGCCACATCAAGATCTGCTATGTGCTGACTAAGAAGCAACCCTTGGAAGGTCTGAGACCCCATTACACCAGGGCCAAGGCTGTTACTAACGCGTTGGCATGAAGGGTGGCTGTCCTTGAAATTTGCTGCCAGGCTTCAACGTGAGCATTGGTGCCTACTTTCACAAAGCATTACTTCCTTGACTGCCATGTTTGGCATGAAGAACACTTAACCCGCTCAATTCTGCTGGACTCCACATACCCTGCACCTTTGGGAAGAACTGCTTTGGTATCTATTACTAGTTGAAGGAATCTGTGCTTACAAAGATCCATATTAAAAACAAGTTACTTACTTTCAATAGCGCTCTTTCCGGTGGATACTCTGACCTAACTTCAAGTTCATTCGCTGTATAAAACTGCAGTTTATTGTATTCGCTTGAGCTTCTTTTATTATGGGCTCACTCGCCTTCTGCTTCCCAGGTCAGCCTACTATTACACTAGGTTTCTTCAAACCTACTATTTAACTAGGTTTCTTCACAAACACTTTCCCATCCAGTGTCACACTATTCATAATCGATAGTTCACCTTCAGGGGTATCACCTTGCAATAGATTGATTTCTTTTACCCCAGGAATTCACTTTGGAATTTGGTTGTAGTACATTGGCTCTAGTTTGTTTAATGTTTTTCCTGCTCCAACCAGATTGCATTTAGTATATTAATAATTTGTACACTTCTTCTCCCTTCCAATTGGACTCTCGACTACATCGAGAGCTGATCACATTCTGATACCTTGCGATTAATATAAATCCCTCACCGGAAGATGTACAGGAAGGTACTATGGCTAGGGCACTTCGAACACTGAAAACAAAGTTCACTTCTTGAGCCACACTGCCTCTGTCCGTTATGGGAAGAATAACTTTGATTAAAATGATGGCGTTCCCACATCTATTATATCTTTTGGTCAATGTCATGTTGTCATTCCCTCGCTCTTTCTTTCATGACTTGTCACATTGCTTAGTGAGTTCATCTGGAATAAGGGCTTCAGATGTGTGGTGTTATCAATCCTCAAGCTTCCAACTGTAGTACGAGGTTTGGGACTCCTGTATTTCAAAGAGTATTACTTAGCAGCACAACTTTTTAGTGGCCGGCTCGATGGCTGGTGGGTCACTCCTTCTCTGAGACGGTCCTCTCCCCCAGGGAGCGAACCTGTGGTCGGTTACACGCTCCCATCACTGCTTTCCACTGCATTATAGTTCCTAAAACGGTCATGAGCACTCCACAAACACAGACCCCTCTATGCACCTTCAAAACCCCTCACGGAAATGGTAGCCTTTAACAACAGCATCCCTCGGCCCCATCTCGAAGCTTGGGCTGCACAAGGCATTATTACTATTTATGATTTCAGCTGGCAAATTATCACCCTTTAACACGCTCAGGACAGATTTTACGATTCCCCCTGACTATTTCCTCACTAATGGCCAAATATAACGTTTGTTGACCACTACTTTCCAGGTTCAAGACTCTGAACCTGCCACCAATGTAGTAATACAAGCCATGCACACCTTACGAGCATTTGCTCCCATGGCTCTACCAAGCGCATCTACAGCACTGGGATCAATCCAAGGGTTCCCTTCGAGGGAAATGAGATGGTGACATAGGCTGCACACTGGATGACTCGGAATGGCACCGCATCCTGTCATACCTGTGTAAGAAGTTCTGTAATCGGCACTTGAAGTACATACAAATCAACATATTAAAGAGAACGTATATTACACCTCGGCGCAAATCCAAGATTTACCAGGGAGCTTCCTCACATTGTCCCCAGTGCAGTTCCCCCAACGTGGACCTACCTCATATGTTATGTTCCGGCAGGTCGGTCTTGGTTTATTGGACTGGGGTCATCGACCTGCTCCATCATGTTACAGGGCTCCTTCTGAAAAACACCTTAGAACACCGGATCCTAGGCCTTTTCTCTTGCCCAGACTCAATTTGAACTTCAACTAAATTTTTGGACTTGACCCGTCTGTTGGCGAAGCAGTGGGCTGTTACATCCACCTCTTGACTGACAGCGAGAGTGTTTACCTCCACAGGGAGTAAAGGGCAGACTTACGCAGACTACCCATTCCTCAAGACTTGGACTCCCTGGTGCAGGCATACACACAAACCATCAAAGATGACATACATCCCTCCTGAACATTCGACTATTGTAACACTATTTCTTGAATCTCTACTTAGTAGGTGATAGACAGCCATGGGGTACAGGTGACTTGCGGTTGGGGCATTAGTCTCCAAGACCAAGCTTGAATTTTAGTCTGGGGGATGAAGTTGGCAAATAACTATTCTGTACAGTAGAAGTCCATTAAGATATCTGGTATGGGAAGCAATGAGTCTTCTTCATGGTTCTTGCTGGCGAGTCACTGAAGGAGCGGTGTTCCTGCAGGCAGCTTTTGGACTTGCTTCGGTGTCGATCCGCTGGACGCAGAGATGGCTATGGCCCCAATGGTTATAGTGGCTCTCTCTTCGCATTCGGGGGGTTCTCGGGGTGGCTGCCTCGATCAGCTTGGATCCTACAGGCAATGGCCCCAACAGTCTCAGTGCCCCCCTTCTGGCAAACAGGGGTCACAGACACTAGTGACGGCCCACAGTCTGAGTTGGACAGTTGGACGGGTGACAGCCAAGAGTCTCAGATGCATGTGAAATGACCCCAGCAGTCCCAGTGGCTCACACTCTTGGCACATAGGGTCCCAAGCACTGACAAAAGCCTAACATGACCAGTGCTACCAGGCGACAGACCGCTACTTCATGCAGTCCAGAATATGGCTGTTTAACCTAAAATACACCAAAGCACACCAAGTAGTTGTGACTAATATCAAAATGTACAAAGTAACTCAATGAGTGAGAAAAAAATGTTCTCCTCCTTCCCCACACTGTATGGTTCAATTCGCCGTAGATCAATTTCTTTTTTTATAGATGTCCACAAAAAGTCTTGAATCAGGTCCTTTTGTTTATTTTATTTCAAATCTTTATACATGAAACACAGCAGCAGCCGACGTACGTTTCGCCCCCTCCGGGCTTTCTCAAGGCTCAAGTATGAAAGTTGAATTCATTCCCATAGTTTCAAACGCATTGTATTATTTGACTCCCCTCACAACTAATTCTTCCAGGACCAATGTATGGGATGCAATGTCAATCAGAATGGCAGTGTTGTTTGCTTCTTTTAGAAGTGCATGTACTTCTAAAAGAAGCAAACATCACTGCCATTCTGGTGGGTGGGTATTGTGACACCATGGGAGCACCCGAAATAACATTTATAGTGAATAATACAGTCATTAAATTGTTGTAAATGGATGTGCAGGTCGTAGGGCAAACCCACAATCTTTGGAATGAGTACAGAATATGGCTGTTGCCTTCTACAAGAGGGCTGACAGCTCTCTTGCAACACTGGTCTCGACTGGACTGGGCACCTCACACTCTGCTCACTGGTATCCATTCACCAGGATTCCCGCTGGTCTTTGCTCCGTCCAGGCTCTCTACTCCTCCTTAGCGCTCCGGTTCTCCAGATAGTTTACTTGGATCTTGGGTGATGGCCACTCACCTAGATGCGAGACTGGCAGGCTATGGTGCCCAGTCCTTGTCCCTGCAGCAAGAATCTTGGTGATCTTCCCTCTCCTGATGAGAGTGGCCCTGTGTCTGGCTCAGTGACAAGCCCTGTGACCAACCACAGATGGCCTCAACCTACAGGTATTCATAGGAGAGGTTGATTGTAGAGCATAGCCAATAGTACCCCCCGCCACTGTGTATGAGCAAAGCCTTTGTACAGCTGGTACTCACAGAGTGTTGAGCACTGGCCTAATAAAAGGCCAGGCCCTGTGGTCAACTTCCACTTCACACATCAAGGGCTGCATGTTGCCTTGCTATTGTCTGGGCTCTTCGTATTAGCCCTTCCTAATGCCCTGTGATGATCTCCTTCGTTCTCACCAAAAATAAATGATTGCAAAACACCCAGCTTACTCAATGCAGTTGACTTAGTGTTGCTCAATCAGGATCCCACTGGGCTACAGCATACGTTGAATACCCAAGGATGCTATGGGCCCTGGTACAAACAAGGAAAATGGCCTCTTTTACTGCTGCTGGGGTAGCAAAATACAGCAATTATCAGGAAGCAGTGTGCCCCATGCCACTGCACCTGCTGCATCAATTGTAGCTACGGCCCTGTCCAAAACTATCATATTACTAATTTAGAGAAAACAAAAATACTACTCCTTTAGGAGTCAGAATCTAAAGAAAGCTAGGCTCATTTGACAACTGAATGGTTCTATTTCGGAATGTGTTCTGGCATGTAAACATGTGGGTTTCATATTTATGTTTAACTTTATCTGGAAACAACGTTTTCTATCTCTTAAGGTTCAACTTCTGTTCTCAATTGCTGTAATGTAGAGGTTTGAGCATATATATGATGGTAACTCTATGACTCCTCTTCCTAAAGCTTGTCCAGGGAAAAAAATGTCAATAGTATTTTAGGCTGAATTAATCATCCTGGATGAGAGAGCCGGGTGAGATGCACTGAAAAGCTATTGCCTAAAACACCTTTTCAATGTCTCATCAGGGTCCGTGATCCAAGGTATGCACACAAATTGAATAGCACCAGCTGGGCACAAACATCAGGTATCGGTGCCTTGAAGTATTTCTATCACTTGGAACTGGCTCACTGGAGAAGAGATCTCTTCTCTGTTCGCATGATCTCAACAATAGAGAATTATGCTGGGTGTGTGCTTTTGTTAATAGGATTCACTCAATAAAACACCTTCACTATGAATGTGGCCAATCACTTATGGGTCTCTTATCCCATTCTCACTGTTTTTAGGAACTCTGCAAGTATTGCCTCTCTGAAAACAGATCATTTATATATTACTAAGATAATAAGGATTTGATTTTTTCAAACCCTGGAATCGTTGGGAAGTCCTGAAACCTTTCCATATGTAGATAGATTGTCATCTAGGAGATTAAGAAGGATTTTATAGTTTGTTTTCAGAACGTTATGGTTGTGGTAAAAACAAAAATTTGATTTTTAGGTAACACTAGAATACATATTTATTTTGAAGGCGCCGAGGTAGTGTGCTGACAGATGAAGAGCATTAGTCACCAGACTCCTCCTGAGACTGAAACACAGCCACTGTTTATACAAATCTCCACTGTCAGATGTCATATGGTTCCCCACAAGATGTACAAAGATAGTGTTTTATGGCTTAACAGGTGAGCAGAATAATTTAAGCATGAGTTCCTGCTATTAGAAACAGTTTGAGCAACACAATCTTAAGTCAAATGCTTAATAGTTCGCGCTGTACAGTGACATATGGCAAGCGATGTTTTGGGACAGCAGATGTCTCAAAGCAGAGGCTAGCTTGCATTCTTCAAGGTTCAACACAGGATGAAAAGTCACATGCACAGATATTATTGGTGTTAAGGAGAGGGGCGCTGGTCAGGAGATCATAGGGCACAAGTTCAGATCTGCACACATATATTTCATTTTTTCACTTACCATAAGTACTGCCCTGTGATTTGTTTATCTTCCACATGATAACATTTTTGCAATTTAATTGATGTAAATGTAGGAATGTTAACTGATTGACTGTTTCTTGTTTTTACATCAATGGTGTTTATATGTATGTCCTCCTTTTATAACATATGGCGCTTACATTCTCGCTTCTGCAGTAAAATTGCTAGTGGGAATGGGATTTCTTGATGTAGCAGTAGGGCTAGCAAATATCTGTGCTCATCGGAATCAGCCTGTTGAAACCACCAGGAATATATTACTACACCTTATTTAAAGTGTTGTTGATACGGTCATTTGTTTTTAAATCTTTGATCGACAAACACATCTGATAAACATACTTTAAAAAAATAAGCTATGTTACAGTGTTACAAAGAGACAGGAACACATTGTAGGTTCAACAGGGTTTATTCCAGGTAAACTACATGTATAAAATATCACAAATACAACCAGAGAGAAATCCTTTCTCCTTCCAACTGATCTCCCCACACACCACATCCAGATAACTTCACACATGTGAGATTCCTCTTCCATGGTCCAGGTACAAGCATTCAGCCTATGAAACACCATCTCCCCTTAAAAATAAAACTAACCCAACCGACAAAAACATCAACACCACTATGCAAAAACACCCAACACAAAAACATAAAAGGACCAAACACCAAACAACCTACCATACTAGGACACAAGCACCACAACCCACAAAAACTCACAACAAAGCACCACAGAGCCGAAAACCATAGAAAACAATGCCCCATAGAGCAAAACAACATAGATACTAGTATTTCATGCCAAAATCCTTGTACTTACTTGTCAAAAATCCGAATCTCCGACATCAAGGCTCACATTGTCTTCCACACACACCTTCGTCCAGCTGACACGAGTGACCTTAACTCAACAGCACTCTATTCATGAACATTTGCATTCTCATTGCTTACCCTGGTACCAGTCTTTAATTCAGGCATGGGCTAATATTTTATCACACATTTATGCTAAGAATTCCATTCCAGGTTGCATACCATGCCATCCTCCAATTTCACTGCATTCCCCAACACCTCAACTATATTCATGGGCTGAGACCATCCAGCCAGACTCTTCTCTCCACCACAAGGTTTATTTCACATGAACCAACTGACCAACTTGAAGCGAGGCTTTACATCACCTCATGTCCACGATATGCCTAAGATTCATGTATGCCACCAATCTCCTCTGTATTGCCCCCACATTATGATAAATGTCGAATTGTGGAACAACAACTAGCAGATAAACCAACAAGGACACAATCCTGTAGCTGCTTTCTTCCCTCTCAGTAGTTCAAAAGGTGTCTTCCCAGTTACTAAATGTGAACTGATTCTATATCCCAACAAAGTATTTTGCACAGCCTTCACGAAAAACAATTTTGATTTTACTGTGTCTGAATTACAACTCTGAGAAATAATCAATCAACACTAGGGCATATATTTCAAAACGTGTCAGAGTGGAAAATGGGCCCGTAATATCAATTGCCAATTTATATCATGAAGCAGAGGGAAATTCCACTGTAACAGCAGGTATGCTTAAAGGAGACTTGATACTTCTAGAACAATCTTCGCTATTATGTATGATTCTGTCCACTTATGCATCCACACCTGGCCACCAAAAATGTTGGCAAACTATGCATTTAGTGCACTGCATCTCCAAATAACCCAAAGTCTCTTCTTGATAGTCAAAGTCTGCTGTGAGTCAATGCTGTTTTATTGAAATGCAGCATATTTACTGATCACCATGTTGTTTAATTAGCAGCAATTTTGAATGTCTATGTTAAACCAAGCTGTTTGGGCATTCTTGCTATTGACATACAAAGCCCCTCTTTCATGCTTGGCACAGCAAAGCGAGCATTCCAAATCAAGCTAGCTCAGTGCCTGGAAGTCCCTTAGTTTTAACCTTTTTACGGTCTTTGTTGCACTGTTCTCATGAGAACCACTATCTAGAGTTTCTGTCGCTTGCTTCCTCCTTCGATTTCCTCTGTGAAGAAGTTCTATACCATTTAGGGAATGGCTAGCATTATATGCTCAAGTGCTTGGGGAGGCAAATCTCTGTCTCACTTTGCTGGAATATTGATATTCTTACTTGTTTTTGCAAAATAAATATGTCTTAGACTTCAAGTAGCCTTGCAGCCACTTGTACTTCCACAATGTAAGCCTAGAGGAGGAACGACCACATACCCTCGTTACCATGTCATTCTTTAACCACAATTCTTCTTCCATGTTGTGAAAACTCTTTAGATCACTCCTCAGCACTCTTTCTTCTAAAATAATTATTTAACCTTACATAGACTTTCTTGGCATATCCTGGTCAGATTCTATTTTCCATCTTCTTGCCAAGAACACATTTTATCCTTCCAAATCCAAACTTCCAGCATCTGGTAAAAAACAACTTCGCCATTCCACTCTTTATGAAATTCAGCAGACGGCATGTATATCTTTTTCCTGAAATATACTCAATATTAAATGAAAGGGCTTGCATTTTGGAGAGCCAACTTTGCTAATATAACATTAGAATTACTATCCCCACATGCTGAACGAACATTGACCTGTGGTTTAAGATCGGTATATATAACAAATGTCATCGGCAATTTCAATCACAGAATACTTTTTTTCACATGCTCGCAGGGTTCAGGACACGTAAAAGTAACTGTCCATTCATTTCAGCCACTCTCATGTCAGAAAAATGCACCTAGGCCATGATTGAAGTCATCAACTGATAAAATGCAATCCTCTCCCCCAAAAAATGCCCTTAGAAAGGGGGCATTAATAATATTATTTTTGAGACACAAGAAAGCATTATGGTACCCCTAGTTCCCCCCCAAAAATATTTTTCTTAGGCAGAGGTTTAAAACGTTCTGCCTTCTTTGCAATATCTTTCACAAACTTCGAGTAGAAATTAGCATGACCTAAACAGAAATATACTGTTCTTCTGACTTAGACTTTGGGGTGCATCTAAAATGGCATCTACGAGACTTCTCTTGGTAGTTTCAATGGGGTTTACTCCTTGTAAGATAAGGGTGCACAATATGGCGAATACGAAAGGTCCTCTTTACCTTTCTCCTTCCAACTGATCTCTCCAACCATTCACCATCACACTCCAGATGACCTCACACATCCAAGATTTTATGTTCCGCCTACAAGCATCAACCTAGCAGAGATATACACGTGGAAGGAACAGAAACCAGATAAAAATCCAGAACATTATGCAGTCCCCATTGCTCAATTTTGTGCAGGTCACAAATCCCTCCACTGTACTATTGGCTATCTTGGAGGTTACTCAGAACTGAAATACTAAAAACAAGATGCCTACTTCCTTCACGGTCGCTAGACGTGAATAAATACTTTCCAGGACTGAAATTTAACAGCCATGTTTTAGTAACAATCTTGAACCAATGCGGTGCTGGACTTGCTTTTCGGGCAGTCTGGTAATGCCAGATGGGCACGCCTGAAAGAGTCAGTATGTAAGCTGTTCTTTTTGTTCGTATCATGGTCCTTGGGATCAAAAACAAAGCTGGCCCTTTCGAGCTGCCTTCTCTCGTAGTGTCAGACTGCCTAAAAGGCCAGTCCAACACTGACCCAATGTTTTACAGGTGTGAGTCTCTAAACGTTAATGCTTCACTAGTATTCTTTTTCTATGTCTTTCAATCAGTGTGGTTTTTAATCATTTTGTTTTAAACACTGAATTCTATCATCACTTCTCTTTATATATCTGAAATAGCAGTGGTTAGAACTAAGTACACAAATAACTCCAAACATTTTTCTTCACGCTTAGATTTCAGGAGAGAAGTACGTTTGACCTATACTGAGGTGTAGGTAGTTTACAACATTCAAATGGTAAGAGAACAAAAGACTATGGGCCACATGTATGAACCTATTTTGCGTTCGCAAACAGGCTGATTTGCAGAATTGGAACGCTTGCAAATGCAAAAAAGGCTTTTCCTATGTATCAAACCCTATTTTGCGATATGATAACCTGTTACTGAATCTCAAAATGGGTTTGCTATTCGATATTTGAAGGGGCGTCCCTTCCAAATACCGAATCGCAGCGGTATGTATGAATGTTTTGTGACCATTAATGCAATTGCAAAACATTCACATTTTACCACCAACTTCAAGTTGGTGGTAACCCATTCACAAATGGGAAGGGGTCCCCAAGGGACCCCTTCCAATTTGGGGATGGTGGGAAAATTGTTTTTTAAGAGCAGGCAGTGGTCCAACGGACCAGTGCCTGCTCTTAAAAAATGAAAAGAAAACATTTCATTTTTTTCTTATAAACGTAAACCGTTTTTCTTTAAGGAAAATAGGCTGCATTTAAAAAAAATTATTGCTTTATTGAAAAGCAATCATGGACATGGTGGTCTACTGACCCTAGAAGGCCACCATCTCCGTGATTTTAGCAATTCCTAGGGAGTCACAAGTTGCGACCTACCTCATTAACATTAATGAGGTAGGTCGATTTGCGACCCCTTAGGAATCGCTAAATGAAACTCTTGGAGTTTCATACATTAGGAATAGAGATTACCTAATTGCGATTCACGGAAATTCGCAATTAGGTAATCGTTATTCCTATTGTTGATACATGTGGCCCTATGGATCTTATGTTCATATAATGTATTAGGTAAAAGTGGTTGCAATTTTCGAGGCGACTTTTACAGAATGCATTGGCTTTTTGCAAGCTGACATAGGTTAAAACATGTTGCTTTGTAAAATTCCAATTCGTAGGGGGTTGCAATGTGATCTACTTCAATAATATGCATGTGGTAGGTTGTAACTTGCGACCCAATACAAATCGCTGCCATCACAGGGATGGTGGCCTGCTTGGGTCAGCAGACCACCATTTCTGTGAAGGCTTTTAAGTAAAGCAATCTTCTTTTAAACACATTCAGTTTTCATTAAAAGAAAACAGGATGCGTTTAAAAAAGAAAAGCTTCAAAAACCTTTTTTTTTGTTCTCGTACGCAGTGGTCCACCGCCTACTCCTAAAACATGTTTTTTACAACATTGGCAAAGGGGGCGGGCTCCCTTAGGAACCCCATCCTGTTTTCAAGTCGATTACCACCTACTTTTAGGTATTGATAATCTATCAATGATTTGTGAACTAAATTGCAGTCACAAACCATTAGTACATGCCATAACAAAATCACAAATTGTAAGGGACGCCCTACACACGCCCCTTTCAATTTGCAGTTCAGTATGTAGTTGTGAGACTGCGTTGCAATTAATCACAATTGGGGTTTTCCATACCCAACACATATTTTGGGGTCACAAAGGCTCCGAATTTGGGAACTGAGCACTGACTCACTTACACCTGTATGGGCTGTGTCCTGCCCACACATAAAAAGCTGCATACCCCCTGTAGTGAGACTGGAGTCAGGAGGAAGGGCAGGCACTCCGTGCACTTAAAAGGCCTCTCTTTGATGTCTCCCCCACTTCAAAGGCGCTACTGGGAATGAGTATTTGACCCCTGACACCACCATTTCAGTATACTTCTTGACCTGTGAATACTCTGCCAGGAAGGACTGTTGTGCTGCTGAAAGGACTGTCACTCTGCTGGAC
Organism: Calotriton arnoldi; assembly: GCA_963921515.1. NCBI lineage: Eukaryota > Metazoa > Chordata > Amphibia > Caudata > Salamandridae > Calotriton > Calotriton arnoldi. The sequence goes on from CAWUFW010000732.1 coordinate 960,073, forward strand.
TCTGTTGGACTCCTGCTCTGCTGACCTGATGCCTACTGCTCTCCTTGCTTGGGAGTGAGAAGGACTGGACCTGCATCTCTACAACCCAGAACCAAAGTTACTCCATGGGCCTCCTGTTTATAGTCTCAGGGACATCAAATACATCAGTCAACTTATCAATAGCACCTGGACTCTGCCAGTCTTTCCCTTCCAAGTGGTGCAATCCAGTCCTGTGCCTTTGGAAGTGGGCAAAAAGTGCTGCAACTACCAAAAATCCACGCTTCGCCGTAGTTGTGCGGCACAGAACCAGAGCATCATCTTTGGCACCGATGCATTGCCACTGCTGCAAGGATCAAAAAGATTGCATCGAAGTGCATCACCTCCAGTTCCCGATGCATCTGAGCTCTATTTTTCTACCCAAGTGTAGTATCTTTTTGTGAGGTGTTTTCACAGTTTTATTGTTTGAAGTGTTACACAAAGACTTTACACAGTGCCTCTTAAGTTAAGCCTGACTGCTCTGTGCCAAGCTACTAGGGTGAGCACAGGTTAATTTAGGGTGTGCATCTGACTTACCTAGACTGGGGTTGTCATTCCTGCTTGGACAGGGTGCATACCTCTGCCAACCAGAAACCCAGTTTCTAACACCTACTCTGCACCCCTATATGTTTTTTTCAAAACTTTGCAGGGAAGGGGTCTGAGTCCACGTGTCCTAAAATGGCAGCCGCCACATTTTGTAGCCAATTAGATCATATATTTTGATCTGTTGAATCCGCAAGTCCTCAGTGGCTTGATATATACATACATTTTGAAGCCTAATTTCTCAAACATCACTGAACGCATTCACACCAAATCAGAACAAGCATTTGCAATGCAATAGGTCTTGCATTTGTGAGAGTTAGAGCTATTGGCGTTGTAAATGGTAATGTCTTTTATCCATGGATTTTTGTTTGGAGTGTTGTGGATGTATGTGGTGGGTGTGGAGTGGAATTATGTGCATTGGATTGGAATTGTTAGTTGTGGAATTGTGTGGTGTATAGTGTATTTGTGTAGTGGAATTATGTGGCATGGTGAATAGATAGGGGTGGGAGCTGCAGAGAATAGATAGAAAGGAAGACAGAGAGGGATAGGTAGTTTATGCATGAAGTGGTGAATAAACCCAGACAGAGGAGCAGAAAGAGTGCGTGAGAAAGAGAGAAAGAAGTGGACAGCAGGCCACAGACGTATAAAGGCTGTGAACACAGAAGACAACCGAAGAAGAGGAGGAGAGTGTGGGTTTGAGGGACTGAAACCTTGAAAAGGCACAGAAAAGATATTGTGCTTGAAGACCTGAAGTTAACCACATGAGAGAGGCAGGAAGAGTGCGTGGCAGAGCGAGAGAGAAGTCTGAGAGATGGTACAAGAGAGAGAAAAAGACAGGGACAAGTGGGAGGGGCACCTGAGGGGAAGGTGAGAGGTGGACTAGTGCACAGCATGAGGCAGTACAGGAAGGTAGCATGTGTGAGCAGGTATTATAGAAAGAAGATAGGGAGTGTGAGGGATGGATGAGAGGGGGCAGTGGGACTGCGAGATGAGAGGAGGTAGTGGGAGTGTGAGGAAGAGATGAGAGGGGCAGTGGGTGTGTTGTGGAGAGATGACAGGGTTGGTGGAAGTGTGAGGGAGAGATGGGTTGAATTGGAATTGTTTGTTGTGGAATGGTGTGGCATGTAATTGTGTGGTTTGGAGTTGTGTAGTGGAACTTTGTGGCATGGTGTGCTGTAGAATTATGTGGATAGTAATAAATGGTATTAGGTGTAACAGAATTTTGTAGTGCAGTGGTGATGAGGTGGTGCTGCACTGGTACTGAGGTGGTGTTGAGTGATACTGAGATAGTGGTGTGGTAGTGCAGATGTGGTGCTGAGCAATATTGAGGTAGTGCTGAGGGATGCTTCGATGGTGCTTAGGTGGTGATGTGTTGAGGTGGTACAGAGTGATGCGGAGTTGGTGCTGCCCTGGTGCTGTGGTGATGCTGCATTGGTGCTGAGATGCTGCTGTGCTAATGCTGAAGCGGTGCTGTGTTGGTGCTAAGTTGCTGCTGAGGTGGTGCTGCAATGGTGCTGAGGTGGTGCTGCGCTGGTCCTGAGGTGGGGCTGTGCTGATGCTGTGTTGTGGCTGCATTGGTGCTGAGTTGGTAATGCACTGGTGGTGCACTGATGTGGAGGTGGTGCTGTATTGAGATGGTGCTGTGCTGATGCTGGTGTGCAGCTGTGGGATGCTGTGGTGGAGATGAGTGATGCTGAGGAGATGCTGCACTGGTGCTGAGGTTGTGCTGAGTGATGGTGTGGTGGCGCTGAGTGATGCTGCGCTGATCGGCTGATGCTGAGTTGGTGCTGCACTTATAGTGAGGTGGTGCCACACTGGTGCAGTGGTGGTGCTGTGCTGGTACTGAGGTGGTGCTGCGCTGGTACTGAGGTGGTGCTGCGCTGGTGCTGCGATGGTGCAGCGCTGGTGCTGAGTGACACTTAGGTGGTTCTGTGCTGGTGCTGAGGTGGTGCTGTGGTGGTGCTGTGGTGGTGCTCAGGTGCTGCTCAGTGATGCTCAGGTAGTGCTGCAGTGGTGCTGAGTGATGCTGACTGGTGCTGCGCTGATGCTGAGGTGGTGCTGCGCTGATGCTAAAGTTGGTGATCATGTGGTGCTGTGCTGGTGCTGAGTAATGGTGAGGTGATGCTCAGGTGGAGCTGCACTGGTGGTTAGTGATGCTGAGTGTTGTTAAGGTTGTGCAGAATGATGCTGAGATGGTGCTGCGCTGGTGCTGAGTGATGTTGAGGTGGTGCTCAGGTGGAGCTGCACTGGTGGTTAGTGATGCTGAGGTGGTGCTCATAAAGTAGATGCTTAATATTCTGCTATACGAGTGATCATTTGACATCCACTGCACATGTCCACAAAGAGTGGCCTTGAAAGTAACAATTATTGCAACACAGGGAGATGGTCAGGATGGCCATGTGCAGAGTTTATATTCAGAGAATCAAATAATTTGGTTGGTACGAATCTTAAATGAGGGATGGAGTGAGAAAAGAAACAGAACCATTATTTTCATAAAGATTTTAGAGGTAGTTACTTTGACACTTAAACAGCAGCAGCCCCTTCAATAATCATCCTTAGTGCAAGCAACCACTGAAAACATCTTTCACCCTGTCAAATAGGGCCTGTGATGCCCACATTCCAGTGATGAAAAGTGCCATAAACAATTTTACGATCCGAAAAGCATCATACTGACACATTTATAATGTTTCTAGCTCAGGTTTACAAGCACTGTGTGTTCAACATGCATTTATATACAATAAATGTAAAGGAAAATCATTTACATAGTGGTTGTTCAGGAATTCTGGGGTGAATCTGGACCTTTTGGACCCGTGTTGGACACCCATCATCCATATGCTCTAACATAATAAGAAACTTTGAAAACAACTACAAATCAAATGTGCGATTTTACAGCACTGGAACGTACACTTAAATATGTTTTGTAGACTGTATTCAAAAGAAACATTTAGGCAGAATATTTAGTAGTCCCATGCGGTTCAGCACTTTATGTAATACCAAGAAAACATCTCAAAAATGGAACAGTAGTTATGTATTTGCAAAACATGTAGTGTGCGAGGTCCCCAAGCCAAAATAGCTGGGTCGATCTCATACAGCTAACTGTAATCAAATTTTGCTCTATCCTGTGGAACCTTCAGACAGACTCTGAATACGACAGTTATCACTAAATCCAGAGAAACCGACTTCAAATCCGTCAACACAAAGCAACACTGCTCACCAATAGCAAGAACTTGCAAAAAATGAGCACAACAAAGTTTCCTTGACCTTCCACTTTCACAGGAGCCTAAAGTACTGCTTTTAAAACTACGTTTTGAACTTTTTGATGCGAGAGAGGCAACATGGAAATGTAAGAGCGTGAAAACAGCCTGTTACTTTTGTTCCTACCGAAAGGCATTTGCTCACATTCTCTGCATTTGTCCAGCATTTATAACTAAAAGAAAACATGGTTGTTGTGTCAGAAGAAAAGCATTGGCATATGTGGTGACTTGGTTGTCGCCTCTCCTTTCTTTTGTGCTCCTCTTCCCTACTGCTCAGCCAGGATGAGTGTGGAATGCGTGGTGATGTCATCAATGCATGGGTTGCTTGGAGACTTGTGAGAGTGTCAGTTGATCAATGCAGGCTGAGCAGCAGGGAGGCTGCTCCTGGTGGGGCTACATTACAGCTACAATACATCTACTTACCATCATATCTACCATCTACTTGAATTGTAACTGGAACTTAATTAAGCACCATCTTGGAACCTACATCTGGTCTAAATTTGGACTTCTTTATACTACGACATTTTGGCGACGATTTGAATTTCTAACCTGCGTGTGTTTGAACTACATTTCAACTACTGTGGATACCTGAACTTACAACAGTGAAAACTGATAATGGACTGTACTATTGGAAACTACTTAAGAAATTTCTATTATAGAAGCTTGAAACTTGGAGGAAAAGAACGCCCTCACTAGCCCCACCAGTGTCCTTTACCAACTGAACAGCCTGTTTGAGGCGTTTCACCTCCTTTACATCAAGGTATTTTATGAACATTTCTGTGCTGCTGCGAATTTTAATGTGCTGTGTGGCGCAAGGAGTCACTTCTAAGCTCTGAAGCAAGCTGTCTACTCCAAACTTCGGTGTGCCAACTACTGTGGAAACCTGCATTTTTCTACTAAGGAAACGAAACTACTAATAAGATTTCTAATATGGAAGCTTGAAATTTGAAGGATACCAGCCCCATCAGCGTCCTTTTCTACCTGGACAGCCTGTTTAGGGTGTTTGATTTTCTTTAAATCAAGCAACATGGATATATGGAACATAGAACATGGAGTCAACTTGCGGGAGCAGTGACTGAACGTCTGGATAAACTCTGTCACGCAGTGAAGTGTCGCACTTGCACAAGTGTTTCATGATTTAATTTTACACTCTTGCGAAGATATCCGTGTTCTTTGGAGCCAGAAGCAGCATCCTCTGTCAGCGTTGTTATTGTTTTCACCAATTTAAGATCAACTTTGGTCTGTTTAATAGCCTTTCCAGCGTTATTTTTATTGGTGAGTACCCCTGGGGATTGTCGTTTGCCGTTGCTCTGCGCGGCATTTGAATCACATGCAGTCCGCGAGAACTTTGCCAGAGCGCGCTCCCCTTACCTCATTATGGTGTCGCGTGATTCTTCTTTGATGTTTATGCCTGTCATCGGTGGTAATGTGCATTCTTATGATGCCGCGCTGTTCCGCAAGGTTTTGGGAGCACGTAGCTGCCGTGAGCCACCCGATGCTCCCCAGCTCTGCGTGCCGCCATTTTGTGGCCTTACGTTGCCAATGCCAGTTTATATGTGTCATGTTCCTCCATGCTGCTTCAAGTTAGATCTTTTACATTTTTGTGCGATATCCTCATCTTGTCTACAGTACTGGAGTCGCTGTTTTTCTTCATTCTGCGATGTTAGTATGCTGCTTCATGTTTTTTTTTCCCACTGTAACTACTTACAGACTATCTCCGTTTTTGAGGCGAGTAACGTGAGTACTGTATAAGTGCCATCATCTATCACTCCTATTGACATTTACTCAAAGCAGTGCATTAATATGTTCAGTCAGCGGTATACATCCCAACTCCTTACCTATGCAAGTGTTGGACTTAACGCAGTGGATTGTTATGTTCAGCCATCGGTCTTCAAGGTCTTCATCCTTCATCTCTGTGAGGACTTCGGGTGAGAAACCGCTCACCGGTGCATTATTTGTTATGTGTGCTATTGTTGTTCTTGACACTACATATTGATTACCGTTTTCTTTTGGGGATCTGTATATTCCTGTGTATTCCTGTACAGCTTACGTGACTTGCGTGTTTTCTTTACAATGTGTGGGTTGTCATGTTTCCCAGTACATTTATAGGTTTATTTGCTTGAGCTCTTGTTCTTATTGTGTTTGCCTGAGACTTTTCTTGTCCTGTCAGGCGTGTAGCGCAGTTTTGCGTTATGGTGTTTGCCTGAGACTTTCCTTGACCTGTCAGGCGTGTAGCGCAGTTTTGCGTTATTGGGTTGACTACTTAATGATTTTACGTACTCTTATTTTGCTTATTTCTTTTGTCCTCTTAGGTTTTCAGCGCTGGTTCGTTGTGTGCTTTAGGGAGGATTGCTTTATTGTCTACAGTTTTAGTTTGTGTTTTGCCGGTGACGTTATGTCATGTCTGGTGCACAAATTGTAGGGGTGCCTGAGACGTCAGGTGTACAAGAGTATTTACGTTATGACTCCATACTGTCCAGTGTGCTTTCATTCTGTTTTACATAAGTGCGTATGTGCGTGTGTGCGTATGTATATTTCCTTCAGTGATGTTTCATGACATACTTATAATATTGTATGCGGTGTGCTTTATAGCGCAGTTTTTCTTTGCGCCGTACGGGTTTTTTCCTGATTCTTTACGTATGTTTGTTTTGCCTATACACTTTTCTTTGTCCGGTGTACAGCGTATTGGGTTGCGCCATGATGTTGGTTACGTTACTGCCCATGATGTGGCATATGCTTTTCCTGAGACTTTCGTCCCTTCAGGTGCACAGTATATTTATGCGTGTTCATTTTGAAGTTTACTTAGCAGTGCGTTTTTCTTAGGCTTAGGTGTTTGTGTTTTGCTTTGTTCCTCGGTTTCTTTTCTTTGTGAGAAAGGGGGATGGGTATTCGTGTTCTTAGCAAATCAATTCTTGACTTTGTGTATTGCATTTTTGCATTGTGTTATGCTTTCTTTGTTTCAAGTTTCTTCAACTTATTAATCTACTGTTCATTTGCATTTAGAGCATTTAATGTTTTGTCCATGCTCTGATGATGTTAGTATTTAGTATTCTTTGCTATCTTTGATCTTTGTTCCTTTTTCTATTTGTCGGTTATACTTCATCGCATTTCTATATGTAATGATCTTTGCATTGTTTATTTTGGTTACAGTCATTTCTTGTTCTTACTTTATTTCTGTCTTAGTTGGTGTAAGGAAAGGAGATATGTGGTGACTTGGTTGTCGCCTCTCCTTTCTTTTGTGCTCCTCTTCCCTACTGCTCAGCCAGGATGAGTGTGGAATGCGTGGTGATGTCATCAATGCATGGGTTGCTTGGAGACTTGTGAGAGTGTCAGTTGATCAATGCAGGCTGAGCAGCAGGGAGGCTGCTCCTGGTGGGGCTACATTACAGCTACAATACATCTGCTTACCATCATATCTACCATCTACTTGAATTGTAACTGGAACTTAATAAAGCACCATCTTGGAACCTACATCCGGTCTACATTTGGACTTCTTTATACTACGACAGCATAGCCAATTGGTCTCGCCTTTAGGACCTTGTAAATGTTTAGCCATGCAGCACATTATCAGACTTCCCAATACGTTATGCGCTGCAACCCTAAGGTTTGTAATTAGAGGAGCCGAAGGCAGAAGGAAAGTAAGGAAACACAGTGGTGAATATAACTTCAGCAACAGATGCAGAACAAACACCACACAAAACATAAGCTCTTGTGAATTAGAAGCCAAAGATAATTAAGGACAGACAGAGATGCAGGCCGAGGGTCACAAAACATTTCCCCAAAGTAGCAACCTCCATGTGGATTAGCCCATCACCAAAAAATTCATACCTGACAACTCAAAGGACATTGAGGACGGTGGGCATGCGCTATAGTAAAACTTAATAATATCACTGTCACACCATGTTAAGAGTAAGGAGCGGTAAAAGGAACTATTTAATAAGAGTTTATAACAGTTGTAACATCTTACTAATGTACGAAATGTCCAAAATAGCGAACTACTCATGCACTGTGATTCATTCATAGATAATACTGTGAGGGAGTTACATGAGGCCAGGCAGTTTTTTTCTCCTCGTTTGCAATGTGTTGTCCGAGCACAGTTCAACTCTCCCTGGGACATTCATCATTACAGATTTATGTATCAGAGGTAAAAAACTGAAATAACCCCTCTCTCTTACGTCACTGTTTTGAGACTCAAGAAAACAGCGACTGTCCCAGCACGACATTTGCAAGTGGCACCATAGAAGCCCCCGCCAGTAAAGGAGCACATCCCAAAACTGCAGTGCAGGACTCGAGCAGAGCACATAGCTCATTTCACTCACAGCAGAGAGCAGAAATGATCCATCTGTGAGCTTTCGGCAGCACTGCTCCACTCCTGGACACCAGCGAGCAAAATAGTGGTTTATTTATAAGTGCCATGTCATTTGGAAGACTGAAGAATATATTCCGAGGATTTTTTGGTTCTCATAAAAAAAACTGACAAAATACCTGCCATTTTATTTTCCAGGACACGCCCATTAAATTGGGGTTCATATACTAGAATTCGGTACATGGAAGGCAGACAAGAAATATCAAGGGGACTCTGGTTCGGCTTGTCCTGATAGTTTTGACTTTGTCACTATTTAAGACATTCTGACTCCCTGTTTGTGAAAGACATGGGAGCCTGTTTTGAAAGGTAACGTCTGGTACATTACCGCTTTTTAAAAAATCGCCTGTGATTGGTGAGGGAAGGAGGGAGCAGGCAAAAAGGGGAATGAAGAGGATATGTGCTAATGGCTGGAGAGGCTGACTATGATGCTGGGGAACCGGAAGTTAACAAATAAAAAGTTAAAACAAGCAATGTAGTGTGCATAATAGATGAAAGGAAAAAGCAAGAAAGAGACAGAGAAAACGAGCGACGGGGCGTAAGGGACCGATGGGCAAAATACAACAGAGTGTGCATAAAAGATTAAAGGAAAAAGCTATTACTGAAAGTGATGGAGAAAACGAGCAATGGGGTGGAAGGGACAGACCGATAAAATGCAACGGGCGGTCGAATAAATAGTTCCTGCATCAGCGGAGGGGCACTAATCAAGTCGAATTAATCTGTATTTGAGCGGTGCTCTTCAGTGGATCGGGTGACCTAACCAATTAGGAGGCAGCAAAGAAGAACGACGCTGGAGTCAACCTATGGTAAGCAGCAGACGGGATGACAGTTCTTTTAGTAAATACAACATGTCTTGCAGATAGTGCATGCGCTGCTAGGCTCGACCTAAAAAGCACGCATTCTGGCCCAAAATCTACCTTTCTACCAAATTTGGTGTAATTCTGTTCAGCCGTTTTGGCTGTAGATGTGTCTGATTTTCATTTGGAAATTTGCATGGGGAAACACATTTTGAAACACCACCTTTTTCTTGATCCCCGCTTGATGGATCACCGTGAAGCTTTCAAGGAAGGAGCTGAAGTGGATGAACTTTTTTTGTGGAATTTATTTTTTGATGTTTTGTCAAACAACACCAAAGTTATAGGCAAAGTAAAAAATCCTATTCCTAAGAAAATGTGGATCTAACTATAACTATCCATAGGCGACCGCCACTAGGCAAGAGATATATATAATCCCGGTCAGGGTGAACCACAAGAGTCACTAAATTGACCTGTGCTTAACCCTATGGTAGCTTGGCACGAACCAGTCAGGTTTAACGTAGAGGCACTGTGTAAATATTTATGCACCACACAAACATAAATAAAATGAAAATGGCACATAAGGAAAAATCCCAAACCAATTTAGAAAAATAGAGCACATTTTAATAAGTAAAATGAGAAAATAATGACATAAATCGAATCAGGTGAACCGGAGATATTCATTTTTAAAGTTTTAAATAGACCTAGCAACTAAAAGTACAAAGTGCTACTGGCAGTCATCTAGTTGTACCAGACTGAGGGAAAGACACAAGTTCAGGCTGACTGCAATGGTGCACAAGCTGGCTACAGGGACCAGGTTAGTCCTACTGAAAAAGTTACCTTCTCATAGTCAGCTGTGAAGAGTTCCGTTTGCGGTGGAGGAGGTCATGATGGATGGGCATTGCTGTAGAGCAAAGAGAAGGCCTGGCATCACAAACGGTTGTCGCTGTAGGGCGAAGGTCTTGCGTAGCAGGTCGCCAATGGCCGGTGATGTAGCTCAAAGAGTCCGGGTCACTAGAGATTCACATTGGTAGTCGTCGCGGGCGGCAGAGTCTCATCATGAACAGGACCGTTCACAGTCACAAAGAGCCCATGACTTCAGGATTTCTCAGTTTCCTGAACAGAAGCCCACTCATGCAAGCCAAGGGTCCAGGAACTGGGGAGGCACCACTTGGGAATCAGAGACTCACTCTAACAATGGCAAGCATGACTAAGGCAAGTCCATTTGCAAGTCCAGGCAGGTTGAGTTGCAAGAAGTCAGCATGTGCAGTTACAGGGAGTTGTGACCTTGCAGCTCAGAACTGGAAGTTAGCTAACTGACGTTTGGAGCCACTCATGGTAGCCTCGGATAAAGGGAGTAGGTCCAGTCTTCCTTCTCAAAGAGCAGGACAAGCCTTAAGCAGCAGCGCAGTCCTCTGGGGAACAAGGAGGGCCTCAAGTATCAGAGCAGTCCTATAGTAAAAGCAGGGCAGTCTTCTGAGGAACAAGGCAGGTCTCGAGCAGATAGGCATTCCTCTGGAGAACAAGGCAATCCTTCTGTGGTGTCCACAGGTCCAGAAGTGTACTGAAGAGGGGCTCAGGAGGTCCAATATTTATACCTGTGCCAGCCTTTGATGTGGAAGGATTCCCTTTATTACCCCCCCACATCTGGTTCTGGAACGTTCTTCCCTTCCCCTGTCAATGATCCAAGAAGTCTGGGGTGACAAAACACTAGAGTCAGGATCTTTTGTTTGTGCTGGAGGCAAGTCTTTTGAAGATAAGTGAACTGAAGGCAGGGGACAGCTCCGCCCTCAACCACCCTGGCAGGATAGCCCATCCTGCCAACACCTAGTCCCTTTGTCTTCCTGTCTGTTAGGAATACACAAACTTCAACAGCAAAGCCATTCACAGTTATGTGACCCACAACACTAGCAGAAGGCAGAAATACAAGAAAATGCTAAGTTTCTAAAAGTGGCATTTTCAGAATTGTGACTTAAAATCCAACTTTTCCATTACTGAGGATTTTACATTACAATTCATTTAAGTCTAAACATGACATTCCTACCTGCTCCCAATCAAAAGTTAGCACTTATTAAATGTAATAAGGTAATCTGATACTATCCAATAGGCGAGATAGGCCGTACAGTAGTGAAAAATGAATTGAGGAGTTTTTCACTACCAGGACATGTAAAACTTAAGAGCAGGTGTCCTGCTTTTTAAATACAGTGCACCCTGCCTTTTGAGCTTTTTAGGGCCAACCTTTGGGGTGGCATATGTGTATTAAAAGGGAAGGCAAAAGGTTAATTTTGCATGTCGAATTAGCAGTTGTAAAACTTAAACACAGGCTGCAATGGTAGGCCTGAGACATGTTTTAAAGTGCTACTTAAATGGAGGGCACAGTGAGTGCCGCAGGCCCACTAGTAGCATTTAATTTACGGATCCAGGGTACATGCAGTACCATATACTAGGGATTTTTTAGCAAATTAAATGTGCCAATCAAGTGAAAGCCAGTTGTACAATATTTTATGGAGAGAGCACAAGCGCTTTACCACTAGTTAGCAGTGATAAAGTGCACAGAGTCCTAATGCCAACAAAAACGAAATTACAAAAACAGGAAGGGTGAAGGCAAAGAGAGGGCCAAGTACAACAAATCTACTTTGAGACAAGATCAAGTTTTGACTTAACTACCCTTTTGCATATTTTGTCCAAAACAAGAATTTTAAATTGTTAATTCTGTATCTTCAATGTACTACAGTCTGTTTTTCAATCAAACCTATCTAAAGTAATTGTGTGTTCTAAGGTAAAAACATCTCACATCATGCCTATGCCTGAACAAGCCTAGACGACACTCAACTGTAAAGAAATAAATATAATGTTCATGCTCTTTATTTGAATGCAAAAACAAAAAGCATTCTACAGGTATTGGAAACTACACTGAATTATCATGAAATATGTTTTTCAAGTGAGACCATCAGTGCAGTCAATGGTCTTTGAGAAATGTGTTTAATCTTGAAACCATGATTTGTTGAAAAAAATAATACCGTCACTAATAGAGGAAGGAAACAAATGAACCTTTTTGCCAAGGTTCCAGCAGAAGTAGCTGATCCAAAAAGACATATTTTAAGTCCCGGCAAGCTAATTTGAGCCACCTACCATTACAAGGCAATAACAAAGTTCATAATCAATGAACAAGAAGCTGCATTACCAGGATATGACACAACATTACCAACTGTATCCCAGCAGTAGGTTTGGTACAGACCTTGAGCAGGAACTAGCAACATATGGCCACTTACCCAACATGAGCACCTGTTCAGAGCTTGTGATAAATGTATTGTTCTTGCTGAGATAGAACCTCTGAAAGAATAGGGGAACAGTAGAACTGGAAGGACAATATACTGAGTCCCTCCTTAAAAAGAGCATGAAACCGCTTTCTTATGCATAATTCCTATTCATCCAAGAAACATAAGATTAGATGTTCTTCCTGATATGAATGAGATCTATCGGTAGAGGAACGTTCAACATAGCAGGCCAGGTTTCCAGGATATGATGGTTCAAAAGCACTGCTCAATCCTTGTGGTAAGCACTGCATGTTATATCTGGATCACAGAGACCATGTACTTAAAACATGTAGCTTACTGACATGCCAAGAACCTTTTTTTTGGACTGACCCTCAGGGGTGGCGAAGGGAAACAATCAAGAATTAGGACCTCATTTAGAGTTTGCTGGAGCAGAAGCACAGGCTTAAACTGTCAGTGCTCCTGTCCTACCATGATCTTGATTCCCCAGATTCATTTAAAGTCAGGGGAAATGCAGGGTTTCTGACAGTGGAGTCTCATTTGGCCTTTGACTGCCGTCTGTCCACCACTACACTACCAGTTTGCAAAGGAAGTCACCCAACCCCATTTAGGCGGAACAGCCATCAGTGACTTCGCCTACCCAGGTCAGCCCTGCTGTTAGGGACAAGTCAGAAGAAATTATGAAATGGTTCCTCTGCCTCTATGAACTGGTTGGAAGAAAGACTGAAAACGATTACATTAAATATTAAAGTAAGCATGCTGAACAACGGACTCTGAACGGTGTATGTTCACATTCAAGGTTAGCACACCTCCTCCATGTGTCAGGTTATTCACTGGTCGTTATACACAGAATAGTACCAATATCTCTGTACAAAACAGAAATAGCCCGTATTCTTACACAGAACAGTACCTCGACCTTAACAGATAACATTTGAAAAATACATCAATTCATTTGTTCAATTTGCACACCTAGTTGATTGTGGACATATATTAGAGAATACATTGCTATTTAAAAATATTTCACGTGTTTCTGTGTCACAATCACATTACTATTTAATATGATACTGTCTTTCATTTTACTTCAAAATGTGAACAAAACTCTTTCCATGGCTAATCATATTGAAATACACACAAAAGAATGCCTTCTAGTGTCTGTGTCTTTATTGGTTTCCTCCGAGGGACACCAATGTCTGCGTGTATGAGAAAACAATCGAACATTAAAGTATCCTTTCTCTTGCAGCATTTTACTTCGGGACACTACAAGCAAGCTTTGCTCGCCATTTGTGCGGGTGACACAGAAGACTACTGAGGAAAGGCGATCCAAGAGCAAATCCACATTCACGAACGTTCAGTTATTTTGAATTTTTCCTTACTTTTAGAAAACCTTTCATGGCCTAACAGTAAATTGTATGGTATTTATAAATAATATGACTGCGTGCTATTTGCATTGTTTCAACCATGCAGAAATCTGTACCATTATAGGTATTTCAAACAAGTGCATATATATCTGCACTGTTTCCGTCACCCCAAGATTCTGTTTGGTCTCCCATTTTACCTCTGGTGCATAAATGCAGACCTCACCTTTTATTCAAAGGACCATGTGCTTGGGATGAACTCCCAGAGATAAAATGCTGATTGTCATATATTAGAATGTTTGCAGTGCACTCAATGTGTCCTTCAACAATGATTGCGTTAATGTTCATAATAGCTGCCTGTATAATGGATAAACAAATATCACCAGTGGAAGAAGCTAGTAGTACTTTCGTAAAGAAAATCAAAGCATGCCTTAAATACAGTTAGACATTTAAAGCGCTTGCTGATAATCAGTTGCCATTGGCAAAGTTTGCACTCTCGTTCTTCTACCAGAGGTTTTCCTTAATTTCATATTCTAGACATTCAGGTGTGCTTCAAATGATGTTTACCAACTATCTCACTTCCTTCCAGATCTGTTGCAGGAGAGGGGTTCCCCTGCAGCATTTGTATGCCTCTTACCTGATACCCCTGGGCAAGTGGAAAAAGGTGGGTGTTTACTCAGTCACTGGGTACCTGTGACACAGAATAGATCTCTGGACACCACTCCCAATTACAAGGTTTAGTTTCTGGGATAAGAATAGGCTCTGGACAAAAAAGAATGCACTGTAAACATTTTTACACTTTCTAAAATATAGCTGTTTGTTATACAGTTAATGAATATATGCAGAATGACAGAAAATAGCTATTGCCTTAAAGCTGCAGCTAAAATGGGGGCAATACTAAGCACTATGCATAGAAAAAATGTAATATTCTCTATCTCATCCTCACTTACTATACATTTTAGCAAAATTATCAGATAAACATTCTACCAAGGGAGTTAAAAGCATTTTTCAAAAATGTGTGCTTAATCCCAACATAGCAAAATGAGAAAGCAGTAGGTGTCTTGTTCAGGAACCCAGCCTATCAGGTGTTGTACTTCTCTTGGTTCACTGCTCTCCGTCTTCCAGAATATCGTGCCCCAATAGAAATGCAAGGTGCTTACATAAGGGCTCTGCTATTGTTATATCTCTGGAACTCATTGCTTACCTCAAATGTTTGAATGAATATGTCCAGCAGACGTGCGGAAGAAACTTGGGACACGGTTGGTTAAAAGGTTGGCATTGATGTGGCCAGTGAAATTGCAGAGGAAATTTGGAACATTATAGGTTAGAAAGAATGCATACATATATTCGATAAGACCGCAGAGGAAACTTGGAACACAATTGGTCAGAAACTTTAAACTTTACATGAATGTATCCGGCAGGACTTCAAATACAACAAGAATTGTTTCAGTCACAAGCAGGGAACTGCTCATCCGGTCACTCATCTGCAAGCTGTGCAGAGAAAAGATAAACATGCTGCTTTCAAGGCCATATCTCTATACATTGGACTCTTGAAATGAAAACATGGCTAACTCATCTTAACTACAGGATACATCATTACATTATAAAACATGCACATTACTCCTCTAATCCTGATCCAGTCACCTGTGAAGATCCACAAGGATTTATGCTTGCATCTATGCTATTTAATCTCTTAATGGAGCCACTGCTAATCCTAATGAAGGAGGCATGCGCTGCTATTCCCCAATATGCAAATGATAGACAAACATATCTATATAATATTCTCCTTTCAAGACACATGCATTCTGAGAGAAGTTCTAGAGACACTGAGACTAAAAATAATAACTCGTTTTTATATAGCAGGTCATTTTACAATTCGGGCGTTTCTAAGGGCTGTAACAGTTACAATTAACTAATTTATGATACTTAATCTACTGACCTCAGAAAGACGAAAAGCTGAGTTTGATTTGCTGGGATTTGAACTTGTGACGCATTTATCAGTGACAAACATGGTCTCAGTAAAGCATTCATGCTGCTAATGCCATGAGAAGGCAGAATTTATTTTTCTTCATAGACAACTTAAATCCATATTTTATAAAGACTGTGGGCCTGATTCACAAACTGCATTATGTAGTGAATACAGTAGTACTACAGTCGTCCTATTTACTACAGAATGCAATTCACAAATCTACAATTGTAAATCTCTACCTCTACCTCTTCTACCTTTTCTATAGGGAAATCTCACACATGTAAATTTACTACTTAGTAGTAAATGTGAAAGGGACCGGGGGAGAGTCTGGAAATAGGGGAATACTTAATAAATGGAAGGGGTTTAGGGAGGAGTAAGGAGGGGTTAGGGATACCTAAGGAAGGACACACCCGCAAAAGTGTAAGCCCATTTCTATTCACAAGCTGCACTTCTAAAGTTATTACTGCCACAAAGGACCCAACACAGTAGTAAATGTTCTACAGCTCAGAAAAGAAGTACGTCCAGTGCTACACATGTCCAACACCTGGAGCTTATAGATAAGGCTTTTATGCAGGATCAGGCCAATGTTCAACCCCAAGAGAACATGAGGAAATAAGGCCCGCCCCAACACCAAATACCCCAAAAAGTCACAGTATTAAGAAATTAAGACTCCAGAAACCAGGACTCCAAAGAATTTGCAGCAAATTTAGAAAACAATGAAGGTTTATTAAAAAATTAGAGTGCAATGCAGAAGGCGAGAACATTAGTTAGACTCAATATAGACAAAGGTTCAGATTAAGACATTACCAATCAAATGCAGCTGTATATGTCCCAAACTTTCAAAAGCACGTGTCACTGTACTAAAAATGCAATGAACTCCAGAAAAATAAGGACGTGCAGATCAGCCATCATAGCTGGGTTGGATCCAACTGACACCTCAATGAACTGTCAACTGATAAAGTTCCTCACCTCGCATGAGCAAGCATTAAAAACTGAATCTCCAGTCACGGCCCAGTAATGTGCACTGGGTGGGTTGGATCAAGAGAGAGGCTATACGCCAAGCAAGAACTATGTCTGGAAAGTATCTTTTATTGCTGCAGCGGAATAAGGACTAATTATTGCTTTGATCTATTAGTTGATTATTATATATTCTTGTACATACATAATTATTATTAATTGATTCATTGATAGCTTATTACACATCCTTGTACATACTTGAACATTAATAAGTGATAACAAAAGACTTTTATGGTTTTAAGCAAATTTATAAAAATTTCACTGTTGATTTTTTATTTTATATAGGAGACAAATTGTAATGGTCTTAATTAACTGAAACAATAAACATTTGAATTGAATTGAATTCAATCAAATGCAGCAGAGGTCTGACATAAGATCAGTCTCAGAGAAAATCTCAAATAATACTAAGTCTACAATGCGAGATAAACCAGCAAGTGTTTAGCCTCTGAGAGTGGGGCAATCAATTACTTGCTCACCTAAAAAACAGCAGCTTTTATAATAAATTCACAGTAAAAATACCATATGATCATTATAAAATAAGTAACATCTACCAAGCACCAACCAATCAGAATACAGAATAATGAAACATTACCTGACACCCTTCTCTAAATATACAAAATATTGAATACACTTGCAGGCGGGCACGGGGTGAGGAGTTCACCACTGTGCTGTTTACCTTTGATCTTCGACCAGAGGTTCACTGGAGCAAGGCGCAGGAGCCAAAATGTTTGGGAGTGCTGGTGCCCTCGTTGGTGGTCGTAACAGAGACAGGGCAGTTTTCAGCTCATTCCACCCGTCTGTTAACTGTTAATAGATACTACTGCCTGCTGCTGCCCGAACTGCCCTAGTTTCAGTACCTGACTAATGGTCCCTGGTTGCCTTGCCGTGCACTGCGCCGCATTCATATCTCGCTGAAGGTAGCCTCTGTAGTGAGAAAGTGACTTCCAGGCTCTTTACTATAGACTCTCTTTCGTATTCTGGCCTATACTAATGCCAGGATTTTGGAACTAACAGGGACTCCAGGTGCCAGGATACCACTCAATTGAGGAGTAAGGGGGAGGTGATCCCCCGCAGTGTGTGCCAGTCTACGCCCGGAGGAGGTTGAGCTGGGCTCCCTCTCTTGGTTGAAGAATTTGACATCATGGGGAAAAGGAATTCCTTCATGATCTCACAGGGTAGGACTTTCACAGCACCCTCGATTGCTAATTTTTTGTCTAGTATGATGGGAGCCATAAACAAAGAGATTAGTTCCTTGGAGGAGTGGTTGACACATTGACATTATCCAATGCTGTGTCGACTGAGAATATGCCAATTATGGCTACAACTAACTGGATCCCTGCACAGACTAAGACAAATCCTTGTGTAATTAATACTTCTTTTTTAATAGGCTCCACACCAGGGCTGTCTTCTCCACAGGCAAAAAAAAGAGAGACAACACCTAAAAGAAGCTACCACCAAAGCCTATTCTGGCTAATCGCGCCCCTCAAAAATGGATCTCACAGTTTTGGAAACTTGTAATATTACTCATATGGCCATTACTCTGGATGTTTCATGTTTATCTAATATCTGTTTGAAGATGGAATCCATCATGAACAAGTCACTTGAGTCTGTCCACTCTAAGCTACGAGACATAGAGATTTCTTTGGCCAAACTCACTGAAGTGAGCTCTGAGCAGAAGATCAAGGAAGAGGCGGGGGTGCCAAGTATTATGACTGGGACCAGGGGTGGGGCAGTACATGGCAGGGAGTTGGGAAGGACTCTGTGGCAGGAAGTTACACTTTTGTCCATACTAGTGTTACTACACAAGGTCCTTCCAATGATCGGGGAAAGGATAACCATATTATCTAGAAGGAAGTTAGTACCGCGCTTCTGGGTTGTGCTGCCTTCTAACCAGATCCTACTCCACCCTATTCCCCTGATGCAACCCTCTATGTAATTGTCTTGTCTGATGTCCCCTAGTTAAGATACAATCAAATTGAAGACTGGTGCGATTTGAAGAATAAAGTCTTTCATTGGGTGAACCGCTGACAAGTGTGAGTATCTGATACATACCTGAGGTCTATACTGGAGACCGTTCTCTAGTCCATTCGGTCCTTGGGGCTCCAAGGATAGGACTTTCTGTACATTCTGACGTACATATTGGAGAAGGTTTAGGATGCTGGCCTTCCTGGTTTGAAAGAATTACGAGCCTTGAAAAAGTAATCAATACGACGAAACATGTGTCGGCTGTGCTCATCATCTACTGACCTGCGCGTCAACAGACTTGGCTCATAATGTGGTTGACTCATTGATTTATGTAATCTCAAGTGTTTGATTTAGATGTCTGAAAAAATGTAAATTGGATCTGCAACATTGACAGATCTAAATTACGGTATTTGGTAGTTCTGGATTGTTAAATCATTTGTATATATGTGAAAATTTCTGTTTCATATATTATCTACACTATTGTGGTGGCATAGTGTTGATCCATCTGAGCACACCATACTTTCTGCACAAGACATACTCACCTTAGACCTTACAGATGTGCTGGCAGTTCTAGATTACCA
Organism: Calotriton arnoldi; assembly: GCA_963921515.1. Lineage (NCBI taxonomy): Eukaryota > Metazoa > Chordata > Amphibia > Caudata > Salamandridae > Calotriton > Calotriton arnoldi. The sequence continues at coordinate 979,204 of CAWUFW010000732.1, forward strand.
CTGCCATCTTGTCATTCCCATTGTAATGTACGGTATATCCTCAACCCCCTATTTACCTAAACAATGCAGTAACATAGATTGATGTCTATCGCCAGCTAATATTTTACTACCAGAAGGTAGTATGAATAACTTAACTTCATCTATCCATTCTTCCCAAAGTGTCTCTAGTTCTGCTGGGCGTGTTAAAAAGAACTAGCTGGAGGAGACATTTGAGACAGTGAGGGTGCAACGAGACATTCTGTGTATAGGTATAGATGTATGAGTTTGCTATGTTAACTAAATACTGTTATGCTAATAATAATTTGATTTTTATAAACACTGAAATAATAAATTTAAACAATAAACATAGTCACCACTGCTGGCTTGGCAAAATGACAAATTAGTATAGCAAGCTGAAACAATAAATATAGTCACCATTAATTCTTCTGCACATGCTGAAACTGCCGAAACACAAAAGAAGATTTCTCCTGCTGCATTTCCGTTGCTTGTTTTGTCACTATAATGTTCCTCTTTAATGTACTCTGTCTTGCTCCCTCGCTGCATGTTCTTATAATTTTGCTGACTCTTTTGCTGCCCATGCGATGCATGCTTAACTTTTATTGGCTCATGCTCCAACACTTGATTGTGGTTTATCCATTAAAAAAAACGTTGTTATCTGATGTGCTGGACTGGATATTGCTTTATTGTCAATGCTACAAGGTGACATTGAGTGGCGACGTTATGGCGTCTAGGGGTCACCTAGACACCTGGATTACTAGTTGGGGTGGATGGTAGCCACAAGAATAATATCATTATTCTTGATAGGTTCAGCAAAGGTTTCAGTAATAACTTAAAGCTGAGCTCAACCACTGGGAGCTATGGCACACAGACAGGACTTATCTTGAGAAAAAGTGTAAAGCATGTAGAAGTACCAAAACAGTTGAAAAGTCAAAAACACAACACAAAAATAAAAATTCCACTACAATTTATAAAAATGAGAATAGTTTAATGCACAAAATGATACCAAAATGACAAAAATCTTATAAAGGTAACCAGAAATATGAATATTTAATATTGTAAATAAAAAGTGTTCCAAAAAGCATAAATCAGCAACTGTGAGCAACTGGTCGCACTAGAACAGGACAAGGATAACGTTTAAAGCCGACCACGATGGAGCACAGGTTAAATATGCCAATTTCAGTATGGCCAATTTCAACATGTTTTCAAGGGGTCAGAGCACATGTACTGGGGCCTGGTTAGCAGTGTCCCTGTGCACTGAGTAAAAAAAAACAACAGTATCAGTCCAAACAAATGATAATGAAAAAACAGGCATTTTTCACAATGCACAAAGGCATTGATGCAGAGTGAGCAGTATTAGCAGTAGCTGCTGGATGTCTGAGGCACATATTATCTTCAGTCGTGGCACAGTCATTGAAGGTTTAGAGTTAATGCTTGGTAAAGTGTTAATAAAATTGATTACCAGTTCCATCTTATGGCACTCTGGAACAGTTTACGTGAAGCAAGCACCATGTAATGTGCTCAATGGAGCACACTAATCAGCATATACTCTATTGTGGGTGGATTTGTATTCGTCCTACTCTGAAGGCAGTGCAGGTGGTATGTTACCTTATCATAACATGTGCATTTGTAAAGCGCACGTTCACCCGCACGTTCACCCGTAGGCATCTTAGCACTGAATAACAAATGTTTATTGTTTCCCAACTCAATGCTACTAATTTTATCCACCTCAGGTGGATGAAAGGCTGAGTGGACCCACCGGGATTTCAATGTGTGACCATGAGGTCGAACACAGGCCCCTTCAGTGGCCGCATTAGTCCACTGAGCCACCAGACCCGGTTTACTATGGGTGGCAGATATTACTTTGACCCTTGTGGTGAGCTTCTTATAACTGCAGTTGGAATTGGTGCATCGGTTCATTGCTGGGGTTTCAAGGCAGCACATTACAACGAACTGAAGTTTTGTAGAAGATTTAATGAGAACTCCCCAAAACAGCCAACAGATATCGGCTTCCTACCCATACTGCCATCTGATTCCAAAACAAACTTTCTGGTGGCAGAACTATTTACTTTTCATATCGCATAATAACATTCCATAAATCTGCAGGCTAATCTGTAAATATTTTAAACTACTTAGTAACAATGTAAACTGCAACCTTACAAGGATGCAGGAAGGTTCACTATGCACCTCTCTAGCTACTGCGCTGAGGAAGTTGATCATGCCCCCTTGTCAAAGATGACGTTCCACTTTGCAAAAGCATCAGAGTTCTGCAACAGCAGAGCCTCACTGGCAATGATTCTAGGCTGAGGCTTGATGCGACTGGCCAGGAGCCGGCAGTTCAGCGCAGGGGACATACGCTGCGACTGGTTGTGAAGAACTTTAAACGCCATCAATAAACACAGACGGAAATAGCCAGCACCGTATTTGAGCTGTGGGGCCACAGATCCCACTCCCAGGTGAATTACAACCTCACTCTTGGGTAGCTGGTAGCTCCAGCTCTGAAAGATACAAGGATATAAAGATATAAGTGACCGAATTACAGAAGGAGGCAGGTTAACAAAGGATTAAAGAAAACTAAAATTAAATCTAAATACTACAGTTGTACCCATGAAGGCGAATGAATTAAAGGGTTCTCTTCAAAAGCTAAGAAAAAACATAAGGGCTTACATAAAAAAGCCAGACGCTCAACGGAGTAAAGAGACCTAAAAAAGGTAATTTCCCTATCGAAGGCCATAAACTTACAGGTACATACAGAACGTTTATTGGCAGAATCATCCAAAGACAGCATCAAGAACCAGTCAGCTAATTTGCTTGCTGTGAGCCAGGATCAAGGCGTTAATAGCCTAACCCGAATGGCACAGGAGGGTCAGCAACTACCTCAATATTGTAATGTTATGGAGTTGGTGTGAGAAAGTGCCTCTTTTTGCAAGTTTCATCCACATTTTCTGTTGACCAGTATTGCTGTTCTTTTAACTCTGCATACTGGGGTCCTGCTGTACAAGCCCCATTGTATGTGCTTCGACCCTTAAAACATGATAAAAATTGGCTAACTCCAAATTGGCCTCCTTAACTTTCCAGTAAGGCCATAGTATATAGTGTAGGGAAATAGGCCAGCAGCACAGAACAGCTAAACGTCACCTGTCGACTACTGCACATATTGTACCATTCATAAGGCTTTCAAAGAAAATATGCCTTAAGGCCCTACATGTGTAGCCTGACTACTGTGGCTGTTAAACCTGCAGGCAAACATGTCAAAAAACCCTTTTTGAAAGAAAAGAACCGTAGTTTTAAATATTAAACATGTGAACCCTAAGTAGGCCTTTCAGCCCACAAAAAGGGTGCTTAGTATTTAAAAGTGATGCATGCATGACTTTCATGTTGGCATGTATCTGCAGTGACTAGCCCGTAAAGCTTTTTTTCACTTTAAAGATCAGTAGCAGTTCCTATTAGGAAATACTAAATTTTAGAATATGCATGTATGTATGTATATGTTACTCCTGTAAAAAAAACATAACCAAAAAGCACCGGAGCCCTGTACATGGTCAAAGGCAAGTTTAAAGTTGACAAGTAAGAGGAGGGGAAGCTGAGTTAATGCATTGTGCAGTAGTGTTCTATAAAGAGGTGTGTCTTCAACGTTTACCAAATTTAAGTAGCATTGGGGTGATCTTGATGGATCCAGGTATGTTGTTCCCGATCCTGGGTGCACAAATGAAAAAGGCCTGTTGTCTTTTTTTATACTTCTTAGTTTGCAGTCTGATGGTGTCCTGGCTGGGGGTGTTACGAGATGGTGAGCTTGTCTATAAGATAAGCAGGGTTTCTGGTTGTGATGGCTTTGTGAATCACGCAGCTGGTTATGAAGATGGTGCGGGGAACTAATGGAGTTCCATCAGGGTGAGTGTGATGTGATCATATTTCTTCAGGCCCCGGAACAGACATGCTGGGGCATGTAGGATGCCCCCGACGGGGTGCCAGTGTGGAGTATGGGAGGCCATGGAGTAGGGCATTAACACCATCCAAATGTGAGAGCACAAGGGCTTGAACAAAATTTCTTTTTGGAAGAAATTATTTGACTTTCCATAGAAGAGAGCAATTGTACCAAGCTGTCTTTGTTTTGATGACAATGTGTTCCTTAAGGGAGAGGTTGGTGTCCAGGGGGAATCCAAGTGATTTGGCATTCGATGAGAGTAGTTTTTAGAAGCTTTCAAGGTTCATGTCATTGAGCCAGATTTGTACTGTACCTTGTTTGATGTTCTTGGTAAATATTAGGAATTTTGTCTTAGTTGGGTCGAGCGTCAGATAGGAGCTGGACATCCAAGTCTAGATGATATGAAAGCAGTATTTGAGGCATTGGATGTCTGAAGCAGAGGAGACTTTTAAGCAGAGTTGTGTTTCATCGGCATATTGGTGAATCTTGATGCTGTTATATGTGAGAAGAGCACCAAGTGGCTCCATGTGAAGGTTGAAGATGTCGAGGACAGTATGGAACCCTTAGGAAGACCTTGTGTGATAGGAATCTTTTGTGACCTGGAGGTGTGAACAAACTGATGTGGGCTGGAAAGGTAGGAAGAGAACCATTGAAAGACGTTGGAGAATCCCATTAGCGACTTGAAAGTGTGTACTAAGGTGGGATAATTGACTGTGTCGAAGGCAACTGAAAGGTCCAGCTATATCAGGATGCAGGGGTCATCTCCATCTGTGGTCAAGAAGGCATCATCTATGATGTGTGAGGTGGCAGTCTCTTTACTGCTGCATGGTCTGAAGCCAGACTGGAAATCGTGCAGGAGATGGTTAGCAATGATGTGATCTTGGAGTTGAACACAGACTGTTTTTCACAATGATCTTCCTGATGAATAGTAGGTCAGTGATGGGTCACTAGTTGGTAAAGTCATCAGCATCTAGGGTAGATTTCTTTAAGAGTGGGAGGATCTGGCCAGTCTTGAGAGCTTCTGCTAAGATGCCTTAAGGGAGGAAGGCATTACCAATGGTAAGTAGGTGTAAGAGAGCATCCTCAGAGAGAGCTTTGATGAAGGACAATGGTAAGCCATCATCTTCATAAGAAGTGGCTTTGAGGGACTTGAGTATGTCAGCCAGATCTTGAATAGATAGGGCATTGAAGGCTGACAGTTGCGGGATTCCACTGGAAGGGATCGGTGTGAGAGATGAAGGATGGCTCAAGCTTGGTATTGTTGATGTGTTGTCGGATCTTCTGTTTTTTTTTACTGAAGAAGAGGCTGATGGCATTGCACTTTTCTGAGGAGTGAGGAATAGGTGCTCTGGCATAGGATGAAGGGAGTACCTAATTGTCTTGAAAAGTGTTCTGCTTCTGTTGGTGGCCTCATTGGTGATGATGGTATAGTACTTTGCTTCAACTAATGTGATAAGCTGTCTCAATGTTACATGGAGGGTGTTCAGTATTGAGAGGTCCTCAGGAGTTCAGTTTCTCTTCCGTTTTCTTTCCTATCTGTGAATGGATCATTTGTTATCAGCAAAGTCTTTAGAATACCAGAGTGCTGAAGGCTTTGGCTTGCATTTGTGTGTTGTAATTGAGGTGTGGATGTTCACAAAGCTTCCCAAAAAATATTGAAGCTGTTTAGAAGTGTGAGAGAAAAATCCAAGCATTAAGTTGTCGATGGATAAGTCGTTGAAGCATCTGAAGGTTCTTTTTGTTGACCTTGGTTTGTTGGTTGTATGCCGAGCAGAGAGATAGGAATGACAGAGAGGTCAGTTCAGTCAATAGGGATGAGTGGTTTGCATTGGATTTTTATTGATATTAAGAAGACAAGATTGAGGATGTGCCCTTTGGAGTGGGCTGGTTGTGTGGCGTAATGTACTACGTTGAGCGAATCGATGAGGTTGAAGAGGGTGTCTTTTGTTTTGTTTTTTAGCTTGCATTGTCTGGGACAATAAAGAAAAAATTCTGCTACACAGACTTGAGGATAAGCTATAGGAATTATTCAGCAACTCTTATTAATATATATATATTTTTAATCGAATTCAGCTAAAGAGGAATTAGCAGTAGCCTGCAAGCAGCAGCGCCCCCTGTCATTGCTTCACCTTAATGAAATGTGAAAACTTCTCCTAAGGACAGGGACAATTGCTTAGGCCTTTTGGCAGGAAGACTGTGTGTGAGGTATGTGACCACTCTCAGCTCAAGAAGGGCAGCTGGGGATAGTTCAGGAACTCCATTAACCTGAAGAAAGGACCAGGGTGATGCCTGCCTATTCATAGTTGAGTGTAAAGGGAGACTAGGGGAAGAGTAGGCTTTGTTCCCTGGACCAACAGTAGACAGTTGACACCAGGCTAATGGGAGGAGGACCTGGTCCAAGAACCAGTTTGATCGGGTAGACGAGGAGGAGACTGTTCATTTCCCTAAATACACCCATGGCTGTGACACAAGAAACCTTCAAGGCCAGAAGGGTGCGGCAGTGTTGGATTTTACTCAGAATAGTGTGCTGTGGGATAATTTGCAGTAAGGCAAAAAGGGTGTGGTACAAAAGTGGCAAGGGTTGTCCCTAATAACTATTTTCTCATTGGTGTACTGAGTCTCCAGGTGTCACCACGACCCACTGGCTAGTAAATCCTACAATAGTAGTACCTCACCCTGAGAACACATCTGGACCTGAGGAAGAACAGGAGAGGACTGGACCGGCTGTCTGTGACCTGTATTTAGACCTAAGGGGCTTGTCCTGCTCCCTTCTGTACCCAAGACTGAGAATTTGACTGCAAGAGTCAGTTGGCTAACCTCCAGTGTGGCTATAGGGACAAAACAAGCTGCAAGAGGGATTTTCGTTTTGAAAATAAAAAATAAAATGCTCCCCTAGACATGGGAGTTCACTCCCATGGCGAGGAAAGCACTTAGCAATTTTTACTGCTCCTTATCACCAGGTCTTCTCCTGGTGGTGACGGGATGTGAAAACTGACCTGTAATTCCGCCCATCCAAATTAGGTGGGTGGAATGACAGGTCAGCCTCCAACGGCCCTTTCTCCGCTGGGCCGTCGGAGGCTGATTAATCACGTCGGAGATGGAGTAGTCTCTGCCGTGAATAATCCTAAGGCCTCCTGCACAAACATTTGGCGGGTGGACCACATTTTTGGCGGTAGGGATACTTTAGCACCTTTGCAAGGAGTGGGTTGTCCTACATGTGTCATTTGTCACTGTATTCTTTATAACAGGAAAAATCTGTGGTGTCTTGTTCTTGTGAGTTAATATCCCTACGAATGCTACTTCGGGCAAGACACAGAAACCACGTCTGTTTTGAGTGTGAAAAGTCTGCTTCAATGAGACAAGTGCATATCACAAATTGCCACCCTGGCAAATGCCTTAGAGTCTATATGGTAACCTTATTATACCTCAGTCTATCCTGTCAAACATCTCACCCGTATACACCCAAACAATACGTTGCCTAACTGAATATCTTTAACTAGACCACCTTTTAAAATGTCCTTCCAAAAATCAGGCCCCATGGCTAAAACCCTTCAACCAGATTGTGCTTAACCTCATAACATCACAACTCCACCCACTTCATCCACACCCCTTTTCTTCAAACTGGACCGCCCGACCAGTAGTGAGACCAACTATGAGCACGAAACCTTTACCTAAAAACATACAAACCTGCCGACTTATGACTTATCTGTTCACCAGTGACTAATAATGAACAACAGCACAAAAAAAACTTCAGAAGTACACACTTGTACCATCTCAGCAACCTATATCTACAGTTCAAAACAAAACAACAACTCTTCTTTACTAACCTTAATCCACTCGCAATAACCCTACAATACCTAACCAAACCTCTGGAAAAAACACACACTGGGAGAGCTTCCAATATTCCACACCCTACCCCCACTTCCCAGGCCCCTATTAGTCTAACGGAATGTATTTTATAATTTCATGTAATCTGAATGTTCATTCAGAGTTAGAGAAGATAAGTCTACGCTGGGGACTAAGTTGATTTGTTCCATATGTCTTGGTGAGGTTTTTATACCGTGAATATAAACTCAATTTTGACACCTTCATGCAAATTTTCATTGTGGTTTACAGTGTTTACAACAGTATTTACAACATCAAAGACTGAATCTTTTCATGGTTATTATAGGGTGATGTTTTTTGTTGATTTTCATTCAGCTACAAATGTCTTATGAAGGGAGCGGAGATCGATTCCCATCTGTTCTATATATAGAAGCCAAAGGTATGTTATAGAAAGTCTCTCTGAAAACTGTTGGGACACCTAAAGGCCAGCCCCTCCAGTGCACTTGTACAGAGATGAAGCAAAAACAGGCACACTGAAATACATAATATCTATGCAGATTAGCAGAGTCTAATATGCTATTACCATTGTTGAGGGTGGGGATGAGGCAGTGACTAATGAGAGATGAAGCCTTAAGTGAGTTAGGAGACACCACCTGCAACAAATGTATTAAACAGCATATTATACTCAGTCAAGGATGTGGGATTTCTATTGCCTGATGTCCGAAACATGTGTATTCACTTCTAGGGTAAGATGTTTTAATATCTTCTTGCCACCATCCCAAGTAAAATATGGGTTACTATAGGAGAACTCAACCACGGAGCACTGCTATGTTATGTTACCGCAATTTGTTGAGCCCACGTACACAATCGGTTACATGGTGCTTAAACGGAAGAGAACTGACCAAAATTGACCGCTAAGAGCTCTAATTATATACTTACCAGAATAACCAGGTTTTAAAAAGTTGTCTACATTTATTATAACTTAGGGATGTTCGTATCTCAAAAGGGCAAGGAATTCCAGATGCGGAGAGAAAGAACAGAAGAACTAGAACCATCAGTTCTCTTCTTCTTAAAACCAGGAATTGATAAAAGATTCTTAGAGGAGGAACGTAGTGTCCTGTGGGGGTATATTCCAACAGTCTAGGTGTGATGAAGGTGGGGCTTTTACCTTTAAGAGTTTCGAAAAGATGCGCCCTATTTTGAAAACAGTCCTTTGTTCCACAGGAAGCCACTGAAGATTCCTCAGTAAGGGAGTAAAATGGCAGTGTTTAGGCTACTGAAAGATAAAGCGGGCTGCCTGATTTTTAACTATTTGGAGCCTGTAGAGAAGAGTCATAGGAAGTCCAACATAGGGGGAATTGGAGTAATCTAGCTGTGATGTAACCAAGGCAATTACAACTTGGATGAGAGCATTTAGGGTAGGGAATTGTCCTTATCCTACTGAGCTGTAAAATGCAGGACGAAATCACTGCATCAAGTTGGAGTTTCATTGACAACTCACCGTCAATTAAGGCACCAAGGCTTTTTACAGCTGTCTTAGGGGATGGAGGGTCTCCCATGTTGGAAGGCCAAAAAGAGGCATTCCAGTAGTTGATCTTGCTCTTTGTTATGACAATCTCTTATCCGTGTTAAGTTTAAGATGGCTACTTTTCATCCAATTGTGGATAAAAGTCATCTATCTAGAACAATATTTGCATATCATAGCAGAGTTGTAAATTGTGCAATTCATATTTTTGACAGCATGGGTAAGGGGACACATATATACATTGAAGAGATGAGGTGAGAGGGAGGAGCCCTGAGGTACTCCACAATCCAGGTAGACTTTAGGAGCCTTGAAAGGAGTAAGGCAATCTGATTGGGAGCAATCCTTTAAAAATTACTTGACCCATTCGAGTGCCTGGCCTCGCGAACCTGCAGCCTTGACACGGTTGACCAAAAGATTATGGTCAACCATGTCCAAGGCTGCTGAGAGGTCTAAATGAACCAGTGCCAATGTAGTACCTTTATTACATTCCTGACGCTTGTCATCGACCAGAGAGAGAATGACTGATTCCATAGAGTGTGCAGGGCGGAAGTCAGTCTGATGGGGGTCTAGGAAATTGGAGTCTTCAAGAAAGGAACACAGCCATTGTGCCATATGGGCCTCCATTACTTTTGCCAAGAAAGGCAGCAAAGATACAGGGTGGTAATTTTTGAAATATGAGGCGATCCTCGCCCGCTTTCTTCTGAAGAGGGATCACTACCGTCTCCTTAAATGTGCTTGGTACTTTACCTTGACAAAGGGAAAGATTAAGTAGGGACATAGCAGGGTCAGGCAAGATAGAAAATACCATATTTAAAATTTTAGGGAAGCACATGTTGTTGGGTGAGCCTGATTTAACTTTAACCAACAGTTCCTTACAGCGTTCATTACTATGATAGGAAAGGTGGCTAAGGAAGACAGGTTCTTTTCTTCTTGTGTGGTTTTGTTTGAGAATACGCTCACAGGATTACTAGATTTCACAGTCTTTATCTTATCAAATAACAAAGCTGTTGAGTGAGTCACAGAACTTCTGAGAAGGAGAGATAAGTAGTGTAATTCTATCAGGGTTTGATAATTCTGATACAATTTTAAATATTTTCTAAAATCTGTTTATAAAAGGAGAATTTTGTAAGTAAAGAAGGAGGACTTGGCTTGCTTGGGGCGAGCGTTATAATTTCTGAGATGGGTTCTATAGCTTTCCTTTTTACTAGGCAAATAATCTTTCCACCACTTATGCTCGCAGCGACGCAGTTCTAACTCGGCTAACTTTAAATCATCAGTAAAACATTTAGCTGCATTATGCCGCCTAGCCAGTTTAAGTTTGCGTAGAGGAGCAAAGGCGTCATTGCTGCCAATACCCAGGCAGTTTTCAGTGGAAACAATATCAAGGGTTATGTCAGATATTGAGGCTGCAAGCGAGTTAAGAAAAGTGTCTATGCCAATACAGGACCAATTCCTTAAAAGTAGTCCAGGGTGAGGTATGGGTTTTTGAAGAGAGGACTCGGCTAGTGAAAATGTGAAGAAAAAAGCAGCATGTCCATGCATTTCTCTACGGCATGAAAAACAAGGGAAGAGAAGCTGCATGCGATAGATAGTGTGCTGTGTACTTTCATATTTTGTGGTAAGAGGCAAGGATTGGCGCAGAGGAGATGGCCTCTTATGCCTGACTTTTGCACTCTGCGCTTTCTTCTTTGCTCTGGTGTTTTCCTAATTGCAAACTGTACATCCCCCTGTGTTCTCTCCTCACCCAGTGCCACTGCCCAGAGCTGGTTTGCTCCCCTGGCTCCCTATGAAGCACTGTGCTGGTCCTGTGGGAGACGTTCTGCGGGCATGTGCCCGGATTTCTCGGTGCCTGTACTGTCCCCTGCCACTCTATCAAAAAGCCAGACACAAAGGAATTGCAGCAGGCGTACAATGCCTCAGCATAGGCGTTCCACACACCTCCCAGTCTCTAGTCCAATGGAGACGTGATGGAATATGGAATGACAATACCTGGAGGGAAACATGGCAGTGAATGTGGAGAAACAATGTTCGAAAGAGGCTTTATGTTCATCATGTACCAGGATGGCAAGACGTTCAAGGTCGAGACCCGCAGTCTTAGTTTGCTTCGTTGAGAAAATAAAGCGATGTTGCAGATGCACTGAAGTAATGGTTTGATTGGTTCCTGATGGTGTGAAACCAGATAAGGAGGTTTCTAAATCATATCTTACGTTTAAAATGGTGTTGACACGGTTGGAGTTACCAGAGACTCCATTTAGACTTCAAGAGGTACAGGCCTCTCTGCCTGCCTTATTGTTGTATGCATGAAGCTTTATGCTAAACCCTTAATTTCCTTTTTTCCTATGACCTCTACTGAAGTCTGATCATGCTGACACCTTCTATGCTCCCGAATTAGAGACCCCTGATAGATGACCCTATATTCGACCTATGTTGAGAAGAGAGAAGGGAAGTTTCTTTATGGAACACATATTTGCTTTAATTTGTGTCTATACAATTGTAATTATCACAATTCGATATGTTATTTTATTGTGCTTTAACCTACTGAGGAATTTCAGCTTACCTATTGTATTGCTGAATTTACTGAATTTACTTTTGGATTACATGTATACTGGATTGATTGGAAATCCAAAATAAAACTCTTTAATCATATGCAGTGATTCCTGGTTCTTACTGTGGAAATCACATTGGCTTCACGAGTTAGAAATTTATTGTTGATGCACTCTCCCTTTCGATGCTTCATGTCAGCTAACAAAGGTCCATACGACCAATGGGGAAAAATCTTTGACGGATGGTTAGCTACTGAAGCAAAAGGAGTTAGTGTATCGCCTGTAGAAATTCTAGGCTTACCCAAACCCAACCCAAGCCCTTAAGGCCTATGTCTCAATTCAGAGAAAAGTTGCAACAGCAGAGGAGAGAGTATTAATAGGTTTGTGAGTTGTAATTGTATATATGTTAAGTTTGCGGTATTTTGCTGAGATTGTGTGGTGTGATGCAATGATGTTTTAGTTGTGGTATAGATGTGAATGTGCTTAATGCTGAGCTGTTGAAATTGTTATCGGGCTGGGCATAGCCTAAGATCCCGGGATATATATATGTGTGGAATGCACTGTGTTGTAATTTGTCTGCTAAGTTTTGTGGTGCTAGTTGTGAGGTACCATTGGCTGCACAATTGAGATAGGGACATATATACTTTTGTGTGAGATTAAGGTGTGGTTGGTGTAGTGGATCTTATTGTGCAAAGGAGAAGCTGCACTGAACTGGGTGATTCCCTGCTGGTAGAGGTTTTACTCGAGTGTGTGTCTGAGTAGGTTGGAAAGTATTGTTCTGGACCATTTCTTGTGTGATAGAATACATTGATTTCTTTAGTGGAGGAGACAAAAGTTATTTGTTGAAATCGCTTAGCGTTTTGTTTTATGCTTGCTTAGTGCTGAGAAGGGTGCCCTCGTGATAAATTGTAAAGGAGGGTGAGCCGGTATAAAGAGTGAGAAATATGTCATAGTGTGCCGTGTTGAGATTGAACGGGTTGCGTTAGTGTCTAGCTGTTATTGGTTAATTACATCACAGAGTGTCACACTTCTTTTGGTTGTTGACTCTGAACGAGAATATTGGGTAAAAAAATTGTCTTCTGGTTGAAACAAAATTTCTATTTGTGATTGCTGATAAATGAATTATTTCAAGGCTATATAAGATCTGATTAGGGGAGATGTGAGAGTCCCAGTTAGAGAAGGAGATGAGGTGTCTCCAGAAGGAACGGCAGGTCATTATATGGCCATAAATGTGGGGCTCCACACATGCATTTGGCTGAGTCATTGGCATAAGATTACTGAAAATGAAGGTGTTTTGATGTTTCCACACTATGACACATTTATTTTGAGAATTACTGAGAACTTGAGAAGGGTATTGAATGAAATGAAGACACCTCCTAGATCCACACAGTAAAAGGGACTTAATGCCTGGAAGCGTGCAGCTCATGCCAAAGAGAAAGAGAAATATCAGGGTAGAATCAGGAAGGCAGTACATAGCTGTGCCGAGCTTAAATGGGATACAGAACAACAAAAATGGAGAGCTGATATAATTGAGGAAGCTAGGTTAAATCCTGCATTAACAAGCGCAGAACCTCAGAAAGAGAAGAAGAAAAAGAAAAAGGGAGGATAAAATAGAGAGTGTACAGGGATCAGTTGAAGATGGTGACAGTGATTCCAGTGATTACTTTCTGGATGTGTTATTATCAATCCATCAACCTCCTTATAATATGACCCAACTTGAAGGAATGAGGTACGTTGTTACCGGTGAAAGCTCAGAGGGAGCCACTGCCCCAGTGAATATGAGTCACAAACTTATAGGAGAGAGTTCAGGGATTCGTGGTCCTGGTAACTCTACTGTGACTAACACCCCAGACACAATAACTGTTCCAGTTACAATTGGTCCCACAGTTCCCTTGTATAAACCTGAGTCGTCAGGAACCACAACACATGCTTTGACGGTTCCTACTGGAGTAAATACGTCAACTACTGTTGCTCCCGGATAGGGAGGTATGTGAAGAATTTATTTGATTCCGAATATGGTGACTTCACCATATGATGCTCCTGTATCATCAGTAATGAAAAAAACAAGACTTACCCCTGTAGAAGAGCCAGCTCAGAGGTCGCAAAAATTCTCACTGGCCCATTTGGAATCCACCTCAGTGTATTTCTAATCAGGAGTCCCCGGTAAGGGATAGTGTGCAATACTTAGGAGTCCAAAATAGTGCTAATTCACGGGAGTTGGATGATTTGATTAGGTTTTTCAATGTGTCCCCACAAGAAGCTGAGGGTCCAGGAGTGAGCACAGAACTCCAATCGCCAGTCAGGGAGAATGCAGTGGATGTGGAAAATTAAAATTAGAATTGGATGAGATGATTTCAGGAAATCTTCCAGAATAGATACATATCAAGAGAAAAAATGTAGCTAAATGTGTGAAGATGTCACTAAGCGTGCAGGACAAACTTATGATAAGTTGTCTGAATTAGCTCAATGGTATGATGTAGATTTAAGTAGTACCAAATCCTTACTGAAAGTTACAGTGTATGTTTTGATGAAAATGACAATCAGTATTTGGACGTCAGGGATGAAAATGCAAATTAGAAAACTAATTGGTAGCATTCAAAAATGGAATGAATTAGACAAGTGCAAAGACAGATGGGCTAAGAAGACAGATCAGAAGATAGCGAAGGAAGAGCCACCTCTGTCTTTGATAGGTAGGCTAATTCCCCATTAAGAGAAGTGCCTGGTGGAGGTTACGTTCATATACCATGGAGTAGGAGCGATCTTATGTCATTCACAAATGATTTTCCCAAATTGAGGGATAAGCCAGTGGAGTGGAACACTCAGGTTGATGGTTTTGCAAAGATTTCCCAGGTATTGTGGGTGGATTAGAATTCATTTTTGTCATTGTGGTACAGAGTGATTTGTGGGCAGAATGTAAAGTGGCCAGAGAAAGAGCCACAGCGAAGTCCGATATCTCATGCCCCATCTCCTTTGGTGATGAAAAAGTATCAACAGATGATTACCTTTTTGAAAGAGAAGATACCGGTGTAAGACATTGATTGGGTTAAGATTGACAGAACAACTCAGAGCCTAAAGAGACTGCGCATTCTTTCTATGAGAGATTGTTGCAAGTGTTTAAACAGACCAGTGGAATGGAAAGTCTTGAAACCAAAGATATGGGAAGTTTTGTGTCTCGGTTTGTGACAGGATTGAGATCTGAGGGTAGCATGATGATTCAGGCACCATTTAATTTGTTGGCAGAATAAGTCAATTGATTAGATCTTGAGGTATGCAAAATATTGCAGTGATGAATCGTAAATGAAGTAAAAGTGGTTGAAGAAAAAGTTGATGTTGGCCCAAATGAAAGTATCATAGAGAGGAAGTCAGAGTCAACCGTATCTTTGGATCGTTAGTGCTATGCAATGTGTGTATCAACAGGGAGTTCCTGTGATGCAAGGTGGAAATGGTTATCCGCAACAGGGTAGAGGATGCGGTGTTCCGATTGACCAGAGTACTGGAAATGAGAACTGAAATAGAATCTATGTCATTTTGTAACAAGTTAGGGCATTGGAACAGGAAATGTTGTCTTAATCCCAACCGAGTAATGAATGAGAATCAAATTCAAAATCCAGGATTTGTACAGACACAGGTTAACAACCCTGTACAGTCACAAAATGTGCTGAGACAGACAATGCAACACCCTAATGTACAACAAGTTCCAGTGATGCAAGTCCCTCAAGCCCTGATTCCTCAGCAAAATGTAAATGGTCCTAGATTAAATTCTAACCAAGTCCAGAATTTTAATCAGAATTCCTCCCAGAATCAAAACCCGTTCCGGCAATTTCCTGTGCTTGACACACTTGAGGGCTACGGTTCAGATCTGTCACAATTACAGTGCATAAGGAGGGAAGACGTTTGCGTGCTTGGTGCAGTCCTAGAGGTAGACCAGAGTGGTTCATTTGTGGAAGGTGAGGTGAATGGCCACCCAGTATCATTCTTGATCGACACTTGTGTTACATGTTCCACTGTCAGAACTGCGGAAGTTCCAAATCTACCCATCTCGGGAAAAAGAATCCAAGTTGTAGGAGTTGCACATAAACAGATGACCAACCCATAACATGAGAAGTGCCTGTTAAAATAGGGTCCTTTGAAGAGAACCATCAGTTTGTGGTCTGTGATTCTAGTCCTGTGAATCTTTTGGGACGCAACCTGCTGTGCAAGTTAAATTTCACCATCTATTGCACACCGAAAGGTGTGGAGTTTCAGACTCGTGATGAAGATGTTGATTTCAAATTAAATTAGCGAGTCAAGGGCCAAACACTGGATTGTACCCTTTGATGACAACTGATGATTTGCCACCGTATCTCAGAGATACGGTGAAGCCTGAAGCCTAGGACTTCTCAGGAAAGGACATAGGACTCATAAAAGGAAATGAGCCTGTCCGTATAAAGGTTCAATCTAATGCAGAGTTCTTGACCTTCACATACTACCACCACCGGGCTGCCCTGCGAGAACCCCATCCTCAGTTCCCTGCCGAAAATCCTGCCCTAGGGGCACTCCAGACCTTGCTTATTAGCACTACCTGTAGGAACCTTATGACTAAATTATATAATGCCTCACAGAGGGATCGGATTAGCAGCCCACAACACACTCTTAGATAAATGTAATACCATATTTGATCCTCGGGTGAGTCTGTCAGATTGGAGCATTTGTTGTGCACTGACAGGTATGCTCACATCTAATTATCTACGTATTCTACACTTCAATTATTTGCAACAAATGTATCATATACCTACCAGATTGTTTAGATATTGGCTCAGAGCAGATGTTGAATGTGTGCGGTGTGGGGCTTTGGAGGTGGACTTCATACATCTAGCTTGGGTATGTCATCCAGTCCGATAGTACTGGGAGCAAGTAGCGAAAATTCTCACAGAAGTGGTAATGGTGCCAGTGGCATGCACACCCCAGATGGTGGGTGGCTATATATTGGAACAAAAAGTCAGTCCCAAAGACCAAGCAATGGCTCCACGCTATAGCATACTGTAGAGATCAGCTGGAGCTATATGCCGAAGAACTTCCACGGCCCTCGCGGCCAAAAGACATTTGGAGCTCGTTGCTGCCTATCTTTTATCAATCAATACAAAAGGTATGTAGTTCTTAACTGATAGTAGGGGACAGAGGAGTGTATTTGGTCATGAGATACAGAAGGAACGGGGGTTCCTCCTGTTGGAATTAGGGCCCTCACACACCCGGCTGGGTGTCATGCTTCATTATAGGGCTTTGCTTCTCGTCAGGTCGGCTCTGCAATACCTGACGGGCTCCCTATGAGGGGCTCTTTGGCGTTGATCTTTTATTCCAATTAGCCGTATGGTGCTGAGGGGGTAAGGGGCCTAAACGGTGTAGATGAGGTGTGTGGAGGTTTTTGTGAATCTTGAAGGAAATAAAACAGGAATTGGAAGTACCAAAGAGAATAACTTTAATCAATAGGCCTTCCAACCTGATTAAAAACTGAGTAGCGCACTGCTGAGGTAACGTCTCAGACTAGGCGCTTATTTTTAAATGGTCAACATGTTTCTCGCCTATCAGTCAAAGGATCTAGCGGCGATTCGTCAGGACCAAAGCGAGCAATTCTATCTACACAAGGGTGGTTGTCTGGTGAAGAGTCCCTGATTATCCAACCTATAAACTCAAGGTGAAGTACCTGTTAGGAACATGACCAACCTAATAAGATAAAAACGATAATTTAGACAATATAGAATATAAATGCCGTCAAATATAAAGCACACTTGTCCCCATGAAATTCCCATGCTCAAAATACACAGTGGTGCAAGGTAAGGTGAGAGCCAAGTGATCATATAAAGGCTCTGTGTGTAATAAAAAATAAAAATTGGTGGAACACCCACCATAGTAGCAGAAAGAAATAACTCACCCTATTTGGGTGGGCAATTTACCACATCGCACCCCGGCAGGTTTTAACACATGGAATTCCCTTGTGTCCTGGGTGGGCGGCAGAAACCAAATTGCAAAGTAATTACAGGTGGATAGCAGGCAAAAGGAACAAAACACATGCCTACAGGGGAGCATAGTACATTAGCAAAATCTATCATCGGTGTTATGTTTGCTCTGGTCAGGCAGGTATCGTGATCGCCGTGGTTATAGTAAGGAAAGATAGGCGTCAAGGTAGTTGCAAGGGGAACATCGGGCACAGTGGCTGCCGAGTGGATTCAGAGTGATTATAATAAGCGGCAAATGTGGGAGCTCACTTGTCATTTAGTAGCAGAAAGGTTAAAAGGTTAGCAGTGGGCGCAATGGCTGCCGAGTGAAAACTAATCGTTTTGTAGTGAGCGGAAGGTGTAAAAGCTCACTTATCATCAAGTTGCAAAGAGGCATGTAGTACGATGATATCAAAGGATAACGGAGATGTAAACAGGCGCCTCATGCGGCGCGCGCCAATCCTTTAAGTAAAGGGAGTTTACGTATTTAAAAAGGGGTAATATCAGGCGCATTCACTGCCAAGTAAAGTTAAGAGTGTACTCACGTTTGCTTAGTCGCAACCCAACCAGCAGACCTACCCTCTTGCTGCCGGGGACCGGGAGGTAATTAGCCAACGCGGGAGACTTCTAAAGAGTACCCTGCGTCCGGCGCTGGAGGGCGCGACGATTGTCTAATGCTACTGATTGGCACTAGAATGAAAGTGAGGGAGATGGCTCAAAGGCGATTAGTGGTGGCCATCTTGTGTGAGGTTAACATTGATGGTTACTCGAGAGCCATCACTTTTTTATGTATTTAGGTTCGGATGTACACTAACTGTTAGGTGAAAGGTCTTATCTCAAATGGGAGCGGCATAAAAAATCAATGATTCAGCCAGTCATACTGGATCGTGTTGTGCATGAAGTAGTGTGAGTTGTACAACAGTGTAGGGCTGTCATTTAAGGGGTTGTTGGGATGGTTAGATAACACAGGCTAACATTAAAGCCATCACTATTTCATGTATTAAGTTCGCTCCAACAAGAGCAAACATAACACCGATGATAGATTTTGCTAATGTACTATGCTCCCCTGTAGGCATTTGTTTTGTTCCTTTTGCCTGCTATCCACCTGTAATTACTTTGCAATTTGGTTTCTGCCGCCCACCCAGGACACAAGGGAATTCCATGTGTTAAAACCTGCCGGGGTGAGATGTGGTAAATTGCCCACCCAAATAGGGTGAGTTATTTCTTTCTGCTACTATGGTGGGTGTTCCACCAATTTTTATTTTTTATTTTTTATTACACACAGAGCCTTTATATGATCACTTGGCTCTCACCTTACCTTGCACCACTGTGTGTTTTGAGCATGGGAATTTCATGGGGACACGTGTGCTTTATATTTGACTGCATTTATATTCTATATTGTCTAAATTATCGTTTTTATCTTATCAGGTTGGTCATGTTCCTAACAGGTACTTCACCTTGAGTTTTTTAGGTTGGTTAATCAGGGACACTTCACCAGACAACCACCCTTGTGTAGATAGCATTGCTCGCTTTGGTCCTGACGAATCGCCGCTAGATCCTTTGACTGATAGGCGAGAAACATGTTGACCATTTAAAAATAAGCGCCTAGTCTGATACATTACCTCAGCAGTGCGCTACTCAGTTTTTAATCAGGTTGGAAGGCCAATTGATTAAAGTTATTCTCTTTGGTACTTCCAATTCCTGTTTTATTTCCTTCAAGATTCACAAAAATGTCCACACACCTCAATTACACCGTTTAGGCCCCTTACCCCCACGGCACCCTACGGCTAATTGGAATAAAAGATCTCCGCCAAAAAGCCCCACATAGGGAGCCCGTCAGGTATTGCAGCGCCAACCTGGTGAGGAGCAAAGCCCTATGATGAAGCATGACACCCAGCCGGGTGTGTGAGGGCCCTAATTCCAACAGGAGGAACCCCCGTTCCTTCTGTATCTCATGACCAAATACACTCCTCTGTCCCCTACTATCAGTTAGGAACTGCATACCTTTTGTATTGATTATAGTTGGGGCACGTATGCTGGACCTTCTCAAAAAGCCCCCAGTCCCTCTTCTTTGATTTGTGATTTGCACGGGTTTCCCCCGTGGGACTTTCTATTCGGAGCTGGGAACGCAAAACGCATTTTCTCAAGCCTTTTTGTGCATTCCGGAAATCCCGGAACTGCTTACCCCTACTCTGACCATTAACCTCCAGACTTTTTGATACAATCTTACAAGCAATCATGGAGGAAAATCAAGGTCTAAGTTTTGGGGATGAAATGGTGGCAGAAATTGTAAGAACTCCCTCTTTACTAGGAGCAGAAAGCAGTTCAGCCTCTGGCAACCAGTCAGAAGACTGGCAATCTTTGACATCTATGAAACGTGAATGGGTTAAAATCACATTACACAGTGCACTGATGACAGAATATTTAAGAGCCAACATAGCCCCTAATGGCTTACTGGTGAAAAACTTCCCACGTCTACTCATAGATGCCGTTTTAAAAAAAGAGTGGTCCCTAGTAGCATGGAAGTGCACTAGGGACTGGTGATTCTCATAATGAACACAGCCAAGAGATTAGCCGATGCCTTACTGATAAGGATTCAGATAGCAGAAGGCACATTAAAAACTACTATTCAAATCTCTGCTTTTAAAACTAAGTTGACGGAAATCAACAATGAGATCGCAGAGAATAAAGAGTTCCTAATGAAGCAGAAAATTACAAAGTTGCAAAAAGACATACGCAAATTTGATAAGGAGAAAGTGTACCCATACCTGAAAGCAGACTTCACGCCTTCTGGTAAGATCACCTCATCTGATGATGGTTCCTATACCTCAAGGAGAGGATCATCCTCCAACAGTGATTCTAGTACTGAGAATTGGGGAAGCAACAACCCAGACGTGGCTCACGACAAGGTTACTCTGATTACCACATGCCACCTTATCAGGGACCAGCCTTTTGGCAGTACCCTATGTTTCCACAAGGCCCCCCTCACTTCTTTCCACCTGGCAACAACCCACCTTTTGTAGAAAGAGGTTGGGGCAGAGGAAAAGGGTGAAGAAGAGGGAATCCACAAAAAAGAGTACAATGGCAAGAACCACAACCACATACGGTGGAGACACGTAGCCAAACCAAGAAGAGAAAATGATTATCAATCTCTCTTCCAGAGTTCTCACAGATACTGAGAAGAGGGTCCTGCAGAAAGGTCTGGGTTATGTACCCACAACCAAGACAGATAGGTTTTGAGACAACTGCGAAATCCAAAACTTTTTTCGCAAAGTACGACTCAAGGCTTTCTTCCACGATAAACCAATGCCTGTCACAAGTGATTCTGGTCTCCGTAACCCCTCAACTTTCACTCCTAACAGCAGCATGGTACCTAATGAGGTACTTACATTTGAGCAAGCTGTACTTAAGGACTTGACAAAGGGCAACACCACTAACCATTTTCAAAATCTATCCACTATGGAATTGACGGCTGTCAATTCCCTAGCAAACGACCCAGATATTACTATCAAACAAGCAGACAAAGGAGGAGCGACAGTGATAATGCCGACTACGGACTATGACGCAGAATGCTACCGACAATTGAGCAATCGCCAATACTACACACCTATTACTACCAATCCGACGGCGCGTCTGACTATGACCATTACTACCATGGTCTTCACAGCAGAAACCCAAGGTTGGTTGAGTAAAAAGGAAGCAGATTTCCTTATCAAAAAGGACCCCAGGGTGCCCTACTTTTACACCTTACCAAAGATTCACAAGGGCACCACCCCTGTCCCGGGCAGACCTATTGTCTCAAGGATAAATTCCCTACTTGAACCACTCTCAAAATTCTGCTATCACTTTCTGCAGCCTCTGGTGAAAAACACACCCTCCTTTCTAAAAGATACTGCTGATGTTTTGCGCCTGATCAAAGAGGCTCAACAAACTAATGACATCAGCTTATTGGTCACTATGGATGTGGAGGCCCTCTATATCAACATCCCACAAAGGGCCACCTTGAGTGTCATAGAAGATGCTCTGAGCAATACCAATTGGGATTCTCCAACCCCCAGCCACTTTGTATTGGAATGTGCCACTCTCGCTTTTACTGAGAACTTCTTTGAGTTCAAGGGTCAACTGTATCACCAAACCCAGGGTACATCCATGGGTAGTACCTTTGCTCCCAATGTGGCCTGCCTGTACATCGCAGCCTTTGAGGAGGGATTGATTTTTAACAACTCCAACCCCTATAGGACCAATCTACTCCTCTGGAAGAGATTCATTGATGACATTCTCATCTTTTGGAAAGGTGAAAGGACAATCTGTAAGGAATTTTGTAAGTGGATTAACACACTAAACCCTTACTTACGATTTACGAGTACTATTTCCCACAATAGTATCCCTTTCCTTGACTTGACCATTAGACTGGAAGACAGCCTATTAAGCACAACAATTTACAGAAAACCTACCGACTGCAATAGCCTTCTGCTATTCAGTAGCCATCACCCGCAGGCATTGAAAGAGAACCTGCCCTTTGGGCAATTTCTAAGATTAAGAAGAAATTGTAGTTCCCTCCCGGACTACAAAACTGAGGCAGACCAACTTGCTAATAACTTGAGTGACCGAGAATACCCCCAACGTTGTATTGCCCTCTCCAAGAAAAGAGCAAGAAACAACAACTGTGAGGCTTTACTGGAAACAAGACAAAAAGAAAAAACAGAGACCCTGACCTGTGTTACCACATATACCCCAGATTCGAATAGAATTCGGAAGATCATCAGGAAACACTGGGGCATATTGAGTACTGGCTCACTAGACCTGGAAACACTGAGATTTGCATTCAAACGCACACAAATCTTAAGGATATGTTAATTCATACCAGGTCCAAACTTCCTGCGCCCAACACACAAAGACAACTCTGGGACCTTCCCCCAGTCAAGGGACCCTTTCCCTGTGGGTCGTGCACGTTATGCGCTTTGACCGAAGCGACCAAAGAAATTTCATTTTCCAGTACATTCAAGTGGGAAATACGTACACATACTAATTGTAACACAGTAAACTGTATCTACATGATCACGTGCCCATGCAGCCTTAGATATATAGGCATGACTACGAGAGCGGTGAAAACACGCATCACAGAACACCGAAGTAACATCAGGTGCCACAGATTGAATACCAAGATGTGCACACATTTTGATCAACAACAGCACACACCTGACACTTTAAGGTGGGTTGTACTTGAGGTTCACCCTAGAATGAACAAGGGGACACTATTCTTGAAGGAGCAGAGCTGGGTTCACCGCCTCTCAACTGACAGGAATGGGTTGAATGAGGAAATTCCTTGGAGCGAACTTAATACATGAAATAGTGATGACTTAAATGTTAGCCTGTGTTATCTAACCATCCCAACAACCCCTTAAATGACAGCCCTACACTGTTGTACAACTCACACTACTTCATGCACAACACAAGCCAGTCTGACTGGCTGGATCATTGATTTTTTATGCCGCTCCCATTTGAGATATGGACACCTTTCACCTAACAGTTAGTGTACATCGAACCTAAATACATAAAAAAGGATGGTTCTCGAGTAACCATCAATGTTAACCTGCATAATCTAACTATTCAAATAGCTCCTCAAAGATCAGCCCAATATTATAGCACAACACATACTACTTGACGTACAACACGATCTAGTATGACAGGAAGGACCACCTATGTTTCATGCCTCTCCCATTTGAGAGATGGACACCTTCCACCTATCAATTGGTGTTCATCCTAACCTCTTACAAGATGGCGGCGACTTTTAACACACGCTACCTCACACAAGATGGCCACCACTAACCGCCTTTGAGCCATCTCCCTCGCTTTCATTCTAGTGCCAATCAGTAGCATTAGACAATCGTCCCGCCCTCAAGCGCCGGACGCCGGGTACTATTTAGAAGTCTCCCGCGTTGGCTCATTACTTCCCGGTCCCCGGCAGCAAGAGGGTAGGTCTGCTGAGGGGTTGCGACTAAGCAAACGTGAGTACACTCTTAACTTTACTTGGCAGCGGATGCGCCTGATATTACCCCTTTTTAAATACGTAAACTCCCTTTCTTAAAGGATTGGTGCGCGCCGCATGAGGCGCCTGTTTACATCTCCGTTATCCTGTGATATCATCGTACTACATGCCTCTTTGCAACTTGATGATAAGTGAGCTTTTACACCTTCCGCTCACTACAAAATGATTCGTTTTCACTCAGCAGCCATTGCGCCCGCTGCTAAACTTTTAACCTTTTTGCTACTAAATGACAAGCGAGCTCCCACATTTGCCGCTTATTATAATCACTCTGAATCCACTAGGCAGCCACTGTGCCTGATGTTCCCCTTGCAACTACCTTGACGCCTATCTTTCCTTACTATAACCACGGCGATCACGATACCTGCCTGACCAGAGCAAACATAACACTGATGATAGATTTTGCTAATGTACTATGCTCCCCTGTAGGCATGTGTTTTGTTCCTTTTGCCTGCTATCCACCTGTAATTACTTTGCAAGTTGGTTTCTGCCGCCCACCCAGGACACAAGGGAATTCCATGTGTTAAAACCTGCCGGGGTGCGATGTGGTAAATTGCCCACCCAAATAGGGTGAGTTATTTCTTTCTGCTACTATGGTGAGTGTTCCACCAATTCTTATTTTTTATTACACACAGAGCCTTTATATGATCACTTGGCTCTCACCTTACCTTGCACCACTGTGTGTTTTGAGCATGGGAATTTCATGGGGACACGTGTGCTTTATATTTGACAGCATTTATATTCTATATTGTCTAAATTATCGTTTTTATCTTATTAGGTTGGTCATGTTCCTAACAGGTACTTCACCTTGAGTTTTTTTGGGTTGGTTAATCAGGGACACTTCACCAGACAACCACCCCTGTGTACATAGAATTGCTCACTTTGGTCCTGACGAATCGCCGCTAGATCCTTTGACTGATAGGTGACAAAACATGTTGACCATTTAAAAATAAGCGCCTAGTCTGAGACATTACCTCAGCAGTGCGCTACTCAGTTTTTAATCAGGTTGGAAGGCCTATTGATTAAAGTTATTCTCTTTGGTACTTCCAATTCCTGTTTTATTTCCTTCAAGATTCACAAAAATCTCCACACACCTCATCTACACCGTTTAGGCCCCTTACCCCCACGGCACCATACGGCTAATTGGAATAAAAGATCTCCGCCAAAGAGCCCCTCATAGGGAGTCCGTCAGGTATTGCAGCGCCGACCTGACGAGGAGCAAGGCCCTATGATGAAGCATGACACCCAGCCGGGTGTGTGAGGGCCCTAATTCCAACAGGAGGAACCCCCGTTCCTTCTGTATCTCATGACCAAATACACTCCTCTGTCCCCTACTATCAGTTAGGAACTGCATACCTTTTGTATTGATTATAGTTGGGGCACGTATGCTGGACCTTCTCAAAAAGCCCCCAGTCCCTTTTCTTTGATTTATCTTTTATCAATCCCTGATGAGTCATAGGGTTGTTTGAATATTTCAGGAAATGATGACCTAGCTATATCTATTTGTATTTGCATCTATGTAACTGCACACCTGTGATCTATAACAAAATATAGAGCAAATGTTGACGTAATGTTATGTCTGTTGTATAAAACGGGAAAAAAAATCAATAAAAAAGAAAAACCTAATGCTGATTACCTAAGAACTCCTCTGTACAATTTGACTCCTGAGACAATTGTTGGGATTACAACGGTGATTGAAACAATGATACAGCAAGGCATTTTGAAATAGAAAATGCGGAATCCATGAAACTCACCCGTCATGGGCTTGCAGAAGCCTAACGGTAAATACTGCATAGGTCGAGATCTGAGAAAGATGAATTACATTGTTGTTCCCTGTTGTCCTGTGGTACCGAATCCAGGTGTGATTCTATTAAAGATTCCATGTGAGGTTGAGTGGTTTACTATGATCGATTTATGCCAGGCATTTTTCTCTATCCCCTTGCATGAGGACAGACCGTACCTTTTCGCCTTCCGGTTCCAGAACCGTGTTGTGGCATAGTGCAGAGTCCCACAGGGGTATACAGAAAGTCTACTGATCTTTAATCAGATCCTTAAAAAGAAACGTGAGTCCCTAATGATACCCTATAATTCTGTTTTAGTGCAGTACATTGATGACCTGTTGGTCGCATCAAATACCTAGGAAACATGTAAACAAGAGACCATGACACTGTTGAAACACTTAGCTGAGAATGGACATAAAGTGTCCCGAGTAAGTTGCAGTATTATCAGAAAGAAGTTCTGTATCTCGTTATCACATTGAGAAGGGAGCGAGGGAGGTGTCGCAAGAGAGAATCTCATTGATTCTGCAAATGAATCCGTCAACCACTGAGAGAAGTCAGGATGTTTTTGGGAATGGTGGGCTCCTGTCGACTGTGGATACCCAAATTTTCCGTAGTGGCCAACCCTTTACAGAGGCTGACACACAAGGATGTGTCGGATCCAGTGTCATAGGATAACGACTGCTTGGTTGGCTTCATCTGTCATGCCCAGCACTGGCAATGCCTGATTATAACAAGGCTTTTGCATTCTTCTGAAGTGAGAGGGAGGGCGGCACTCTCTCAGTGCTTGCACAGATGCATGGAAATGCATGAAGACCTACCTGTGGTTTAGTTTCTGCTACTCTTGATTCTGTAGCCATAGGACTGCCTGGATGCCTTAAAGCTGTAGCAGCAGTAGGTTTCCGAATAGAACAATGTGAATGTATTGTCATGTCCCCTTACTGTTTTTGTTCCCCACTCTGTGCAGATTATGTTGACTCGTACACATACTCAACACCTGACCAACAGTCGATTCACCAAATATGAACAGATTATACTTGCTTCTGAGAATGAAAATCTCAAAAGATGTGCTACTTTGAATCCTGCTACACTGTTACCTTTACCTGAGAATGAAAATGATGAAGGAGAAGTAGCACATGACTGTCTCAATGTTAATGAACTATGCACCAAGCTGAGACCAGATACACAAGATGAGCCACTGACTGAGTCTGATCTCATACTGCTTGTTGATGGATCTTGCCTGAGAGACAATGGAGGAGCCCTAAGAGCTGCTTACGCAGTCTGTACAGTCATTGGAGTAGTGAAAGCCCTCTGGCTTCGAGGAGTGTCTTCTGCACAAGTGGCTGAATGGATCCCTTTTACTAGAGCTTGGTGTGTTTCTGAACAGCTGAAAGTGATGATTTGTAGTCATTCATGATTTCGGACAGTTATGGTCACAGAGGGTGATTCATGATGTCGTTAGGATCCCCAATAAGAAATGGCTCACATATCATGAGATTGATGGAAGCATTGCAATTGCCTACCAAAATTGCTTTGTTAAGTGTTTGACCCAAAGAAGTGGAGATGAATATGTGACAGTTGGCAACCGTTATGCTAATGAGATTGTGAAATGCTCATGGGGCCTGAACATTTAAAGGAGAATATGTAAATGAGTCTGAAGATGAGACCAATTACAACCTTTTGTTGACAACAGCTGGTACTTGGGAAGAGGTGAAAAGGTTGTAGGAGGAAGTGCAAGAGGCAGAACAGCAGAGTTGGGTCAGAGAATGTTGTGTCAAAAGAGAAGATGATATTTGGGTTTCAACAGATGGAAGACCTGTATTGCCAGATAGCATGCTGTCTCCAATGTCTAGACATTTTCAGGGTCCTACAAATGTTGGGAGGTATGCAATGGTCAGATTGTTTAGACAAAACTGATTTAACCCCCAATTCAGATTGATGGCTGAAGGATTGTGTCACTGATGCATTGTGTGCCAGCAGATGAACGTAGGAAAAATAACCACTGGGGTATCAAGCCAGATTGAAAGATCAGGAGGGCCATTCAACAGGATGCAGCTGGACTTCACTGAGAGGCCTGTGTGCAACGGGCTGAGATAAGTCATGGTGATTGTGTGTATCTTCTCGCATTGGGTTGAGGCATATCCAACCAGGAGAAATTATAGTCTCACAGTAGCTATATTGTTGTTGAGGAAACTGATACCTAGGTTAGGTTTCCTGACTTTGCTGGAGTCAGACCGAGGAACTCATTTCAATAATGAGGTCCTGAAAATATTGTATGCAGCATTACAAATAGAGCAAAAACTACATTGCAGTTACCGGTCTGAGGCTTCAGGCATAGTTGAGCAAGTGAATGGAATGTTGAAATCCAGGTTGGCCAAAGTGTGTGCTTCAATGTCTCTGAAATGGCCTGATGCTTTGCCCTTTATGTTAATGAGTCTTCACGGCATTCCTGGTCAGAGGACAGGACTGTCCCCACATGACATCATCATAGGTCGAGCAATGAGACTGCCAACATTGCCTGCAAATGAGCTTGTGAACATTACAGATGGCATGATTCTTGATTACTGCAAAGGACTGGCTGATGTAGTGCATTCTGTGTCTCACCAAGTTGGAGCTGCTACCACGGCACCACATCAGGAGTGTGCCATGACCTCAGCCCCGGTGACTGTGTCTTGCTGAGGAAAAAAGTTTTTAAAATGTGTCTGGAACCTCAATGGCGTGGACCGTTCTAAGTTATCCTTGTCACGAACACTGCTGTCAAGTGTGGAGTTCTCCCCATCTGGATTCGTGCTGCCCATACTCGCACTCACACTTGTGAAAACACCTCTCCCAGAAGTGCAGACTGCAACTGAAAGGCAGTGGGAAGAGGTTAAACAAGTTACAGAAAATCAGCGAGAACCTGAAACAGCAGTCCTGAGGGACGTTTTGAAGTTAAGATAGGAGGGTCTCAGCCTGTGGTGCTGACTAAGCCAGTGTCAGACCCTGACGAAGGGCCTAGTACTATGGCAAGCCGAGTGGAAGCTGGAAACAGTTGGCAGGAGAGAGAGAGAGAGAGAGAGAGAGAGAGAGAGAGAGAGAGAGAGAGAGAGAGAGAGAGAGAGAGAGAGAGAGAGAGAGAGAGACTAAGGGGTCGATTCCGATTCGGGCCGGAAAAAGCACCGACCGACACGGAGCCGGAAAAATTACCGACCGACACGTACCAGTGGCGCCCGACACGCCAAGTACGATGCAAGCCGCGATAAATCCGACCGACACGTTAGGAAACCAAGCCGACCGACCGAGCCGCTCGGAAAATAGCAATCCGGCTGGAAAAACACGCGAATCCAACCGACCGACACGCACCCGGAACAAATCCGACCGAATCGTACCCGCCAACTCCAAACCGCAAAGAACGATGCAAGGCGCGAAAAACACGACCGAGTCGGACGGAGGACAAGCCGTACGACCGACACGCATACAAAACCGAGCCGAAGCAACACAATACACCGCGACCGACGCGTACGCAGCATAGAAAACTGCACAAACAGAGCGTGAACGAAACGGAAAACACCGTACGAGACCAATGCAGGGTCCGACTCGGTCACAAGAACGTTTCCAACATACACAAACAGCACAAAGGAAAAATCAACCAAAAAAAGGCCAAACAAGCAATTACCAAGCCAATAAATACTGGGGGGGTGGGGACAGAGAACAAAGACACACCCACAACTCCACCTATATAAAGGACACAAATCACTACCATGAGCCTTTGCAAATGCCATTTCACTGCCAGCACCCAAGAGAAAGCAACCACACACCCACAGCTCATCCCTCACACAAGCCACACACCATCAACACACCAACAAATACCTACCTCACATACACCCAGCACAACACACACCCACACACCCTCACCTGCACACCAACACACACATCACCCACCATCACCACCCATCACCATGCCCCCCAAGAAGAATCCCAAGTTCCTAGATAGTGAATTGGAAGTCATGGTAGACGAGATCCTCAGGGTGGAGCCACAGCTGTTTGGCACTCTGGTCCAACAGACCCCCATGTCGCAGAAAACCAAGATGTGGGAGAGGATCATCAACAGGGTGAACGCCCAATCACCATGTCGGCGCACAAAGACGGACATCCAGAACAGGTGGTATGACGTGCGCAGGAGGGTACGGGACATGCTGAAGAAAGACTACATCAACAGCCAACACACCGGCAGTGGCCCTCCTGCCAAGCCAATATACCTCAGGCCCTGGGAGGAGAAGGTGCGGGCCATCCTTCCGCCAGTGAGCGTATATGGACTAGAGGACATCCCAGAGCCTGGTGAGTACACAACAAATGTACACAATAAACTGCCACAAAACACACACATCACTGTCAAGGGGAGAGTCAAACCATGCACTCATAGCAATTACACAGCAACTAGAACAGAATCATCCCAAAATGTGTATGTCAGTCAGATAAACACAACACATGCCATCAAAAAAGTCACATCCAACTGTGCCAACACATGTACAAACACAACCACAACTACAGCTAGGCAGTGGCACAAATAGAACTAACACACACATCCACACATGTAGCCACCACAACAACACCAACACACAGTGAAGACCACTCAAAGGAAGGAATTCTGTGTATGCTGGCCAAGTCAGTGTAGCCAATAGCATCATGGGAGTCGCAGTCACACATATTGCCCCCCCACAACTGTCCCATCAACACCTCCCTGAACCATGCTCACATCACAGGGAGTGGAGAAGGACTCACAAGATGGCTGACACTGGCTACTGCTGTGGGGAGCACAAGGCCCTGCTGCCAACTGTGCACCAACAAACAGCAGGACACCACTGACTGACATCCTGAGAGACAACTTACACTCCCTGCAATGCAAGCACGTTCCATGGTGGGATATCTGGCTGGCTGGGTGGGAAGGGGGACTTGCAGCACTGACTATAGTCACCAGCACCTCCCCTCACCCCCCCCAACACAAACTCCACAGTACCCACCTGGTAGAATGCAATGCCCTCCATCCTAACACAAGATCCCACAAAGCACCACCACCCTGGGTTATGTTGTGTGAAGCACAGGGACACTCTTGGGACTCTTAGCCAAACAACTGCCAGGACAACACTCCCAGCCATCCTGTCAGCACAGCCAGCCCACCCCACAGGGAAGCAGAGTCAAAAGGAAGGAAGCATGGGCATGCTGGGAAGGGGGTGGAGGCAATAGCATGATGGGAGTCGTAGTCACAGACATAGCTCACCCCCACAACTGTCCCATCAACACCACCCTGAACCATGCTCACATCACAGGGAGTGGAGAAGGACTCACAAGATGGCTGACACTGGCTACTGCTGTGGGGAGCACAAGGCCCTGCTGCCAACTGTGCACCAACAAACAGCAGGACACCACTGACTGACATCCTGAGAGACAACTTACACTCCCTGCAATGCAAGCACGTTCCATGGTGGGATATCTGGCTGGCTGGGTGGGAAGGGGGACTTGCAGCACTGACTATAGTCACCAGCACCTCCCCTCACCCCCCCCCCAACACAAACTCCACAGTACCCACCTGGTAGAATGCAATGCCCTCCATCCTAACACAAGATCCCACAAAGCACCACCACCCTGGGTTATGTTGTGTGAAGCACAGGGACACTCCTGGGACTCTTAGCCAAACAACTGCCAGGACAACACTCCCAGCCATCCTGTCAGCACAGCCAGCCCACCCCACAGGGAAGCAGAGTCAAAAGGAAGGAAGCATGGGCATGCTGGGAAGGGGGTGGAGGCAATAGCATGATGGGAGTCGTAGTCACAGCCCTACATCCCCCACCACATGGCCCAGCAAGCTCACACTCACGCATGCACATCCCACAGAGAGTGGAAAGGCCCATCAAAGATGTCTGACACTGTTGCTGTGTCGTGGGGAGCACAAGGGCATGCTGGGTACTGCACACCAACCAACAGCAGGACACCACTGTCAGCCATCTTGCCATTGCCCTCACACCCACACCCACTGAACTCCACACAAAAGCAAGTAAGTATGGGAATGCTGGCAAGTGGGGTGGAGGCAATGGCATGATGGGAGTCGTAGTCACAGACATTGCTCACCCTCACAACTGTCCCATCAACACCACCCTGAACCATGCTCACATCACAGGGAGTGGAGAAGGACTCACAAGATGGCTGACACTGGCTACTGCTGTGGGAAGCACAAGGCCCTGCTGCCAACTGTGCACCAACAAACAGCAGGACACCACTGACTGACATCCTGAGAGACAACTTACACTCCCTGCAATGCAAACACGTTCCATGGTGGGATATCTGGCTGGCTGGGTGGGAAGGGGGACTTGCAGCACTGACTATAGTCACCAGCACCTCCCCTCACCCCCCCCCAACACAAACTCCACAGTACCCACCTGGTAGAATGCAATGCCCTCCATCCTAACACAAGATCCCACAAAGCACCACCACCCTGGGTTATGTTGTGTGAAGCACAGGGACACTCCTGGGACTCTTAGCCAAACAACTGCCAGGACAACACTCCCAGCCATCCTGTCAGCACAGCCAGCCCACCCCACAGGGAAGCAGAGTCAAAAGGAAGGAAGCATGGGCATGCTGGGAAGGGGGTGGAGGCAATAGCATGATGGGAGTCGTAGTCACAGCCCTACATCCCCCACCACATGGCCCAGCAAGCTCACACTCACGCATGCACATCCCACAGAGAGTGGAAAGGCCCATCAAAGATGTCTGACACTGTTGCTGTGTCGTGGGGAGCACAAGGGCATGCTGGGTACTGCACACCAACCAACAGCAGGACACCACTGTCAGCCATCTTGCCATTGCCCTCACACCCACACCCACTGAACTCCACACAAAAGCAAGTAAGTATGGGAATGCTGGCAAGTGGGGTGGAGGCAATGGCATGATGGGAGTCGTAGTCACAGACATTGCTCACCCTCACAACTGTCCCATCAACACCACCCTGAACCATGCTCACATCACAGGGAGTGGAGAAGGACTCACAAGATGGCTGACACTGGCTACTGCTGTGGGGAGCACAAGGCCCTGCTGCCAACTGTGCACCAACAAACAGCAGGACACCACTGACTGACATCCTGAGAGACAACTTACACTCCCTGCAATGCAAGCACGTTCCATGGTGGGATAACTGACTGGCTGGGTGGGTGGGTGGGAAGGAGGTCTGGCTGTCAACCAAACACAATCAATGCAGACCATGTTCACACCCCAGAGAATACATAGAAATGCCCAAATAATGCAGGACAATGTGCCACACCAATATCAACCCCTGACTGTGACGACTTAGGACAATACAATGTACAGGCCCGCACCCCGAGGCACAGTCACAACTGTCAGGTGTGTCAACCACTGATGCCTGCAGAAACATGACATACATTGTTTGTGTCTCCCAAAAACAGGTGATGATAGGGACACAGCAGCAGACGCTGAGGAGTCCCAGTCTCAGGCTCAAGAGGATGCCGAGCTCACTGGCGTCGTACAGCCTCTGTCCTCCTCGGACGATGAACAACCTGGCACATCCGGTGCAAGTCAACATGCTGCACCAGCAGGACCACCAGCTGCAGCACCAGCAGGTCCACCAGCTGCACCCCCTGCACCCACCCCTCCAACGACTGTCACCACGAATACCATCCCTCCGACATGGACGGAATAAGGAGCAACACCAGCGCAGTGACCCTGGACCAACCTGGGGCCATGGACACCACCACCACCACCAACCCCCAAGGTGGACCAGGGTTATCTGTGCGTGCAACTGCACACACTGCACATGTCAGCAGGGGTGGTGGGAGGGGTGGGAGACAGAGGTCGCTGCTTGCAGACGTTGCTGGTGTGCATGAAGACCCACAACTGGTACGCATAGCTGATGCGTACCAGTCCAGCACCGGAGAGCTCAGCCAGGTAGTGGGGCTCCTCAGAGACATCAAACAGCAGCAGGCTGCCCATCATGCCCGCTTGGACTCCCACATGTCCCACGTGGAGTCACACATGTCACGTGTGGACTCCCACATGTCCCGCGTGGAGTCCAAGTGGGATGTACTACATGAGATGACGGCGGTGCACAGGGACATTTTACAATGCCTCCGCCAGATGAACAGCAACCAGTCCACACCTCCCTGTGTGCCAACAACATCTGGTACCGAACAAACTGCAACTGCCACAGGGAGGGAGGAGGACTCTGGCGGAGAGTCCCCTGCACCGCAGCAGCCTGCACTTGAGGGCCCCCCCCAAGAAGAGGGGTCGTCCGAGGAGGGAAAAGTGAGAGGCTGATGGCCAAGCGCAACTCCCAGGAAGCCTGAACCTGTTCTGGATTTTCGCCTTTGTGCACAGACTGTTCACCCTGTTGATGGCAACACTACTCCCACACATTGCATGGGGAGTACAAGTTGGAACAATGTGTCAGACAACTGTGGCCCCGATACTGGGGATTCTGTCTACCTGGACTTTCAATTCACCTAGGAACTTCGGATTGCAAGATTCATGTACAGCACAACCCATCCTATGCACTATTAACACAGATGTATCACAATAAACACACTAATACACCATACTTGCCTCTGTCGTGATTCCAACGTGGGTGCTGTTATGGGGATGATGAACTGCAAAATTACACTGTGTATGCGAACTGCAACAGCAAGGACAACACAGGCATGTGAGTACAGGCAACGTGACACATATGAGGGAGACACACCACCAGGGGTACACAACACATACACACCTAGGCCATCTGACTCATTGCCTACACTGATGTTGCCAGGGA
Source organism: Calotriton arnoldi (assembly GCA_963921515.1). Lineage (NCBI taxonomy): Eukaryota > Metazoa > Chordata > Amphibia > Caudata > Salamandridae > Calotriton > Calotriton arnoldi. The sequence continues at coordinate 1,013,606 of CAWUFW010000732.1, forward strand.
AGACGGTGCAATGCACAGACACCACACCCATTCCCAGTTGTAGTCAAGTAGCCCACAGGTGCAGTAAGCAAATGGCAGTCAAATGTGTGACCACAGACAACGCACATCACTAAGTGAAGCACAGGTTTATTACACAGTAGCAACATGCCGTAACCACTACAGATGCAAGGTAACCCCACCTGGTAGCGGGCACACAGTCAACAACTGTAGACGGAAGGAAGTCCATGGGTGTGGCGCACATCACCTGTAGGGACACAACAGCTACCAGCCTGGATGTGCAATCACGTCGTCGGTGGACACAGTTGACCAAACGAATCTGAAAGTACCCTGTGAAGGACAGAAATGACACACAGTCAAAAGCAATGCAGTACAGGACAGATCAGCAAAACTCATGCACAATACATGTTACAAGATACCCACCCAGAACCAAGTTAGCATGTCAACACTGTTGGGGAGTACAGCCCACCTGTCACCACACATCGCAACACACATCCTGTCAAGTAGCCCATGGACACACTCCAACAGCACCAGAGCACCACCCACACATCATGCCAACTCACATCATTCACATGACACCTCAGGATACTCACATTCAGCTAAAGAAGTTGGTGATGAGCTGTGTGCGGACATCACCATCACCATCATCATCATCATCATCGTCACTGGCATCGTGGTCCAGGCCAGGATCCTCCACAGGTGGCGGATGTTGGTCATCGTCATCCTGGATGAGAGGCAACTCCTTCCGCACTGCCAGGTTGTGTAGCATGCAGCAGACGATGATAATCTTGCACATTTTCGCAGGGGCATATGGGAGGGACCCTCCGGTCTTGTCCAGGCAGCGGAAGCGGCTCTTCAGGAGACCAAAGGTCCGCTCAATCACTCTCCTGGTCCGACCATGTGCCTCATTGTAGCGCATCTGGGCAGGTGTCACAGGGTTCCTGAGGGGTGTCAGCAACCACGGCATGTTGGGGTATCCCGAGTCACCTACGGACAGACAAGTGCACATCAGCTGACTTGGAAAAGTGGGCGGATTACTACAGATCAGATCACACACAATGGCACAAAGTCAGTACACACCGACAAGCCAGGCACGCTGGTTCTGCATCTGTGCCATCATCCTGGGGATGCGACTACTCCTCATCACAAAGGCATCGTGTGCTGAACCAGGGAAACGGGCACACACGTGTGTGATGGTCATGTCTGCAAGACACACCACCAGTGCATTGACCGAGTGGTAGTGCTTGCGGTTCCTGTAGGCCTGCTCCTGGGCCTGTGGTGGTACCAAAGCCACATGTGTCCCATCAATGGAGCCAATGACATGCGGCATCCTCCCCAGGGCATAAAAGTCACTCTTCACGTCAGTGAGTCGTCGCAGTCTAGGGAAATAGATGTACCGGTTCAGGAAGAGCAACATTGCCGCCAAAACATCGCGGAGCACACGGCTGAACATGGTCTGTGACATCCCACCAGCAGACGCCACAGTATGTTGGAAGGTACCGGTGGCAAAGAAGTGTAGGGCTGCCATCACCTTCACCTTGGGGGTCAGCGCTGTAGGATACGGCCGGCCAGGCTGCAAATGTGGGGACAACTGCACTGCCAAATCCTCAATCAGCTGCCTGGTGAAGCGGTACCGTCGGATGCTGTCCCGTTCCACCATCGTTGCCAGGTCTGGGAATGGCCGATGGACAGCAGGAGCCCTGCAGTGCAGAGGAGAAGTAAGCAAGATCGTCAGTCACCCCACATATGCGGCATTGAACACACTCAAGATCCCAACATACATCATCATGAGGCACAACTACATGAAGTGTGCAGTACCGGAACGACATGTATGGTACATACATGGCCAACATCTGTCAACACGGTCCTACAGGTGGCATCAATTTGTCCCAGGTTGGCCCATTGGATATCATGATGCTGTGTCACAGTCACCCCCCACAGTGACATGTGAGGACAGATGTGCCCCAGGCACCACAGCTCAACAACAGGCACATTCCCAGGGACCCTGTAATGCCACATGGACACTGGCATCACCTGGAGTATCATGTGTACACCACAGCAAAACAAACATGACCCCCACAGGTAGTGGCCACACTTGCCATGGCAGGACAGCCATGGACGTCTGTGACACACACGCACAACATCAGAGTCCATGCACACACAACGTGGATGTGGAGACTGTCTCCCATTGTGCACATGAAATCAGAGACATTGTAAACACTACATGCACAAAGACTGTGGAGGGCCATCACTATTGTGCCACTGGGACACCCTGGCTCAAACATACCGTCCCACATGGGACTCACGGGGTATGTGACATGACATACACAAACACCACTGTGAAATGTGACCATGACACATGCACAGATATGAACAGTTGCACATCACAGTGGTCACGTACACGTAACACCCAGGATCCTGTCCCCATGAACACGTGCACAGCCTGGGGGTGGCTGCCCACAGGTGACACCCACAGGACAACATGTACACCAACATACACACAATAGGAAATGCAGCCTTACATGCCTTATGATAAGGTTTGGACAGGCTGTCGTGATGTAGGTGTGCCCCTCACTCCCTGGGAGCTATCTGTGGCTGGCATATGTCCATCTGAGACAGGCATGCTGACCTATGCCAGTCACATATACAGTGATGCGTTGAACCGCAATGGACCGATCGGTGCCTCCGGCCGGCCCATTGCTTTCAATGTGTGCGGGTACGCGTTGTACCCCTGTGCGCGTTGAACTGCAATGGACCGATCGGTGCCTCCGGCCGGCCCATTGCATTCAATGTGTGCGGGTACGCGTTGTACCCCTGTGCGCGTTGAACTGCAATGGACCGATCGGTGCCTCCGGCCGGCCCATTGCTTTCAATGTGTGCGGGTACGCGTTGTACCCCTGTGCGCGTTGAACTGCAATGGACCGATCGGTGCCTCCGGCCGGCCCATTGCTTTCAATGTGTGCGGGTACGCGTTGTACCCCTGTGCACGTTGAACTGCAATGGACCGATCGGTGCCTCCGGCCGGCCCATTGCTTTCAATGTGTGCGGGTACGCGTTGTACCCCTGTGCGCGTTGAACTGCAATGGACCGATCGGTGCCTCCGGCCGGCCCATTGCTTTCAATGTGTGCGGGCACGCGTTGTACCCCTGTGCGCGTTGAACTGCAATGGACCGATCGGTGCCTCCGGCCGGCCCATTGCTTTCAATCTGTGCGGGTACGCGTTGTACCCCTGTGCGCGTTGAACTGCAATGGACCGATCGGTGCCTCCGGTCGGCCCATTGCATTCAATGTGTGCGGGTACGCGTTGTACCCCTGTGCGCGTTGTACCGCAATGGACCGATCGGTGCGCACCCATTGACAATGGGCTTGCCTGGCAACGGACGCGTTTTCGAATTTCGAACGAGTCGGTTGCTGGAAAATCAGTTGGTCACCCACAACAATGTTGCAAAATCATGTATGTCATGAAGTTGAAGTTTTGAAGGATGCTGTGGGCGTGTTTTGGTGCTGCTATTCCATGGATTGGCCAGATTCAGAAGATGCAAACGACTTGGACCTATCACTTTGGACACAAGGGACAGTATCTGCCTCTCCAGCACATATATATTGCTGCCTGTTCCCCTGAGAGCCCACTTGCCTGCACTACATGCTCCAGGACGACATCTGCCACTGCACTGCTGCTGTCTCTGCCCCTCTGGACCCTGCAATGGCACGTACTGTGGAGAGAGCCCCAGCCTTCAGCCTTGAGGAGAACCAGGCCCTGCTGGACAGCCTACTTCCACAGTACAGCAAGCTGTATGGGACACCAGGGGAGCAGGTGAGTGTTCTGTGCACTGCCTTTCTGAATGTGCATTTTGTCTGACTAGCAAGGCTGAGAGTCAGCACGCCACTGGCTAGCAGGCTCACTGAGTAGTTGTCACCCCCCATAGTGTGTGGTGACTTGCACTGGACAGGTATGGTGCAGTGACAGTGCTTCTGAACAGGGTTTTACTCCCCATGCAATGATACCATGTAGTGACTTCTGGAAAACTGTCCATGGGCAGCCGTGCACTGCCTGTGTACACCATGTGCCCCTGTGATTGCGACATGTATATGCAACTGTGTCATGCACGGATATGTTGCATGTGTAGTAATGGCCTTATCACTTTGTCATCCTGACAGGCTTCTGCCCATCGGAAGCATGAGATATGGAAGGACATCGTCCGGGCTGTCCGGTCCGTGGGGGTCTACAAGCGCCGGATCCGCAACTGCCAAAAGAGGTGGCAGGACCTTCGGGGCTGGACCCGGAGGATTGCACGGGTCCAGCTGAAGCTGTCGCCTCCTCGCAGGAGGGGCGGAACACGGACCCTGACCCCCCACATGCTCAGGATCCTGGCGGTGGTCTTTCCAGACCTGGATGGGCAGCTGAAGGCCAGAGAGCAGCAAGGAGGGGGTGAGTCAAAGACTGCACTGTGTACTCTGTCTAACATGCTATGTGCCCTCCTCGGGCCTGGTTAAACTGCCACAGTACAGCAGTCATGTTGTCCAGGAGCCATGTCCCTCTATTGTGCACTGCCCACTCCTCATCTGATACCCAGGTGTGGCCCTTACATGCAGGGAATTCTGTCACTTAGGACTGTGTCCTTGCAGTTTGCTTGACTCAAGGTGGGAGACAGCATCTGTTTCCCTGACTCTGTGGTGGGCATCATGGGTGGGTCCATTGCTTACACAATGCCTGTATTCTGACATGTATTCAGCGTGTTACTTTGATCTGTGGTCCAATTGCTGAGCTGATCCACCACATGTGGCTGGGGTATCTGGCACACACCCATGCTGCGGGTGGGAACAATGTTTGGGCCCCAGGAGTATGTATATGACGTGTGTCACACATACTTAGCCAGCTGCCTACAGTCCAGGGCTCATCCCTCATTCATGTGGGGCTGGACAGTCATGCCTACTCCAGGCCATACAATACACTCTGTACTCCCACTCCCGTGTATCAGCGGACACATTGTGCACAGTGATTTGACCCCTCAGGTGTCTGCCTCTGTGTCAGTGTGCTGTAGATTAGTCGCCAGGACTGCTGTGGAGTTTCTTGGTAGGGGCTCAGCATGCCACTGGAGATGTGACCATAGGAGACGATACTTGTGTGACACATAGGTGTCTGATCAGCTGCCCATGCAGACTGGGGCATGTAAATGTGAAGTTCAGGCAGCTGTTCCCCATGCACAGCAGAGTGTGAGGGGCTCAGGTTCAGAGGGTAGTGTCACAGGTCTCCCATATGTCCAATAGGTATGACCTGGACAGATGAGGGTTAAGAGGATGTGTTGTGGGGGGATGTACATGTGCACTTGTGCAGCTCCAGGACTTGCATTCCCCATGACCTACTATTGTGACACAGTGCAGAGTGTTGTTGTCTGGCTGCAAAGCCATACATCACTGAGACAGTGATGTATGACTTTGCAGTCTTGCCTCCGCCATGGCATGTGTCTACTGATTGGTGAGCCTGCAGGGGAGTGACATGTGCTACATGCACACCATAGTGGCGCTGGCTATCAGGACATGGGTGCATCATGGTGTCTGTCGCTGGTATGCATCACATGCATTTCCTATTTGACTCTGGGCATCCCTTTCATCCGGAAACCTGTACTGACTCAGTGGCAAGAGCTGTGATGTGTCCACACCGTGTCCTCTGCACTGTCCAACTACTGTGTACTTGGTGCATGTGTCAACACTGGGGTGTTGCAATCCAACAGACACCAGACAGATGGGTGCAAGGCCATGTGGGATGTGAGTGCCATGCTTGGCATCAGACTGACAATTGACTTCTCCTGTTCAGTTAGGGCACTTTTAGCAATGTACAACTGATGATGCCAGGGCTTGCTCTGTGATGTGCTGTGCTCACAGTGGTGTGTGCGTTATGTGCAGGTGACTGATGTCTGTCTGTATCCCCATTGTTTGCAGATACATCCACGGCCACGGAAGGGGACAGCTCCACGGACCAGGAGGAGCCGGAGAGCCAGACTGGGTCAGCAGCCGAGGAGTGGTCGGAGGGACCCAGTGGCACGGAGGGCGAGGGGAGCCACACCGAGGAGTCCTCAGCAGCATCCACCTCAGCTGAGGACCAGAGCAACTCGGAGGATGACTCCCTTGTGGAGGCGGGTGTCAGCAGCCACCACACCCCAGCTAGTGTTGCTGTCCCCGCCACCACCAGCACCACCACCGCCCTCCCATCGGCTCCCATTCCCCAGGTCCGTGGAGGCTCCCATGTCCGGGAGCGTGTTTCCTTTGGGCCAGGCACCGCACCCCCTGCCCCTGTGTCCCCTGCTGCCCTGAGTGAGGAGTCTGTGTACCTCCTTCGCCAGCTCCATGTAGGGCAGACAGCCATGCTGAGTGTCCTCCATGCGCACACCGCGCTGTTGACTCAGCTTGTGTCGTTCATGGAGGGCATCTCATCGGTCATGTCTGACCTACAGAGGGGCAATAGGTCCATGGACTCCTCCCTGACGGCAGCAGTGTCCCTCCTCAAACGGTCCCTCACCCCTCCTGCCTCTGCTCCATCCACACTCCCCAGCACCTTACCCGTCCCAAGCACACACACACCGGCACAGGCACACACCAGCACACACACATCCAGCACACTGACACACACGCCAATGACAAAACGCACACGCACGCACATTCAGGGGACTGAAGCCAGACTCACAGGGGATGGGGCCCTGGAACACACACACGCATCCACATGCACTGCGCAGTCCTCAGTTCCCTCTCCCTCCAAAGCACCCTCCCTTGCCTCACATGCAACCCCAAAGTCACAGCAGCTCTTCCTCTGTGACCTCGGCCTCTTCCCCACCGATGAAGCTGCTCCAGCATCCCGGGGGAAAAGGAAGCCCACCCACACGGAGCAGAGTGCCCCTCGCCCCCGGACACCCTCCCCCAGGCGCAGACGGACTGAGGCCCCCACCCGCAAGTCCCCCCGGAGTGGTAAGAGCAAGACCCCGCCACCGCCCTGCAGCTCAGGCACAAGGTCTCCGTCCTCCATCCCTCAGGCCCCCACTGCACAGGTGCCCCCACCACACCCTGCCCCAGGTTCCCCCACCCACAGATATACCATCCCCAAGAAGATCCGGCCTTCTCCCCCTGCCACTTGCTCTCCCAGCACCACACCCCCCGCTGCGCTTGTCTGTGCCACTGATGTGGTGAGGGTGTCCTCCCCCTCTGTCCAACCCACCTTGCCTGTTCCCCATTCTCCTCCCCTGGAGGTAGGCACTGCAGTGGAGTCCACTACCGCCCTGTCTGACTTGGGCACTGCAGTGGCGGACCTGTCCACCCCATCTGCAGGGTCCACTGCAGTTGTGCCGGCACCCACGACATCTGAGTCATGCCCCCAGTTGTGCCGGCACACACCATGTCAGACACCTCCACTGCAGTTGTCAGTGGCTCTCCAGCACCCACCACCCCTTCCCTGACTCCCCCTGGTGAGCCCTGATCCTGTCCCTGCGGTGCCTGGCCTGCCCCCCGGTTGCCCCTCCTAGTGGATTGTCCCTGGTTTTGTGCAGGCATGCGTAGGGTGACATCTGCCAGTGTCACCCTGTTTGAACTTTGACAATGGACTGGCCATTGGCCTTTGCTCTAATTTCTTCTGGACGTCGTTATCAAACAACACATATGCTGAATAAAGCAACTTTCTTTTCTCTAGTGCTCATGTTTCAGATGTACATGTTGTTGGTGCAGCTAACCATGCCCTTGCTGCAGTGATGGTGATATCTGGTATCATGATTATGAAGTGTTACTGTGCAGGAACCCATGTGGTCCAGGGGGAATGTGTCCTATCATGTGGTGTATCCATGTCATCAATAGCAGCATCTGAGGGTGTCATGTGTTCAGTATTTGGCAATGGGTTTCCTACTTACATTGGCAATTTCATATCTGTGGCTTCCACCCCTGCACATCTGTTGTGCCTGCCATCGTTGCATTTGTCTACTTCCCTGACCGTGTTGCCATCTCCAGTGGACATGCAGGTTTGGGCATCAATGCGGAGGGACTCATCCGTGTAGTCAGTGCAACATTGCTATACAAGTGTGTTGGATCTGTGCTGATGATTCCGTTGGCACATCCATGACCAGGCTGATGTGATGGGAGCCCTCATTTGGTGCTAATTGTTGATTGTGTGACCAAGTGCTCAGCTGACATGATGGGGCCCTACTGAGGCAACATATGGCACAGCTTTCCTCACACAGGAGTGGAGTCCCCTCATGGCAGTGTGTACACGTGTGACATTGCCTGCGCCCAAGGTGTGTGTTGTATGTGCATGTCTGTGTGTTCACTTTCATTCATCTGCGCATGCTGTGATCCCTAGTGTTGTACCTGTTTGTGATGCTTGCTGACTTGAGCTATGTTCCCCCAAAGTCTTCTCCCTGTGTTCTCTGTGATGTGGGTGCATGGCACATTACTGGTCATCAGGGTGTCACCCATAGGTGTGTTTGCTGTCAGGGCTGAGTTTGTGTGCAGACGCAGATGGGTCACAGTCAGGTTTCCCCTTGGCACTTGTTGTTTGCCCCTGTCATGTGATTTCCAGTTTGTGTTATCTTTCAGTGATTGTGACACGTTGTGTGTGTGACTGATGGCACTCCTCAGGGTCCGGGCTGCAATGTTGGTTGTTGTCTATGTGTGTTCTTTGTGGGTGACCTTGGCTTCTTCATTGGTGTGTGACTGTGGCTGGGATCCCATTGGTCGGTGTGGTATTGCCGTCATGTCCATGTACAGCGTAGTGTGCAGTGTGTCAGACATTCAGGAGTCTTGTTGAGTGTCCATGTGTGATGTGTTTCTACACCTTGGTTCCCACCCACCACCCTGGAATAGTCATGGGTGCATGTGCAATGTCACCAGTGCATGTGTACTTCACTGCTGCACATTGTTGGAGGTCGAGGGGTGTGGTGTTGAGTGTGTGCAGATGAGAGTTGTTGCCCGGCTAGGCCCCTGCCTCCATGTTGGCCTTGGCTTACTGGCCATGCTGATTGATTTGTGCTTGTGTAGGTGTGATGGTAGTTTGTTGCTCAGGACACCTGACTGTGGTTCACAGTGTGAACGACATTTAGCTTTGTCATCACAGTGGTATTTTTATTCAGCCCAGGGTCACCACATTGTGGGGGCCCTGGGGGTGGTGCTGTGGTGTGTCTGTGACTTGCTGTGTCAGTTGTTGTTCCTACGTGCCTGTGTGACATGTGTGTTTTGTGCTCCCTCTCACCTGACAATGCCTGCTTGCCCACATAGGGGATTTGGATCCATGAGTTACCTTAGTGTGGCAGTGTATGCACATCTGTATGATTGGTATTCAGCTCTCCTCATGTGTTGTGTGGTTGCCTGGGGACACTGGCACCCCCACCCCTCACCTGCTGTGTATGATGACAGTGTTGGTCTGCCTGTTTGTGTTTGTGCATCTGCACCACTGCATTGGCATATCTTGGGTGTGCCATTGGCTGTATGTTGTTTGGTGTGTTTCCCCTGCTGTCCCTGGGACTCCTAGGTCATCGGTCAGCACAGTGATCATGGTTTGTGTGTCCCATTGCTGCCATGGTATGGTATCTGTTCACCTCACATCTGCTGTCTCCACAGGGTATCTGCATTTGTGTGCCCATTGGTGCAAATATGTGGTTCTGCATTCTGATGGTCACTTCTGTCATTGTGTCATTGATGACTGTTGACGGTCTCAGCCCCCATGGGTGTTGTTTGTCTGCACATGGCCAAAGGAATGTTTCATTTGCACTGCAGTATTTGGCTCCCCCAATTTATGTTGCAATGGGACACATACACTACTTTGCCACAGATGAGTTTTTGGTTCTGTGACCAGGAATGATCCATGCAGTTTGGCAGTTGCAGCTCTTTCTTTGTCAACAATTACCTTTTGGTCACTGTGATGATGAGGGTGTAGACCCCATTGCCACAATGGTCAAAATGTGCTTCAGCTATGGACCCCACACTTGCCTTTTGGTCACTGTGATGATGGGGGTTTAGACCCCATTGCCACAATGGTCAAAATGTGCTTCAGCTATGGACCCCACACTTGCCTTTTGGTCACTGTGATGATGGGGGTTTAGACCCCATTGCCACAATGGTCAAAATGTGCTTCAGCTATGGACCCCACACTTACCTTTTGGTCACTGTGATGATGGGGGTTTAGGCCCCATTGCCACAATGGTCATGGGCTGCTTGCATTGTGGGTGCCACACACATATATGTGTGGCACATGTGCTAGGGGGTCACATTGTATGTTGAAAGTCATGTTCGGTGTTGTAGGCATTTGACACAGCCTACACACGCTTGTCATGGTGGTGGGGGGATGTCTTAATCTTGCATTCCCTAGGTTGTGGTGTGCTTGTTGTGTCATGCATTGTCCATCCTATGAGTGGGGGTGGTAGTAGTGGTAGGCATCCAGCCCCCCTGGGTGAGGGTGGTAGTAGTGGTAGGCATCCTGCCCCCTGGCTAAGGGTGGTAGTAGTGGTAGGCATCCTGCCCCCCGTGGGTGAGGGTGGTAGTAGTGGTGGGCATCCTGCCCCCTGGCTAAGGGTGGTAGTAGTGGTGGGCATCCTGCCCCCTGGCTAAGGGTGGTAGTAGTGGTAGGCATCCTGCCCCCTGGCTAAGGGTGGTAGTAGTGGTAGGCATCCTGCCCCCGTGGGTGAGGGTGGTAGTAGTGGTGGGCATCCAGCCCCCTGGCTAAGGGTGGTAGTAGTGGTAGGCATCCTGCCCCCGTGGGTGAGGGTGGTAGTAGTGGTGGGCATCCTGCCCCCCTGGCTAAGGGTGGTAGTAGTGGTAGGCATCCTGCCCCCTGGGTGAGGGTGGTAGTGGTGGTAGGCATCCTGCCCCCCGTGGGTGAGGGTGGTAGTAGTGGTGGGCATCCTGCCCCCTGGCTAAGGGTGGTAGTAGTGGTAGGCATCCTGCCCCCCTGGGTGAGGGTGGTAGTAGTGGTAGGCATCCTGCCCCCGTGGGTGTAGTGGTAGGCATCCTGCCCCCCTGGGTGAGGGTGGTAGTAGTGGTAGGCATCCTGCCCCCCGTGGGTGAGGGTGGTAGTAGTGGTGGGCATCCTGCCCCCTGGCTAAGGGTGGTAGTAGTGGTAGGCATCCTGCCCCCGTGGGTGAGGGTGGTAGTAGTGGTGGGCATCCTGCCCCCTGGCTAAGGGTGGTAGTAGTGGTAGGCATCCTGCCCCCTGGCTAAGGGTGGTAGTAGTGGTAGGCATCCTGCCCCCGTGGGTGAGGGTGGTAGTAGTGGTGGGCATCCAGCCCCCCTGGCTAAGGGTGGTAGTAGTGGTAGGCATCCTGCCCCCCTGGGTGAGGGTGGTAGTAGTGGTAGGCATCCTGCCCCCGTGGGTGAGGGTGGTAGTAGTGGTGGGCATCCTGCCCCCTGGCTAAGGGTGGTAGTAGTGGTAGGCATCCTGCCCCCCTGGGTGAGGGTGGTAGTAGTGGTAGGCATCCTGCCCCCCGTGGGTGAGGGTGGTAGTAGTGGTGGGCATCCTGCCCCCTGGCTAAGGGTGGTAGTAGTGGTGGGCATCCTGCCCCCTGGCTAAGGGTGGTAGTAGTGGTAGGCATCCTGCCCCCCGTGGGTGAGGGTGGTAGTAGTGGTGGGCATCCTGCCCCCTGGCTAAGGGTGGTAGTAGTGGTAGGCATCCTGCCCCCTGGTAAGGGTGGTAGTAGTGGTAGGCATCCAGCCCCCCTGGGTTGGGGTGGTGGCGCGCATTCAGGCCCCTGTGTGCATATGTGGCATTGGTGATGGGCATCCCGCCCCTATGGTGCTGCTGTTGCTGGTGTAAGTATATTCAGATTCCCCGTGTATGTGTGTGATGTGTCGTGTACGTGTTGTATGTGTTTTGTGGTTGGTGTCTGACTTACCTTCTGCGCCGTACGCGTCCGTGCCTGTTCCGGTAGTAGATGTAGAATATTGGTATGATCGGGACGAAGGGATTCATGGTTGGTTCGTGTTGTTCGTCCTTCTCGTTGCTTCGCGTCGTCCTCGTCGCTTCGCTTCGTCCTCGCCGCTCGCGTCGTCCTCGTCGGTGCCGTGTTCGTCTCGTAGCCGTGGATCGTGTTGTGGCGCGATTCGGAGCTTATGTGCGCCTCTCCCGGATGCTTTGACGTGCCGTGCGTAGCGACGGGTTCGGCGCGTACGGGAAGCGCATCGTACTTGTCCGGCCGGACGGGGCTGCATTTTCCCTTCCGTGCGACTCGATTCGGCGTTTCCGGATTCGCCTCGGTCGGAGAACAGGACCTGGTTTGGGTGAGTACGGCTCGGCCGGAATTTTTGCTGTTGTGCGCATCGTACTTGCTCGTTCGGTGTGCTGTACGGATCGGTCGGGAAACTGGCTTTCGCATGGCTTTTTTCCCGACCGAATGGTATTGGGTGCGCCTCCGACCGAGATCGGAATCGGCCCCTAAGTCTGCATGCAGAGTGTGAGCCCCACACTAACCCAGAGGATACTGAGGATTCTGGACAGAGTGAAGTGAAGATGAACGATTGTACTCAGAAGATCAAAAAGAGCAAGAGCACCCTGTCGGAGGTACTCATCCCCTGAATGGACAAACTTTGCCGCAAATGACAGCGAGGGGTTATTTTGGGATTTAGAGGATAATGGTGCAATTCCAATTGAACCTCCGTGAACTAAAGCTTGTGACCGAACTGCGTATAGAATTTGCTTTGCCATTGAATTGACTGGCACGATTTGCCACTGGCATTATCTCTAAACTGCATTGCGATTTGTGCTATTATTAGAGACAACTGAATGGACTTTGAGAATGAAAAAGGTTCCCTAGGCCCGAGGCTGCAGAAAGAACATAGGGGTGTCATTTAGAAAAAGATGGAGAAGGGTTAGGGAAGGATCACGAAGACTTTGTAAATAATTTCATCATACTATTTATGGACTTTCTTTTGCCATCTGCACAACTAGAAACATATCAAAGAACTCAGCTTGCTGCTAAGTTCTTATTCAATGGTCTGATTCTTTTAAAGTTATGGAAACTAGTCACACTGATAGGCGTAGGCTTATATTAGCAGGTGTAACTGGAGGACTAATTGTGGTGCTTTTAGTATTATTTTCACCTACACTTCCCCATTCAGTTGAGATTAGATCTAGGACTAACCCTAGAACCCCAATCCCTACTGACAGTAGTTTGCATACATTTGAATTCAAGGCATTGCATGTAGATTCCTCAAGAGGAGACTTCTTCTCAAACGCTTCTTTTAAGTTGCTTTATGAATACATTGACACTATGGATGCTAAGGACTGCTACGTCTGTAAGCAGTTACCTGCATCAGCTGCAGAAGGCATCACTTACCACCATATTCCTCTTACATATGGTATTACAAGTAGCCTTTTAATGAGTCTTTTATAAGGAAAAGGAAATTTTCAGTATTAAGTCTTGAATTATGTTTTAGTGCTCTCTGAAGACCTTTTGTTTGAGCATTTGAATCGCCACTCGAAGGCTAAAGAGATGGAAACAGCTGAGAGTTTCTTTAAACTCATTTTAACATTAGATACTACTTATGCTCATAGGCACAATTTGACTTGTTCCTACACAAATTTTGAAAAAAAATTCTAGATTCTGTAGAAGACAGGAGGAGAGCAATGGATGCCCGCAGGAAAACAGGGTGGGATCAAAGACATAGAAGTCAAAGGGCTAAAGATGAATGAAAGCACCAAGAGTCAGGAGATAGGCCTGCACCAAGTTTAGATTAAAACATAAGGGAAAGTTATGTATACATAGACTCAAATCTGCAATTCACACTACAAAATATGGGAAGGAGTAAATGTCATCACATTTTTTAATGCAAAGGGAATTGGCCTTTATTCATGGGAGGACAAGATCCTGTTATTCCCAGAGTTTATTATGTTTGTAGGGATCAGGCAAATTTCAACTTTGCCCCGAGGTCGGTATGGCACTTGTTACGTGGCAATAGACTTACCAAAGATTTCTCATGTAGAACACTTAAATGATCCTGTATGGGGACCATGTGTTAGGACCAAAAGAAGCAGTAGCGGTGCTGAAATAGTTGGAGATATATTTGGTGCATTGATTCCTTCTGCAGGAGTAGTTTTGCATGATCTCAAAATTAGAAAGTTGTCTACTATAGTTGATAAGTTAACTACTAGTGCTTCAAGTATATTGTTAGCTGTGGACACTGAAATAAAAGCTATAAGGTCCATGGTAATGCAGAATCATTTTGCGTTAGACATCCTTCTCGCGAAGGAGGGCGGAGTCTGCAAAATGCTGAAGGTTCAGCAATGCTGTACCTATATACCCAATAAGAGTGCGGAGGTGAAGAGATACATTAAAACTCTGCAGACTTAAAGGGAAATTTAAAAGAGCTAGAAGCCACAGTCACGTGGGAAACAATTGGAAATAAATTTGCTGCAGTAGGCAATTGGTTTAGAAATCTTGGAAGTGGAATATTTGGCTTCATTTTCAGAACCCTTGTGATAATTGCCCTTTTGTGCAATCGGTCTGTTTGTAATCTTTAAGGGGTACCAGAGTATAACAGCGCGAAAGGAAAAGAGCAGGAAGGAAGGGGAAAAAGTAGAAAAAGAAAGGATGCCTTAACTTCATTAACGTGTGGGAAATATTTAAAAGTATTAATGAAATGTATTCACTGTAGAGACGAGACATTTATATATGTGTGCAGTAATGTTCAGTTTAAACATGAAAGCATTTTATTGTTTATTCACGTTTTACACTTACACTTCAAGTTATATTTGCATATGTAAACATGTTCTATTTTGCTCGAAAAACTTTGAAAATTTAACTTAAAAGTAAGAACCAGAGTTGTTGATTTTAATAAGTGAAAAGTATTGATTACATGTTTTTAACAAAAAAATGTGATTAGGCCCTGATGAAGTCCCTATAAGGGTTGAAACGCATTGGTTGGGTCTGTTTTAAGTGTGATGGAATTGGATACTTAATAAAAAGAACTTTATGGAAAAAGACACCAACGTCTGGAGATTAATTGAAAAACGAAATATGGAAAGTAATTGAAAACAAAAGAGTGATTACAGATACATGCAATTCGAATTGGAAAGTTCAATGTGAACAAGGAGATTAGGTTGCCCTCCTAATATTGTGAAAACATCTTGAAATTATATATTTTAATCGCAAAAACATGTTCACAATAACACAATATACCTTTAGTTACATTTTGCGCAAGGACGTTAAACTCTATACCAACTGGTGAATCTTTCAGAATGGAGGAGTTTCTTCTTACCTGATTAAAGAACACAGACAGTGGCACATGTGGGGGGAGGTGAAATGGGTGGAAGTGGTCACATTTCACCAGTCATTTCAGAAATTCCCTTCAAATCTGCATAACTGCCCAGAGTTTCATGCATCCGGAGCAGAAATATATGCACAACATGGAACTCACTGATTGAAATGATTACTCTCTGCCCTCTCGATAACTGGAGAAGTCGGGACCCCTGACCCAGTCTTGTCCTCTGTTCAGAAATGTGCCCTGGTTGCTGACGTGTTTTGAGCAGTACTCAGGCAAAAGGCTACCTCTTACACCACGCCTGGCAGCTATTAAAACTCAACCCAACCGGTTCCTAAATAACAATGCACTTGTTTTATAGTGAACTATGGCCCGCTCACCCCCAGACTTATCCCTGCCCTTCAGTATACCACTGCAGGTGAGGATGCAGCAAGGAGTATGTCTGAGGCCCAAATGGCAAAATGAAAGCTAAGTGGGTGCACTTTTGGGTGTCTAGCTGCTCAACTATTATCAGATTTCCACTAACTTCATTTGGGAAGAGAGCTTGGACTACTCAAGAGGCCTAGAAAGGGTTTGGAGCTCAGCTGTTACTGAGCTCAGATGCCCGTGCTGGGTGTGACCCGGACAATGAATGCACAGGAGCTGCAGTGTTTCTCTAGCCCTCTGTGTCAATAATCCCAGTCTCTTCCCTATGCTGTGTGTTGCTGTCCTACTTATATCTGATCTCTCTGAATAAAGTTTGCTCTTCTCCTATGTGTATGAGTGAAGATTTCACAGCTGCTACCTGTGCTAAAAATCATTGATTCTGAGTGAGGTACGGTTGTGCTGTATCTCTTCATGACAATGAAGCTTACAAAGCTGCTGCCATTACTCTACCTGTTCTGTACATGGAAGAAACTTGTACTGCTGCTACATGTGCTGTACATGTCCCTTCTGTGAGAGAAGAATGTGCAGATGCTGCTTTGTGTACACATAATATAAGCGTATCATACCTAACTGGGACTGTAAAAGGAGGGATTTGGTTCCCATGCAAACATAAGCCTCTTTTCTGAGACTACAAGCAATTATAATTGCTATCTCTTTGAAAGTATAGTAGCCATACTTGGAGATTCTGAAATTGTGCAATTAAAAAAGGACTGCTCTGCTCAGAAGTAATGTAGCAGCCCCGGTAAAGATGTAGCAACCCTAATAGTAAGTGTGTATACTGCTCTAATAAACGAAAGCATATCTGGCAAAATATTTTACAGTCCTGTTAACAGATCAGTAGCTCTGTCGAAAAGTGGAGTTATCGCCATTTACAAACTTGCTTGCCAGAACATAAAATGTGAGCATTTTTGCAAGCAAGACAGAACCAGCTTGCCCAATGATGGAGAATAATTATCCATGCGACATGGTTCATAGTCTACAGCCTGAACCAATGACACTTCACGACATATGCAGAGCAATGCAACAACAATTACTAGTCTGCACTCTGGGCAATATTCCTGTACACATGTAAAGCTATCATATGTAAATTGGCTGATGAGTGAGTACAGTGTACAATGACACACCGGCGCACTTGCTTTCAAAGCAGACAAAGCAACACATTTGCATACGATGATGTATCATCTTCATCCACTGCATATTTTTCCTTGGATTTGAAATATAGTGCACAGTATGTTGCACTGATTGCTGTACAGGTTTTTTCTGTGCTGACCTAATTGATTTAAGGAGTAGGCGGAGCAAATCGATATCTTTACAGGACAAGCAGATTTCTGAATGATTTTGTCCCTTGAGCAAGTAGATGTTTTTAAACTTCCCACTCCCTTGCTCGGTGCTTCTGCATATATAGTTTAAGCATTGGCACTTTTTTCATGTGTATTTATATTAACAAAAGGCACATAACCAAAACTGAATGCAAGGGGTTACATTTGTGCAGCAAGGCAAAATCATATTGAGGAGATTTCATGATTATTAGGAGAGTTATTTCCCTGTGTAAAATAATTGGTACATGCAAATCTGTGAGGCAGTAAAAGTGTTTTTCTCAAGTCAGTCTTGCTGTACTGCTGTAATAAAACTTGATTGTGGCCTTTGTACTTGTTAGAGCAGATGTAATAGTAAAAAACGAATGCTTATTTATGTATGTTTAAGTAAGCATAACCAGGCTGAGAGTTCACATAACTGGGCCTCACACTGCACGTACTGACACACACTTTTGCAATTAGGAAAATAAATGCTGTTTTATTCTTCATGTTTAAAATGCCTGATGGTGTTCTTTTCATTAACAGAAAATAGCAAAAAAGGGTCTGTTTTATGGTGTTGTGCTTAAACGAAGTGTAATTTCTTTCAAAGCTTTGGAGGAAGTTGTGCCCTATCTGTTCTCACTACTGCAACAAATCAAGGACTATTCATGTTCCTGTGGATGACTCTGAAGGGTCTATTCCATTGAATACATACAAATATGTAGTATCATTCTCTTATTTTTAGGTTAAGGGTTAGCATTAAGTACACATTCTGAAGGTGTTTCTAACAGTGCTGCAGTTAATGTATCATGTGCTTATGAAAATCTATTGGTTGTGATTATTACTTCATTTCACATGATGTCATGAGCGTGACTTCCGCTGTCTAAAAAACCTGTAAAAATGTTCTTTCTGGGATGTTTGCGAGAGCCTTTTCTTAAGAGACAGACTTCACATTAATCTTATTACTGATATTGTACTTAGTTGAGTGGCTTTGCTCTTTTCTATTGAAGCAGACTCTATAACAGACTTTCCACTTAGACCTTCCTTTGCTTTCATACCGAGCAGTCTCCATGTCGGACTGTTACTTAATTCTGTGCACAGAATATTTCTGATTGCCAGATATTTTGCTTGCTTCCACGAAGACATACTCTATGACAGTCTGTTATTTGATTTTATACTTAGAGCACTAATTTGAGCTTTTGCTTGCTTCCATACTGAGCGTTTCCCTATGTTGAACTGTTCTTTATTTGACCTCTTGCAATTGGCTTATTTTTATGCATAATTGGGGCTGATTTAAACTATCTCTTTGCTTTCTGTAATGACTTCTAAATTTGGAATAAACTATTATAGTTTTGACTTTGAATATTGTCTTGCAAACGTTTTCTATATTTATCTTGGAACCCCCCTCCACCCACTCTCCTTTGGGACTCACACAGCCCCAATCATTGGCCCTTACTAGTGGTAAAGCGTTCACACACTGTAGTAATAAATGGGTGAATGAGCGTTTAGGAGTACAGTTGCTCTAAATAACACGTTCTTGGGCATGCTTGTTTTCAATGTCCTGGCATAAATGAAGCATGCCACACCAATTCACATTAGCAGTTAAAGTAGGCATCTTAGAGGTGGGCCAATTTCGGTTGTTTCTCCTCAAGTCCCAACCCATTTTCAGTGCCTCGTCATCGGCCAGCTGTGTCTCTGCGTAAATCCAGCCTTGCACACAGATAAATGAGCTACTCCCATCACGTGCAGGGGAGTAGCTTGGGGGGGATGTTTGGGGTGTTACACCCCACTAATAAATGTATTTTCTGATGAACAGTTCCATACAGGTGCTTTCAGTTGGGTATGGCACTCAAATTACTTTCACATTTCACTTTACTAATTCACCACTTACACTGTATTGGTTCCAGAGTAGCACGCTACTCGCTGAAAAAGCACTTCAACACCCCATAAGGGGTAGCAAGCGCTTTATAAAAGCAAACCTTTTTCCCTTTTCTATCCCTCCACCATCCTTCTCAATCCAAATAACTGGCTAACATATCCACCACTCAAATTACTTTCATATTTTCACTATACTAATTCACCACTAATCAGTTATGGGTTCCGGAGTATCGTACAACTCGCCAAATGAAGAAAAGAAAAGCGCTCCAACAGCCCATCAGGGGGTAGCAAGCGCTATATTAATGCAAAACTTTATTCCCTCTTCTATCCCTCCACTATCGTTCACATCCAAATAACTGGCTAACATATCCACCACTCAAATTACTTTCATTTTTCACTATACTAATTCACCACTATTCCTTTATGGGTTCCGGAGTATCGTACAACTCGCCAAATGAAGAAAAGAAAAGCGCTCCAACAGCCCATCAGGGGGTAGCAAGCGCTATAATAATGCAAAACTTTATTCCCTCTTCTATCCCTCCACTATCGTTCTCAATCCAAATAACTGGCTAACATATCCACCACTCAAATTACTTTCATATTTTCATTATACCAATTCACCACTAATCCTTTATGAGTTCCGGAGTACCGTACAACTCGCCCAAAAAAAAAAATGCGCCCCAACACCCCATCAGTGGGTAGCAAGCGCTATATTAATGCAAAACGTTTTTCCCTCTTCTATCCCTCCACTATTGTTCTCAATCCAAATAACTGACTAACATATCCACCACTCAAATTACTTTCATGTTTCACTATACTAATTCACCACTAATCCTTTATGGGTTCCGAAGTAGCGTGCTACTCGCCAAAAAAGCGCTTCAACACCCCATCAAGGGTAGCAAGCGCTATATAAATGCAAACTTTTTTCCCTCTTCTATCCCTCCACTATCCTTATCAATCCAAAAAAATGACCAACATATCCACCACTCAAATAACTTTCATATTTCACTATACTAATTCACCATTAATCCTTTATGGTTCCAGAGTAGGATGCTACTCGCCGAAGCGAGCGTTTCAACGCCTCGTCAAGGGTAGTAAGCGCTATATAAATGCAATTACAATACAATACAATATGGTGAGGTGTCTGTGGGATTTCACCTTGAATTTTTGCATGCACACTTTGACAAAAACACACACTGCATCTCATCTCTGTTTAGAAAGTCCCCAAAAAATGGTTATTTTACAAAATGTTGTGCTTCTCTCACTTAGTACTCATACCAATCCGCATTCCTCTCCCTTTCTGCTGCCAGTTACACCCCTCTCATGCGTCCTGCTTGGCAAATAATGTATTTTAACATTATTTGCTTATGTATTTTAACATTATATGCCAGTGTGATTGTTGGGACATCTGAAGCTTACACACCCCCACGTACTGACCAAGCTACGAACCCCGGTCACGTGTACCCGCAAATATCAACAAAGGATTGAACTTTCTGTATTCTATTTTCCTCCTGCCTTTGAAAAAATAATTTTAATGCCCATAGGTCACCGTCTTCTCTACCTGCCCGGCCTATCATAAAACGCCACAGATTCCTGCCCCGCCCGCACTTGCCTGCGGAGGGAATCAGGAAACGAATCTGAAAGCACATGAGCAGAAAACTGTCAGTGACGTCTCGCGGGGATTAACTAGCTCAGAGAAAAGTTTTGTTTTTGGTGAGGCGGGTGCAGGCAGTAGGCCGGCACTTCCGCAGGGGGAGGCGTCTCACCGGCCGGTGCTCTCTGCCCTGTGCTTCAGCTGCTGATGACGAAGATTGTCGCGCTTTTTCTCCACGCAGGACATCAAGAGGGAGAGAGAAAACAACGGCTTTTGTTTAGCGCTTGTTGGTAGCGTCCATTCGAGAAGAGGGTGGTGCAGAGTCCACGCGCACGCATTCCACCCCCCCTCCCCTACTTGCAGTGATTTCCCCCGGCTCGAACGCCACCGATCTCGTTAGGGCGCCCTCCCTGACCCATGTGTTTATCTCTACATTAGTCGCTGCATCTTTACTCTTCTCTACGGATTTGCAGCTGCTGCCAAGGTCCTATTTTAACAGAATTGTAGCCCATCATCCTCTATCAAGAACACCTCACATTCAACTCGGGTATGACTCCCGGCCTCCAACCCTATGTCTGTCAGCAAAACGTTCGTGGCATAGACCTTGTTTGTCTGGTGGTTCGGTTATCCACCTTTGGCGACAGCGCTGTACCTAACAATGCTGGTCGGGAACACTGATATCCAGCCCCATTGTTCACCAGTGCCCTTGCTAAACGGATACGCATCTCTGTTAGTGGTATAGCTCAACTCCTGCGGTGATGCATTGTACTTGGATTACAGGAGTATAATCCACGCCGTCCAACCCTATCCCGCCTGAAATATACCCCTTTGGTGGCATAATCGTTGAATCAGTTTATCTTGGTGCATCTTCCTCTTTGTTCCTCTGTGTTAGCTGAGTCATGGTGCTGCTTACCTTACTGTCATAAATAAATCCCATCTGCTACTTTGGCTTCCACATTTTAGTGGTAGTCCTCTGCTTCTTTTACCGTTAGGTGGTTTAATTTGCTCTCATCCCATGTAGTTATTCAGATCTCTTCTCTGTTATCCAAGATCTCCTACTATCCTTTGTTGGTGTATTTTAAGTGGTGTAGGCCTCTTTCTCCTCACTGTGATGGTGCAAGCCTTTTTAATTTTGTAGTCCTCAAGCCCCTACATTGTACTCCACCTCTTCTTTTCATGCGTGCCAGCAGCCCATGATGGAGGCAAGCCTTACTTGTGCTGTGTGCCTTGGACTTTTTGAGGAGCCAGTGACACTGCCTTTGTGTTCACACAATTTCTGCAGGCGTTGTGTGCAGGGGTGTACCTCCTCTCCCCCATCGCTTCCACAGCAACTTTGCTGTCCACTCTGTCGCAAAGTAAGCTCTGTCCCAGGTGGTGCCGCTCGCCTACCTGTCAATACCACTCTGGCAGAGGTGGTGAAGCTTCTGCGGTCTGCGCCATGCAAGGAAAAAGAGGACTTGGCAGTGGGTGCTGGGCCTTGCTTGCTGCATTCAGGGAGACAGCTGCTGCTGTATTGCCGCATGTGCCACAAGGGAGTATGTGGCCAATGTGTGTCTGAACACCACCAAGGGCCATTCCACAGCATCAATCTCATGGACATCACCTACCAGGAGGAAAAGGTAAGTTGTGGCATAACCCATGAGTGTAAAAGGTCCTTAAAACAACATCTAGATGGATAAACCCAGATTGTTGGAGTGGTGCACCGCTCGATATTAAAAAGGTTGTTAATCAAATAAGTCACTAGTTCGTATAGTTTTGTTAGAGTTGTCTTAAACAATCCTTTATTTTCATAGGTGTCCAAATACAAATATACCAGCTAACGCGTTTCGTTCATAAAAATGAACTTCTTCAGGGCATAAAATGTTGGTCCTGGGAGAGACAAAATATATGTGAAATCTAAGCTGCGTGGGCCTCCTTGATAAGGGCCAGTGTACGGTGAGTCTGATAACAAAGTGGGTAGTAAACCGTCCGTTCCGGAAATAAGAATAACAGAGTGGCCGCGAAACACTCTCAGTTTACCACCTACTTCAAGTAGGTGGTAAACAACTCGCAAACAGAAGGGGTCCCCAGGGGACCCCTTCCCCTTTGTGAGTATGTGAGAAAATATTTTTAAGAGCAGGCAGTGGTCGCAGGGACCACTGCCTGCCCTTAAAAAAACTGAAACTGAAAAGTTTCATTTTTCTTTTTTAAATGCAGCCTGTTTTCCTTTAAGGAAAACGGGCTGCATTACAAAAAAAAGACTGCTTTATTTAAAAGCAGTCCCAGACATGGTGGTCTGCTGACCCCAGCAGGCCACCATCCCTGGGAGTGCTAGCCGTTCCTAATGGGATCGCAAATTGTGACAGCCTCATTAATATTCATGAGGCATGCAATTTGCAACCCCATTAGGAATCGCTAACAGTGTCTGAGACACTGTTCTACATCCCAATTTGCGAGTCGCAAATTGCAAGTCGCAAATCCGACGCAATTTGCGACTCTCAAATTGGTGGGTTGTACATCTGGCCCGAAGTCTCTTGGGAATTCACACTTTTTGCTGGTAGACATGGCAGAGCGTATCACTTGCCCCAGTAATGTTAGGAGTGTGTGTTGTCTGTAGTGGGTTCTGGAAACACTTCAGAGTCTGCTCATGGGGTGAAGGGGATATGCTCTCTGTTCTTCCACTGACATCATCTCTTTGGAAAATACCCAGGAGATCCTCGATGTGTAGGTGCAGAAAGCTAGGTTTGTCTCTCTGACTCATCTCTGCCTCTGCTGAGGGCCATGATTGTAGGTACGTTAAATCTACCAAATAAGGCAGAGGGCCACTTTTGATTCAGGCTGAGGCATGACGTGACATTGCCTCAGTTATCTGGTACTGAGAAGAATTCTCCACTTTGGATTCAGGGTCAGGCATTAGGAATCTTCACTTAAGTCATCTCAACTACATCTCAAAGGACGTGCAGGCATAGAGATCGTTCTAAGAATGTTCCAAAAACTTACATTTCAACTCATCAGCCGTCGTGTATGTGTATAGCATTTGCTCTAGATGTAGCTCACTAAATACCTTTCACTATCAGATGGCTATAGCAAACTGATTCATTCAATGGTTTGTCATCAGTGATGTCATTGTGCATGTCATGAGAGATGTAATATGTTAAGTCATATGCAGTGCATGGCAGGAGCGCAAGTTATAATTTGCTCAGTTAAATGCAGCTGCTGAATTTCAGTGTTTTTTACAGTTTAAAACAGCGCAAAATGAGTGATATTTTACCTAACTATAATGTAACTTTAACCTTTCGTTTTTTTTCAGTACATTTCAAAGGTTTTTTTTTTAACGTGAAGTTTAGCATAATGTTGAAAGTTAATTATATTGTTAATTTTTACTTTTATATTTTCAACCTATTTACCATACTATTGCATGTAATTTATATATATTTTTTATTTCTGTGGTAAGGCAATACTATTGCGGGACTACCTAGGAACTACTGTAGCCAGTGACAAGTTCCCGTGGGAACTCCGATGTACTGTGTATGTATATCTTGTTCCAGGTCGCGCTGTAGTACTGAGAGATCGCTGTAAAATAAAAAGAAAGTTGAGTTTACTATTAAAAAACGATTTTTTATTAATGTTAAAGACAGAGGTTTTCAACATAGGTCACATTTTGAGTATCCTGTAAGTGTGTTTTTTTTTTTTTGGTAATAACTTGTTTTTTTCCCTTCGGTTTTGTGCTCTCGCTGTACTATTGTGATATTGCTATAGCCAATGACAAGGGTTTGTTGCAACGCAAAGATGTTTGTAGGTCCTGTTCAGGTGTCGAGGTGTACATCAATCAATCAATCAGGGGTTTGTTAAAGCGCGACTACTCACCCGTAAGGGTCTCAAGGCGCTAGGGGTGGGGGGGAGGGTGCAGGTTCCATTCCATCAAGGAGGGGGTCTGTCGAAGAGCCAGGTTTTGAGGTTTCTTGCGAAGATGGGGAGCGATGTTGCCTGTCTGAGGTGGAGCGGAAGGGCGTTCCATGCTTTGGCCGCGAGGAAGGAGAAGGAGCGGCTTCCTGATCTGGTCTTTCTGGTGCGGGGGACCACGGCGTAGGAGAGCTGGGCTGATCGTAGGGTCCTTTGGGGTGCGTGGAATTTGAGTCGGCTGTTCAGGTATGCTGGTCCGGTGCCGTGGAGGGCCTTGTGTGCGTGGGTGAGCATCTTGAAGGTGATCCTCGCCTCGACGGGGAGCCAGTGGAGTGTGCGCAGGTGCTGGGAGATGTGGCAGTGTTTTGGCAGGTTGAGGACCAGTCTTGCGGCGGCGTTCTGGATGTTCTGTAGCTTGCGGGTGAGGTTTTTGTTTATTCCGGCGTAGAGTGCGTTGCCGTAGTCGAGTCTGCTGGTGACCAGGGCGTGAGTGACGGTCTTTCTGTGTTCGAGGGGGATCCATTTGAAGGTCTTACGAAGGAGGCGGAGGGTGTGGAAGCAGGAAGACGAGACAGAGTTGATCTGGCGGTCCATTTTGAGCTCGGAGTCCAGGATGATTCCCATGTTGCGTGCGTGGTCTGTGGGGGTTGGCGGGTTTCCGAGGGCGGGGGGCCACCAGGTGTCGCTCCAGGCGTCGGGGTTTGGGCCCATGATGAGTACTTCTGTTTTGTTGGTGTTTAGTTGTAGGCAGCTGTTTTTCATCCATTTGGCGACGGCTTCCATGCCTTCTCGAAAGTTGCGTCTGGCGGTGTTGGGCTCGTTGGATAGGGAGAGGATGAGCTGGTTGTCATCTGCGTATGACACGATGTTGAATCCGTAGGTTCTGACGATGGGGGCAAGTGGAGCCATGTAGACGTTGAAGAGCGTCGGGCTGAGGGAGGAGCCCTGGGGGACTCCGCAGGTGGTAGGTGTGGGGTCCGAGAGGAAAGGGGGGAGTCTGACCCGCTGCGTCCTGCCGGAGAGGAAGGAGCGGATTTAGTCGAGGGCCTTGTCCTGGATTCCTGCGTCGTAGAGTCTGCGTATTAGGGTGCGGTGGGAGACTGTGTCGAACGCCGCTGATAGGTCGAGGAGGATGAGGGCTACTGTTTCTCCTTTGTCCAGTAGGGTGCGGATGTCGTCTGTTGCGGCGAGGAGGGCGGTTTCCGTACTGTGGTTTTTTCTGAAGCCGGATTGGGAGGAGTCGAGGATGTTGTGTTCTTCAATGAATGTGGCGAGTTGGCAGTTGATGGCTTTCTCGATGACTTACGCTGGGAACAGAAGCAGGGAGATGGGTCTGTAGTTTTTGAGGTCGGTGGGGTCCGCTGAGGGTTTCTTTAGGAGGGGGTTGACCTCGGCGTGTTTCCAGTCGGGGAACGAGGCGGTCGCCAGGGAGCGGTTGATGGTGTGGCGGAGCATGGGTGCGATGGTGTCGGCGGCTCTGTTGAAGATGTGGTGGGGGCAGGGGTCCGTGGGGGCCCCTGAGTGGATTGACTTCATTGTCTTCAGTGTGTCTTCGGTGGTGAGGGCTGTCCAGTCGTCAATCGCTGGTTTCTGGGTGTCGGGGGTGGTTGGTGAGGGTTCAGTGTGTTGGTTGTCTTCGTCAAAGTTGTCGTAGATGCTCTTGATTTTGTGGTGGAAAAAGGTGCTGAGTTTGTCGCAGAGGTCTTGTGAGGGAGGGATGTCGGTAGACTCGCTGGTGGGTTGGGCGAACTCCTTGATGATGCTGAAGAGTTCCTTGCTGTTGTGCGCGTGGGTGGAGATTCTGTCTTCTGGCCATTGTAAATTTTTTTTATGTTTTGCTTCATATAATGCAGTAATTGATTTTTAACTTTGAGGCTTTAGGTTTTGTAAATGGCTCAGAATATGAGTATCCCTAGTGTGTTTTTAATATTAAAAACATCTTGGTTTTGTGATCTTGCAGTGATATCATGATAGTCTTGCGGAGTACTGCAAGACCAGTGTCACAGACATGATACACTTTTGATTGGAGGAAATCACTGTGATGCATCTGAAAAGCTGTTGGAATCCTTGCTTGACAGATAAACCAATTATGAGACGTTTTGAGTAACCTATGAATAAATGTGCAATATCCACACGTTAAGGAAGCATGAGAAATAAATATAAGAGAACTTAGTTACTGCATTTTAAGAATATGCAGATAGTTGTAGAATAGATGAAATCATATTCATTTGAATGATATAGGTTCATATTTTATTAACCAGCTTTGACATGTTATTTCAATGTGTATTAAAAAGTTAGTGATGTACTCACGTCTTCTGAAATTTCTGATCATCCTCATTGAAATAGTAATGTGTGTAAAGAATTAATGAAATCTAACGTAATCTAGATAATTTTACATGTGATATTGAAGGGTTTCATTCTGAATTTCATCATTTGCATATGTGAAACTGTGCACCAAATGAGAAAAGAAAACGGATGCTGCATAGCCATATTTAGTGCAAATGTCCTGAAACCGTCAGACAATAAACTTCATATATGTACTAATGTAAACCATTTGAAACAATATTAGTATTTGATGATATGAAATAATTTTACACGTTAGTATTTTGAAAATGCAGTAATGTGTCCTAGTTACATGTGATCTTTGCAATCCAACAAACAACGTATTCTGAATGCTTATAAGTCGACATGATTTTTAGAATCTTAATTTCCCTTATGAAATGTATATTTCTATTAGTTAATATCCTGCATATTTTAAATTAACTTAATTATAGGCCTGCATTTTTCCTTCTCTGCTTTGTCTTACACTCATGAGAAGTTTTCCTAAACTTTCAATGTGAAGCGAAACTGTGTCTTACTAGAAGAGTTCTCACTCGCTTACCAGGATTGTTGCAAAAAAATGTATTCTTTGGGAACATCTGCTATGGGAAACTGTCCTCTTGAACTCACTCATGTGCCTGTTGCTAAAGGATCATTGTTTGGAAGTTTACGTATACCGATTGATCTGACAACTTCGTGATCAGTACCACCTCTTTTTATAATATGTGCCTTCCTTTATGCCGTATGACAACCATCTTATACAAACTGACCAATAGACTGACTGGTCTGATACAATGAGGCGGCCAAAGAGGTGTCACCCCGTAACTGGAGGATTATATTATACTTTGGTTTGATGGATGGACGGTGGCCCTCTGACAGCCCCCTGAGACTGCTCTTTGATTTTCCTGCATCTTTCCGTTGGGAACGTTTGCGGACTCCACTTGCTCCTTCCCTGCTGACGCATATGCTGTGTGCGCCAGTCTTGGACAATTTCTCGATGGGACAGTACCCTTGAGCTGTCGTGGCTCATGTCCTTGCTGAACTTTACAAAGCTCCTTTTTCATTTTATGGCAAGCCCAAAAAATTTGACTGTCCTGCATTCTTTAGATCTTAAATATTTATTAATGATGTATTGCTGTTTTGGATATCATTGATAAATTTACCTTTAACTAAACCATAGACTCTATTTTATCATGACTTGCCTCCTTAATTTGACTGTGCATTCCAATTTATTTATTAACGACAGGGAGATATCAGTATAGGGAAATTTCTGATCATAGGGTACTAGTGTTATTGTTTTGTATTGCCTTAACAGAATTATTGGTTTGCATAATTTTAGTCTGGCTAAAGTTCTTCAGAAGGTTCAGACTACCAGTAATAATCCTTTATTTATATAGTCTGGTCTTGAGAGTCCTATACATGAATTGAATTACAAATTCGTGAACCGGTTATCCAATTCCTGATCCTCATTGGATATCCGGATGTTAGATCTCCTATATCCAACAGTTCAGTGGCACAGTACAAGATCAATGGGAGGATCAAGTGAGTTCCAGTGTGCTAAATCATATGGAAGAGACAATCGTGATAAGAAACAAAATTTATCAAAAAAGGGGCCCAGTATCCACTGCAACAATAATCTGGTAGCACGTCGGATGGTTTTGTCCACTGACGTTAGGATATAGAGAGATTTTTACTGAGATGTCTGTCAAGATCTCCGTTTAGAAATTGCCCGTCCCAGCCCAAGTCCAATGCTTTATGTTCAGCCAGAGAAGATGGAGTACCAGTATCAGTGGAGCGAAGGCGATTTTAAGCAGTGGTGTGAGTATCAATAGGGTAGTGCATCGCGAAGGCTTAAGCTTAGCTTTCATTGTTGTGAAATGGTTGTGTGATGTTATGCGAAGTGGTTTAAGTCCATGTTTGGGTGATGCCCTTTATGCAAAGTAGTTGAAGTTGTTATCGGGCCCGACGTGATCTAAGATCCCAGGATATACACCTACGGGTGGACTTAGTGTGGCATACGCTGAGTAAGTTGTCTGCTGTGTTTCGAAGGTGCTGTTCGTGAGACGTCGTCAGCAGTACCACCAAGAGAAGGGAAATTTCTTTGTGATATTAAGGATTACGGTTGTTATAGTTGCTGTCGGCACACTGGGAGTAATTGTATCAGCCTGGCTGAGATCGTGCTGGTCGAGGCTTTACTTGAAGTGTATGTTAAATTAGATTAGATCATTGTCTCTGGTTAGACTTCTTGTGGGAAAGGATCTATCATTTCTCTAGTGGAGCCGACAGAGTTTATTGAAAATAGCTTGCATTGTATGAGGATTTTTTCTCGGGGGAAGTATGCGCTCGAAGGATTGTAAATGTGGGGTAGCCGCTGCAAGGAGTGAGAGTGACGTCACATTGTGACGCGCTGGTATTAGTCGGTTGGTATAACGTCGCACTGAGATAGGTTGACTACGTCACAGTGTGCCGCACTGGTATTGGTTGTGAAAGCTAAACAAGGTAGTGTAGGAGAAATTAATTTGCAAAGAATCATTTGTGAAATACAAAAATTAATTGCGCGAAAATGAAAATCCTGAAAAGCTTGATGGAGAGAGATGTGCCCGTACCTATTGGAGGAGGAATACTGATACCACCTGAAGGTACATCAGCATTGTATATGTCACAAGAAAGAGGATATCATACATGTACATAGCTTGAAAATTGGATGAAATACACTGAAAAAGATGGTCCTTTAGCTTTTCCACAGTATGGATCGTTTACTGTCAAAATTCTAGAAAAATTGAGTAGACCATTGTATGAGATCAAACCCGCCGCTTAGGCCTATGCAATTTGAAGCACTTAGTGAATGGGAGCACGTGGCTGAGATATCAGGTGAGGTACAAGAATACTGTAAATAGATATGTTGAAGCTAGATGGGAAGCAGAACAAATAGCTTGGAGAACAGACGTAACAGAAGGAACATGATTGTATCATACAATAGTTACAGAGAATGAAGGTGGGGGAAGTGAAAGGAAAGGAAAAAACACATTGAGGAGGCGAAGACACTAGCTCCAGTTGGAGATAGTGAATTTGATGAAGAGTTTTTAATTGACTTATTGCTGAATTGTCCACAACCTTATAATGAAAATCAGCCCCAGAATTTACAAATTCATATCTTGGGAAAGTTCATGACGCACCTGCTGTGCCTATAGATCCAGTTCCACGCACACCTTTCACGCCAATGGGAGGAAATACAAAATTGCCAAACACCATTAATCAGACTGTTATAAATGCACCAGATGCTTTAACTGTTCCAGTGATTATAGGTCCTGTAGTTCCTTTATATAAGTCTGAAAACGAGGGAAATTATGTACATGCATTGGCTTTCCCATCTGGGATAAATGGTTCAACTTCTACTTCTGCAGATTTGAGACTGAGACAGCCTACACAGACTCCCTTGGTTCCATCTCCAGTTGATGTTTCTTATGGAACCAACATTTGTTCCGTTGTACATTCGACGCAACTTAATTCCTCAAATGGAAGGCCAGGGCAAACTCAACCTTTCTATATGCTTGGGAATGATGTGGGAACTTCTTCAGAAGTGACTCAGAGTGCCACTGGAAACACTTTTCCCCCTGGGATCCCCAGATTCTGATGTCTCATTTTCATTCACCACCTACTTTAGGAAAGGGGGGTTGTTCTGGGGACTTACTTTTGAATACACCAAAAGAACAAATAAGTCTTACTTCTCAAGATTTCGATGATTGGCTTAGAGGTATAGATACCCCTGTAAATGACAAAGGTGCTGTAGTTAATGGAACAAATGCCTCTATAGCAGATAAAATTAGGTTCCTTGATGTAGCGAGACTCAAAGTAGAGCTGGAAGAGATGATTATAGGGACTATAAGTCCGGCCAGGTTAGGTGCTTATCAGGATGATGAATTACTGTTCATCTGCAAAGATTTTACTAGACGTGCTCAGAGCACTCATGAAAAATTGTCTGAATTAGCTCAGAAATACAGAGTGGATGTACACAAATCAAAGACATTGCAGAAACCCTACAGAGCAGAATTCAGTGATAGAGATATTGAAAACATGAGACCTTCAGGAATGAGATTACAAATTAAGGAGGTTCTAGCTATCTTTAGGAAATGGGGAGAGTTAGAAAATGGGAAGGCCGATGGGCTGAGAAGAAGGTTACAATGAAAATTGCTCCCAGTCATTGAAGATAATGGGGGTGAGGAAGTGAGGATGCTCCCCATGAGAGAAGTACCTGGAGGAGGATATGTACATGTTCCTTGGACTAGACCAGACATATTGGGGCCGATTCCGATCTCGGTCGGAGGCGCACCCAATACCATTCGGTCGGGAAAAAAGCCATGCGAAAGCCTGTTTCCCGACTGATCCGTACAGCACACCGAACGAGTAAGTACGATGCGCACAACAGCAAAGAATCCGGCCGAGCCGTACTCACCCAAACCAGGTCCTGTTCCCCGACCGAGGCGAATCCGGAAACGCCGAATCGAGTCGCACGGAAGGAAAAATGCAGCTCCGTCCGGCCCAACGAGTACGATGCGCTTTCCGTACGCGCCGAACCCGTCGCTACGCACGGCACGTCAAAGCATCCGGGAGAGGCGCACATAAGCTCCGATTCGCGCCACAACACGATCCACGGCTCCCAGACGAACACGCCAGCGACGAGGACGAGGCGAAGCGACGAGGACGACGCAAAGCAACGAGAAGGACGAACGACACGAACCAACCATGAATCCCTTCGTCCCGATCATACCAATATTTTACATTTACTACCGGAACAGGCACGGACGCGTACGGCGCAGAAGGTAAGCCAGACACCAACCACAAAACACATACAACACGTACACGACACATCTCACACACACACACAGAGGGATGCAGAATATACTTGCAACAGCAGCACCATAGGGGCGGGATGCCCATCACCAATGCCACATATGCACACAGGGGCCTGAATGCGCACCACCACCCCTACCCAGGGGGGGCAGGATGCCTACCACTACTACCACCCTTAGCCAGGGGGGCTGGATGCCTACCACTACTACCACCCTCACCCAGGGGGCTGGATGCCTACCACCACTACCACCCTTAGCCAGGGGGCTGGATGCCTACCACCACCCTTAGCCAGGGGGGCTGGATGCCTACCACTACTACCACCCTCACCCAGGGGGGGCTGGATGCCTACCACTACTACCACCCTTACCCAGGGGGGGCAGGAGGCCTACCACTACTACCACCCTCACCCAGGGGGGGCTGGATGCCTACCACCCCCTTAGCCAGGGGGGCTGGATGCCTACCACCCTTACCCAGGGGGCTGGATGCCTACCACTACTACCACCCTCACCCAGGGGGGCTGGATGCCTACCACTACTACCACCCTCACCCAGGGGGGCTGGATGCCTACCACCACTACCACCCTTAGCCAGGGGGGCTGGATGCCTACCACCACCCTTAGCCAGGGGGGCTGGATGCCTACCACTACTACCACCCTCACCCAGGGGGGCTGGATGCCTACCACTACTACCACCCTTACCCAGGGGGCAGGAGGCCTACCACTACTACCACCCTCACCCAGGGGGGCTGGATGCCTACCACCACCCTTAGCCAGGGGGCTGGATGCCTACCACTACTACCACCCTTAGCCAGGGGGCTGGATGCCTACCACTACTACCACCCTCACCCAGGGGGGCTGGATGCCTACCACTACTACCACCCTCACCCAGGGGGGCTGGATGCCTACCACTACTACCACCCTCACCCAGGGGGGCTGGATGCCTACCACCACCCTTAGCCAGGGGGCTGGATGCCTACCACCACTACCACCCTCACCCAGGGGGGCTGGATGCCTACCACCACCCTTAGCCAGGGGGGCTGGATGCCTACCACTACTACCACCCTCACCCAGGGGGGCTGGATGCCTACCACTACTACCACCCTCACCCAGGGGGGCTGGATGCCTACCACCACCCTTAGCCAGGGGGGCTGGATGCCTACCACTACTACCACCCTCACCCAGGGGGGCTGGATGCCTACCACTACTACCACCCTCACCCAGGGGGCTGGATGCCTACCACCACCCTTAGCCAGGGGGGCTGGATGCCTACCACTACTACCACCCTTACCCAGGGGGGGCTGGATGCCTACCACTACTACCACCCTTAGCCAGGGGGGGCTGGATGCCTACCACTACTACCACCCCCACTCATAGGATGGACAATGCATGACACAACCAGCACACCACAACCTAGGGAATGCAAGAAGAAGACATCCCCCCAACACCATGACAAGCGTGTGTAAACTGTGTCAAATGCCTACAACACCGAACATGACTTTGAACATACAATGTGACCCCCTAGCACATGTGCCACACATATGTGTGTGGCACCCACAATGCAAGCAGGCCATGACCATTGTGGCAATGGGGTCCAAACCCCCATCATCACAGTGACCAAAATGTAAGTGTGGGGTCCATAGCTGAAGCACACTTTGAACATTGTGGCAATGGGGTCCAAACCCCCATCATCACAGTGACCAAAATGTAAGTGTGGGGTCCATAGCTGAAGCACACTTTGAACATTGTGGCAATGGGGTCCAAACCCCCATCATCACAGTGACCAAAAGGTAAGTGTGGGGTCCATAGCTGAAGCACATTTTGAACATTGTGTCAATGGGGTCCAAACCCCCATCATCACAGTGACCAAAAGGTAAGTGTTGACAAAGAAAGAGGTGCAACTGCCAAACTCATGGATGATTCCTGGTCACAGAACAACAAACACATCAGTGGCAATGTAGTGTATGTGTCCCATTGCAACATAAATTGGGGGAGCCAAATACTGCAGTGCAAATAAGACATACCTATGGCCATGTGCAGACAAGCAACACCCATGGGGGCTGACACCGTCAACAATCATCAATGACACAATGACAGAAGTGACCATCAGAATGCAGACCCACATATTTGCACCAATGGGCACACACATGCAGATACCCTGTGGAGACTGCAGATGTGAGGTGAACAGATACCATACCATGGCAGCAATGGGACACACAAACCATGATCATTGTGCTGACCGATGACCTAGGAGTCCCAGGGACAGCAGGGGAAAGCCACCAAACTACATTCAACCTATGGCACACCCAAGATATGCCAATGCAGTGGTGCGGATACACAAACAGGCAGACCCACACTGCACATCATACACAACAGGTGAGGGGGGGGGTGCCAGTGTCCCCAGGCAACCACACAACACATGAGGAGACCTGAATACCAATCATACAGATGTGCATACAGTGCCACACAAAGGTAACTCATGGATCCAAATCCCCTATGTGGGCAAGCAGGCATTGTCAGATGAGAGGGAGCACAAATCACACAGGCACGTAGGGACAGCAACTGACACAGCAAGACACAGACACACCACAGCACCACCCCCAGGGCCCCCACAATGTGGTGACCCTGGGCTGCATTACAATCCCACTGTGATGACAAAGCTAAATGTGGTTCACACTGTGAACCACAGTCATGTGTCCTGAGCAACTAACTACCATCTCACCTACACAAGCACAAATCAAACAGCATGGCCAGTAAGCCAAGGCCAACATGGAGACAGGGGCCTAGCCGGGCAACAACTCTCATCTGCACACACTCAACACCACACCCCTCGACCAACAATGTGCAGCAGTGAAGCACACATGCACTGGTGACATTGCACATGCACCCATGACTATTCCAGGGTGGTGGGTGGGAACCAAGGTGCAGAAACACATCACACATAGACACTCAACAAGACTCCTGAATGTCTGACACACTGCACACTACGCTGTACATGGACATGACGGCAATACCACACCAACCAATGGGATCCCAGCCACAGTCACACACCAATGAAGAAGCCAAGGTCACCCACAAAGAACACACATAGACCACAACCAACATTGCAGCCCGGACCCTGAGGAGTGCCAGCAGTCACACACACAACGTGTCACAATCACTGAAAGATAACACAAACTGGAAATCACATGACAGGGGCAAACAATAAGTGCCAAGGGGAAACCTGACTGTGACCCATCTGCGTCTGCACACAAACTCAGCCCTGACAGCAAACACACCTATGGGTGACACCATGATGACCAGTAATGTGCCATGCACCCACATCACAGAGAACCCAGGGCGAAGACTTTGGGGGAACATAGGTCAACTCAGCTAGCATCACAAACAGGTACAACACTAGGGATCACAGCATGCACAGCTAAACGGAAGTGAACACACAGACATGCACATACAACACACACCTTGGGCGCAGGCAATGTCACAGGAGTACACACTGCCATGAGGGGACTCCACTCCTGTGTGAGGAAAGCTGTGCCATATGTTGCCTCAGTTGGGCCCCATCATGTCAGCTGAGCACTTGGTCACACAATCAACAGTTAGCACCACATGAGGGCTCCCGTAACATCAGCCTGGTCATGGAAGTGCCAACGGAATCATCAGCACAGATCCAACACACTTGTATAGCAATGTTGCACTGACAACACAGATGAGTCCTTCCCCATTGATGCCCAAACCTGCATGTCCAGTGGAGATGGCCACACGGTCAGGGAAGTAGACGAATTGAACAATGGCAGGCACAACAGATGTGCAGGGGTGGAAGCCACAGATGTGAAATAGCTAATCTAAGTAGGAAATCCCATTGCCAAATACTGCACACATGACACCCTCAGATGCTGCTATGGATGACATGGATACACCACAGGATAGGACACATTCCCCCTGGACCACATGGGTTCCTGCACAGTAACACTTCATTATCATGAGACCAAATATCACCATCACTGCAGCAAGGGCATGGTTAGCATCATCAACATCATGTACATCAGAAGCAAAAGCACTAGAGAACAGAAAGTTGCTTTATTCAGCATATGTGGCATTAAAAGTAGAAGTCCAGTAGAAAATAAACAAAGGCCAATGGCCAGTCCATCAACAAAGTCACAAGTGGGTGTCAGTGGCAGATGCCACCCTACACATGCCTGCACAAAACCAGGGACAATCCACTAGGAGGGGCAACCGGGGGGGTAGGCCAGGCACCGCAGGGACAGGATCAGGGCTCACCAGGAAGAAGCGGGGAAGGGGTGGTGGGTGCTGGAGAGCCACTGACAACTGCAGTGGAGGTGTCTGACATGGTGTGTGCCGGCACAACTGGGGGGCATGGCTCGGATGTTGTGGGTGCCGGCACGACTGCAGTGGACCCTGCAGATGGAGTGGACAGGTCCGCCACTGCAGTGCCCAAGTCAGACAGGGTGGTAGTGGACTCCACTGCAGTGCCTACCACCAGGGGAGGAGAATGGGGAACAGGCAAGGTGGGCTGGACAGAGGGGGAGGACACCCTCACCACATCAGTGGCACAGACAAGCGCAGCGGGGGGTGTGGTGCCGGGAGAGCAAGTGGCAGGGGGAGAAGGCCGGAGCCTCTTGGGGATGGTATATCTGTGGGTGGGGGAACCTGGGGCAGGGTGTGTTGGGGGCACCTGTGGAGTGGGGGCCTGAGGGATGGAGGAAGGAGACCTGGTGCTTGAGCTGCAGGGCGGCGGCGGGGTCTTGCTCTTACCACTCCGGGGGACTTGCGGGTGGGGGCTTCAGTCTGTCTGCGCCTGGGGGAGGGTGTCCGGGGGCGAGGGGCACTCTGCTCCGTGTGGGGGGGCTTCCTCCTCCCCCTGGATGCTGGAGCAGCTGGATCGGAGGGGAAGAGGCCGAGGTCACTGAGGAAGAGGCGCTGGGTCTTTGGGGTTGCAGGTGAGGCAAGGGAGGGTGCTTTGGAGGGAGAGGCAACTGAGGACTGCGCAGTGCCCGTGGATGCGTGTGTGTGTGTACCAGGGCCCCATCCCCTGTGAGTCTGGTTTCAGTCCCCTGACTGTGCGTGCGTGTGCGTTTTGTTTGTGGCGTGTGTGTCTGTGTGCTGGACGTGTGTGTGCTGGTGTGTGCCTGTGCCGGTGTGTGTGTGCTTGGGACGGGTAAGGTGCTGGGGAGTGTGGATGGAGCAGAGGCAGGAGGGGTGAGGGACTGTCTGAGGAGGGACACTGCTGCCGTCAGGGAGGAGTCCATGGACCTATTGCCCCTCTGTAGGTCAGACATGCCCGATGAGATGCCCTCCATGAACGACACCAGCTGAGTCAACAGAGCGGTGTGCGCATGGAGGATACTCAGCATGGCTGTCTGCCCTACATGGAGCTGGCGAAGGAGGTACACAGACTCCTCACTCAGGGCAGCAGGGGACACAGGGGCAGGGGGTGCGGTGCCTGGCCCAAAGGAGACACGCTCCCGAACATGGGAGCCTCCACGGACCTGGGGAATGGGAGCCGATGGGAGGGCGGTGGTGGCGGGGACAGCAACACTAGCTGGGGTGTGGTGGCTGCTGACACCCGCCTCCATAAGGGAGTCATCCTCCGAGTTGCTCTGGTCCTCAGCTGAGGTGGATGGTGCTGAGGACTCCTCGGTGTGGCTCCCCTCGCCCTCCGTGCCACTGGGTCCCTCCGACCACTCCTCGGCTGCTGACCCAGTCTGGCTCTCTGGCTCCTCCTGGTCCGTGGAGCTGTCCCCTTCCGTGGCCGTGGATGTATCTGCAAACAATGGGGAAACAGACAGACATCAGTCACCTGCACCAAACGCACACACCACTGTGAGCACAGCACATTACAGAGCAAGCCCTGGCATCATTAGTTGTACATTGCTAAAAGTGCCCTAACTGAACAGGAGAAGCCAATTGTCAGTCTGATGCCAAGCATGGCACTCACATCCCACATGGCCTTGCACCCATCTGTCTGGTGTCTGTTGGATTGCAACACCCCAGTGTGGACACATGCACCAAGTACACAGTAGTTGGACAGTGCAGAGGACACGGTGTGGCATGTGGACATGCACACATCACAGCTCTTGCCACTGAGTCAGTGCAGGTTTCCGGATGAAAGGGATGCCCAGAGTCAAATAGGAAATGCATGTGATGCATACCAGCGACAGACACCATGATGCACCCATGTCCTGATAGCCATCGCCACAATGGTGTGCATGTAGCACATGTCACTCCCCTGTAGGACCACCAATAAGTTGACACATGCCATGGCAGAGGCATGACTGCTAAGTCATACATCACTGTCTCAGTGATGTATGACTTGGCAGCCAGACAACAACACTATGCACTGTGTCACAATAGTAGGTCATGGGGAATGCAAGTCCTGGAGCTGCACAAGTGCACATGTACATCCCCCACACAACACATCATCTTAACCCTCATCTGTCCAGGTCATACCTATTGGACATATGGGAGACCTGTGACACTACCCTCTGAACCTGAGCCCCTCACAATCTGCTGTGAATGGGGAACAGCTGCCTGAACTTCACATTCGCATACCCCAGTCTGCACGGGCAGCTGATCAAACACCTATGTGACACACAAGTATCGTCTCCTATGGTCACATCTCCAGGGGCATGCTGAGCCCCTACCAAGAAACACCCCAGCAGTCCTGGCAACTAATCCACAGCACACTGACACAGAGGCAGACACCTGAGGGGTCAAATCACTGCGCACAATGTGTCAGCTGATACACGGGAGTGGGAGTACAGAGTGCATTGCATGGCCTGGAGTAGGCATGACTGTCCTGCTCCACATGAATGAGGGATGAGCCCTGGACAGTGGATAGCTGGCTATGTATGTGTGACACACGTAATCTGCACACTCCTGGGGCCCAAACATTGTTCCCACCCGCTGCATGGGCGTGTGCCACATACCCCAGGCACATGTGGTGGCTCAGCTCAGCAAGTGGACCGCATATCAAAGCAACACGCAGATTACATGTCCGAACACAGGCGTTGTGTGAACAATGGACCCACCCATGATGCCCACAACAGAGTTAGGGAAACAGATGCTGTCCCCCACCTTTAGTGAAGCAAACTGCAAGGACACAGTCCCAAGTGACACAATTCCCTGAATGTAAGGGCCACACCTGGGTATCAGATGAGGAGTGGGCAGTGCACAATAGAGGGACATGGCTCCTGGACAACATG
This sequence comes from Calotriton arnoldi, assembly GCA_963921515.1. Taxonomy (NCBI): domain Eukaryota; kingdom Metazoa; phylum Chordata; class Amphibia; order Caudata; family Salamandridae; genus Calotriton; species Calotriton arnoldi. The sequence continues at coordinate 1,052,288 of CAWUFW010000732.1, forward strand.
ACTGCTGCACTGTGGCAGTTGAACCAGGCCAGAGGAGGGCACAAAGCATGTAATACAGAGTTCACAGTGCAGTCTTTGACTCACCCCTCCTTGCTGCTGTCTGGCCTTTAGCTGCCCATCCAGGTCTGGAAACACCACCGCCAAGATCTGGAGCATGTGGGGGTCAGGGTCCGTGTTCCGCCCCTCCTGCGAGGAGGCGACAGCTTCAGCTGGACCCGTGCAATCCTCCGGGTCCAGCCCCGAAGGTCCTGCCACCTCTTCTGGCAGTTGCGGATCCGGCGCTTGTAGACCCCCACGGACCGGACGGCCCGGACGATGTCCTTCCAGATCTCCTGCTTCCGATGGGCATTAACCTGTCAGGATGACAAAGTGAAAAGGCCATTACTACACATGCAACATATCCGTGCATGACACAGTTGTATATACATGTCTCAATCACAGGGGCACATGATGTACACAGGCAGTGCAAAGCTGCCCATGGACAGTTTGCCAGACGTCACTACATGGTATCATTGCATGGGAAGTAAAACCTTGTTCAAATGCACTGTCACTGCACCATACCTGTCCAGTGCATGTCACTACACACTATGGGGGTGACAACTACTCAGTGAGCCTGCTAGCCAGTGGCGTGCAGACTTTCAGCCTTGCTAGTCAGACAATATGCACATTCAGAAAGGCAATGCACAGAACACTCACCTGCTCCCCTGGTGTCCCATACAGCTTGCTGTACTGTGGAAGTAGGCTGTCCAGCAGGGCCTGGTTCTCCTCAAGGCTGAAGGCTGGGGCTCTCTCCACAGTACGTGCCATTGCAGGGTCCAGAGGGGCAGAGACAGCAGCAGTGCAGTGCCAGATGTCGTCCTGGAGCATGTAGTGCAGGCAAGTGAGCTCTCAGGGGAACAGCCAGCAATATATATGTGCTGGAGAGGCAGATACTGTCCCTTGTGTCCAAAGTGATAGGTCCAAGTCGTTTGCATCTTCTGAATCTGGCCAATCCATGGAATAGCAGCACCAAAACACGCCCACAGCATCCTTCAACTTCATGACATACATGATTTTGCAACATTGTTGTGGGTGACCAACTGATTTTCCAGCAACCGACTCGTTCGAAATTCGAAAACGCGTCCGTTGCCAGGCAAGCCCATTGTCAATGGGTGCGCACCGATCGGTCCATTGCGGTACAACGCGTACAGGGGTATAACGCGTACCCGCACACATTGAATGCAATGGGCCGGCCGGGGGCACCGATCGGTCCATTGCAGTACAACGCGTACAGGGGTACAACGCGCACCCGCACACATTGAATGCAATGGGCCGGCCGGGGCACCGATCGGTCCATTGCGGTACAACGCGTACAGGGGTACAACGCGTACCCGCACACATTGAATGCAATGGGCCGGCCGGGGGCACCGATCGGTCCATTGCAGTTCAACGCGTACAGGGGTACAACGCGTACCCGCACACATTGAATGCAATGGGCCGGCCGGGGGCACCGATCGGTCCATTGCAGTACAACGCGTACAGGGGTACAACGCGTACAGGGGTACAAAATTGTTGTGGGTAACCAACTGATTTTCCAGCAACCGACTCGTTCGAAATTCGAAAACGCGTCCGTTGCCAGGCAAGCCCATTGTCAATGGGTGCGCACCGATCGGTCCATTGCGGTACAACGCGTACAGGGGTACAACGCGTACCCGCACACATTGAATGCAATGGGCCGGCCGGGGGCACCGATCGGTCCATTGCAGTACAACGCGTACAGGGGTACAACGCTGTACCCGCACACATTGAATGCAATGGGCCGGCCGGGGCACCGATCGGTCCATTGCGGTACAACGCTGCATAGGGTATCAACGCTGCACCCGCACACATTGAATGCAATGGGCCGGCCGGGGGCACCGATCGGTCCATTGCAGTTCAACGCGTACAGGGGTACAACGCGCACCGCGCACATTGAATGCAATGGGCCGGCCGGGGCACCGATCGGTCCATTGCAGTACAACGCGTACAGGGGTATAACGCTGCACCGCGACACATTGAATGCAATGGGCCGGCCGGGGCACCGATCGGTCCATTGCAGTACAACGCGTACAGGGGCACAACGCATACAGGGGTACAACGCTGCACTCGCAGCACATTGAATGCAATGGGCCGGCCGGGGCACCGATCGGTCCATTGCAGTACAACGCGTACAGGGGTACAACGCTGCACTCGCGCACATTGAATGCAATGGGCCGGCCGGGGCACCGATCGGTCCATTGCAGTACAACGCATACAGGGGTACAACGCCGTACAGGGGTACAACGCGTGCACCGCGACACATTGAATGCAATGGGCCGGCCGGGGCACCGATCGGTCCATTGCAGTACAACGCGTACAGAGGTACAACGCTGCACTCGCACACATTGAATGCAATGGCACGGCCGGGGCACCGATCGGTCCATTGCAGTACAACGCTGCATAGGGTACAACGCGTACAGGGGTACAACGCGTACCCGCACACATTGAATGCAATGGGCCGGCCGGGGCACCGATCGGTCCATTGCAGTACAACGCGTACAGGGGTACTAACGCGTACCGCGCACATTGAATGCAATGGGCCGGCCGGGGCACCGATCGGTCCATTGCAGTACAACGCTGCATAGGGGTACAACGCGTGCACCGCGACACATTGAATGCAATGGGCCGGCCGGGGCACCGATCGGTCCATTGCGGTACAACGCGTACAGGGGTACAACGCGTGCACCGCACACATTGAATGCAATGGGCCGGCCGGGGCACCGATCGGTCCATTGCAGTTCAACGCGTACATAGGGTATAACGCGTACCACGACACATTGAATGCAATGGGCCGGCCGGGGGCACCGATCGGTCCATTGCAGTACAACGCGTACAGGGGTACAACGCGTACAGGGGTACAAAATTGTTGTGGGTAACCAACTGATTTTCCAGCAACCGACTCGTTCGAAATTCGAAAACGCGTCCGTTGCCAGGCAAGCCCATTGTCAATGGGTGCGCACCGATCGGTCCATTGCGGTACAACGCGTACAGGGGTACAACGCGTACCCGCACACATTGAATGCAATGGGCCGGCCGGGGGCACCGATCGGTCCATTGCAGTACAACGCGTACAGGGGTACAACGCGTACCCGCACACATTGAATGCAATGGGCCGGCCGGGGGCACCGATCGGTCCATTGCGGTACAACGCGTACAGGGGTACTAACGCTGCACCCGCACACATTGAATGCAATGGGCCGGCCGGGGCACCGATCGGTCCATTGCAGTTCAACGCGTACAGGGGTACAACGCGTACCCGCACACATTGAATGCAATGGGCCGGCCGGGGCACCGATCGGTCCATTGCAGTACAACGCGTACAGGGGTACTAACGCGTACCCGCACACATTGAATGCAATGGGCCGGCCGGGGCACCGATCGGTCCATTGCAGTACAACGCGTACAGGGGCACAACGCATACAGGGGTACAACGCGTGCACCGCGACACATTGAATGCAATGGGCCGGCCGGGGGCACCGATCGGTCCATTGCAGTACAACGCGCACAGGGGTACAACGCTGCACTCGCACACATTGAATGCAATGGGCCGGCCGGGGCACCGATCGGTCCATTGCAGTACAACGCATACAGGGGTACAACGCGTACAGGGGTACAACGCTGCACCGCACACATTGAATGCAATGGGCCGGCCGGGGGCACCGATCGGTCCATTGCAGTACAACGCGTACAGGGGTACAACGCGTACCCGCACACATTGAATGCAATGGCACGGACGGGGCACCGATCGGTCCATTGCAGTACAACGCGTACAGGGGTACAACGCGTACAGGGGTACAACGCTGCACTCGCGACACATTGAATGCAATGGGCCGGCCGGGGCACCGATCGGTCCATTGCAGTACAACGCGTACAGGGGTACAACGCGTACCCGCACACATTGAATGCAATGGGCCGGCCGGGGCACCGATCGGTCCATTGCAGTACAACGCGTACAGGGGTACAACGCGTACAGGGGTACAACGCGTACCCGCACACATTGAATGCAATGGGCCGGCCGGGGGCACCGATCGGTCCATTGCAGTACAACGCGTACAGGGGTACACCGCGTACCCGCACACATTGAATGCAATGGGCCGGCCGGGGGCACCGATCGGTCCATTGCTGTTCAACGCATCACTGTACATGTGACTGGCATATGTCAGCATGCCTGTCTCAGATGGACATATGCCAGCCACAGATAGCTCCCAGGGAGTGAGGGGCACACCTACATCACGACAGCCTGTCCAAACGTTATCATAAGGCATGTAAGGCTGCATTTCCTATTGTGTGTATGTTGGTGTACATGTTGTCCTGTGGGCAGCCACCCCCAGGCTGTGCACGTGTTCATGGGGACAGGATCCTGGGTGTTACGTGTACATGACCACTGTGATGTGCAACTGTTCATATCTGTGCATGTGCCATGGTCACATTTCACGGTGGTGTATGTGTATGTCATGTCACATACCCCGTGAGTCCCATGTGGGACGGTATGTTTGAGCCAGGGTGTCCCAGTGGCACAATAGTGATGGTCCTCCACAGTCTTTGTGCATGTAGTGTTTACAATGTCTCTGATTTCATGTGCACAATGGGAGACAGTCTCCACATCCAGGTTGTGTGTGCATGGACTTTGATGTTGTGCGTGTGCGTGTCACAGACGTCCATGTCTGTCCTGCCGTGGCAAGTGGGGCCACTACCTGTGGGGGTCATGGTTGTTTTGCTGTGGTGTATACATGATACTCCATGTAATGCCAGTGTCCATGTGGCAATACAGGGTCCCTGGGAATGTACCTGTCGTTGAGCTGTGGTGCCTGGGGCACATCTGTCCTCACATGTCACTGTGGGGGGTGATTGTGACACGGCAGCAGGAGATGGGAACTGTGACACGGCCTCATGATATCCAATGGGCCAACATGGGACTAATTGATGCCACCTGTTGGACCGTGTTGACAGATGTTGGCCATGTATGTACCATACATGTCCTTACGGAACTGCACACTTCATGTAGTTGTGCCTCATAATGATGTATGTTGGGATATTGAGTGTGTTCAATGCCGCATATGTGGGCTGACTGACAATCTTGCTTACTTCTCCTCTGCACTGCAGGGCTCCTGCTGTCCATCGACCATTCCCAGACCTGGCAACGATGGTGGAACGGGACAGCATCCGACGGTACCGCTTCACCAGGCAGCTGATTGAGGATTTGGCAGTGCAGTTGTCCCCACATTTGCAGCCTGGCCGGCCGTATCCTACAGCGCTGACCCCCAAGGTGAAGGTGATGGCAGCCCTACACTTCTTTGCTACCGGTACCTTCCAACATACTGTGGCGACTGCTGGTGGGATGTCACAGACCATGTTGAGCCGTGTGCTCCGCGATGTTTTGGCGGCAATGTTGCTATTCCTGAACCGGTACATCTATTTCCCTAGACTGCGACGACTCACTGACGTGAAGAGTGACTTTTATGCCCTGGGGAGGATGCCGCATGTCATTGGCTCCATTGATGGGACACATGTGGCTTTGGTACCACCACAGGCCCAGGAGCAGGCCTACAGGAACCGCAAGCACTACCACTCGGTCAATGCACTGGTGGTGTGTCTTGCAGACATGACCATCACACACGTGTGTGCCCGTTTCCCTGGTTCAGCACACGATGCCTTTGTGATGAGGAGTAGTCGCATCCCCAGGATGATGGCACAGATGCAGAACCAGCGTGCCTGGCTTGTCGGTGTGTACTGACTTTGTGCCATTGTGTGTGATCTGATCTGTAGTATTCCGCCCACTTTTCCAAGTCAGCTAATGTGCACTTGTCTGTCCGTAGGTGACTCGGGATACCCCAACATGCCGTGGTTGCTGACACCCCTCAGGAACCCTGTGACACCAGCCCAGATGCGCTACAATGAGGCACATGGTCGGACCAGGAGAGTGATTGAGCGGACCTTTGGTCTCCTGAAGAGCCGCTTCCGCTGCCTGGACAAGACCGGAGGGTCCCTCCCATATGCCCCTGCGAAAGTGTGCAAGATTATCATCGTCTGCTGCATGCTCCACAACCTGGCAGTGCGGAAGGAGTTGCCTCTCATCCAGGATGACAATGACCAACATCCGCCACCTGTGGAGGATCCTGGCCTGGACCACGATGCCAGTGATGATGATGGTGATGTCCGCACACAGCTCATCACCAACTTCTTTAGCTGAATGTGAGTATCCTGAGGTGTCATGTCAATGATGTGAGTTGGCATGATATGTGTAGGTGGTGCTCTGGTGCTGTTGGAGTGTGTCCATGGGCTACTTGACTGGATGTGTGTTGCGATGTGTGCTTACAGGTGGGCTGTACTCCCCAACAGTGTTGACATGCTAACTTGGTTCTGGGTGGGTATCTTGTAACATGTATTGTGCATGAGTTTTGCTGTTCTGTCCTGTACTCCATTGCTTTTGACTGTGTGTCATTTCTGTCCTTCACAGGGTACTTTCAGATTCGTTTGGTCAACTGTGTCCACCGACGACGTGATTGCACTTCCAGGCTGGTAGCTGTTGTGTCCCTACAGGTGATGTGCGCCACACCCATGGACTTCCTTCCGTCTACAGTTGTTGACTGTGTGCCCGCTGCCAGGTGGGATTACCTTGCATCTGTAGTGGTTACGACATGTTGCAACTGTGTAATAAACCTGTGCTTCACTTTGTGATGTGCGTTGTCTGTGGTCACACATTTGACTGCCATTTGCTTACTGCACCTGTGGGCTACTTGACTACAACTGGGAATGGGTGTGGTGTCTGTGCATTGCACCGTCTTCCCTGGCAACATCTCTGTAGGCAATGAGTCAGATGGCCTAGGTGTGTATGTGTTGTGTAGCCCTGGTGGTGTGTCTCCCTCATATGTGTCCCGTTGCCTTTACTCACATGCCTGTGTTGTCCTTGCTGTTGCAGTTCGCATACACAGTGTAATTTTGCAGTTCATCATCCCCATAACAGCACCCACGTTGGAATCACAACAGAGGCAAGTATGGTGTATTAGTGTGTTTATTGTGATACATTTGTGTGAATAGTGCATAGGATGGGTAGTGCTGTACATAAATCTTGCAATCCGAAGTTCCTAGGTGAATTGAAAGTCCTGGTAGACAGAATCCCCAGTATCGGGGCCACAGTTGTCTGAGACATTGGTCCAACTTGTACTCCCCATGCAATGTGTGGGAGTAGTGTTGCCGTCAACAGGGTGAACAGTCTGTGCACAAAGGTGAACATCCAGAACAGGTTCAGGCTTCCTGGGAGTTGCGCTTGGCCATCGGCCTCTCACTTACCCCTCCTCGGACGACCCCTCTTCTTGGGGGGGGGCCCTCAAGTACAGGTTGCTGCGGTGCAGGGGACTCTCCGCCAGAGTCATCCTCCCTCCCTGTGGCAGTTGCAGTTTGTTCGGCACCAGATGTTGTTGGCACACAGGGAGGTGTGGACTGGTTGCTGTTCATCTGGCGGAGGCATTGTAAAATGTCCCTGTGCACCGCCGTCATCTCATGCAGTGCATCCCACTTGGACTCCACGCGGGACATGTGTGAGTCCACGCGGGACATGTGTGAGTCCACGCGGGACATGTGTGAGTCCACGCGGGACATGTGTGACTCCACGTGGGACATGTGGGAGTCCAAGCGGGCATGATGGGCAGCCTGCTGCTGTTTCATGTCTCTGAGGAGCCCCACTACCTGGCTGAGGTCTCCGGTGCTGGACTGGTACGCATCAGCTATGCGTACCAGTTGTGGGTCTTCATGCACACCAGCAACGTCTGCAAGCAGCGACCTCTGTCTCCCACCCCTCCCACCACCCCTGCTGACATGTGCAGTGTGTGCAGTGGCACTCACAGATGACCCTGGTCCACCTTGGGGGTTGGTGGTGGTGGTGGTGGTGTCCATGGCCCCAGGTTGGTCCAGGGTCCCTGTGCTGGTGTTGCTCCTTGTTCTGTCCATGTCGGCAGGGTTGGTATTTGTGGTGACAGTCGTTGGAGGGGTGGGTGCAGGGGGTGCAGCTGGTGGTCCTGCTGGTGCTGCAGCTGGTGGTCCTGCTGGTGCTGCATGTAGACTTGCACCGGATGTGCCTGGTTGGTCTTCATCGTCCGAGGAGGACAGAGGCTGTACGACGCCAGTGAGCTCCACATCCTCTTGAGCCTGGGACTGGGACTCCTCAGCGTCTGCTGCTGTGTCCCCATCATCACCTGTTTTTGGGAGACACACACAATGTATGTTATGTTTCTGCAGGCATCAATGGTTGACACACATGACAGTTGTGACTGTGCCTCTGGGTGCGGGCCTGTACATTGCATTGTCCTAAGTCGTCACAGTCAGGGGTTGATATTGGTGTGGCACATTGTCCTGCATTATTTGGGCATTTCTATGTATTATTTGGGGTGTGAACATGGTCTGCATTGGTTGTGTTTGGATGACAGCCGGCCCTCCTTCCCACCCACCCAGCCAGTCAGTTATCCCACCATGGAACGTGCTTGCATTGCAGGGAGTGGAAGTTGTCTCTCAGGATGTCAGTCAGTGGTGTCCTGCTGTTTGTTGGTGCACAGTTGCCAGCAGGGCCTTGTGCTCCCCACAGCAGTAGCCAGTGTCAGCCATCTTGTGAGTCCTTCTCCACTCCCTGTGATGTGAGCATGGTTCAGGGTGGTGTTGATGGGACAGTTGTGGGGGTGAGCTATGTCTGTGACTACGACTCCCATCATGCTATTGCCTCCACCCCACTTCCCAGCATTCCCATACTTACTTGCTTTTGTGGGGAGTTCAGTGTGTGTGGGTGTGAGAGCAATGCAAGATGGCTGACAGTGGTGTCCTGCTGTTGGTTGGTGTGCAGTACCCAGCATGCCCTTGTGCTCCCCACGACACAGCAACAGTGTCAGACATCTTTGATGGGCCTTTCCACTCTCTGTGGGATGTGCATGCGTGAGTGTGAGCTTGCTGGGCCATGTGGTGGGGGATGTAGAGCTGTGACTACGACTCCCATCATGCTATTGCCTCCACCCCCTTCCCAGCATGCCCATGCTTCCTTCCTTTGACTCTGCTTCCCTGTGGGGTGGGCTGGCTGTGCTGACAGGATGGCTGGGAGTGTTGTCCTGGCAGTTGTTTGGCTAAAAGTCCTAAGAGTTGCCCTGTGCTTCACACAACATAACCCAGGGTGGTGGTTCTTTGTGGGATCTTGTGTTAGGATGAGGGGCATTGCATTCTACCAGGTGGGTTCTGTGGAGTTTGTGTTGGGGGGTGTGTGAGGGGAGGTGCTTGTGACTATGGTCAGTGCTGCAAGTCCTCCTTCCCACCCACCCAGCCAGCCAGATATCCCACCATGGAACGTGCTTGCATTGCAGGGAGTGGAAGTTGTCTCTCAGGATGTCATTCAGTGGTGTCCTGCTGTTTGTTGGTGCACAGTTGCCAGCAGGGCCTTGTGCTCCCCACAGCAGTAGCCAGTGTCAGCCATCTTGTGAGTCCTTCTCCACTCCCAGTGATGTGAGCATGGTTCAGGGTGGTGTTGATGGGACAGTTGTGGGGGTGACCAATATCAGTGACTACGACTCCCATCATGCTATTGCCTCACCCCCCTTCCCAGCATGCCCATGCTTCCTTCCTTTTGATTCTGCTTCCCTGTGGGGTGGGCTGGCTGTGCTGACAGGATGGCTGGGAGTGTTGTCCTGGCAGTTGTTTGGCTAAGAGTCCCAAGAGTGTCCCTGTGCTTCACACAACATAACCCAGGGTGGTGGTTCTTTGTGGGATCTTGTGTTAGGATGGGGGCATTGCATTCTACCAGGTGGGTTCTGTGGAGTTTGTGTTGGGGTGTGTGTGAGGGGAGGTGCTTGTGACTATGGTCAGTGCTGCAAGTCCTCCTTCCCACCCAGCTAGCCAGATATCCCACCATGGAACGTGCTTGCATTGCAGGGAGTGGAAGTTGTCTCTCAGGATGTCATTCAGTGGTGTCCTGCTGTTTGTTGGTGCACAGTTGCCAGCAGGGCCTTGTGCTCCCCACAGCAGTTGCCAGTGTCAGCCATCTTGTGAGTCCTTCTCCACTCCCTGTGATGTGCGCATGGTTCATGGTGGTGTTGATGGGACAGTTGGGGGGGGGCAATATGTGTGACTGCGACTCCCATGATGCTATTGGCTACACTGACTTGGCCAGCATACACAGAATTCCTTCCTTTGAGTGGTCTTCACTGTGTGTTGGTGTTGTTGTGGTGGCTACATGTCTGGATGTGTTTGTTAGTTCTATTTGTGCCACTGCCTAGCTGTAGTTGTAGTTGTGTTTGTACATGTGATGGCACAGTTGGATGTGACTTTTTTGATGGCATGTGTTGTGTTTATCTGACTGACCTACACATTTTGGGATGATTCTGTTCTGGTTGCTGTGTAATTGCTATGAGTGCATGGTTTGACTCTCCCCTTGACAGTGATGTGTGTGTGTTTTGTGGCAGTATATTGTGTACATTTGTTGTGTACTCACCAGGCTCTGGGATGTCCTCTAGTCCATATACGCTCACTGGTGGAAGGATGGCCCGCACCTTCTCCTCCCAGGGCCTGAGGTATATTGGCTTGGCAGGAGGGCCACTGCCGGTGTGTTGGCTGTTGATGTAGTCTTTTTTGAGCAGGTCCCGTACCCTCCTGCGCACGTCATACCACCTGTTCTGGATGTCGCTCTTTGTGCGCCGACATGGTGATTGTGCGTTCACCCTGTTGATGATCCTCTCCCACATCTTGGTTTTCTGGGAGATGGGGGTCTGTTGGACCAGTGTGCCAAACAGCTGTGGCTCTACCCTGAGGATCTCGTCTACCATGACTTCCAATTCACAATCTAGGAACTTGGGATTCTTCTTGGGGGGCATGGTGATGGGTGGTGATGGTGAGTGATGTGTGTGTTGGTGTGCAGGTGAGGGTGTGTGAGTGTGTTTTGCTGGGTGTATGTGAGGTAGGTATTTGTTGGTGTGCTGATGGTGTGTGGCTTGTGTGAGGGATGAGCTGTGGGTGTGTGGTTGCTTTCTCTTGGGTGCAGGCAGTGGAATGGCATTTGCAAAGGCTCATGGTTGTGATTTGTGTCCTTTATATGGGTGGAGTTGTGGGTGTGTCTTTGTTCTCTGTCCCCACCCCCCAGTATTTATTGGCTTGGTAATTGCTTGTTTGGCCTTTTTTGGGTGAATTTTCCTTTGTACTGTCTGTGTATGTTGGAAACGTTCTTGTGACCGAGTCGGACCCTGCATTTGTCTCGTACGGTCTTCTCCGTTTCGTTCACGCTGTGTATGTGCAGTTTTCTATGCTGCGTACGCGTCGGTCGCGGTGTTTTGTGTTGCTTCGGCTCGGTTTTGTATGCGTGTCGGTCGTACGGCTTGGCCTCCGTCCGACTCGCTCGTGGTTTTCGCGCCTTGCATCGTACTTTGCGGTTTGGAGTTCGCGTGTACGGTTCGGTCGGATTTGTTCCGGGTGCGTGTCGGTCGGTTGGATTCGCGTGTTTTTCCGACCGGATTGCTGTTTTCCGTGCGGCTCGGTCGGTCGACTTGGGTTCGGTACGTGTCGGTCGGATTTTGCACGCCTTGCATCGTACTTGGCGTGTCGGGCGCCACAGGTACGTGTCGGTCGGTATTATTTCCGGATCCGAGTCGGTCGGTGCTTTTTCCGGCCCGAATCGGAATCGACCCCATTGTCTTTTACAAATGATTTTATGAAATTGAGAGAAAATCCAGTTGAATGGTACAAACAGGTTGAGCGGTTAAAGGTTTTGCATACCTTATTTGGCATTGTGCTCCCAAGTGATTTATGGGCAGAATGTAAAATTGCTGTTGATTGGCCGGAAACGGAACCAGCTAGAATGCTTGAACGGTGCACCATCTGCTAAGGTGATGAAATATAATCAAGCCGTTACCTATTTGAAAGGCAAAATTTCCCCTAAGGAAATTGATTAGGTGAAAATTGAAAGAACGACTCACGAATTGAAAGAAACAGTCCATGCTTATTATGAGAGATTGTTGCAGGCATTCAAGCAATACAATGGAATGGAGAATGTGTCGGAGAAAGATATGGGACATTTAGTTTATCGAGCTGTATATCGCGATTGAGACCAGAAATTAGTAGCATGATTCAGCAGCATTTGATTTGTTGGCAGAGCAAGTCTGTAGATGAAATCTTCAGGTATGCAAAATACTGTGGGGACTCTTTTTTTTTTTTTTTTTTTTTTTTTTGCTCCCTTCTGACCTTTATTTTACCTTTTTTCTGCTCCTTTCTGACCTTTATTTTTCCTCTTTCTGCTCATTTCTGAACTATAGTCTGCCTCTTTCTGACCTTTGATCTGCTTCTTGCTTATCGTTTCTGACCTCTATTTTGCCTCTCTATTTTGCCTCTTTCTACTCGTTTCTCACCTTTATTTTGCCTCTCTCTGCTCTTTTCCCTGGGACCACGGGGGGCGCGGTCCCAGCCGGCTCCCCGCCTCTTGCGGCAGCTGGCATTGCTGCTGCATGGAGAGAGCTGCTGGAAAGGCAGCTCCCTCTGTACAGGAGCAATCGTTTCCGCTCTTTCCCTGCCCGCATGTTTGCAGGCAAGGAAAGAGATGAAACCTCTGCTTTCATTGAGCGTTGGCACTTTGACAGCTTCTGTCCTCTGGAACTGGAGTATGCTTTTGACTGGCGGAAGCTGTCAAAGCTCCCGCCAAGCAAAAGCAAACAGCTATGTCCTTGGAGTGGGCACTGTAGGACGTAGCAGGAGCCGGCCCTGGGGGGTGGCGCTCCCCAGGGCCATGTATGTTTGCACAGGCTGCCCCAGGGAGGTAGTGGTCCCCGGGAACTGGGGGGGGGGTCCAGGTGCCCCCCCATGTCAATTTATTTATAGCCCCTGGGAGGTGCGGTCCCCGGGAATTGGGGGGGTCCACGTGCCCCCCCTAGTCAATTTATTTATAGCCCATGGGAGGTGATGTTCCCGGGGCTCGGGGGGTCCTTGAAAGCCCCCCCACCCCCATTTATTTGTATTTAGCCCTGGGGAAGTGTTGGTTCCCGGGGCTCGTGGGGGAGGGGGATTCGCGCGTTCCCCCCCCCCCCCTTAGTCAATTTATTTATAGCCCCGGGGAGGTGGTGGTCCCTAGGGCTCAAGGGTGTCTGAGCGCCCCCCGTGTTATTAAAATTAAGCCCCCGGGAGGTGGTGGTCCTCTGGCATAATTAAGCCCAAGGAAGGTGGCCCTGTGAACCCCTGCCTTACAATTTAAAAAAAAAAAAATGTTTAAAGCCTGCGCGTGGGCTATAATGCAAACAAGCACAGGAGACCGCACTTATTTTTTTAAAATAAATGTTGCCACGGATTTGTGGTTCTGTCGTGTTTCCGCGGGAAATTGTTTTAACAAACTGCGTTTTGGCACTGTTAGGGTCGCAGGGGGACCCCATGACCAGAGCTAAGGGGTTAGGGTATTCCCATCCGTCCCCCTTTTCTTTTCTTTTGAAAGATTTTTTTGGAGCTCGCCTGAAGCTGAGTTCCAAGATGGCTGCCAACATTTCCTGGTTGAAGTATTGGCAGCCAATCAGATTTCAGCACGGGGACTGTCGGATCCTCCGAGGATATGGGAAACAACCTTTACATCGCGGTCATTAGACCGCGATGCCTTTACAACGCGGTCTTTACAACGACCGCGTTGTTACAACGCGATGCCATTACTACGCAAGTCATTACATCGACTTGCAGTAGATGGCGCTCTAACATAAGGAATAGTATATTTTACTATTCCAACACCTTCCCTACTGTTGCGTAGGCTGGAGTTGGAATAGTAACTTATACATTCCTAATGTTACGGCGCCATCTACTGCAAGTCGATGTAATGACTTGCGTAGTAATGGTATTGCGTCGTAACAACGCGGTCGTTGTAACCACCGCGTTGTTGCCTACCGCGTAGTAAAAGCACGCGTTGTAACGTACTATATTCCGAGGATATATACAAATTTGGGTTTCCTTTAATATCTCCAAAACTACTGAACGGATTTACACCAAATAACAAAAAAGTGTTCTTATTGGACCAAGAGCTATCTTTTTGCCAAATTTGGTGTAATTCCGTCCAGCAGTTCGGGCTGGAGTTGTCTAAAAATCTCTAAGGGGGAAATACTTTTTGACCCTCCCCCCCCCTTTTTTTTTCTCGGCCCCTGCTTGACGGATCACCCTGAAGCTTTCCATGCACAACAAGAATCTCCGGCACACTTTTTTTGGACAGTTTCGTGAAGATTCGTCAAACGGCGCCAATGATACAGCCAAGTCAAAAAACACTTTTCCTATGGAAACATGGTCCAAACTATAACCACCTGCTGACTACTGCCAGTAGGTAATTTATATATAACACAAATCACAATCCAAAAGAGCGTATTGGTTTTTATTGCCATGCTTAATTTTACCGTAACGTGTTTCGGCTGCCACAGACTGCCTTAATCACACATATGTTGCGCTGCCATTTTGGTACTTTTATACATGCCTGCTACGTCATCATGGAAACTGACAACAGAACCCAAACAGTTCATACTGTTATACCAGCAAATATATGAGAGAAGAAATAGAAAGTGCATTTCAAAACAAAATAAGAATGAAATTCTTTCATTACTCAATGTTCGGCACAAATAACACAAGCTCACATTTGAATTAAATGAAATTCAGTGCACAACCATAAACCCACCAGAGTTAAATATCTGTGCAGAATATTCTACTATTCGCATCATAGTGACGACAGTCATTTGTATTACATGTTTGTTTGCAGAATGAAGCCCTAGTGGACAGACATTTATTGACCAAGGTTGCTACAATGTGCTTGAACCCTAAGGGTTAGTATACTTTGCACACCCAATTTTGTACTTATTTTATATTGATCAGAAACTATGAAAGAAAGTAACTATATCATTGCTAAAGTAACAAAAGAAACATTGTTCATTATGTCATATTTTTTTCTTCAAAAATAACATGGGCTCATGTTTTAAATCAAATTCAGTGCGCCTGTGAAACCCACCAAAGTTCAATGTTCATGCACTTTTGTCAGCTGATTACATCTTGGAGATGACAGTCATTTCTTACATGATTGTTTGCAAAATTAAGCGTGTGTGTTTATATATTTTACACTGAAATAACAAAGGGTAAAGTAATGTTATAGTTAGGTGTGATAAAAAAATCTTATTTTTTTTTAAATACCTTAGAGTTTCACCCCAAAAACACAAAGGTTAAAGTGACAATATAGTTAGGTGAATGTGTCGGTGACAACGTTAACGTTTTGATCTTAAAAATCCACAGAAATTCCTCAGTTATAGTTAGCAGAGCTAACTATAAATTGCGTCCCCGCCATGCACTG
Source organism: Calotriton arnoldi (assembly GCA_963921515.1). NCBI lineage: Eukaryota > Metazoa > Chordata > Amphibia > Caudata > Salamandridae > Calotriton > Calotriton arnoldi. The sequence continues at coordinate 1,067,652 of CAWUFW010000732.1, forward strand.
CTTATGACCTCGCATATTACATCACTCGTCATGTTCTGTGACATCATTTATGACATCACTGAGGTCCGCTACTGTCTTGCTTTTTCCTTGACTGCCCTGGTGCCGGCCCAGTGCAGGAGTTGCGAGTCTGTAGTCGTCTGACCTGTGCAGGTGATAATGGGCCTATATGTTCTCACATGATTTTAAAGCAGTCGAAATAGATCTAACCCAGAGCAGGAGTAGCAGCTATTGTCATTCCAGTATTAAAAACGGGGCTTGTGGCTGCCAAGGGGAAATTCAGGATTATTGATGTTGGGGGATGCTGCGGAACCAACTTTGTGTGATATTAGTTGCCAGGTGTCTAGTAGAATCTGTGTGGTAGTAAGCGGACTTGTGTCTCCTGTGCAGGTCCGATAGGGGGAGCCAGAGGAGGAGACCCAAGGGGGCCCATGAGAAATGTTGCTCTACTTGGACCTCCCTTAGTTCTCAGGGTTGTAATTCCAGTCTAAGGCTGGTCAGCGTTGTGCTGCTTGGAGGTATGTGTGCATGTTAGTGAATGCGAGCCTGCCCTCCATTGTACTGTTGTAGAGAGTGGCCCTGTCCACTCTAGAAGCGCGATTCTGCCAAACAAATTGGAGCAGCAACTGGATCTAATCAATTGTGGACTGTGGGAATCTGAGTGGGAGGGCCTTGTCTATGTATATTAATGTCAACAGGAAGTTCATCTTTACCGTGAGCGTTCCACACCACATAATCTCTATCCTGCCCCATCGGTGTAGGCAGGACCACAGGAATTATATGACAGGAGAGGGTCAAATCACGCGGCAGGGTTGAGTAAATTATGAGGCACGAATAGACAAATTATGCAGCATAATGTGGCATAGTTTGTTATAGTAGTACTTCATTATTTCATCTTTTGTAAACTTAGTAACGCTGTCTGGGCAGTGGTTGCACTTCATAAGTACCATTTTAATACCCCAATAAGCAATAAAAAGGGGACCAGTTCAGTTTTGCAAAGGGCCTTTCAGTGCAGGGCACCAAATGTCGCAGCATTTTTAGTAGCTTTTGAATCGTTTGAGCTAGGAACAACTTCTTTTTTGTTAAAATCTGCAGATTATGCGGCAGATGATGGATTATGTGGCAAATGCAGCAAATCTATAATTAATCGAAAATGGCTGCGGCCACACATTCGCATAATTCCCGTGGCCCTGGGTATAGGTCTTTGTAAAGGGCTTGCAGTACAGGCAGGATATTGCATTGGAAGAGATTTGTTCCGGAAGTGGGTAGGTATATGCCAAGGTTTTTTATGGGCCCCTTTGAGCTGGCAAAGCTGTTATAGAGAAGTGTGCTTGAGGCTGTGAATATTGATGGGACACCCAGGCCAGAAGATTTGGAGTAGGTGAGCGGGAAGCCAGAGCCCGCTGCAAAAAGGATTAGTTCCTGTTTCAATGCCGGGAGGGGGGGGTTTCTGGTTCAGTTAGAAAGCAGAGGACATTGTCGGCGTATAGGGCCAGTTTATGCTGATGTGCTCACACTGTAAGTCTCATACCCAGGTTTTGTTGTACTTACTGGATGAAAGGCTCCATCGGGAGTGAGAAAATTAACGGAGAGAGTGGGCATCCCTGTCGGGTGCCTTTGTGATGGAGAGGGGAATATTCTCAGTTAACCTTGAGCCTTGTCAACAGTTTTTGGTAGTTGACTGCGATCATTTGCATCATCCTAGGCCCCCAATGGGGACCTGTCCAGCAACTTGGAGATATAAGTCCAATTTACCCTGTCAAAGGCCTTATCTTGTAGAGAGAAGGACCAGTGGTGTGCATATTATATCTGCTGATTCCATAAGGGTAAGCGCCCTCATGTGGCAATCTCTAAAAATCCAGCCTGTTAAGGGGCTGTGAGGATTGGTCATATTGTGTGCAGGCGTGAGACTAAGATCGAGGCAAAAATCTTTACGTCAGTATTGAGCAATGTAATTGGCCAGTATGAGTGCATTTGGTCGGGTAATAATGACATATGGTCAATACGCATGAATAAAGATGTTTGTGTACCCTGGTGCCAGTTTTAACTAACACACTTTTTCTTTGTACGCTCTGCTTACTAAACTATCCCATGGTCATCGCTGTGCTCCTCTCTCTCAGTGAGAAGGCTGTTCCCCACACTGAGGAGGTTCCCGATGATGAAGTATGCCACCTATGGTGGGTGAGGGGAATCGTCCTTTAAAAGTAATATTCCATCTCAGCTAGGTTATTCTGTTTTCAATTGTTTTTTGTCTAGACCCAGGTGTTCTATTGTGTTACATAGTATCATATTGGGAAGTTACTCCTGCTGGTCTCTAAATCTTCTCTGGCCCTCCATTTGTGATTTACCTACCACACTTGCACATCACACAGTCCCTGCCTGGGTACTCTCACAAAGGGTTTGACACTGGTCTGTTGTGACCCCAGACAAGCTGGGGCTAGGGCAGGGAGGAAGGGTATGCCTGACGTCTCGGGGGGGGAGGGGGGGACTTGAAACCTCTAGAAGCTTCTCCCACTTCAAAGTGGGCACCAGATAAAATATTGGATCCTTAGACCCAGCTCTTCAGTGCACCTCTGGACCTATGTGTTCTACCAGGAAAAAGGACTGCTGTGCTGCTGAAAGGACTGCCACTCTGCTGGATTGCCGCCTTGCTGTGCTGACCTGCTGCTCTGCTGCCTTCTTGCCTAGGTGAGAAGGACTGGACCTGCATCTCTAAACTCGGGACCCCAGAGTGATTCCAAGGGCTAGTTGGCTGGTCTCCTGATCAGAAGCCTCAGGGACAGAACAGGCTTCCAACAACCTTGAACCCAGCACTCTGCCGTCTGTGAGTCCTGTCCTCCCAAGTGGTGGCACCCCAGTCCTGTACCCTTGGAAGTGGGCCTGAAGGTGCTCTGCCAGCCCATCTGTGATTTATTAGAACCGACACATTTCCTCTGTGTTGCGGCGCATCTCCAACAGAACGGACGCATCGCCTCTGCTGCCTGGCGCATTGTCCTCGGAATCAATGCCGCGTGGACTTTCCTGATGTAAGGACTTCACATCACCTTTGCAGCCCATCGGAACCACCGCTGCACGAAGCTTCATCCTGCAAGGATAGGGCCTCGCCTAATGCAGCTTCCCAGAACCGCCGCTGTACAGCGGCTCTCCTTGCCCGGACCTCTCATCGCCTCTTCTATGCCACGCATTCTCCACGCGGGAATTTGCATCTCTTTGCAACCAGGATTAAGGTACTGTGTTCAGCGGGCCTAAGTGGGTCCCGGTAGCCGGCCTGCGATCCATCGCAGTGGGCCTGAACTTGTGCTTAGTTCCAGTCCAGCAGGACCGGATAACCACAGCTGGCGCTTTGTGATGCTATTTCACTGAAATCTTTAAACTAGCATATCTCCGGTTCTACTGATTGGATTTTTGACATTTTGGTCTTGATATTTACTCGTTTTCCAATTTGCTGCGGGATTCTTTTGGTGTTGTGTTAGCACCTCATTACTGTTTGATGTGCTGCATAAATTCTTTACACATTGCATCTAAGTTAAGCCTGACTGCTCTGTGCCAAGCTACCAGAAGGTTGAGCACAGGTGGTTAATTTGGGGTTTGCTTGTGACTTCACTCTGACAAGGATTGTGGTTGCTGCTTGAGTAGGGTTTCACCCCCCTAAACCAGTAACCTAATTTCTGACAGCAGTTTAATGTCAACCCTTGTCCAAGATGATAGGTACAACCTAGACACTTCATTTGTTTAGATGGTGAGTTTTAGCTTTCAATCCGAGGAATATCGAGGCAAGTAGATTTCCGTGCCTGAGACCGGTGCAAGTAAGTAAAAAGCTCCTTGGACAATTATATATTAATTAGTATCATGAGCCATCTGTACGAACACATTTTCCCATAGACACAGAATGGGTAAAACCCTTTGATACATCTGGCCCCAAGTGCTTAACTGGCTTCTGAGTTAGTACCTCACGTTATCTCCCGGAGTATGCCATGGGCTTTCTCTACCTTGCTACCTCACGATCCGGCGCTAAAGGGGTGTACTTGGTGTTCAGTTTTGAAACTAACAGTAGGACAATTCTGTGTATAGTTGATGTATAAAGGCTGGTATTGTTATAACTTGAGCTCAGTAATCCCTGAAAGCCCTAGGACGTCTGAAGTCTGAAAAAGTTCCTGCAGTATCTCATTTGTATGACCGATAATGATGCATTAGATCAGTGGTTCATAACCTATGGTCCACAGACTTCTAGAAGTCCACAACGCCTACTCAGGTAGGTGGTTCGCGACTGCTTAGAAAATTAAATGATCTTAGCAGATTAAAGTATGTACACCTACAAAAGAAAAATGTTAAATTGAAAGTTTTAAAACAATCTCTATATGTGAAGGAATTTGAAACTGGAGACTAAACTTTAATTTGGTATCCTCAGCTTTATTCCTGGTAGCGGTATATGTATAGCAAATATTAGTAATGGATGATTGGTGGTCTCAATTAAAGCACAAGTGTGACAAAGTGAGGACACATTAGGAGCAAAAAATTCATATGCTACTGTCTATCATTTTGCTTTGTCTTTTAGAAATAAAACCACATTTTGGAAACCTCCAAGCCTCCATTAAAATTTCGAATTTTGTATACTTTTTTGTTTGTGAATTAAAGAACATTTCATAATTTGTGACTTTTGTATAATGTATATTTTTTCTGTAGTGTTGTTTTTTTTTTAAGGTTCAAATCGTAGAAATTGCTTAAGCTGGTGACCCCAGCATCTAGTAGTAGTCAACAGAAATCAAAAGGTTAAGAACTACATTAGATCATTACAATGTGCATAGCCCAAGTCATTTCTCAAAGGACAGAACCTTGATTAAACAAACCAAAATCTCCCTGATAGCTTCTTACACTTATTTGTACTTGTTTCAAGGATTGTGCAACATTATTATACACTACTTCCTCATACCATCTCTTTGATTTGTATTTAATGTTTCTTGCTTCACCATTCATTGAATGTTTGCCATGTGCCAGCTAATGCTAAATGCTCTGAAATGGCACACTGAGGCTTTACTCCTGAATATTGCATGCCTTTTGTTTATTGTGTTCGTTTTACCATTTGTTCTATATATTGGAAAGACCAAACCCTTAATGAATCATATATGTCTCCTTTTTGTGATATCTGTTTAAGATTATCCTGTTTTCTTTACCCTGTAGCTCGCTTTTTTTAGTATTCTGAAAAAACTAAGAGAAGTTGGAGAGAAACTATCAAATGAAATATCAGAAGATCCAAATGATATTGAAGTAAGTGATTCTTTGATGGCGTTTGGTTCGTTTTCTCCTGGAGCACTTATCTTTTAAGTTATACGCACCAGCAAGACAGTCTCCTGCTTGTGTACGCATTTATAAACTAGAATGTAATGGTGGCAATGTTTGATTTAATCTGAACCACTTGTAATTATTCCATTTTATCATGTTTTGCCGTCTAAATCATCAAATGAAGACCACCCATATGCAGTTGAACTCAACCCCGCCCTTCAAAGCACATTCCTGTCAAAACTGCTATTCTGTGTGCATTCTGACTCCCTCTCACTTTTCTCATTGTATAAAATTAGTCACTAAGAGATCCATTGGCTGATCAAACACCCTGAAAAACACACTCATTGTTTCGAATCACTGCCCGGTGCACTCACCCTTTCTTATTTCGGAGTTTACTAACAATACATAACAGTTTGGTATTTGCATCGTTTGTATGAGTTTTGTGGTGTGCGCAGTACAAATAGTCGCTATGATTTAAAGAATACCTTAGCAAGCCTGAGCGTCCAAGAAGCACTTACTTGACAAATTCTTTACTGATTTACGGGCATGGAAACCCTAGTTTGCCACAGACCTTCCACAATAAAAGCACTTCACTAACTTTCTCATTGTCCTAATGGAGAAAAGAAACAATCATTTTGTTAAGCTTTCTTCACCAGTCTCTGCTTGTCAGAAATGTTAATATAGTCTTATTCAACTGTTGCTTCCTAGCAACAAGCTTTGGCTTTGCCCGTGCTTTTTGCTGATGCTGGTCTATATCAGATAAAAGGAAAAATGCCTATTTGCCGATGCCGAACAGCACTGAAGCACTTAAATAGTGGCGGCTCCTCCGCTAAGGCGGAGGGGCGTCGCCCCACTGCTAGGAGCAGCAAAGAAAGGCAAAAATAAAATGATAATAACGGAATGTTATTATCATTTTATTTTTTCCTCCTGCTGCGGACGGTGCGTGAGCGGGCGGAGAGGTGCTGCAGGGGAGGAGTGGTAGACACTCCTGTGCGCAATGACTGTTTGGTCAGGCCCTTTCGGACCGCCCAAAGCAGTCGTGCACACTCCCCTGTTCTCCATTCAGGCTGCGTTAGAGCCTGCATGGAGAACATGCCCACCCCTACAGCCTCTGACTGAGCGCTTGTCACGGTGCTCAGACCAATCGAAATGCTCCATTGGAGCGTTGTGATTGGCTTAGGGGTGGGAGCCTGGCTGCCTGCTTCCTGTTCCGACCTGGAGTCGGAGGCAGGAGAGCAGGAGAGAAGACGCGGGACCCGGCTGCGGCAAGGTATGTTTTATTTTGTTAATATGTATATTTTGTTTAAATCAGCCCGCGAACAACGCCGCACCCGCCCTGATCTGCTGGGAAATAGAAGCAGTCCGAAAAGAATAAAAAACAAAGGCCACTCCAAAAGGAATTTACAACATGTTGGAAAATGGCCCTTTCTTCAGGGTCTCCCTCAAACCTTTTGCCTTCTTTCTCTACTTTTTGTGACCTAGTTGATGTTGGCCTTAGAACTCTGAGCATGCTAACCAGTGCTAAAGTGCATGTGCTCTCCCCTATACATGGTAATAATTGGTTCATCCCCAACTGGCATATTTGATTTATTTATAAGTCCCTAGTAAAGTGCATTACATGTGCCCAGGGCCTGTAAATTAAAGGCTGCTAGTGGTGGGCCTGCAACACTTATTGTGCCACCCAATTAAGTAGCTCTAATCATATCTCTTCCATTGCGGAGCCTGTGTGTGCAGTTCACACTGCCATGTCGACCTGGCAAAATAAACCGTTTGCCAGGCACAAAGCTTCCCCTTTTGTACATAAAAGTCACCCCTAAGGTAGGCCCTAGACAACCCAGAGGGCAGGGTGCAATGTATTTAAAAGGCAGGACATGCACCTTTTAAATTGTACATATCCTGGTAGTGAAAAACTCTCAAATTTGTTTTTCACTACTGCAAGGCCTATCTCTCCCAAAGGATAACATTTGGATTACCTTTTTGCATTTTATAAGTGTAATTCTCAATTGGGAAGAGAGAAATCCTTCACGTCTGGTGTCTCTTGAATTACAATTTAAAATCCAAACTCATGGTGAAGTCAGATTTTAAATTGTTATTCTGAAAATGTAACTTTTAGAAAGTTGCCATTTTCTCTGCTAAGCCATTTGGTGCCTGCTGCCGGTTTTTGATCACATGTCTGGGATGGGTGACAGTTGAGCTTTGTGTATTACCCCTAGACAACCACACACAATAGGAGTTTAGGTGTGACTTGATGGGCCATCCTGGTAGGATGAGCGGGAGGAGCTGTACTCAGCCTTACTTATGCCTGAATAGGCTGTGCCCTGTCCCCACATGAGGGTCTGCATAGTCCCCTGTAGTGAGTCCGGAGCCAGGGCAGGAAGAGAGGACCTCTGTGCACTTCAAAGGCATGTCTTTGAAGTCTCCCCTACTTGAGAGGCACAACTGGGTATAAGTACTGGACCTCGGACACCACCACTTCATTATACTGCTGGACCTGTGGATACTCTGCCAGGAAGAAGGACTGCTGTGCTGCTGAAGGAATGCCACTCTGCTGGACTTCTGCTTTGTAGTACTCCTACTTTGCTGTGCTGGCCTACTGCCCTCTTGCCTGGGCGAGAAGGACTGGACCTGCATCACTTGGCCCCAGAACTCAGAATGACTCCAAGGGTTAGGTGGCTGACCTCCTAATCTGAAGTCTCAGGGACATAAAAGACTGCCAACCCCTGCACCTAGACTCTGCCAACTGTGAGTCTACCCTGCCAAATGGTGCCACCCCTGTCCTGGACCCTTGGAAGTGGACCTAAGGTGCTCACCTGCAGAACCAATGCATCTTCTCTGCTGAGTGACACATCCCCAAGCAGAACGGACGCATCGCCGCTGCTGTGTGGATTGGACCTGTCGCAAAAAACTCACATTGCCACTGCCTCCCACATCTTGGGACTGACTCATCGCCTTGGGAACCGTCGATGTGCGCTGCTTTACCCGGCACAAACTCCTTGCATCCCTCGTCGACGGCAGCCTCAACAACAAACCTGAATCTCCGCATCGCAGCTGCACCACTCATCAGAATCAACGTATTGCCTCTACTGCGCCTCGTATCCTTGATACCGGACTTCACATTTTATGCCCATTAGGACCTTGCATGCAGCTGCCTCGCTTCTCAGAACGGACGCATAGCCTCCGTTGCGTGACGCATGTTTGACGCAAATCCACACAACGCTCCACAACTAGTTTTAAGGTACTTTGTTCGGCGGGTTTAACTGAGTCCCAGTAGGAGGCCCGCACATCATCGTGGTCGGCCAGAACTTGTGAATTTGTCATTGTCCGACTCGACCAGATTTCCCAAATAAGCCTTTTTGCTTCTTGGTGCTATTTTGCTTGAAACTTTGAAATTCAGTATCTCAAATCCTACTTATTGGATTTATGTCGTTTTGGTCTTGTTTTATTTGTTAAATTAAGCTGGAAACTTTTTGTGTGGTGTTTTCACCATTTTTACTGTTTGAAGTGTAGCACAAATACTTTACACATTGCCTCCAAAGTTAAGCCCGACTGCTTTGTGCCAATCTGCCAGCGGGTGAGCACAGGTTAACCCGTTCGGGGCTGAGGACGGAATGGTTCCGTCCTTAGCCATGGTGGTCGTGTGCCGAGGATGGAACCGTTCTGTCCTCTGCACACAACCAGGAAATCCTTCAGCTGTTTACAGCAGAGGGATTTCCTTTTTGTTTTTCTGCCTCGGGAGCTGGCGAACAGCTTTCTCAACCTCCCTGAGGCATTTTTTTTCAATGTAATGGCGATCGTGCGCATGGCGCACTGATGTCATTACATTGAAATGTCATTACATTGAAAGTGAAATGAGCCGATCGGCTAATTTCACTTTCACTGCTATGTGCTTGCAGGGCTATCTCAGCCCCCTGAGCACGTAGGCAAACGGGAGAGGTATCATTGGAAAGTGGAGAATCTCCCCTTTACAGTGGCACTCTTCCCTAGTGGATCCCTGCTTGTGGATCGTTGCAGGAGGGTGATCCCTTAGCAGGGATCCACCACTAGACACCAGGGAGGGGGGAGCGGCCCCTTGGGCAAGGGCCTGTGCGTCCCCCAAACATTTATGGGCATATTTAGTGTTTGTGCCCCCCCAGAGGGCAGAGGGGTGCAATAGCCCCTGATATGCCCCCTCAGGGGGGCAGAAAGGCCACTAGGCACCAGGTATTGTTTTTTTATGAAAGAGGGGTGGGGGCTGCCCACAATGGGCATGCCAATGCCCCCCTCCCTCATAAAAAATGGGCACAGTCTTTCTGACTCCACGGGGGACATATCACGGCAATAGCCCCCGATCTGCCCTCCTAGGGGGAGCAGAAAGCCCACTAGACACCAGGGACTATTTTTACTTTGTGAAGGGGTGGGGCTGCCCAGAATGTGTACTGGCATTTTGTTGGCGGTGTGTGTGGACTGGCGCTTTGCTGGTTGTGTGCGTGGACTGGCACTTGGCTGGCAGTGTGTGGGACTGTCGCTTGACTGGCGGTGTAGCCTGTGTGGATCCCCAGGGTTTTTTAACCCGGAATCCTCTGCAAACCTCAAATTTAGCTAAAAAGTCAAATTTTCTTCACATGGCTGTGTGGGAAAGTTGAAGGATCACCGCGCCGGCACAGATTTCCTACCACCCAGCGCTTCCCTCTATCTCTTGATAAAAATGATACCTCACTTGTGTGGGTGCCCAAAGCAGAGTCTGCCTAAAAACGTTGAAAAAAAAAAAAACCCTGCCCTTATGGACACACTTTGGTTCCCCCTCAGTTTTTCATTTTATAAGTTTTTAGGCTGACTCTGCCTTGGGTACCATTTTTATCGGGAGACAGAGGGGAATGCCCAGTGGTAGGAAATTTGCGCCAGCACGCTGATTCCACAAAGAAATGTGAGGAAAATATGATTGATTTATTTTTTAGCTAAATTTGAGGTTTGTAGGGTATTCTGGGTAAGAACACATCGGTGACCACACAAGCCACACCTCCCTGGACTCCCCCGGGTGTCTTGTTTTCAGAAATGTCTGGGTTTGGTAGTGTTGTAGGGATTCTGCACATACACAGAGCTATGCACAGGATAATAGGACCTCGGAGTATAGTGGTGAGCCAACCATGCCCCTTAGTACCCACAATCCCAATCCGACTAGCTTTAGCGTCTCATTCGCAGCGCCGCTACCAATGATTAGACAACCCAGAACACGGTCTCTCTCGGGACTCGCGGGAGCAAGAACACTCTTTCATCACTCACTCATACTTGTCCACAACGTGCGTAATAAGAGACACTGTATAGTTTAAAATGTTTATTTCAACTATCGTGCTCTAAGATACAGTACACGTGCCAGTACTATCAGCATAATGATAAAATAATAAGCATGGTTACAGTTCCATAGAATACAAACGGGGACAGCATTTTATAAAGACAGTGGATATAGGGCTAAATGGCCTTACCACCCTCCCCGTGCTAATACCTAGTTTATTATAAAAATAGAAGACCTCTGGGCTTTGTCGGACGGACCCTCATACCTCAATATCTAGATGCAAGGTTTACATCATCAGACAAGCACAGCTCTTCTCTCTGGAAAGGTTTGTCTTCAAGTGTCACAAACAGCGAGATCACAATATTAAAAGCACACAAATTTCTCCAGTGCAGCTGTATTTTGTGTTATGTCTAAGTGTGAGGGGCTGACCAGATCAGCAAGAACAAGGGACGTTGTTTTTCGACCTTGTACCTGTGCAGACGAAACCCACAGGGAACAGGAGAAAAGGTGAAAGGCAAAAAGGCAGACAGTTCTAATATAGCCGGGCGCAAGCAGAGGCTGGAAAACAAAGTCACAAAGCAACGTGTGCAAAAAGGCATCATGGCAGCCAGGCCTAAGTTAACTTAGCAATGTAGCCAATGAGGCCACAAACCACACTACAGTAGGTTTCCTTACATGGCAGCGGAGCCCGGGACCTAAAACACAGGTGACTCCCTCGCAAAACCAGGTCTTTTTCTGTCGATAATTTTGAAGTGTCCACAGTACGTTTTGGCCCATTTCCTGTTGCAGGCACTTGGCTTACCCACACAAGTGAGTTACCATTTTTATTGGGAGACTTAGAGGAACACAGAATAGTAGAAGTGTTGTTACCAATTGACTTTCTATGCATTTCTGCCTTCCAAATGTAAGACTGTGTGTAACAAAGACATAATTTAGAAAAATGCCCTCAAATTCACATGCTATTATGGGTACCCACAAATTCGGAGATGTGCAAATAACCACTGCTTCTAAACTCCATATGTTGTTCCCATTTTGGAAATAAATAGCTTTCCTTGATACCTATTTTTCACTCTTTATATTTTATCAAATGAATTGCTGTAAACCTGGTGCACAATGAAAAACCATTGCAAGGCACAGCTCATTTGACTGTAGGTACCTTGGGTTCTTGGTGCACCTACAAGTCCTATATATCCCTGCAACCAGGAGGGTCCAGTGGACGTAACGGTATATTGCTTTAAAAAATATGCCATACTTAGAAGTTACACGTGAAAACGTCAGCAGAATTGGCTGTATTTTTTCAAATCAATTTCAATATTTTTATATTTCAACTGTTACTTTCTATAGGAAAACCTTGAAGGATCTACACATATGACCTCTTGCTGAATTCAAAATGTTGTCTACTTTCCAGAAATGTATAGATTTTTGGGATCCAATTATTGGTTTCACACCCATTTCTACCGCTAACGGGAAGGAGGATGAAAGCGCAATTAGTAGTAAAAATAGGCTATGCCCCACTAAAACACCAAAACTGTAGAAAAGTTTGGTTTTCTGCCAAAAGTCTGCCTTTCCTGAAAGCTGGGAAGATGGTGATTTTAGCACCGCAAACCATTCATTGATACCATTTGCAGGGAAAAAACCAGACGCTTTTGTCTGCAGCACGTTTTTCCCATTTCCCCCCCCCAAAAAATCCAAAATTTAGCTTTATTTTGGCTAATTTCTCAGTCCCCTCCAGGGAAATCACAAACCCTGGATGCCTTATGTGGACAAAAAGTTACTGGGGCCTAAGCGCAAACTACGCCAAATAGCCAAAAAAAGGCTTATCACGTGGTTGGGGGGGGGGGGGGGTGAGGCCTAGCAGCGAAGGGGTCCCTGATTAGGATTGTGGTTGCTGCTTGACTAGGGCTCATGCCTGTCACCCTACAACCCTGTTTCTAACATTGGTGATCAGCGGTGAGGATAGGACTTGTATTTGTGCAGTGCCGTACAGTGATTTGGTGTACACTACTATTCCACATCCAAGACAAATTCAAATTCTCCCTAATTGGCATTTTTGTTTTTTTCTCAATGTTGTGTCTCGGGCTGCTGGATCTACACTTACACTTACAAGAATGGAACTTGAGCTGGCCAATATAGAAGTATACACTGTGGCTCAGCTCAAGGACTTCTGTAAGGAGATTGGACTTCCAGGCAAGAGTGCTTCCAGGAAGGTGGAGTTGCAAAAGTTGCTGAGGGACTCGGCAGAAGCTCACTTTGTACTGGGTGAGCCCACAGGAGAAGATGATGGGATGGAGGATGACCCTTCTGAGGAACCATCTGTAGAAGAAGTGATGGAGTTAACCCCTTAACTCCAGCTTCCTGCTAGGGCAGGGAGCAGTGTCTCTTCCTGTTCCCGGAGGATGGCTAGATTAAAAATGGAGGCAGAGGAGAAGACGACTTATCCTCGACATCCCCCGACGCAGCCACATCACACCCCACCTGAGAGACCTGCACTGGCTCCCTGTCAACAAGAGGATAACCTTCAAGCTCCTCACCCACGCACACAAAGCACTCCACAACTCCGGACCAGCCTACCTCAACAGACGACTCAGCTTCTACACCCCCACCCGCCAGCTCCGCTCGACCAGCCTCGCCCTCGCCACAGTCCCCCGCATCCGGAAAACGACCGCCGGCGGCAGATCCTTCTCCCACCTCGCCGCCAAGACCTGGAACACCCTCCCCACCAACCTCCGACAGACCCAAGACCTACTGGCCTTCAGAAGACTCCTCAAGACCTGGCTCTTCGATCAGTAGCAGCACCACCCCCCTCTTCCCCCAGCGCCTTGAGACCCTCGCGGGTATGTAGTGCGCTTTATAAGTGACATGATTGATTGATTGATTGATTGATTGAAAGGGCCTGGGACGAGAGAAAATGTTACTGGCTCATGAGAAGAGCCTAAAAGAGCTGGACATCAAGGCCTTACAGGTGGATTCCAGCAGTGATGTTGGCAGCATACCTGCAGTACTTGAAGGAGAAAAAAGGGATCGCAGAACCAAGGATTTGGTGCTCAGTTAGGTGGTGGGAGATGGTATTGACAAATGATTTTTTTCCAATGAGGTTGCACTGAGGGTTCACTGGGTACCTGAGGTGCACTGGTATGGTGGCCTGTGGAAACACATGCCTACTGTGGGAAAGGACACACTTCTGACATCTGAGGTTATGGACCAAACCAAGAACACCCCCATTAAGGCCATTTTACGTACCAAATTTTGGCTGACCCCTGAAAAGTATCGCCAAAGAATCGGGGACAACCAGAAACTCTCCAACCAGTCCTGGGTAGATTTTGTGGACTACTCCAGCAAGGCACTGAATGGTTGGGTGTGGGGCTGCAAAGTTCATGATTATTAGGTTTAATTTAATCATGAGAGCACATCCTCAAAATCAGTTTCACAGAGTTATGCCAGCACCTAGTTGACATTAAGCTGACTGACCCCAGGAAGCTTGCTGAAGAGGCCGAGGCACCTGGGAGGGACCCCAAGAAGGGTGGTACAGGTTTCCCCCAAGCAGAGTGCCAGAGTTAAAGATAACACAGACAAGTCCCATAGTAAAGGAGGAAGAAAGAGTTCCCATGCCCCATCTGAGAAACGGGGGGTGGTTCTGGCAACAGTGGCCCAGGGCGCCCCATTTCCAACCCTGCTGCTTTGAGTAATCCCAGTTGAGACACAAGCAAGGGACCCCTGTCCAAAGAAACCACCCACTGGTGGGACATCAACAGGGGTGTGGTGCAGCGGCCAGGGCGCCTGACTCCGGACCACGGGGGCTCACGGTTCGATCCCCGGTTCCAGCAGCAGGTAAGCCCAGCACCATGTGACTCTGGGCAACAGCTTGCTTAATCTTTCCGAGGGCCCCCAGCGCCGGGACACCTCTTCGGAAGTAGCTGTGCGCTTTACAAATGCTGGATTTCATTTCATATGACCTTAGGGTTAAGTAGTCCATAGACCATACCAGGATCTCCTGTAGTTGGGAGATAAACTCAGAGGGTGAGCTGCTGATCCCTGAGGCTGAAAGTAGTCGCTTCCACCAGGTGAAAGTGAATGGGGTCACAGTCACTGCTCGGAGGGGCACTGAGGCTAGCCAGAACATGGTAGTGGAAAGGCTGGTTACTCCAGAGCTGTACACCGGCCATGTGTGTAGAGTAACTCTGGCCCATGGGCAGGACTTCTTCCATACTATTACCCTGGTATCCCTGGAATGGGGGTGGGGAGGTGACCCAGAGGAGGGTCATAGTTAGTTCTCAGATGGCCATAGACTGCTTTCTGGGGAATAAGTTGACCCCCGGTGTCAGGCGAACTGAGAGGGCGGCTGCCAAGGGCACCCTGACAGTTCAGTTTTATGGGGGTACCACTCCCAAACGGAGGTGCGGGAGCCCAAATGGAGGGGCTAGATGAGGGAGGACTCACCCCTGTCCCTTGTTCAGCCTCAGTGTACAGACCCTGTGTTGACAGACCAGTTTCAGGATACCACCTGTGAACTGGTGGGAGGTAGAGTGTAGGTAGGGTGCAATGCACCTGGGGCTTCTGCCCCCCCCCCCTTCAGACACCTCATAGATCAGAGAAACCTCAGGAGCCCATAGGGAACTCCATGGCAGCCCCAAGGCTGGAAAAGAGGCATACCCAATACGCCCACTTAGAGCTTCCACCTAGCAGTGGATGGTCTGGGGCCTGTCTCCTGGCACTGATAGCTGTCAGTGGCCTCTGTTGGTTACTGTCCTTATGGACAGAGTTATCCTTCAGTTGGGGATAGAAGTCCGACCCAATGGGTGGAATGGGGCACATTACTTTGTTGGTTATGGTGGACCTGTCTGCCTACTGGGATGCATCTGTGAGACAGATAAGTATATGTCGGTTCCCCTCAGATCTTGCTTGCGCAAACACTTTTGTAAGAGGAAACACTGGGTCAAGAATAGATTACATACTTATTAGTACACCACACTGGGCACATGCATTGGATTTTAAGGTCGGCAACAGATTGGAGAGCGACCATCTCCCGCTATGCTTGGGTTTAGATGGAAAATACTTCCCATTCCATGAAACTCTGGAACTTGACCCAGGACTAGAATTAAGGCAGCCCCTGGTAACAAATAACCGAAGGTCAGTTAGGTGGCCCACTATCTTAGACCAAGTCGAACCCCTAACTAGTATTTACAACATTTTTAGTGCTTTGGTAGGTTCCTACCTGGAAAAAGATCGTGAAATTGTTAAGATAACGGACATCCATAAAAAACTGGTAGAGGAAATACAAGTGAACCTAACTAAGCCCCAAACAAAAAAGAGAACTGTAAAGGCAGGGGCACAGCCACCTAATCCTTGGTATGACAAGGAATGTAGACTGGCCAAAACTAGGCTTATTAGTGCCCTCATAAACAAAAACCGAATTGAGATTAGAGTAGAAAGAGCTAAATATAAGAAAATGCAAAAGATAGCCCAAAGAAACTGGGAAGACAGTATCTGGGAAGAGCTTATAACTGCGGCAAAAAATAGGGACCAAACCATGTTTTGGAAACTGATGACTCATGGAAGCAGATATGATACGACGGTTTCTGACTATTACTTAGATCCTACCACCTGGCAAAGGCATTTTACAAACCTTTATGATACCACTGATGACTCAGAACTGGCTAGATACTCTCCATCTAATCCTTGGGGGTCCTTGTTTTTAAACCAAACAACACCACTACAGTTTAGTATGGAGGAGACCGCCCTTGCTGTAGCAGCTATCAAACCATCAAAGGCACCAGGTCCCGATAGAATTCCGGGGGACCTTTTTAAACACAGTCAGGAAGTATGGGTACCGTACATAAATGAATTAACAAACGCAATAGCTAGGGGACAGGCGGTGCCAGCTTCCTGGAAGGGAGCCGAGATAGTCCCCATTTATAAAAAGGGCAGCAGGGAAGACCCTGCAAATTATAGGCCTATAAGCCTGATAGATGTTCTACAAAAGGTTTATGCAAAACAGATTTTAACTAGGCTCACTGATTGGATGACAGAAGAAAATGTACTATCATCATGCCAGGCAAGATTTAGGCAAAAAACAAGCACATTAGACCAGGTATTTAGACTGATGATTATATGTTGGAAATACACTAGATTAAGATCTAGCCACCTATATGTCGCCTTTATTGACCTAAAGGCGGCATTCGATTCCATCCCCAGGGCACAGTTGTGGGAATCCTTACACCAACAGGGTGTTCCTGATGAGATTTTAATCCAAATTATCAGACTACACCAAGACAACTACGCAAAAGTGCGATGGGGCAAGGGAGGTGAGCTAACTGATGAGATTCCTGTCAAGAGGGAGTGCGCCAGGGCTGTGTCCTGGCGCCGACTCTATTCCTCTTGTATGTAAATGACCTGGTTGACCACCTGCAAAACTGTGTACATGATTCCCCTAAATTGGGAGGCAATCACATCTGCGCCCTAACATTTGCGGACGACACTATCTTATTGTCCCAAACACCTAACGGCTTGCAGAATTTGCTTTACAGCTTAAATGATTACTGTAAAGCAAAAGGTCTTCAGGTGAACCCAACAAAAACGAAATACATGACAATAAGGCCACATAGACGTTTTAAGAATAAAATATACTTGAATGGTACAGAACTAGAACGAGTATCTAATTTCGTATACTTGGGGGTCACCTTAGACTCAAAACTTTCTTGGGCGCCACAAATAGAGAAGTCGAAGGCTATTTTAACACAGAACTCCATCCCTATTGTAAAAAAACAATCTGCAACATCCTCCAAAGCTATTACTCCAGCCCTGGAAGTATACAAGGCCAGAGCCCAATCTGCTGCCCTATATGGTGCGGAGATTTGGGGAAGTGGAACCCTCAAACCCTTAGCAATAGCAGAAAACAAAATCCTGAGAATGTTTGTTGCCCTTCCTCAACGTACTCCATTGATTCCCCTGACCTATGACTTGGGTATTAAACGCTTGGAGTATCTGGCAATTTGGAGAACTCTGTCGCTCTGGATCAGAACCTGGATAACACCAGAGCTAATTGTGTACAGAGAATCATTGATCGAACTCCTGGCACTCGACACTCAAACCATGTTCCCCTGGTTGATCCACATTAGAAAGTGGCTTTTGGATCTAGGACTTAGCAGATATTGGTCGAACCCAAGTCTGCTGACTCCTGAGTCCAAAAGCGAAATTAAATTGTTATTTTGGGAATTTGTGGAACACAAGGTAACTCAAAATGGTTCACATGGAAGTTTAACTACACAATTCCTTGAGTTTAAAACGACACCTCATTTTGAGCCATTTTTAGATGAGATAGAACCGCTACTGGCAAAGTGCTTATATTTGAAATTTAGATATGGAATTTTACAACTAAACAGCTTTGTTGCAAAATGGTCAAGGCTACAAAACAAGGAGGGGGACCCTCGTTGTGCCTTATGTCAAATGGGGGTTGATGAAGATATTGCACACGTTTTGTTTTTCTACCCAGCATACAAACTAGCTAGAAGGAAATGGATAAAACCATTAGCCAGGTGCCTTAGTGTCAGGAGAATGAATGTTATGCTGAGAATACTAAAAACTGACAACTCCTGCTTAATAGTCTTTAGTCTCAGCCGATTTCTACTGGCTATTAATTTTATAAGGAAAAAGGGAGGGCAAAACCTTTAACTTTATAAATCTGGCTGTTAATTCAAAGTATCTACTTAGATATAATGTACAATCTGGCAGAAACAAATACGACAAAACTCATAATGAACTGTATATTATGGTCAAGATTGAACAAAAACCTTAAAAGGAAATAGTAGAAGTGTCGGTGTAAAAATTAAAGTCTTTTAAGTCTACATGTACTGTATTAGTTTCCAAGTTTTTAGTAATAATTCAATGATTTTAAGTTTTGATAGTTTTTATTACAGGCATCTCATGGGATTTTAAAGAATATCTAAATTTTAGTAGATTCTTTTAATAGTTTGGATATAAATCAATTCATGCCGATGGTCCTGTGGTATAATGAAACAATTTGAACCACTCGATACCTAATGCACATGCACTTTCTAAGAATTTATCATTATCATAGAATAAATTGTGTTTTCTAGCTATAACATTGCACAGGCACTTTATAAGCGAACAAGTTAACAGGGCAATTTTTATATTTTCAAAAAAGAGGTGGTATTTACCTAGATTTAATAAGAATTGTAAATAGACTACATGTACATAAATTTGACAATGTGAGCAATGGAGAATGTATTTTAATTCTATTGATGCATCTATTGTATATTATTGTATATTACTGTTTTCTTACTTTTATGGCCTCATAGGCCGAAATAAAGTATTTGAATTTGATAAGTATATGTGCTCCACAGATTGGGGCCAGAGGTGAGAAGGATTCCCCATGGGTTAGTTCAGTGGCTCAAGAGTATAGAGAGAGGGATCCAACCGAGTTCAGAGAGGCGTAGAACTGACAAGTGCTCCCGCAGTAGTGGGCCATTGTCCACTTTCTATCGCCGTAAGCAGGAAAGTCCATCAAGGTATTAGTCTACCCTGGCTTTATGCTGGAGGGGGGTTGTGTTAGAAAATGACCCTCTATGCAGGGTCACCCCCATACTTTTTGCCTTCCTCCACTTTTCCTGACCTCATTTTTGTTGGCCGTAGGACTCTGAACACTTTACCACTGCTAACCAGTGCTAAAGTGCATATGCTCTTTACTCTAAACATGATAATATTTACTCATACCCAAATGGCATATTTGATTTACTTATAAGTCCCTAGTTAAGTGGTACTACATATGCCCAGGGCTAGTAATTTAAATGCTACTTGTGGGCCTGCCCTAAAGAGACAGCGGTTCATGTCGACAATGTGCAGGATACTTAATATTATCGATGCGCAATGGCAGTTACCATTGTTATAGTGCTGCTGAAAAAGAAGACGCAATACACAGGACAATAATATTTGTGCAAATAATATTTTTGTATTGTAGTACCATAGAAAAAAAGGTGCTCGGTGTCCCAAGTGAACTTGGAACCTATATCACCAGATTGGCAATTTATAACATATATTGAGTTTCAAAATCGACAAAAACGGCCATTATTCAATGCATAGTTATTATTTCTAGCCTTCTACCACATTTGTGAAGGCTATAAAGTAGGTGGTTTAAATATGTCCACGGCGTTTTGACCCCACGTCCAGTAAGGGGTCTCATCAGGACCTACCAATCATGGACATCTGAAAATAGATGGGTAACGAATTGTCAGAGAGTTGTGCATACCAATCATGTGAGTGAAAACAAAGGAACTCACAATATTTATCTACGTTTTGGCAGTGCAAAATTGTGAGACGCACCATAAAAATTGTCAGCTCTCCCCTCAATGGGTGCCCGGCTGGGCATATGTGAGTAATTGCTCCCTTTGTTTTCACTCACATGACTGGTGTGCACAACTCTTTGACACTACTGCAAGGCTTATATCTTCCACAGGATACCATTGGGATTACCTTATTATATTTTATAAGAGTAATTTCCAAATGGAAAGATATAATGATTCAAGTTTGGTGTCTCTGGAATCACAATTTAAAATCCAAACTTATGATGAAGTCTGATTTTAAATTACAATTCTGAAAATGCCACTTTCAGAAAAAAATGAACAATTGATGGATAGAATGCTGAACAATGTCAAACATTTACCCCAGTACAGAGATCTGGGCCTAAATACATCGTTTTTTTGCTCCCCAGGCCATTCCAGTTTAAACCCAGCCATATGCAAATCAGTCTTGACCCTGCTCCCCATGGGAACAGTCCAAACCCAAACTGCCAGGCCAGGTTCTCCCTGGACCGGAAACGAGCATCCTTGGACCGGTTTCAGGGTTTCAACCCTCATCAGCCAGGCTAGCTTGACTCCAGTGGCATGGAGAGGACAGGAGTGCCCACGTCTGGGTATACCTGTCCCACTCGGGGTGACAAATGCAAAAAGAACAATTGATGGACCGAATGTTGAACAAGGTCAAATATTCACCCCAGTACAGAGATCTGGGCCTAAATCCATCGATTTATTTATTTATTTTGCCCCCCCATGCTATTCTAGTTTAAACCCAGCCATATGCAAATCAGTCTTGATGGAAACAGTCCATCCCATGGGGAGCAGGGTCAAAAACTGATTTGAATATGGCTGGGTTTAAACTGGAATTGCATGGGGAGCAAAACAACTACCAAGAAAGTTCCTGTAGGCCATTAGTATCTGCACACTGGTCAATCAGCCTTCTGATGTGTCCCTGTGCTTCTGGTGCGGAAATGTCACAAAAATAAACTCATGTCATTGCCCTTGGGTGGTGCCTGTGTATGCACCTCGCACGCCACTTTCATTGTGGTGATGCAAACACGGGGCAGAACAACACCACCTACCGGTGCACAGAGGTACTGCTCAAGATGTTCCAGATCCAGTCTGACGCATGGAGAATATTCTAAGGTAAGAAATCTGTGGCTAGATAGTCTCTACCAGATAAGGCATTACCAAAGGTATGTAGCTTGTTCATGTGGGTCTTTCCTTATAGATCTTGGTGGTACTAACCACTTGCAGGAAATCCTCTACCATATCCTTATGCACGAGCAAATGTCTGAATTTCTGCCTCTGGCCCCAATTAAAAATACCTGGTTTGTTATCTCTTCATTGGACAATGTAATTTTTGCTAAGACCGGTGCAGATTTTTTTTTTTTTTTAAACTTTATTTGTGAATTTTATCAATTACAAACAGCGACACTTTGCCACAGAGTAAAGTGAGGGCAGAAATATGTTGCAGAATGTGCATTTGCATGCCAAACTTCACAGAAACCATTATCCTTTCCAGCTTGTCATGCAGTGTCTTCGGAGCTAAATATACCCAAGCCAGCCCCTTAATCTGCCCGGGCGATTACAGTCACCAGCCAACGATAGGGAGACAACTGGGCATTTAGAAAAAAGGAAAGACGGGGGGGGGGGGGAGGGCGGGGTAGGAGGGGGAAAGCGGGGGAAACCTCTCTGGCTGAGCCGAGAATGGTGGAGCGCGGGTGCGTGGGGTAACCCTCCCCCCTGGGCGTGCGCTTCTTCACTCTCGCCTGCCCATCCGCGGCAGGGGCCTGCGCCTGACTATCTTGATGTGCGTGTAGAAAGCTGTGCAATGGTTCCCATATGTTCAGAGGGCGTGCTTGTGCGGGCACCAAATCCCAAAACTCAGAAAGCTGGGTGTGACAAAATGCTGCATCTCTGAGCCATTCATCCCTACCCAACAGATCGCCACGCGTCGCTTCACCAGTTGCTACATCATGGCAGGAAGTCTTCTAATGTCTTTAGGTAGGTTTTTAACATAGCCTAGCAGAGCTATCAGCGGAGTGCGCACTATCCTATATTCCAGCATTTCATCAGGGCATCAAACACACTTCCCCAGTATCCTGCCACCTCCCAACACTCCCATGCCAGGTGCATGAAGGAGGCCTCAGGTGCCCCACACCGCACTCAGCGCGCATCCGCACTCAACCCCACCCTGCACAGCCACACGGGAGTTCTGTATAGTCTATGGAGTAATTTAAAATGAATAAGTCTGAGCCTGTAGTTGGGCGACATGTCTCTGGATTGCGTACAGCAGTAAGTCCATACACCCTCCTCGAAAGGGGCTCCCAGGCTCTCCTCCCAAGTGCTCTGGGCAGGGGGCATACTTACTGGGTAGTCTCGCTGCATACCAGAGTACAGGCGGGTTATAAGCTTGCGGGCTGAGGGATTAGATAAAAATGCTTCCAAGACATGGAACGTTGGCGGCGCCACCGGGAATGAGGCAAATTTTGCCCGCATGGCCGCCCGCAGCTGGTAATATGTCATCCTATCCAGGAGGCCCGTGTGTTCATCTCCCAAGGCAGCATCCAGAGTTATAAATAAACCATCTGGAAACGCCCGTCCCAACGTATGCAACTGGAGCTTACGCAAACGCTGACAGACTGCCGCCTCTGCTGCGAAGGGCAACCCCGGATGCCCGGTAAGGGGCACCGAGGGCGCAAACAAGGAGTCCAGACCCGCTCGTCGGCGGAGGATCTGCCATGCCCAAACAGTGTCGCCAACTGTATCAATCCCGGCCTGTGGGCGACTCTGGACGAAACAGCGCCATATGCAGTGGGGTTTGGTCCGCCTGGTCGCTCTCAGGGGCCGTGTGCCCCATAAACTGTGTTGGGAATACCCAATGAAAGGCGAATTGAGCCTGAGCACAGGAATGATACAATTCCATATCTGGCGCACCCAGGCCACCTTGCTCGAACGGGAGCGTAAGAGTTTCCCAGGCCACCCGTGGCTGCCCACCTGCCCACGACAGGGAAATCAGACTAGAGCGGAGCCGTTCCTTGAACTCCACCGTGAGAGGGAGCGGGAGATTAACAAAGGTGTATAAAAATTTGGGCAGTATCGCCATCTTCGCGATGGCGATACGACCAGTTAGTGAAAGAGGAAGCGCCCTCCAGCGGGGTAGCCGACTTTCCAGCCACTCCATGAGCCTGCCGTAATTATATCGCCACAGTTCTTTGTGGTCCCTGCTGACCCAGATGCCCAAATATTTCACTGGAGAGTCCGCCCATTTTAATGGAAACTCTGACCTGAACGTGTCCGTGGCAGCTGTAAGCGGGAAAATCGTAGACTTCCCCCAATTTATGGTGATTCCCGAGAGGCCACCAAATCTAATGTTCTCTCGTATAAGGGGATCAAGATTAGTCACAAGGTGTTGGATGTAAAGAGTCACATCGTCCGCATACATGGATTCAAGAACCACCGGGGTGTAAAATCAGGTCCTCTTTGCGCAAGAAACTGTTGCAGCCGGGCCACCAGCGGCTTCATTGCGATAGCGAAGAGGAGGGGTGATAACGGACACCCTTGTCTAGTGCCTCGAGCCACCCTGACCGGGGGGGGATACAGCTCCATTAATCCGCAACCTGGCAGAGGGGGTGGTATAGAGTAAGGCTATCTTTTTGAGGAACGCGGGACTTATACCAATACGAGTGAGCAGCGAGAATAAATAAGGCCACTCCAGCGTGTCGAACGCTTTAGTTGCGTCCAGGAACACAGCAGCCGCAGGGAGGGCGGGGTCAACCTCCTGCATTGCAGCGAAGAGGTTGTGGAGGTTATGAGCAGTGCTTCTACCTGGGACGAAGCCACATTGATCAGGTCTGAGTATCGTGGGGAGCAATGAGAGCAGGCGGGAGGCAAGGAGTTTAGCGAGAATTTTGTTATCAATGTTAATCATTGATAGAGGCCTATAAGAGTCGCACAGTAGCGGATCCTTGTCTGGTTTTAGGATGGTCACTATGAGCGCCTGGCGGAGGGAAGGGGGGAGAGCGCCCTGTTCCAATGAATCCTCATACATGTTGAGGAGATGAGGCGCGAGCAGCGGCGCAAATTCCTTATAAAAGGCGGAGGTGAGTCCGTCCAACCCTGGTGCTCTATCCCCGGGCATAGCCCGAATTACACCAATCACCTCCTCTACGGAGAACGGTTCGTCCAAATACCTGCGATGGGCGTCGCTAAGCCAGACCAGCTCAATCGAATCAAAAAAAGGAAGCAGATCAGGAGGCACCTCCGGCTGGCGTGCGGCATATAACGAGGAAAAGAATGCCAGCATTTCGGCCTGGACCGCTTCCTGCCCAACCACGAGCTCGTCATCGCCCGTCCGCAGCTCACTGATATATTCATTTGCCCACAGCTTTCTTAACAGGCCAGCAAGAGTCCTCCCGGCTCTATCTCCCTCACCATATTGATGAGCGCGTGCCTCCCTCCCCAAATAATGTGTTTCCCTTTGTGCTGCCTCCTCAAATTCTGCCATCTTTGCCTTAATCTGCCAAAGGATTGAAAGTCGGTTGGATTCAAAATACTCAGATTCAAGTATACGTATCTCTCTTTCAAGTCGCCTCAGATCGCCCCTTAAGGTACGCAGGACACCAGCCTGTTTAGCGATGCACCTTCCCCTAATAACTGTTTAAATGCCTCCCATAACGTGGATGGAGAGTCCACAGAGCCAACATTTATCTTGAAATATTCTGTTATACTCCAATTTCCTTCCGAAACACCTGGTCGCGGAGGGTGCCAGCAGGAAGCCTCCAGCCGAAGGTCCTACTCGGCGCATCCGGCAATGTAAATTCCAGTAGTACTGGGGCGTGGTCCGAGAGGGTGCGGGCAAGATGAGCGCAGTGTCTGACCCAGGTATCCACGTCGTGGGAAATGAGCCAATAGTCAATTCTGGACCACATAGGTCCCGCAGTAGAGACGCATGTCCCCTCACGGCTATTCAGGTGTAGACGGCGCCAAACATCGACCATGCCGTAATCCTCCATCATCACCTGGAGTTGCGCCGATGCCCGCGGGTGGGGCCGGCGCGAGCCCCCCAATCTATCATTATCGGGATTGAGAACCACATTAAAATCCCCTCCCCATAGCACTGCACCAGGGCCCATGGATTCCACCAGCCTCTATACTTCACTAAAAAACAAGGGGTCGTCAGTGTTAGGCCCATATATCGAGATCAGCCTGACGGGGCGTCCGCCAAGAACCCCGGCAACCATCACATAACGCCCCTGAGGGTCGCAGATTACAGCTCGCGTGTGCCATGGCAGCCCCTTTCTGAGGATAATGGCTGTACCCCTTGCATAATTAGAATACACTGCAATAAATGTTTCGCCCATCCAGCCCGCACGCAAGCACGAATAAGTGTCCCCGTCAGATGTAACTCTTGTAGAAAACAGATATCCGCACCATGTTCATTAAGCAGCGCTGCCACAAGACACCTTTCTACAATCATTCAGGCCCCGCACATTCCAAGTGATTGCTTTTAGGGTGTGTTTGCTATTTGAGTTTTCAACCATCTCTGCATATCCTCAATCCATGAACGGCAAGAGAGGGGCAAAAAGACCCGCAGCTGAAGTGTTGGAGGCAGAGAGGGGGGAAAGAAGGGAGGGGAGAGAAGATGGAAGGGAAAGAAGCAAATCACATCGCAAACAGTGCACCCACCGCCCAACCAACCCACCCCCACCCCACTACAGCCACCCAACTAGGCTGGAGAGCATTGACTCATACCCAACCAGGCCGCAAGGGGCCAACAGCAGATTGCAACAGGGGACTCATCCCAGGGGGCAACGCCAGGGAACTCGGCGTTTCCCAGCCCAAAGAGCTGGGTGGCTGGACAAGAGCCCCAATAGAGCCCGCAGAGTCAATCAGGCGGGCAACCAACGCAGTACCTGCCCGGCTCAAATGACCAGTAAATGCAAATGCCCAGGGGGCAAACATCAATTGTCAGTCCATTCAATCGCCGGAGTGCATATTAGTTCGTCTAGCACAGTAAGGCTACAGCATAGTGGTCAGTCATTTTCGTTGAGCGGGTCCTCTGCCATCTGGTCTCTGTCCATGGAGGCAGCTGGCTTTGGGCGCTTGAGGCTGCGGGCAAACTTAGTGGCCAGCTTGGGGTCCGTAAAGTAAGATGTCTTTCCGGAATGGAAAACTCGTAGTTTCGCCGGGTAGAGTAGAGAGTATTTAATATCATGTTGCTGCAGCATCCTCTTAACCTGCACAAATTCTCGACAGGTAAGGTAAAGTCCTGAAAAAAGGAGACCACATTGCCCTGGTATCTGGTGTCCTGCAGGTCACGGGCCTTGCGCAGCACCGTGTCCCGATCCCTGTAGTTTAATAGCCTCGCGATGATGGGACGGGCCGGGGCGCCCGGAGGAGGTCTCGGGCCAAGGGATCTGTGTGCGCGCTCCACAACGCACACTGACGATAGGGCGTCACCAAAGAGGGACCGAAGCATTTCTTCGATGTAGTCCTCCACCCGGGTCATCGCGGTGGTTTCAGGGATACCAAGAATGCGCAGATTGTTGCGCCGGGAGCTGGCTTCAAGATCTTCATTTTTGTTTCGGACGACCTCAAGCACCTTCTCCATGCGGAGCAATTTCTCGCGGGTCGACATGCCTTCATCTTCCCACGCAGAGGTCCGCTGTTCGACCTCTGCGATGCGCTCATCGTGATTCGCCACTTTGTCCTTCAGCCGATCTAGGTGGTCGGACATCGAATCGATTTTTAAATCTGTTGCTGCCAGGGATTGCTTCAGCTCCACAAACATGGCGCAGATGTTTGGCTCGGTGTCCAGCGCAGCCGCCATGTTCTCACCTTCCGGCTCCACCACCGGGGGGGGGGGTGTTTCCCTTGGGGGTTTTACGTTGTTCAAATGAGATTTTCTGTTGCTTGGCATCCGCTTTGCCCATGGTGCACTGTCTGCACACGCAGCCTGGGGTAAGCCCTTCCGAGGCGGTTCCAACCAGAACTAGCCGGCCCATGTTCGACCGAGGTCACTTCAAGGGTGCACTCTGGGCCTACACCGCCTTCCCGGCCCCACGACTTCTGTGCAGTAGTGGCCACACGCTCCGTGAACACCAGTCTTTCATCAGGGACCCCCGTTACTCAGGATCGCCACAAAGCCCGTTGAGGGGGGCAAGGGCTCCCTCCACCTCCAGGGCTGGTAGGGCCCAGCAAGGGTGCCGGCCCCCCGTGTCCACAGGCTGTCCCTGGGGCGAGCTCCTCAGTCAAACTCACCAGGGCCGCCCAGTCTCGGGGCAAAGCAAACCGAGCAGAGCAGGGGCCTTAAATTAACCCCCAGACCCAGCTCTCCAGTCCACGGGGCGGTGTCTG
Organism: Calotriton arnoldi; assembly: GCA_963921515.1. NCBI lineage: Eukaryota > Metazoa > Chordata > Amphibia > Caudata > Salamandridae > Calotriton > Calotriton arnoldi. The sequence continues at coordinate 1,094,868 of CAWUFW010000732.1, forward strand.
TCTCCCGATCCGGGAGGGCCAGAGTCCTCTTACTGCGGGGTCTTGACCTTGGCCCTGCCCCACCAAGCCGGTGTGCCTTTGCTAACGCCGAGAGGTCCCCACGCCACAGAATCTGCCGGGCCGCTCAGCAACACAGTCTCTCACATCCCACAGCGCCTTTGGCCCAGTCCGACCCAAGTGCGTCCCACTAGGCTACGGGAGGATCCGCTCCGGTGCGGTGCTGGTTGGTAGATTGCGGCTCCGTCCACCCCGGCCTGTGCTGCCTGTATTTCCCGCGTCTGGAGCCGGTGGAGGGCACATCACATCTATAGCCCTCTCACCCGCCAGTCTGCTGCACTTTTACGGGGGCTCCGCTGCTCCGCGCCCAAGCCAAGGGAGCGCGCCCCAGCCCAGCGGCGATTTCCCCCCCCCCCCAACTGAGGCCGCTGTTTCGTGGGCGAGCCACCCTCCGCCGCGCACCTCCCAGCTTTCATGCGCACACCCTGCCGGGCGACCTCCCGGCCGACGAACCCCTACCTGGGCGCAGCTCAGCCCGCATCACTCCTCGGGAGAGGGGGGGGGCCGGGCGCCCCCAGGGGGGGGCCTCTCAGCTACGATTCCAAGGCCCAAGAGGCGGGACCGCAAGCGGCCTGCTCCTCACAGGCCCGCAGCGCTCGGCGGTCTCAAGCCCCTCCGCTGCAGCGCCAGTCGCCTCCACCGCCGTCGAGTGGCAGCCAAGTCGCGGCACTCCCTCCGGCGAGATCAGACCGGGTCCAACCCAGCTACCGCAGCATTCAGGCCGGGACCGCCATTTTCTCCCGCTTCTAATCTCCGGAAACACCGCTTGTTTCTCCTTGATTTCACCACCGGCAGCAGCAGTAGCCACTCGGGTGCGTCCACACACCGTTTTAGGTCTCGATGGGTGAACCGCCCGCAGGATAAATGATGGATTGACTGTCCAGCCTGCAGAGCCTCACTACGTGGCGGCCATCTTGCAGCCGGCCCGCTAGCGCCCCCGGCGCAGATGGTTACCTACAAAACTTAACTGACAGCCAATGGAACAAACCAACACATGCCTGAGTGTCCATTTGCATACCCATTGAAACCAACAAAGGCATGCAGTGGAGCCTGCTGCAGTTTTTCTTTAGGCCAGTTTTCCCATTGTCTTTTGGGACCTAAACCTGGTCTTGGCCATGTTTATGCGTATATCTTTTAGGGCTGTTGTCCTGGTGGGCCAGAACTTCTTTCTTGGAAAGCTTCTTTCCTGATGGCAAGCTGAGTGCATCAGTAAGGTGCAAGCCCTTTATATTCTTTTGCCTTTAAGGGTTTTACATAGGAAAAGGGTGCTTCTCATGACTTACTCCTACTACTACATGCAAATACTGTTAGAGTTCCTCCTCAATGAAGATTTAGTTCTCCCAACATTGTGGTCTTCCTCGCGGGCATGTTTGATCGATGATGTTAGGCTCTCCATGAACTTTTGACTTAACAACTAGTGGCCTTCATTCTACTCCGCAACTATCTATAACTATTGGAGGCAATGATACCAATACAAGGGCTGCTAAGGCCAACCTTGGCAAATTAATAACATATTATCCATTATTATGCTCACCATCGGTCCAGTGTTGGGGCACCTTTTACCAGTGCTCTGGAAGCATTGTTTGCATTCTGTAGGTGTGTTAATATCACAGAACCATGCTTGGCGACCGCTACCTCACGTTCACTTTGAACTACTATTACCTGGAGGCTGCCTCCAAGAGCAATGCAAGATTTGGCCAGACATTTTGAGCAACCTTTTTGACTATGCCTATAGTGCATTCTTTCGGGAGGGGCAGAGTTATTTATATAAGAGAACTGCTAACATAGTGGGTCGTCATTCTAGTTTCCGGTAGTGGTAAGAAATGTCTACCAAGAAACCACATACAGGGAGATAAGTTGCCAGAGATAAACTAAACCAGTTGCTGATACCACAAAGTAGTGGAGTGCATTTTTAAAGCTTAAATCAAACTTCAGAGTGAAGAAGTGTAGCTTGTCGCCTCAGTGTTTAAAATGACCTCTAGCAAAAGCAGCCTGTCACACCTTGATAAAATTGGTTAGTGGCTTTTAATGTTTTTACTTCTTTAACTGTATTGTCTGTTCGGTTTTACACACACCACCTAGCATGCTTTCTTTGGTGGCTATTTTGCTCCTTATGCCAAGCTACCAAAGGTGAGCCAAGGTAACTCTTACTGAAACCTGTTTGTGGATCTTCTTTAGTTGCGTGTGAGGACAGCCACAGCTCACATCAAGACTGCCATTCACGTCTCTACATACTGTAAGAAGGTGATCCAGTGAAAGGCTCAGCAGTTTGGGGCCCTGCAGTTGTTCTTGAACACCAACACTGGATCTAGAATCTTTTGGAATCTTTTACATAGCAGTTCCCTCCAGGTGCTGACAAGTGGCGTTGTGTGGCATGGTATTGTGTCGTGCTGTGCTGGTCCTTGCAGGTATGACATCCGAACCAGTGCAAATAGACCACCTGTGCGTGCTGCTGTCATTTAATTTCTCCAGAGCTTCAACTGTCAACCAATAGTTTTTGACAATTTCCTTTAAAAATTGTGTGTGTTTTTGCAACATGTCACCTAAACTATCAGGGTTTAAGCTGTGTATGACATGTGACCAACAGATTTTGGTTACAAATCCACACAATGTCTGTCTTTGGTGTCTTAGTGCAGGCTTGGTGCAAGATGTGTTCATCGTGTGGCAAGATGAATAAGAAAGCCATTCATGACCGTGAGACAATGTTAGTGATCCTGGAGTTCAGGAAGTTGTAGACCTGTTCTAGATCAAATCTGCGGCGTGATGGTCCCGGTTTAGAGCAGAGACTTGCTCTTGTACCAGAGGTGATTCTTTCGACTGGGCTTCCTCCATGTCGGATAATCTAAGAGCCAGAAAAAACATAAGAAGTCAAAGCATGGTTCACCTGCATTGTGGCACTTTCACCTGCTATTGGATTTACATTATCTAACCCTGCAGTGGCCACTAAAGAGACAGCTTCTTCTCCACAGTGATACGGAGGGCGGCAGAAGTCTTAGACATTTTCCTACCTACTCAAAAAGTAAGAACAACATTATTGACAGAGGTTTTGAACCCGGCCCAGTTTTCCCTGGCGACATTGTTGCCCTTTAATGAGATTAATGGATGTTTTACTGGGCATATGGGCAAAACCAGGATCTTGCCCATCAACTAATAGGCAGGTTGCAAGGCACCATCAGCCAGCTCCTGGAGATTCAAACTTTTTGTTGCAACATCCAACCCTGGAATGCCTTGTGCTAAAGGCTTCTTTGAGGTGTACTAACACAAATGCGTTTCCAACTACTCCTCCACTGAAAGTGAGTCAAAGTGAATGGAAGCATATGCAGAGAAGGTGTTTTTATCTACCAGTCTGGCCCTTAGAAGTGTCATGTGTCTTTTAGAGAGATAATCCCATGCTTTATGGGATAGGTTGACTGATGTTCTGTCAGCGGTTTCTGAGAAAGTAGCCTTCAATGCAAAACAGTAAATGTACTAGTGCAAAACACTGCCCAGCTTTGGACAGAGGTTCATCTGGGGTAAGCAGAAGGGGTCATGCAATGTGTAGGAGTTCCATACCAAAGTTAGTCATCTACAAAGTGTCTGAGTAAGCTCCAGTGGTTGCTACGTAGATGAATGAGGTTGGGCACACCTAAATCATTGTGTCAGCACAGTCCTTCTCATGCTATAAAATTCTCATTACAAAATAATGGGGTGACCCATACTAGTCCATGGACCTGGGTAATGCTCGGTATAGAAAACAATGGTCCTAGACTAATTTCCTTAGGGAGGTATTCATTAAGTCAAAATCTATGAACATGGTACACATAGAACTCAAGTTACATCATAAGTGTACCCCAGTAGTTTCTCAATTCAATTAAGTATTTCCTCAAAAAGACACACAAGCACCATAAATAGCTTCAATAGTGACTGTTTAATCTCAGTTATTATAACAGATCACTGTAGAGAGCGTTTTAAAACAGAAAGGAGGGTTGCTCCAGGGGGAGTGTGGAAAAAGGATTGTGCTCGTGAGAATAGAACAGATGTATAGGGAGGGAAATCAGAGAGTAGTTGAAACAATCAATTACACATAGTAATGTCCTTAGTAAACTGGTCGTGGTTTACAGTAGCACCAGTTTTACAATGGGGCCTGTCTCTCATGGATTCGAAAGTACTTTTCTGGTTCTTGATGTTGTACAGAGTATAATCTTCTGTAAAGAGGTAGGGATGGGTGAAGTAGGGTACAGGCCCACTAGGGGAAAGTGTCGACGTTTCGACCCTGGCGCATAGAGGGTGGTTTGTATCCTCTGCAGGCGGGTCTTCCTCAGGACAGGGATAGGGGGGGAACAACCTGTATCAAGGCGAAGTCAGGGTTACAGCCCCTCAGGTGGCGGTCCGCATAATTGTAGCGGTGAATTAGAATAGGTATTGGAATTCAATGTGCAGTATTCAGGGCAGCAGTGTCGATTGAATCCTAACACTGGTGGATTAAGGCATCTTAGTAAGCCTCCGTAGCGCAGTCCCGGTGATCAGCGCTGTACTCCTTGAGTAAAATTCTCATGGCAGATATTATGCATGCAGCACACAACTTCCATGCACACCACATTGTATTGCAAATTAATTACATTTACGAACCACCAAGGTTAGGGAGACCTCTTGTGCTAAACACGTAAATTGTAATGAATGACCGATTCGGCACATAGGGGAGGTTGCGTATGTGACAAAGACATGTTGGCATGTTACTTAAACTCTTACCAAAGTGTCATTAATGGGGCATGAAAATGTATAAAATAGTTTGACTCAAGTTTCACCTCGTACCAATGGTGTTTATTCTGAGTAAGTTATTCTTTCTAAGATTCCCTGCTTTGTAAGCATCAGTACAGACAATTTCCACATTGAACGTAAATTCTTTTTGGATGCAGCAATTTTGTTTTAAGGTATAGGGATGAAGTTGTCCGCTGTGAGCTAATGCTGCTGCTGTTATAATATTTATCTTTTTGATATATTTCGTACCTTGATGTATTTTATGTAAGAAGGTATGTTGCTGAAATTGACATGGCATTTTATTTTTTAGGCAGTCTTGCAGAATGAGACTGAAATCATTACATCAAAGTTAGATGAGATTAGCAAAATCCTGGATCTGAAAAGAAAGCAATTGCTGGAATATATTTCAAATCAAAGAAGTAGGAAAATGAAAGAACATCAACTCTGGAAAGAAATGAAGACTGTAGACAAGAAAACTGTGGTGGACCTCCTTCAGGAGTGCGAGAAGATTGTTGATGAATGTGATCCTCAATCCTTCCTTAAGGTGAAAGGTTTTTTTTGCTTAAAAATGCCTTGCAGTACTTCCTAGTTCTTCTTAAGGGATCCAGGTTTCGCCGTTCTTATGAAGTAAATCAATGTTACAATATTTAAATATAGGGCCATAGTAAAATACCAAGGCAAGTTCTAATATTCCATTATGTTGAATTATATCCCTTGCATTAAAAGAACAATCCTTATGTTTACCTTCACATGATGTAGTTTTGACAACATTCAGCAACTGGGCAACACACAGGATGTTTGTCTTATGTGGTGATTAAAATGAATCCTACTAATCAGACATTCAGCCATGGTGATACGATGTACACATAGTGATACCAGATTGCTGATCAAGAGATGGTTCATCATTTTTTCAGTTTCCTTTATTAGTGATATTTAAGTCAAGCCAAATACGCAGTTGGCAACGAAGCACTGTACAAATCAACAAGCATATATGCACCCCACGTTTGTGGGGGGCGTAACATCAGAAAGAAAACCTACTGGAAAATTAAAGTGTGTATATAATTATTTAAACTTAATAATAGTTGGTACCATGAATTACATCCGGTGCTATTGCTCTCAGAACACTGGCTACCCCACTAGTGTATTTTAATGTGTACATACAACAATCAAAAAATCATTTTAAGAGAGAGACAAAAAGTTCACTCAGTCTTGTCAAAAAAATATATTTTCATTTTCTCGAACGGATGTCAGAGTTCCAAATAAAGGTCTCACATTTCATAACAGTTCACTTGTTCCAATTCAAATATAGCAGCTTCCATAATTCCAGTAGTTGGTATTGGGTTAGATATAATCACACTCCAGGTTACATAAAACAGCCTGTAACAACTAACCTGTTTCACAATTTTATTGCTTCTTCAGGGCTGTTGAAAACACGCACAAACACCTGGTTAAACATTTTTTAAACATTAACTAATCTAATTTTTTACAATGATGTGACGATATATACATACAAAGATAAAGTAATATTCATTCAGATTTCCTATATTCATACATGAGAGCTTAAGTGTGGTCCCTAATACTGTAATTTGTGAGTTGTCCCAAATACTGTAATTTGTGAGCAGGGCATGCTCATGCACAATATATATTAAGCATTGATGGTATTTCCTCATATGCTGAGCTCTGATATTGAATAACTCTGATCTTCCTTACATTTAGTACATATTTAGACATACCAGTTGAACTATATAAGTCTTGCACCCACAGTCTCAATTTTCATGGCTGTAGTCATAGTATTTGAGCTAAATGGTAAATACAAATTCAAGATTCAGAGTTCCTTAAGATAGTTGAGTAAGTCGGAAGGCCTGGAATTAATGCACCGCAAGTTCAAGACAGCTCTCCTAATCCTACATCTGTTCTTTCTACATTTCTCTTAACCATTATTAGAAAGGCTAAAGGATGTAGAAGAATAACTACCTTGCCCCCAGTCATCTTATATTAGAACCGTCCTTCAGGGATCTTACATTTTAGACAAACTTGTCAAAATAGGTATGTTATGGTTTCTAGTGTCCTCCTGCGCAGTAGCAGAAAATCAAGGCTATGTCTGGTGGGAGTAAAAATATTAAATTCCTCAAGTCCATCTACTTATGATTGAGGAGATAAATAAGCACATTCCTAAAGTGAACCCGATTAACAGGTTCTCACCTAGTAATACGTTGTTGAACACTTTCCAAACATGTATTAGCAGAGTTATTCCAAAATAGTGATAATATTGTCTATGATGCCTATGAATTATAAGCAAGATATTGAAATCTTTGATATTTCATATCTTGTCTTATAATGTTAAGATCCAAACCTTTCCTGAGTGGTAGTGCAAAATAGTGAATTGTACCATAGCAAAAGATAGCATAACGCTGTAAGGGTTAATAAGTGTTTAATTCCGGTGTAGAAGTTATAGGGACCTAAAGAGTTAATATAAATATAAATTCTAGTTCTCACAGAGTATTATATAACAAATTTCCCCAAAAAGGAATAACTATTAGCATGAGTGTTCAAGATAAATCGTTAATGGTGCTTTGTCCTTTGTTTTGTGGACCAGACCAACGGCTTGGCACAGACTCCCGTTCAACTCGGTAAGATACGGTCCACAGTTGGAGCAGTATCCTCAACTCTTTCTTCCTTCACTGCCTTGACCTTTGAACAGACGACCAAAATAATTGGCACAGTCAAATCTGGCTCCCCCTCAGATCCTTGCCCCCCTAAAATTTTGCATTTATCTTCCGAAACTTTAGCTACGCCCCTCACAGCTATTTTTAACGCCATGTTTACATCTGGGCGCTTTCCAGTAGAGTGGAAGAAAGCTTCCATACTCCCTCTACTAAAAAAACCTAGTGTGGACGCTAAGGACACCCTGAATTACAGGCCCATATCTAGACTTCCCTTCCCTTCAAAGGTGATTGAAAAAGCCATTAACACGGAACTGTCCTCCTCTGTTAATCAGAATGCAATCTTGGACCCCTCTCAATTTGGCTTTTGTGCTCATGCTAGCACAGAGCTGCTGCTTATTTCGGCCACAGAGGAGCTCAGACAGATGCTGGATGGAGGGGGGAGCGATGCCCTGATCTTTCTGGATTTATCTGCAGCTTTTGATACGGTCAATCACGAGCTGCTGTTGGACTGTTTAGCATCCATTGGGATCAGGGACAAAGCACTCTCCCTCCTGGGCTCCTTTCTGTCTGAGCGGTCTCAGCTGGTTGCGCTGGGTAACTATGTGTCACCCTCGTTCTCACTACCTTGTGGTGTCCCGCGCGGATTTTCCCTGAGCCCAATGCTTTTTAATCTGTATGTCACTCCTCTGGCCAAATTGATAAAAAGCTACGGCTTTGCTCTTGTATCGTACGCAAACGATACTCAGATAATTGTCTCGGTGAGTAGCCCATCCAGCTCTACAGCCACATAGGCAACTGGATGATAGACAATTGTCTGAAACTTAATTCCTCCAAGACCGAGGTCTTTATATTTGGCAACAACCCCTCCATCTGGACGGACAGCTGGTGGCCTGTTCAACTTGGCGCTTTACCCATGCCAGTGCCTAAAGCCAAAAATCTAGGCGTCATCGTAGATACCAAGCTTTCCTTTGAAGCACAGATCAACTCCACCACATCTGTCTGCTTCTTTATTCTTAAAATTCTTAGGAAAATACTCCCCTTGATTCCTTTGGAGCTAAGGAAAACCGTGGTATCCGTATTGATATCATCGAGATTTGATTACTGCAACACTCTGCTTACCAGCGCCTCAAAATGCAGTATCCAAAAACTGCAGACTGTTCAAAATGCTGCAGCAAGAGTACTCCTAGGAATTTCTAATTTTAACTCCGCGACCAAGGCCATATTCTGTCTCCACTGGTTGCCGGTAGCAAAACTGATCCAGTTCAAATCTCTGCATTGCTTTCAAATCGTTGAACAATCTGGGGCCAATGCAACTGGCTAACCAGTTTAAACCTTGCATCCCAGCAAAGCCCCTTAGGTCAGCTGAGCTCGGGAAACTTGTCGTCCCTAGAATAAGAAGGGCCAGGTGGGGTGGTAAGAGCTTCACCAATTCAACAGCTAAACTATGGAACTCTCTACCATTGATCCAGCGGTAAACCAACAACAGATACTCCACTACCATATACTCACCTGGGCCCATAAAAACACACACATTGAGTAAACCGCTGGAGTGGTTAAAGTTTTATATGTGTACCTCACAATGTTCAGGTTTAGTTATTTAATTCTCCTAACTAACCACTCACTGATCAAAAAGTTCTTTCCTCTGGTCGATGGACCATTAGTTGAACTAGTTTATGGTGATAATTAACTTAACCCTTAACTATTCTTGGTTTGACGAAAATAATCACAGACTCAGGAAAGTTTTAAATCTTTATCTAAATTAAATGCATGTGAACCATTTCAAAAATACAGTGTAATCACCCTCATTCTTAGGAGAGAAATTCAATTGATTAAACATCAAAACATATACTTCGGACTCATACAATAATTAATGCTCAGAAAGGGAGAGGACAGAGAGAAAAGAACATTTGCAAATAACGTGAAATTATATTTACCAAGAATGGTGTGAAAGACCAACCCCCTGGCCAAAGGACTGGTAAGGGTCCCCAGGATAATTCAGGAGACAAAGACTTCAGGACAGGATAGATGACCTCTCTAGAATACCGACGAATTGCGCCGCACCCCTCTCTGACACTCTCTTCCTCCTCGAGATTCTTCCGCGATCTTCTGATCTAACCCAATTAAGTTAGGATGGAAAGTTCTTCTTCAGCGTCTGCATTCGAGTCTTCATCAACACCTCACAGCATCTCTCCAGCAACAGCATCCCCGACTCCCAGGCAGCATCATCTCAAATCTCTGCATCAAACTAACTAACTAAGGCTACCTTAATTATACCTTCGTTTCCTCATGTTCCACCCACTAAAGTTACAATATCGTAAAAATACGAAATCTAATTGGTCAGGCAAGGGGGGATGATCATCACACCATGCTTACATGTCACTATATTCTGTTAAACCATTGTTCGCAAACCCATCCCCTTAATTTTTATTCAAAACTTTATTCCCATCCACTACATGTATCAAACTTGCAACATTAATGACACTACGAAGAATAGAACATCACATCGCTGAACTTGTCACCATCCGTTCCCAGGACATGGCGCTCCAATTTGGCCTCCATTCAAGTGCTTCGTCATTGACCTTCATAGCTTCACTCAGTAGGCATGCGCAAGCGTTGCGTCATTTCATCTAGTCCGGTCATACGAGAAAGGCCCAAATGCGCACTAATAATAAAGTCAAAAGACAAACGTTATTTTCACAAAATAAATGGTCTCATCTTGTACCTCCCACCTCTACTCTATTCCCGTTCTCTTATTAATATTTTCCCCGCATTAGTAAAATAGCCTGTTTTAATTTCGGCTAAGCAGATGCCATGCACGCGAGTCTTCAAGACTCCATTTCAGTGTCTTCTGCTCATGCGCTAGAATTTCCCTCCAAGCGTTAGCTCGTCATATTGCGTAGATGCAGTTGACGCATGTGCACAATAGTTTCCCCGTTTAAAGCGGTATTAGTCCGTTTTCATTGTTATCCGCGTTAGTACACACATAAGCAAGCTTCGCTAATCCGCGTGTTCATGTGGTGCGTATTAATTATTCACAAAACATCGTTAGTAACTTTGTTAATGAGTTAAACGAGAGGATTGCCTCCGAGCAAGTCTCTTTCTTACGAGACCTTGCTCCCATCAATTCCCTCTCTGATGGCATTTTGAGCCATCACAAAATTACCCATCCTTTCCCAGATGCCAACTTTAGCACATCTCAGTTTTCTCCTTTTTCTCTCCTTATTTCATCAGCTACTTCCTTTCCTTCTAAATCTTTCATCTTTTTGTATAGTTTTCCTTTCATTTCTTCTAGTTGAATTTCATCATATTCTCTTTCGTTTCTTTCCTCTTTCTTCACTTTCTAAATGTATTCTTTCTTTTCCTTTCTTCTGCAACATTTACATGTGATCATTACTATCATAACTAATGTTATCACAACTACTGGTAAGATTATCTGACCTAGAAAACTTTTCCCAAATTCAGAAACCAATTCCCTATTGAAGTTATACTCTGTTAGTTTTCCCCATACACTGTCAACCTCCAGTTGGGTCAAGTCATTATGCATTCTTGTAATATTTCTAATATACCCTTTAATTTCTTTACTTTTGTCCGGAATATAAGTACAACAATGTTGAATTTTCAACATACCACAGACTCCGCCCTCTTTTGCCAATAGAATATCAAGAGCAAGACGATTTTGTAAAACCATAGACCTTATCGCAACCATTTCTGTGTTAATCATTAAGAATCCTCCTGCAGTATCTGTAGAAAGACGATCAACTATGGTTGATATTTTGCAAATTTTGCGCGAATTTAGAATGACTCCAACTGAGGGTATCAATGCACTAAAAATATCACCTACTATTTCAGAAAAACTAGCTCTTCTTCTCCGTGTTAGTCCATTAGATTTTCCATTGATTCTGTCCACATGGTAGATTTTTGGAAAAACTATTCCAAAATAACAGCTCCCGTACCATCTTGCAGGTAACCTATATTAGGCATTATTCCCACATACATAATAAATTCCTGGAAATACAGGGTCATTTCCACCTTTTGTCCCCACCCTCCTAGAATTAGGAAGTTGTGTTCACACTCACTGGAACCAATGAAATTGTTATTATAATCTGTCTTTAACCTATGGAGGCAGAATTTTCCCCTCTTCACAAAGTCTAGGGACATCGCAGCATGAGCTTCGCCCTTTGCATAAATTCCCTCTTTCTCAGCCTATGGAGGTACATGGGATTTCTGTTCAGCAGCTTTCTTTGTTAAATCCTGTCTCCTTTCTTCTACTAAATTCAAAAACTCTTTTTCTTCTTCACGTAATATACATGTTAGGTTATCCTTATGGGCTTGAACTATATCTATTGAACTCATTGTTAAAAAGAATTCACCCATGAACTGTGCATTTTTACTACTAACTACTGGATTCATATTCTTTCTAATAGGCAATTCTGTAAATACTACATCTAAATTTGAATAAAAATACTGAAGTTTCCCTGTTACGTAAAATAAACTTGATATAACACTACATGATACACCATATGTTAGAGGTATATGGTGATACGTCACCCCTTCTGACACTGATGAGGGCAACTTCATACAAACATAACAATTACTAATTTCCATCGTATTAACATACTGAAATAACAATTTAGTAAACACATTTAAAGACGAATCATTGTCTGATTCATTATGATAATTTATCTCATCTTCTACCCCTATTTCTATTTTAGTTCCTTTTATTCTATCTACCTTCTCATTAGTAATTGTACTATTCTTGTTACTTGTTTCCATCAACAAATGTGCTCCTACTGTTAGGAATAACCATACTAATACTACTAATATAATTCTACATAAACAGAATCTTAAACATTTTCTTTTTAAACTTCGTTTCGGTCTTTCAGTATTTTCAATTTCTGCCATCTTTAATCAGAGAAAAATTTCTTTTCTCTTTTTTTTGTCTAAATTTTCTAAAAATCCAGTCCTTTTATTTTAACGAGGTCTTAATTTGCTTTCATCAATCTGTGCAACATGAACTCTTTCTGATTCTTCACATAAATCTAGGTTTTCAAATTCTTCAAGAATAACATAGGTCCACTCAGGGGCCTTGTATTTTCTGTTCAGAATTCTCAATCTTGGGCTTCTTCTTGTTTTACTAATGTTTGTTTAGATTGTGTCTGACTCATAATCTCATTTACTTGCTCTGGTTTCTTTTCTGCTCTTCTTAAATGATATTTTAGTCTCTTCACTCCTACAGGCCAATTGTCTCCTTTTCTAACTTTTGACCTGAACTGCACTTTCACCTTCTCCATCTCCGTCTAAAATTCTTTTATTTTCACTTAATCTAGGCACAATCTGTTCTTGTTCCTCTTCTCTTTCTGATTGTCTTTGTTCTGTATTTTCTGTATTTTGATCTTCCTCTACTTGCACCTGTTCAGGTCTTATTACAGTTTGTTCTTCTTCAGCCTGAACTTGTTCTTCTAACTCTATCTGATCCTGTTCAGGTCTTATTTCAATTTGTTCTTCTTCTGCCTGAACTTGTTCTTCTAGATCTACTTTTCCCTGCTCAGGTTTCTGAATGGCTTTGTTTAGTTTTACCTGAGTGTGTTCTTCTTTCCCTGTCTTTTCCTTTCTACCTTCCTGTCTTCTTAGTTCAGTTCTTCTTCTTGTTTCAACAACAGCATCAGGTATTTCAATCACTGGTATCCACTCTTCCTGACTTGTACTTGGCTGTTCGTCATATAGTTGTCTTTCAGAATCTATCACTCTAGATTCTTCAGCGTCACATCTTTCAACTTCTGACGTCTCAGCTTGTTCAGTCAGTGGCTGCTCTTGTTGTTCAGATGGGCTCGGAACTCGTCTGGTATGACTAGCATGAATCCAATTGGGTAAACCTGCACACTTCACTGCTGTGGTAGTGACTAGTATGACTTGACTTGGTTTATCCCACCTGGGTGCTAGACACGACTTCCTTGCGTGTTTCTTCACTAACACCTAATCTCCAGGATTCAAATCATGCGCTTGGTCTGGCTGTCTTTCAACTGCGTCTTCTCCAACCTGATGAGAGACAGAACGCACCATTTCAGCCAATCCTTTGCAATAGTCCAATACCAGATCATCAGTTATATTCATCAATCTATTCCAGGAATATATGCTTGTTTCATTGCCCTTCCCATGAGTACCTCGTGTGGACTCAATCCAGTTTTTCTGTCAGGAATACTTCTGAGACCCATCAGTACAAGAGGCAATGCATCTGGCCATTTCAGCATTGTGGATGCGCACACCTTCCCTAATCTTGATTTGATTGTGCCATTTAGCTGTTCAACTATTCCAGAAGCCTCTGGACGATGAGCACAGTGCAGGTTTTGTTAAATGCAGCACAGATTAATCGAATTATCTCATTATTAAAATGAGGTCCTCTATCTGATTCCAAAGTGACTAGAAAACCGAAACGAGGAACTAACTCTCTAGTAGTTTAGCAACTGTGAGACTGTCGTTTCTTCTAGTGGGGTATGCCTCTACCCATCTTGAGAACAGGCACACTATGACAAGTACATATTTCAGTCCATTGCAAGGAGGCAACTCAATGAAATCTAACTGCAATCTGGTGAAGGGTCCTTCTGCCTTCCCAATATTTCCCCAACTAACCACTGTCTTCCTGCCTGGGTTCTGCTGCTGACAGATTAAGCATCTGTGGCAAAGGCTCTCTGCGACTACCCTAAACTTTGGATTGTACCAACTTTGTCTGAATAATCTGATCATTGAATCCCTGCCAATGTGTGTTGTCCCATGGTATACTCTTGCCATTTGAGAGAGTAGACAGTCTGGCATAACTGGTCTCCCATCTAAGTACACCCACACTTCATCTTCTGTCCTCCTTGTACAACTTGATTTTATCCAAATTTCCTTTTCTTTTTCCTCAACTTCTTCCTGTAACTGTCTGACCTCATCCCATGTTTCTGGAACTGAGAAAAACATAAGTTGGCAGCTGGTTTCACCCGTTTCAATCTTTCTGTTAATTGACATTGTATTTCTTGCACAGTATCGAGCAATTTGGTCGGCATATCTATTACCAGCCGCCACATAGTCATTTCCTGACTGATGTGCAGCGCATTTAACAACTGCTACTTCTTTTGGCAATTGTAATGCTTCCAACAAATCTTTTACATTTTTACTGTTTCTGATCGGAGATCCTGAAGAAGTCAGAAATCCCCTCTGCATCCAGAGTTGGCCAAACTCATGCACAACCCCGAAACCATATTGACTGCCGTAAATATGGTTATTCTCCAATTTTCCCCACTTTTGCATGCCTTTGTTAAGGCCACCAATTCGGCTACTTGTGCAGATTTGACTCCTGGTAAACAGGATGCTTCAACCACCCCTGTTATTTTACATACAGCATATGCAGCACTTAATCCTCCTCCTTCAGTTCTTAAGCAAGACCCATCCACGAATAATTCATGATCAGCTTCCTTCAATGGTGTTTCTTTTATATCTGGGCGGGGCTTAGTACACAATTCGGTCACATCCATACAATCATGATCAATCTCATCATTCACTTCCTCACAACATGGATCTGGCAATAATGTGGCAGGATTCGTTATCGTACATCTTATTACGGTCACATTTTTCTGCTCCCAGAATCACCCTTTCATACTTAGTCAGCCGACTGGGAGTGAGATGTTGTGTTCTTGTCAAAAGAATCTCAACTGAGTGTGGAACATAAACCTTTACAGGATGTCCCATCACTATGGACTCACTTTGCTCCAGACTCATACAAGTAGCAGCTACTTCTTTTAAGCAGCCAGGTAAGGCTGAAGCCACTGGATCCAAGGTGGCAGAAAAATACGCCACTGGACGTCGACTCAGTCCATGTCTCTGTGTTAAAACTGAAAGTGCACATTTTTCTCTCTCGCACAACAAAACAATGCCAAGTCTTTTGAATAATCAGGCATGCCCAAGGCTGGGGCCTCACATAAACAATTTCGTAGTTTCACAAAGGCTTCCAAACATTCATCATTCCAATCGATGGGATCTTTCGCTCTTTTCCGAGTTAATTGTATCAATGGCTTTGCTAACATGGAGAAGCCATTGATCCACTGCCTACAGTACCCAACCACTCCCAAAAACATTCTCATCTCCTTTTGTGTCTGAGGTAGCTGCATTTCTTTGATTATTTTTATTCTTTCCGGTGTCACTTTTCTAACTCCTCTTTCTATTTTATGCCCTAAATATCTAACTTCTTGTTGACAGAACTGCAATTTTTCTGGAGACACTTTGTGTCCTCCTTCGGCCAAATGGTTCAGTAATGCAATTGTGTCAGTGACACAGTCCTCTCGTGTTTTTGATGCCACCAATAGGTCATCAATATACTGAACCAGAACTGATTTCCTGGGCATAATCAATGACTCCAGACACTTCTTCAGTATCTGATTAAAAATTGAGGGACTCTCTGTGTATCCTTGAGGAACTCTGCACCATGCCAAAATACGATCCTCAAACCGGAAGGCGAAAAGATACTGGCTGTCTGGGTGCAAAGGAAAAGAATGCTTGGCACAAATCAATTACTGTAAACCAACCTGCGTTCCAGGGTATCTGATAAAGGATCACCGCTGGGTTTGGCACTATTGGGCAACATGGCACTACAATTTTGTTCATTTTTCTCAAATCCTGCACTATCCTGTATTTTCCACCAGGCTTTTTAAGTCCCATGATTGGTGAGTTACAAGAACTACTCGTTATTTCTTTTAAAATGCCCTGTTTAATCATTCTGTCAATTTCTGGGGCGATTTCTGCTTTCACTTCTGGACTCATTTTGTACTGTCGTGTGTTTGGATAAACTGCACCTTCTTTCACTGTCACTTTAACTGGATCTACATTTGACATTAGCCCAATATCCTTTCCTGTAAAATCCCACACTTCGGGATTTACTGTGGTTCTTAACTCTTCAGGCAATTCACTCTCCGTTATCAATGAAAACATCTCGTCTACTTCTGTACCTTGCTTAGCTAACATCATTTTGTATATGACATCTTCGTCAGGGGTTTGAAAGCGACACCATCCGGTGTACAATAGATCGTGCAATTCATCTTGCACAGTAGAACTCTTCCCAACAGATTTACGGGACTGGAATCACAAACTACAAACCAATGCATTTCTTTAAAATTTCCGATATGTACCTCCATTGGTTTTGTAATTGGGGTTCTAATCTGTTGATTTGACACTCCTACAACTTGGATTGTTTCTCCCGAGAGGGGTAGGTTTGGGATGTCTGCTGTTCTCACAGTAGACCTGGTAGCCCCAGTATCCTATAGAAAGGTGATATCATTACCTTCAACTTTCCCATCAACAAATGGACCTGACTGATCTACCGGCAAGGATGCGCCAAGCACGCACTCCTCTTCCTCCCCCCTCAGGCACAGTCATTGCACAAAGTCCGAATTTTCTTCATCATTCTGCAAAAAATATTGTGTAACCACTCTGTTATTCTTACTACTTTCTCCGTGAAATCCGGTGTTCGCACTGTATTTTGAGGACTCACAAAGTTTGGCATAGGAGCTGGTGGCACCTGATACTGTGGAGTAACTACCTGCTGCGGCTGACTCATAAGTACTTCATTCTGCATCTGTGGAATTAAATTTTGATTTGGCCCATTATTATTCTGAATACTCTTACATTCGTTCTTCCAATGTCCAGGCTTTCCGCACGCATGACAAGGAAACTTTTTCTTCGCTTCCTCTCTATTCATTCGTCCTCTTAATTTACCACCATTCGCCGCTTGATCATTCTGACTCTGCTCTTTTATCTGATTTTCAGTCTGGGTATTTACTTTATTCTCCTGCTGTTCTGTCAATTTTACTTGTGCCCACATCATTTTCTCTTTTAGCTTTCTACGCCTTGCCTCAATATCATCGCCACAATACTTTGCATATTTCAGAATTTCATCAATCGACTTACTCTGCCAGCACAACACGTGCTGTTGAATCATCTGACTAATCTCCGGTTTCAGACCATACACAAACCGATACACAAAATGTCCCATATCCTGATCACCAATGTTCTCAAAACCACTATACTGTTTAAACACCTGTAACAACCGCTCATAATATGCATGAACGGACTCATTTGGCTCTTGAGTTGTTCTATCTATCTTTACCCAATCTGTCTCGTTAGGAGGGATTTTCCCTTTCAGGTAAGTAATTACTTGGTGATATTTCTTCATCACCTCTTCTGAGGGTGCTCCTGTCTTCGCGTCTCTAACATACTCCTCACTTCGCCAATCAACTGTGATCTTACACTCTGTCCACAAATCAGCAGGTACTACAATATCAAATAATCCATCCAGATCCTTCAACAAAACCTTTGAAACCTTCACAAATCTTTCTACCTGTTTATACCATTCAACTGGCTTTTCTCTCAACCTGGGAAAATCATTCGTAAATGACAAAATATCCTGTCTACTCCAGGGGACATGAACATATCCACCACCAGGAACTTCTCTCATTGGACACAATTTCTCAACCTTATCTGATTCTCTCACTGGAAATGCAGATGATGCTTCTCTTGCTTGTACTTCCTCTTTCTTTCTTATCCACCTAATTCTCCATTTGTCAATGTCTCCCCATTTTCGCAAAATATTCATCAACTTTTATCTGTAGTATCTTTCCAGAAGCATTTACACTCTCTAAATCTTTGTCGGTAAAATCCACTCGATATGGTTTCTGCAACAGTTTCGATTTCCCTATATCTATTCCAAACTCTGAGGCAACTTCCGTTAATTTCTCATGAAATATCAATCAATCATATCATTTGTAAAGCGCACTACTCACCCGTGAGGGTCTCGAGGCGCTGGGGTGGGGAATGCTGCTACTGCTCGAAAAGCCAGGTCTTGAGGAGTTTTCTGAAGGTCAGCAGGTCTTGGGTCTGCCGTAGGTGGATGGGGAGGGTGTTCCAGGTCTTGGCGGCGAGGTGGGAGAACGATCTGCCACCGGAGGTCGCTCTTCGGAAGCGGGGGACAGTGGCGAGGGCGAGGTCGGCGGAGCGGAGCTGGCTGGTGGGGGTGTAGAAGCTGAGTCGTCTGTTGAGGTACGTTGGTCCGGTGTTGTGGAGTGCCTTGTGTGCGTGGGTGAGGAGTTTGAAGGTTATCCTCTTGTTGACCGGGAGCCAGTGCAGGTCTCTCAGGTGGGGTGTGATGTGGCTGCGGGAGGGATGTCGAGGATCAGGCGTGCAGAGGCGTTCTGGATGCGTTGGAGCCGTCTCAGGAGTTTGGCGAGGCTCCTGCGTAGAGGGCGTTTCCGTAGTCCAACCTGCTGCTGACGAGGGCCTGGGTGACCGTTCTTCTCATTTCAGTGGGGATCCACTTGTAGATCCTGCGGAGCATGCGGAGGGTGTTGAAGCAGGCGGAGGAGACGGCGTTGACCTGTTTAGTCATGGAGAGGGTGGAGTTGAGGATGACCCCTAGGTTGTGTGCGTGGTCTGTGGGTGTTGGTGCGGTTCCCAGTGCGGTCGGCCACCAGGAGTCGTCCCAGGCCGAAGGGGTGGATCCGAGGATGAGGACCTCCGTCTTGTCCGAGTTCAGCTTCAGTCGGCTGTTCCTTATCCATTCAGCGACGGCCTTCATTCCTTCGTGAAGGTTGGTTTTGGCGGTGTGGGGGTCCTTGGTGAGGGAGAGGATCAGCTGGGTGTCATCGGCGTAGGAGATGATGTTGAGGTTGTGCCGACGTGCGACGTGGGCGAGCGGTGCCATGTAGATGTTAAACAGAGTTGGGCTGAGGGAAGAGCCCTGGGGTACGCCGCAGATGATCTCGGTGGCTTCGGAGCGGAAGGGGGGAAGGCGGACGCTCTGTGTTCTGCCGGAGAGGAAGGAGGTGGTCCAGTCCAGGGCCTTCTCTTGGATCCCGGCGTTGTGGAGGCGTGTTCGTAGTGTGTGGTGGCAGACCGTGTCGAAGGCGGCTGACAGGTCCAGGAGGATGAGGGCCGCCGTTTCTCCATTGTCCAGCAGGGACTTGATGTCATCGGTGGCGGCGATGAGGGCAGTCTCGGTGCTGTGGTTGCTGCGGAACCCAAACTGGGAAGGGTCCAGGATGTTGTTCTCCTCTAGGTAGCGGGTCAGTTGTTTGTTGACGGTCTTCTCGATGACCTTTGCCGGGAACGGGAGCAGGGAGATGGGCCGGAAGTTCTTGAGGTCCTTGGGGTCCGCCTTGGGTTTCTTGCGTAAGGCGTTGATCTCAGGGTGCTTCCAGCTCTCCGGGAAGGTTGCTGTCTCGAAGGAGGTGTTGATGACTTTCCGGAGATGGGGTGCGATGGCTGTGCTGGCTTTGTTGAAGATGTGGTGTGGGCATGGGTCTGACGGAGATCCGGAGTGGATGGTGTTCATGATCTTGATGGTGTCGTCGTCGTTGATGTTGGTCCAGGAGAGCAGGCGGTTGGTGCGGATGGTGGTCGTGGGGGCGGAGGTCTCAGTGGTTGTCGGGACGGTCGTGGCTTTGAAGCTGTCGTGGATGTCTGCGATCTTGCGGTGGAAGAAGGTGGCCAGCGAGTCGCACAGGTCTTGCGAGGGTGGGACGTCGTTGGTGAGTTCCTTCACGATGTTGAAGAGCTCTTTGCTGTTGTGCGCGTTGTTGTCTAGGCGGTCTTTGAAGGAGGCCCTTTTGGCGGATCTGATGAGGTGATGGTGTCTGCGGGTGGCGTTCTTGTGGGCTGCGTGGCTGTCCGGTGTTCGTTCACGGAGCCAGATCTTCTCCAGCTTTCGGCAGGTTTGCTTGGAGGCCCGGAGGTCTTCAGTGAACCAGCTGGCTTTCTTGTTGGTGTGACTGTTGGAGGGTTTCTTGATCGGGGCGAGGTGTTGGCGCAGTCGTTGATCCACTGTCTGAGGTTGCGGGCGGCGGTGTCGGGGTCGGTGGGGTCGGCGGGTGGGCTCTGGGCGAGGTGGTGGTTAGCTGGTCTTCGGTGACTTTGCTCCAGAAGCGGCGGGGCATCTGTTGGGTGCGGTGGTGCGTGGTGGGTTTCTTGAAGGTGAAGTGGATGCAGCGATGGTCGGTCCAGTGGAGTTCGGTGGTGTGGTTGAAGGAGACGTGGGGGCTTGCGGAGAAGATGGGGTCAAGCGTGTGGAGTGGGTGGGTGTTGTGACGAGTTGTCTGAGTCCGAGGTTGGCTAGGTTGTCGATCAGGGTGGTGGAGTTGGTGTCGTTGTTGTTCTCGAGGTGGAAGTTCAGGTCCCCGAGGAGGATGTAGTCCGTGGAGGCGAGGGCGTGTGTGCTGACGAAGTCGGCGATGGAGTCGCTGAACTGTGGTCAGGGTCCGGGGTGTCTGTAGACGAGGCTTCCTCTGAGGGTGGTGTTGGGATCGGTGTGGATCTGGAAGTGCAGGTGTTCGGCGGTGCTGAGGGTGTCGTCGGTGTTGGTCGAGACTCTGAGAGTGTTCCTGTGGACGATGGCGATTCCTCCTCCTGCTCCGTTGGTGCGGTCCCTGTGGGTGATCTTGTATCCTTCCGGGACGGCTTTGGCTATGTCGGGTGCCGAGGCGGGGTTCAGCCAGGTCTCCGTCAGGAAGGCGACGTCTGGGGAGGTTGAGTCTAGTAGGTCCCAGAGTTCAACGGCGTGTTTGCGGGCGGAGCGGGTGTTGAGAAGGATGCATCTGAGGTGGTTGGGTTCTTTCCTGGTCGGCGGCATTGTGGGGCGGATGCTTGTGAAGCTGCAGTTCCGGCAGGTGAAAGCTCTGTGGGTGCGCTTCGGGGCGGCCAGGAAGCAGGTGTGTGATCGTCCGGTGTTGAGTGCGTGGAGGGATCTGGCATCGTAGCGGTGTCGGGCGTCGTGGCGTTCGCGGGGTCCAAGGGTGCTGGGCGCGGACGGGCGCAGACGGGCTTGGCTTAGGCGCGCCTTTGGCGCGCCCGCTTCACGCGTCTGCTGCGCGGCCTCCAGGGGATGTGGGAGGGAGGAGCAGCTGGGAGGCGGGAGCGGGGCGGCGAATGGGAATGCAGGGGGGCGGGGACGCAGCGGTGGGAAAAACGGGCGGGGGCCGCGGGAGAACTGGGCACAGGAAGAAAAAAACAAGTTTAGGCAAGAAAAAAAGTACAGGCACAGAGGAATAAAAACAAGTCTGGGCAAGAAAGCAAGTTAGGCACAGGGGAATAAAAACAAGTCTGGGCAAGAAAGCAAGTTGGGCACAGGGGAATAAAAACAAGTCTGGGCAAGAAAGCAAGTTAGGCACAGGGGAATAAAAACAAGTCTGGGCAAGAAAGCAAGTTAGGCACAGGGGGAAAGTACAGGATTAGGCAAAAACAATGCAGGCAGAGCCGTGCAGCAGCGTGGGGAGCGACCTGCCTGTGAGCAGGGTCAGAGGTCGCTCTTTTCACCGCTGCGCGGCCTCCATATGAGGGGATGTGGGAGGGAGGAGCAGCGGGGTGGCGAATGGGAATGCAGGGGGGCAGGGACGCAGCGGCGGGAAAAACGGGCGGGGGCCGCGGGAGAACTGGGCACAGGAAGGAAAAACAAGTTTAGGCAAGAAAACCAGTACAGGCACAGAGGAATAAAAACAAGTCTGGGCAAGAAAGCAAGTTAGGCACAGGGGAATAAAAACAAGTCTGGGCAAGAAAGCAAGTTAGGCACAGGGTGATAAAAACAAGTCTGGGCAAGAAAGCAAGTTAGGCACAGGGGAATAAAAACAAGTCTGGGCAAGAAAGCAAGTTGGGCACGGGAATAAAAACAAGTCTGGGCAAGAAAGCAAGTTAGGCACAGGGGAATAAAAACAAGTCTGGGCAAGAAAGCAAGTTAGGCACAGGGGGATAAAAACAAGTCTGGGCAAGAAAGCAAGTTAGGCACAGGGGAATAAAAACAAGTCTGGGCAAGAAAGCAAGTTAGGCACAGGGGGAAAGTACAGGATTAGGCAAAAACAATGCAGGCAGAGCCGTGCAGCAGCTTGGGGAGCGACCTGCCTGCGAGCAGGGTCAGAGGTCGCTCCTTTCACCGCTGCGCGGCCTCCATATGAGGGGATGTGGGAGGGAGGAGCAGCTGGGAGGCGGGAGCGGGGCGGCGAATGGGAATGCAGGGGGGCAGGGACGCAGCGGCGGGAAAAACGGGCGGGGCCGCGGGAGAACTGGGCACAGGAAGGAAAAACAAGTTTAGGCAAGTAAACAAGTACAGGCACAGAGGAATAAAAACAAGTCTGGGCAAGAAAGCAAGTTAGGCACAGGGGAATAAAAACAAGTCTGGGCAACAATGCAAGTTAGGCACAGGGGGATAAAAACAAGTCTGGGCAAGAAAGCAAGTTAGGCACAGGGGAATAAAAACAAGTCTGGGCAAAAAAGCAAGTTAGGCACAGGGGGAAAGTACAGGATTAGGCAAAAACAATGCAGGCAGAGCCGTGCAGCAGCGTGGGGAGCTGCTCTTCTAGTTAAACTCTTACATAAGAATAATAACTCCTCATCATTGTAAACATTCAATCTTTCTATGCTCACATTGCCAGTTATCATTTCTTCCAATTCTACTTTCAATTTGCTGATATCTAGAATCTTTGGTTGTGGATTTCGATTGTCTATTTCCTGTGCCCATCTCTCTATATCTTCAGGGGTAACTACTGTTGAACTTCCAGTTCCTATGGGAACCAGAGATCTCTTCTCTCTCAAATTTGCAGGTATAATTCTCTTCAGGGTTTCAGTTAAAGATTCTACATTCGGGAGATCCATTAATGAAATAACTGATTCATTCTCACTAGTCTGAACATCCGTAATTATTACTTCTTTTCTGGGGCTTGTTAACGGAATTGTCACAGTTTGAGGTTTCTGGCAAGTCTTTTTATCTCCATATAATGGGATTACAGGACCAATAGTCACTGGTACTGTCAAAGCTTCAGCATTTAAATTTAATTGGCTTACTTTTTGAACTAATTCTTCCCTAGTTTTATTTAAAGCTTCTCTCTCATTATCCTGCAACATTCTATTAAGTCATACATCATGTAAGATTTGTGGGGTTAAAGGCATTCCTATCACTGGTGCACTTGGGGTAACCTTACTAGGTGCTTCTTGATATGGTGGAGGGTTTTTAATCAAAATATCCTCTATCAGCTCATTATGTGATTCACCATAACCTGTCGTATTCATGTGTTTCGTTATTTCTTTACATTTTCCTCCTAACTGTTCTTCGGCCATTAATACTGGATATAAACCCTCGGTCACCACAGATCTCCTCCAACGCTTCATTTGTTCTCCGCTTGACTCATACGGATATCTAGGTAAAAATCCTCTAAATCTCCGACCACTTCTGTATGTTTCATGATCAAATGCCTCAATTTCCCATTCTTCCAAAGCTTCATACTGTCATTCTAGGATTCGGTTCTAGCATATTCATTCGATCTCTCAAATTCT
This sequence comes from Calotriton arnoldi, assembly GCA_963921515.1. NCBI lineage: Eukaryota > Metazoa > Chordata > Amphibia > Caudata > Salamandridae > Calotriton > Calotriton arnoldi. Next base: position 1,118,666 of record CAWUFW010000732.1, read on the forward strand.
GAAGTATTTTTAAATTAAAAGTACCATGCTCCGGAAAAGCCAAAACACCATCACCTTTAGTATATTCCACCCAATTCTCCAACCATACACATGTGTGATATCCTTTCTCCATCATCATAAAGGAAGCAGGTGTTTTGGGTGGCGGAATAGGAATTCCCTCTTTAGTCATTACAGGCTTGTCTTTCTTAAAGAAATTTTTAATTTTCTTCATTAACGTCATTTTCTTTGGTCTTCCGAACATTTCGGAGGTTCGATATAGGAAAGAGTCTTCCGTATATCTTCTAGCTCTTATTACCTACGTCGCGTCCTATGTCAGTACGACTCACACCCGCAGTCAAATCAGGACTCGACATACAATTCTTTTCTGACAAATCCTAGCGCGACTTCTATCTATCAACTAATCAGACTCAGGCTCATGCTCGTAGTCTGACCAATGCCAGCGCGGCTTTTTGTGTCGCCAGTATTACTCCTCACTACTGACCCCTCCTTTACAATCTGCTTTTGTTTCACGCCGCTGTTTCAACCAATTCCAGCGCGGCTCTCTGTGACGTCAGTATAACTCCGGCGACTGACCCTCCCTTCACAAGGTAATACGAAAACTTATTTCTTAATACTTTTCATTAAAATTCTTCGTTAATAACAACATAAAAACATTCGCTACTCTGTCTGTTCCACTAAACAAAAGGATAGATTTCAATTTATTCTTGAGTTTCAGAAATTACTCTTCTTCTACTGCGAGTAAAACCCCTGTTTACTCTTCATTCAAGCTCAGGAGAACCTGTTACTTCTCCAGTGTCACCCGTATTGGGAAATGAGACCAAAGTTTCACCAGCGAACCCCTTTCGCTATCATCCGCACTCTACTTTTGTACGAAATAGTCCCTAGTTTATTACTGCCAGCCCTGCGTAGCTTCTCAGTGTTATTCCAACCGACGAGTAACCTCACTGCAGTGTGGCTTCTGTCACCACCCGCTATTTATTTCCCGGGATTCTGGACAACATAAAACAAGACGCTAACTCTTTTGTTAAACATAAATCAATAATCAATATTTATCACCAAACTAATCAATAATAACCATAGCTCTGCTACCAGAAAACTGATCCAGCGGTAAACCAACAACAGATACTCCACTACCATATACTCACCTGGGCCCATAAAAACACACACATTGAGTAAACCGCTGGAGTGGTTAAAGTTTTATATTTGTACCTCACAATGTTCAGGTTTAGTTATTTAATTCTCCTAACTAACCTCTCACTGATCAAAAGTTCTTTCCTCTGGTCGATGGACCATTAGTTGAACTAGTTGATGGTGATAATTAACTTAACCCTTAACTATTCTTGGTTTGACGAAAATAATCACAGACTCAGGAAAGTTTTAAATCTTTATCTAAATTAAATGCATGTGAACCATTTCAAAAATACAGTGTAGTCACCCTCATTCTTAGGAGAGAAATTCAATTGATTAAACATCAAAACATATACTTCGGACTCATACAATAATTAATGCTCAGAAAGGGAGAGGACAGAGAGAGAAAAGAACATTTGCAAATAACGTGAAATTATATTTACCAAGAATGGTGTGAAAGACCAACCCCCTGGCCACAGGGCTGGTAAGGGTCCCCAGGATAAGTCAGGAGACAAAGACTTCAGGACAGGATAGATGACCTCTCTAGAATACCGACTAATTGCGCCGCACCCCTCTCTGACACTCTCTTCCTCCTCGAGATTCTTCCGCGATCTTCTGATCTAACCCAATTAAGTTAGGATAGAAAGTTCTTCTTCAGCGTCTGCATTCGAGTCTTCATCAACACCACACAGCATCTCTCCAGCAACAGCATCCCCGACTCCCAGACAGCATCCCGAGCTCTGCGAATCTCAAATCTCTGCATCTAACTAACTAACTAAGGCTACCTTAATTATACCTTTGTTTCCTCATGTTCCACCCACTAAAGTTACAATATCGTAAAAATACGAAATCTAATTGGTCAGGCAAGGGGGGATGATCATCACACCATGCTTGCATGTCACTATATTCTGTTAAACCATTGTTCGCAAACCTATCCCCTTAATTTTTATTCAATACTTTATTCCCATCCACTACATGTATCAAACTTGCAACATTAATGACACTACGAAGAATAGAACATCACATCGCTGAACTTTTCACCATCCGTTCCCAGGACATGGCGCTCCAATTTGGCCTCCATTCAAGTGCTTCGTCATTGACCTTCATAGCTTCACTCAGTAGGCATGCGCAAGCGTTGCGTCATTTCATCTAGTCCGGTCATACGAGAAAGGCCCAAATGCGCACTAATAATAAAGTCAAAAGACAAATGTTATTTTCACAAAATAAATGGTCTCACTGTATACCTCCCACCTCTACTCTATTCCCGTTCTCTTATTAATATTTTCCCTGCATTAGCATTAGTAAAATAGCCTGTTTTAATTTCGGATAAGCAGATGCCATGCACCCGAGTCTTCAAGACTCCATTTTAGTGTCTTCTGCTCATGCGCTAGAATTTCCCTCCAAGCGTTAGCTCGTCATATTGCTTAGATGCAGTTGACGCATGCGCACAATAGTTTCCCCGTTTAAAGCGGTATTAGTCCGTTTTAATTTTTATCCGCGTTAGTACACACATAAGCAAGCTTCGCTAATCCGGGTGTTCATGTGGTGCGTATTAATTATTCACAAAACATGGTTAGTAACTTTGTTAATGAGTTAAACGAGAGGATTGCCTCCGAGCAAGTCTTTCTTACGAGACCTTGCTCCATCACCATCCTCACTCAAGAAAGAGGGATCTGCTAAAATTTAGAAAGGGTCTAAAAACTTGGCTTTTCGGGCATAACGCTTAATCTACTCGAGCTGAGTCAGTTTGTTCTAAGGTTAGCACCTAGACACCTTAGGGTATTGTTGCGCTTTATAAATACATCCTCATCATAATCAAGAATCATCTAATCTTTAATGTTCCCATGCGCATTTGCAGGCACTACTGGCAGTCTCATTGTTCTGCCCATGATGATTTCATGGGGGGACAGTTTCAAATGCAAGAAAGGATTCTCCGAGCACTCAGGAAATCAACAGTTGAGGTTGTGCTTTCAACATGTATTCTTTATTGAACCTTCATTAGTCCAGTTTGCCCTCGCCAACACGTGTTTCATCTATTGCTGACTCAGTTGCAGCAGACTTCATCAGGACTATCAATGCAAATGTAATCATACTTTAGGGAGGAGCACCTACATTATTAAGATACTGTCACCTGGGTCATTGACCCATAAGGCACCTCGTGCTTGAGTGTTTCTCGTGACCAATCACGATCATAAGTCTGAAAATGTGATGGTCCAGCAGAGGAAGACTCAGTGAGTCTTCCTTCTCCTAGCAGCACCAGACATTTATGGACATTCACACACAAATGAACTGTGATTATTTGTAATTACTGTGGTGTGCGTGCCATCATCCCCAGCCACCATACCTATATCTTCATGGGGGGACAGTTCTGTCCTCCAATCAGGAATGCTGTGAAGACTCATTAACACAACGTCCAAAGCATCAGGCCATTTCAGAGACATTGAAGCACCCGCTTTGGCCATTCTGGATTTTTATGTCCCATGTTCGACTATGCCTGAAGCCTCAGGCCGATAAATGCAGTGTTGTCTTTGTTCCACTTGTAATGCTGAGACTATCATTTCTCCTGGTCGGGTAAGCTTCAACCCAACGTGAGAAAATGCACACAATCACCAGGACATATGAGCCCGTTGCACAAATGCATCTCAAAGTCCAACTACATCTTTTTGAATGGCCTTCCTAATATTTCCTTTGTGGCTCAGGGTTACAGTGGTTCTTTTCCCTACATTCATCTGTTGGCAAACAAAGCATCTGTGACACAATCCTTCTGCCATCAATCTAAATTGAGGGTTAAACAAGTTCTGCATAAACAATCTGACCATTACATCCCTCCCAACATGTGCGGGACCATGAAAATATCTAGCCATCGGAGACAGCAAGCTATCTGGCCAATACTGGTCTTCCATCTTTTGAAACCCAAATGTCATCATCTCTTTTGACACTACCTGCTTTTACCTAACTCTATTGTCCTGCCTCTGGTACTTCCTCCTACAACCTTTTCACTCCCTGCAAGTTTTAGCTGTTGTTAACAAAAGGTTGCAATTGCTCTCATCTTCATATTAATTTACATATTCACCATTAAGTGTTCGGTCTCAAGGAGCACAATATTGCGCAACCTCATCAGCATATCGGTTTCCAACTGTCACATAGTCATTGCTGCGCTGATGGGCCGAACACTGAACAACTGCAATTTTGGTAGGCAATTGCAATGCCTCCAACAATCTCATGACGTGCGCCGGCACGTGTGGGGGAATCTCAACAACAGCATGAATCTCCTCTGTGACCATAACTGACCGAAGTCATGAGCAACACTAAAGCTATAGTGACATGAGTGAAAATTGTCACTTTCAGCTGTTCAGAAACACAGCAAGCTCTAGTAAGAGCAATAAATTCAGCCACTTGCGCAGAATATACTCCTTGAAGCCCGGAGGCTTCGACTACTCCAGTTACTGTACAGACTGCATAGGCAGCTCGTAGGTTTTCACCATCGTCTCTCAGGCAGGACCCATCAACAAAAAGTATGAGATCAGTCTCAATCAGTGGCTCATGGTGCATAGTTCAGTGACATCAGGACAGTCATGCGCTACTTCTCTATCATCACCTTCAATTTCAGGTTAATGTAAAAGGGTGGTCGGATTCAAAGTAGGACATCTTCTAAGGGAAGTGTTTTCAGCAGCAAGAATAATCTGCTCGTACTTAGTCAATTGACTGTTGGTCAGGTGTTGAGTGTATGTAAGTGCCAACAAAATTTCCACAGAATGGGGCACTAATACGATAAGGGGATGATCCATGGCAATACTTTCGCATCGTTCTATGCTGACACCTACTGCAGCTACCGCTTTAAGGCATCAGGGCAGTCCTGCGGCTACAGGATCAAGTGTAGCAGAAAAATAAGCCACAGGTCTTCCAATACATTTGTGTAGGCACTGAGAGAGTGCATCCCTCCCTCTCACTACAAAAAAGTGCAGAAGGTTTGTTTTAATTAGACATTCCCAGTGCCGGGGCACGACAGATCTTTCTTTCAGCTCTAGGAAGTCAAATAAGCAATTGTTAACCCATGGTACTGGTTCCGACACATTCGTTTGTGTCAGCCTCTGTGAAGGCTTGGCCACTATGGAAAACTTGGGTATCCATCGTCAATAGTAGCACAGCATTCCCAAAAACATCCTGACTTCTCTCTGGTTGATTGTCAGATTCATTTTCAGAATCGCCAAGAGTTTCTCTTGCGACACCTTCCTCGCTCCCTTCTCATTGTGATGTCTGAGATACAGAACTTCTCTCTGACAATACTGCAACTTACTCGGGGACACTATATGTCCATTCTCAGCCAAGTGGTTCAACAGTGCAATGGTATCTCATTTACATGCTTCTTAGGTTTCTGATGTGATCAGAAGGTCGTCAGTATACTGCACTAAGTACGAATTACAAAGCATTAACTAGGGACTCTAGATTCTTTTTAAGCATCTGATTAAAGATCGAGGGACCTTCTGTATACCCCTGTGGGACTCTGCCCCATGCCAAAACACGGTTCTGGAACCGAAAGGCGAAAGGTACTGACTGTCCTCATTCAAGGGTATAGAGAAGACTGCCTGACACAAATCCATCACAGTAAACCGCTCAGCTTCACATTCAATCTGAAATAAAACCACAGCAGGATTCGGTACTACAGGACAACAGGGAACAGCAATGTTATTAATCTTTCTCAAATCTCGGACAATGCGGTACCTACCTCTAGGCTTCTGCAAGCCCATGATGGGCGAGTTACATGGATGCCACATTATCTCCTTCAAAATCCTTGTTGTATCACTGACTCAATCACCTGTGTAATCCCAGCAATCGTTTTGGTAGTCAAATTGCACTGAGGGGTTCATGGGTGTAGGTTTAACATTTATGTGGACAGGCTTAATTCCTTTTATGAGATCTATATCCTTTTCTGAGTCCCAGACTTCTGGCTTCACCGTATCTCTGAGATCCGGTGGCAAATCATTAGTTGTTATCAAAGAGTAAAATTCATTGTTTGGCCGTTGACTCGTCAATTTGAAGTCAACATTTTCATCATGTGTCTGAAACTCCACACCCTTCCGGCGTGCAATATATGGTCCAGTTTAACTTGCACAGTAAGTCTCTTCTTAAAAGATTCACAGGACCAGAATCAGACACCACGAACTGGTGGTTCTCTTCCAAGGACTCCATTTTAACAGGCACTTCTTGCGTTACTGGATTTGTTATTTGTTTATTTGCAACTTGTACAACTTTGATTCTTTTTCCAGAGAGGGGTAGGTTGGAACTTCCGCTGTTCAATCAAGAATGATACTGGGTGGCCATTCACTTCACCTTCCAAAAATTGACTACTCTGGTCTACCTCTAAGACTACGCCAAGCATGCAACCTTCCTTCTCCCTCAGGCACGGTCATTGTGACTGATCTGAACCATAACCCTCGAGTGTGTCAAACATGGGAAATTGCTGAAATTGGTTTTGGTTCTGAAAGGAATTCTGAGTCAAATTTAGGACCTGGTTAGAATTAAATCTAGAACCATTTACTTTTTGCTGTGGAATCAAGGCTTGAAATACTTGCATCATTGGAACTTGTTGTACATTAGTGCTTTGCATTCTCTGTCTTAGCACATTTTGTGTTGATACGGGGTTGCTAACCTGTGTCTGTACAAACCCTGCATTTTGAACCTAATTCTCATTCATTACTCTGTTGGGATTAAGACAACATTCACTCTTCCAATGCCCTAACTTGTTATAATAATGACATGGATTTGATTTCCTTAATGTGGCAACATCGGTTCCAGTACTCGAGTCATTAGGGACACCACGTCCTCTACCCTGTTGTGGATAACCATTTCCACCTTGCATCATAGGAACTCCCTGCGGATATACACCTTGCATAGCACCAACATTCCTTATATACGGTTGACTCTCAGTGCTGCTCTTAAGTGTGCCAGCATCAACTTCTCCTTCAACCACTTCTGTTTCATTTCCAAATCATCACTACAATATTTTGCGTACCTTAGGATCTCATCAATTGAATTATTTTGCTAACATATCAAATGCTGTTGAATAATCATGCTAACCTCAGATCTCAATGCTGTCACAAACCGCCGGGACACCAAACTTCCCATATCTTTGGATTCGAGATTCTCCATACCACTGTGTTACTTAAACACTTGCAACAATCTGTCTCAAAATTAATGCATTATCTCTTTAGGCTCCTGAGTTTTGTCAATCTTAAGCCAGTCAATGTCCTTCAACTGTATATTTCCTTTCAAAAAGGTAATCACCTGTTGATACTTTTTCATCACCAAAGGTGACGGTGCATAAGATATTGGATTTCTCTGTGGCTCCTTTTCAGACCACTGTACAGCTAATTTACATTCTGTCCACAAATAACTTGGTACCACAATGTTAAAAATGGTGTTCAAATGTATTCCCAATACCTGTGAAATCTTAACAAACCAATCAACCTGGGTCTATCACTCCATTGGCTTCTCTCTCAATTTGGGAAATCATTTGTGAATGACGCACAATCACTCCTACTCCATGGTGCTTGAAAGTAAAATCCACCAGGCACTTCTTTCAACAGGAAATTTGAAGCACCTTCACTATCTATCAAAGACGGAAACGGCTCTTCCTTAGTTTTCTTTGGGTCCTTCTTCTTTGCCTAGCTGCCTTCCCACTTGTCTAATTCACTCCATTTCTGAATACTACCAATTAATTCATTCATTTACATTTTCAGTCCTGGAGTTCTCATACTAGTGATATCGTTTTCATCAAAACATACACAGGAACTTTTATGTAAGGATTTGGCCCTTCTTAAATCCACATCATGCACTTGAGATAATTCAGACAGCTTATGAGCTTGTCCTACACATTTAGTAACATCCTTGTGTATGTGGGCTTCCTTAAATCATCTCATCCAATTCTAATTTTAATTTGACCACATCCACTGCATTCTCCCTTCTTAGAGATGGGCTTTCTCTGCTCAATCGCTCAATCCTGGGCTCTCGGCTTCTTGTCAGGACCCATTGAAAAAACAAGTAAAATAGTCTAATTCCCTTGAATTAACACTATTTTGGACTCCAGAAATATTTGGCATAACGCCTTCTTAGAGACTGCTGCTTGTAATACACTGAGGTGAGTTCCAAATAGACATATGAGAATTTTGAGGCCTCTGAGAGTGTTCCTCTACAGGGGTAAGTTCTCTCTGATTTATTATTGATGACACAGGAGCCACATATGGGGAAGTCAGCATATTTGGGACTAAAAGAGTTTTTCCTGTGGCTTTCTGTCTGGGAGCAGCAGGATCAGTAGTTGACGTATTTACTCCAGTAGGAACCGTCAAAGCATGTGTTGTGGTCCCAGACGATTTAGGTTTATTTAAAGAAACTGCTGGACCAATGGTAAGTAAACGGAATAGTTATTGCATCAGGGGTACTAGAAACAGTTGAGTTAACAAGAGCACAAATCCCTGAAATCTCTCCCATAAGGCTCTGACTTGCATTCGCTGGGGTAGTGTCTCCCTCTGAGCTTCCACTGGTAACAACACCACTCATTCCTTCAGGCTGTGTCACATTATAAGGAGGTGGACGAGTTCACAATAACACATCTAGAAAGTCATCACTAGAATCACTATCGTCGCCTGTTCCCTCTGCACTCTGTACTTTATCCTTCTTCTTTTTGTCTTTCTGAGGTTCCTTTCTTGCAGGATATAACTTATCTCCTTCAATCATGTTAGTTCTCCATTTTTGTTGTTCTGCACCCCATCTAGCTTCAGCACAAGTACGCACTGCCTTTCTGACTCAACCCTGATACTTCTGTTTCTCCTTGGCGTAGGCTACATGCTCCTAAGCATTAAGGCCTCGTATTGTGCAGGTCTAAGCAGTTGTTTCATCTCGTACAATACCCTTCACAGATTTTCAATAATTTTCAAATTGAATGTGCATTAGTGCGTAAGCATCTAAGCACCTTCATTTTCAGTGATCTTAAGCCATTGACTCCACCAAGTGTACGTGTGGAGCCCCACATTTATGGCCGTATAATGACATGCCGTGCCTTGTTGCAGCGCCTCTTCTTCTCTAACAGGGACTCTTACATCTCACCATATCAGATCTGGTTTAGCCTTGAAAAATTTCATTATCCAGCAATAATATCAACAATCACAAACAGAAATGTAGTTTCAAACTAGGAAATAATATCTTTACTCATAATTCTCGTTCGGCTTCAACAACCAATAGCAGCGTGACACTCAGTGACTTATCAACTAGTAACAGCGCGGCACAAACGCCAACCGTCCAATATCAGCGCAGCACACTATGATATATTTCTCACTCCTTGCAGCAGCGCACCCTCCCTTACCATTTTCACGATGGCACTCTTTTCTCAAGGCAAGCAAAAACAAAAACGCTAAGCAATTTCAAGAAATAACTTTTGTCTGCTCCACTAAAGAAATCAAATTACACAAAAAATGGTCCAGGGCGACACTTTCCGACCTGCTCAGATACACACTCAAGTAAAATCTCCACCAGCTAGAATCACCCGGATCAGTGCAGCTTCTCCTTAACTCAAATAGGTTCCACTACACCAACCACATCTTACTCTCACACAAAGGTGTATGTCCCTATCCCAATTGTGCAGCCATTGGTACATCACGACTAGCACCGCAAAACTTAGCATGCAAATTACAATACAGTATATTCTACACTTTATATCTATACCGGGATCTTAGGCTACTTCCAGCCGATAACAACTGCTCAACATTAAGTGCATTCACATCTATGCCACAACTAAAACATCTTCTCCTCTCATCACAATTACAGCGTGCGTCCCTATTAATACTCACTCCTCCTGTGGTACAACTCTTTTCCGAACCGCTGGAACTCCACTGATCTCAGAATCAGGACTTGGGCTTTAAAGGCTAGGATGGGTTTGGGCAAGTCTACAATGGGATACGCTGAACTCCCTTTGCTTCAGTAGCTAACCATCTGACAAGCTGCCATCTTGATGGCGTGCTGGACCTTGCACCAAAATCTTAGTCAAGTCGTCAAAGATTTTCCCCATTGGTCGTATGGACCTTTGTTATTTGACATGCAGCATTGAATGGGAGAAAACATCAACAATACTTTTCTACTTGTGAGGCCAATGTAACTTCACAATATGGACTAAGAATCGCTGAATATATTTAAAGGTTTTATTTCGGATTACCAATCAATCCAGTATATATGCAAACCAAGAATAAGTTCAGTAAATTCAGCAATATGATGGGTAAGCTGAAATATCTCAGTAGGTTAAGGCGCAATAGAATGACATATCGAATTCCGATAACCACAAGTGTATCAACACAAATTAAAGCAAGCCGGTATTCCATAAAGAAACTTCCCTTCTCTCTTCTAAACAATAAGCATAAAGGAAGATTTCAGCATGATCAAACTCCAGTAGAAGTCCAAAGGAAATAAGTGTATAGTATAAAGCTTCACACATGTAAGAATAGTGCAAGCAACGAGGTCTGTACCTCTCACAGGGCCAGATGTACATACTTTTGTGTTTGCAATTACTTAATAGCGAATTTTTGTGATTTGCTTTTAGGTAATCGCAAAGAGTGATGTACTACAGTGTGTTTTTCACTGCTTGCTGTTCCCAGTGGGTCGCAAATAGACCTACCTCATTAATATTCATGAGGTAGGTTGCAATATGTGACCCATTGGGAATCGCTAAAATCACAGGGATGGTGGCCTGCTGAGGTCTTCAGACCACCATGTCTGTGATTGCTTTTCGATAAAGCAATGTTTTTTTTGTTTTGTTTTTAAATGTAGCCCGTTTTTTTTTAAAGGAAAACAGGATGCATTTCAAAAAGAAAAACGAAAGGTTTTTCATTTTTTAAGTGTAGGCAGTGGTACGTTTTTACAACCATTCACAAAGGGGAGGGGTCCCTTGGGGAACCCTTCCCGTTTGCAAATGGATAACCACCTACTTTAAGTATACAGTAAAATGCAAATGTTTTGCGACCACATTTCGGTTGCAAAACATTCACATATACCACTGCGAGTCGGTTTGTAATTCGGTAATAGGTTACCAAATTTCAAAATAGGGTTCTTTACATTCAAAAAGGCTTGTTTGCTGTCACAAACAGCCCGATTCTGTGAATCAGACCATTAGCAAGCTCGAAAAAGCTACTTACATCTGGCCAAAAGTCTAAAGGGAATCTCTCCTAACTCTAACTATTAGAACACCAATTAAAAGTAACAGGAGATTCAGAAATATTCTTATCTTCCTCACACCACCAGAGACCAATCGGAGCACTACTTGAGTGCATCTGCAACATGGCTTTAGTTTCATATCGTATCGAACTGAAACTGCAGTTCTCAGCCTTGAACATCTTTCCATCCTGGTACATGATGAACAGAAGGCCTCTTTTGACCGGTATTTCTCTTCAAGCCTCTCTATCAGCAGTCTAACACAGACAATAAGCCTTTCTCTAGCTAACGTAAATCATGATAATGAACCTGCAAGGAAAAGAGAAACCATGTTGGCAAAGCAAAATGGATTTATATTGAGGCCTGTAGTTAGGCTAACTTTAGTTAGGCGTTTAATGTGCACTTAGAATACATGGTTATATATGTGCATGTACAACTTTAGAAATAAATGCAAAATAGGAATGAAAGAATACATGTTTATGCAAATATAGCTTGAAGTGAGAATGCGAATAAGAATACATAATTTCATTATTAACTGCGCATTAGTGCAAACATATAAATCTCTAGTTCTACAGTCCATATATTTCAGTAATGAGTTTAAATTCTTCACACGTTAATAAAGGTAAGTCACACAGTGAATATAATGTCAAATGCACATATATAATTGCATTTCTGTGATGTGTAAGGGTGGAGTCTAAATTACTCTAGCCACTACTCTAGGGAATAAAATCCTTCAGAGTGCAACTTATGTCCGTACCAGGTTTAAGGACCAGCATCTCAACCGGATCATAAGTAATCAGCACCTTCGTAAGTCCACCTGGCCTTGTTTCCGATAACGAAAATAGGTCTCTGACACTTTTTTTTCTCAAAGACCTTGACATCTTCAGTATAAAATGCCTAAAAGGTTCATTCTGTGCAATTTCTACAATTTGAGCCTCAAAACATGCACAAAACTACAGACACAAGTGCACATGAAACAAATAGTTACATTTTGAAATATTTTTATTTATTTGCAAACAAAACATATACAGAAATCGAAACTGTATTGGAAGGTTGGAGCTTTTCAAAATTTGATTTAATTTCTAAAACATAAAGCAATATGCTAGACTCTAGCATAGTCACGTTTATCTTTTTTCCTCTTAATGCATCCTCTTGTTGTGTACATTAGTGCTTCAATTGAGGTCACCAGTCTTTCATACTTTTGTTTGCTCTACTTGCTCTGCTCCCACGAATTAAGCTAAAGATATCCACTTCATTTTTAGCCTCCAATTTCAAATTCCTTCACATTTACAGAGTGTCTTAAAATTTTCACATTTTTGGGGGAGGGTGTGTGTGTGTGTGTGTGTGTGTGTGTGTGTGTGTGTGTGTGTGTGTGTGTGTGTGTGTGTGTGTGTGTGTGTGTGTGTGTGTGTGTGTGTGTGTGTGTGTGTGTGTGTGTGTGTGTGTGTGTGTGTGTGTGTGTGTGTGTGTGTGTGTGTGTGTGTGTGTGTGTGTGTGTGTGTGTGTGGTGTGCGTGTGTACACACTATTATTCAGCTAATGTTTTTTAACTTTCTAAACAGTTGTGGATCCTTAAGTAGGCATGGCGGACCTACAGGGGTCCACGGACCACTAGTTAAGGACCATTGTTCTATTATCTAAATGACAATGGCCCTTCGATGTTTGGAACCATTTTAAAGGATTACATTATTTATTTTGTGTATGCGCATGCCTATACTTAATTTCGTTCAGAAATAAAAGTGAATGTTTTAATTTCCTTTTTTTTGCCCATATTTTGGCTAATGATATTTTTTTTTTTGTAATTGCAGGTGGCATGTGACTTGAATAAAAGGTACAGATATTTTATCTATAAGGTTTCTCAACATCTTTTCAAGATATGTGTATACATAGGTAATATGTTGCTGAAGCATTTGTAAAATGTTCACTGTCTGCTCATTAAGAAATTCAAATACACAACGCTGTTCTGATTCCTTGCACGTTTTAATGGTTGTTTTTGCACAATTGTTTTATTTTTTACTGCCAGGATAGTCATGAGGTTTAATTTTTTATTTACATTACTTTGTTGTTTTGTTCTTCATTTTCAAAAATCTGGTTGAGAACCTTTCTGATGTAAGCCTGTTCCTTCTTGAAAAGATGCCATTGCTTTGAAAGAATGTTGGGTTTTTTCACCTACTCCACTCTGTGGTTCTTATAAAGCCATTATCACTGGCAACTCACTCCCATACTGTTTTCTGCCTTGTGGTCGGGTCATGAACTGCGTTGTTGCGCTTGCCTCTTTTCCATGCCTGGAACAGTACCCATCCATTTTCTGGCAAACATGTATTTTATCTCAAAAAGAGTTGTGAAACGGTTTTACAGAGCAAGTGACTCCTGCATTGGTGGCAGACATCTTGGATTGAATCCTGGTAAATGATATTATGCAGGTCAAAGTCCAGGGATATTTGCCTTTGCTGTATGGTTTAACAGTTCTTGAAAGAGTGCATACTCTATTATGATTTGGCTTCTCTTCAGTTCTCTTCTTCCTAAATTAAGCCTTTTTTTTCAAAACCTTTTATTGCTTTTGTGCCAGTAGAAAACGCTGTGCAGCGGGCACAAATAAACCGGTTATAACCAGTGTCCACATTAACTTGAATGTCTTCTGTGATGGCGACTGTTCGACTATCCATGATCTGAACCTTGATGGTAATCCCACTATATTTCCCACGCCTTGTAATATTTCTGGAGGTAGCCCTTGATTAACCCTGGGCGGAGTTCGCGGAGTTGCACTACGCGGAACACTGCGAAGTGCAAGAAAAACTCCGTCGCACTACGCAGAGCTCCGCGAGCGGCGGAGTACAATAGAAAAATGCAGTTCGCAGTGATTGCACAGTGCCGGATGCTTGTCCGCACTGTGCAATCATTGCAAACGGCACCATGCACTGTGCAAGCGGTCCCTGCTTTCCTTTTCTGCCGCTCGAGTAGATTTTTACTCGAGCAGCAGCTTTCTCAACGCGAACGGGCAGTTTCTCAACGCGAGCTGTCGCGAGCATACGCGACCACTCACAATGAGAAACCTGACACCCGCCCGCCCCCCATGTCCCCCCACCTCCCCCGCGTTGAGAAATCTCCCCGGGATGTTGATTGCTCGCCAACTTGATGTTGACGATCGCGAACGAGGAAAAATCTCGCCGGGAGGTTGATTTTCCTCGCTCGCGGTCGCCAACTTGACATTGACGAACGCGAGCGAGGAAAAAACCTGCTCCGCACCGCGAAGCGGAGTTTTTCGGAACTCCGCGATCTCCGCGTAACGCGGAGTGCAGAAAACTCCGCGAGCGGAGTTCACTGCCCAGGCTTACCCTTGATGCCTTGACGCGGTAATCCATATTCTGTGTCCATTACCTCATAAACGTGCCATTAGCCAGCAATGTCTCTTTGCAATTAATAATATCATTGCCACCAGCAACCTTCTGCCTCTCTGTGGCCCTCACTCCACCATCATGCCCAAGAGGGCCATTTTGGGTTCCGGCATGAATGGTCTACTTATAATCTGGGCAAGTGTGGCATGAACAGGGACAAGCATTGTTGTATGACCAGGCACTCCCAAATTGTGCGAAAGAAGGTGCCCCTCTATAGGCAATAGGGACTCATTCTATCCTGCATTCTACTTCGTCTAGTTGGACTATGGTATTTCTGGGGTAGGTATTTTAATTAGAGGGGATCGCATTGATTTGCTGCTTTCTGTTGCTGTTTCTCTGCTGCAGGGGAAAATACCTTTGGCTCCAGCATTCTTCATCTCGGGAGGACGACACTCCTGCAGGGGAAAAAACCTTTGGCTTCAGTATTGTTCATCACGGGAGGACGGCATTGCCGGTACTCATGGGGTGAGCCCCTTTGGCTCTGCGTTGTACTTGGTTGTTGCACTGTGAGAAGGTTCTGCTTCACATTACCACAGCATACTGCATGACCTACCCGGCAACTCCACCTGCTTCATTTATCTCCTGGGGGCACCATTGCTCACATTGCTGCTGCTGATCCGGATTTCATGTGTCTTCAGCCACCTTGTTCAGCTCTGACGTTTCTTTGCTGGTCACTGCTCCTGGATTGTCAGGGGTGGGGGTGGTAGCCCTTACCACTCTATCCTTTGCCAGCTCACTAGCTGCCCTGCATTGAAGCATAAATGAGCAAGGGTCCTATTTAATGGCCAATCGCTGCTATGTTGTGCTCCTCCTTTACAAATGCAAAAAGAACAATTGATGGACAGAATGCACAACAATATCATACATTCATCCCAGTACAGAGATCTGGGCCCAAATCCATCGTTTTTTTGCTCCCCTTGCCATTCCAGTTTGAACCCAGCAATATGCAAATCAGCGTTGACCCTGCGCCCAATGGGAACAGTCAAGCCCGAATGTCAGGCCAGATCCTCCCTGGACTGGAACCAAGCATCCTAGGACCGGTTTCGGGGTTTCACTCCTCATCAGCCAGGATAGCTTGACTCCAGTGGCATGAAAAGCACTGGACCCACGTCTGGGCATACCCGTCCCACTCGGGGTGACAAATGCAAAAAGAACAATTGATGGACAGAATGCAGAACAATGTCATACATTCACCCCAGTACAGATATCTGGGCCCAAATCCATCGTTTTTTTGCTCCCCTGCCATTCCAGTTTGAACCCTGCCATATGCAAATCAGTCTTGACCCTGCGCCCAGTGGGAACAGTCCAGCCCGAACTGCCAGGCCAGGTCCTCCCTGGACTGGAACCAAGCATCCTAGAACCGGTTTCGGGGTTTCACCCCTCATCAGCCAGGATCCAGACGTGGGTCCCTTGCTCACTTTGCCACTGGATTCAAGCTAGCCTGGCTGATGAGGGGTGTTACCCCGAAACCGGTCCAGGGATGCTTGTTTCCGGTCCAGGGAAGACCTGAATTGGCAATTCGGGCTGGACTGTTACCATGAGGCACAGGGTCAAGACTGATTTGCATATATCTGGGTCTGAACTGAGGTGGCAAAGTGAGCTAAAGAACGATGATGGATTCAACCCAGATCTGTGACTGGGGGTGAGTGTCTGAAAAGATTCAGCGCTCCGTCCATCATCTCCTTGTGTTTGCTTTGTCCGCCCTAAGTTGGCAGGGTATGCCCAGACGTGGGTCCCTTGCTCACTTTGCCACTGGATTCAAGCTAGCCTGGCTGATGAGGGGTGTTACCCTGTAAACCGGTCCCAGGATGCTTGTTTCCGGTTCAGGGAAGACCTGGCTTGGCAGTTTGGGCTGGACTGTTCCCATGAGGCACAGGGTCAAGACTGATTTTCATATATCTGGGTATGAACTGAGGTGGCAAGGTGAGCTAAAGAACAATGATGGATTCAACCAAGATCTGTGACTGGGGGTGAGTGTCTGAAAAGTTTCAGCGCTCTGTCCATCATCTCCTTGGGTTTGCTTTGCTCGCCCTAGGTTGGCAGGGTATGCTCAGACGTGGGCCCCTTGCTCACTTTGCCACTGGATTCAAGCTAGCCTGGTTGATGAGGGGTGTTACCCTGTAAACCGGTCCCAGGATGCTTGTTTCCGGTTCAGGGAAGACCTAGCTTGGCAGTTCGGGCTGGACTGTTCCCATGAGGCACAAGGTCAAGACTGATTTGCATATATCTGGGTCTGAACTGAGGGGCAAAGTGAGCTAAAGAACGATGATGGATTCAACCAAGATCTGTGACTGGGGGTGAGTGTCTGAAAAGATTCAGCGCTCCGTCCATCATCTCCTTGTGTTTGCCTCCTTTACAAATGGGCAGGAGCAAAGCCACCGAAACCCTACCTGGGAAACAAAAGAAGAACTATAAGAAGGCCACTAATGACTTGGAGGCTGACTCCCACCCTAATACAACGCTTGAAGGCATTGACTGGGGGAATTGGACCTATATTTACAAACAAAAGGAGGGATAAACCGGTTGCTACTAACAAGGGCCCAGCTGAACCCAGAGATTACGATGTCTGAGACATTGTCGGAGTCTACGAACACCATTTTTGCTGACTGTAATTGTAAGGGGTCTGCGCCTTTGATTGTAGAGCCTTCCATTGTATGTGCTAATAAGTATGCTGTTCTTGCTGATCGCCACCCGTGTTCGGCTCAGGGGGAGGGGAGAAACACTGAGCAATTAATGGTGGATCTTGTCAAGGCGTCCTGTAGCACTATGGCTTCTGTTGCAGGGTCAGAATGTTCTTGACACGGCTGAGTTGATTAAACACCTGCAGATAGAGGTGTATGTGTTAAAACAACAGATCGCTGCCCTGTCTGATGAGGGTGGGAAGTTGAGGCAAGGGGGGAGGGCCCCACGTTATAAGAGTTTGCCTAATGTAGCTGCTGGAGCTTATACGACCCTAATTGATATCCAAAACAGGCGTAAATGTAGCGTTGATAAAAGGAGGCACCTTCAGGTGTCCAGGAGAATAGGAGTGAACTCCTTGGCCCCAAATCCATCTCCCCAAAAAGTCAGCACAGAACACCCCTCCCCTCCTCTAGCAAGACTGGGGCTCTGAGCAAGGACCTTGGGAGACCTGTCCCATGCGCAGTGCTCTGTGGTTAGTATTTTTCCCATCGGGACTTAGAACTAATATTAACAGAGGGAGTGGGCCAGCGAGCCAGACAGGGAGATCGAGCAGGATCTTTATGACTAAAGTTCCAAAATTGAGCCAGGGGGCTGGAGAGGATATGGACACACTAATAAATATATGTACACATTATGTAATAACTGTACGCCAGTGTCATTCTTTAATCCGTACAGACCTCCTATATGCCAAAAGGTTGCATGCCACATCAGCAAATGAGGGTGCGTTCGATTACATCAAGCTCTGTTTTAAACGCAGCCAGATGGTAGAAGGGCTTGTGGGGCTGGGATTGCGCAAACATCCTCCGTCTGGTTCTCAAATTCGCTACAAACTTAACCGTCCGGACCCCCTAAAGTCCCAACTTATCACCCGACCTCCAGCCCCTCCCGATGACCTTGGTCTGTCAATAGTGGATTGACTTAGTAGTAGCAGTCAGCATCATCTGGCGATTAGAGAGGAATCCCTTGGTACTGTTATACCTCCTTTGAATGTGCCACACAAGGGTGGGACCTCCACCAATACTGACCTACCCTCAACCATTGTTCGCTGTGATAGCTTGAACTCA
The DNA here is from genome assembly GCA_963921515.1 of Calotriton arnoldi. Taxonomy (NCBI): domain Eukaryota; kingdom Metazoa; phylum Chordata; class Amphibia; order Caudata; family Salamandridae; genus Calotriton; species Calotriton arnoldi. Next base: position 1,137,128 of record CAWUFW010000732.1, read on the forward strand.
TCCAAGGGTTTCGGATAATGTAAATATTCTGTCCTGGAATGTGGCGGTGTTAAGTCCCAACTAGATGACTCCAATAGGGGCTTGTTTATAGATCAGTTTGATATATGCCTGCTTCAAGAAACTTGGCCCCTAGATCCTGTCTTTAGAGCAGGTTATGTCAGTGTTTTGTTCCAGCTAGCTATTATAAGAAAGGGCACCCCTCTAGAGGCTTTTGCTTTGGATGTGCACTATGCTCAATGGTAAACTCTGTTTACTTGATGTTTCCTCTCCCGACATCATAAGCATAACTGCACAGGGACAGATAATCATACTTTTCACCTTTATATCATTTACAATTGTGGAATGAGAGGGGGAACAGAATCACCCACACTGAAAGCTTTTATGGCCCATAGGGAGAGCTTTGATAAACATGGTACTCGATTTGTTGCGGGTGACTTTAATACAACCTTTGAGTCACTTAACAACAATGGACAATCACTAGTGTCGAGGATGAGGTATGGGGGGTCCCCACATTAGATATTGAACCCGTTAAGCGGTGGACTGACGCTGCTTAACAACTCCCCTCATTTACACTTTTGCTTAGGCTAAGGGCATGCACTGGGTGCACAAAATCTGATTTGCAAGAACTTCCCACTTTCAATCAGCAAGGGCAATCCAGTAGGATTGACTATATACTAATCGCCCATTGTTTGTGGCATTTCTTAATTGACATTTGACATGAGGGTGGTTCCTAGAACAGATAGCGATCATAATGCTATGCACTGCATACTGTCTAAACCATTTAACTACTCGAAGGGTGTTCGTCTCTCTCTTTTCATTGGCTTGTCTCGATTGCGTAGACTAAAATGGCCTAAGGTAGAATTGGCTCTAGAACACAGCACTAGTATGGATAAAGCCCTCCTATATGCCCTGCGGAATCTAGATATATCATGGTCCCAGCAAAATAGAACTCTGCGATTTCATCCGTACATGTAAATCTTTTCTATTCTATAGGCCAATGCTTCCGTGGGAAGCCATATCTGGGACCAAATTTACGTAAAACTGGAAAGTCATGGTATAGTAAAGGTTGTAGACAGGCTGAAAACGCACTACGCCTTGCCATTGAAGGTGGCAATACAAATGACATCAGACAAAAGAGGCAAATTTATAAGCAGGTCCAGGTAACAGCAGGAAGGAGTTGGGAAACCCAAAACTAGGAAGACTTATTTGAGGCAGTTAGGGCCAGGAATAATAGTTCTGGGGGATTGTAGCCACAGGGGGCGAAAGTGGGAAGTCCTATTTAGCAAGTACAATTAACTCGGACTCCTGGTTTAAGCATTTGTTTGACTTGTATGGTTCTCCCTTGGCACATGAGGAGGCAGTTAGCTCACCGTTCCCCATGGAGGTCAATGACTCTTCCCCCTCTACCATTTGATGTAACAGAAACCAAAGATACTATCAATTGCATTGCCCTTGCTAAAGCTGCTGGATTTAGACAAGTGGGCCAGCTATACTAACAAATTGTCCAATGCAATTTTGGAGGGGGCTGAAATTTCCGCTAGCTGGAAAGCCTTATTAATGTGACCCAGAAGGTCTTCTGCAGGCAGGTCTTAGACGGACTTGATCTCTGGATAGATGAACATAAAGCCCTGTCTAATTTTTAAGCCGGTTTTAGAAGAGACGTAAATAACATTATCCGAGTTTTCAGGTTTCTTGCCATCTATTGGAAGGCGGTCATCCTATAGAAGTCACATCGTTATTTAGTGTTTGTGGACGTGAAGCCTTCATTTGACTTAGTCCCCTGCCAAAAATTATTGGAAACATTGAAGGCGAACAAAGTCTCTCATGATCTGCTGAGTATCCTTGTGCTCTTTTACCAGGATACTTGTGCCCAGGTTCACTGAGTGCCTCAGGGGAGCTGGCGGAAAGTATCCAGGACTCGAAAAATCATAAACAATTTACCAGACCTGCAAGTCTAGTAACTTTAATAATCTACTCGACCTAACTATAATGTACTTGACCCGTGAACTGGTCTCAACGCGATTGCACACAGTTCACATTACAAAATCCTGTAACTTCAGTCACAGAAAGGAAAGTAAACGTAGGAAGACAAACTGGCTTTTGACCTCTGTCTCTGAAATCTGTGCAGATGTGACAAGATAACAATATATATTGCTCATTCACTTTGTGAGCAAGCAGAACACCTGTTGTCAGCTCGCCAGAAAGGGATAGTAGGCCCTAAAAATAGGTCGCCCTGATTAAATCTGGCTTGCCATAGCGAGAGGATTTTTCGAGCCCTGGTATTGGGGTCTATAAAGGCCTACAGCAAGGATGTGTATTAGCCCCTACCTTGTTTTCCTTATACCTTAACGATGTGGTAGTTTATCTGGATGTGCACTGCAATGATGCCCCAAGGGTTGCAGGCACAAAAATCCCCCTGATTTTATCTGCAAGCGATACCCTACTGATTTCTAAAATACCAGTCGTCCCTCAGACCCTAGTTGATCGGTTTGCTTCTTTTTGTGACAACCGTGGGTTGATAATCACACAAAAACAACATTTATGACTATTAATCCCCACAGGTCGTTTAGGGGCTCAGTTTCCCTTGAGGGAAATAATCTTGAAAGGGTTTCCTCCTTTGACTACCTTGGGATAAGGTTAACCCAGTCTATGATGTCTCCCCTAAGTCAAGAAAAGCAGTTTAAACTTAGGTCACCATGCATCTGGCATCTTGAGGCTGTTTTGCGCCTCAAAGACGAGACCTATTTCACCAGCTTTAAAGGTTTACAGGGCCAAGGCTGCAGGTAGTGCCCTTTATGGGGCTGAACTATGGGGTATATCTGGTCTGGCATCGCTAAGTGTAGCGGAGAACAACTTCTTAAGATGCCTGCTGTCCCTCCCGAAAAGCACACCCCTGCTCCCCATAAGATGGGACATGGGTATTCATTCCATTTTTTCCTGGGAACAGCTACACCCTCTTTTGTTCTGGCGAAGGCTCAAGTACACCCGAGCTCTTGCTACCTATTTTGATGCACTTAAGGATATAGTTGTAGCAGATACAAGCCATAGAATAAAGTGAGTTTGCTATGTTAAGGGCATGCTGGCTCAATTAGCCTTAGAAGCCTTCTGGCTTGATTTGTGAGGGTTGCTCGCCTCTTTCTAAACAGACACTTAAGGATGTCTATTGGGCTCATATGTGGGGTATTGAGTTCAGCAGCCAGTTTTATGCTGTCGCTTACTACAGAATCTTTCCATTTTAAACCACATTGGCAGTTTGAACGCTTTATAGATTTTATCCCGCTCCAGGCTTCTAGACTCCTGTATATTAAATTCTGCCATGGCACTCTACCGCTCCAGAACTTTTGTTCAAAATGGAAACCAAAAAGTGCTGAAAGCACTATTTGCATAGTGTGCTGTTGTGCGGAGGAGACTCTATCCCACTTCTTTTTCTTCTGCCCTGGGTATGCCAGATCAAGAAGGGCTTCTCCCGATCTGCAGATTACTGGGGGTCAGGCAGTGCACAAGTGCACTTAGGGTGTTGTGCATTGACACCAAAGAATCTATTGTTTGTGCTGTGGCCAAATACATGCACTGGAGCTAGAGTATTGGAGCCAGAGCGCGGGGGTTGTAGCATCCTCCTGATCAGTTGGGGATTGTAAATTAACTTTTATAAGGTCTCTGTGAATTTTGTACAATTGTGACTTCTTTCCGATGGCCACTCGTCTTTCCTCTTTATTTCTTATGATTTTAATGTTTTTTACCTACTCTTTTTAATGTATCGTAGATGTTGTTCATTAGCATTTTATGGATTGGATCTCTTTGATCTTTTTTATAACTTTTGAACTGCGTGTTTGCTTCGCACTTTTATGGTTTATTCAACCGAATAAAGTATTATGATTCAGGACTCTGGGAGCCATCTTTGCCTCTGCCGAATCTGCATCCTTTAGGGGACCCACATCCTGCTGTCACCTGTCACATAGGTTTATAAGATGTGCTGGGGTGTTTGCCACTAATATCCGAACCGAGATTGTGATTTTTAGATTCCTGAGGGCTGAAGTCGGGGAGAGGGTTTCTGTGCTGTTCTATGGGATATCCTAGCTGCAGGTAATGATAGAACTGCGATTTGTGTGTATTGCAAGCTTCCATTAACTAAGTAAATGATCTAAGATGATCTCCTTCTCAAATATGGCTATAAGATCCCCGGTGCAGAGATCCTTTAGGCCCCATTGTATGTCTAAGCCAAGCACAACATCATAGCAGTGTCCTGAGGTCAGCACCTCCTTCCACCTAATCCATCGGAGAGCCTGGATCGAGCAGGACGGCATTGTTGTAGTGTAGGCTCTTTTATGTTTACACCTCTTATGGGAAGGGTGTCCTGCAGTGGTGTTCATTACCGAATTGCAGTGTCCTAGGTCTGTAGTTTTAATATTCACCATCCCTATAGCTTAAGGCTCCATCTCCTGTGCCCAATCACTTCGATAACTGCTATTAGGTTTTCTTCCACTCTTTTCACTAACGTCTGTATTTCTCCTTAAGAGCCTTCAATTGTTCTGCATGCTCCTGCATTTCGTTCCCTGCCAAAGATATGGCCTTCAGTGGAGGAAAGAACGTTGGAGATGTATTTTCTGATCCTCAAATCTTAATGCTTTGTATTTTACTGAATTTTGTACATTAAGAACTGTCTGACCAATGATTTGTCTATCTCACAAATGCTGATGGTTAATTTTAATCTTAAGAGAAACCGGTATTAATAGATTTCCTTAGACATCCTACTCAAGCAGAGGGAACAGATGCTAATGGCTTCTATTTGGTTCCATACCCAAGATCTATAAAATCATTGCATCTATTCTCTTTATCAGAGCCATTTCCTGGAAAACTGTTCAGTTTGTCTGGGTTTTCACCATTACAACTCTAAAATATAGGTGTTTATGCCTTTTGAGTTTGTCCCTTCCATTATTATTGTGCTCACAGTCTTAAAAGTACTTTAGACTCAACTAGGATGCTCTCTTATTGTAATGGAAATAAGCTGTCAAATTAAGAAGTGAAATTATGTTTCCACCTTCGCCATTAAAAGGTTTCATCAAATTCCTCATTGACTCTTCAGTTATGGATGTATTAAATGAATCTTTATTCGGATGCAATCACAACCATAAAAGATAAAAATCATTTATACAAAATACATTCATTACGAGTCCATAAATAATTAAACATAAAACGCCTGATTATATCCAATTAAAAGCAGAGCGACGAGAAATTAATCCACACAATAATCAATCAGGTCTTGATTGCCTAGACCTATAGGCGGCCCGCAGGAAGTTTGTTACTGCAAAAAGAGTATACTAGTTGGGCAAAAGCTGCAAGTACATAAGCGCCACTCGTGATTCCCTAAAATTCTGGGATTTCTAAAGGGGGCGAAGAAACTGCCTCCTAGGGTAGCTAAAATATTTACATAAAAATACAAAATGTAGGGTATCCTGTGGAGACCTATATTCACAGCCACAGGGCCCTCTCAGGTTTGAGTGGATATACCCAAATGGGATAGTCAACAGGTGGTGAAGCTGATTAAACCTAAATCGAGCCACCAGAAACCTGTCACTTGCACTTATAATTCTTCATGCCCTGTATTGTTTTCAGCAACACCTGCCCCCTCACTGTGAGTTTCAAGAGCTCGATGTTTTTGCGGTGAGCAGAGGCGTGCTTAAAAAACAAATCCTTTACTGTATTGAGCTCTTGAGGACTCAGTGTCGTGTTTGAAGAAAACGTCAGCCCTGCCTAACCTGGTGAGAGACTCCTTTACATACGAAATCCAAGGAATTTTGAGCGCATAATCTAATGACAAACAATCTAACATAATCAGTCGGTTTAGCTCGGTGCCTTCACTGGACCATATCTTTATCCAGCACATCAGGGGATTCACTGCCACCAGATCGACCATATCATTTACTCCAAGTTCTTCGTGTACGGAGAACGAGGGGTTGGTCTGGGGGGCCTTCAAAATTTGTCTCAAGAATTTGTTTTGGGCAAGCTGTAACTTGTGCACCGGGGTGTATCCCCATACTTCACTATCATATAAAACCTTGGAGATACATTTGGACTGGTATAACTTTAAAAGCACGCCTGGCGACCGTGATCCCAATCTCTGGGCATGGTTGGCAATAGCCCCTATTGATTTATTCATGTCGGCCAGCTTTCCCTCTATCAGTGGTTTCCAGTTCAATTTTGCATCAAACCGAGTTCCCAGGTATGAAAAAGCTGGAACCTTTCCTAGAGTATGGGGCCCCGCCTTAAGTGTTTTGGACCTAGTGGACCGAATGCCAACTTCCAAAACGTAAGATTTTGTGAAGTTGACCGTCGGGTCAAGTCTATCCATAAAAGAGACAAACCTGTCATTTAAAACCTGCGGGCTCCTTGCGGTGCGTGCCATGAGCACAGCGTCGTCAGCATATAATAGAACTAGCAATAATTTCTTGACAACTCTAGGGCAGTCAAACTGTAGTAAAGAGAGGGCGACTTCTAGATCGTTAATATAAATTGTAAACAAAAATGGGGCAAGAATGCATCCTTGATGGACACCTCTTGTACATTTGAACTGCTCTGAAAGGCCCACCCCCTGAGAGTATCTAACCGCTGCCGGAGTATGGGCATGGAGATTCATCACTAGAATTACAATATCCGGGTCAACACCTAAAAAGGTAAGTACGTCCCACAATTTCTTGCGATTCACCCAATCAAAAGTGGACATGAGGTGCTAAAAACAGGGCGCCAGGTTGGGCTACCGTGTAATTTTTGACTAGTAAATAGAGGTTAAGACATTGCTCAGTGGTTGATTTGCCAGGGCGAAAACCGAACTGCACCTCAGATATTATCTGGTTCATGTCAGCCCATGTTGATAATCTGGTCAATGAGACCCTGCCTAGGACCTTAATTACTGCCTCAATAAGGGAGATAGGAAGATAGCACTGTGGGTTGCCCTTATCAACCTTTTTAAAGATCGGTATTAAAGAGGCAGAAGACCAAGATGGCAGAGTCTCTTCCCTTGCTGCTACATTTAGCACCATGGTCAAAACTGGACCCCAAACCTCAATATTGTCCCGAAAAAAATCCGGGGGAATCCCATCGGGTCCTGGGGCCTTCTTCCGGGACAACGCTGGAATGCCCTGATAAACTTCCTCCAAGGTGAAGATAATTTTAGTGTTTGCCCGCTGTCAATTCAGCCTCGGTTGGACTCTCTTCATTCTGTCCAAAGTTATACACACCCTCAAAATGCTCAACCCACTGTTGGGGGGGGGGGGATTGGGGGGGAATGTAATAGCATAACGCTGGTCTTATAGACTCCGAAAAGCAAGGCCTGTTTATGACCTGCCAAAAAAGCGAGCAGTCCCTCAGCGCACTAGCTTTAGTGAGCTCATCCCATGCCTGCTTCTATAATTATTGCTCTGTTTTTTTCAGAGCCCCCTTGTATTCAGAGCGACAATTTGCCACACACACACTATCATGCGGAGACTGCTTCAAAGCTTTCTTCAAGTGGCGTAGGGCCCGTGAACACTCTCCGTCGATCCATCTAGGGTTTTCGGCCGGGATCCGATCACAGGGGCCGTTAGCAGCCCAGAGACCTTCTGAGCAATTAGGACAAAAGAGCTTAAAATCTCTTCCCCTGACACTAGAGGATCCAGGCATAATCTCCTGCTGGCAGGCTTCAAAAAGTGAGCAATTAAAAGCCTTGTGGTCTGTCTGTGACCACCGCAATCGCCTCCCCTGGTCAATTAGAGTTAATGATGCTGGGGGGCTTGCAGGAGCATGCTATTACACGCCCCACCCCTTCAAGTACCAGAGACAGAGGGTTGTAGGCTGTAGGAGATGTTAAAGGTAATCGAAGACCATCCCAGGGAAGCTGAGACAAAGATAAAATCGATGATTGTGTTGCAGCCCCTCCCTTTAAATGTTGGGGGGGATTTGAAGCTTGTCTGGGTTAGTCATCTTGTCTAAAGTGAAGACCAAATTGTGGGTGTGCAAAAAAACTATTTAGTTCAACACCTTCAGTAGTGTGCTCCATTTGAGTACCCTCTTTGATCGTGCAGGTCGATTTGCAATAGGTAGGGTTAAAAGAATGTAAACACAGATGACATCCATTGCCAGGATTAGTTTCTCTTGGGCAAGGCCCCCCCCGATAATAAATTGATGGCACCACTTAAGACTGAGAAGTTTATAGTCCCCTGTGGCCCCCTTTTTTGCATTGTAGAAATTGATCAGAACCAGGGGAAAAGATCTCCCATCTGACAATTTAAGACCCTGAAACAAAAGTGAGTCCCTCTTCAAATCCTTAATGGAGCCACAAAACTCAAGGGCAACAAAAATAATTTGACTCCCGCTCGCTCTTCCAACACTTGACCCTATGGCGGGGCAAAAAAAAAGTTTTGTACCCCTCCAGGAAAAAATAATTTTTTACTTCCTCCGTCTCTTGTAGGCAAATGATGTTGAAAGACTTAATGAACAAGATCCAACTTGCGTCTAGGACTTTGGCAGACAAACCTGCAACATTCCAGGAGACGAGTCTTACATCCATCCCAGTGCCATGTGGCGGGCCTAGATGAGAAGTTATGGGCCTGCCTAAGGGGGCAGTAGCCCCTGAAGGATGTAGCCTACCAAGGCGATATGCAGAGCCTGGGGGAAGCATAAGCTGATGCATCAGATTTTAAAGGGACAAGTGCACAAGATCTACTGGGCCCTTGAGGGGGGCAGAGGGGGGGGGCGCCTAATTGTGGACACTGGGGTGTGGTTGTGATATCATGCTCAGAAACTCAGTCCAAATCATTGTGGTGCACCAGGGGAGCGAAGGGATTTGGGTGTGCCAGTTGCCCAACTGGAGCACTATCGACACCACCAAAACCTGAAGACTGGGTTAAGCAGGAAGCAAACGGTGGGAGTCTATAAAAGAAACCCAGCGGTAGTGGTTTGATAACAATATCAAGTGAGTATGTCTGCGAGGATTCATTTAGGATATTACGAGCAATTTCTGGGTATCTGACATTGACAATCACGCAATCTCCCTCAAAAGATTTCTGTGAGGGCCCTATCGATGAGACCCTGCGGGCCATCATTATGTTCTTATCTGCAATATTGAATCTGACATGTTTGCCGAGCCAATGAGATATCTTATTAATCAATTGGCCTGTGAATTCCTGATTGTGGGTCGCTAACACAGGAACCCCAGTCAAGACCATAATATAGGGGCAGCATGCAGGGGGGAGATTAATTACTGGTAACAAAGAACCGTTGCCAGCAATACAAGAAGAATGGTCCGCTGCAACAGGGATAGGCGCGGGGGGACACTGACTACCGGGGTCGGGTACATTGTTAAATGGAAGGGTGATGTGGTGCTGAATGTGGGCTGACGGACTCAAATGTTCAAGGGGTGTAGGATTACAAACCCAAGACTGTCTGCACCTTAAGTTATCAGTAGAGGGCTTGTTGGCATGGGTAACATGGCGCTTCGGGGTACGGGAGGGGGTGCAGTGTCCATGGAGAACAATAATTTCTCTGATCTACTTAACATTTCCCTAATTCTGTTGCCAGTTTTTCAAGTTTTCCCAGATCGGGGTCAAAAAGCCAGTGAGGATGTCTGTTAAATTTTGTAGAACAGGTACCCAGAAGTTCTCCATGGTCTTGGGACAGTAGCTTGCATGTTGCCCCTGCGATCCCTTCGTTGTAGTTGGCAGTTCGTCAGTCTTTTTGGTCCTGCGCTTCCGTTTGGGGGCCGGGGGGAGCATCCTATCAGTGCTGCGAGGTGAAACCTGGGAGGCCCTGCTAATGGAGGTGCCAAGGGAAGGGGCCTCAGAGACGGGGATAGGTGCGGGCTGGCTGAATTTGGCAAAAAAGTAGCATAAACATTCCCCTGCATGTTTGCGGCAAACGTCTGTGGGGCCTCCAGAGGCAACAGTAAAGAAGAGCCTCCGGGTCCTACGGACAGTCGCCTCTCCGCCCGGTCAATTTCCTTGGAAATGGCCCCCACTGCCTGCTTTTGCCAGAAAAGAGGCAATGGTTGCGCGGCTTGAGACCGTAGGCGTCGTGGCAGGCATGGCTTTCCTTTTCCCCATGATCGCTATACTTCCAGATAGACGGCTTCACAGCACCAAGGTAACAGGGTAGACAACAACAAGTCAACTACTTACTATGATGTCTTCCAAATCAGGGTGTGCCTCTGCCACTGACGCTGAATAATTACATCAGATGAACTTGGCTGGGGGACCAAGAGAACTGACCCAGCCCAGCCTCATCTGGCCGCTTACAAGTGCAAACGAGCCTGCTCTTGGCCTGGGCCATGCCCAGGCACGTCCTGCGCGTGTCCCGCGCTGCGGTACCCTCCGCAAGTTTTTAAAGCGCCTCGGGCGCAAAGGGAAGTAGTCAGCGGCCTCCCGGCTGCATGCACTTTTGGGGGCTTGTGGTCCTGCCCCACTATCACTCAGCTGCTACTCTCCTCGCTTTGCGGGACCCTCTGCAAGTTTTTAAAGCGCCTCCTGCCGCAAAGGGAAGTCGTCGGCCTCCCAGCCGCATGAACCTTTGGGGCTTATGGTCCTGCCCCGCTGTCACTTAGCTGCCAATCTCCCCATGCTGTGGGACCCTTCGCAAGTTTTTAAAGCACCTCCGAGCGTAAAAGGAAGTCATGGATGAATCTGATCTCCTTGCTGCATTTTCTGCCGACACCAGTTGCATATCTGGACTAGTCTTCATGTTATTACGGGCTGTCATTCGGGGCTCTGACACATTTTAACTTGTCATCAACACAAACCAAGATTACGATGACTACTTAATTGGCAACTAGAGTTGACACAGTATGATAATGGCCTCTAAAACAAACATCGAAATCTCTGCCAGAGAAGCCTGGGCGACTCATTTGGTGAAGAATTCACCGAGCACTATTGCTGCACACAAATTGCAAACGCTTCTATGAATGGGAGGCACAAACAGATGCACTTCAAGTTTCTGCATCACTTTTATCACACAGCAATGACATTACACAGATTTGATGCTTGTGTGAGTCCTGATTGTGGTAGAGGTCACTGGGCGTGGGCAGACTTCAGGCACCTAGACTGGCCTTGGCTAGTAGTGGGGGAATACTAGGAGCAAGTATTAAATTGTGTTTCCAAAAATGGTTGATCACTCAGTCTAGCTGACACCCATAATTGCATTATTAGAATATGTTTTCAGTGTCCCGAAGGGAGATCAGAAATTTTCTGGCATTGACAAAGCCTAGATTTACCTAGACCTGGATGAGGGGCTCATGAGCGAATATGAATGACTGGCTCAGAGATATGAGCAAACTCAATGACCATGCTGAGACATCTGCATGTCTACAGCAAGAAGTTACCAGGCTAAAGGACCCTATATCCCACCTTCCTCCTTGGGGCATATCTTGGCAATAGCACAAGCAAAACTTGAAGAGTGGTAGGCTGCAGAATGCTTGTGGAGGTAGGGCACGGAGGCTGATCAAACACCTCTTGACAACATAACCTAAGAGCCCCTGATAAAACAGGTGTCGGCTGATCTGTGATGTGTATGTATATAGATACAAATAAACATATAGGTAATGGGGTATTATATTTTTTTATTGTTTTATTAATAGAAACAAAACTGAATATCTGTCAGCAGTATTAGCAGTATAATGTTGCAGATACAGATACATGTCTCTGTTCAAGGTATTCAGAAATGGAAACTGAAAAAAAGAGAAAGGATAAGCATCCCATAAACCATTTTCTACTGGTCTCTCTTGTCCAGTATTAAAGTGACAGTCTACAAGGATATATGCTCTAGAAATATGGTGAAGTAGTTACATTTCTAAAGGAAATTTTGCTGATATGATAAAGCAGTAGGTAGGAAATAAAAGACCAACTGCAAATAAGGATAGATTGACCTCATGAAGGTGAACTTTGCACCCGAAACCGAAGACTATGTTATGATCACTGTGTGCCAGCAGAGAACCATACCAAGAGGTCATGCAGATAATGTATTCCACCGTATACTGCTTGAGAGTGTCATAATCCTGTTATTAGTAGTATCCAGTTATATCAAACCTTCAATCAATAAATCAATCAATCAGGCATTTATAAAGCGCGCTACATACCCGTGAGGGTCCCAAGGCGCTGTGGGGGGGCGGGGGTGCCGCAGCTAGAGGTCTAAGAGCCAGGTCTTGAGTAGTCTCCTGAAGGTCTGAGGGTCCTCTGTCTGCCGAAGGTGGAGGGAGGGAGTTCCAGGTCTTGGCGGCGCGGTAGGAGAAGGATCTGCCTCCGGAGGTGGATCTGTGTATGCGTGGGACAGCGGCCAGGGAGAGGTCGGCGGAGCGGAGACTCCTGTTGGGTGCGTAGAATGACAGTCGGTTGTTGAGGTAGGCCGGGCCGGCGTTGTGGAGTGCCTTGTGTGCGTGGGTGAGGAGCTTGAAGGTGATTCTTCTGTCGATGGGAAGCCAGTGCAGGTTTCTCAGGTGTGGGGTGATGTGGTCTCGGCGGGGGACGTTGGTGATCAGGCGGGCGGAGGCATTCTGGATTCTTTGGAGTCTGCCGATGAGTTTGGCCGGGGCTCCGGCGTAGAGGGCGTTGCCGTAGTCGAGTCTACTGCTGATGAGGGCGTGTGTGACGGTCTTTCGTGTGTTGGTGGGGATCCATTTGTAGATCTTGCGGAGCATGCGGAGGGTGTAGAAGCAGGTTGATGAGACGGCGTTGATCTGGTTGGTCATGGAGAGTTTCGAGTCGAGGATGACTCCCAGATTGCGTGCGTGGTTGGTTGGTGTAGGAGCGGTGCCTAGTGAGGTGGGCCACCATGAGTCGTCCCAGGCTGAAGGGTTGGGTCCGAGAATGAGGATCTCTGTCTTGTCTGTGTTGAGTTTGAGTCGGCTTTCTTCCATCCAGTCGGCGACAGCCTTCATGCCGCGGTGGAGGTTGGCTTTAGCGGTGTGGGGTTCGTTGGTGAGGAGAGGATCAGTTGGGTGTCGTCGGCGTAGGAGATGATGTTGAGGTCGTGGAGTCTGGCGATGCGTGCGAGCGGGGCCATGTAGACGTTGAAGAGCGTCGGGCTGAGTGATGATCCTTGTGGGACACCGCAGATCGTTTTGGTGACTCCGGAGTGGAATGGGGGAGGCGGACTCTTTGGGTTCTGTCGGAGAGGAAGGAGGTGATCCAGTCCAGGGCCTTGTCGCGGATCCCTGCGTTGTAGAGGCGTGTACGTAGCGTGTGGTGGCATACGGTGTCGAAGGCAGCGGAGAGGTTCGAGGAGGATGAGGGCTGCTGTCTCCCCGTTGTCGAGCAGGAGCCTGATGTCGTCTGTGGCGGCGATGAGGGCGGTCTCGGTGCTGTGGTTCTTGCGGAAGCCTGACTGGGAGGGGTCGAGGATGTTGTTGTCTTCTAGGTAGCGGGTGAGCTGGGTGTTGACTATCTTTTCGATGACCTTGGCTGGGAACGGAAGGAGGGAGATGGGCCGGAAGTTCTTAAGGTCGCTCGGGTCCGCCTTGGGTTTCTTCAGTAGGGCGTTGATCTCGGCGTGTTTCCAGCTCTCAGGGAAGGTTGCGGTCTTGAAGGAGAGGTTGATGATGTTGCATAGGTGGGGTGCGATGGAGCTGTTGGCCTTGTTGATGACGTGGTGGGGAAGAGGGTCGGACGGGCGCCTGAGTGGATGGAGTTCATAGTCTTGCTGGTGTCCTCGGTGGTGGTGCTGGTCCATACTGTGAGGTGCTCGTGGTCGGTGGGTGTCGGGGGGGCCGGGGTGGTGAGGTTGGCGGGGTCTGGGCGTGGATTGAAGCTGTCGTGAATGTCGGTGATCTTGCGGTGGAAGAAGTCAGCGAGGGCGTCGCAGAGGGCTTGTGACGGGGGGATGTCATTGGTGCAGGAGCTGGGGTTGGAGAGTTCCTTCACGACGTTGAAGAGTTCCTTGCTATTGTGAGCGTTGTTGTCTAGGCGGTTCTTGAAAGCGGCTTTCTTGGTGGTCCTGATGAGGTGGTGGTGGTTCCGGATGGCGTCTTTGAGGGCAGCGTGGCTGTCGGGTGTTTTTTCCTTGTGCCAGGTGTTTTCCAGTCTCCGACAGGTGCGCTTGGAGGTTAGGAGCTCTGGGGTGAACCAGCTGGCTCTCTGGCTGGCGTCTCTGTGGGCGGTCTGTCTAGTTGGGGCGATGGCGTTAGCGCAGTCTTCCATCCAGAGTCTGAGGGTGTGGGCTCCTTCCTCTGGGTCGGAGGGGTTGGTCGGGGGTTGAGTGCGAGGTGTGTTTGCAGTGATTCCTTGGTGATTTTGCTCCAGTGGCGTCCGGGGGTTTGTAGGGTGCGGTGGTGTGAGACGGGTTTCTGGAAGGTGAAGTGGACGCAGCGGTGGTCAGTCCAGGTGAGTTCGGAGGCGTGGCTGAAGACGACGTGGGGACTGGAGGAGAAGATAGCATCGAGCGTGTGGCCGGCGATGTGGGTGGGCGTCGTGACGATCTGCGTCAGTCCTAGGGTGGAGAGGTTGTCGATCAGGGTGGAGGAGTTGCTGTCGTTGTTGTTTTCCAGGTGGTAGTTCAGGTCGCCGAGGAGGATGTAGTCGGTGGAGGTCAGAGCGTGCGCGCTGATGAAGTCGGCGATGGAGTTGCAGAATTGGGGACGGGGTCCTGGTGGTCGGTAGACGAGGGTGCCTCTGAGGGTGGTTTTCGGGTCCATGTGGATTTGGAAGTGCATGTGTTTGGCGGTGTTGAGGGTGTTGGTGATGGTGGTGGAGATCCTGATGGTGTCTTTGTGGATGATGGCGATTCCTCCGCCGATGCCGTTGGTGCGGTCCCTGCGGGTGATCTTGTATCCGTCGGGGATGGCCACTGCGATGTCTGGGGCGGAGGTTTCGTTCATCCAGGTCTCGGTCAGGAAGGCGATGTCTGGTGATGTGGAGTCGAGCAGGTCCCAGAGCTCGATGGCGTGTTTGCGTGCGGAGCGGGTGTTGAGCAGGATGCATCGGAGTTGGTTGGGAACCTTGGAGGTGGGTGTCTCGGCGGCTACAGTGCAGGTGAAGCGGCAGTTCCGGCAGGTGAAGGGGCCGTGGGTGCGCTTTGGGGCAGTCTTGTGGCAGCTGGAGGGTCGTCCGGAGTTGAGTGCGATGAGGGTGTTGGCGTCGTATTGGACACGGGGTGCCTGGATGCTGCGTGGTCCAGGGGTCGGGGCGCGGTCCAGGCGCGGACGGGCGCAGACAGGCTTGCTTAGGCGCGCCTTCGGCGCGCCAGTGGCGCGCCCGCTGCGCGGCCTCACCGCGGCCGCCATAAATGCGGGTGTGTGGTGGGCGGCACAGCTGGGGGGAGGGGTGGGCCGGAGGAGGCCGGCGAATCAGGAGCAGGGGGCGGGGCCTCGTGGGGGTCAGTGGCGGGAACCGCGTCGGAGCAGGGCAAGGGCGGCGAGGAAAGAGTTAAAGGCCGAGGCTACAGCGGGCAGCAGCGGGAGGCAGGCGGCGGCGGGAGTACCAGGCAGGCGGCAATCAGGTAGGTGCAGCTGAGCACCAAGAGGCGATAGGCGGCGTCGGGCTGCGGCGGGGTGAGCGACCAACCAAAGGGTTATGGGTCGCACTCCCCTCTGCGTCGCGGCCGCTTAAATGCGGGTGTGTGGTGGGCGGCACAGCTGGGGGCGGGGGGGCCGGAGGAGGCCGGCGAATCAGGAGCAGGGGACGGGGCCTCGTGGGGGTCAGTGGCGGGAACCGCGTCGGAGCAGGGCAAGGGCGGCGAGGAAAGAGTTAAAGGCCGAGGCTACAGCGGGCAGCAGCGGGAGGCAGGCGGCGGCGGGAGTACCAGGCAGGCGGCAATCAGGTAGGTGCAGCTGAGCACCAAGAGGCGATAGGCGGCGTCGGGCTGCGCGGGGGTGAGCGACCAACCAAAGGGCACACCAGAGAAATCAATGTAAAAATGAATAAAGAGGGTTTGCGTACATGTTTGATCCCTCAGAGTATGTATTGGTTAGAAGGCATATTATAATCAGGATACTCGTGAGGAATGAAAATACGCAGTCCAAGTCAGATGCTAACAGTACGATCAATGCAGTCTATTATTTCTCATCCTGTTATCTCCAGGCATGTCCCACCTTTTGTGTCCTTTGAAGGTCTTGTTAGTGTATACCAGCCATACATTCAGAAAAAGTTCTGTCTTGTCCAGCAATTTTTAAACGATCTATTCATATGAGGCTATTGTGTGTTTCTCCCAACCATTCTTCAAAAGTCAGTAATTGAGGTGATTGGCAATGTCTCAGAGCATACATTTTGGTGGTAGTCAGTGCTGTCACCAACCAGCGTCTGGAATGAGAGTCGGAAAGGGTATGTCAGTCATGTTGTGTAGCATGATCAGTTTGTCTGGAAGAACTAGGATAGGTCTTGGTTTTCACACAGTACATTCCCTATCACATTCCAGTACTTCAAAATATTGGAACATTTTCTTTCAAACTACATTTATTCGAGTAATGCAGAAGACCGTCCAATAGCAGTTTCTGGGGCATCCAGTCCTCCAATGACTTGAAGAGACT
This sequence comes from Calotriton arnoldi, assembly GCA_963921515.1. Taxonomy (NCBI): domain Eukaryota; kingdom Metazoa; phylum Chordata; class Amphibia; order Caudata; family Salamandridae; genus Calotriton; species Calotriton arnoldi. The sequence goes on from CAWUFW010000732.1 coordinate 1,153,605, forward strand.
CTATTTCATTCTGTCCTCTCCTCTCTGACACCTTAGTCTAAGATTTCTACCACTGTTGCCCATTCAGCCTCTATATTTAACTGGGAGTACCGACTGCAGTTTGTTACCCATCTAGTCCACAAGGAATTTGGAATATAGCTGTTTTTCTAGCAAGTTATAGAATCTTTGGTTCACTCAGTTTTACTGTCCCCAGTGCTTCAAATATTGCAGGAGGGAGACTCCTGGATATCCAAGGGTGGTACCCTCAGCCTACTTCTCCACCCAGGATCTATCGGATAGTTATTTAACTAATGTGGATATGATGTAACCACCAGTAGAAGTTGTCTATTGTTGTATGGTTTACAGTTGGTTGTAACTCAAAAACTCATTAAACATTGACAGCTACCTCATTGATTAGCATCTTGACAACATATGTTGATATCACTGTAATTCTTACAATGGAAAACATTTTTGAACACTAAAGCAGGTAAAATACAATTGTGAAGCAGCTTATAAATTGGACATGTTATGTACAAATGGTAGAAGTACCTGAGATGACAAGGGTTAGGGTCAAACAATTTCTGTTGTGGCATATAAACCTGTGGTAGTGGAGTTATTTGTTGTTGAGGATAGGGGACATACTGATAAGGACCATATTGAGGCGCTGGCCCTGACGTGTTCACATTTTGTCTTCCCCTCCCTATTCCTATCACTGCCTGTGCTTCATCACTCTTCTTAAAGTGGCATTCAGCAATAAAATATCAGCAGTAATGGCATTTAAAATGTCTTCTTCCTTGCATCTGTCTCCCCTCTCTTTGACCCCTTCCTTGCTCCCTTTTTGCAACAGGAACCTACACAGTCATTTCTTTTCCTTCTCATTTTTCTGTATTTTTTGTGTCACCAGTTTGGCTTGGGCTCTGTCACTTTGGTCTTTATTTTTTCTCTCCTTTTCTTCCTTTTTTCTACAAAAATGTATAATATGTGCTTGTATTTCTGCCCAGGGTTTTACATCTAAGGCCACAGCCTGATCTAAATGGTATTGTATGTCTCCTAGTAGCCCCTGTTTTAAAACATTGTAGAAAAATCTACAACTACCTCCCATGTCTACAGGTCCCACATCTGCTTCCCACTTTCTCTTCATCATTGTTATGTAGTCTGCACAGGACTGTCCTGGAGACATAGTTTGTGTCATCAATGCCCCAATGTCTGGTCGGTCTGGGTACCTATTCCTTAATTCAGTCCACACCCTAGAGCGCACTACTCCAAAAGCAGACCCATCATGTTTAGTAATAGTTACTCCTTGTATCCCTGCACTTCTCATTATACTGTCCACCTCATCCCCTACAATGGAGCTCAACAGGCACTCTTTACATCCCCAAGAGCTAAAGGTATCCCAGCTGTTGCATTTTCAAATGCTTTTATCCATTTCACTGCTCCTTTGTGTAATGGAGGCAGGCCTTTTTTTAGATTTTCTTTATCCATGTGTTGCCATGGAACGTAGACAGGCTGTGCTCCCTGTGTCTTATACACCAGTGGCATCTGCATTACAGCAGTATTCCTGCCACCATGTCCCTCATAAGGTGTCTCAGACCTTAAAGCATATTTCTTCCATACACACAGACTTTGTTGCATGTAATCATAATCCCACTCTGGGTCCCCATAACCTTGAAAAATACATACATCAGCCATATTTATCAATTCAGGGTCAAAGGATCCTGCTCTTGGCCACACTTTCATCTGTGGCACTGTTAGAAATGGGGGTCTCTAGTTGGCAGAGGTAGGTACCTTTGTCCAAATAGGGACCCTTGCTTCTAGTCAGGGTAAGGGGGATACACTTCTAAAATAACCCCTGCTCACCCCCTTGGTAGCTTGGCACGAGCAGACCGGCTTATCTCAGAGGCAGTGTGTAAAGCATTTGTGAACACATACAGTAACACAGTGAAAACACTACAAATGGACACCACACCAGTTTAGAAAAATAAGTAAACTTTATCTAAACCAAAACAAGACCAAACGACAAAAATCCACAATACAGTAATAAAAATATGACTTTTAGATGGTAGAAATAGTTCAGTTCAATGCAAGTTGTAAATGCGACACTTTTCCCAAAAGTACCTTAGATGGGTCACGCAAAACAAACAAAATGGCCGCAGGGAAGGTGATGCGTCGGTTCCTTACACTCCGGGAAGGTGATGCGTCGATTCCTTGCTCCGGGGGAGGTGATTCGTTGGTTCCTTACTGCAGCGCAGGGGAGTTGATGCGTCGATTCCTTACCGGAGAGGAGGTGATGCGTTGTTTTCTTACTGCGTGGGGAGTTGATGCGTCTGTTTCTTACTGTGGCCCCCAGCGATGCGACAGTCTTGGGGCCTCAATGCGATGCGTCGATCCGGTACGATGTGTGGCTTCTTGCAGCCACACAGCAGGCTTGCGTCTGGATTGGTGCGGTGATCTCGGACTTCGGAGATCGTTGCACCCGATGCGTTGTGCGGCGATTTCTCGAGCCGCGGCAGGTGCTGCGACGGTTTCTTCGGCGATGCGTCGGAAACAGGTGCGGATGCGTCACGCTTTTTCGATGTTGCGTCGATTTTCCAGCTCCCAGCGACAAACAGTCTCTAGAGGTCCTAAACAGCAGCAGACACCTCTTTGCAGGTTAGAATTCCCAGCAAGGGAATTCAGGGGAGCTGGTGGGGAAGTCTTTGTGTCACTGAGACTTTAGAACAGGAGGCAAGCTCAGTTTCAAGCCCTTGGAGATCTTTTCTTCAAGCAGGTGACAAAGCAAACAGCAAAGTCCTTTTTCTCCTTTCCTTGGCAGCAAGCAGCCACTGCAGGCCAACCCAAGACAGCAAACAGCACAGGGGCAGTATTCCTCCTCAGCTTATCCAGGCTCTTCTCCTTGGCAAAGGATCCTCTTGATTTCCCAGAAGTGATCTAAAAGTCTGGGGTCTGGGCCCCTCTTTTTATACACCAAAATCCTTTGTTCTCTGAAGGCAGAGAGTGTCTGTACCCAGCCAAAACCAGTTCTGTGGGGCACTTTGCAAGTGCACAACAACCTCCATTGTCGGTGTGAGCCCTGGCTCCAGACACACCACAGGGGGGCGGAGCAGTCATTGTAGAAGGCAGGCACAGCCCTATTCAGGTGAAGGTGCTACTCCTCCCACCACTCCAAATGCAGACCAGGCCTATTCAGCCCAGCCCTGACTCATCAGACATCTGGAGCCGCTGCCCCTCTCCAGCCCCTGTCATCCAAAAGCCAGACATGCAATACACAAACCTAGCAGAGGCACACTGGTGGTTAGGCATGAAAATACCTACTTTCTAAAAGTGGTATTTTCAAACACAGAATGTAAAAATCACCCTCACTAAAAGATGCACTTTAACATTCTGAGTTCAGGCATACTAAACTTTATGTTTCTATCTTCTTCCTAGGGTCAGTTATGTTTATAAGATGTTATATACAAACTCCCCATTCTGTCCTATGGGAACAGATAGCCTTGCAATAGTGAAAAATTAAATTGGCAGTATTTCACTATCGGGACATGCCACACACATCAGGGCATGTCCTACCTTTCACATACAATGCACCCTGCCCACAGGGGTATCTTGGGCCTACCTTAGGGGTAACTAATATGTAGAAAAGGTAAGGTTTAGGGCCTGGCTAGTGGGTGCACTTGCCAAGTCGACATGGCAGTACTAGACTTCACACAGGCTCTGCAATGGCAGGCCAGAGTTACATTTTACAGGCTGCTTCTGTGGGTGGCACAATCAGTGCTACAAGCCCACTAGCAGCATTTGATTTACAGACCTTGGGCACACACAGTGCACTGTACTAGGGTCTGACTAGTAAATCAAGTAGCCAATCATGGAAACCCCAATCCATAACAACAATTTACAGGGAGAGCATATGCACTTTAGCACTGATTAGCAGTGGTAAAGTGTGCACAGTCCTAAAACCACCAACAACAGGTCAGAAAAAATACAGGACAGGCAAAAAGTTCTGGGATGACCCTGCAAAAAGGGCCAAGTCCAACAGGCACCATACTTTCTGTCCACCCTGCAAGATTATTAGAAAATGGGACAACATTATGCCAACTGTTTTCTCCCTTTGCTACTATTTCATTGGGTGTCAAGTCACTGTTTCCTTTCCTTTCTTTTCTCTGTATAAAACTTGTCATTCCCTGCATATTTCGTACATGAAGGGATCTTACTTCAGCCGGAGGGGAACTTTGTACTAACTCTATCATACCCTCTGCTCGAATTGGACACCCAGACCTTGTTATACTGCTGGGAAACACCTGCTCTCCTCTTGTTTGTTCTCGAAAGGCACTTTGTTCCTCTAATCTTCTATTTATTTCAGCATTTCTGTTCTCAGCCTCTTGCCACAATTTCATGCGTTCAGTGTCAAGAACCCTTCTAATTCCACTCCCCACTGAATGTATTTCTTCCTCATCTATCTCCTCGTTTCCTGTCACATTCTTGATTTCTATATCATATCCTATATCCCTTACAACTGGCTTTTTATCTGGTTTAAATAAGAGGGATTTACATATATTTGAACAGTCATCAGCAATAAGGCTTAATCTCTCAATTGTATTCTGTATTTCCTTTACACTGGTGGTCATGTCACAATAACCCTTATCCTCTTCCTGATGTATTTTTGATTGTGCCCCCAAATCAAACTTCACCTGTGGGGTACTAGTATAGTATCCATTTCCTTCACTTGAGTTTTGAGGAATCTTGCTAGCCCATTCTAATGTCTTTTGACTTTTGTTCCAGCAGTTTTCTATTATTGTCTTGTCTTAATTTTACTCAAATGTCTCCTGTCAGGGACACTGTTCCCTCATATACTTTTTCAGGTTTAAGAGAATCTTTATTAATTGTTTGAGCAAGATCCACCTCCCCCATTTTTAATAAGTCATCAACCTTTGGTGTAACTTTGTTTATGTCAGTCAGGGGTATTAATGTCGGATCTTTGTAGCCTACAGCTGGAACATAAGTGTCCACTGAGTCTATTGAGGTAGTGGATTCCTGATCTTCCACTGACAATGATGGCTACATACCCTGACGGCATAAAGGCCCTTTAATTATCTCAGAATGTCGGGGGTGCTGCTGTGGATTCTACACGGGAATCCTGACTGAATATCTTCCACATGTCTAATGATGCTAATCTTTTTGTTTTTATCTCCTTTATATGCTTCTAAGATATGATATTACATGGGCTATCACTTTATTATCAAAAGAGCCATCTGGTGGCCATGGAACCAGGGAAGTCTTTGTACCTTCTGCCCATTTATTCTATCAGAGTCTCCTAGAAATGTGGAAATCATATGGCCTAAAGGAGTCCCTTTCTCTCCCTGCCTCCCCGGGGAAGATTTCTTAAAGAAAGGCATAACCTCACAATTTTTCTTTTAATCTACAAGAAACTTTTACTATTCCTGTCGTGGGGAAAGAACTTGTGGACTATAACATAGACTACTCCCTTTTGTTTAGCCTCGTCTTCAGTTATCCCTAAATAAGCAAGTTGTGGAATACTTACAAGAGTTTCACGCGACACACCTACACTCAAATCAGATGGATCTATATTACACAGAATAAATCTACCTGGTATCCTCGTAGACCCAACTTGTTCTATTCTTAAAGGCTCCTGTCCTAATGGAGTTAACACTAAAAAAACAGTTGGTACCTCTGATCATGCAAGAGAACTCATGATCTATTACACATGCTATAATAATCACAAATCTACATTACATATATATTTTGTTTAAAGAAAAAACAACTTGCATAACATTTATACAAAATGTCAACTTTTTCTCTCTTTCTCTGACATTTTCCTAATTCAAACTGTCAGGATAAACTTCTTATATAATTCCTATTTCTCTAATAATTCCACAAGGGAAAGACAAACAGTCTTCCAAGTTTAACTTAATAAACATCTATTTCTCTGACAATTCCTAAACAAAAGTCTGCCATAATCAACAAAACACATTTACTGCTCTCTCTCCCTCTCTCCCAATTCTTAAACAAAGGTCTGCCAGGATTAACTAAATGCACATCTCCGTTTGTAACAGTTGTGGATCAATACACAAGGATTCGACGATCGCCCTTTTTTCCTACCTTATCTGGCCACTGCAGACGTCCCCCAGACCGGTACCCCTGTCGCCCAAAAAACAGATCTTTTGTCTCAACAGGCGTCTGTCATCCTCCTCAAATTGTGCTCGACTAAATTAGTTGTCCGAAGGGGAACCTCCCCAGCTGCAGGCCAGAGCAAAGGGGATCTCTTGGCTGGCTCTGCCACGATGTCTGGAAAAAATCCTTTAAGCACCTACAATCATTTAACCACCACATCTGCAACAGAGGGAGTACAAACAGGTTTATTGCATATGCTCAGACTTAAACAGCTGGGAGAGCGACCGTGCTATGAGGGAAGTACAAGTCAGTCTCAAATTACACACGCTGCAATTTTAGTCTTATATTACTAATTTTGGCAAACATCCATAATTTCAATACAGTTAACAAATAGAAAAAGCTTCCTGCTTTTCCGTTATGTCCCTCCCAGATTGTACACATTTCCTTAAAGCGCAGCTTTTTCCTGTGTTTGTGACTTCTAGACGTCACGCTACACTTACAGACTACAATTGTAACATTCTCTGCTGCTCCGAATTTCCTGTTACATATTCAAGTCAGGAAGTTTCCCAGCAAACATACAATGGGAAGAAAAAACACTTAAGTCAGACCGCATTTAGACCGTTGTTTGAAAGCAGGCTGTAGGTTATTACCAGATAAAATGTGCAACTTAAACATGCACTTTTAACCACACATTTAAACCGCGTTATACTGTTTTTCTTTCTTTACATGATAATATTTCACAGTTTGTGGGCAAGTGACAGGTAAAGCCGAATAGTGAACAGAATAATTAGGGCCTAAATCTAAATTGGGGTTTTGATTTCTTTCAGTCTCTTCCAAAAGCAGGTGAATAGAGCGGTGTGATTCATCAGTGAGACAGTAAACCACTAAGTGACACTTGTAAAAATAGGGCCTGATGACTACGCAGAATTGTCAAGAAACTTGCCTTCCTCGAACTTTCAGCACCATGCTAAGGAGGATAGCTTGATTAATACTATCAGGAAATAACTTTGACAAGTTGGTGCTACACATTCTCTGAGATGTTTATAAAGAGACCTCCTCCTACTCTCCCATTAGAGCAAAGACAAAGCGTTTGTGAATATCCATGGGAGACGTTTTGCAACCTTTAGACAAAATGGACATTAAAGGGGGCCCGCACATAAGTGCAACCAGGGGATACTTACCTGCTACTACTATTAAAGACTTAGTCATGCTGATGGTACAAGGAGACTGGAGACCTGTCAGACGCATATGGACTTAACACATACATCAAGTGACTTTGGAAAGAATCATTCTGCTACTGTAACATAGAGACATAACTTGAACACAAACTTGAGCATTCTCATGCATCAGAAGTACTTGCACTTGAAGGTTGTGCCCTTCTGCCTCATGTTATCCCAAAGAGTGTTCTTGAATTGTCAACACACGGTTCCCTTAGGTAGGGTAGTGCTTTACATGTATGCCTACCTGGATTACTCTGATTTATGTTCTTTCAATCTAGCAAGGAAAAACAAATAGCAGAAATTACCTTTATATTTTTGGTGACTTTCCTCTGTACATCTTGCCATTGTTGCTTCTCTACTGTGTCTGCTTACCTGATTTCAGATGCCAGTTTTACATATTACTGCAAAATAGCCGCAGCCCATACTTGTTTAGATAGATTTCTGGCACCATGCTCCAGTCTATAGAGTGAAGGCTACGTTCTTGCCGAGAAAAATTACTAGAACTAGCGGATCAAGTACCAGAAATGAAAAAGGAGATGTACTCTTCTACTCCTCACCACAACTACTACTTACCACACACAATGTGATATGTGAGACCAATAGTAGAAACGGGGAGATTGGAATGGGATAAAGGAGAAAACCTCATCACTCTGCTGGGCCCAGACAATCCAGTTGTGGATTGAAGTGGTTATCAATAAAAGTATTTACTTTCTGGTCATTAACCTCTGCCACCTAATTTCAACATTGAAAGGTTATATGTTTTAAATATCTCTGTAGCCTCCTCCCTGCTTCTCAATATAAAGTGGACTTGTCCTGAAACTGAAATAAGCAAGATGCAAGTGACTATTATAATGCTCTGTCAACTTCCTCATAGATAACTAACTCTGGCTTCGATCACACGCTGCACCTTCTGGAATTAGTTAATTCTTTACCAGTAACTTGGGTAAAAATGTAAAGTAATGAAACATTTGTTAATGCTTTGTAAACCCCTATTCTTATGACGCATATATTACTAAACAATACAGATGTATTCATGCCCATAACATACATACAATAATGTAAATGATGCATTGACAAATTAATTCCTATTGTTGCTTCAGAAAAGAATTCAAGTTGAAAAGTATGTTAGTGTCTGCCAGTGTTCTAAAAGTATATGAAGTTGATCTCTAAACAGAACAAGTCAAGAGTTCAGCTCTCTAAAAAGCTCAGGTCAAAGTATGTTTCGCAAACAATTCGATTTCCAGAACACTTCAAATTTGGTTGTCCTTAGCAACTCCCAAGAAGATAAGTTCCAGAAACACTTATCACAAATCTGTGAAACAAAGGTGTTGACAGCAGCAGCATAGTACCTTATATGCCTAGCAAGAGAGTAAGGAGAGTTATTCCCAGTAATCCAGGATGACCGCCACCATCTGCAAACAATCTATGAGTTCAGAAATTCTGGCACCGAAGTTCATAGACCAGACGCCATTGCACAATGTGCTCTCCACGAGTGGCTAGCCTTCTGCCAGGAGGCATGAGCACTCTGCCCATACCGTTAGCCCTTCCTTCACTGCAGTAAACTCTTTGCAGGCGGGTTTTGAGCAGCACGCCCCCGGACCCACTGGAACATGAATGTTAAGTCCTCCTTTCTGATCCGCTTCCTGCGAATGCTCTAGAGCGCAGGAAATTATTGGTGGATTGTGCTGTGATAATATTGGAGGAGGACTTTTCTTTCCAGTTGGAGTTCATGGGGCTGCAAAGCATTACCATATTATAACTGGTCCAGGTAGAAGGAGCAAAAACAGGTCATGTGTTTTACTGAAAATCTAGTCACCTCTGGCCTAGAGTGGAAATTATGGATTTGAAGCTAGTGAGGTTTCCCTCATGACAGCTACTCTCACTAACTTAGCGTGTGTTTCTTTTAATGCGGAGTGGAGCCACCGGGTCTGGTGGCTCAGTGGACTAATGCGTCCACTGCAGGGGCCTGTGTTCGACCTCATGGTCACAGGTTCAAATCCCGGCAGGTCCACTCAGCCTTTCATCCGTCGATAAAATGAGTACCATTGAGTTGGGTAACAATAAACATCTGTTATTCAGCGCCAAGATGCCTCCAGGTGAACGTGCGCCTTACAAATACACATGTTATGTTATATCCCTTGACGTTTGTTGTATATTGGGTTGGCTATTTATTGTAACCTTGGAATTCAGTTTATTTGATAGTAAATTGACTGGTCTAAGTGAGACAGTGGGAGACTGGACAACATTTCCCATTTCCCCTGTTTGTGTTCTTAATTTACATTAATGTTAAGTTTATAAGACCTTGCATCCTTGGCGTGGTTTCCCCTGTCTCTTTGCTCTACCTTCTGTATTTTTGATGTTATGCTGGACTTTTTTTGCTGGTTTGTGTACTCTAGGCACTTTACCACTGCTAAGAGCTAAAGTGCTAATGCTCCCTATGTAAATTGTAATTCTGATTGGTTCTCCATGATTGGCATATTTGATTTACTGGTAAGTACCTAGTAAAGTGCACTTAGTGTGCTCGGGGCCTGTAAATCAAATGCTACTATTGGGCCTGCAGCACTGGTTGTGCCACCCACATGAGTAGCTCTGTAAACGTGTCTCATGCCTGCCATTGCAGTGTCAGTGAGTGCAGTTTTAAACTGCTTTGTCGAACTGACAAGTGCACCTACTTACCAGGCCCTACCTAACCTTCCCTTTTACTACATGTAAGATACCCCTAGGGTAGGTCCAACGTACCCCCATAGGCAGGGTGCAGTGTATGTGAGAAGTAAGACATTTACTGGTGTGTTTTACATGCCATGATAGTGAAATACTGCCAATTTAGTTTTTCACTATTGCAAGAACTAGCTCTCCCATTGACCGTCATTGGAGCTGGCTTGTAACATTTTACAAGTGTAACTTCCAATTGGGAACAGCTAGAAATGTGGAATTTAGGCTCTCTGAGCTAATAATTTCAAAACACATATTTTAGTAAAGATGTTTTTTTTAAAATTATGTGTTTGAAAATGCCACTTTCTGAAAGTGGGCATTTTCTTGTTTAACCATCCTGTGCCTCTGCCTGCCTGTGGCATCAACATCTAGTTTAGACTGACAGGGGCCTGTTTGTGCATTCACTCTAGACAGTCACACAAAGGGAGTTGAGGTGTGCCCTGCATATCCTGATGGCCCATCACCAGGCTGATGGGCCTTCCTGAGCTGTAGTGGTCGAAGGAGTTGTCTCTGGCGCCTGAATAGGTCTGTGCCTGGCCTCTTACAATGCTGTCTCCACCCACCGGAGTTTGTCTGGAGCCAAGACCAGGCAGGACAAGAACTTGTGCAATACAAAGACAATCCTTTGAAGAATGCCTACTTCAAAGGTCAAAAGGGGTATAAATATTGGACCTAAAACCCCAGACATTTGGAACACTTCTGGATCAAGAGGAGACTCTGCCCAGGAGAACAGCTGAAGAGCTGTAAGGAGGAGTACTGCCCCTTTACTGTGTGTTGCTTTGCTGGGTTGACCTGCAGTTGCTGCTTTTGCTTTGGAGAGGAAAAAGACAGGACCTTGCAGTGTATCCTGCTTGTGAAGTTTCTCAAAGGGCTTGTGTGTGCTTGCCTCCTGTTAAGTCTTAGAGCCATCAAAGACTTCACCTGCAGCATTCCTAAACTCCACTGTTGGAATTCTGACCTGCCAATTAGTGCGTATTCTAGTTCTGGGCCCTTGAAGGCGGTTCCTGCTGCAAAAAGCTATAAAAGACTTCAAAATTGACGATTTGCCCTTCCAGCACATGTTTTTCCAACACAGCACCTCCATGTGGGAGAAATTTCCACGCACCGCTGCCATGCGCCCAAGGAAATCAACTCAGCACCTGCCTGCGGCCGAAGAGACAGCCGCGGCCCCAGTTCAGCGCACCATGTTTCCGAAGTCCAAGATCCCCACACTGACTCAGAAGCAGGTCCTGCTGTGCGATTGAAAGAATGGATGCATCGTGGGACCGCGGTTAAAGAAATCGATGCAGCGCCTGTTTGCCTCCGCCGCATTGACTTCCAGCGCATCTGGATTTCCACACATCACACCTGTGCGCCAAGTTTTCCACTGCATCCCCGCAGACTAGAAACGTCTTGGATTTCGACGCATCGCTTCCCCTTACAGTCCGGATTCGATGCAACACTTCTCCTGCGTGCCGCAAATCTGACGCATCGACTCCCTATGGACTCAGGAATTGACGCATCGCTGTGTTTTCCGATGCTTCCCTCCTCTGCTGCTGTTTTTCCTTGTGGATTTTTTGCGCATCTAAGGTACTCTGTATAAAATCACTGCATCCGTTGAGTTCAATGGACAGAATTGCTTGAAACCTTTAAAAAGGTCATATTTTGAGTTCTGTATGTTGGATTTTTTGCCGTTTTGGTCTTGTTTGGTTTAGATAAAGATGTATTCTATTTTCCTAAACTGTTGTGGTGTCCATTTGTAGTGTTATCACTGTCTTACTCTGTGGATTATGTCACCTCCTTTGTTTCCGCACCTTCAGATGTGGATTCGGAGATCCACTCCTTTTGTCTTTGACAAGTCTTTTTCACCAAAAACTTTCTTTTTATTGGTGCATAAGAGAAATAGGTCACCTCTCAAAACCATTGGGTTTAAACCTTGTAGGGACTGTTGCAAACACATCTCTGTGATAGATCTCCATGAGATATGCCTGTGGTACCCGAGCCAAAATCTGACTCCAGTGTCTGTGACCACTGCACCCAGATGAACCCGAAGGCCATATGGGACCGCAAAGAGAAACACTACATCACCAAACATCAGAAAACCCAGCGCTGTGACCAATCGAAAATGAATGTCCCATTCCTGTAGCAGATACTCATTGTGTTCAAATTATTTAGGTATGTCAAAGAAAAAGTGCATAAAGTCCCAGAGGCAATCTGCCCCTTCCCACCACTTTTCAACTCCAGTTAGGACACTAGGGCATCAACGTACCACTTGGTCTCGCTCTCTAAATCCTAAAGAGCCATTACCGAATCTGGTCCTGATGCAACATCACAAAAGAATGAGGCCTTTAGGAATGCTATGCTGTGCATATTTTGCATCCTTTCTCCTCCCTCTGCTGTACCTTCGGACCCCAAGGATCCGCAGTAGCCTCCAGTCATAGTTCCATCGGCAGGTTCACCTTTGGTTGTGTGTGTGTGTGTCCCTTGAACTTGCTTTGGGTTCTGCACCAGCTTCACTGCCGACTTTGGTTCCTGCACCACTCCTTGCGCCCCTTGACATCGATGCCAGTGCTGATCCACCACCCATAGTGGTTTCTGACTTTGAACTGGCCTTGTCTCTACCTCAAGCGAGGCTGTGTTCCGATCCCCCCAGAGCACTGCTGTTGCTCAACTATGAATTTACCATGAAAAAACAAAGGCAAGATGCAGTTGGCAAAACAGGAACAGTTGGTTTAATTAAACACTTAGGCCGGGAGTTCAACCCACAGAGACTGGTCTGAGGACTGACTGAAAGTACAATCAATTCGTGCTGGCTTTTATACAGTTCTTGGGTACAATAAAAGTACATCTGGCAATCCTTGTTTGGTAAAAGAATTTGAGCCTTGTCTGTGGAGTCATGAGCTCTGGAATTCTGAAAACAAACGTAGGTCGATCTTGGTGTTACATGGACACAATATGGATCAGTGGGTTGTGTGTCCAGATGTCCGGCCTGAGAGGGCGCGTGTTCACTGCGTGTACTGTGTGTGCTGTGTCCTGATTGGCTGTGTTCCTAATTTCATGTGGCATCTAACTTTATGGTGTTGATGAATGCATGCAGCCCTCTGGCCATGTGTGCTTTATTGGGGCTAATTTCCCTGGACCATTGTGGTGTTGCTGCGCTTATCTGTGGGATGGGCCTGAGTTTCCTGTTCGCGCATTTGTCTGCCGACTACGTGCCACCCCACTTGTAACCTGCCAATCAGTTATCGCAGGCCTAGTTTGCAGAGCCTGCCTGATCACGTATTTCTGAGTCAGGGTTGATGGGGAGTTCATGATAGGTGAATTTGATAATAGTGATGCGACTTTGGTCATGTGTGCGAGTGTATTATTATAAGCATAGGCATCAAATTTATGAACATCAACACTGCCAATAATCAACACTTCCGATTCTACCACACGGCAAGGCTCATGCATTATACCAGCTCTTTGGTTTGGATTCACAGAGTAATGACAACTATGATGGAGATTAATTTTTCCCCCAGTTTGATGCAGACAATTGATATGAAGAACTAAAGGATGCCAGTGGTATTGACACCTCCCAGGCACTCGACTTATCTCTCCCCCTGGTCCTGCCACATAGGAGAGTGCCTCTTTTGCTGTTGTTGTGCGAAGGGCTGTGGAGGTCCTTGACAAGCAGCTCCCTACCATGGAAGTGAAGATCAACATCCTCCTAGAAGTCCTCTAGACTGGCCAGGCTTACTGAACTTCTGGCATTTAACGAAGCCTTTACAGATACCCTCTTGGGCACTTGGGAAAATCATGCTCTATGCCCCATTCAATAGGCAGGTAGCTGGTCATCCTAGACCAACGCCGGGTGACCGTGCCTTCCTGACTCAGCACCCAGTGCCAGAGAATTTGGTGGTACAGGCGTCGTTCAGCAGAATAAGACTGAAGGCCTTCCCTATGGCCCCACCTGACCATGAATCTAAATGCATTGGAGACCTTTGGTAAGCTCACATTCTCCTCTACCAGCCCTGCCCTATGTTCTAACAACGCCAACTGCCTTCACCCATGCTTTGGGAGACATGGTGGGCCAAATCCTTCTGGCAGTTCCAGATGATGTGTCTTTAGCCCAACTGATCGAGGACAGCCGGGATGCATCAAAATTTGTTACAACAGATTGCTTGGGTCAATCAATTGACACAAGGTGCTGCTTAGGCACCACACCTAGATGAGATCTACGGGATTCTCAGGGGATGTTCAGTCTTCTTTGATAGACATGCCATTTTTTGGCTCTCGCCTCTTTAGTGAGAAAGCCAACTCTGCTCAGAAATGATTTAAAGAAAGTTGCACCACAGAAGGTTACTTGAGTTTGTCTGCCCCCACCAGGCACTTTCCTCAACTTTTCTGCCCACTTTGGGGATACGCAAGAGGTTTTCAATATCGCGAGCGCCAGACCCTGCCACGGACACAACTAATACCTGAGCCCTTTCGTGGCCAAGGCCCAGGTTCCCTGAGACGCCGCTCAGGTCATCAAGAATAATGTGCAGCTCATTCCCCCACCACTCTGGCAATAACAGCAAAACCCCTTTAGTGAGTCCTTTTTGACACACACACACACACTCTTTAGAAGACTGGATCCAACATTTCCCCCAAAGGTGGCGAGACATGGGTCCTCCAAATTGTTCAACGAGGATAAACCCTCCTATTACTTTCTACCCTGTTGCACCTTCCATCCCAAAAAGTGATGGCGGTGGTGGCAACGCTCTTTCGGAGGTCAGGTGTGGCAGTCCTCTACTACCTTGATGACTGGCTGTTGAAAGCGGGCTCACCCCAGGCATTTGAAGACCACCCCCAGACAGCGGCAAACTTCCTAACATTGATGGGATTCATATCCACATGCTGAAGCCACACCTGACTCCTTCACAGATGCTCCTGTTAATGGGAGCCATCCTAAATACGGTGCAGATTCGTGCCATCACCCGAAGCAGAGAGTCCAGGAACATTCAGTTAGTGATCCTGATGTTCCACTCGCTGACCTGGATCTCCGTGAGGATAGCATTGAGGCTACTGGCACAGTGGAATGCAGGAGGCATCGCAAGGGTCCTTGGACCTTTTTTGCCTTATTGAATGGGTGGGGGAGGAGCGGGGGATCCAAAAGAAATCGTGGGGATGGTTGCATGTGTTTTTGGGGTTGCTTTCAAGACCTGATCTGGTTCTGCCACGGGGTACCTGATTTTATTTAATTATTAATGGGGAAGCTTAGAATTGCTTCAATTAGTATCTGTGGTCTAAACAACCCTGCAAAGAGACGAAGAGTCAGCTTGGACATTCAATTCCTGAAGGCTGACATAGTCTGCCTTCAGGAAACGCATATTGAAGCCTGCAGACGGAAAGTAATGGAACTGGATGGATATCAACTGATTTCTAGCACTACGCAGGATGTAAGGACAAGAGGAGTGGCAATATTAGCTCGGAGGGGCTCAGCTAACTTTTCACAATGCACTGCTGATAAATTAGGAAGATGGGTAATTACGCAGTGTTGTGTTGGCAATAGTATGTTTACACTGTGTTCGGTCTATGGATCGTGTTCGACGATTCAGCACTATTCGATTGGCTGAACGTAGAATTAGTTGGGTGGCCCTTTCCGCTTATTGTCTGTGGGGATTTTAATATAAATATGAGTTGTTCGGCCTCTAATCAATTGGGCACAACGTATCAAGGGCATAAACTTAATGTTCAGCATATGGAGGGGTGGATTCCCAGATTCATTGAAGAGAATCTTGATAGTACTAGTATACAGGTAGTCTGGGATACGTTAAAGGCTGGCATTAGGGGGGAGACACCTACGTATGGCTGGGAGACTCAAAAGAAGGATAAAAACCTGTTATATACATTGTATGAGGAACTGGGCAAGGCCGAAGCCCACCTGATAGAGGTTCTTTCTGAGGGAGGTGATTCAGAGATGGATGTATGATGCTACATCGCAAACGTTTACATCGCAAACATTTACATCGCCGTCTTGACATCGCATACACATTCACAACGCACACTTTCACAACGCAAACCATTAGTTCGCTTCCCCATTGAAATGCATACAAAACACAATCACAACGCACACAAACACCCTGCATGCTTTAACATCGCGATTTTTTCTCCCTACATAACACCGCAAGCTAATACACTACCCTACATAACACACACTTTACAACCCAGTCCCCCTAAACCCGAACTCCTAAATCTTTAATTACTACCTTACACTACGACCCCCTGACCCGACCCTAAACTCTAAACCCTAATGCTTAATACAATACCCTACAGTAAGACCCCCTGACACTACCTTAAAGGCTAAACCCTAAAGCCTAAAACACTGTCCTACACTACGACGACCAGACACTGCCCTAAACCCTAAACACTACACTCTAAGCACAATCCCCCTTACGCCTAAAGCCTAAAACATTGCCCTACACTACGACCCCCAGACACTGCCCTAAACCCTAAACTGTAAGCACAATCCCCCTTACGCCTAAAGCCTAAAACACTGTCCTACACTACGACCAGACACTGCCCTAAACCCTACACTCTAAGCACAATCCCCCTTACGCCTAAAGCCTAAAACACTGCCCTACACTACGACCACCAGACACTGCCTAAAGCCTAAAACACTGCCCTACACTACGACCACCAGACACTGCCCTAAACCCTAAACACTACACTCTACGCACAATCCCCCTTACCTCTCTCTCCTCGCGTCGTCCGTCCCGGTGCTCGCCTCTGTCCGCGTCCGACTCTCGTCCATTACACCACATGCGATTTAAAAGCGCATGCGTTTTAAAAGCGCATGCGATGTAATGGGACGCGTGGTAATGGTCCACGTCGTAACGTCGCTTGCGTTGTAACGCTTGCGACGTAAACGCATGCGATGTAACGCATGCGTTGTGATGGGTGTTCGCCTTCAGAGATAGCTCAATCAAGGATTTTAATTGCCAGTTCGGCAATTACAGAAATTTCTATTAAAAAAATCCGCAGGCAGATTTATGGTTTGGCGGAGCAGGGTTTACGAGAGCAATGAAAGGGTGGGTCATATGCTCGCAGTCCGTACGAGAGACAAAGTAGTGCAAACCCGGATTACAGAAATTATCGATCCTAA
Organism: Calotriton arnoldi; assembly: GCA_963921515.1. NCBI lineage: Eukaryota > Metazoa > Chordata > Amphibia > Caudata > Salamandridae > Calotriton > Calotriton arnoldi. The sequence continues at coordinate 1,170,747 of CAWUFW010000732.1, forward strand.
TGTGGGCCTAGTTAATGACCCAGATGCCATTCTATCCGCATTCAAAAAATGTTATCAAAAATTATATACATAGGATAGTCGGATGGAAAATTGTGAGATTGAAGAATATCTCAATGGAATAGCTCTCGAACAGCTCTCCCCTGAGGGGAAAGAAATGCTAGAATCACCAATTAAAATCGAGGAGGTGAAAGCGGCTATTGATTCTTTGCCATTAGGAAAAGCTGTTGGTACGGACTTAATACCAGGCGGATTTTATAAATAATTCAGTGCACAGCTAATGGTTACGATGCTAGAGATCTCCCGTAGAGCCCAATCCGGTGAGGTCCCACCCGAAACTTGGAAATCAGCTAATATCGTTGTATTCCCGAAAAAAGGCTAACCTATAAATGAACTGGGGTCATACCGACCTATTACACTGATTAACAGTGATACAAAAATCTATGCTAAAATTCTTGCTAATAGGCTGGCCTCAGTGATTAAGAAATTAGTCTCTCCCCATCAACATGGATTTGTTCCTGGGCGTGGGGCAACCGAACATATCCGCCGGACTATTGCCCTATTTGACTACACTAAGGTAATGGGAGACCCTATGGCTTTAATACTTTTAGATGCAGAAAAGGCATTTGATAGGGTCTCCTGGTCCTTCTTGTGGGCAATTATGGAAAGAATAGGCTTGGCAAAGGGTTTATCAGGGCTATAAAAAGCATGTACCGGGAGCCTATTGCTAGAATAGCCTCGATGGGCTCCACATCTGATATAATCAAGATCACAAGAGGGACGTGGCAAGGGTGCCCCTGCTCTCCTTTATTGTTCTCTATCTACATTGATCCCTTAATCAAGAAAATAGAGAACCAAAAGATTCAAGATATTAATACTAGAGGAGGTAGCACCAAGATTTTAGCTTATGCTGACGATCTGGCAATAATTACGCCCAACCCTCGGGCTGCCCTCACGGAGATAGAGAAAGTAGCTAGCCATTTCGGCAAATTTTCCGGCTATCACCTTAATGAAAGTAAAACGTTAATTGTTAAAAATGATAGAATAAATCTGGATGATTCTCGGGTAGTTCGGAATGCTAGATATTTAGGGGTAGAGATTAGTTCTAACGTCGATGAAATTGTTGATATTAATTTGGTGCCACTGATGCAGAAATCTAAGACCGATTTTAACAGGATGAATAATCTGCATCTTACACTGGTTGGTAGGTGTAATGCAATTAAAATGTTATTTCTCCCCAAATTTTATATTTTTAAAAGCTATCCCATTAGAAATAAGTAAATCTTGGTTTCTAGCGATGAATCAATTGATTTCTAGGTTTCTGTGGGCCAGACAGCGTCCCCGAAGAGCTCTAAAGTATATGACTCTACCCAGAGACCGCGGGGGCTGGTCAGTCCCAAACCTTCAAGTATATTATTGGGCAGCAGCTATGACACAGATGGCCGATTTGTTGAGAAGTGACTGGGGGGATATAAGGGAAGCATCTAATGTCTCCATTTATGAGGTAATATATGGGGCGGAGGTTAAAGGATGTCTTATGCGACATATTAATTTTGCTTATTTTAAAAGGGTTAGATTTAAGGTATTATTGGGCGCATTCAAAGTCTGGACGGCTGTTCGGAAAAAACTAAATATTGGTAGAATCCACAGATATACTCCTATAGCTAATAATGATTTACTTCCAGCCATATTGCATGACGGATTTATGGAAACTTGGGTCGAAAGAGGTGTACGGCATTTGGGTGAATTAATGGAAGATAAGGACATTTTTTTATTTGATATAATTAAGGAGAAATTTGGGTTAGGAAATAATCATTTTTTTAAATATTTACAGTGAAGGGACTTTTTGACTAAAAAGACAGTTTGCTGTAGTAAAATTCCTTTATTAGATATGGTGTTTGGGGCTTGTCCAACACTGTCCCCAATATACAAATTAATCAACAAGGAAATGGGGGATGATTTAGTTAAACACACAGGTCGGTGGCAGGAGCTTTTACAAGCAGGGACAGGAGAATGTGAAGACTCCCTTCTGTTGAGCCAGACAGCATTTATCTCTGAAAGTCTTCAAGTACAGTGTTTTAAAACGTGGCTTAATCTATATATCACACCTGCACGGATTTTTAGATGGGGTGGGACTTCAGGTATACACTGCTCTCGATGCGGAGAGTTAGCCGCTGATAGTGTACATATGTTTGCCACATGTCCTAAGCTTGCTCCTTTGTTAACTGAGATAGGTCAATGTCTTAGTACAATGCTAGGATATATGGTGGAGCTTACCCCACAGGTAATAATTCTGGGTGTAAGTAAACAGGAAATGGGTGAACTAAACCGGATTTTGTTATTTACAGCTATGGCAGTGTTTAGGTTATGTCTAGCCAGCGGCTGGCTAGATCGCGATCCTCCCTCAATACACTGCTGGTTAGGGAAATTGTTAGCCATATATAGGTGGGAGACTGCAATATATAAAAGAAGGGGATGTAGAGCAAAAAAAAGAGGTCTTGAAATTTGGGAGCCTATAACTAGATGAATTAATGAGGATGTGGATTCAATGAATTACGAATAGACATGTTAGTTATACAGCCCGATGGCAATGTATATAATTTTTTTGTTTTTTTTGTTAAAGGTTAAAGAGTAATTTTAGTAAAGTAATGTATAAATTTAATATCTTTTGGATCAAGAGGGAGGGGGGTGGAGCAGCGTAGGAGGGTTGGGGTGGAGGGGGGAAAAGAAATTTTAAAAAGTTGGACATCGATTATATTTGCTTTATTTAACATAGGATATGCATTGTTTTCCTTTGTATGACGTCTAAAATAAAGATTTTGAAAAAAAAAAAAAAAGAGGCTACTGGGAGTATTGGCCTCTTGCATCCTGCTAGTCAGGCACACCAGATGGCACATGCATGCTCTGCAGTAGGATCGAAAGTATCAGTGAGAACAGTACCAGGGAAACCTGTCCGATTCTATCCATATTTTTTAGGAGACTGCAAAAGATCTGCAGGAGTGCTGGTAGACCGTGATTGGGCCAGTAGCAGACTCCTCTCCTTACCCCACCCAGAGTTGATGGTGTTGACAGATGCATCACTTCTGGGCTGGGGAGGCCAGCTGGGGTAGGTGGAGATCAGAAGAATCCGGTCTCTGGCGGAAAACTGTCTACACATCAATTTGTTAGTTGCGTAAGAGCCCTCTAGCATTGAAGGCCTTCCTACTAACCATCAAAGGGAGGCTGGTGCATGTTCTCGCCGATAACACAATCGCCATGTGGGACTGCAACAAGCAGGGCTGGTTGTGGTCTTGTGTCCTGTGCCGGGAGAGACTGCACCTCTGGAAAGTGGCTGCTTCGCTAGGAACTTTCTCTACTCGTGAACCAGCTGGCAGTATCTCTAAACAACATAGTGAACGAACTCAGTCACCAGTACGCAGCAGATAATGAATAACCTGTACAACCGGAGGTAGTGCAGGTCATTTTCTAGCAATAGGGAGAGCCCTGGCTTGATCTTTCTCCACCTTCGGAACGCACAATTTCATTGTTTTCGCATGCTAGACTTCCCAAAATGGCTGTTTCTCCGAGAATCATTCTGCGTATTGTGGAGCACTGGACTCTTGTAGGCCTTCCTGCCTCTACCCCTCCTTGCCCGAGTTCTGAAGATGATCAAGATCAACTGGGCCAAAGTCATCCTAGTTGCTCCAGATTGGGCCAAGAACGTGTGGTAGCCAGAACTTCTGGGCATAAGCATTTGTTGTCAGACCAAGCTGGCGCTTCAGGAGGATCTGCTGTTGTAGCAACAGGGCAGGGTCCTGCATCCAGGCCTCTACAAACTACACCTCCATGTGTGACGATTAAACGGCAGCAATTAGTTTCCTTTGAACTTCCTCCGAAGGTCGTTGATGCTATTTAGGCAGCCAGTCACCCATCAATGAAATTAGTGTATGATAGGTTTGTGAGTTGTTTGTGACTTGACAAGTTTGTGACTTGGTGCGGCTCCCATCAGATTGACCCACTACAAGCTAAACTGTCTGAAGTATTGTTTGGTTTATTGATGGCCCAGCAAGCCTTTGTGTTGGGCACTATTAAAAGCTATTTGTCAGCTCTTCCAGCTTTTTTTTTTTTACTGTTGCTGGATCAGCCTTCTTTGTTTAAATCACCTTTTGTTTTGAGGTTTCTCAAAGATTTGCAGCTTTTATTCCCACTGAGCCCTTTGTGATCCCACAGTGCGATTTAAATCTAGTTGTTACCTTCCTCATGTGTACCCCTTTTGAGCCAATGCACAGTTGTCCTCTGCATCTGTTAACATTAAAAACTGTTGTTTTAATTGCCATATTATTGGCTCTGCATGTAAGTGAGCTTCAGGCACTTGCACTCCCTCCCCCTTAATCTTCATTTGTTCCTGACAAACTGGTTTCGTGGACACGAGCACCATTACTGCCTATAGTGGTAACAGCTTTTCATGTCAGACTGGCTATTGTTCTTCCAGCGTTTTGGCCCGCTGCATCCATCGAAAGAAGAGAGACTGCATTGCTTAAATCCAAATAGAGCCCTCAGTTTTTATATTGATTGTACCAGACACCACTGGGTGGATGGTCAGCTTTTTGTCGGTTTCTTGGGGGCAAAGAAGGGCAAGGCAGTGCAGAAAAGAACTATCTCTAGATGTTTAGTACTTTGCATTAAAATCTATAATGCTTTAGCAAAAAAAAGCACACCCTTAAGGATTACTGCCTAATTCCATTCGAGCTAAGGCTGCTGCTATTGTGTTGGCAGGTGGGGTCCTGTCAGTGGATATCTGTCTGGCTGCTACGTATGCATCGGTGCACAGGTCTGTGGGGGGTGGACATTTTGCCCTTTTTTGGCCTGAGTCATTCCACACACACACACCAACTGAGGAGGTTCTGGTTTGGTATCTACTCACAAGGTGAGGAATCTGCAGTTAGAAGTTAGCTATCCGAAGAACAAGTCACTTACCTTCAGTAATGCTCTTTCTGGTGCATACTCAATTTAATTGCAGATTCCTTACCGTCCTGCCACATCCACATTTGGTGCAATGGACTCTTTTCCACCTAAAAAGGTCCCAAACTAGAGTTCTGCACACTGGTCAAGCCAATTTGCTGATGGGCTTTGTGTCTGAGGGGGGCGGACAAGCCTTCAAAAGGAACTGACGTCCATGCGCCTGGGTAGAGCTTATATGTGGCCCGCTTGTCACTTCCAGAGCACAACGACATACCTGCACAACTCCACCTACCAGCGTGCAGGAGTACTGCTTTTGAGTTTCTGAATCAAGTGTGGTGGCGGGGGGAATATTTACAAAGCTATTAATCTGTGATTAGATAGAGTATCTACCAGAAAGAGCATTACGAAAGGTAAGTAACGTTTTTATTTGCGTTCATATTGCACTAACTTAACAATCCAATCCACTAATAATTGTCAAACTGCAGTTATTAATGCTCTCTTTCAGACTTCCACCTACAGGAAGTCTCCTATCTGCTCAGTTGAAGCCTGCTTGCTAGCTGGAAGAGCCCCTGTATGAGCTGTGCTTGCTGTGGTCATTAGACCTGGCCCTCTCTGCAGGGTCACTCTCAAATTGTTTTACCTTCAACCCTTGTGTTTTCTGAATCCGTTTTGTTGGCTTTAGGACTAGGTACACTCTGCTAACCAGTGCTAACCCGCTTGTTCTCTCACTTCTAAACATGGTAACATTGGATTACACCCAATTGGCATATTTAATGTACTTGTAAGTTCCTAGTAAAGTGGTACACCAAGTACCAATGTCCTGTAGATTAAATGTTACTAGTGCACCTGCGGCACATATTGGGACACCCACTTAAGTAACCCTTTAAAACATGCATCCTGCTTGCCATTGCCGCTGTGTGCAGTTTGTAAGCTGCCAATTCCTCCTGCCAAAAATAAACCTTTTGCCATGCCTAAACCTTAATTTTTATTCACCACTAGGGTAGGCTCTTGGTAGAAATGGGGGTCTCTAGTTGACAGTGACTTGCACCCTGTCCAAGTAGGTACCTTTATTCTAGTTGGGGTAAGGGAGTTACACACCCATGGTAACCCCTGCTCACTCCCTTGGTAGCTTGGCACGAGCAGTCAGGCTTATCTCGGATGCAATATGTAAAGCATTTGTGCATACACACACACAGTAAGACAGTGAAACACTACAAAAAGACACCACACCAGTTTAGAAAAACAACCAATATTTCTCTGAATAAAACAAGACCAAAACTACACAAATCCAACATAGATAAGCAAAGATATCATTTTAAAAGATTCAAAATTGTTCATGCCATAGGAAACTATGTATGTGTCACTTTTATCAAAAAGTACCTGGGATGCGTCAAAATCAAACGAAAACCGGCGTAGGGGAGATGAGGCGCCGGAAAAGCAAAGCGATGCGTCGATTCCTTACTCCACGGGGAGGTGATGCATCAATTCCTTTTTGCCAGGGGAGGTGATGCATTAATTCCTTACTGCAGCGCTGGAGAGGTGATGCGTCGATTCCTTACTGCCAGGGGAGGTGATGTGTCGGTTCTTTACTGTGAGGGGGAGGTGATGCTTCGATCTCTGGACACGTGGCCTCAGTTCCTTACTGCTGGGCCATGTCGATTTAAGAGCTTGGCACACAAGGACGATGCATCTAAATTCCAGATGTGCTGGGTTGATGTGGCAGAACAGGCGCTGCATCAGTTTCCCAGCCGCGAAGCAGGTGATTGACTTCTTCAGCCACACAGCAGGGCCTGAGTCAGAGCGTGAGCCACGGTTGTAGGTGACCTGGTACTCAGGACTCTGGTTGCGGCGATCTTTCAGCCGCATGGCAGGCACAGTCGATTCTTTGGCCCCAGCGTGACGATGCGTTGGTTTTTCAGCCCCATGGCGGTGCTGCGTTGGGAAAAACGGGTGCTGCGAGTTGATGCTCAGATTTTATTGGTTTATTTACAGCAGATCACCTCCAAGGGCCCAGAACTAGAAATGGCACCACTTGGCAGGTCAGAACTCCCAGCAGAGGAGTTCAGGGGTTGCAGGTGAAGTCTTTGATGGACCTGAAACTTCTTAACAGGTGGCAAGCACACGCAAGCCCTTGGAGAACCTTGGCAAGCTGGATGTAGAAAGCAAAATCCAGTCCTTTCACTGCCCAAGACAGAAGCAGCAAGGCAGCACAGCAAAGCACACAGCAAAGCGGTAGTACCTCCGGACAGCTTCTCCAGCTCTTCCTCTTGGCAGAATGTCCTCTTAGTCCAGAGGTGTTCTAAAGTTATGGTGTACAAGACCCTGCCTTTCTCTGACCTGGCTCCAGACATACTCCAGGGGGGTGGAGACAGCTTTGTGTGAGGGCAGGCACCGCCCTATTCAGGTGTTAGTGACAACTCCTCCCACCACTCCAGCTCTGGAAGACCCATCAGCCTGGTGATGGGCCATCAGAATATGCAGGGCACACCTCCGCTCCCTTTGTGTGACTGTATAGAGTGAATGCACTAACAGCCCAACTGTCACCTTCCCTCATACGTGGATTCCACAGGTGGGCAGAAGCGCAGAATGGTAAAGCAAGAAAATGCCCACTTTCTAAAAGTGGCATTTTCAAACATACAATTTAAAAACCAACTTCACTAAAAGATGTATTTTAAATTGTGGATTCAAGGACCCCAAACTCCAAATCTCTATCTCTTCCCAATTGTAAGTTACACTTGTATGTGGTTACAAGGCAGCTTCAATGATAACCTGTGGGAGAGATAGTCCTTGCAATAGTGAAAAATGAAATTGGCATAGCACTTGCACTTCAGCACTTATCAGCAGTGGTAAAGTGCTCGGAGTTCTAAAACCAGCAACAATAAAATGCAGCACATAGTCAAAAACAGGAGGTCAGAAACAAAAAGGATGGGAAAAACACGCCAAAGATGCCAGTTGAGCTCCACTTTGAAAAAAAGGAGAAATCCTGAAGTTTTGGGCTCTTCACAACCACGAACGGGCCAATTCAGGGCAAGAACTTGCCTCCTGCGCCGACCACCAACTTGAAGCTCAGTGAACCAGACTCTTCGCAATACAGCGACCACCAACGATAACGTCAATGCAAGATCTGCACTTCACGCGACAGCATCAACAGCCTGCAGTGACCACCAATGCGAATCTCCAGCAACAACCGTCCGTGACGCCAGGCAGAATCTTCACGCTTCAGTGATGACCATCAGTGACACACAGCCTGCTCTTTGCACTACAGCAACAAACATCTGCGACGCTCTCGCTGCTCCTCACGGCCTCCTCCTCATTGAACAGAACTCTTTGCGCTAGACTTTAAAATGTAACTTTTTCAGAAGGACTAACCTGGTCCCTATATCCAACCTGTGCTCCGTCGCAGTCGCCTGAACTTGGGACTTTCACCCAATCTCGCACAACCAGATAACCGCGAGTGGCACTTTGTGCTTTTAGGCGCTATACTTAACTTAAATCTTTAAGATTGTATTTTTCAGTACTACTGATTGGATTTTTGTTATTTTGGTTTCAAATAATGTATTAAAGTTCACTCTATTTTTCTAAAATAATGTGGGATTTTTCTTGTTGTGTTTTCACTTTATTACTGTTTGTGTGCTGCATAAATACTTTACACATTACCTCTAAGTTAAGGCTGACTGTTTTTGTGTCAAACTACCAGAGGATTAAGCAGAGGTTAATTTAGTGACTTTTTTTAGGATCACCCTGACGAGGATTGTGACTCTTGCATGAGAAGGGCTCACACCCCCCTTAACCCAATTTCTCACAGTGGTGCTTGCACCTATGATGACATAGCTAACCAACAGCTTCTTGAGCTCAATTTTGATACCAGTTGGTACCAGCAACTTTAAAAGAGCTAAGGCAAAGCCACACCTGAAAAACCTTCAGTTAGCCATGTGATACTAGAGAGTATTTGTCTTATTGCTGGTTCCCAGTGTAAAGAACGTTTTCAGAGAAAAAAATGGGTTTCAGTAATTCCAAGTTCGTTGGAATCTTGTTGGATTGTCATCAGTCCGCACTCTGCCCCGGATGCAATATGGAGACTGCCCTAGTTATTGTTTGGGATGACTTGCTGGTGATGTGGGGGGATTCATCCATGCCAGAATTCACGGTTGGTCATGTTGTGTTAGCGTCAAGACGATGTTTATATTTTCTGCTACAACCTTCAACTCCTTTCTTAGAGTGAGATCTTAGAACCAGATCCAAGTGTGTCTGACTTGGACCATCCACTTCAGCCCCTCAGACTATTGACTTTGTAGTTCCTCAGTGTTAATCTCTTTCCCCCTTGCTTTTTAATTTGTATATCCAGTCTTTTAATTAATTGAATGTCTTCCTTTTTATTCAACCTATACCTGGGGCCTTTTGTACACTTGATCTCAGAATGCCACTTCCAAATACAGATGCATGCTGCGCGTAATCTTCCTCTTATTTATAAGGGTGGTCGCATTCAAGTGCAAAAACACCACTATCTATGTGAAACATGTTTATTGTTGGAAGGATGACAGAGATTTTAGGCCTAAATATCTAAATGCAAGAATGGAAATCGTCCCTTCGTCTGGCCAATAGAACTAGGTGTATGCAGTAGAAAATCTTGGACTTTGGGTCTGTTCAGATCTATAGTTTGGCCATTATATCATAGCAAAATCCCAAAGGCTACAATTTTCATTTTATTCTCCTCAGAAGTATTCTCCTGCATCTATAACTGCCTCACTGCAATGGACTGACAAGAGCGTTGGTGCTCTTGAGACTGGATTTGTTGTCTGCCCTGAACAAAGAGACCGAGACTCAGGAGACTGTAAAACCAATCTGCTCAACTTTGTTTCAAACTAAAGGAGTTGTCTAGCATCCCGCTGTCATAACTCAAAAAAACCCTCTCGCTAATATTGAGGCCCACCCACCTATTACCGTACCAGCCACGATTAAGTCGGCATCAATTCCATCTTTAGTAAATATTAATCGTGCAAGCCTGACTCAGGGGACACAACATGCCACATACTTAGATTTACCGCGAGCTGCTACACCTTATGTAGTGGTGTTACGTAATGTCCCTACATTGGCAGATAAGATGGGAGAATCCTGGGTGAATCTAAGGAATAAGTCTTTACAGTGGCTTGGTTCCAGGTCAGGCCTAACTGAAAAATTATTTGACGAGTTCAAGATGGTAAAGAGTGGGCTGGTTAGGTAAAGGGCCAAAATAATTTCAAGGGGATTGTGTTGTGCTCTCATTTAAAACTCCAAACTTTGTGAGATTGATCTTGAGTAGAGTTGGAGATAATTCTATGGGAGGCTCACATATTAGTGTTGTTCCTTTAGGATATTTTTATCAGCCTCCACACTGGAATCACCCTAGGTCAACTTGGGAAAATCTTACTCCGCTTTATAGGAGACAGTTTAATATTCCTACCCAAAACCGCTTCGATAGACTAAACCACCTCGAAGAAGTGGATTGACTGAGTCCTGAGGACTTTACTCAAGTTGCTACAACCAGATGCTTGGATGATTCCTGTTACAAGGGCCCCCTAACATTTAGCTCTAGTTCTACAATGGCAGAACATCCACTCCAAGAGACATCAGCCAGCACAGATGCCAATAACGTAGAGTATGTGGATGTCATTGTGCATACCCCCATGCCCCATAATGAATTTATATCCCCGCTTGTCGAGTGTACTGGTGGCAAACCTGGTAGCAAAGTGAAGGATACCAAATGCCAGATTATGTTTTGGAATGTGGCTGGATTGAAAACAAAAGTGACTAATAAAGTATGGGTGGATTATGTGAACAAATATGAGATATTTAGTTTACAAGAAACCTGGGTGGAGGAGCCAATTCATATGTGTGGCTTTAAAACATTTAACACCCCAGCAACTAGATCGACTCATGGTAGAGCAAAAGGGGGTCTCTGTACTTGCATCTCCAATCACTTAAAAACTAGGAAAGTTGAGTTAGTTGTCAGTAATAGGCATTATCATATCGTTAGTATGCACGTAGATCAGACATTCTGTGTGATCATATTGAATTTTTATAACAACGCCTCTTCTGATACGGTGGAGGAAACATTTAGAAATTTAAGCAGAGATGTAATTAACCTGCAAACTCAGATTACTAAAGATGTTTTTGTTATATGGGGAGGTGATTTTAATTGTTTCCTATGTCAAAATGGGGATAAGGGGGTATGCGGGATTACCTATGAAAAAGACACTAGCTTTCCGTATTTTTCGCATACTGTACTTGGAGACCTCCTGAATGACATTGCTTTTTCTTGTGACATGGGGTTTGCAAATAGTCTATGCCTACCTGAGGTCCCATTTAGTCCAACTTTTAATGGTCGAGGTGTTTTTTCAACAATAGAATATATTTTGATATCTAGTAGACATTCCCCCCGTGTCAAGAATTTTATTACTCATGACATCGCTTTAAGCGACCACTTCCCGTTAAGTATTGATATTATGGTGTTTAATCAAGATTTTAATACAAAAGGCAGATCCACGCAGTTCCTGAATAATATTACTTTGAGCAGGCAAAACGGGTATGCACTGAAGTGGATGAAGGTGAATCCAGAGGAATTTGTTCCCAAATTATTGATGAGGTGTAAAAATAGTTTTTATGCTTGCCTCAATACAAATTCCTCTTATTCAGTAATCGTAGAGAATTTGAGCTATTTCAGCCCAAATTAAAGAAATTCTTTGGGTAAACGCAAAAAGGCACGATAATCACAGTGAAGGGTGGTTTGATTCCACTTGTACTAAGGCCTACACTAGACTTAGAGTGAAGGATCAGGACCTTATTAGGGAAGCCAGAAGGAACTACAAGAGGGCATTAACAGTAAGGAAGGATGAGCTAAAAGAGGAAGCTTGGAATGCCCTGCACGAGGCATCGACTAACCGTGACTCTGCTGCCTTTTGGAAGGCGGTTAACGCGCCTTTTTTCACCGATAAATCTAAAGCCACTATAGAGATTGCCATCTCTGAGGAAAAGTGGGTTTCCCACTATTCTAAGCTTTATACTAATCAAATAGCAGATGATCAGGTAACTGTGAAGATTGAGGCCGACTCGGAGTCTCCACCCACTTTTCATAACTCTAGAATGGATTTCACTTTGAGTGAGGTCAACGTGGCTATAACAGCTAGCACGGGCGGTAAGGCCCCGGGCTTGGATGGTGTCCCGGTTGACCTGTTCAAAAACAACATGGCACTATGGGGACCTCTCCTAACGCAACTTTTTAATGCCTGCTGTTCTATGGGGTTTTTAACGTCATGGTATGAATCCATTATTGTTCCTATTTTTAAAAAGGGCGATTGGGCGATAGCAAGCTGGATTTGCCCAATCTCATTATTGGATTCTACAGTCAAGATAATAGGGCGTGTGGTTTTAGATAGACTCCAAAAGTGGGCAGAGGAGCACTCAATTTTAAGCAATCTCCAATACGGCTTTCGTAAGGGCCTAGGCACTATAGATCAGGGCCTGAATCTCCATATTCTTTTAGATAAATATACGAAAGCTAAAAGGGAAAGGCTGTTTTTAACTTTTGTTGATTTAACATCAGCATTTGATTGTGTTGTTCATGAAAAGCTTTGGGTAATCTTGGAAGGGTTGGGGGTGGACAACTCCATAGTTTCCTTTTAAGGCAGCTTTATTCAGGGGCTAGGGCGAGGGTCCGCTTTGGACAGGGTGGAGACTGCACTAGAAACTTTCGAGTTTCGAGAGGAGTGCGGCAGGGCTGCGTCCTTGCCCCATTCCTATTTACGTTATATATCTGAAAGAGACACGTTAGTGACAGATTCCTTACCTTAGAATATCCCCAGGCGTCAGGCTGGATCCGGAAAGTTTTTGCGTAGCAGTACCCTTGCGCGTCGGTAGGCGGCGTCGTGCGGCTCCGCGTCCGTTGTCGGCGTCGTGATCGCCTGGATGACGTCGCGGGCAGTACTTAGACGCCGCCCCTGCGCGCTGACGTCAGTTATTCTTTTTCCGCGCCAGTAAGCGCAGATCCGGGAAGAGCAGTGCCCTAGTCAATTTTTGACTAAATTTTGGGTGATTTTTTCACTGTTTCTTTTCGAGTCTTCTCGACTCCTAGGTGTCGGTAGGGATGCCCGGCTTCAAGCCATGCGACGTCTGTGGTCGAATGATGTCGATCACAGACCCGCACTTAGAGTGTCTCTACTGTCTCGGCCGAGACCACGACACGAAGTCGTGCCCTGACTGCCGGGCCTTGCACCCGAAGGCTTTGCGAGAGCGGTCTCGAAAGCTCCTCGAGGTCCGGCAGTCGGCTCCGCGCCGCACCAAGCCCCGGTCCCGTGAGAGGTCGAGGGGCCGGTCGCGGAGCCCCCGCCAGTCGTCATAGTCCAAGTCTTCGCACTCCTTGGGTAAGTCGAAGCACAAAAAGTCTAAGAAGCATCATCGCTCTAAGGCCTCGCCGGTCTCGCGACTCGGCTGAGGCCCCTGTCGGCACAGTCCCCGCGGCCCCGGACGTGCCTGTGGAGCCGCCCCCGCATTACCCGTCTTTTCCGGGTTTGGGGGCGACTCCGGCCCAAATACAGGAATTCCTGTCGGCCATGGCCCGCCTCTTCGGGCCTCAAGGTCCCTCCGGTGCGCCTTCGGGCCCCGCGGGCCCTGATGGGGTTGCTCCGGCGTCGCCGACGACTCCGGTCCCGGCGTCGCCCGTCCCGCCAGCCTTGATCCCGGCCTCGGCTCCGGCCCCGGCCCCGATCCCGGCTCCGGTGGTACCGCAACCCCGATCGACGCCGGTTGACCTAACCACGCCGGCGCCGATGTCCCCGGTGCCGTTCCTGACGCCGCCCGGGGCTCCGGGCGGCGTCGTTCCCCGGTTCTCTCCGGTTCCGGACATGGAGCCGGACCGACGTCGCTCGACGCCGGCCCCGGCGCCGATGAGACCTTGGGTCCCAGATGTCCCTCCTCCTCCATATTTTGAGCCAGAGGAGGACCAGGAGAGCTGGGAGGGGTCGGAAGACCCTCTCACACAGCAGTGTGAGTATGATCAGGACTGGGCAGAGGAACTTGGGGATGCCAGTGGTCTAGACACTTCCCCTGACACTGGCATGCTGTCTCCTCCTGTGGCTACGGAGGAGGGGGCAAATTTTGCAACGGTGTTGCGTAGAGCAGCTGGAGCCTTGCACCTCCAATTGCCTACTGTGGCTGTCAGGACTAACCTCCTGACGGAAGTGCTTCAGCCGGCAGCTACCTCCCGGAGCCATTGCTGCCGTTTAATGATGCACTGTCTGACGTTCTTTTGGGCACCTGGTCCAAGCCCAACACAGGGGCTCCTGTGGATAGGAACGTGGCCCGACGCCATCGCCCTGCTCCGGGCGACCCCTTGTTTCTCTCCCAACATCCCACCCCGAGAGCTTGGTTGTCCAAGCCTCTGCCTCCCAAACCGCCTTCCCTACCGCCCCTCCGGATAGGGAATCCAAACGCCTGGATCAATTTGGGAAGAAGGCCTTTTCTTCCTCCAGTGCTGGCTTGCGGTCCGTCAACACCGCTTGCCTTTTGGGCCGATATTCCCACTCTCTGTGGGATTCGGTGGCGGCCGTTTTGCCCCAGTGTTCTGAGGAGGTCCAGACACTGCTTACCCGCACCATTGCGGAAGGTAGGGATGCGGCAAAGTTCACCATACGTTGTGGCCTTGATACCGCCGACTCGCTGGGCAGATCGCTTGCAACGACGGTGGCGCTGCGTCGCCACGCCTGGCTGAGAACAACTGGTTTCTCGGGTGATGTCCAGAATACACTCATGGACATGCCTTTTGATGGAGTCGGTCTTTTTGGTTCCAAAGCAGACCATGCGCTGGAGCGTTTTAAGGTCTCACGGGCTACTGCCAAGTCCCTGGGCCTTTCTGTTGTGCGCCCTCCGCTGACCTCTGCTTTTCGCCCCTTTTGTGGCCACGGAAGGGGCGCCCAATCACGTCCGCTGCCCACCCACCGGCCCGCGCAGCAAGCGTCTTCGCGTGGCCGAGGACGTGGCTTCCGCCGTGGCGGATCGGGCAATCAGCGTGCGGGTCAGGCCACCAACCCCGCCCCGTCCGCGGCCTCCAAGCCCTCCTAGTCCCTCCTTTCAGGTGCACGGCACGCCAGTAGGGGGCAGGGTCCGCCATCACCTTCACCACTGGCGTGCCATCACCTCGGACAGGTGGGTCTTGGACATTGTCCGAAGGGGCTACTCCCTCCCCTTCGAGACCACCCCCCAGCCATGCCACCTCAATTCCACCGCATGTCAGGGGATCACTTGGTGCTTCTGCAGAAGGAAGTCACGGCCCTCTTGGCCAAGAGGGCCGTCGAGCATGTTCCGACCCCAGAAGTAGGACGTGGTTGCTACTCCCACTACTTTCTGGTGCCCAAAAAGGACAAGGAGGACATGCGTCCTATCTTGGACCTCCGGAACGTCAATCGCTTCCTCCGGAAGGAAAAGTTCAAGATGCTCACCCTAGCTCAGGTCTTGACTGCCCTCGACCCTGGAGACTGGTTGGTAGCGTTGGACTTGCAGGATGCTTATTTTCACATCCCCGTCCTGCCGGCCCACCGGCGTTACCTGCGGTTCACGGTAGGCCTCGAGCATTTTCAGTTCACCGTGCTCCCCTTTGGCCTTACAAGTGCCCCTCGGGTGTTCACGAAAGTGATGGTGGTGGTCGCAGCTCATCTGCGCCGGGCAGGGGTTCCAGTCTTCCCCTACCTCGACGACTGGCTGCTGAAGGCGGGCTCATCCCAGGCAGTCGTCTCCCACCTCCAGACTACGGCCGAACTCCTGCACTCGCAGGGGTTCTCCATCAATGTGCCGAAGTCGCATCTGATTCCTTCTCCACAGCTCCTTTTCATCGGAGCAGTTCTGGACACGATGCAGTTTCGGGCCTATCCTCCCGAACGGCGAGTCCGGGATATTCAGGCTATGATTCCGATCTTTCAGCCTTTATCCTGGGTTTCGGTACGGATGACCTTGAGGCTGCTGGGCCTCATGGCCTCATGGCCTCCTGCATCCTGCTGGTCGATCATGCCAGATGGCATATGCGGGCTCTGCAGTTGGACCTGAAGTTCCAGTGGGCGCAGCACCAGGGCAACCTGTCCGATCACGTCCAGATCTCGGAGGGGACTGCAAAACAGTTGCAGTGGTGGCTCTCGAACCGGCAATGGGTCATGGGCAGATCCCTCTCCCTTCCCCAGCCAGAGCACACAGTTGTGACTGACGCGTCCCTTCTGGGATGGGGCGGTCACATGGGAGAGGCGGAGATCAGAGGCCTCTGGTCTCCGGCGGAGTCCCGGCTCCATATCAACCTTCTGGAGCTCCGGGCGATCCGACTTGCACTCAAGGCATTCCTTCCCTCTGTCAAAGGGAAGGTAGTGCAGGTGTTCACAGACAACACCACCGCCATGTGGTACTGCAACAAACAGGGCGGGGTGGGGTCTTGGACCCTTTGTCAGGAGGCTCTGCGCCTCTGGACATGGCTGGAACATCAGGGCATGTTCCTGATGGTTCAACACCTGGCAGGTTCCCTGAACGCCAGGGCGGACGAACTCAGCCGCAGGTGCATGATGGATCACGAATGGCGTCTTCACTCGGAAGTGGCGCAAGGACTCTTTCTACAGTGGGGAGAGCCTTGGTTAGATCTATTCGCCACCGAAGAGAACGCGCAATGTCATCAGTTCTGCGCGTTGGAATTTCCAAGGCGGCACTCGCTCGGCGACGCTTTTCGTCGCGAGTGGAGTTGCGGTCTGTTGTACGCCTTTCCGCCTATACCACTTCTACCCAGAGTGTTGAAGAAGATTCGGCGCGACCAGGCCCAAGTCATCCTTGTGGCTCCGGACTGGGCTCGAAGAGTTTGGTATCCCGAGCTACTCAGTATGAGCGTCGATCCCCGATCCGTCTGCCTCTTCGGGAGGATCTTCTGTCGCAGCAGCAGGGGACGGTCCTCCACCCGAACCTGTCCAGCCTCCACCTGCTTGCGTGGAGATTGAGCGGCGGCAGTTGATTCCTTTCGACTTGCCTCCCGAAGTTTGTGATGTGATTCTGGCAGCCAGGCGTCCCTCCACTAAGGTGGTATACGCCTGCAGGTGGAACAAGTTTGTGGCATGGTGCACAGCAAAGGCTGTGAACCCTCTCTCTGCCCCTCTTTCTGAGGTTCTTCTGTTCCTTCTTTCCCTGGCCCAACAGGGTTCTGCCCTGGGTACCATCAAAGGCTATCTTTGTGCCATCTCGGCCTTCCTCAGGCTTCCTGATCAGCCCTCCCTTTTCAAGTCCCCTGTTGTTAACAGGTTCCTAAAAGGCATTACACACCTCTTCCCTCCTGTTCCGTTTGTGATGCCTCAGTGGGACTTGAACTTGGTTCTTACCTTTCTTATGTGCGCTCCCTTTGAGCCTCTACATAACTGTCCTCTTCGTCTTCTGACTCTGAAGACAGCCTTTCTGGTGGCCATCACCTCCGCTCGGCGGGTGAGTGAGCTCCAGGCTCTATCATGCAAACCTCCTTTCTGTCTGTCCATCCAGACAAGGTTGTTCTTAGGACGCGTCCGTCCTTCTTGCCAAAGGTGGTTACTGCCTTCCACATTGGGCAGACCATCACTTTGCCCACCTTCTTTCCGCCTCCGCATCCTTCCAGAGAGGAAGAGAGGCTCCACCGTCTGGACCCAAAACGTGCGCTTTCCTTTTATATCAACCGCACACAACACTTCCGGGTGGATGACCAGCTCTTTGTTGGCTACGTGGGCGCCAAAAAGGTCGGGCGGTGCACAAGAGAACCATCTCCCGCTGGGTAACCTTGTGTATCAAAGCCTGCTATTCTTTGGCTAAGAAGGAGCCTCCTGTTGGGCTGCGTGCCCATTCCACCAGGGCAACGGCTGCTACCACGGCTTTAGGCCGCGGTGTTCCGCTGCAGGATATCTGTCAGGCAGCTACGTGGGCCTCGCTGCACACGTTTACAAAGCATTACTGCCTTGACAGTCCGGTCCGGAGGGACGGCTTCTTTGGCCGTTCTGTCCTCCGAGACTTCCTTGTCTGATCTTTGTTCGCAGACCCACCACCGGGGTTGGTATTGCTGGGGTATCTATTCTAAGGTAAGGAATCTGTCACTAACGTGTCTCTTTCAGATGCACAAGTTACTAACTTGTGTAACGATATATCTGTAAGAGACAGTAGTTAGTGACAGATTCCTTACCGCCCCACCCATCCTCCCCGTTCTGCGAACTGATTTCTAGGGTTAAGGACATCCCTTTCAGGGCCCTAGTATTTTTCAGACACCTATGTCGGCTTCTTGCATGGCTCTGCGTTCCTGGCGCGGAAAGTCGTGTACAGAACTGACGTCAGCGCGCAGGGGCGGCGTCTAAGTACTGCCCGCGACGTCATCCCGGCGATCACGACGCCGACGACGGACGCGGAGCCGCACGACGCCGCCTACCGACGCGCAAGGGTACTGCTACGCAAAACTTTCCGGATCCAGCCTGGGGATATTCTAAGGTAAGGAATCTGTCACTAACTACTGTCTCTTACAGATATATCGTTACACAAGTTAGTAACTTGTGCATTAATGATCTTGAATGCACCTTAATTAAGGAGTGCAGGGACCTGCCATTGGCAGCCTCTCGCCCCATCCCTGCACTCCTTTATGCAGATGGTGCGGTCCTGATGGCCCGCACGCCCATTGGTCTCCAAAGGGTTGTAACCTCTTTTACAAAATTTATGACAAACTTGGGCCTTACAATTAATTGCTCAAAAACGTTTTCGATGAAATGTGGGACTAGGGTAAATAAAAAGAAAAATACTATTTTTATCAACACCAAGGCACTAGAGAATACTAATACTTTTTCTTATTTAGGGATCTTGTTCGATCAGTCAGGCTCCTGGTGCAGGGCAATTAAAGCGAGAAGCCTCCTATTCAGTAAATCTCTGATGGCATTAACAAATTTTAGTAGGAAAATGGGTAGACGCTCTCCAGGGGAATTGTTACGCATATATAGGGCAACATGTGTAGCGATTGCCACTTATGGAGCAGGTATCTGGGGATATGCTAATGTTAATTCACTCCAAATGGCAGAAAACATTTTCCTCAGGTATCTCTTGGCAGTACCGGACAGTACGTCTACACTTATCTGTCATACAGAACTGGGTCTGCCTTACCTTGAGGATGTGATCAAGATACAACCTGTTCTTCTGTGGCACAGGGTTTGGACCACTGAAGAGTCTGTTTTTAATCGCCATATTTTAAAGGACTCACTGGGAATTGACGGGGTCAAACATATAAGATGGCTCGAATATGTCAAGACTTTTTTAACGCAAATAGGCCATAAAGAATATTTTAATGACCCCTCTACTATGTGCCGGGTACCGAGAAAGGACCTTAAAAATATATGTATGTTATACATGAGTGAACATAGAATTACTAGTGAAATGGCCAAAACCACAGTGGCAGCACACCATCTTACTTTGATCACTGAAAAGATACAACCATATATCCTGCTAACCACTAGGGATTTTGACAGGTTTCTGTTAACGCGCCTCAGATTGAACATTCTGCATAGAACTTCAAGTTTTCCTGAGGTAAACGATTGGTCAAGAACACTTTGTAACTGCCCATGTGACGATGTATCAGTCCAGTCGTCCATACATATCTTGTTTTTTTGCACATTTTATTCCACACCTAGAAAAAGATGGATTGTCCCAGTGTTAAAGAGATTGGAACTGAGACGATGTCGCCCCGCATTCCTGGCGCTACAGAACCTGGATAATGTATCCACTATTGCCTCTGTTACTGCTTTTAAAAAAAAAAAAATTACATTTCGTAAATCAATTGTGGTATGAATTTTTATATGTTTTTAGCTTTATCTATTATCTCTATTCTTATCATGGAACTTTTATGTGATTTATAAATTGTGCTTTTATGGTTATTTCTTTTATAATAACCGAATAAAGTTCATTTGATTTGATTTGAGTTGTCTAGCATCCCAGCAGCCCCCAAGTAACGCATTTTTCGGTTCCACAGTGAAAAAGTTCAAAACTTTCTGCACTGTTTTCTAAATTAGGGGGACGTGGGACAGAAAGCGGGAGTGCGGAATGAAGGCTTGGCCTGAAATATCTTCAGCCACTATTCCTTCCAAAGCTGCAATCTCACTGTAATTTCATTCTGGAACTCGTTCATGTAAATCTGCTTGTTCATGCCGGGTTTAACCAAACACTCATGAAGGGAAGTTAAGAGGGCTCAGCTGTTGAATGCTGTGTGCCCACATCTTAGGAACCACCCGAACTGGACATCTTTATTGAAATGCAATACCTGGAAATGAGTCCCACTAGCCATACTATCGTATAGAAATACCACTGCACTTCGTCCCCGAGCCTCTTCAAAGAATGTTTCCCAGATACGAGATAAAACCTTACCAAAACTAGTGAATCCATTGCTAGAAGACTGTACAACCAGTGAACATTAGTACTCTTAGATGTTTACAGTCTTAGATGTGGAACACACTGAAGAACCATACCATGCTAGATAGGCAAACAGTCCTCTGAAAAACCCTGTCCCTTAGGCCCCCCTAACTTTATGCACACTTTGTGCAGACATTAGCTGAGATTTGTGCCTTCATGACCCCCCTACATTTTCTATTGATGTTCCAGGCAAGATGGCAAAAAGTAACCGTCAAGAAGCCAGTAATTAAAAATCAAATAGCTGTAGTTCTAGGCCTCTGCCAAAAGTACCAAAATCTGTCTGCAGGTTGTTGGTCTGGCATCAAATTCAAGGGATGAACGTAAGTTTAATGTGGAGAAGACAAGAAAATCCTCTAGGCCAAATCTGTATTCGTCCGTCCTTGTTATTTTGTCCTCCACCTCCCTCCTTCTTGGAGTACCCTCCAGGTTTTCAGACCCTTAAACTTTATCCACTGGCAGCCCTTGCGGGGCAGTACGTGCTGCACCAGTCCAGGGCAGGGTCACAGGTAGGCGCTCGGGAAGAGGAGTGCCAGCACATTGATTTTCCTTTCATAGTGTCTCTGCTGCTTGCATTGTTCTGGAAACTATGTCTTTTAGCATGTTGTTTTTCCCTCCAAGGAATGTTAATGTTAGCCTATTGGCAGTGAGATGTTCCTATTTGCATTTGACAGGCTATCTGTGTTCTCACCTACCTGGCTGTTTAACCATGAAAAAAAAGCAAAACTTTAGGAAGGAAATAGTATTTTGCGTTTTACTAGTCTGTCAAGTGCACTACGACTTAAACGCCCTTCCTTGCTTTTCAGCTAACAGCATGTTGCATTTTGAGGCTTGTATTTTTACCTTAAAACTTTATGGGGTCAAACCGCCTGAATACAAAGTGATGTTGGCTAAGATGCCAGAAATGGTTGAAGATGTTATACATAACTTGTCGCCAGTTGTCAGGTCTGTTTTAAAATGTTAGTCACCTAGTCCATTTCAGAATCTGCTTGTTTTATACATAAAACCAAAAGTAAACACTGATCACATATTGTGCGAGGGTTCACTCTTTCATTCATGTCCTGCATTAAAAATTCAAATTGTTTTGTTTTTTGTATTAGTAAAAGTTTATTCCAGGCTTCACGACACAACAAATATACAGCATGGACAGTAGCAGTGCAGCATTCCCAAATGCAAAGAATATGTAAAGGGCATCTGGCAGTGGCAGGGAGAACATCAAACAGGACAAGTACAACACAGGTGGCTAAGACACGAAAGAGGGAGTGAGAGGAGTTCAAGGACTGTTGTAAACTCTCCACAAACCTACATAAGCACACAACAGACTCCATACACCTGGAGTAGGAGCCAAACCTCTAACAGAATTACCACATATTCATGTACTCACAGGATGATCAAACAGAGCTATCTAGCTTGGTATGGTTTTAAGTGGGTTCCACAAATAGCACTGTAAACATTTAAGAGTACTACTGTTCACTAGTTGTATAGTCTCATAGCTACAGATTCCCTAGTTTTGGCAAGGTTTTATCCCTTTTGTCAACCTTTATGTTCTCCCTTTGTTAAACTCTCTGACCTATATTAAAATTGTGTGTGGGAGGGCTAAAAATGTTTTTACTTGTGTCTCCCTGCCCAAGGTTAAAAACAGAGCAAAGAACATTGCTTTTCTTTCCATGCACATGGTTTGGCTCTTGAATA
Organism: Calotriton arnoldi; assembly: GCA_963921515.1. Classification (NCBI taxonomy): domain Eukaryota; kingdom Metazoa; phylum Chordata; class Amphibia; order Caudata; family Salamandridae; genus Calotriton; species Calotriton arnoldi. The sequence goes on from CAWUFW010000732.1 coordinate 1,192,821, forward strand.
TTGCCCCTTTTGGGGACAGGATCTTCCTCAAGACTGCAGGCCTCTCACATCAAATTCTGTGGAAAGCTCCCTGTTCATAGGTCTTGCTATGCAAGCGCATTCTATGCATCTTTTTTTCTTCATGAGCAGTGGAAACACCTTTGTTCACCAGTGGAAACAACCCGTCTTCGTAGAACAGATACACCTTGAGCAGAAATAGTGCATATGTATTTCCTTCAGAGGACAAATATAGGTGGGGAAGTAGCAATGCACGCTTTCCCCATCACAGGACACATAAAAATCAGGCAGCAGGAGTGCAAGTTTGGCTTCCTCACCGAAATGTTAGTGTATGGTAGTAGCTAAGCAAGCTTCCCACTCTCACAGAAGGTAACAAGTGCAATCTTTTATTCCCAGGAGAACAGAATCAGCAGGGTGAACTAGTACAAGCTTTCATCAATCACAGAACATGTACACTCAAGGTATGAGTGACATGCAGGTTATAGACAGATCTTTGGACCAGGTGCTTAACTCACTGAGGGGGAAGGTATCGGTGTATGAGTGAGTGAGTGAATTTGCTTTGGCGATGTTCTACTTCAACATCCTGAAAGTCCCAAGCTTTCTACGTATAGAGAAGTAGCCGATAAATCGTAGATTGTTATTTAGAGCAGCCAAGCCACATCCTAAGTAGCTATGCAGGCACACATGTTGCAACCTCTTCAGAAAGGTTTTGAATGTGTGTGCAACTGTGAAATCCCAGCCTCAGTGTGGCACCTGCTCAAAATGTTGAGTACCACTTGTGGCTTTATCTAAGATGATTACAAGAAATCACACAGTACGCTTTGACGACTTTATCACAGAATCCTGATAAAACTATAACAACGTCACCGAATTGTGTGCTGACATTTCATGACTGCAACAGCGTAAAGGTGGTTAGGGTCCTGGTTACATCTAAACTGGACTACAGAAAACCTGCAAATGATGGCTTGCAGGATGCACAATTGTGTAATTAGCAGGCATTTCAAACGCAGCGATACAACCGAACTATTCGTCAGTGGCGCTGTGTTTCACATTGAAGAATAGCATTCCATTGCCGTTTAAGGCCAAGCGCGTCCATGGCCTGGCACTAGGCTGCGACGCTAAGAGGAGTTCATGGAATTGACCCGGCGGGTCCTTCCTTTCTGGCGTTCGTTCTTGTTAGTTGATCTTGTGCATTATTCGTAAATCTCATGGTAACAAGGTTTGCTTTGCAGCCGCCTTCCATTGCATCTGAGTAGGGAACAGTCTCTAGTGTGTGTTCAGGACAGATTGCTCTTTCACCGTGTTTTGGTCGGCTCCTGGCAGCACTTGAAATAAGGAAGTGCAACCACTCTCTATCTCAGAGTGCCTGTGTCCTGTTGAGAAGTGCCAGTACTTTCTCATTCTGATTAAAGAAGTCCAGGTACTTGAAGAGGTCACCAGGCTTTTCCCTCGGACCCCTGGCACTGCCTTTGCGACCCCTGGCCTCGCCTTTGCGACCCCTGGCCTCGCCTTTGCGACCCCTGGCCTCAGAGTCTGCACAAGCAGTCCCAAAAGCAGAAGGTACACCGTCTGCTTGACGAGTGCTGTTTATTTGCTTCTGCTCAGACTGGGATCATTTTCTATAAAATACATTTGGCAAAGGAATCCTCATTATTTTGAATTTAGAAAAATGAAATAAAAAGCTTGTTAAAAAACGTATATATTTTTATTATTATGAATACATTAAAAATTATCTTTTTGAACAGATCCTTCACCTTTGTGCTTAGCAGCAGCGCCAGCCCCGTTAAAGTGATCACCATAACTCAAAACGGGTTAACACAGATGAAAGGGATATGCTGTGAGCCAATAGCACAGTTCACATTCAATATATGGCCCATATAGGTTAGTATAGGTGATGCATCAGTACATATTGTCTTTTTGTTGTACACTACGGGAGCCATTGCATCATGGCCGTTTGTGGTAGAAATAATTTTGGCCTCTAGTGTTGCTCTATGTTTTGTAATGTTCTATATCCAACGAATGAAAAAAAAAAAATGCTTACTGTTTATTTACTTGGCATATCATGGCAGTATTCTAATTAAAATGCAGGTGGTATCTAAACTAGACACTTATTTCTGTTAGTAACTGCTGTGGTATATTAATTGTGCACCTTCTATGGGTCAAGGTCATGTGACATAATTTCCTGTTATCTCACTGACGTTAATGCATGCGTGATGTTACTTCCGCCACCCCAGGCACTTTGGTGAATCGATGTCCATGGTACTAAGTAGCTGCCCATTTAAAGTACTGGCTTTTTTTTCTGCTTTGCTGGTTACATGATTGCGTTGCCCTTAATTACACTGCGCGTCAGTTTTGCGCGGTAAAATTGTAAAAATAAATGTTCATTTCTCGTAATTTTTTATTGCAGGAAATGCCATTTTAAAGAGGAAACTGAATTGTAGCGGGCTTGAGCCACGAACCCCAGTTTCCATAAACCCTATGTTCGAACACAGTCGTCCTTGTTAAAAGAAAGCAGTAGGGGGCGTGGTTTCGGCGCCGCACAAGATGGCCGCCTGAGCTGGAGGCTCCGCCGCACCGGAACGAATAAAGAGCCGCGGGTGCGTTATTTCGCATCCCTCACAAGCGGACTCCAACATTTTATAAATCGGAAGATGCGGTGAACCGGATGAGGGTTTTTTGAATACGGAGCGCATTATGCTACTTGTCGTTTTTGCCATCGTTGCGATTCCCTCAGCGAGCCTGTTTTCTGGAAAGCTGTGCTGTCACCCTCTAGCGGAGCGCACCTTGCCATGCGACCCCTCATGGAAATGACGGCGGAACATCTTCAGAACATGGTGAGCCGCTTTTCGTTTTGATGTGTGGCACTTTACCAACTTTCTCGCCGAAATTTAGTGTACCTCAGAACGGCCGCCATCTTGTTTTTCATTTTGCTTCCTGAGGCCTTCTACTTTCTCCTCACGGCAGATACTGAGCATGCACTCCTCAACTGATTGCTGAGCTTCATTGTTCCTTCTGATCCTGGAGATGGTTCTCAGGTTTTATTTCTTCACAAAATTAACAATATGCTAACAATTTTTTTTTTACGCTGACATATTTCCTATGGTGATTTTTTCAGGCAACCTATGTGTCAACTTTAATATCTAAGCTACTACCTCATACCTTTGGACTATTTTTACGGGGAGCTCTGCTTCTTGATTTCAGTCATTCGTCCGCTTAAAATTGCATAATTCTCTTGGTGGTCTCGAGGATATTTTTCTCATCTCGTCATCTTTGTAGGAACACTACTCCCACAGCTACCACTTAACATTGTTTTATCGGATTAATATTGGTGTATGGGTAGAATACGTAAACCTCAATTTGTCTTTGTCTCTAAAACTTCCTCCACTGCGTCATCTAAGCCTCCCGTGTCATTCAGACCTAGTTCTTCTTCACTCGCTACAGACATGGCTGGAGTGACTTCTGCTCGTAATCAGTCTTCACAATCAATCCCACATAAATCTTCTCCACCCACGTCTACACCTAAGAGATTGAAGCAGGACTCTCCACCTCCAGATAAGACATCTTCTCCCATCTCCTTGGAGTTGTTGTTAGAGGAAATACGCGCCTTACGTCCGTTTGTGGAGGAGACGAATAATAAAATGCAATTTCTGGAAGAAAAGTGGTCTTCAATGGAGGGTAGGGTCTCTACAATGGAGCAACAACTTTCGACCGTCCAAGCTGACTCTCAAAGACTTTCCTCTCTGGAGAAAGAGGTTCGCAAACTCCAGCAGCATACAGAAGATTTGGAAAATCGCAATCGGAGGAACAACTTACGAATTTATGGTCTTCCTGAAGCTTTGGAAGGTGATGATCCTGTCGCCTTTTTCACTTCCTTCTTGCCAAAATTGCTGGATATGCCTACTTCCTCCACTCTTAATATTCAAAGAGCCCACAGACTTGGGCCTCGTCCTTCGCTGTCTTCAACTTCGGTTAGGCCCTGAGGAGGCATTATCCTCTTTCTGAAATTTACTGATTTGCTTTCAGTTCTTTCTGCAGCCAGAGCAAAGCGGCAACTTTCTTGGCTTGGTCAGAGAGTTTTTCTGTCTCAAGATGTCTCCAATGTTACAGCAAGCAGACGCAAAGAATTCCTTAGTCTTCGACCTCCACTCCGCTCATTGGGAGCCCGCTATGGCCTCTTTCATCCTTGCATTTTTAAGGTGACTTTCCAAAATCATACCCAGTCTTTTGAAGATCCTGCGGAACTCAGGAAGTTCATACACTCTCACTCTTCAACTAGTATGGATACTGCTGGCCCTTCTAGTGGTTGACATGTTATATTCACTCATGTATTTTGCCTAGAGCTTTCATGCTATTAATGTATGATTTGAATATGTTTAGGAAAGATTGCCTACGCTTTCTCTTAGTTACGATATAGTTCTCATTAACATTTCTTATGGTTAATTCTTCTCTATCTCCCTCTTTCTGTCTTCAATTATATACTATCCCTCCAATACGTATCTGTTTGTGCCTTTCTATTTTGTCAAAGATATGTCCTCTATGGTTTCTTATTTCATCTCCTTTAGTCGGACCGTCTGCATACTTTTGTTTATTATGGTGTGGTCCGGGGTCCCTGGTTTGGGTGGTTCGTCTTCCACGCGTCACCACTCCCCCAGTCTTATTTTGTCCTTGTCCCCCTCAGGTACGTTTCCTCAGTCGTCCCCTTGGATATGTACTGTCTCTTCTTGTATTCTTCCTTCTCCTTGTATCTTTCCCCTTTCCTTTCTTACCTCTTCCTTCTTCTTTCCCATTGGTACCTCTTTTTATGTTTCTATCAATGCATATTTTGCTTGTTTAAAACTTTAATGTTTATACATTCAGAGTTATCTCCTGGAATGTAAAAGGTTTTATTAACCCTATTAAAAGACAGAGAGTCCTGTCCCACCTTGCCTCTTATAACCCCGATCTGGTTTTTTTACAAGAGACCCATCTTACAGAAATCGAGGCATTAAAATTAAAAAGGAGCTGGGTGGGTGCGGTTTTATTCTCCCCATCTGTTAATAAAAAAAATGGTGTCATAATTTTGTGTCATAAGAAATTGAACTGTAAAGTCATATCACAAGAAATTGACACAGAAGGTAGATGGATACTAGCTAAGTTGTTAATTAATACTGTTCCTTTAACTGTTTTTAATGTTTACGGGCCTACGCACCCTGACTGTTCTTTTTGGCCTCTGATTACACAAAAGTGTATCCAATTTCAGGATGATTTCTTTATACTAGGAGGTGATTGCAATCAAGTTGTAGATCCATTTCTGGACTGTCAATCCGAGGTTCGCTTTATCCCACACAAGACCCATAGACACTTTCTTGATACTATCTCTCAGACACATCTCATTGACTCTTGGAGACTTTCTCACCCTGATACTCTGGACTTCTCCTTTTTCTCTCCTCCTCATGCTTCTCTTTCTCGCTTAGACTATATCTTTATTTCTCAATCCTTATCTCAAACTTTACTGTCCTCCTCTATTGAACCTATTGTCATTTCGGATCATGCCCCTATTGTAACAGATCTGGAGCTGCTCCCTCCGCATCCCAGATCTTCTCGTTGGCGTTTCAATAATTCTCTTCTTTTAGACCCTCTTTTCGCTTCCTCCTTTTGTACCTTTGCTAATGAATTCTTTGATCTTAACGGTGATCCCAATCTCTCCCCCACATCCTTTGGGATTCCTTTAAGGCCACTGCAAGAGGTTTTATCATAGACTTCGTCTCACAAAAAAAGAAGCGTTTTTTGCAACAACGAAAAGCTACTTTAGCACATATTAAGCTTCTAGAACATGAATTTTACACGTCTTCGAAAGACTCCATCTCACCAGAGTTGATAAAAGCCAAACTCGCTTTTAACAAATCCACCACCGACAATGCGTCCTCTGTACTTCTTCGTAGTAGTGCCCGTTTCTATGGAGGCCGTAATAAATCAGGGAAACTTTTAGCAAATTATCTCAAAACACGCAAAGAACGTACCCGCATAGACTCTATTTATTCCTCTAATAATTCCCTCTTGCATAAAGATCAAGAAATACTTAATGAATTCAAACTTTTTTATCAAAATCTTTATATTCCAGAGTCCCCTCCTCCTCCTCTCTTATTAAGGCCTACTTTGATAAAATCCCTGCCCCTTCTAACACCCATCTTAATCTTCTTGATCTCGAAACTGACCTATCCCTTAATGAACTCTCTACTGCTTTAAATGCTCTTACTAAAGGGAAAACTCCTGGCCCAGATGGATTTTCAGTTGAATTTTATTCACACTTTTCTGAGTTATTACTCCCGAAACTCTTAACACTTTTTCACTCTTTTTATTTAATTGGTAAGACCGAGGGTTCCTTTCAGGAAGCCACAATCTGCCTCATTCCTAAAGAAGGTCGAGATCCAAAATTTTGTAAGAATTATCGTCCGATTTCCCTGGTTAATGTTGATTATAAATTATTTGCCAAATCGCTCGCTTTACGTTTAGATCCCCTTATGCCTCACCTTATAGGTAAGGAGCAGTGCGGTTTTGTCAAGGGGAGACTTACCTCGGATAATTCCCGTCTTTTCCTTAATGTTTTAAATAAAGCCCCCTCCCTCTCCACTTCTCTGGCGGCTATCTCTGTTGACGCAGAGAAGGCCTTTGATAGAGTAGATTGGTCCTTTTTATTTGCCTCACTGCAATGGCACGGTTTTGGTCCTAAACTGATTTCACTCATCTCTTTACTTTACTCTGCTCCCAAAGCTTCGGTATTAGTCAATGGTCGAATCTCATCTTATTTTCCTCTTCATCGTGGCGTTCGTCAAGGTTGCCCTTTATCTCCTCTTCTTTTTATCCTTGCGCTTGAACCCTTTTTATCCTCTTTTCGTAATAACGATTCCATCTCAGGATTTTCTTATGGTGACCATCAATTGAAACTTTCTGCTTATGCAGACGATATTCTTCTGTTTATTTCTGCTCCGGAAACCTCTATTCCCCCTTTATTATTTGAATTTGATTCTTTTTCCCAGGTCTCGGGCTATAAAATTAACTCAGATAAGACCGAGATTCTCCCCCTTACAAAATTCTGTCTTCCCCATTCCTTTACCTCCACGGGATTTGCCTGGAATAGTTCAAAAATTAAATATCTAGGCATATGGTTTTCTAACTCCATTACTTCTTCAATTAAATTAAATATGTCTTCAGTTTTATCCCGAGTCGAGACCTTACTCTCCTCCTGGAACCCTCTTTTCCTTTCTTGGTGGGGCCGATTAGACTCAATTAAAATGATGATCGCTCCAATTTTAATTTATATTCTTTCCATGCTCCCCATTCATATCCCCGCTCTTTATTTTAAACGGATCGATTCATGCCTCTCTAAATTTCTCTGGAAAAATAAAAAAGCCAGAATCGCTTTGTCTTCTCTTCGTAAGACCAAATCTAATGGTGGGGTGAATTTCCTGGATTTTCGTCTCTATCACAAATCTTTTTCCCTTCGTCAGGCTACGAGATGGCTCATATCTGATTCCTCCCCCTTTACACCACTTTGGCTCTCCATTAAACACATTTTACTATTACCTTTTTCTTTCAAAGAAATTATAACTTTTTCTGCCAAAACCTCGCTTACCTCCCTTCCCTTATTTAGACGCACCTGTTCACTTTTGAAACCCCTGGTCCAACCCACTCCTATCTCTCGCGAATCCTTCTTAGACTCCTCTATTTGGTACAACTCTCTTATTATCCTTAACAACAGACCCGTTTTTTGGAAAACGTGGAGACTCAAAGGAATTATCTGGGTTAAGCATCTTTTCAATGGACTTTCACCATGTTCTTTCCCTCAATTTCAGGCTTTATTCCATTGTCCTCGTTCCTTTTTACAGAAGTTTACCACTCTTATGGCAATTATTCTTGACGTTTACTATTCCCTTCCCTCTTCAACCCTAACTGGCGTCCAAAATCCTCTTCTTAAAATACTCCTCTCCCTACCCAAAGCCTCCCTTGTATACAAATATTTCTTAGCCCCCAATCCAGACAGAGCCAAATCTAAAGTGGAACTTTCTTGGGAGTCGGATCTGGGTTGCGAATGGACTATTGCCTTTTGGGATAGGTTTTGGACTAGATCTCTCAAAATCTCTCGTTCTGCCTCTCTTACCCAATCTATGTTCTTTCTTTATCACAGGCTTTTTCTTACCCCTGCCACTATAGCCCATTTCTCCTCATCTACTGATTCTAACTGTTGGACTTGTGGTTCCCCTAATGCTAATCTCATTCATCTTCTTTTTCTCTGTCCCTCTGTTTGTGACTTTTGGGGGAAGGTCTGGTCATATATCTCCCGACTATTTAAGATCCTCATTCCTCACTCTATCCCCCTCCTCTTTTGTGGCAGTCGCTCTGACTCCTTGGATCTCCCCTCACACAGTCATGGTCTCTTTGATCTCATGCTTGCTTTAGCCTTCCAACATATCTTTTTTAATTGGAAAAACCTCACAAAATTATCCATACAACACTGGTGGAATAGCCTTTGTTCCTTTCATAGACTTGATGTTGCTTTCGCCTCCTCCTGTAAACCAATGATCAATAGAGAATTTTTCTGGTTACCCCTTACCACCTACTTAGATCATATTGTTTTAAAAAAGATTGTGCCTCTAGCCTCTGAAAACTTCAAACCCCCTTGAATGATATTATCTCTGTTCTCTACTTCTTATCCTCGTAGACTTGATATATGATTCTAATTAATTAATAATTCATTACTTTTTATTCCATATATAATATGCATTGTGATATATGATTTCCTTTTATTCTAGAGTGTTAGAAATGATTTCTTCCCCCCTCCTCCTCCTCCCTTCCTTCCTTCCCTCCCCTACCTGATATAAAAATTCCCAAAATGGCTTCTATTCTTCTCTTCAATGTACTAGCCATAGCCTTTGTAATATTATGCTATCTTTGTAATGCTGGTATGTTATTTTCTTCTTCTGTTTATTGGTTGTTAAATAAAGCTTTTCAAACATAAAAAAAAAAGAAAGCAGTAGGCGTTGTTCCACAAAGTGTTCTTTGTAGTTCCAAAGAAGCTGGTAACTTATGGTATCCATAGGGTACACTTGTTGCTAGCCCTTTTTACAGCCAGACATGATCGAACAATCATTTATTTGCACATTCAGATAATACTAATACCGGAGGCACGTGGATTACCACACGGTGGCAGGAGAGTACTACTAATGAAAACTGTACTTTATTGTTGGCACTGCAAAAAGAGTTAATATTGCCTGTGACAAAGGAAAACGAATACAAATTCATCAATATGAATTCCATTATTGAAGCGAAATTGTCAATACTTGAGAAGCGGTGCATCTCTTTGGAAAAAACCATTCCAGGTTCTGAGATCTGGAAGTGGAGCTTTGGAGTTGTGCCCATCACGGGGAAAAGTGAGCCCTTTACAAAATATAATGGAAGCTATCAATGAATAATATTTGATAGGCAGTCGGGAAGTTTATGACACAGCGATACTGGTAGTTTTCACTTTTCCGATTCCTAATGCAGACTGTGGTTTACTGGGTTACAGTAATATCTTAAGAACTAGCGGTGTAAGTCCGAAGGGATTTCGAGAGATGGGTGCATGCTTCACATGTTGATGCAACATCACGTTAATAACCATTGGAGTCATGACTTCGAATAAAGAAAATGCTGTAGAATCTAGAGAGACAGATGGGTTTGTTCGGAGGAGGGTGCAGCCTGTAGGAACCACGCAGACGACATAAGTGAGGTAAGTCTTTTACTTATTAGAGCAAGCTGGTGGCAACCACTTGCCACCAGTATCTCCGTCAACTGTCGCTCCCCGCTCCCTTCCTACCCCACGTCCAGAATCTGTGACATCCTGTTACCTAGACACAGGTAACCAGGATACCACATCTCCCTTCTTTACACAACCAACAAAGCTTACAACATAACACAAAGTATACTCTACATAGCTTGGCACTAAATAATAACAAAATAGGAAGCACCTTGTCGCTTGGCTGAGGATGGGAAGAAACACATCCCTTTAAGCTGTCATCAAAGATGTAACCCCAAGATTCAATAACAAGGTATAAAGGATAAAGTACTATATCCATACAATATACATTGAAATGCCACAAGCCTGCAAACGACACACACACCCTTTTTCCACTCCCCCCCCCCCCCCCCAAAACAAGTTTTCATTACGAAATGATCAAATTTCTCGGGTAGTACTACAGGTCTACCCACGCCTGTCGCATTTGCTCCATTACTCCGGACCACGGACTCAGACACAGAATCATAGGCTTCACCTCCATAACTTCCACTTTCTTCCCCCAGCGCAGAAGCTGTTACCTCCCTCTTTGCATTTGTCACCTCCTCCCACATCTAATCCATGAATGAAAGAATCTTGTCTTCCCCAGCAACTTGCCAATTAAGAATCCTATTGCATCTGGCCATCCTTCAAAAATGCCACACTTTCTTGTCACTCAAGTGGACAGATTTTGCATAGACTTCCTCTACTTGTAGAGGTCCCGAAAACTTGATATTTCCTTTCTTAATCTTGTAGCCCATTTTCACTCTCACCCAATCACCTGGTGCCAAATATACATCTTTCACGCCATGTTTCTTGTCGTAATACGTTTTGTACAGTTTTCGCGTCCTATTCAAATTGGATTTCACAACTGCAGGGGACCACTTACTGCAAATTCTCATATTACTCCAAGCCACAATGTGCTTAGTAAAAGGTTCCCTTCCTCTCAGACTGTATCCTGTTCCAGTGGGTGTTATCCTGAAAGCCCAAATGGTGTTGTTAAACTCCCTCACCCAATCCTTACCAGCATTAATAGATGCTTGAACACTCCCCATCACCACCCTATTGAAGCGCTCCACCATGCCATTCTCAGCTGGATGGTACAGTGGGGTTCTCTTCCCAAGGATACCATTCCTACTCAAGAAACTTTTATATTACTCTGAGATAAACTATGGTCCATTACCACTCAATGTGGACTTTGTGGAAAAACTGTCTTTAAGAGAGGGCATTCCAAAGGCAAATATGGTTTTGGTGTCAACAGTTCCGGCTACTTCAATCTCCGACCATTTGGAGTAATGATCAATTGCAACAATGACATACTTTCACTCCCCCAACCTTGTAGAATGGGACCCAAAATATCTATACTCCAATCCTCCCATGGATGTTCGGGACACCTCCTGTCTCCTAATGACGGTCTTAACACAGACTGAGCTTTGTCGGAATTGGCACAAATTTGACAGTTCTTCACAAACCCTTCTATGTCCCTGTCTATGCCTGGCCACCAATACCCAGATTTCCCTCTTTTCTTTAATATTACAATACGCAGATGTCAGTCATGGTTTATGTCAAAAACTCTAAGTCTCAATGCCTTTGGGGTACTGTTCTGTCTCCTCTAAAAACATAACCCTCCTCACTAAGAGATAGCTCATCCTTGATCTCCCACAAACTTCTGCATTCCTCCTGCAAATATTTCTTGTTTGCCCAACCAACTGCGATTACATTTTTCACTCTACATAGTATTTCATCCTTCGCATATTCTACCTCCCATTCTTCCTTCATTATGGCATCTCTGCTATCCGTGATTACAGCTACACTGAAATCCTCCCAAACATATTTGGTGTCCACTGAGAGAGGCAAAGGAGAATGACTCGGATAATCTGCCACATTTTTCTTTTCCCCGGCAAATACTCCACATCGTACATGAAATCTAACAATCCCATCCTAGTCGCCAATTTGTAGTAACTTTGCAGATGACCAGTGCAGTAAGCCTTTTATTAGAGAGCAAGCCACCGGTATATCCATCAACTGTCGCTCCCAACCCCCACGTTCCAAAATCTGTGGCATCCTGTTACCTAGACACAGGTAACTGGGATACCACATGGTCTGACGCTCCTTAAATCTTGTAAGTCCTAAAACAACCGCTTTGAATGCAAATTCCATCCAGCTGCTCAGTAGAAGGTATGTTTGCCAGTTATCGAGGTACAGCAGGGACTCAGTGAATCTGATTCTCAAAAAGCACATTTTAATGTTGGAAACTTTGCGCAGCTGTTATTTTTCAAAAGATAGATGTGCCACTTGAAGTCCAGGCAAACGAATCAGTGCCTAAGTGGGCCATCCTACTTGGAATCAGCCAGCCATGGGAGATGAGTGTGTTCAGCCATGGGGAAGGTAGTCCTCCCCAGAAGAGGAGCGTCTACACGCTGTAGATATTTTGAAACTTCTTGAGTATGGAGCTCCTTGTGGTGTTGATGCATTCCACGTTTGGAATGCATCTTACATCACAGTGAAGTAAGATAGAACCAAGGGTAGTAGGAGTTCTTGGGGATGACCGTAAAAAAATGTAAGTCCGTTTTTATATAACGCAGCTACTCACCCTTACGGGTCTCAAGGCGCTGGGGGCCGGAGTGGAAATTAAGTGAGCTATTGCCCAGAGTCACATGGTGCTGAGCTGAGCTGCCGCCGGAGCCGGGGATCGAACCGTGAACCCTGTGCTCCGGAGTCAGCTGCCCTGGCCGCTGCACCACACCTCACCGTTACCTTTGAATGTTGCCATGATAAGATGTACTTGAAGATATGTGCTATGCAGAGTTGCCAATAAAGCTACTTGAAGACTACTCAAGTTTACCGGAGTATCACTTTACAAATTGGCGACGAGCGGCAACTCTGCAGAAACCCACGCAAGCGAGAAGGAAAAAGAAAAGAGGAACGGAAGAACAACGGAAATACGATTAATAAAATGAAGAATTACCTCAAGATTTAAGGTGAGGCAGCTGTTGAGGAAGCACGGCGTGTGGCGGTGAAAGAATTGATAAAAGAGTTAAAGTGAGAAGTTACAGTCGCGAGCAGCGGCGCGAGAGAGAGTAGTGACGTAAAGTGCATGCTAGCGGACGCGCTGCGAAGCACGAGAGGCAGATGTGACGTGCACTTGACAGCTGACGAAGTACGCATGACTGAGCGTAAAGCGTGATGTACGTCGGAACGCAATCATCGAAGGAGAGAGAATGGCATAACGTGGTGACGTAACACGCATTCAGCGGCCATTTTAAGTAAGTCAAGTCGACTTGTGAAGAGAAACGTATCTGAAAGAGCGGAGAGCGTTTAATGCACATCGGTGATGTGCTCACCGGATCATCAAGGAGGCGGTCGCGTGTAAGAAGGAGGTGGTCGCGTGTGAGAAAAGGGGAAAAAAACCTTCTAGTTGCATATCGGTGATATGCACACCAGATTGAATTTGAAGTTAGCAGAAGTGAGTACTTACTGTGAAGTTTGTTTTGTTTAAAACAAGTGCGTACATTTACGGTGATACGCACACCTGTGGCAACAGTGAGGTACGAAACCAATTACAGGAGTTTTTTTTTTTTTGTGCATTTATTACGGTGATGTGCACACCTGTGACATTATAATTCAAGAACGTCTAACTGGCCAAAAGTGGTGACTAACAACTACACAAATAGCAGGTGTTGATAAGAGGTTTTAGCAGTAAGTCCGACTAAATTTTTTTTTAAAAAAGTGTGCTGCACAGACTTTTACGCTTACCCCTCCAATTCTATTCTTGCCAGACCCGGGTGAACCACGTATGAAGTGGCACGAGTGGAAGGATTATTTTTTAAATTACATGGTCACTATTAACAATGAAAGCCTAACTCCAGATATTAAAAAAGGGATTTTATTACATTCTTTAGGACCAGAAGGTAGTAAACAATATTATCAAATGGAAAAGAAAGAAAGAGGTGAGGAAGAAACAGATGTATATGAGAATGCTTTAGAAGATTTAGAAAAGTACTACGCACCAACTGTTTGTGTTGCTATTGATGGGTATAAATTCTTCAGAAGGAAACAAGAACAGAACGAAAAAATTGACTATTTAGCTAATCTGAAGGAAATGGCAGAACGTTGTAGATTTGGACAGATAGAAGAAGAATTAATAAGAGATCAGATTATTATGCTCACTAACAATAAAAGGGTGCAAGAAAGATTCTCTTCCAGGGGATCCTCATCAATAGTCATAAGCACATGAATATTCCCGCCCATGCGCGGGACCCCGGAAACACATTACATATATGTGAAAACCATATATGTAGCTCTATATATATATCCATATATATATAAAAAAACACACAATGTAGCCTCCCATAAACATGCTGAGCAATGTTGCAATGAATTCTCTTGCACATAAATATATTCCAATAAAGCAGGGAGAAAGAAACTTTTGAAAACTGCTTTAATACATAGCAGACAACACAATCCTGCAAGGAATAATGAAGAAAACATTGCCAGCACATAGGCTGCATTGTGGGAACATTAGTGTAGAAAGCTGAAAAGCTAACCCACATAAACACACAGATAAACTGGCACCGTGCCTTTAAGGCAGCCATGACCCCTAGCTTCCCATCATGCCTCAGGGGTGACAGTTAGGTCAGTTGTTCTTTCCGGCTCCTTCTGCCAGGACCCTGGTTACTTCAGCTCTACCTCTTTTTTCTGATTTTCTGTCAGAAAATTCTTCAAATTTTGATAAAAGCTCTTACTTCGACATCTTTTTGGTGTTAAAGTATTTCTCTACTGTTTTTTTTTTTTTTTAGAGAGTTGAGCATTGTTTTACAACAGAATGCCCTCTCTTTTTGACTCTTGTCCTTCCTGTGGCAAGAAGAAGGCCAAATCATACTTCCACCCTGTCTGTATTCTATGCCTTCCTTCTGAGCATAATCCTAAATCCTGCCAGCATTGCAAGCTGCTGTCCAACAGAACTTTAAAGGACAGAGAAAGGATTCGTCTCCATGGATTAGCTGAGAAGAGAAAATCACCTTCTAAAGACAAGCCTCCGATCAAGAAGAGGAAAGAGCGCTTATCTACAAGTAAGATTCCAGTATGTTCTCCATCGGCGTCGGGCTCTGCGCCTCAATTCCCTTCATCGGCAGCAAAAACGTCGACGGCGGGCTCGCCGTCGAGAGAACACCGGTCGTCGTCGAAGAACGCAGGTACGTCGAATCCTCCGCCGTCGTCAACCGGGCGACGATCGGCGTCGAGGAGTCGCTCTCCGTTGGTGCGGGCTCGCCCAGCGTCGAGACACAGATCTCCGTCGTCGCCGTCGATGCGGCGTTCGACGTCGAGACAGGCTCCGCCGTCGCAGGGTCTCCAGCGTTCGGCGTCGAAGCAAGCATCTCAGTCGACGTCACCCAGACGACAGTCGACGTCGAGACACACCTCGTCACCTGAGGATAGACACTCATCGCCGTCGCCCAGGCGGCGTTCGACGTCGAAGGCAAGATCCTCTCCGACGGCGAGGTATTCGACGTCAAGACCAAGGGTAAAATATACCAGACGCTGTTCGACGTCGAGACGGCGGTCTCCGTCGACGGCGAGAAGGTCAGCGTCGAGAGAAAGATCGACGTTGAGACGGTTTTCTCCGTCTACCCGTTCATCGTTGAGGTCTCCACGCTCAACGTCGAAGGCGAGGTCTATGGGCTCCAGGCACACTGAGAGGTCGACGTCGAAGAGAAATTCACCAGTGATGGTGACACAGAGCAGGTCGACGTCGAGACACACCCCATCGACGTCACATCGCTCATCCAGACGCCGATCACGCTCCAGAAGCTGCAGAGAGTCCTCTCACTCCATCCGGAGCTCACCCCAGACGGTTGCGTCATCACGCAGTGCTTCTGTTCACTCACAGGAGCCTACAAAAGCACCGCCAGGAGGTTCTCCAAGGAGACAGCGATCTCCTTCCATCCATCTCTCTCCCAGATGGCTTCAACCACTTCATCATTGGCAGACGGGGTCCACAGGTCACGCTCAACGACCTACGACCTACTCCAGTCCGCAGCACAGATCACCATTACAGCGTCTTGTGCAGGAAGTGGACAAATCACCCACCACTCGGGCCAGGGAACACCGAGGCAGATCCCCTGAACGCAGGTCGTCTCAGGGACATCGCAAGAGGCGGCGTACACCATCTTGGTCTTCCTCTTCGACACATTCATCCAAAAGGGATTACTCACCTACCCTGACGGATAGTCCTCCCTCCAGAGTGTCGCCTATTGATGATGTGAACACTTTCCATGATGTTCTCAACAGAGGGGCTCAGAAGCTGGGCATCACCATGTCAGCTCCTCAGACAACCAAGTCCATCATTTTTGAGACTCTCCACCAAAGGTCTGCGACTAGACCATTGCTTCCTTTGGTCCCAGGCATCATCGAGCCGGTAATGGATCTCTTCCTTACACCAGCATCGACTAAAGCAGCTCCAGCTCGGATTCTTAAAAAATACAAGCCAGCTGCATCGGATCCTCTTTTCCTTAGATCAGATCCACCTCCGGACTCTGTTATAATTGCAGCAGCGAAAAAGACGCATGCGGTTGCATCTTCCTCCTCCGCTCCTCCGGATAAAGAGAGTAGAGCACAAGACTCTTGGGGACGGAAGGCTTGTGGTTCTGCAGCGTCTTCTCTGCAAGTGTCCAACGCTGCGGCTCTGCTGGGTCGTTATGACAGATCATTATGGGACTCACTGGAGCGCTTCAAGGACAGGCTCCCAAAGGAGGATCAGCAGGACTTTTCTGAAATCCTTCACGAAGGTGCTCTGGTTGCTAATCAGGTAATCAGCACTGCAGCAGATGGTGCGTCCCTGGCGGCTCACTCGTATGCACATGGCATCTGTGCACGACGATCTTCCTGGCTGCGCCTCACAGCGTTAAAACCAGAAGCACAACAACGCATCCTGAATCTCCCTTTTTCTGGCACTTCACTGTTTGGTGCTCACACAGACGAAGAAATGGCGAGGATGAAGGCCGAGTTGGACACCTTAAAGGCGGTGGGCCTAGAAAAGAAAAAGGAGTTTAGGAAGAGGTACCGGCCCTACAATCGGAAAAGTTACCAGCAGAGGGTTCAAACCCCTCAATGGTCACAAAACAAACAGGGCAAATCCCAGTATCAAGGCCGCCGTTCCTCGAGAGGAAGAGGAGGACATCAACAGCAGTCCTCCTCTGCATCAAAAACTCCAGGGAAGCAATGAGTTTCTGCTTCCTCTAGCACCGTTGCACACTCCAGTGGGAGGAAGTATCTCAAGTTACATTCAAGAGTGGCGCAACATAACCAAAGATCAGTGGGTGCTAAATATACTAAAAAATGGGTACACACTACGTTTTTGGACGTCCCCAAGAGACATTCCTCCTGTGAAATCTCGTCATCTACATATAGACCTCCTGCGTCAGGAAGTGTTGACCCTTCTCAAAAAACAAGCAATAGAAGAGGTCCCTCAAGCGCAGAGAGGAAAGGGAGTGTACTCACGATACTTCCTTGTTCAGAAAAAAGATCAACCGAACAAGTTCAGACCAATTCTGGATCTACGTTCTCTGAACAAGTCCATCAAAAAGGAAAAGTTTCGGATGTTGGCGCTCCACCAAATATTTCCACATCTAAGGAAAGGCGATTGGATGTGTTCGGTGGATCTACAAGATGCGTATTTTCACATCCCAATCACAGCACGACATCGCAAGTTCTTGCGATTCACGGTGGGAACAAGACATTACCAGTTCAAAGTCTTACCCTTCGGCCTAAAATCAGCTCCGAGGGTATTCACCAAATGCATGGCAGTGGTAGCGGCAGCATTACATCGCCAAGGCCTGTTCGTATATCCATACCTGGACGACTGGCTGCTGAAGGGATCCTCTCCTCAAATGGTGCAGGAACACCTTCGCACCTGCCTAGATCTCCTTCAGCGCTTAGGCCTGCATGTCAACCTGGACAAGTCGATCCTTCACCCAACTCAATCACTCCACTATCTGGGCGCCAACCTCAACTCCGACCTCGGAAAAGTGTTTCCTTCGGAGGAGAGATTGTCATCAATGAAAGACAAGGGCAACATCATCCTTCAGGCTTATCAGCCATCAGTAAGACAGGTGGCTTCTCTACTGGGTTCGATGGCCTCGTGCATTTTTCTCATACCCAACGCCAGATTGAGGATGAGACCGTTACAGCAAGATCTCGAGGACAAATGGAATCAATCCTCGGGTCAGTGGAACGACCGGATTGTCCTCTCTCCTGCAGCAAAGAAGTCCATTCTCTGGTGGCTGCAACCACAGAACCTACTGGTGGGAGTCCCTTTTCATCAACCTCTGCCAGAACAATCTCTGATCACGGATGCTTCACTTCAGGGCTGGGGAGCGCATCTGGGTCATCTGCAAACTCAGGGCAGATGGACCAGCAGAGAACAGACATATCACATCAATATGCTGGAACTGCGGGCGGTTCATTTAGCCCTCAAAGCTTTTCAACCGTCAATTCAGATCGGATCGATCCTAGTGCAAACGGACAATACAACCACCATGTATTACTTGAACAAACAAGGTGGAACTCGCTCTCGCCCTCTGTCTCTCGAATCCCAGGCAATCTGGCACTGGCTGCTAGCCAGGAACCTATCGATCACGGCAATCCATCTGCCGGGAGAGCAGAACGTGCGAGCAGACGCCCTCAGTCGTCACTTCCAAGAGCAAGAAGACTGGGTGCTCAACGACGAAGTGGTGGCAGAAATCTTTCATCAATGGGGTCATCCTTCCATCGACCTTTTTGCAGACGATCAAAACAGAAAATGCCACGCCTTCGCATCCAGGTTTTACCGACCAGGAACGAGAGGGAATGCTCTTTTGATAGATTGGTCAGGGACGTTTGCATACGCCTTTCCACCCCTCCCTCTAATTCCGAAGGTGGTGGCCAAACTTCTGCGATCCAGAATGAGGATGATACTCATAGCACCGGACTGGCCTCGCCAATGGTGGTATCCGGACCTTTTGCAACTCTCGGTTCGCCCTCATCGGAGACTTCCGTGCAGGCCGGACCTTCTCACCAAGATGGGAGGGAAAATTCTGCACCCCAGCCTTCCCTCGCTCAGCTTGACAGCATGGCTCCTGAAGTCCTGCAGTACGGACATTTGAACCTCCCTCAGGACTGCATGGATATTTTAAGGGAGTCAAGGAAGCCTTCCACAAGATCATCATACTCTCTAAAGTGGAAAAGATTTTACTTGTGGTGTATCCGTAATGATTGGAGTCCAATTAACGGGCAAGAGGAGGTAATCTTGCCGTATTTACTCTATTTGGCCAAATCTGGTTTGAAATATTCTTCCATTAAAGTGCATTTGGCGGCTATCACAGCATATCGTAAATCACCTAACCAGCCTTCTTTCTTTCAGCTTCAGGTGGTTAAGGACTTCCTGCAGGGGTTGAAAAAGGTTTATCCCCCTGTTCGACCTCCTTCTCCTCCTTGGGAGTTGAATTTGGTACTGTCTAAATTGATGGGACCTCCATTTGAACCCATTCATAAGTCTACATTGCAACACCTTTCTTGGAAAGTAGCTTTTCTAGTAGCAATTACATCAGCACGCAGAGTGAGTGAGATACAAGCACTCTGTTCTAAAGAACCCTATACGGTTTTCCACCATAATAGGGTGGTTATGCGAACTCACCCTTCCTTCCTACCTAAGGTTGTGTCAGAGTTCCATGTTAATCAGACAATTTCTCTACCCTCTTTCTTTCCCAATCCATCCACACCAGCGGAAAGGTCTCTTCATTCGCTAGACCTCAAGAGGGTTCTCAAATTCTATTTGGATGCAACGAAATCCATTAGAAAAGCAGATCAATTGTTTGTAAACTATGGTTCTGTTAGAAAAGGCTTCCCAACTTCTAAAAGATCCATTTCAAGATGGATAGTATCTTGTATAAAGTTGGCATACCAGATTGCAAATAAGCCTCTGTTTGCCTCCCCTAAAGCTCATTCTACTAGGGGTAAGGCTGCTACGATTGCATTCTTACATAATGTACCGATGGCCGAGATTTGCAAGGCGGCAACTTGGAAATCGGTCCATACGTTTACCAGACATTACTGTCTGGATTCTGACTCCAGAGCAGATACACAAGTGGGCCAGGCCTCCTTGAGGAATCTGTTCCAATGCTAACCTATTGGAGTCTGTATAGGCCTTATGGCATTTATGTATCTTGATGGTACTCTGTTTACTTGCCCGCAGGATGAGGGGATGGGCTTGCTATTCTATTCATGTGCTTATGACTATTGATGAGGATCCCCTGGAAGAGAAGGATAAGTTACTTACCTGTAATCCTAGTTCTCTTCCAGGGGTATCCTCATCAAAGTCATAAGCAACCCACCCGCCTCCCCGGGCAAGTGAACATGATTCATACATCTCTTTGTAAAAAGGTCTGCGGATATCCGCAAAGAACAACTGACCCAACTGTCACCCCTG
This sequence comes from Calotriton arnoldi, assembly GCA_963921515.1. Taxonomy (NCBI): domain Eukaryota; kingdom Metazoa; phylum Chordata; class Amphibia; order Caudata; family Salamandridae; genus Calotriton; species Calotriton arnoldi. The sequence continues at coordinate 1,213,070 of CAWUFW010000732.1, forward strand.
AGGCATGATGGGAAGCTAGGGGTCATGGCTGCCTTAAAGGCACGGTGCCAGTTTATCTGTGTGTTTATGTGGGTTAGCTTTTCAGCTTTCTACACTAATGTTCCCACAATGCAGCCTATGTGCTGGCAATGTTTTCTTCATTATTCCTTGCAGGATTGTGTTGTCTGCTATGTATTAAAGCAGTTTTCAAAAGTTTCTTTCTCCCTGCTTTATTGGAATATATTTATGTGCAAGAGAATTCATTGCAACATTGCTCAGCATGTTTATGGGAGGCTACATTGTGTGTTTTTTATATATATATGGATATATATATATAGAGCTACATATATGGTATTCACATATATGTAATGTGTTTCCGGGTTCCCGCGCATGGGCGGGAATATTCATGTGCTTATGACTTTGATGAGGATACCCCTGGAAGAGAACTAGGATTACAGGTAAGTAACTTATCCTTATGGACCATGGGGGATGGTACGTTGAGTAAAGTACTTGCTGTTGTGAGAAAAGCAGAAGTTTCTGTTAGATGTGCGAAAGCAGCCTTGGAGGAAGGCAAAGAAAGAGAGGAAGTTTTGTGCAGTGAAGGAAAAGAAAATGAGTAAAGTGAGTAGTAAAAAGCCAGAGAAGGAGAGAGTAAAGGAGTTTAAGGATCAAAGGAAGACAACCTATCCTGGTAGAGTGGAATTTAGAAGAGAAACTCAAGGTATTCTAACCTGTTACAGATGTGGAAGTTATGATCATCTGGCAAATAGTAGGGCTTGTAGGGCAAGAGATCAAAAATGTGCAGTTTGCGGATTAATTGGACATTATGCACGAGCCTGTAGAAGAAAGGATAATATAACAAAGATTAAATGTGTGACAGAAAAAGAAAGTGAGACGGATGAAGATGTAGTCGTCATGGTAAATGATGCTGTTTTAGATGTGAAGAGCAAAGGAAGAAGTGAACCATCTTGTGAGATTATGGTGGCTGGGGTGCAGGTTGTGTTAGTGGCAGACTCAGGGTCCCCTTAAACAATTATAAATTTAGATATGTGGAAGGAAAAATTTGAGAGTGCTATTGGAGAAGAACTCCATGTGTGTGATGTTAAACCTGAGAGTTTCACGGGCGAGAGTATTCCTATGGTGGGATACAGGGATGATTCATTTTTATTCAAGGGGCGTAAGGCTGAAGGTAGGATGTATGTTGCAGAGTATGGTCCATGCGTTTTGGGTTGGAAAGATCAGAGAAGTTTGAAGATCATTCTCAATCCAAATAGTAAAGAACAAGTTCTAGTGTTAAGTGAAGGAGATGATTTGGGTAGGAAAATGTGCGAGGACTACAAGGAAGTGTTCTCGGGGAAAATTGGCATGCTTAAGGGGTTTAAGCATAAAATAATAGTCAAGAAGAATGCAGTACCTGTAAATTTTAAAGTTAGGTGTGTTCCATTTGTAGTGAGGAGTGAGTTGGAGAAAGAACTGCGTAGGTTGGCGACAACTGGGGTGATTGAACGAATAGAATCCTCGGAGTGGATGTCTCCAATTGTAGTCGCACGCAAGTCTAATGTCAAAATTAGACTGTGTGGACTTGAGAGGTGTAAATAAAGAAATACAAGTAGACAAATTTCCACTACCAAAGATTAATGAACTTCTGACCAAAACAAAAGGAATGCAATGGTTCTCCACGGTGGATTTATCGTCCGCTTACCATCAGATTCAACTGCATGAGGAGAGCAGGAAAATAACATCGTTTATAACCCCTTTCGGATGCTATCAGTATATCAGAATGCCGTTTGGACTGGCTTCGGCGGGAGCAGTGTTTCAAAGACTGATGAGCGAAGTTCTGAAGAACATAACTGGGGTATTATATTTCCAAGATGATATTTTGATAATGGGTGAGAACAGGGAAGTACATGATCAGAGGTTGGAAGAAGTTTTGAATGTGTTAAAAAGCAGATGGTTAACGGCTGAGTACGAAAAATGTCGATTTGCTAAGAACAAAGTAACATACTTGGGACATAATATTGGGAAAGATGGTATTTCTCCAAAGAAAGAGTTAATTGAAGCTGTTAGAGAGGCACCTGAACCTAAAAATAAAGAGGAACTTCGTTCGTTTTTAGGACTCGCGGAGTATTATTCCAAATTTGTAAGAAATTTTGCGGAGAAATCTTATGATTTGAGACAATTATTAAAACAAAGAAGTAAATTTGTTTGGGATGGAAAATGTAAGGAAAATTTTGTGACTTTGAAAAATGAAATATGTAATGCAACACCAATTAAGGGTTTCGATCCAGAATTGTACTTACAGTGGATGCGAGTGGAAAAAGGGTTGGGTGCTGTACTCACAAAATGAGGGTGGCACAAAGGAGGTCGTAATAGGTTTTGCATCTAGAAGTCTCACACCTACAGAGGAGTTATACTCTGTAATAGAAAAAGAAACTCTCGGATGTGTGTGGGGAATGGAACACTTTAGAGCATTCTTTTGGGGGACTGAGTTTGACGTAAGGACAGATCACAAGCCTTTGGTGACTTTACTCACAACAGGTGGTATGGTGAAAGCATTAGCGAGAAAAGCGAGACTTTCAATGAGGTTACAAGACTACAATTACAGAATAAAGTATGTACCGGGTCTACAAAACAAAATTGCAGATTGTTTAAGTAGAATTCCCTTACCTATTAAAGAAGTACATAGAAACATTTGGGATGATTATCAAGTTGCAATTGTAGAAGACGATAGTATGAATACAATTGGGAAAAATGAGTGGATTTCAGAATATGAGAAGGATGACTTGATCAAAAAGATTAAAGAGAGGATTTTGAAGGGTTGGGGAGAGAAGAAACCTGACATAGCTGAAGAAAGGAGTTTTTGGGAGGTAAGAAATTAGTTGAGTGTAGAATCAGGATTTGTAGTTAGAGGTGGAAAAATTGTACCTCCACTTGGATTGAGGAAAAGGCTGTTAGATCTATGTCATGAGGGACATTTTGGAATTGTCAGGACAAAAAAAAGAGTGAAATGTTCTTATTGGTGGCCGGGAGTTGATCTCGAAGTGGAGAGGACAGTAAGGGAGTGCAGAGAGTGTGCAGATTCGGATAAGAGTTTAAAGACAATGAGACCACAGTTATTACCCATGGAGTGTCCAGAAATGGTTTGGGATTTATTGGCTGTATATTTTGCTGGTCCTGTGCAGTCAAAGAATGGTGAAGGAAAATGTATTATTGTTCTAATAGACTATTTTAGTAAATGGGTAGAGTTAGAGGTTGTAGAAAAGGCAGACGCGGATACCGTTGTTAAATTTCTTAGCGATGTGTTTTTGAAGGAAGGTTTGCCTAAAAGACTTTTAAGTGATAATGGTACACACTTTACAGCATCAAAAGTTGAGCAGTTTTATAATAGGAATGGCGTACAACATGTCAAAACTTCAGTTTATCATCCCTCTGGGAATGGTGCCGTTGAGCGATTTAATTGTGTGATCAAAGGGACTATTCAAATTGCATGTGAAAATAGGAAGAATTGGGAAGTAGAAATTAAAAAATGCTGTGGAGTTACCGATTAACACCATCTCTCACAGGATTTAGCCCTTTTGTTCTCATGCGAGGAAGAGAACCATTCACAAAAGACAACATGGGATGGATGGATGGACAGTACTAGGCATGTAGAATGGTCACCCAAAGTGGTCAAGGAAAACATTATTAAAGCACAACAAGTGTACAAAAGGAACTTTGACAAAAAGAATGCCACTAGGGTGGAGGATTTAAAAGTGGGGGACTGGGTAAAAACAAAAAAATGGGGAAAGGTACCAAAAGGGGAGAGTGCATTTTCAGCACCGCTAAGAGTAGTAGAATGTTTGAGAAACTCAGCCAGGTTGAGTGACAATCGTGTCTGGCACATGAGTCGTATTGCAAAATGCAAAAACATTGAAAAAGCACAAGGGGAGGATGTTGGTGCATCTCCTGTTTTTGATGATTGGTTGTGGGAGGATGAAGTCGAAGATGGAATGGAGCAGGGAGAGACAGTGGGTGCGCAGGAAACCTTTAACACATCTGCGGAAATACAGGAGCAAGTGGAAACTGGTACAAGGAGATTGGGTAGAATGGGAAGAGTAATTCACACCCCTTACAAACTCAGGGATTTTGTGCTGTGTTAACCTTTTCTTGTTATTTTATCTTTGTAGGATACATTGTATATAGTTGTTTTTCTCTCACTGTTGTTCACTATATACAGGAGGGAATGTGTGGTGTTGATGCATTCCACGTTTGGAATGCATCTTACATCACAGTGAGGTAAGATAGAACTAAGGGTAGTGGGAGTTCTTGGGGATGACAGTTACCTTTGAATGTTGCCATGATAAGATGTACTTGAAGATATGTGCTATGCAGAGTTGCCAATAAAGCTACTTGAAGACTACTCAAGTTTACCGGAGTATTACTTTACACTCCTTTGTCTGACATTTTATGTAGAAGTCCGTAATGCAGAGAGGGCATTTGAAAGGCTGTTTTATTCTGAGCTGCATATCATTCGTCTGTCCAGTGTCATCTGAAAAAAGAAGGTTGCTTGAGGGAGGGCAGGGTTTGGCTCGATTTATCAATTTGTAAAATTACAGCTGGTGCCTAAAGTTTTTCTCGGAAGCTCTCAGTCGGCGCTGACTAATGACGGAATTGCCAAAACTTAAGGCTGGATAGCCTTGATTCCACCTCATGACTTTCTTCCACCACCGTACACTCGCTGACTCTTTATTGTGGACACATACCCTACATGGATGGCACTTCCATGGCTAACATATGCACACTAGTACCTTGTGGGCCAAGCTAGGCCCTTAAACCTCCGATGTAACCACGTAAAGACCTAACATGAGGATGACATTTCCCCTAGCCTTCATATGTACTCCAGGGTCTTTTTTAATTGCATTGGCATACACTCAGAATGACGTCAGGCCCATGGATCTGACACGCCTGTTCAGAGACAATGACCTTACATATTAATTTACACAAAGCTGTGACATTTTTGCGGAATGTGAGCAATCACAATGTATGAACATTAGGATCTGACACGGATGTTATGATACTTGCTTGCGCTTTAATAACTATATATCTGTGATACGCATTAGGGCATGAAGGTCCTCTTCACAGAAAATTTTTAATTTTGAATTGTACTTGATTTTGTCCATTTACTGTTATATCCGAGTTGATATACACGAGACTTATGACAGCTGAGTCTTTCTTCACGTTTAGTTGGTCTACTCCTAACACAGGCATCTAGCGTCAGCACCACCTTGAACGTCACGCGGCTATTAGGTTTTCCCGCACAACGGCTCTATTTAATGGAGCGGCATCATCGGCGATATCTTGGTCACAACTCTTGGTGAACCACGGATTAATCATGGTGAGTGCGCTCGCATACACGTCCGAGAATGCGTTTGTTAAATTCAGGCACTTCTGCTTTAGTTAGCTCGAACACGTCTCTCATTATCGTTTACATTTTTTAATGCACTCTCCTTTCAGAAAGTTAGCACTTGATGCCAGCGGTCGGCTTTAAGCCTGAATAGTGAACACTTCCGAGAATGTGTGGGTTTTATTTAGGCACTTTTGCTGCAATAAGATCGAGCACGTCCCATATGATCTCTCGTTCACTTTTTCCATGAGTTAGAACTTGACGCGAGCAGACGGTTCTCAGCCCGAGAATGTTTCAATCTAGGCGTCTGTCTTTTGTGACACCCTCCTCCGCCAGACTGAGTACTTTTTCTAAACAGTAACGCGCCTACCTTGTCAAGCCATATTTTTCAATCATGACACTCGACGTCACTGCATAGTACTTTATGCCTATCCCACATTAACTTTACCTGGGTTGGCAATCTAACACTTTCATGTCCGCTCTCCTGTTTCTGCGCGGCCGTTTGGAGATCAATCCGGCCGCTGAATGTAATTTTTTGCTCCTGTATCTTTACTTAAACCGGGTCCTGAACTTAGCATTGTTTTTATGTTTTACCTCCTCAAATTAGGTTTACAGATTCCATAGATTAATTCAGGGATCTGCTCCAACTCCTATGATATGGGATTCAAACCACAGATTTTTGGATTTAAGCCTATTGAGTACAACCTTTATGGACAAGATTTATAGGATCCATCGCAACTTATGAGTAAGTCCTCCACTATATTAGGTAATTTTTTACTTGCCTAAACCTCTAAGCTTTCAGGGCTTACTGACAGACACCTTATTCTTGCAGGTGTTTCTCACTCTCTTCTTCGCATTTTTATCTTGGAGCCACGGAGCCCGTACGACCTGACCACATTCAATTTTGTGAGGTCCCTCCTTATCCATTGACGGTAAATATAGTGACCAGTACTCTTTCATGTCACTGTCTTACTCTACTTAGAAATGGATATGACGATCCATCTTTTTATTTTACACATAGGTCCCCCGTCCCTCCCACTCCCACATCAGTCCTGAGGAAGACCCCGCCAGTAAAGGTTAGAAGAACCTACACTCATACAGGGGTCGAAACGTCCACACTTAATTGATGCCAGTTCCTTCAACAGTACTTGCTTTACTGTGAACTCTTGTGTTACATGGCGATGGAATTAATTGTATACAGATGTTATGTACTATGACTTAAGTTTTTGGCATTGAATAAGATATGTAATCACTGTATGGTAACTGTTCCTGAAGTTAAGATTCATAACCGATTTGGTTATGTTGGCGAAGGAAATGGAAGGAAAAAGAAGGAAAAAGAAGGAAGTCTCTATATGTGGTTCCCTATTGACAAAGGTCGAGGAATTTCTCCTTTAGGAATTAGTGCCCTCACACACCCTTTCGGGTGTCATGCTTCATCATCGGGCGTTGCTCCTCGTGGGGGTGGCGCTGCTGTCCCCCACGGGCCCCGCGAGAGGGCTCTTTGTTGGAGATCTTTTTAGGAGACGCCGCAGTTGTGCATGCGGGTGTGTGGGCCTAAAAGGGTTGGTGCTAGTGTTTTAAAATTACCCCACCAGTACCGTGGGAAAAAGTTTATTCGTTGGTCCGGGAGGTAAGGATAAAAGAATTATACAGGGGCGTTGGGGCACCTCTATTGACAAATAACATGGAGGTCAGGGTATTACTCCACTGCTCCTAGTGCCCGTGTGCGACTGTGAGTGTGCGTGTTGGTCAACATGTTTCGCGCTATCATTGGGTCCCTACTGGATCCCCGTGCGCTTCGTCAGGACCATGTGAAAGTGAAATAAAAAAATATAAATAAATAGGAGTAGGGAAAAGACACCCTATCTTCCTATGGTACCTTTTCTCAGGATTGTATGCGTTACTTGCGCTTGAAGGAACACCTCTCTCGTGTTCCAACCTGTTACCTTATGGTTAGAGCCAAAGGGAAAAGAACAAGACACACATATAGAGACATACATGAGTAATGGCGAATAGCGATCCACAATAAATTTATTGTACTGTTGCGTTATCGCCTGACATATCGTGCTAGCAGTGTGTGGGAAAACGTGCCCTGTTTTTCAAAAGAGGGAAAAAGAGGAAAAAAGATAGACTAGAATCAGGGCACGTTTTCCCACACACTGCTAGCACGATATGTCAGCGCAAGTAACGCATACAATCCTGAGAAAAGGTACCATAGGAAGATAGGGTGTCTTTTCCCTACTCCTATTTATTTATATTTTTTTATTTCACTTTCACATGGTCCTGACGAAGCGCACGGGGATCCAGTAGGGACCCAATGATAGCGCGAAACATGTTGACCAACACGCACACTCGTAGTCACACACGGGCACTAGGAGCAGTGGAGTAATACCCTGACCTCTATGTTATTTGTCAATAGAGGTGCTCCAACGCCCCTGTATAATTCTTTTATCCTTACCTCCCGGACCAACGAATAAACTTTTTCCCACGGTACTGGTGGGGTAATTTTAAAACACTAGCACCAACCCTTTTAGGCCCACACACCCGCATGCACAACTGCGGCGTCTCCTAAAAAGATCTCCGACAAAGAGCCCTCTCGCGGGGCCCGTGGGGACAGCAGCGCCACCTCCACGAGGAGCAACGCCCGATGATGAAGCATGACACCCGAAAGGTGTGTGAGGGCACTAATTCCTAAAGGAGAAATTCCTCGACCTTTGTCAATAGGGAACCACATATAGAGACTTCCTTCTTTTTCCTTCCATTTCCTTCGCCAACATAACCAAATCGGTTATGAATCTTAACTTCAGGAACAGTTACCATACAGTGATTACATGTTAGTTCTTGGGAGCATTGGTACTGGACCTAGGCCCCTTTTTTTCTGAAACTGCTCCCCGTTCTTCAGTGTTGCAACATCGAATAAGATATGCCTGACAATATGTTTGTGATATGCCTGACAATTTGTTTGTGATATTAATCTCCACTAATACTTCACGTACCTCACTACCTCACTTGAATCACTTTCCTTCCCCTTTCACTTATTCATCTGGGCACTCCAATGAAGATTTTTAAATGTTTTTGCTCTAAAATGTCGCTCTTACAAACTGTAAGTTATGTTCAGTGTGATTAAATAACACTGTAGCATCAGCTTAGTTTTTCTTTGATTTTCTATTTATTTTCCATTGACACGGTTTTGATGTTATAATACTGGGACCACCGTACTCTATACTGACTCTTTATTTCAGTCATGCAGGATCTTTCATATTTGGTTTCTTCCTTTGACGCTATTTTTCCATCTTTCTCTTCCTCCTCCGTTTTTTTTTCTCTCTCTTGCTCTGGGTCAAAGTCTGATGAAGGAAGTGCTGATCCCCAAAAATGAGCACCAGTGGGCTCCACCTGCAATCACTGGCTCAAATTTAGCCCTGGCATGGCTTCCCTTTAAAGCTGCCACTCTTGTCTTGAAATTCATAGAGCAAGAATTAAAAAAAAAAAAAAACTCCAACCCTGCTGTGTAGAACGTATCTCACGCAGTTAAGGATACAGAGCTAAGTAATCCAACTCTTCAGGAAGGTATTTTTTCACATACTGCTACTTGCTTTGGAGTTGTACTCTGTGAACTTATTTTTCAAAAGTTAGAAGTACTTCCTCTATTGAACTTCGACATGAGCAAGTACTCTGGTACCATGTGTGAGGATAAGGGTAGTCACCCCCAAAGGAGGTAGAATGTGTGTCAGGTCACCTCCCGTAAGTATTCAAGGAAACCCCTGGGATATCATTGTTCATACTTTCTAAATGTGTACGTAGTCAATAAATCCAGTGTTGCTCTTTCCAGTAATACTTGTTCTGGATTCCTTGTGATGTTATCGCAGTTTGTCACTGCCCATTTCAAGTCATCAATTGTATGGTCTGTTGTGATATAGTGATTGGCCGCCTTTGTTGTTTTTCTTTTGCAAAATACGTTGCGCCCATGTTCTTTGGTGCAAATTTTTACCTTCCTGCAGGCCATTCCTAAGTACCTCAGCTCACAAGGGCATGTGATCATGTAAATGACAAATGCAGCGTTACAGTTGGTATGTTTTTCGCAATATCCATATGTTTTTTTAGGTCCCGTTCCAAAGTCTTAGGACAGAGCCCAAGAAGTGGGCTGTGTTTCTTTTCCAAATTGTAATTCTTTCCCAATATGTGTGAGTATGCTCAGGTATTGCTTAAATCTCTATTTTTCAGCATTCGTTGTTATATGCAGCATAAAGAGCGCTGTCTGCTTTAGTGCCACACAGGGTGTTACACTTAAAATGGAACCATGATGTTATTAGTTGTAACATTTTGAGGCACAGTTGTCTCCACTCCATTTACATTTTTAAGAGTGGGTGGGACAGATACTCCTGCTACTAGGTGTATTTTACCTAGGTTTGTTTTGGAATTCTATCTCAGCGTAGAAGTATGCATGGCAGTAGGCGTTCTGTTGCGCTCTGTAATGTACCTTTGTGTAGTGCCCTACTAGGATCTTCTATCTGCTAATGTATATATCCCTGGTGCTCTTGTTCTGAGGTCTAAAATGTGAGCCCTCAGTAGTGCGGCTTAGAGTATTTAAAAGATAATCCAGCTGATCATACTCGGTTAGCCCAAAATCATCCGGAAAAGCCATGACCGTTCTAGTCCTACTGAACATGCTAAAGTGGCATTAAACAAATCTACTTTGTGTATATTTCTTTTATATAAGCATTGAGATTGTATTGTATCATTAGTATGTATTTTTTTTTTTTTTTTAGGATGAATACCAAGATTGAGCTGCTCCATGTGTCCTCTACTTCTGTTTCAGCGCAACAATTCAAACCTAGTGAAATTGATATAAAGCCTGCTCTAGATGCTATCTCCTCATTAAAGCTAACAACAGAGGACCACTTTAGAGGTAATATGCAAGAAAGCATTGAATAGTCCATAAAACAGAATGAAGACGTTGTCAGAAAATTGACATGTTGAATGCTGTGCTCCCCTAAATCACTGAACACTAATGATCTGAGTGCGTGCTTTTCAAAGGACTGGCTTGTGTATATTAACTTAGACGGACAGCGTGTTGACTGATACATAACATAACCCTGCCTAAAATTGGAGGTCATGGGGATATACACTGGGGAACTGACGGGTGAAGGCGGTGCATGCAATGATACCTGCATAGCAACCTTTCTGCTGCCTTGAGCAACTTAACTATTCTAGGGACTTAGTCTTTCATCTCCTCCTATATATTGACTGGTGGAGCCTCCATACTGGCATGTAATGTTGGGTTTGACCTGGTAAATAGGGATCTAAACCATAATTTGTGAGTGTTTGGGGAATGCGTACCAATGCCTTTATGAGCCTAGGCAGTAGGAAAGCAACTGCACACTTAGGTTTGAAGAATTGGATTCAAGTCTGCTTGAGGAGAGGAGGGATATTGCCCACGATGGCGGGAGTAAGGAGGCTAAGGTCACGATGTAAAGTGGTAATGAAATTTAGCATAAAACAAGCTAATCCCCTTGTTAGACGGAGACTCCAAGCTTTACTCAGTCCTTAGCTGAAGCTTCTCCTTGGACACATCTAGTGTGAAGCTGAGGGCAGTCAGTTTGTCGACCCTGGATCTGCGCCCACTGCCCTGATGCAGTCTCTGGATATCTGTCTATCGCGGAGAGGGAATTCCGTAATTTTAACAAATTTTCATAGTGATGAGTCATTCTGACAATCAGGCTGATGAACCTCCATTATAGAGAAATGCCAAAGTGCTGAATTTTTGGGGGAAAAAGTAAATTATCTTTTTTTTTATTATTAAAACAAGGATAAGGGCCTATGTTCTTTTCCTAAAACTGCATCGAGACAAAACCCAATTGGCACTCTTTGGCCACAGGTCAGTCCCTTGTAAATGGTACCACAGGTACCAAGGCCACTGTGACCAGGGAAGGCCTCTCCTTAGAGGCCCTGTACCTTTACACACACACACACTGCCATTGCAGACTGCGTGTTTTGGTGCAGAACAAAGTGAAGAGTCGACATGGTACACATCCCTGTGTGCCATGTCTACAACCCACTGCCCTGGCACAGGTCAGCCACCCATCTAGCTGGGAGCACTGTACCAGTGGTGAGGGTACAGGTGCATGAGCCCTATACCCCTACAGTGTCTAAGCAAATTCTTAAACATTGTAAGTGCAGTAATGCCATTAAGAGTATATGATGCTGGGAGTTTGTCATTATGAACTCCACAGCCCCATAATGGCTTTACTGAAAACTGGGAAGTTTGGTATCAAACTTCTCAGCACATTAAACCCACACTGATGCCAGTGTTGGATTTAATTAAAAATGCACTCCGAGGGCATTTTAGAGATGCCCCCTGAAAAACGACCTAACACTAGTGTCCAGGCTGAGTGGCTGCTCGCCAGCTGCCACCACCAGACATCCTTCTGGACCCCTGGGTCGAGAGCCTGCTGCTCTTGGGGGTCTGAAACAATGCACATCCTGGGATGAGGTGCCAAGCCTCCTCCCCCAGGATGGGCAGGGTCCACAAAGGGGAAGCTTCAAAGGCTTGCTGCCTGTGTGAGCTACCCCAGGCCTTTGACGTTTCCAGCAGCTGGCCCCCACCGGTTCTGACCCCCACTTTGGGTGGGAGAATCGGCGGGAAAACCAAGTGAGGAAGGGAGGTGTGACCACCTTTGCCAACCCCACTCCTCAGGTGGGGGAGGCGAGGTGAAGCACAACTCTCAGCCAGCCCCTTCCGTCTTGCAGATGGGGGGACCCAGCCAACCAGAGTGAGGCATATGCCCGCCTCCCACTGGAGGGTGGCATAATAGGGGGTGTACCCACCCCAAGGAAGGGACCCAATGGTCCCAACCTTTACCTGCCTGTAATGCCCCTAAATCTAGTATTTAGGGTCAGCCCTGAACCTTGACTCCTCAGACAAGAATTGATAAGAAGAGAAGGAGGACCGAAGAATCCGTGCTGAAACTAAGAGGAGGAGGACGCTCACTGACATGGCCCTAGCCCTACCGGCCTATCCCCACCTCGAACCTGCTCCAGCGAAATCCCTGTGTGTCCTACAGCCAGCAACCTTGAGAACCCGGAGGACCTGCCCTTCCTTCCAAACCAAAGACTTTGTCTCCCGTGAGCACCGGATTTGCTCACCAACAGAGTCTGGCCCCAGCCAAAACCATGAGTCTGCACCACTCTGCACCCGACGCCTATGGCCCGAGTTCGAGTGGCCCAACAACACGAGGAGGTCTCCCTGGCGATCCTGACCTGAGACCTGGTGATATTTGATCTGCCTCGACTCTCCAAACGATGCCTGCAAACATCTTTCTGGAGGGCGACCGCGACCGGAGCTGGTAAGAAAACCCGATGCCTAAAGACACCCCTGCACCCGATGTCCCACGGCCTTGGGTGGCCCAACCGACGGTGTCCCAGCATCCTCGGGCATCCCAACTTACCTCTCCAACCGGTGGTCGCCTCCAGAAGATCTTTGTCCCCGAGCCTGCAGTCTTTGTTGCAACTGGAGAATTCCTATTGAAATCAACAGGGCACCCGACGTCAAACCAGCACCCTGCGCCGATGCGGGTGCGCTTTGGGTGCTAACTTGGATCCCCCTTTGCCCTGAGCCTAACACTAGGAGCTTTGCTCCCGCAACCTTGTGGCCTGCTCGTGAGCAACCACCAACCGGAGGCACCCTATCCCCCATTGGATAACATTGGGCCTCAGCACTCTGCACCCGGCCGCCCTTGACCCTGGGGGACCCCTGGTTCTTTCCCCAGAATACCAACTCCCACAACCAAGTACTTACTTGTTAACCGATAACCACATTTTCTCCATAGGAATACATTGACTGTTTTTCCTTGAAAATTGTTCTAACTGTGGAGTTGGTTTTGTATGAGAACTGGAAAAACTGAAAATAACTGAAAACTGCTTACTTACTTTTTCTGTAGGAAATGTCCCAGTGTGATATCTAGGCATATCACACCGAGTAGAAAAAGTAATCGATAAAGTAATCTGAAAAGTAATCAAAAGTAATCCAACAGTAATTTCCACTGTATTGAGAAGATTTACAAACCTGTAGGAAAGACATTTTCATTCAGCTTGCTTGTATTGTTCAAACTGCCTTGAAAAGTACAATTTACACTTACCTGTTCCAGGCTTGCTTGGTTCTAGAAAATAAATATAACTAAATATTATTTTTGATACAAACAAATTGGTCTGAGTTCAGTCTTTGAGTGTGTGACATCATTTGCTGCCTGAGTGTGTACAACAAATGCTTAACACTACCCTCTGATAAAGCCTTACTGCTCGCCCAAATAGAGTGTAAGGTGCAATCTCATTTTACCTCTGCCTACCTTTGGGGTTCCACTGGACTTTGTGCACACTATACCTCATTTTGATATAGTATATACAGAGCCAGCTTCCTACAGGTAGTTAAAATAAATTAATAAATACATAAAAAAGGAAAGACTCTGAAGAGGACAGCGTGACTCACTTAAAAGGTAAAAGTAGTGAATACAGAGAATAGGGCTAGTCGTAGCTGGAGTAGGGGAAGTTGTAAGGAAGCTATAGTAATAAGGGGAGCCCAAGAAGAAGAAAAAAACAGGGCTAAGAAAGAACTTCCCCTTATGAAAGCCAACCGGAAGAAACACATGATTCTACAAGAATGGCTTTTTAGTAGGTTGGTTTCATCAACCAGGTCAAAACCATTCTTAAAGAAATAGTAATCAATAATGGTTCAACAAAAAACATTTATCCGATTTATTTTCTCCAGATTAGAAGCTCTTCAGAACACATACAACCATCCATAGACCAGACATGATAACGAGTAGACCTGAACCAGCTGCTGTTCCTGGATCTACTCGCAACAAGTTTAGTTGGATTTAATGGAGGGGAAGGCTCTGAAGGATCCATTCTTAAAGTTTCCTCACCCCAAGAGGTCATAGGGGGTAGATGGGAGGGGGGGGGGGGGAGTGGAATTCCACACTGGTATGGAGAAGCTGCTGGAACTCTATGAAAGCACAGATGCTGACTTTTGCCTAGGTCCAGCAGATGTGTGTGTGTATATTGAATCTGCGAAACCCTTACTTCCATGAACCTGTTCTCCATGAATGCAGGAACCCATAGAATATACTTCCTTTCTTTCTCAATCCTGCCTCCCAGTTCTGACCCTGGTGGTGGTCTTTCTGCAACCTTAGATATTCCATTGCATTCCTACCTGGACAATTATGTCATACTATCAGTGTCAAATAAAGAGATAGTGTCTCTGCCAGGCCCCTAAATTTAGGAAATTACACAACTTGTGTTCTCAGCAAACTACCTGAAAACATTGTTGCTCATTAAGAGGATCAACTTCACAGAGGCAATCATTGAATACAGCCCAACCAAGATCTTCCCTTCTCGAGTGATGTTAACAGTCATTATCCAGATGGTAGATCATTTCGGGATCACTTCAAGAGCAACAGGAATGTCATGCTGGTGGTTCCAGAGGTTCTGGGACCTTAAGTTTTGGACGTTCTGCATAGGGATGGTACACTGAGCCGAGCTCCACTTTCATTTCTTTCAAATTCATCTGGCAGAACTGAAGGAGTAGCTACTGGCCGGCATGTCCAGCATTTGGAGCTAGCCCCATTGCTACCTGCTGTGCTAGCCATCACTTTGAAGAAAGTTTGTGTTCAGGAAGAGAAGCATATTATGTTTCTGGCATGAGGAGCACCCAAAGGAAGCTGACAACACAAGAGCAATGGGGCTAGCTCCAGCTGCGCAGTTCATGAGTAATATGTATCAAGATTGTACCAGAGCATTTGTTCCAGAGTCATCTGCCTGCTGTAGGATCGAAACTGATGCTGCCGCTATCAACCGAGAAAAGTAAAGTTGCTTTGCCGCTGAAGTGGAGAGAACTGATTGTTCGAGAGAGCGTAATGGCCCTTAAAAGGCTACTGCAAGGGATCCAACCTACAGGCCGTAACTGCTACGGATGAAAGTGTATCTGCAGCCACTGCTGCCAAGAACTGGTACTGAGATGCAATTTTGCCTCACCAATTCCATGCTGTTAACTTTATACCGAGTGAGTCACCCACTGCAGTCTCCACACGAAAGAAGAGCCATCACTGTGAAAGTGATCAAAGCAATCAACGCCTTTATTAGCTCCATGAAAGCCATCAATCTCAAGAAGAAGTGCATGTTTGACATCAGGAAAATTGATGCCCATGCACGTGCATCCTCATTTTTCCCTTACACCAGGCTAATCTTGAAACCTCTCCATAAGCGACTAGAAGACTAGTGGAGATAGCACTCAAAAATTTGGTCAGAGATTAACACTTTTCATTCAGTTCTGCCATTGTTTCTGGTGCAAGAGAACCTAATGAAAATGTTTTCATTGCAATTCAGACTTGTATTACAGTTGATAATAACCTAAATGGCATGTGACAGTGGGGAGCTCACTGCAGCAATCTACAGAAGTAAGACATATGGTCTTTGAAGAAATCCTTATGTTCACATTGTAGTGCATTCTCAATCTGGATGTCAGTGAGAACCCTTTTCAGAGGGCTCCTGGGCAAGCATGGTTTACTGACCCAACCATGGTGGTTGTGGCCATTTACTCCTGCTGCCCCAGGCTTGACTTACTATGGACCCTGAGTAGCTGTGCCAAGTACTACCCCTTCTGCACCTGACTCTCAATGGTAGCGCGAGTCAAGCAGTCCAAGGCTCTTGAGGGGGAGGTAGATGCAAGGTAGACATAAGCTCAAGACTCAAAATACCCACAGCGACCCCAATATTATGTTTGTCTAGACCAATACTTATTTTTGGTACGAAAAGCATTAATTATTTATAAACAAAACATAGAACACTTAATAATCCATTCCAAGTCTCTTGAGGCCTGCCTCCCTGCCTTTGGGTCCTATCCACCCCTCCCCTTCCCCCAGCTAAACCAGTAGGTCCCTGGTGGACCTATGGAGGTGATGCCAGAGGGGATGCGTAGTGGTGCTCATCCAAATTTAGCTTTGGCCTTGAAACTTGGGCATGTCCGGCACTTTGTTGCCAAGCTCGTGCATGTCTCACAAAGGCCTGTGGTCCTGCCTATTCTTACCAGATTGCAGCCTTCAGTAGTATCCGGGAGCCAGGATGTGTCTTCCGCTTCCCACCGACAAGTGGCTTCCCAAGGTTGGCGAGATGTCTCGCTGAGGCAGTCGCAGGTGGCAACACCTTCCAGGAGCAACAGTTTTTTCTCGCTGTTCCGTATAGTAAAGCGATGGAGCAGCAGCGATGCTGCAGGATGGTTTCTGATCTTGCTTCTGAGTCCCTCTGCTGATTTCGGGCACTCCTCTGACAATGGCGTCGGCCTCAATGGTTCTATTGGACCCCTCCTTGCATTTGGGGGTCAAAGCAATGGTCTTAATGAAGGCTATTGTTACGGGTGATGGCTTGCAGCTTCACAGCAGCCCTAATGACGGTTATAGACTTCCCACAAGACGACAGACTGCTCTTTTGCAACACTGGTCCTAACTGCACCAGGTGCCTCCCACTTTTCTTACCGGGATCCACTCACCAGGATTCCTGCTGGGCCTGGCTCTCTCCAGCGTCTCTCCTCCTCATTTCAGGGCATTCTGATCTTGGAAGGCGGAACAGTGGTGCTCCAGACACCAGGCAAGTGTTCCTGGGTGATAACCTTTCACCCTGCTGGGAGACTAGCAGAACTTGGTCCCCAGCCCTGGTTTCAGCTGCTCGACATTTTGGTGATCTTTCTCCTGATGAACTGTGGTGTTGATCAAAGTGTGACTCATGCTCCCAACTTTATAGTCCAAATCCAGACATGCGTGAATTATTTTGGTTTTATTTGGTCCTTAAAAATTTGAGTTGTGAGCGTCCATTACTTTGAAGGGTTCACTCCTCTGCCCTGTCTTTGGTCAAAGGGACAGTCTGCCACAGCTAGAGTAGCTCATATTCTGGTTGAATCCCAACACAGACCAAGTTAGGAACCATAATAATGTAGTCAATTGATGTCCTTTTGCATTATATGTTCAGAAGGAAATGTCTGGGGCGCAAACCTTGATGCACATAATCTATGTCACACATTCCTAAACTTATGTCAGAAATTCCAATTTCTGATCAGATTCAGTATAAAAGGACGATCACTTGTCAGGGTAGCTCCTTCACCCAGATTATCACCTGCGATTCTGCCAGAGATGGTCTCATCTGCTGCCGGCACACTTCGATCGGTCCTGAAGGCTGAAACTGCAAAAGCCAAGTCCTGGAGGAAGACCAACCGACTGCTACCGCACCGTGTGTTTGTCCTTCCCGGGGATCACTGTATTCACACCTCCACTGATAAAGACAGCCTTTGCTGTCAACAAGGTATATACAGTGCGTCTCTTCTCCCTAAGAAACTCTAGACTACAAGTTGCTTTATCTTCCATGAAACAATTAGTATAGCGCATAGAAGTAGACAATAGGATGTTAGGTTTTAGAAGACATTTTAACAATGTTAGAATTGTTCATTTTCTTCTCGTTATTAATAACGTTCCTGTTTGATGTTTTTATAATATTCTGTGTAGTTGTTTTAGATGTACTGAGGAACAGATTGTTGCTGTAGTGATATATACTTTTAACTAAAAGTGTTCATTCTTCTTAGTGCTGCATATGTGTGTGATATTGTGAATAATGAAATAGGTTGGTTACCGTTTCCATGGTGTCCCTGATCCCTTTATGGGAATATTAATAGCCCGCAAGCAATAGTTGTACGTCAATTAAACATTGAAAAGGATACTGCAGGGCTATATTAACCGGTTTTTCACACTGTGGTGCATTGAACCATGTTCACCTGTGTCAACTTATGCAACAATATGTTTGCTGGACCAACCATCCTTGTTTAAATCACCTATTGTGATGAGATTTATTAAAGGATTGACATGTATGTTCCCTCCCAAACTGTTTGTGATGCCACAGTGGGACCTTAACTTGATCTTATCATTTTTCATGTGTACATCCTCGAGCCGAATCATAGCAGTACACTTTGTCTCCTGACTTGTAAAGAATGTTTTTGTCCTTAAGATCATCTCTGCTTATTTTGTGAATGATTTTCAGACACTTTCAGTGCAACCTCCCTACACCAGCTTTTTCCCAGCCAGATGGGTGCTGAGGAATCGGGCTGCATTCTTGCCAAAAGTCATGGCTTCTTCCACGTTGGGCAATCCATCACACGGTCTGTGTTCTTTGCCTCCTTTTCACCCCTCAAAAGAGGGGGAGAAGCTTTATCGGCTAGACCCCAAAAGGGTTTTAAACTTTTACATTGACCGTACCAAAGACCATCAAGTAGACAATCAACTTTTTGTGGGGTCCTCCGGTGCAAAAAAAGGGAAGGCTGTGCAGAAGAGGACCCTGTTGAGGTGAGTCCTCTGCATTGAGATCAGCTACACTCTGGCCAAGAAACAGCCTTCAGAATGTTTGAGAGCCCATTGCACCAGGGCTATGGCTTCTACCACTGCACTTGACATTCGCAGTGCCTGTCCTTGACATTTGCCAGGCAGCGGCATGGGTGTCAGTGCAAGCTTTTTCATAGCATTGCCACCTTGAAAGCGATGTCTGGTGGTAAGGGCATTTATCCTGCTCATTCCTGTATGACTTTATGGTCTGAGCCCACTCCACAGGCGCTCCACTCCGGTGGATGGACTGCTTTGGTATCTCTTCTAAAGTGAGAAATCTGGGGGCGTGGCCAAGATGGCGGCGGAGTAACACCGACTTCTCGGGGCTCCGCTCGCCGAGGCTGTAATCTGGCAATCGTCGGCGATTTTGGGACCGGCATTTAAGCCCTGGGAGTCCCGCAGCAAGTGCTGTACTCTTCACGACGCGGGGGTGCCCCGCAATCCCCTCGGCAGTGCGGCGATCGGCCGCGACGACTTGCAGCGGAGCCGGAGGCCGCGGAGGATCGCCTGGACCTGGCCTTGGCTTGGTGGGCGCGCGGGCCGGAGGCGGCCCAGTAGACCGCGGAGGTGGCAGAGGCCCGCCGGAGCTGAATGCGGGCACTCAGGGGTCCGTAGACCCTGTGGAGTACTTCCGGCTGCTGCGAGGCCTGGTGGGGCCCAACTGGACGGGGAGCTGAGGTGGAGCGGCCGATCCGGTGAGGCCGATGGGCGAGGGGGAACCGGCGCTCATCTGCTGGCGGCCTCCCGGACGCAGCGCTTCCCCGCATCCTTCCTCCTGCGCATTGCCGGGCGGCCGGTGCCCCCGGCCTCTTGTGGTGAGCTCCGGCGGAGGCCCCCCGTGTGGCTGCAGCGTGGACGGTGACAGGCGCCATTTCTCACGAGGCGGTTGGAGCGCGCCCTTTCTCCTGGTGCCCCTTAGACTCCCGGGCGGCGGCTAGAGCAGGAGGGCCTCGCTGGACGCACGCTGGGAGCGATCAAACCAACGCGAGTTACCCACGTGGAGCCCCGGTGAGCGGAGTGGAGCCCGGTAAGGGGATTGCCAGTGCCTGGGGCCTTGGGCGGCGGTGGTGAGCGGCCGGTGCTCGGTGGGGTGAGACTTTGCGGTGGGACTGGCCTCCGGTGGTGCGCACTGGGACCTCTGCCCGCGTGCAGGGAGTGGGAGCCGTTGAGCCTCGGTGGTAGGGGTCGGTGAGTGGCCCCCCTGCCTATTTTGGTGAACGCTGAGACCCGGCTGGGGTGCCCCGTCCCTCCGCTGCTGCAGCCGCACGCTGCGCCCATTGGACTGCTGTCATGGCCACACAGAAGTCCCGGAAAGACACTGCACATAAGGACCCATCCATCAAAGACCTGCTCCAGAAATCAGGAGGGAGGAGGGCGGGTGAGACGGGAGCCGAGCCAGAGGGTGGATGCCCGGCGGACCCAATCACCAAGGACTTTTTGGAGAAGCTCTTTGGCACCCTCCGTGAGGACTTCGCGAGCCTGCGGCAGGAGATGGCTTCCGACGTCCGGCAGCTCCGGTCGGACCTCACCGAGGTGGGGGATAGGGTGGACACCCTGGAACGTAATGGGGACCGCCGCGAGGAGGAACTTGCCACACAAGCCCGAGAACTCATAGACATGCGAGAGCGTAACGAGGAGCTACACCTCAAACTGGAAAATCTTGAGATCCGCTCGAGACGCTCTAACGTCCGGCTCAAGGGCGTACCACTTCAGGCGGACGGAGGCAAGTTGGAGGAGTGGGTCATCCGGTTCTTCAAACACCTGGTTCCGGCGCTCAAGGACACAGAAATAGTGCTGGACCGCACACATCGAGCTGGGCGCCCTGCCTCTGGTCCGGGCCAGCCTCAGGATATCCTGACCTGTCTACATTACTACCGCCAGAAAGAGCTCATCATGGCGGCCACGCGCGATCACCCCACGGTGGAGTTCGAGGGGCTTCAGGTGGGGGTCTTCCAGGACCTCTCCCCTCTTACCCTCCAGCGACGCAGAGATCTGCGACAGGTAACAGCCTTCCTCCAGGACAAGGGGATTCGCTACCGATGGGGCCACCCATTCCGCCTCTCCTTTATCTGGCAAAACGAAACTCGTGGTGTCCGCAACTTACAGGAAGCGAGAGAGGTGTTGGGCGAAGCCCTGGCCGGGACGGGAGATCCCGAGGAGGCGGAGGGGGGTCACCCAGAGGGAGACCCCCTCGTACCAACGGGAGGCGAGGCCCCAGGAGAGGAACCCAGCTGCGACCGACGGAGGAGCAACGTCAACAGGAACGGGAAGCAGTGCTGCGACGACTGCAGAGCCGGGAGGGCACGGATGATGGCGGCGACTGAGGGACCCCTGGGAACACTTATTCGAGCCACGCTGGCAGAAAGTTCGGTCCGACTTCATATGATAGGCGATCGGTCTTGGTGAGGGGAGCCCCATCCCTGGATAGTCGATCCCGGACCGTCGGACTCCTGGACCCTTGCACATTTGTGCCTACAAGTTCCATTGGAAATTTCCTTTTGATCTTTTCTCATGTTTGTCTTTCACTCCTTTCAACCTCTTCTCCTTTCCTTCTCTCCTTTGTCTCTTTTCTTCACCCCGGAGGGATGTGCCACCGGACTGCAGTCAGGTAGGGAGTGACAATGTCTTGGGTGGTGGGGACAGGCGGGGGGGCAGGCCATGAGACGCCACATCTGGGAGGAGGGCAAGACCACCAGGTTCGATGGGGCAGTACGACCTGTGGGTCCTGGATGTATTTAGATGTTGGTTGGATCTCGGGGCCCACCTCTATACGTTCACGCGGGGTCAGTGGGAACTCTTCACCTGGATCTTACTCGGCGCCCTTATGGGGGGGGGGGGAAGGGAGGGGGTGGCGCCTGCGGGTGGGCTGCTGGGGGGGGGGCTGCCTTATATGTGCTGGCTACCCTGGGGGGGGGTTTAGGCTTGCATACGCTGATACCATTTTATCTCTACCATGCCCGGACTTAAAGTAATGATTATGAGCTTCAATGTGAGGGGTCTTAACTCGCCTGTCAAACGGCGCGCGCTGCTTGCCCTGTTAAGAGATGCTGGATGTGATATTTGCCTCCTACAGGAGACTCACTTGCTGCGGGCGGACTGGCAGAGGCTTAGAAGCCAATGGTTTGATCGACAATACTTTTCCTCGGGTCCGGGGAAGACGGCTGGAGTGGCAATTTTACTGGCCACGCACTTCCAAGGGAAAGTTGTGAGTACCCATGCGGAGGTGGCCGGGCGCCTCTTGGCAGTACGGGTGCTAATGGGGGAGCGCACTTACACGATTGCTTCAATCTACAGCCCTAACGAACGGCAGGAACTCTTCCTGCGAGACACGATTACTTCTATTCTGGCATCCCCTGATGAAGACCTTATCATTGGGGGCGACTTTAACTTAGTCCCTGTGGCGGAACTAGACAGGTCGACTCTTAGGGTAGGCCATTCTGGCTCGATTTCCGATACCACGCTCAAGAGACTGGGGGAGGCCGGCCTGGTGGATGCGTGGCGTCATCACTTTCCGACAGAGCGGGAGTACACCTTTTTCTCCGCGGCTCACCAAACGTACGCCCGCATTGATCTCTTTTGGAACTCGCCCAGGGTTACGGCATCTATTGTGGAGGTGGCTATAGGGGCGGCAGCATTCTCGGACCACTCGCCGGTGATCCTGAGGCTACTACTTCCAGGGGGTTCCTCCAAGCAGAGCTCCTGGAGGCTGAACCGCAAATTGCTCACCTATGACGCCAACGTCGCTGAACTCAGGGAGGCTATTAAAGCTTACCTGGAGCTTAATGACAACGGCTCGGTGGAGGTTGACACCATATGGGATTCCTTGAAGGCTGTCCTCCGTGGTAGATGTATAGCGATAGCGGCGGGCCTGAATAGAGACCGTAGGGCAAAAAGGGCGGACCTGGAGGCTCGAATCAAGGAACTGGAGGGGGTTCATCAGCTTACAGGGGCGGTCCAAACACGGCGGCTCCTCACACAGGCTCGGAAGCAGTTGCGGGCACTTGACCTTGATCGTGCCGAATATGCCCTGCTCCACACCAAACAGCGGTATTATGAGGGTGGTAATAAAGCGGGGAGACTTTTAGCACATGCTTTGAGAGCGGAAACGGTGGCGCTTCGGGTGGCGGAACTGCGAGATACACAGGGGGAAACCCTGCGGCAGGATGACGATATAGCGCGGGAGTTCGAATCATTTTACCGAACCTTGTACTCTGCGGAATATTTGGATCCAGCGGCGGTGGGAGATTATGTCCAGGCGACGCCGGTGACTCCGATCGGGGCATACACCGCGACTGACCTGGAGGCTGACATTGGTCCGGACGAAGTCCAGAGGGCCATCCAGAGACTCGCGGTCGGTAAGGCATGGGTGAAGATGGCTTCCCGGTCGAATTTTATAAAATCTTCGCGTCCGACCTGGCCCCGCTTCTGGCGCGACTTTTTAACTCCTTCAGTGCCACGGGGAAGCTGGCTCCTTCGATGGACATGGCGGACGTGGTGGTTATCCCCAAACCAGGGAAGGACCCCAGGGAATGTGCCTCGTACCGCCCTATCTCTTTACTTAACGTCGACCTCAAAATTTTTACCAGCGTTCTAGCTTCTCGACTCGCCCCTCATATGCAGGGCATGGTGGACCCGGACCAATCGGGTTTCATCCCGGACCGCAACTGCGGGGACGGGACTCGACGGCTGTGCCACTTATTAGACAAGACGCAAAGGACGCAGACCCCGACACTACTCATCTCGGTGGACGCCGAAAAGGCGTTTGATCGGGTCTACTGGCCCTACCTGCGCCAGGTTCTTAGCCGTTTCGGGCTGGGCGAGAGATTCCGGAAATGGATAGAATGTATCGATCACTGCCCGCGAGCCCGTATCCGGGTTAACGGAGTGGCCTCCCAGCCATTCTGGGTGGAGCGCGGCACGAGACAGGGGTGTCCTCTTTCCCCCCTCCTCTTCGCGCTCTACATGGAGCCATTTGCGGAGAGAGTGCGCCAATTGCCTAACGTTACTGGGATCCGTATGGGGGATAGAGAGCATAAGATCTCCCTATATGCGGATGACGTGCTCCTCTTTTTAACGCACCCGGAGGGGTCCCTCCCACCTCTGCTGGCGGAGGTGGAGGCTTTTAGCGCGGCGTCGGGGGTTTAAGATTAACCTGACCAAGACGCAGGCCCTGAGCGTTACCATACCGGCAGAGGAGCGTAGTCAACTTGCGCGTCAGTTTCCGTTCTCGTGGGCAGAATCAGATATCTCTTACCTAGGGATTCGGGTTTTCTCCACCACACTGAAGACAGCCCAGGTAAACTACTTGGAGGCTTTAGAAATGGTCCGCAGTGAATTAAACAACTGGAGGAAACACACCCTCTCCTGGCTGGGTAAAATTGCTGCAGTCAAAATGAAGATCTTGCTGCGTCTGCTCTATATCATGCAGACACTCCCTCTCTGCCCACCCCCCATGGTGTTGGCTCAACTGCAGCGATTGATCAACGGCTTCATTTGGGGGGGAAAGAGGCCGCGGATGGCCTATCATCTCACCTACCTCTCACAAGACGAGGGCGGTCTCGGAGTTCCCCATCTTGGGCGATACTATGAGGCAGCGCAACTGCGCTGGATGGTTGAGTGGTATCAACTTGAATCCGAAAAACACTGGTGTTTCATAGACAGGGGAGTGGCAGGGATGCACATATGGAAAGTTCCCTGGCTCCCTCGACGCCACCGCCCATTGGGGGCCTATCTTTCCCCAGTTCTCCGAGCCACCATGCGGGCATGGGACAGGGTGCAGGAGAGGTGCCGGCTGTCCTCCGTGGTCTCCCCTTTGACCCCCTTTATTGGGAACCCGGATTTCCACCCCCGCCCTGAGGGGTGACTCCTATCGGCCTTGGCAGGATCCCCAATGTAAACGTATTGGGGATCTCTTTGATGAACGAGGGATCTTGGACTTCCCCGGATTGGTGGCCCACTATGGCATCCCCAAGTCAGCATACTGGCAATACTTGGCTCTGCGCCACTGGGTCACACAGCCACAGATTCGGCCGCACGCTGGACGGCTCCTCACAAAATTTGAGATTTGGTATATTACCCGCACCTCCAACAAGCGCCTTCTGTCGGACATCTACGGGTTTCTCAACAGGGCAGGAATCCAGACAAAGACCCCAGCGCAGCGTCGATGGGAGGCGGAGCTGGGTCGCGAGTTTTCACTTAAGGAATGGACGGACATTGTACACAGGGCCCAGGCATCTTCCTGCAGCACTTCAGGGAAGGAGATGCTCCTGAAAATCGCGCACTATTGGTACTATACCCCGGTGAGGGTGGCGAAATGGAAACCCCGAAGTAGCAGTCTTTGTTGGCGCAACTGCGACCAGGAGGGTACCCTCTCCCATATTCTCTGGCAGTGCCCCAAGATCCAAGCGTTCTGGGAGGCCAAATTACCTATTATCGATCGAATATACCAGACAGAGCTCCCTAGGTTCCCTAGCTATATTTTGCTGGGATTGCCCAATCCTCTCACGTACCCTCTTAGGTCCTGTAGGGGCAGGGCGATTACCCTAGCACTGGGGGCGGCTAAACAGGTTCTCCTTGCTAAATGGGGTACAGTGGAGGTTCCGACTCAGTTAGATTGGCTACACAAAATGTGGGACGTAGTGGGGATGGAAAGAGTCACTGCCGGGATCCACCGCACACTGCCTAAGTTTGATAAGACCTGGGGGTCCACGGTGGCATACCTCTCTTCCGAGTTCGTGGAGCTTACCTGCCCTCGATACCTCAGAATCCTACGCTTCCCTGCCGACCCGACGCCTGATTCAAAGGCCCCCTCAACAGCCCCCCAACCCTAGGTCCCTACCGCATCTGTTATACTCTGCGGGTGGAATTTTCTTTTTCTTTCCTTTTCTGCTCTCCTCCTTTTCTCATTGCTCTTTACGAAGGTGCTCTCGTCCTTCCTTCTTTCCTATTAACAAAAGTTTGAATTTGACTGAAGGTTCCCCACCGGCCGGTGGTTGTAGGTGGGTGTATTGTGTCGTCTTTCATGCATACTCAATAAAAACTACTTAAACCATAAAGTGAGATCTGTGGTTTGAAGTATCCATCAGTAGAACAAATTACTAACCTCCGGTGATGCTCTTTCTGGTGGATACTCTAATTCCAGGTTCCTCACTGCCCTCCCACTTTCCTGCTCTGTAAAATGCCTCTTTTTAACTTCTAAAAAGGTCCCAAGTTAGTATTCAGCACACTGCTACCAACAATTGTACGCACTCCAGGTCTGAATTGAAAGGGAAAATGTTTAGAAACTGACTGTAGCACACAAGTATGGCGTTTATATAGAGCTCTGCTCTGTCACTTCTGGGGCGATGTGGAGTCGGGTGAAGAGCCACAGGACGCCTCCTAGCGGTGCCTGGGAGCACTGGTATGAAAATATTTCTAGATCCAGTCTGGCACGCTGGGAGTTAGCTGGAGTATCCACAAAAGAGCGTTACCGAAGGCAACTTGTTTTTTTCCTAAATATTTTCTTTCTTTGTTGATTTCAACAGTATGTTTCTTTGGGAATAGCATGAGCAATCTACGCAAATATCTCCTTGCTGATTTTCTGAATTTTGCCTAGCTTTCAGGAATGTATAGCTTTTTGGATATACTATGTGGGCTACCAGATAGAAAAACGCAAAGACTGTGGTAAAAAAATGTTCTTTTACAACTCTGCTTGTTCCTGAAAGCTGGTAACATGGTGTTCTTAGCACAGCAAACCTTTTGTTGATGCTATTTTCAGGGGGGGAAACTAGCTTTTTTGCGCAGTGTTTTTTTCCCCCAAAAAACAAACATTTTGCTAGAAAGAAAAATCTTTATTCGGCCATATGTGGCCATAAAAGACACATAAAACATGCGCAAAAATATACAACTAAATAAATAAAAGCATACAGAACCATCAAAATTGGCTTGCGGTGTAAAATGGAAGTGTAATGTAATGGAAGCGCATCCGACGCAACTGTAGTAGCCTAAGTGACTTTGCTACCCAATCTAAGGTTCTAGCAGAACACCTGGCCAGACGTGATTACCCCACAAGGAATATAAGGACAGCACAAAAAAGAGCACACCATAACAACAGAGAATCGCTCTTAGAACCACAAACATAACATAACATGTGTATTTGTAAAGCGCACGTTCACCCCAGCAACGGGGCATCTTGGCGCTGAATAACAGATGTTTATTGTTACCCAACTCAATGGTACTCATTTTATGGACCTCAAATGGATGAAAGGCTGAGTGGACCCGCTGGGATTCGAACCTGTGACCAAGAGGTCGAACACAGGCCCCTGCAGTGGATGCATTAGTCCACTGAGCCACCAGACCCGGAACCAATGATCTGACATGTCATGACTTATACCCCGGAATACAATCTGATCAAGAGGGTGGTTAAGAAGCACTGGAAAATCATACAAATGGGTGATTTGACATTTAGTCCCCTGAGGTTTAGCTTTAAAAGGACAGCTAACCTCAAAGATATGTTGGTAAACACCAGAGCCAAAAGAAAGGGCCCCCTCCAACAAAAACCACTGTGGGACCTGTCCCCAGTCGTAGGACACTACCCCTGTGGCCAATTTACCATTTGTCCCTTGACTAGTGCAACAAAATCTGTAGAACTAACAGAAACATTAACATGGAAACAGCTAAAACACACTAACTGCAACACACGCAACTGTGTTTATCTCATTACATGCCCTTGCCAACTAAAATATGTAGGCATGACTACACGAGCCGTCAAGATCAGGATAACAGAGCACCAAAGCAACATCAGGTGCAAGAAAACAAACACGAAAAATGTGTGCCCATTACACAACAGGCCACACATCAACTGACTTGCATTGGACTATTCTAGAGTCCCACCCACAAATACAAAAAGAAGCCCTTTTTATAAAAGAGCAACACTGGATTTTTAGGCTTTAGTCACATATCACAGGATTAAATGATGCCATCCCATGGGTGGAGCTGAATAGGTAACGGCACATAATAACATAAGGACACCAAGAATCAAGAAAAGATAACCATCCTCTGAACCGTCCTCTGAACCAATTATGACCCCTTAGCTGGTCGATCATAATATACCATAAATACCTCTAAGTATAGAGAACCTTAAACAAACTCATACAATATATCCGTTATTTACCCTATTGTGGCGCGGTGGAGAAGCAGACCAGGACAAACAAGTACTTGTTCACTATGGGTTGTTTTATTTGTAACTGAAACAAGGAATCATGGGAGGTGTAGGCTAGGTCCCGGTCTTCTTTTCCTCTTTGTCCTTTGAGGATAGGGGGGAAAGGAGCTTCCGCCTTCTTCTTTCAGGCTTGGGATGAGTGCCTCGTTGAGACCCAGTAGAGCATGTAGGGGGGGAGGAGAAAACAAAAGAAAACACCCGGTAAGGGCAATGTTCTTATCTGGGTGTCTGTGCGCGGGGTGCAGGGGAAGTGTCAGGGGTTCACACCCGATACCGTCACCAGTGAGGCAGTCGCGGTTATAGCAGGAAGCACTGTAGGCATAGTGGAGCCCTTCAATCTCCCGTCCCAGTTAAACTGCCTCCCCTACGACTCTCCCCCTCACCCGTACGGCGCCACACCGCCCCAAGGCGTCCCCGTACCTTGTCAAGCCACGACCCTCCTGGGCCGTGGCTGGCTTCCTCGTGTTGCCGGATGGGGTCCGGCGTCCCGTCTCTCTCTCCTCCTTCGACTCCTGAGCGTCGGGCTCCTGCTTCCGGATGGGGATCCACGTCTGCCGCGATGGTCCTGTGTTCTCCCAGCTGGGGCCTGACGACGAAGGTCTGAACGCGGCGGTCGTCTTCCTCGGATCCTCGGCTCTCCTCTTCCAGTACTCCAAACGAGAACGACCCTTCCTTGATTTCGTCGGTTTTAAATCCGAGCCAGTCACCTGACTCAGTCACGTGACCCGGAACAGACACAGGATTAAAGAGACAGTGTTCCGACGGGACATTCTGTGAATAAAGAAGGGGACAGGGAGAAAGGTGAGCAGGAAAGCGTTCCGTCCATTGTGTATCCGCGGCGTGGTCCGTCCGTCGTCACACACCCCTACCCCAGTCTGATCACGGTCGGGGAACAGAGGGAGACGGGAAAGGAAGTCCGCATTCCCATTGTCCACTCCTTTGCAGTGGATAACCTCAAAAGAGAAGGGCTGAAGGGAAAGGAACCAGCGGAGGATACGTGGGTTGTTCCCCTTGTTGCGGCTCATCCAGAGCAGTGGGGCGTGGTCAGTGTATAGAAGAAAGTGGGTACCCTCTAGATAGTATCTTAGTTTGTCCACCGCCCACTTAATCGCAAGGCACTCTTTCTCGATGATTGGGTATCTCTGTTCTCTAGGGAAGAGCTTGCGACTGATGAAGAGGATTGGGTGTTCTATACCATCGGGAGAGGTTTGCGACAGGACTGCCCCTAGCCCATGATCAGAGGCATCGATGTGTAACACAAAAGGTTTGGAAAAGTCCGGTGAGCATAGTATCGGGGCTGAAGTGATTGCGGTTTTTAAAGCCAGAAAAGCTTTCTTTGCTGCTGGTGGTGGATGTTGGAGGTCCTTGGGTTTAACCCTGTTTTGCAGCAAGTCTGTAAGGGGAGTGACCAGTTCTGAATACTGAGGTATGAAGCGTCTATAATAGCCAAGGAGGCCCAAAAACGCCCAGACTTCTTTTTTTGTAGATGGAAAAGGAGCCTCTGCTATTGCTTTTATTTTTTCGCTCTGTGGGTCGATCAGTCCATTCCCAAGAAGGAACCCTAGGTATTTCACCTTCCGGAAACACGCCCTTGATTTCCTTGCATTGATGTGGAGCCCTGCGACCTGAAGGGCCCGTAGGACCTGCTCACACTGCTGGAGGTGTATATCCCAAGTGGGACTGTAGATGACTGTCATCGAGGTATGCAGAAGCGTAGTCCTGACTTTTTGATAATCCCTTGACCATGAGCCTTTGAAAGGTGGCAGGTGCGCCGTGCAACCCGAAAGGCAAGACCGTAAATTCATATAAGCCTGTTGGTGTTGAAAAGGCCGTCTTTTCTTGATCTTCTGGGTTAAGGGGCACCTGCCAATAGCCTTTGGTAAGGTCAAGGGTTGTGATGAACTGAGCCTCACCTAGTTTTTCAATCAATTCATCAACACGGGGAATGGGATAAGCGTCACACTTGGAAATGGAATTGACTGCTCTAAAATCAATACAGAAACGGACGGACCCGTCCGGTTTTGGGACTAATACAATAGGGGAGGACCACTCACTTTGGGACGGTTTTATGACACCCAAAGCGAGCATGCTTTCCACCTCCTGTTTTATGGCTTCTCGGCGAGCAGCAGGTATGCGGTATGGTTTTTGTTTCACGATCTTCCCTGGCAGGGTATGAATGGAATGTTCTGCCAGAGAAGTCCGTCCTGGGAGGTCTGAAAATAGGTGGGCAAAGGGGCGAAGGGTCTCTTGTAGGGCTTCTCCCTGTTCGTCCGACAACTCCGGGTTTACAACCAGTTGTTGTAAAGTGGTCTCTGAGCGTGTCACCTGATCAGTTGCGTGTACATCTTTGGGCGGGGGACCAAGCCACTTTTTAAGTAGGTTTATGTGATACAGCTGTGTGCGTTTAGCGCTGACCTGTATTTGATATGAGGTCAAACCTACTTTTTTTTCAATTTTGTATGGCCCTTGCCAGCCGGCTTTTGTTTTTGTTAGGGCGGACGGCATGAGTACTAACACCCAGTCACCTACGGCTAGGTGCCGCCACTTTTTTCCCTTGTTATAGAGCAGTTGTTGTTTTACCTGGGCCTTTTCTAGATTGGCATCCGCAAACTCCCTCAGTTTATGTAGTCGAGTGTGAAGGCTATTAGTGTATTCAAGAAAAGATCTGGTCTCCTCCTCCTTTTCATTTTCCCAGACCTCTTTAGTGATTTCTAGGAGGCTCCGGGGTTCTCTTCCATAAAGAAGCTTAAACGGAGAACACCCGAGACTAGTTTGGGTTTGACTTCGGATGACATACAGAGCTAGAGGGAGTAACATGTCCCACTCTCGACCCTCTACGGTCAACAATTTTCTTAAGGTCAGTTTTAAGGTGGCGTAGCGCTCACATAAGCCGTCCGTCTGCGGATGGTAAACGGGTTTTAATATGTGATATGTCTAGTGACTTACAGACCTCCTTCATCAATTTGGAAACAAAAGGGGTCCCCTGATCCGTGAGTATCTCACGGGGAAACCCTACCCGGGAGAACAGTTCAAGCAACTTCTCCGTGATGTTCCGAGTTGTGGGCGTACGTAAAGGAAAGGCCTCTGGATATCGTGTGGCGTAGTCCACCACAACCAAGGCATACAGATGACCTTTCTTGGTTCGTGGAAGAGGACCAATGAGATTCATACCCATCCTTTCAAACGGGTTACCCACAACTGGGAGGGGTTGTAGAGGGACGGCTGGGGGTTTATACGAGTTTTTCTTCTGGCACACTTCGCATTCTTGACAGAAACGGGTGACATTGGAAATTATCCCTGGCCAGTAGAAGTGTTGTAACAGCATCTGCATGGTCTTTTGTGCCCCCCTATGACCTGCCAAGAGATGTGAGTGTGCAAAAAAAGGACTTGGTCCCGAAAGGCCTGAGGTACCACCAACTGTGGTTCGTCTCCCTGTCTTCCGACCCTGTATAGTAGGTCGTTAGTAATCTGAAACAAAGGGTAAGTGGGGTTGTCCTGAAGGGTAGTCTGATGGGCATGGTCCCAAGCTGGTTGAAGGGTCGGATCATTCTTTTGAGTGTACCTAAACCCTCTGTCTGAAATCCAGGGGGGCCTGGGTTAAGAGGGAGTGGTGTGGCTGCTCTTGGGGTTTTAGGAACTGTAGCTTATCCTCTAACATGAGAAGGAATGACGGGTTATCCTGTCCTATGATCATTTGTTCCGGAAGGGAGGGTACAACGCCAAGCTTGGCTTTTAGCGTTTGTCCGTCGGGTAGGGATATTGGGAGGTTTACTAGAGGATAGACACGGATATCACCATGTACACACCTAATAGGCACAGTCTCCCCTGTCAGTTCGGTTCTAGGCAGGATTACCGATTGTAGGACCACAGATTGACGGCAACCAGAATCGAGGAGAGCCCTCAATTGTCTTCCCTGTACTGTTACACTTACGTGAAAACTATGTCCGAATTCAGCCGTGTACAATATGGAGCGTGGTATACAACCAATGTTCATTGGTTCTTCTTGGGACTGTTTTCGTGTGCAGTTCCTGGCAATATGACCCCACTCCCCGCACTCAAAGCATTGTGGGTTCCTTAGGGGTGGTGGTTCAGAACAGAACTGTCAGGGTTTCGGTGGTTCTGGGTTGGGTTTCATCGGTTTTCTTTCTTGTTTCACAGGGAGCCCCGAGGAACGTGTGGTCTTCTCTGTATCCCAAGGCAAAGTACGGGGTTGGGCCCTATAAAACGAAGTGGCCATTTCTACCGCTTGTTTGGCTGCTAGATTGTGGTGTTGTTTAAGCCACCTTTGGATGGGGAAGGGAAGGGCTTCAATGAACTGCTCCAAGTATATCATGGACATGATTTCTTCCTTGGTATGGGCCTGTGGTTTCAACCACTTATCTGCAGCGGCCTTTAATTTAAAGTACAGGGTTTTCGGATTGTCTGTAGGGGAACCCCTCTCCTTTCTGAAGCGAACCCTGTATGCCTCCGCATCCATGCCCATGTGGTCTAGGATTATCTTTTATTTCCTGGTAGGGTGTATGGCCGTTAGGGTTAGCGACCTGGTAGGCCGCCTGGGCTTCTCCGGTAAGGAGGGGGGCCAAGAAGAAAGGCCACTTGGCCTCGGGCCAACCAGACGCACGGGCAGCTCTTTCGAAATTTAATAAGAAAGCGTCGGGGTCCTCACCCGACACATATTTCTGCAAAGACACATTTGGGCTATTCCCTGCGCGGATTTGTAGCTGCGTTGCTAGTTCTAAACGATCGTCAGCTACTTTCAGCATTTGTTCGGCTTGATTTGCCATACTGTCTTTCAATAATGCCCTGTCTGCCTGGGCAGAGTTCATCTGTTTCTCTACCGCCCATTCCAACTTTTCTTGTCCGCGGATCAGCTGTTGAATCAGGTTTTCCATGGCCAACAGGGGAGAGGCGTACAATATCCCACTTCTGACACCACGTGTGGCGCGGTGGAGAAGCAGACCAGGACAAACAAGTACTTGTTCACTATGGGTTGTTTTATTTGGAACTGAAACAAGGAATCATGGGAGGTGTAGGCTAGGTCCCGGTCTTCTTTTCCTCTTTGTCCTTTGAGGATAGGGGGGAAGGAGCTTCCGCCTTCTTCTTCTTTCAGGCTTGGGATGAGTGCCTCGTTGAGACCCAGTAGAACATGTAGGGGGGGGGGGAGGAGAAAACAAAAGAAAACACCCGGTAAGGGCAATGTTCTTATCTGGGTGTCTGTGCGCGGGGTGCAGGGGAAGTGTCAGGGGTTCACACCCGATACCGTCACTAGTGAGGCAGTCGCGGTTATAGCAGGAAGCACTCTAGGCATAGTGGAGCCCTTCAATCTCCCGTCCCAGTTAAACTGCCTCCCCTACGACTCTCACCCTCACCCGTACGGCGCCACACCGCCCCTAGGCGTCCCCGTACCTTGTCAAGCCACTACCCTCCTGGGCCGTGGCTGGCTTCCTCGTGTTGCCGGTTGGGGTCCGGCGTCCCGTCTCTCTCTCCTCCTTCGACTCCCGAGCGTCGGGCTCCTGCTTCCGGATTGGGATCCAAGTCTGCCGCGATGGTCCTGCGTTCTCCCAGCTGAGGCCTGACGACAAAGGTCTGAATGCGGCGGTCGTCTTCCTCGGATCCTCGGCTCTCCTCTTCCAGTACTCCAAACGAGAACAACCCTTCCTTGATTTCGTCGGTTTTAAATCCGAGTCAGTCACCTGACTCAGTCACGTGACCCGGAACAGACACAGGATTAAAGAGACAGTGTTCCGACGGGACATTCTGTGAATAAAGAAGGGGTCAGGGAGAAAGGTGAGCAGGAAAGCGTTCCGTCCCTTGTGTATCCGCGTCCGTGGTCCGTCCGTCGTCACACCTATATAGCCTCATATGGGCCAATACTTCCAATGATATAACTACCTCCTCATGCACACTTGTGCCGGCTCACTAGGCTTCCCAATTTACACCACTAATTCTAGGCGAACTCACAATAGCCACTTAGAATGCCATAAGACATGGAATATGGGGCACGCATTATACACCAAGCAAGCAGGCATCTCCCCCGACTGGGCATCCCCCTTTCCAAGTCACTCGTTGCTGTCTATGGGACACTCCGGCACCCCGACCTACCCAAGATGGCCGCCGAAGTTGCCATTCCTGTCTTTTCTTAAATTTCACACAGGAAACACGTATAACTATTCTACCTCCGGCACGTCTCAGTGCGGGAGACAGAGCAGGGTAGATGAAGGGCT
Organism: Calotriton arnoldi; assembly: GCA_963921515.1. Lineage (NCBI taxonomy): Eukaryota > Metazoa > Chordata > Amphibia > Caudata > Salamandridae > Calotriton > Calotriton arnoldi. The sequence continues at coordinate 1,247,264 of CAWUFW010000732.1, forward strand.
TCTCGCCATGCCACTTTCAGTGAGTACAAGATGCTTAGAACATATTCAGGCCAAATCGGTAAGCGACTGTTTTTATTACAATCTGCTCCCGTTTGTCCTCCTTCGCACGCAGGTCGTGAATGAGCGACTTGCTCTGAAATCATTCCCGTCCGCTTTAGACCTACTAACTATTGGGTGAGTGCTCCAGACATAATCTGAAAAAAGGAATGTTTTGACAATGCAATTATACCACTACTATTGCGAGCTGAGACCAATCAATTCAGTTTCAGATAACAGGCAAAGATAAAGGAAATGTTTGTTTGTTTGTTTATTTAGTGTGACCAGCTCCGAGCCTGCCCTAACGGTCATACATAGAGATTGCCCACACAATATGGGCTATACTCCTGCAGTTAGTCAAGCTCATGATCGCTAAGCGCCAAAAATCAGTTCAACAAGAGGATGCATGTGTGAATAATTCTGTTACGGGTGACCATTTGTTAGCACATATTTTTTTTTTAAAGTTCGAAAAATTACTTGTGTGCCTTAAGTGTGGTACTGTCACATTGATTTTATTTTATTTTATCCTCCTTTCCCCACCTCTTGTTTTTTTCCGGTCACACATAGATTGAAGGTGAATCCTAACCTTGTACGTCACAGCACAGCTGGTAACTCGATCAATCTGTATACCTGGAAGAACCAGCTTTGCAGTAGTGTAAGATAATTAGAGCATTTTATCTGCTCGGTCCTGACGAATTGTCAATAGATCCCTCAGGGGCTGGAAGAGGCAAGAAACATGTTGAGCAAGTTTTTTAGCACACATGCTCTATAGGACCATTATTTCCGAGATGAGCTACACTGTTATTACTTAGGTTAGTGAGCTGCATCAATAAAGTTTAGTAAACAGAGCTTCTCTAAACCTATTTTAAAATCACCTTGACTACTTCACTACTGATCACCGCCCACACACCCTCACTCACTCTACGGCTTTATCAAGAAGAACTCCGCCAAAGAGCCCCTTCGCGGGTGCCCGGCGGGCATTACTGCGCCGGCCCGACGAGGAGCACACCTAAATGATGAAGCATGACATCTTTTGGGGTGTGTGAGGGCACTTCCTCCAATTGGAGGCTATTCCACAGACCTGTCCATCACTACCTCTCTTAGGAACTGCACGCCATTATATTTAAACTATTGCTATACTGTACCCAGACTGGGACCTAGCCCAAATTGGAAGGGGGAAATAATATTATGTTCTTGAGCCCATACAGCAAGGCGGTTATATAATCACTTTCTATCATTTTAACAGTACTTCTCAAGAAGCGAGATGGGCCTTTAACATTTAGGCGACATGCGATCTCCATTTTGACCTATGGGCACAATGGTGGACTTTGTCCATGAGCAGGGGATATTTGTATTTAAAGAACGATTGAAAATGTTGGTGATCAAAGGACCCCATAGATCAGTATTGCACTTAATGAGGTCGATTGGAACGTTGTCTGGGCCTGGGGCTTTCCCACTCAAACTCTGCCTTATTGCTAACTCTACTTCTGGCAGAGAAAGGCGGGGCAATGAATGCAATAATCCATTCTGTAAAGAGTTACCCAAGTCAGCAGTCACCTTGATGTTGTATACTCCGGTAAAATGCGAGACCCAATCAGACCCTGAGATGTTGCCCTAGAGAAGAGGCGTTACGGGGGCATGCCTGAGTCTGCTTTTTTGACTGTCTCCCAAAAAATCTTGCTGTTATTCCCTACTGCGGAAAGCTCCAGAAGTACCCAATCTCTGTAATGCAGAGACTCTTTCCAATGTTTAAGGGCAAATTTGTAAACCAAGCGGGCCTGGCAAACCTCAGGCCATTCTCTCGGGGTGGCAAAAAGCACCTTCCTTAGGCTACGGTTGCTATATTCTGACTCCTATATTTCCTACAGTGGAATCCACAAAACCATGGGAACCTTTAAATCCCTGAGATGCAGGTAAAAAGACACAAATTTGGCCTTGATACCTTTTGTGGGGGGTGGGGAGGGGAGAAACGTTATGAAGGCTTAAGCACAAAGTGCCCTAAAAGGCGGCTCAGTACTAGGGAGAGGGAGTGATGGGGAGCCTCGGCTGCTAAGGGGTTAACAAGAATCCAGTTCTTTTGCAGCAGTCATGTCCATGCAACTAAGAAAAGCCATTCCTTCATCAGAAAACTCACAAAAACTACAAGCCATGGCAAAACAGTTTTGCTCTAGGGAAACAGTTATGGTCAGACTGTACAAATCTCTCCTGGGCTCGGTGTAATCCGTTTTGTACAATCAGAATGAGACCCATGTCACAAGAACTGATCCTGGGATGAGACCAGATGAAGAGAAGGCTCAAGCAGGTGATGCATTGCAAGAGGTATCCATCAAACTTAAACGATGGCCTCCTATTCAGCCTTCGTCGGACAGAATAGTGCTGACTACGGTCGCATCAATAAAGGGCTGGGAATCCATATTCAGGAGTTAACAACTAGAGACCTCTGGTCGGGCACAGATAATGTTTCACATCTTGGACTCATGAGCTATATGGTTAGATCTACAATTGTTCCTCCCGAGGCTAACAGACAAGCAGTCCTCATCAAGATAGAGAACATGACTGAATTTTTACTTCGTGAAACAAGGAAGAACGTTCTGTATCGGAAAAAGCACAGTCGTCTTGGATCTGGGTTATCTCCAGCCAAGTAGACATCACAGTGGAACACCTTTCAGGATGCCAAAGTTATCTGGTAGTGCGCTCTGTTGTGCTCTCTCGCACTCCAACAAATGGAAGCTCCACCAAGTCCAAGTGGATTACATCTTCCACAGATGGGATTAGCCCACACTGGACCTGTTTGCCGCTATGCTTGCCTAGAAATGCCTGTACTACACCGCCATGTTCTGACAACCAGGAACTGAGAACAATGCATTTTCAATGAAATGGTCAAATATCTTTGTATACGCCTTTCCTCCATTTCCCTTGATTCCCAGAGTTCTGAGGAAGGTGAAGGGAGATCACTGTTCACTGATTCTCATTGCCCCGAGTTGTCATGCTATCACTGGTACAACAACCTGCACAGGCGGTCTGCATATCCAGCAATATTGCTGAAGGTGCTGCACAGACACAACATAAATATGGTCAATCACAATATCAAATCACTCAGCTTGACATCCTGGCACCTGATCACCTAGAGTTCAACCATTTGGAGATTCCGGCAGACTGCAGAAAATATAGTGGTGCAGGCACGTGCACTAGCAATCACAAAGATTTACAACACCAAGTGGAAGAGTTTCTGTATATGCTGTAAAGGCAAAGGCTTCCATCCAGTCTCCATGGAGCCCCATATGATTCTTTCATACTTGTTGAAACTGTGCTTTAAGTTTTCTTGAATGAGAGTCCACATGACGGCGATCTCAATATTTAGAAGAAAATAGGTGACTCTTCATCATTGTTTTCTCAAAGGGATCATAAAACAGTTTATGATGAGATTTTATGAGGCTGCTATACGGCACGCCATTCCCCCCCTTCCCCAATCATCCGATGTCTTGGAACTGAACATGGTATTAACTGGTTCTGTGCTGAGGACGGCACCGTTCCGTCCTCAGCCACGGTGGTCGTGTGCTGAGGATGGAACTGTTCAGTCCTCTGCACACAACCAGCAAATCCCTCTGCTGTTTACAGCAGAGGGATTTCCTTTTTTCTTTTTGAGACTCGGGAGCTGGGGAAGAGCTTCCCGGGTAATTTTTTTTATGCAATGTAGTAAATCTTTTATTTCGGCTATTAAGCCATAAAAAGCTTACAAACATAAAATTCAATATCAATAAATATCATAAAGACTTCCTTTTCGCAATGTATTAAAAACAATAATGAGTTAAAATTGATGTTAATTAATTGATTACGGTTATTATCACTACTGTATACAGTATATATTATCCCTAGAGCAAACTGGATTATCCTCTTGTGCAAGTAACCATCATAGAAAGTTCATGTATAGATGAAAGACTTCGTGGTTGTTTAATTCAAACAGTAAAAACCATACCGAATACATAATGCCTAATATCTATATTAAAAAGGGATAATGGAAGGGAAGAAGAGAAGACACTGGGTGGACCTACTGGGACTTTTTCTGCAGGTTGGCTACCAGGAATGGCAGTTATTTAGGGAATTCTTTCTTGGAATTCAGGCACAGAACAGGTAGCGCGATACCGCATAGGCTAGTAGTTCCTTAGTATCACTCTTGAGAAGCCTTACTGCTTCCCAGCAGTGTCTCACTCTTATAGATTTAGGTGCCACTACCAACCATTTCTTGCGTGCTTTTCTGTATAGGGGGCAGAAGAGCATAAAGTGCTCTACCGATTCCACAGTGTTGGGGCAATTTGGGCAAAATTTAGATTTTGAGGGTGCCCTATCCCATTTCGAGGTATGGATTCTCAAGGGAAGAACACCACACCTAAATTGCACTTATAAACATTTAAAGTGAAAGGGGTGCATTCGGTCCATGTATGGCTCGAAGCTGGTTGCGCACTTGTGGTTCAGGAACTGTCCAGTTAAGCTACTGTCCTAATATACTTTCCATGTTTGCAACAAAGTTGCCTCCCAGAATCGGTGTTTTTCTTTCTGTGCGTCACTTTTGGTAATCCGCTCCGGGAGGTCCATAGCTTACTCATTCCTATTCTGTGAGATATATCTTTTATAGCCTTCAACCTTGATCCCTGTCAAGAGCCAGAAGGTCTTTTACACAGTCCCTGTAAATTACTATTTCTTTGGTGGACCAAAGTCTGATTCAGTATAACAAGGGTTTGACTAAGATTGTTAAGTGAGCTAAATCAAGTCTTAATGGGGTGATAGGGGAACATGGTGGGAGTTTAAAGAGAGCCCTAATAAACTTGTTTTCGATCTTTGTCAGAGTCTCTGTTGTAGCGTAGCCCCATATCTCGGCTCCATATATCGCAGATGTTACGTCTGAGGCTCTATATACAGTGATGATGGGGGACAGAGCACCTCCCGAGGCAGGCCTATATTTTCTCCTTATAGCAGAGGTTTTCAGTTGGAGGATGGCTTTACCTCATGTCTGATTGTCACTTTGCCTAACACCCAGGTAATCGAAGTACGGAACTTTTTCGAGAGGAACCCCTTCTATGGTCCCATTTTCTCTATATGTTTTGTGAGGATTCATGCTCATAACTTTGGACTTGGTGGGATTTAATTCTAAGCCTCTTTCCTCACAGAAAACAATGAAGGCATTTAGTTCTGCTTGCAGCCCCATCGGTGTTCGCAAAATTAGCAGGGTGTCGTCCGCAAACATCAGGATGGGAGAAGGCATGCCTGCTATTTTAGGGGCATCATGTTTACATTCCATCAATTTACTTACTGCTCCATTAATGTATAGGCTAAAGAGCGTGGGAGCAAGGACACACCCTTGTCTTACCCCTTGCTTAATCTCGATCCTATCCGTCAGGTCCCCTGCGTTATTCCACCTGACCTTTGCATATGTGTTTGCATGTAGGACTTTCAATAAACTTAGCAAATCTGAGGGGATACCATACCCATCCAGAACGTCCCATAGAGTTTCCCTTGGGACCAGGTCAAAAGCCGCTCTCAGGTCGATGAAAGCGACATATAGATGATCACTCTTCAAAGTGACATATTTCCAAGTTATCACCTTCATGCAATGTAATGACAATCAGCGTGCATGGTGCACTGACGTCATTATATTGAAAGTGAAATGAGCTGATCGGCTCTTTTCACTTTCCCTGCCTATTTGCTCGTGGGGCTTTCTCAGCCCTCCGAGCAACTAGGACAATGGGAGAGGTATAATTGGAAGGGGAGAATCTACCCCTTTCTAATGGTACCCTTGCCTAGTAGATCCTTGCCTGATGACAGTCTTTCGGCCCCCGGGAGGCCGCTGTGGGATATTACCCCTGATCGCGGGGGCAAAAAGCTCACTAGACACTGGGGATTTCTTTTTTATAAAAGAGGGGTAAGGGCTGCCCAGAATGGGCATACCAATGCCCCTACCCCTCTAAAAAAATGAGCATAGTCTTTCGGTCCCTCCGGGGGACATATCATGGCAATAGCCCCCGATCTGCCCCCCCCCAGGGGGGGGGCAGAAAGCCCACTAGGCACCAGGGACTACTTTTTTTTCCTTGTTTCCTTGTGCAGGGGTGGGGGCTGTCCTGAAAGGGCATGCCAATGACCAAAAACCCCACCCCCCCAAATGGGTCTTTCCCTCAAATGGGCACTGCAACAGCCCCGATCTGCCTCTCTGAGGAGGGGCAAAAAGCCCGCTAGACACCAGGGACTATTTTTACTTTGTGTAGGGGTGGGGCTGCACAGAATGGGTATGTCGATGCCCCCACCCCCTAAAAAAAAAATGGGCACCGTCTTTGGGGGGCAGATGGCGGTGGTTACACCCAAGCTGCCAACCTGGGTGGGGGCAGAAAGCCCACTAGGCACCAGGCTTTGTTTATGGGCATGTTAGGGAGCGGCCCCACAGTCTAGGGCCGCTTCCCCTTTTTTAGGCACATATTTTAGCCATTTCTGCCCCCATTGGGGGCAGATGATTGATATTTTTATGCTGAAAGCCACTAGATACAATGGAAAGTTTCTCTGTGTGTGTGCGTTCAAACTGGAGTTCGGCTGACGGTCTGCATGTACTGACGTTTGGCTGGTTGTCTGTATACTGGCATTTTGTTGGCAGTGTGTGCAGACTAGCGCTTGGTGGCGGTGTGTTTAGACTGGCACTTGCCTGGTGGTGTACGTGGATGGCACTTGGCTAGCAGCGTGTGTGGCTTGCGTGGATCCCCCCAGTGTTTTTTTTACCCAGAATCCTCTGCAAACCTCAAATTTAGCTAAAAAGTCAGTTTCCTCCTATGTCTGTGTGGAAAAGTTAGGATCTCAGCGCGGCACAAATTTCCTACCCCTCAGCGTTCCCCCTCGATCTGATAAAAATGATACCTCACTTGTGTGGGTGCCCAAAGCAGAGTCAGCCTAAAAACTTATTTTTAAAAACTGCCCTTGGTTCCCCCTCAGTTTTTCATGTTATAAGTTTTCAGGCTGATTCTGCTTTGGGCACCCACACAAGTGAGGTATCATTTGTATCGGGAAACGGAGGGTAACGCTGAGTGGTAGGACATTTGTGCCAGCGCAGTGGACCCACAAAGAAATGTGATATTTTTTTGTTAGCATCATTTGAGGTTTGCAGGGGATTTTGGGTTGGAAAACATTCGGGAATCCATGCAACCAAAAATCCACAGCTAGGCAAATTGCAAAAAAGGGTCAGTTTTCAGTGGAAAAATATGATGTGTCCACGTTGCATTTTGGGCCGTTTCCTGTCACAGGCACTAGACTAGGCCTACCCACACAAGGGAGGTACCATTTCTATCAGGAGACTTAGGTGAACCCAGAATAGTAGAACAAGTGTTATTACCAGTTGTCTTTCTAAGCATTTCTGCCTTCCAAATGTAAGACAGTGTGTAAAAAAAGTCATTTTGAAAAATGCCCTCTAATTCACATGCTAATATGGTTACCCACAAATTCAGAGATGTGCAAATAACCACTGCTTCTAAACTTCATATGTTGTTCCATTTTGGAAATACATAGATTTCCCTGATACCTATTTTTCACTCTTTATATTTTACCAATTGAATTGCTGTATACCCAGTACAGAATGAAAAACTATTGCAAGGTGCAGCTCAGTTATTGGCTCTGACTACCTCGTGTTCTTGGTGAACCTACAAGTCCTCGCAACCAGAAGGGTCCATCGGACGTAACCGTATATTGCTTTCAAAAATCTGCCATAGTTCGAAGAAGTTACAGGTGAAAACCTAGGCACAAATGGTTATTTTTTTTCAACTCAATTTCAATATTTTTTTTCAACTGGTACTTTCTATAGGAAAACTTTGAAGGATCTACACAAAGGAATTTTGTCTACTTTTCAGAAATGTATAACTTTCCGGGATCCATTATTGTTTTCACACCCATTTGTACCACTAACTGGAAGGAGGTTGATAGCACAAAAAATAGGCTTGTCCCAGTAAAATGCCGAAACTGTGTATAAAATGTTGGTTTTCTGACAAAAGTCAGCCTTCTCCTGAAAGCTGGGAAGATGGTGTTTTTGGCACAACAAACCCTTCATGGATACCATTTGCAGGGAAAAAACAGACTCTTTGTTCTGCAGCACTTTTTCCAAGTTTTTTTTTTCCCCCAAAAAACAACATTTTGCTGTATTTTGGCTAATTTCTCAGTACCCTCCAGGGGAATCCACAAACCAGGGGTACTTTTAGAATCCTCAGGATGTTGGAAGAAAAGGACATAAATTTGGCGTGGATACCTTATGTGGACAAAAGGTTACAGGGTGCCTAAGCGAACTACCCCAAATTGCCCAAAAAGTTTTAGCACCGGGGGGAAAAGGCCTAGTAGCGAAGGGTTTAAACTGACTCATGCTGCCTCCCTTTCGAACCTGTACATAGTGCACCTGGGCCCATGCTATATAATGGACGCACTGCACTCTCCCTGTTTGTGCCACAGGCACCTTTAAGCAGGTGCTCCATCCACAAACGGACAGTGCGCCCTGTTACAATCAATGTGCTACACTTACCACAGCCACAAACTTGTGCTGCCCTGAGGACAGCTCATTAAGTGAAATACAGAGCAGCTCTTTACAAGCAGCTCTATGTTCATAGTGAAGGTGGCAGCCTCCTGCACTTAAAAAAAAAAAAAAAAAAAAAAGTACAAAGATCCTCTTGCAGGCGGGTGCAGTGAGTGACTGCACTGTCTGAAGGGGGGTGTACGGGGTCCATGAGTCCCCCTTTCTCCCCTCCAGAAGGCTACCCTCAGGGGGCATACTGTGAGTGCACCATCTTTTTGTCATCCCCTATCAGTGCCCCTCCTAAGGGCCTGTTTGCCTCTGCACCCATGTCTATGATAGGGTGTGTGCGCAGAGGCAAAAGCTATTACTTCATTTGTATGGGGACATGCCTCCATGCAAATGAGGAAATGCCCTCTCAACGTAGCTCTGGTGCTAAATGTGCACCAGCACTTTCAGTATTACAGAAGGGGTTGCACAAGCTTCTGTGTCTCCTTCTGTAATACCATAGTGCCGCGGGCGCGCTCAAAATGGCTGAACTCGACCGTGGCTCCCCAACGCACTATGCATATTACGCTCCCGGAGGTTCATCCCTTGGAAAACAGCTCCTTTTGGCAAGGAGAATAGGGAAATTGCAGGTATTTATCATTAAAGAGACATTTTTCTAGTTTACTAGAGGCAGGCATCCTACGAACCAAACCAAAGTTCATGCCTAAAGTCCCTACTTTCATGAGAATGAGCCTGTTATTTTACGTTCTTTTTCCCTAAACCTACAACATCAGCAGAGAAATCCTTTCACTCACAAGATGTATAAAGATGCATTTTATATGGAGAAGACTTGCGCACTTTCTGTCAGCAGTTTGTTTCCTTTGGTCGTCCAAGAAGAGGCAGAACCCTGTCCAAACAGGGAATTATCATGTTGACAGTCTGTCTGAATCACTTTTTTGCCACAAGAAAGCTGCCACAAACCATCCACTCCTGGACAGAATGAAGCTGTCTTCACGATAAGCATGGCAACGACTGCTGCCCTCTAAGCCAGGGTGCCATTCCAAGACATGTGCCATGCAGCTATGTGGAAAAGCAAGCAAACGTTCACAAAGCACCTACCTGAATGTGAATGCACAGCGAATTCAACAGTGGGCCGGGTAGTCCTCCACAACCTATTCCAGTAAAGGCGAGTCTGCTTCTTGCTTTATTTATTTGTTTTAATTTAAACATTTTATTGCTTTTTCTTTTTTTTTTTTTTTTAAGGATTTCAAAACACTTCATTTTTTGCACATTTTCCAGTCTCTCAAACCTAACCAGGATACCAATATATCCATGCAAACAACGTTACAAGTAACAAAAAACATAGAATTGAGCTCTTCTTTCATATAGTCGAAAAGAACAGCATGCATGGTTGTGATCATTACTCATCTTTTGCATCGCAGCTTACAGAGTCATATTTTTGTCTATTTTCCCTACTTTGTGGGTTTGCAGGAGCAACCCGCTTGTTGCTTTATCCCTAATGTTATCATATACTGCCTGCTAATCTGATTTAAGCATGTGAATATATAAAAGATCCAGTGTTGGAGAAGAAATTAGTAACTTCAGTTCTGCAGCACTGGTATCTTTCGTATACTTGCGTACATCCCTACCTCCCTGGTTAGAGGCTCTCTTCCGTCATGTGTACTCCTCAAATTTGAGCTATGGTGGCTGCTAGGGGAGTAGGAAAGCTCATCACTTTCACCCCATTGGCTGAAGTTTGTGTGTTTTCAAATGAGGTGGATGTACTACTAAATAAGCACTTTTGTTGAAGTTTATTGTTGTCTTAGTACTTTTTTCTCTTATTTAGCGTTACTAGAGATTCCCAGTCTGATGACAGGGAATAATTCAAGCATGTAGGTATATGAAAGATACCACAGTTGGAGAACTGGAGTTACATGTGAAGTATGGCACATGTCTTAGATTATTACTTTACAAGAGGTGTGCTTTAAGTATCCTTTTAAATGTGATGAAATTAGCTGAATACCTCCCGTGCACAGATCCAGAGTCTGCTCTTGAACTGTGTAGGCTTTACCTCCTTCAGACCTAAAGGGAAGCAGATCAGTATTTTATACTGGCTTTTAATGTTGAGCAGGTTACCTACAGAGATCCATTTGGCCAGATATTGTGGGGGCAACTTGTTCAACCTACCTTCAAACGGATTTAGTATTTGACAAGCTGCCAGCAGAGTAACATGACCACCCTTCGCACAGACCAGATAGGAGTCTAACTGCAGCATTTTTTATTCTCTGTAAGAGGCTGATCTGTGTATCTGGGAGGCCTGAGTGAATGTAGTAGTCACGCTTTGAGCCAGAGAATTGTTGAAGTGGTTCAGTATATCAGCATGCTAGAACATAATGTGTCAGATGTTGCCCTGAAGTACTTCAAACAAGTCCAAAGAAGGAATCAAGTGTTGCTCCAGAAAGAAAGAACAGATTTTCTGTCTGAACAAATTCAAAAGATTAAGCATTTGCTCATGGCTTTGCTAACAGCCATCCACATTCCCGTTGTGTAGAACGAACAGCCATTGAATGTATCTGTTGTGACTAAGTCCTTGAACACAATTTTTCCTTCTGTAGGTTTATCCTATTAGATCAATTTGCTGTAGCACTAAGAGTAAAAGATTGAAGAGTAATGTGAATTTTATGAGCTGGTTAGACATTTTTCCCGCCCCTTTCCATTTATTTACTGTCTCTAAAATGTGATCATAAATCTCAAGTTATTTATAACTTGGAAGGTCATAGTTCTGGAGAGAATGCAACATTAGTGGTTCACAGATTTGCATCACCTATGAGAGCAAACCTACAGGAGATTTCCATGCAGACCAGATCTTCTGCCAAGTGCACAGGAAAATAGTCTGCAGCATAATTTATTATGTTTGATCTTGCACTCTGTGGCATAATTTACTATGGTTGATCTTGCCCGGCTTCTGAAATCCTTGGTCACTTTTTCCTTCCACCAGAATGTTTTTCCAGATATGCACTTTGGAAGTATTAGAATCCATTTGTTGTACCTAAAAACATATACCTGACGAGGAGTTAGTCTGTAGCCTTGTATGTATGTATGTTTGTGATGAACTTGGGTATGAAAAAATAAAATAAATTTGAGTACATGATTTTGGATCCGGTACGCCATCACTTTGGTGGAATTGATCCCAGTATACAATAAAATAAACAGTAAAAAGATTACATAAACATATATTGTCAATATCGTATAAAGAATCAAAATACCAAAATGAAATGAAACCGTGTTATTTAATCACACTGCTATATTGCATTACATAAACATCATATAATGAGGACAAATTTGTATACACGTGCCCAGAGGGGATGGGGGTGTGTACGGTGAATAGAGTGAGGATAATGTGACATAAAGAAGGGTGAAGTTATAATGCCAAAACACATCAGTTTTTCAAAAAACAAAATAATGGCTCATTTTTCACGCCCAAATTCGCGAATATCTACATCTATTTCTTTAGCCATGCATACAGAAGGGAAAAACACAGTAGAATAATTTCTGTTGTTTTCGATGCTGGCTCAAACAAACAGTGTCGACGTTTCGACCCCGAGGTTCTGTAGGTAAATTAACACCTTACGGAGGGGTCTTCTTCAGGACTGGGAGAAGGGAATAGGCACCTGGGGATAAATATAATAATAGATAATAACCTCATGGGAATCGGCAGATAAAAACCTTATTAAACATGGGCCATAGGTCCTTTAATTACCATATACGCCCTTGCGGAGACAGGTCAGTCTAAGTAGCATATAGGGCACGAGGCTCCAATATCGTGAGAACGGAATACCTGCACCTGCAAAAGTAAGGTGTAGTTTAATAACGGCCCGCCCAAGTGATATGGGCACAGGGCCCGTATGTAAACTAGGAAAAAATCCCTACGATCATTACTCACATAGGCAAAAACTTTGACTCCTCCGATAGAATCGTACTTATCCCATCAATTGTGAAGTTGGTCATAGACCGTAACAATCCGCTATGACCTCAAGAATGAAAATCTAAAAATACAGAGAAAAAGGAACTATATCTCTGGCTACACAGGACCCTGGAACTTAAAAGAACCAACCACCACATAATCTTAAGACTAGATCAGGACATACCTGCAGTTGCGCTGCATTAGGGGGCCTTAATGATCGTAGGGATTTTTTCCTAGTTTACATACGGGCCCTGTGCCCATATCACTTGGGCGGGCCGTTATTAAACTACCCCTTACTTTTGCAGGTGCAGGTATTCCGTTCTCACGATATTGGAGCCTCGTGCCCTATATGCTACTTAGACTGACCTGTCTCCGCAAGGGCGTATATGGTAATTAAAGGACCTATGGCCCATGTTTAATAAGGTTTTTATCTGCCGATTCCCATGAGGTTATTATCTATTATATTTATCCCCAGGTGCCTATTCCCTTCTCCCAGTCCTGAAGAAGACCCCTCCGTAAGGTGTTAATTTACCTACAGAACCTCAGGGTCGAAACGTCTACACTGTTTGTTTGAGCCAGCATCGAAAACAACAGAAATTATTCTACTGTGTTTTTCCCTTCTGTATGCATGGCTAAAGAAATAGATGTAGATATTCGCGAATTTGGGCGTGAAAAATGAGCCATTATTTTGTTTTTTTTTAAACGGATGTGTTTTGGCATTATAACTTCACCCTTCTTTATGTCACATTATCCTCACTCTATTCACCGTACACACCCCCCTCCCCTCTGGGCACGTGTATACAAATTTGTCCTCATTATATGATGTTTATGTAATGCAATATAGCAGTGTGATTAAATAACACTTTCATTTCATTTTGGTATTTTGATTCTTTATACGATATTGACAATATGTTTATGTAATCTTTTTACTGTTTATTTTATTGTATACTGGGATCACTTCCTATTGTACTGCCTGTTACCCAGATCCCAGTATCTGTGGGTTTACCCTTCTTACGTAATATCACTTTGGTGAAGCAAATTTCCTGTTTGAGGATTCGTGGCTTTGGGGCTTAGATCTGTGTATTACTGACAGAGCTTGCTTTCAAAATAGTTTAAGTGCATTATTTGTACCTCAAGTAAAAGTCTGACTAGTCAATGTCTTTTGTAGTTAGTGTTCTATATGTGCTTTTGTGGTAAGCTCTGATTTGTAGAAAACTATGTTGTTCTTCAGACCACAGTACTGATCAGGGATGCTGTGTGTTGGCTCGACTTACCGTTAGCGAATAACCAGCCCATGCAGCCAACCCTTGCTACAATTAGCAGAAATAAAATAAAAACCAAAAGAAGGATAATGATGCCTTGCATCATAAAAAAACAAATATGTACTGAAAAACTTTGTTACAAGTACATTATAGTTTTTTGCACATGAGACATTAACGTACAAGCATTAAAACCTCAAATATGCCATGAAAAAACACAGTTCAAAATAAAAGTAAAAACTCCTTTACAAGTGTCTTAGAGGAATTCACCTCTGTCCTCCCATTGATCAAAGGCGCATTCTTCTCCAATGGGAGGTTGATGTTTCTCCTTTTGGGAAGTCTCTTCTTTGACACCCCTTGAGTTCAGCACGCTTCCTTCGAAAATTGCGGGGGTCCTTCTAAAACTACTAATGTAGACTTAAAAGCTTCTGCTTATAGGAGCTTTCAGATTGGTTGCAGATTAGGAGAAGGGTCTGGGGTTTGCTCCAGTTACTTCATTAGCCCCAAAACGACCAAGAGTGGTAGGCCTATCCTAGACCTGTTATCTGAATTTGTTCTCCTCCTGGGCAGATTTCACATAATAACTTTCACTCAAATTATGGACGTGTTGCCCCAGAAGACCTGGCTAGCATCTGTCAGCTTCCACAGTACCTACTTTCATATCCTCATCAATAAATTGCATTAACAGTACCTTAATTTTCCCATAAACAGTTTCCAATACAGATACCTCTCATTCAGCCTAACCTCTATTTTAGGGTGTATACTCATGTGCTGTCTACAGTAGCTGCCCCCCTCACCCCACACCTAGAGGGAGTTTACCGTTGACCCTACCCCAGTGATTGTATGATAAGAAATCTAGTTTAAATGGGATGAAACCTCCAGTTTAACAATTTAATTTTTGGTTTGATTCTTCTCTGCTAGTTGCCACTTTTCTCCCAGAGAGAGTGAAAGCACGACAACAAAAGTTGACTGCTTCACATGGATATTTCAGCTGTGAGCATGGTGATTTTAGAGGCTCCTTGACGTCATGTGCTCTTGCATCCCTATTACTACTATTGCCCTTCTGTAAGTAAGCGTAGTACAAACTCCCTATAGCTTTTCCTTGGACCGACTTTTAAATGTCCAAATTAAAATTAGTTCTTATTAACCTTTTCACCGATTAGTCACACAGAAACAGCCATGACCATCCTCTGCTTTGAGTATGACTGTGAAGTTTACCTACAGGATATAACACTTGCGAATTGTAGTTGGCTCAGGAAGTGTAACTTCATAGTAATTACTTGCAGCTAAAATCCAACTTGCCCACACCAAAGTCTCCTCTATATATTCTGCAGGCGAGAATTGTTTAGATCATCGCAGACTATGCACCATCCATGTTCTATTCAAACAAAATGGGCAGAAAAATGTCCTGTGTATTGGCTATTCAACTGTGTGACTTTTCCATTTGCAAAAAGTATTCGTAGATTGCGTATCAACCTTTTGCGAATGGAAAGGACCTATGGTCGGTTCACAAAACTCCGGATCATAGTAGCTCGCATTTCAACTGACTTTATTAATATGTGTGAGGCAGGTCACAAATGGCGACCTATTACGATTGGCTAGAGTCACAGCTACAGTGGCCTTCCTGGGTCAGGAGACCACCATGCCTATTATTGCTTTGAAATTAAGACAACTGTTTTGTTTTAAATGCAGCCCGTTTTCCTAAAAGGAAAACAGGACATGTTAAAAAATTTTTTTTAAAAGATAACGAAAAGTTAAGCAAACTATAGGACCACTGCCTACTCCTTAAAAGCGTTTTTGTCAACATTCTCAAAGGGGTAGAGTTCCCTGATGAGATTTGGTGGTGAACAAAATTCCAAGGCAGTAATTGAATTTTTAAAGGATGTATTAATTAGAGACGGATTCTACAGACTCTTGGTTCAGACAATACAATTCAGCTTGTGTCCACTTAAGTTGAAGACTCTCAAAACAAGTAGTATAGTACATCTAAAAAGCTAGCCGTATCATCTTTTGACCCAATGGTCTTGGCGAGCGCTTGAACAGGGTTTTGGGAGAATGCATTTATTGCGCTTTACTGCATAGCTGTTTCGTTTTAAATGCGGTTAGTTATGCTCCGCCTTTACAGGACCACACCCACTAGTCTACCAATGAGTCACATTTTGAATTCTTGAAGGGCAGAAAACCAGCCACTGAATTTGTCTTACTGGGTGTCTAGGTGGGCTAAACAGGATGTATCTGTTTTGGCTCTTAATTCAGTTGTCAGAGAAAATGTTTAGAATACCCAGATTAAACAAAACTGTGTTACGATGAGAGGAATAAGGTCAAGAACGAACTCTCTGATGAAGACGTAAATGAAGCTTGGTAAGGAAGGGTGAAAGCAAATTTGGTAAACCGATAGTGGTTCATAAAGTTGGTAGGAATGCTGTCAGAGTGGGTGGCTGTCACTGATAGAATATTGTAAAGGTTGTGAATGTTACCTTAGGTGAGGTGCAGCATAGTCAGACGAACGATGAGGATAACGCACCCAGTTTACAATGAAGTGTGCATACCCCTTTATGTAACAAATGCAGGTGCAGATTCCATAAATGATATTTCAGGTTTGATTACATCTATATCACACTAACACTATCAATGAGACCAGTGTGAATGTAGTATTTATTGGTTTGAGTATCTGGTGGTGTTTAATAACATGCTACTAGGTGATGTTATTTATAGGCATACATATTGTGAATTCATAAGCAATGCATTTGGTGTATAACTTGTTTGCATGGCCGTTGTGCGACTTTTAGTCTGTAGAGCTGTTCAAAATTTGTGAATATCAGTGGTTTTCCCGTTTTAATTTGTAACTATAAATGTTTTTCAATTGTTTATTTTTTTTAAATGAAACTATATATATATATATATATATATATATATTATATATATATATATATATATATAATATATATATTTTTTTTTTTTATGTATTTTAAATGCATTTATTGGGTCATAGTGTGGCTTTTATTGGCGAGTGGAGCAATGATCCTTGCCAGGAGGGATGGTTTCACAGTAAAACCATCCCTGGTTGCCAAGGAAGTAGATTCCAGCTCGGGATTTGCATTCCTTCCACAGTCACTGAGCTCTAGTAAGTCATAATCTCTGTGAAATAATGTTTCCTTTACATTGCCCTTGATTATTGAATGTCTGAAGGTCATTGCATTACTTTTCCATTATCTGATGCCTCCATGTGGGGCCTTATTGTTATTAAGCTTCAACGTTACAGGTGCACGGTCTGACAATACCTCTTTATCTGTTGAAGAAGATAAGACTATGTTGCAGATACTCTTAGTGAGAAGGTAGAAACGTATTCTAGGGTGACTTATAGCTGTTTGGGTAGAATGTAAAATCCATCTCCTCGCTGTTGTGGTTCCACCACATGCCTGCCAACCAATATCCTGCAACCCTACAAGCAATAAAGGTTTCAGTTGGCAGTGTGTCGTGTTTTCAGGGTAGCCAATCGTAGGGTAGAGAGAGGTATTGAAGTCCCCACTTAGTACCACACCTCCATTAACATGTTTGGAATTGATCTGTGTAAAAGGTTTTGTAATGAGCAGCACTCAAACGCTTCATGCCAAAGATGCTATTCTTTTTGTAGGTGCAGCAACCTCCCACGGAGCACCTTACAGGAGAAGACCAGAGTTCCACTGTTGGGGCCCCTCTTAGAATTGTTTCAAGACTGGGTCGAAACTGGTTCTCTCCTTGCCTCCATGCCCAAGGTCCACCTGTAGCAATATCGTGGCAAGGCTCCAGCCTGATGGAAATAGCCTCTGCAGGCTCAGAGCAACCCTGCAAAAGGTGCTGCAGGTTCTGCTTGACATTTGTTCAACCCTCTGCTAAAATAGTGTCCTCTCCAGGATGGACTGCTACTCCGTCTAGGCACTGAAGTTGCCTTCACTGTTGCACTCCTCAGCTATGAGTACGGTGCTGTCAGCTCCCTTGTGAACTTCTATTGCTCTCACCACTTGCTTAAAATTTATTAAAGGCCTTTATGCAGGGTTCAGGAACAGTTTCCCATTTGGTTTGTCACCCTAATGAGCCCTTGGGTAGAGCTCAGCGAGGATGCATCCGTCCAGATGCTTATCCAGGCGTTATCACAACTATTCAAGTGACTGTTACCATTTCAGTGCCATCAAATGATTTACGTCCAAACTCATCTGCACCAACCAAACTTGGAGACCTTCGTGACTGAATAAAATGGCGACCTTTATTGAGTGCAGATTGACCTTACAGTCAGAACTAAATGGCAACTATATCAGACAACTCCAGTTAGCCAATTCCCTTGCTGGATCACTATTAAATGTAAGTTCTTGCTTAAAGGATACAACAAAGATTATGACCCCATTGCGGATAATTTCACTCACTTTCAAGCACTCACCGAGACATGTTTAATATGCACTTCTCTCCAGTTATCTTGGACATTCCTCCTACTTACTTATTGCACCTTGACTAGACATAGTGATGCTTGATTATCACTCTTCAGTCTCCTGCAGAGAAAAGCGAGACTTTGGCTATGCCTTTTGTGAAGGCTTACTAGTCAGATGTGCCGCTAATCAGTCCTCTTCTGTCATATCAACTTTTATTTGCCACTCCCATAAAAAGAGATGATCGTAACAGCACGTTTGATCTCTGAAAAGAGCTATAGTCCCAAGTGACCTAATCAACCGGATTGATAACCCTTCCATTCCAAAGTCACAACATCAACATCCTGTTGTCAGTGATTCCTGAACTTCAAATCATATTATCAACACTTATCACATCCAGTTCACATCCTGGTTTACTTAAAACATGAGCTCTACAATACACCAGTGTGAGAACCTAAAAATGTTTGGTTTGCATTTTTCCCCAGTAGTATTCCTTACCTCTTTTATAAAAGTGGAAAAACATCCATTTCTTAATAAGTGCCTTACATCATGTGCCGTTGTTAAACTTCAGAGAAAGTACCTGGAAAGCAAAGCTATCTTACCCGTCTACCAACTAGTCCCCCACAAGGTTCTCTGAATCATCCACATCAGTAATTAAGATGACGTTGATATCCACTAAAATGAACCGAAGTATAGGGCTCTAAAGAGACGATGGATTAAACTTCCGTGACATGCATCAGAGTCCATCCTAAAATGTCTTTGAAGTCCTGTAAGAAAAACGTTCTTCCGAGCTTGGGCTTATTGCCTTTTGGGAGGCTGGTGGGGCGAAGTAAACACAGCCAGTTTTGTGGCGCACTCGTCAACAATGTTGCCATCCTATACTGAACAGGTAATTTTAGACAAACGTTGATAGATGCAAGAATATTTTGTGTCATTGATACTGATCAATTCCAGTCATTTGAGATTCATAGCTCGTTTTTGTTGCATTTGTATTTTAGATCCATTTTCCAAGAAACAAGATTCCAATAAAAAGTTCACATTTAAAACCTCTACCAAACGCTGGAAAGAAAACATTGATGTCTCTGAGAAGTTTTGTGTAAGTTACTTTGATTGTTTTAGCTATTATGTAGCTCAACATTCTTCTCTGGCTATTTGGTTTAAATGCAATACAAGGTTGGCTTTCTAGCCTCAATATATGTTCGATGGGGTATTTGGTTGGCTCTGGCGTCCATATTTGTTGCTTCTTATTTCAGTATTTCGATGTAAAAACTGCTGATTTTTTACTTAATTAATGCACTTTTCCAGCCTGTACTAGGACAGGATATATCTGTGGAAAAAGGTTGCATCCATACAATTTCGGTTCGTCATATGTCCATATCAGAAATGCGTAGATATCCAGCAGTGAGTCATGAGGTAAGAATCGTCTATTCATTTATATTTACTTTTACTAAAGAGGTGCTGCTGTAACCCTACTAGCTTAGTTTTCTTATGTAGAAAGGGAAAAAGCATCACCTTTTATGTTCCCTATATCAAGCAAGGCCTGTCTTTTGACTGCCCTTCAGTGAGAGTCCAGACGAATGGTGGAATGAACAGACAGCAAAAGAAATTCTGGATCCCTGCGTCTAGTTCATATTTTTTTGTAGGTTTTGAGAACAGGATGCACAGTCTCCACTTAGCTTACTGGATTGTGGTTGGCATTACTTGTATGCTTCCACCGGTAATAAACCTATTCATTCTACTTTTGGTCAACTGGGCTGTTTTTCCAGAATTTTGACTTCTGTTTATATGTTAATAAAGTTTACTGGACATGTAATAAAACCTTAGTTTTCTCCTCTGCCTGTCAATGAGTCAAAAAATATTCAAATGATATGTTTGGCTTCAACGATGCGTCTGCTTTGTCCAAGACTGTGTTCTCTGAACTCACCCTTAGTCACGATTTTCCCCCATTGGTTCCTTTATTTTGGTTTTTGTGTAGGATTTTCTCTAGAGCCTACATGTTTTGCTGCATGTGCTTTCATACCCTTGTATGGTTCTTGCGCAGTTAAGGGTCAGGATTCACCCTATCATTTATTCCCTCTGAAGGTATTCGTTAGAACGCTAATCTGAATCATGGAAAGTTATGTTATGTTATCGGAATTTATTAAGCGCATGTACACCGATCGGTTTTTTGGCGCTAGAGTAAGATGGAGCTGGTCACAATGATCAGGCACCATATACCTGTCTGAATAACCAAGGTTTCTGGGATTGTGTAAGTTTCTTGTAGCTTGGGGCTTGTTCTGATCTCAAGTGGAAAGGAGTTCCAGATGCGGGGGGCAGTGACTGAGAATCTAGAGCAAACATGTCAAACTCAAAGGCTAACACCGGTTAAATAAACAAGGTTTAAGTTTATGTGGGCCGCAAAAAAACTAAAACTTCAATTTTCATAGAAACGTAAGTTTATTTAGAAAAATACAGTATAAAAAAAGAACAAGAACAACGATAAAATTAATGTTTTCTTCCTAACACTTGGCATCTTTTCTCTGCTACTATCTTTCCGACTTCGGAGGAAATCTTGTTCGCAGTGATCATTTTCAAAACTGACCCAAGGTGAATGTCAGCAATTCTGGATCTGACAAGAGACTTATTTCCTTTCATAAGTGTAAATAACTGCTCGCACCAATCAGTACTTCCCAACATGGAAATAATTTCATATGCAAATTTTCGAGTATTTTTAATCCTGGCTGGCAAATATTTGTAAGATTCAGGCATGCTAACTTCACTGAATTTTGCATTCAAATCTGAATTGCACTGGATCTCAATTACCTTAGGTACTGATTGTATATTTATTGAGTAAATCGAAGAAAACAAAGAAAACTTGTCTTCCAACGATTTAAAATCTGCAGACCTTGTTTCAAATTTAGTTCTAAGGCTTAAAAACTTTTCTGCGTATTTTTGATACGATGCAGTTTCACCTAAACTTGATTTGTTCATGTTGCATGTCGGAAAGTGCGTTGTATCTTCATTATTCAACTGCTTTTCTCAAAGAACTAGCTTACATTTGAATGCTTTAACTTGGTCACACATGTTCGTAATGATATGATCTTTTCCTTGCAGTTTTACATTTAAATCGTATGTGTTTTGTTATATCAACCATGAAGGATAAATCTTGTAACCATACTGGATCAGAATACAAGCTTGTGTCTTGATTTTTAGTTAATAAAAACTGACATATTTTTCTTTCAAGTCCCAGAATTGTTTAAGAACCTTGGAGCAGGATAGCCAACGTACCTTGGTATAGTAGGACAAACTGGAATATTTGCTTTCTAATTCACTTAAGAAAGCATAGAACTGTCGCTGATTTAAGTCGCTGATTTAAGTCTCGAGATCTTATGAAATTGATAAAAAAAATTGATAGATGTCAACACATTTTCCATGTTTATTACCTTCGTGCATAATACTTCTTGATGTATAATGCAGTGCGTATGATGAATCTTGGATCCGTCACAAATTTCACTTTGTTTTTTTCGCAGTAATGCCACGAAACTGTTGGTTTTTCCAGCCATTGAAGGAGCTCTCCCTGTTGCTACAGAAATTAATTTTGACAGAGGTAGATTGTATTTTTGCAGAATTTCATAAGCCCAATGAAATATATCTTGTCCTGTAGTAGTGCCACGCATATGTACCAGTTCCAGTAATTCCTCAAAAATCTTGAAATCCGTGTTGCAAGCACGAAGAAACACAGCTAATTGAGCTATGCCCCCAATGTCTGTACTCTCTTCACAGGCAGTGGAAAAAGCTTCGAAACTAAATGATTTTGCTTTGATACGATCACTTAAATTGCTGGCCAAGTCAGTAAATCTTTCCGCAACTGTATTTCGAGACAAAGAGATTACTTGAAAAGCCTTCACACTTCCAGGGCAAACAATTTCTGCAGCTTTAATGAGATATTCCTTGATTAAATCACCTACGGTAAAAGGTTTCGAGTGTTTAGCTATCAACTCCGACAAGACGTAGCTTGCATGCACCTCCGCTTCACTTTCCTGTGATACTTTAGTAAATATGAACTGTTGTTTTTTCAGTCCCAACTTGCACTCTTTCAACTTCTCTTGTCTCATTAATCCTTCGTAATTATCATATTTTGATTTATGTTGTTCATAGTGACGTTTAATGTTATATAACTTTGGTACACTAATAGCATTATTACATATCAAGCAGATTATTTTATCTTTTACTTCACAGCAAAAATACTTCAATTCCCACTTTTCTTGGAAATGTTGATGTTTGTCAGCAATTTTTCATTTAGTTTTACTACCACTTGGTTTCGATAAAGACATACTGAATACAAAGGGCTGAAATAAATGAGTATCGTTAACACAAAATAATAAAACATTTTAATAAAAATCAATATTTTTTCTTGAACATTAACTTACCAGACAGAATAACTGCACAAAATAATAAGCGTAACGTAAATAACCTATTTTTCTTGTTCCGGGAAAGCAAAATATTTCCTGTTAGGCGCACCTAGCAAGTCAGTACAGGACTAATGGCATGGTAGGTATTATTATCGCCTGCTAAAATATTTGCTGCTAGTATTAGTGGGGGGAAATGGTGCGCCTGCACGTAAGGTCACTACAGAGATGCAACACAACTATAGTAATCGGTCATTGACGAACGTTGTGGTTCGTTATTAATAATTATGTATAATGCATTCATCACTCCCACTCTTTCTTCTCTCCTCCCCTCTTTATTTTTCCCCCACTTACTTTCTCTTTCTTGAATTTATTTTATCTGGTAGGTCCCACTTAAGCAGCTGCTGTTGTGCCGCTTCTCTTACCTGCTGTCCATTGGCAGGCAAGCTTCTGCTCTCCCGCCAACTCTGATATTCAAGCTCAGGCTACCATTCGCAGGCAAGCTTCTGCTCTCCCGCTTCCTCTGATATTCAAGTTCAGGCTCCTATTGGCCTCTGGCAGGCAAGCTTCCGCTCTCCCTCCTCCTCTGATTCAAGTTCAGGCTCACGCGCCTCCCTGCTCCGACCCCTCTCAGCTCCCTCCTCCCACTCCCCTCAGTTACGACACCAGCAATCTCCCGCTCCTCCTCGCATCAACTCTGTCCTCCCACCTGCCGCTCCCCTCAGTGACACAGACGCCGAAAAGCACCCGCTCCTCCTCCAGCACAAAATGAAATCTTTTTTTCAGCTTGAGTATGCCGCCACCCCCTTTTTTTTAGCAGGGTAAGAAAGTGCACATTATACTCGAGATTTTACAGTAGTTGGAAATTGTAAAAATTAAGCTATGAAACTTTTATTAAAATGTTTGTTACATACAGTTATAATGGCTGGGCCGCAAGGATATTCGTTGTGGGCCGCATGCGGCCCTCGAGTTTGACATTCTTGCTCTAATGGGTTGATCCTTCCCTCAGCATTAGTTAATCTACTTCTTAAGTCTTTAAGGTCTTTTCGGATTGCAACTGCTTCCACCTGTAAAAGATCCGTGTTTGTTTTGGTACTTTGGGCAATGTCATGTGCTGAGTTACGTTTTTTCAAGATAGTTTCTAAAGTAGAGGCATCTTCAGATTTTCCTTTTACAGGTGAATCTGACACCGGAGGTTCCGACATGGATCTTTTTAGGGCTTTCGATTCTCTTTTTTTGCTAGGTTTAGAATCGGCCATTGCTACACCACCTTGAAGGAACACTTTATGTGGAGAGTGGGAAAACTCTGACAGACAGATCAACTGACCGCATTGTCGTGGGAAACAGCAGTGTTGGATCTCAGAGAAAACCTAGCCACAAAGATAATCAAAAGACCAAATAACTGCACCCCAATTACATCTTGTCTCTCTGAGCATAAGCAATTTACAACAAGCATTAAGCTCAAATTAAATAACTTACTGCGCAGGCGCGCCTATAATGACACAGATTACAAATCCTTGCGAGATAAAATATCGTTCACTCGAAAGGAATATAGGAAAGCAAGATTCACTTCTCAGAGAAAGAAAGAAGAACATCATTGGGCAACTGCCCACGAAATTATAAAATCAAATGATCAAAGACGATTTTGGAGCTGGGTAAACAAAGGTGTTAGTTCTGCCCAACCCCCCACAGTGACCAATATCTCTCCTACTGAATGGGAGGCCCACATTGAAGCACTCTATGTAGAACCAGCCAGTCCCAAATGGCCAAACCTCCTTAGTTTCAATCATACTAACTCCAACTTCGAAGTGGAACCCACTATTAAGATAACCTCAAACCAAGTTGCACTTATAATAAAGAAAATGCGCCCAGGAGGAGCACCAGGCCCAAATGGCATACCAACACAGATATACAAAGTATCCACACATAAATGGGCCCCTCTGCTGGCCACCTTATTTGAGTTAACCAGAATGGGTGGGTTCATTCCGGACTCCTGGCGAGGATCTCTTCTCGTCCCCATCCATAAAAAAGGCTCGCGGGCTGACCCCGACAATTATCGGATGATAGCCATTCTCGACGTGGAAGGGAAGGCATATGCAAGTGTCCTATTGCAAGAACTGACAACCTGGGTGGAAGATCGTAAATTAATACCTTTCACACAAACCGGATTCCAAAAGGGCTGCCACATCGAAGATAATTTGATCTGCCTAGTCCACATGATTGAAAGTACACTCGCTACCAAAGGAAAATCGCTATATCTGGGTTTCATTGATTTCCGAAAAGCCTTTGACAGCGTTGTTCGCCCCAAACTTTGGGAAAAGTTAACAAAATGGGGCATCCCGCAGCCCCTCCTGAAAGCTCTCATAGCCCTATATACCGACACCTGGGTAAAAATAAGAGTTTCCTCGAGATGGTCAACTACCAACAAAATCATGACTAATAGAGGCTTAAAGCAGGGATGCATATTGGCTCCTTTACTCTTCAATATATATATAGCAGACCTGCCCGAGTGGCTGGCCCTCTCCCGAGCATTTCCACCACAAATTGAATCCACTAAAATTCAATCTATGCAATATGCTGACGACACGATCCTCCTTGATCAAACCCAGGTGGGCCTTCAAAGACTTTTCGATTCTCTGGCCCAGTATTGCAAAACAAACGCTTTGGAGATCAACATCACCAAAACTAAGGCAATGATAGTCTCGCGCTCACGAGCCAGAAAGCACTCCTGGTACATTGAAGGGAAGTCAACAGAGATAGTGACCGCATACAAGTATCTGGGAGTTTGGATAGATCATAAAGGGAGACCAGCGCAGCATATCACCGCAATGCAGGGAGTGGCTCGTAGCTTGGAGGGGGCTTTTGTAAGAACTAAGAAAGCCCTTCACTCTCCAGACTTTTCTCCGCTAATTAGGGTGATAAGAGCCAAATTTTTGCCGACAATAGCTTTTGGCGCCATAACCTTTAAAGACAAAATGCTCACCTGGCTTGATAGAGCCCAGTCAATGTGCTTTCGTAGAGTGTTCCATCTACCCAACTCGACCTCTCATGCCCAAATCCGCATGGAGTTCTTTGTCATCCCAACATTGGGTAATGAAATCAAGATTTATTGCCTATTGTTTAAAAACCAAAAAGGCTCGTGATTTTACATTAAAGAGCTGCATATGGTCTCTGTTAAATAACCCTAGCACTCCCTGGAACCAATTTTTAACATTCTGCCTGGACGCATTAGAGGCTCAAGACATATGGACAAGTTCGCTGCCCACAGGGCCGATCACAAAAATCCTGACCAAACAAACAAAGATCTTGTCACTCAAACATGATGCCCTAACCGTGAAGAATCTCTCCCATGGCAGTTGGGCGTCAAAACTCTATGGCCCTAAAACCCTACCACACTATTTGTCATCATCCATGAAACCACGAGTGAAACACGTTTTGGCCTAATCCCACTGAGGGCGTATAAGTATGGCCGGAGATTTAAGGAAGATGTGCCCACACAGTGCCGTTTCTGTAAGAGCGGGGAAGAAAACTTAATTCACATCCTGTGCACCTGCAGAACCTTACTGCCATTGCGAACTTTTTTGCTGCATCCAATTTGGCGGATCCTGAACGTCCGGACATGCCAAGAAGCTCTAGAGGAGTGCATGACGGGCGACTCCGCTCAGATGGCCGCCCGTTTTGTAAAATTCATGTCTGAGATTAATTCCCTGTTAACAGAAGACGATTACCAAGAATCTTTGCCCTACCAGCTATGAACCACTTTGCTCTCACGAATACTTTTTAAATTTTGTTTTTTTTAAAAGCAGAATATGCACAGTGTTTTTAACCTTGTTCTGCATGAATTGCAACGGTTTTAATTAATTGTGCAAATAAAATACTTTACTTTGACAGACAGGTAATTAGCAGTGCAACACAGAGCACCAGCAGGTGAACAGGATCCATAAACTTATGTTGAATCATCCTAAATACTAATGCACCCCCAGTTACTATGGGCACTAATTATGGACACCTGTATAGAATACTGTGCAACAGGGTAAATAGTACAACAGATTTCCACCTAGGATGGATTTTACAGGTTATCCAAAGGTATCGGGGAGTGGAGTAGCGGAAACCATAGGTGTAGCTGATCCAGGGTAGCTACTTGACTGCCAATCGTAGACCATGCAATCATGTGGAAATGGAAAATAGCAGAGTCGCCACAATCACTGAATGTAGCTATGGCTATCGGGTGAAGAAGGAGCAGTACTGACAACCAGAGAGTAAAATAGTAAGCATACCCCCATAAAAACTTACAAGGCTTTGAGGTGATGCCTGACCTTTCCGAGAGTCATCATCTGTGGAAATCGTAAGTCGTCTGTGTAACGCTGCACAATATAACATAGATGACAGTGGCCTGAGATGTTATAGAGATCGTGTCCAATGCCAGACTGACCGAGGTAAAAGGGGGAGGAGGGGGGGCAGCGCTTCCACAACGAGTACCAAAATAGGACAGCATTTGGCAATGCCCACATTATTGTGAATGGCAGTGCACCAGTGTTCTGGTCAGTGCACCCTTTCAGCCGCGGGCCGTCGTCCCAGCGGCCGTGCCCAAAACTGGCTGATGTAGTAAAGAAGGGGGGGGATAGCGCTGCCAATAATCGTGTGGAGAGGATTTTTCCCAATGGTAAAGTGTCGCTTAAATGAGATGGAAGGGCTCTGGTACCTGGTTCCGTGTTCTCAGTGAGCTGCGGGTCACCATCTTGAATGCGTCTGCACTGGAGACGAGTGCATTGATCCTCAAGTATATCGGACTTCACATCCCTCTAACGCAGTGCTGGGTCCTGAATCTCTCGCTCCATACTGCACTTGCAGAAAAATATCACAGCTCAATTCAGTCAGTGAACGTGGAGGGAGTCCTGGAGCTCAGGAAGGATCCGCCATATCGCTCAGCTGTCAAGCCAAGCAACTAGAATTACACAGGTTCAAAGGGATCCTCAGATCTTTACTTTATAAGCATTTGTAATTGTAAGTGAATTGGACAGTGCCCCATTATATTCACTCAGAGAAAATCAGTGAACATTCTGGTCCTTAAATGAGTCTGTTTTGCAAAGTGAAAGTGCACTTCTTTCCATCTCAAGGTTCTGAGGTAGTTAAAAAAAAAAAAAATCTTTTGAGGGATTTGTTGCTACTCTTAAACATCAGTTCTGGTGTGTTTCAAGTCCATGGGGAAGAGGTTTCTGAAACTCTCTTGAAAACAACCACTGGCAAAGTAAATAAGGCATGGCGTGATTCCCTACACATAGTCTTGGCAGAGCATCCCATACTCTAGGGATTTCTTCCAACGTTGTAGCTACTTTCCCTTCAGAATTCAGAATATACCCTGTCAGGAGGTGATGGACACTGAGAGATCATTGGATGTTGACTTTCAGATCAGTATTGACATCAAATTGGAGGCATGTGCCTTCCTTTCTCACTCCCAAGGTATTCAATATCAAGCCATTCTTCAAGATTAAGCGAAGTAAGCACTGCTTGGCCCTGCCTACCCACCTACCTATGCCTGGTCCTCTGAACAGGCCTGGCCCTTGCAGACCCAGCTCTAATGCTGTCCTGCGGCCCCCAGCCTCTTGCTCCTGCCTCTTACCTCTGTTTCTCAAGTTTCTTACCTCTGTCTGGTATTCCTCTTTTTTTCTGCTCTTGCCTTTCCTCTTAGCTCGCGTCTGGCTCTTTGCCTGCATTTTTTTCTCCCTTTCTTTTGGCTCTTTGCCGTTTTCCTTTAACTCTTTGCGAACTCAGCGTTCCTCAGCTCTTTCTGCTTTTTTCTGTTTGCCATTTTTCCTCTCACTCTTTTCACTCTCACTCTCGTTTAGCCCTTCTGCTTTTAGCCTCTTTGCCCACTTTCCAACTCACTCCTATATGCTTTCTCTGTTGGTCTGCCCATTTTTCTCTCCGCTTTTGCCTCCTGGTCTCAGCCATTTTTTAGGTCTCGCGCCTAGCGTTGCAGTGCGTAGCACTGCTCGCGCAGCGCGAGACCTCTTGTATGGGCTTCAGAAAGCTAACCACACGCTCGTGCGTGTGGTTTTGCTTTCGGAAGCCCACATTGGCTGTAAACGGCAAAAACTGCACGCAATTGGGCAAAGGCGGGCGCATGTCCCACCTTTGCTCCGCCCATTCCCGTCCGTGTCTAGGACGCGCATCAGCGCGCGGCACAGACAGGCTCCCTCCCCCCCCCTTGTGGTGCGCGCGCACCACTGGTTTTCTTAATGGTCGAGTTCGTGTCTAAAAGATTGGACTGTATATCCGTCATTTTGAAATGTATTTAAACGAACGATAATTTAATTGGTGTTGGCTTTCAATAACGATGCTGCTTTCCGGAGGAGATGTGGTCATAGGGAAAGGGGCACAAGCGACCTTTTGGAATTAGTTACTGCCGTTGACCAACAGAGCGGAGACATGGCAATGTTAAACCATTAACGAGAACAAATTAAAAATGGAGAAAAAAACTCACATCAAAAGCGATTAATTATTTCAGTACGAAACATTGTTACAATGAATTCCTCAAAAATATTTTTTCAAATGTAAAGTGTATTTTTCTACGAAATGAAAAGTTAACCGTTTCTGTTGATTTACCCCAAACTCCCGTTATGAAGGCTTGACAGTGATGCGTTTACTTCTGAGAGATGGCCGCCAGAGCTGCAAGTGAACCGGAAGCGCAAAGCCTGACAACATGGCTGCCTCCGTAGCGTGAGGTCAGGGCGGAAAATCCTCGTACGTGGTGTCAGGCTGATTGCGGACTCGGAGCTTGCCATGGCTTTACTGCGGGGCACCAAGAGGTTCCTGACAACACCCAGGGGTAACAAACGGTTAGGTTATTTTGTGGCGGGAACACGGGAATACAATCTAGACGGGGAAGCGTGGCAGGCGGTTTAGCTGTGAGTTGGAGGAATAGGTTACTAAATATATTAATTGTGCAGTATGTATGTTTGTTTGAGGTGGTGTGACAGAACAGGAGGAATGTGTGGAAAAAAAGTACCGGAGGGAAGTGCAGAGGTATTAGAAGCCTGTGACGCTGCTGGGATGTGGCCTGTCAGGTTGTCGGCTGGAATTTTAATGTTTATACTTACAAATGTGTGTATGAAGCTCGTGCAATAGGAAAGCATTAAACACGGCTTGAGTGGTCATCAAGCAAAACCACAAGTACTGCAATGCACCGTGGTGCGGGCTAAAGGATCACTAGTACTGGCCCGCCGTGTTGCGTGACCAATTGGCATGGGTGCAAATTCAGGACGGTGGGTGTAAAAATTCAGGACAAAGGGTAAAAATTCAGGACAGGAGGTCATAATTCAGAAAAAAAGGTAATTTTTACCAACGCATCAGAGGAGGTCACGCAATAGTATGTAAGTAAGTAAATAGATAACCACTTTTGTACAAGTCAAAATAAATTTATATTAGTTTGGGTGCATCATCCAAGAGTAATATGCTGTGAAATGAAATACAGAAACACACATGCTGGAAATAGCTACCACTCTTGGGGAATGCAAGATTAAGTAAAGAATGGGAAATATAAACAGGAACAAAATCACTGCCATGGATTACCCTAACATCAGGACCACTGCAATTATGCGGCAGGAGAGGGCTAAATTATGTGGCAGGGTGAGTAAATTATGTGGTAAGAAAAGGCAAATTATGCGGCATAATCCGGCACATTTTGAAATAGTATTACTTCATAGTTTTGCCATTTTTAAGTCGAGCATCAGCGCATGATCTGTCTGCAAGTCCTGCAGTAATCAGTACACTGAGTGGAATCCCACCTGCCGCTTGCAGTTGGTTCACTCCTCCATCGCTCTTCTTAGTTGGCTCCTCATTGGTTGGCACTCCTGAGGCATCACTTCCGTGTTTTGCTCAGGAGCACTGGCCAACTACCATTTCATTACGCTGTAAGTGCACATATACTTGTTTGGGAACTACCTCTTTTATTTTCATGCATGCATAACTTTTTTCTACATAACTTTTTTCTACACGTGCATGGCGCCCGCTTTTGTTTCTTCTTTATAGAATAAATTTGCTAACCTACGCATCACTTTTCTCGTGGGCCGCGCTCCATGTTTCAGCGGCACACGCTTTTATTTTTGTATGCCTGCGCCCGCTTGTTATATTTTGTTTAAGATCAGTGCGGCGCCCGCCTCACGGCCACCGCGCTAACCTTAAATCATGGCAGCTGCCTCCGGAGGCTGCACGGCTTTCTTTTTTTCTGCCGGGTTCCACACTACTTTCTTTGTGGCTTAGCGCGCTCTGCACTTTTTAAAAAATGCATTCTTTATGCATGCGCCCGATTTTTATTACTATTTGCTCAAGATCAGCGCTGCGCAAGCCTCACTGCTGCTGCGCTAATCTTAAATAATCGCAGCTGCTTCCGGAGGCTGCAGGACGTACTGCTGGGTTCCACACTACCTTCTTCCCGGCTTACTGTGCGGCTACATAGCGTGAACAGCGTCCGGCCTCGTGCAAGGGGTGAATTTCAGTCTGCTGACAAGGCTATGTTAATGTTTAGCCCCTTCAGGAAGTTCTGTCCATGGGCGTGGCACAGAAATACTTCTTTTAAACTAAGGCGAAGCAGTAACCAGCATTTTATTGACAGAACTCAAACATTGGTAAGTTCAACCAAATTGCTTAATATTGAACAAATTGTTAACAACAAACTAGTATTCTTTGCTTTACTGTAATAAGTGTGGCCTGTCTGCTCTGGGACAAGTTATATATCAATAAATACAGCGCGTTCAGCTATCTCCCCACTTGCATTTTAGAAATCAAACGCATTCAGCGCATTCAGTTGTGTTACAAATAATATTGCACCGGCACATTACGGACACACAGAGCTTGCCCCCTGCCTTTTGTTTGTTGCTGCACACTACCGCCAAAGCATATTGTCTCATGTTTTTTAATGTTGTGTATTTTATCGGAGTGGACAGCATTTTATTAAAAAACACGTTTAGCGTGTTCTGGTAAGGGCAAGTTGCCTTACAAATAAAGATTAATATTTGTTTTTATCTGTATGTTTTTACCAGTGCATATAGGTGATTTCAGAAATGCAATCATGTTTGTACTGCCTTGCATGCCACATTTGATGCACACATGGCTTTCCTTCTCTTCCCCGTCTGCATTTTCTAAATAAAACGTGCCATCGTGTTACACGTACTGACTGCAAGGCGTGAGCCCACTAAGTGAACCTCCCTAAAAAATATATATAATTTAACTTTTCAAACTGGTGATTTTACACGTAGCAATAGAAGTGCAGGTAACTGCGGCGCTTTAGTTGCGCACAAATTATACAAATTACGGGAATACAAAACAATTTATGTGAACACCAGAGTAAACTTCCTTCTTGCTCGTTAACACAACAGTCATGTTGGATTTGGGAACAAGTTGTAAAAAAATGTGCAGCAGCGCACCATCAATAGTACCCCCTGCTAATCTGGACACTTGCATGGTTTCATTTTTGTTTGGTTTTCTTAGTAACTACTGTGTAAGCTTTTTAGTGACTTTCCTTTGCTTTACAGTAATGAGTGTGGCACAAATACTTAATACCTCGTAATTAAGCTTTACTGGTCTGGGCCAAGTTATAAATAAATATATAAAACACGTTCAACTATCTCCCCAATAACATTACAAAAAAAATCATTCTGTTGTGTCAGAAATAAGATTGCACCGGCACATTACAGACCCACAGATCTTGTCTTTTCCCTGAGGTGGTCTTCCCTAGTAGTAACTTTCAGCTACAAGCTGCGTTCTTTGGACCCTTCACCTTTCAATATATACCATATTACTACAGTGCAGGCATTTGGCTTTTAGTATCAAGCAAAGACCGGTCTGTGGGCAAAGGGTCTTAAAATCCACACTGTTCTCTCCTTAATTATGAATACTTTTTCAGGCCAGCCACATTCTCTACTAGGTGCGTTTAAAATCTAACTGGCTCCCCAGTGCAATACACATGCAACTGTAACAGTTGGCTCCCTCTATAGAACAGCACCCTTCTCAGTTTCTACTGCCCATACTGCTTCATGGCCAGGGCCACTAGAATGATGCCATTCTGAGGTGCAAGCGTTTTGTTCATAATACTGGGGTTGTCACATAAACCAAAATCCTGTCCAATTTACAGATTTTAGCCCAAAACCGTTTCTAGCTCAAACTGATATAAAGTTATTAAAATGCGGAAATGTTTTACCTGTTAGTGAGTGGAAGGACCTTCTAAAAGGTTGGATGGTATGCTCCCAGTTGCTTATTGCTGCAATTCGTTGTTATTCTTGTACTAATGAGGTGAAAACGTCTCACGCTGTATAACGTCATGCTATCGTATCCTGTGGCGCTTTATGCCGCATAATTTGCATTTTTTTGCACACTTTTGCCAACCATGCCACCAAATTAAGGCTTCCCTGGTTGCATAATTCCAGGGGCTCTGCTCATAGCTGCCCTTGTGATAAGGGGATGCATAACTGAGCAGCCTCTTTAGTAATTTCAAATTATTTAGCCATGATACCTTTACCATTTCCGCACGTTTCCCAAAGTTATTTGAGTAAGTGCATATTTCGAATAATTGCAATTATGCTTATACCATTCATTCTTAATAGGGCCCTTCAAAGATTTATCATTGGCTTTCCAACATTGTTGTGTCTTTATTTCGCATCCTTTTTAAAACATTGACATTCTAGGTAAACCATATAATCTGGTTTAGTGTTTTTATATATCACTAACTCTACCACAAGGTTCATCTTGCCTTGACACGTCAGGGCCGAGCCATGTAATCACGTCCTTCACCTTTGGAACGGCCCTTGCAACACAATTACATAACACACCACATATACAATGCACACCACACAATTCCACATCATGTCACAAAAGTCAACAGCACAACACATAATTAAACTCTGCGACATAGCACTCAACAACAGAAAATACCATTCAACACAATTACACTCCATAACACGCAATCCCACTACACATAATTCCAGTACACTCAATACCACATAATTACTATACACATTTTTCCACTGCAAGCAGTGCCACATAATTCCGCAACACAAATCCACTCCACACAATTCCACAACTAATTATTCCAATTCAACCCACATACTTGCACTACACACCACATACATACACTCCATAACACATAGGTAAAAGACATTGGCATTTATAACGCCAATAGCTCTAACTCAGATGCGAGACCTATTGCATTTCCAATGCTTGTCTACTTTTGCAACCTTTCACTCCCTGCGGCCTTCCCACTATTTTTTTTTTTTTTTAACTCTTTTTATTAACATTTTCATGAATACATCCGGTTAGGCAAACTTATTATGCACACAAAAAATTGTCGCCAGCCACCAGATAGAGGCTGCAAGGGATTGCATTTAAAGACAGATAGACAGATACTATGGATTACAGTCTAAGACTGGTAGTCCCCTAGGTCAACAGAGTTCATAATGCAATTCACTATCAGCATGCCCAGTTTCAGGAGCTTCAAGGACAATATTCAACGTAGCCCAACCGGAAAACTGAGGGGAACAGAACCAAAAAAAAGGGGAAAGGAGGGAAGGTTAGGAGAGAAAGGGGAGAGAGCAGCTTACGCAAGTGATGTTAAGGGGGAAAGCATGCTCATTCGAATCGTTATTCAGGCTGAAGATCCTGTCCTACGATGCTTCTCCAGAGGAATGTGGTTGTGAGGGGTCTAAATCAGCTGTGTGTGAGTGCTGGTGCACTAGCAGTGGTTCCCATATATTTCTGGGCCGGGTGTGGGTGGGCACAAGTTCCCAATACGCTGATAGCTGTTCTTGGCAGTATGCAGCATCCTTGATCCGTTCCTCCCTATGCGGGACCCGGCTTTTGCCCCAGTACATCGCAATGCAAGCAACAGGAGCATGGCTGCCAGTTTCCTGCAACCCGCTGGCAGGTCTCTCACATAACCCAGTTTTGCAATCAAGGGGGAACGATCTATGCGTGTATCAAGCATCACTTTAATAGCCTCAAAAATAGTTTCCCAATATCTGTAAACATTAGGGCAGCCCCAGGCGAGGTGAAGGAAGGTGGCGTCAGGGGACCGACCGCGCTTGCAGCATGCTTCATCAGCCAGGCCGATTCTACAGAGCCATTCAGGTGTTCTATACAATCTATGCAAGAATTAAAATTAATGAGGCGTAGCCGGTAGTTAGGTGACTGGGCTCTTGCCTGCGTGCAGCAGAAGGTCCATTGCTCCGGCGTAATTGACATGCAAGGCGAGGCTTCCCATTCCCTATGGGACCTTGGGGTGCAGATGGGCGCTGTACGCTGCTTGTCAGAGAATAGTCGTGTAATCCGTTTTCGTGCTGAAGGATTTTTCAGGAAATGCTCAAGCACGTGGAACGTTGGTGGCACAGCTGGGAAAGAGGCTGTGCAATCGTGCAATGCCGCCCGCAATTGGAAATAAGTCATCTTCTCTAAGACCGTCAGTTCCTTTCCCTCCTGCACCTGATGGAGCTCTATAAAAGTCCCTTCAGGGAATGCGTCGCCAATTGTTGTGAGTCCAAGCCTCCTCAGTCGCGCGCACGGGCCAGCCTCCAATAGAAAGAACAATGCGGGATGTTTGTGCAGAGGAATCGAGGGGGCATACTGTGTCCCCAGCCCCGGCCTGCAGCTCAGCGCGTGGCATGCCCAAAGTGCATCCCACAGTATCAATCTCCGAGTACAGCCGGGGCTGCGCCCTGTATAGGACCGTGTGTAACGGGTGCGGGTTGCCTGATCCTGTTCGGGAGCTGTGTGCGCCATGAAGTGCATCATTAACATCCACTGAAAGCCGTACTGCGCCTGGGCGCAGCAATAATGGAGATCAAAGTCAGGTGTGGCCAGCCCACCCTGCTCGAAGGGGAGTTTCCCAGGAAATTCTGGGCTGTCTCCCATCCCAAGCCAATGAGTCCATGTTGGAGCGCAGTCTGCGCCTGAAACCAGCGTTGAGTGGTAGGGGGAGATTGGTAAAGAGAGATAAGAATTTGGACAGGACCACTATTTTTACGATGGCCACCCGCCCCGTCAACGACAATGGAAGTCTGATCAAGCTTCCAACCCAATTCTTGTGCCAGTCCATTAATCTCCATTGCCGCTGCTAGGCTCTGGAATTCCCTCCCCTCCTCTAGTTCTGGACAAGTGTCTCACTCTCTTTTCCGCAAGGCCCTGAAGACTTGGCTCTTTACCAGTCTGTTAGCATGAGCCCAACGTATATCTCTGTCTGATGGCCCTGTTTGCAGGGCCTTGACGCCTCTGGGCAAAGTTTGCGCTTTATAAGGCTAATATTCATTCATTCATTCATAGTTGGACCTCCACAGTTCATCAATATTGCGACTCACCCAAATAACGCGCCGGGCCATCAGCCCACTGCAATGGGAACTCAGCTTGGAATTGCTTTGTCGCCTCCGTTAGCGGAAAGATCACAGATTTGGCCCAATTTGATAAGGATACCAGAGAGTCCACCAAATCTGAGAAACTCCCTGATATGGGGGGCCAAGTTCTCTTTCGGATGTTTTATATACAGTGTGACATCTTCCACGTACAGAGATAAGTATCACCCGCCGAGTGAATGCCAGTCTGCGATGAGCATGGTGTTGTCGCAGGCGTGCCGCCAGGTGCTCCATAGCTATGGCAAATAATAGGGGTAACAATGGGCACCCCTGGCGTGTGCCCCGAGAGACTGGGAACGAGGAGGATATCACACCATTCACCCGAATCCGTGCAGATGGGAGGGAGTATAGCAAGGGACTAAGTTTTATACATTTAGCACTTAGCCCAATTCGGGCGAAAAGTGCAAACATGTTTGGCCATTCGAGCGAATCAAATGCTTTGGTTGCTTCGAGGAAAACCGCCACAGCTTGCAGCGTCGGGTTCACCTCCTGCATGGTGGCGAACAGTGTACGCAAATAGTGTGCTGTGGATCTGCCCGGCACAAAGCCGCTTTGTTCTTGTCTCAAAACTTGAGGCAACGATGAGCTTAGCAAGTATCTTATTATCAAGGTTAATCATGGAGAGCGGCCGGTACGAGTCGCATCCCTGAGGGTCCTCATAAGGCTTCAGAATTTTGATAATGAGGGCCTATCTTAGCGAGGGGGGAAGCACCTCGTGCTCCAGGGATTCCTCGTACATATTCATCAAGTGTGGGGCTAATATCGTCGCGTATTCCTTATAAAAGGTGTCCGATAGACCGTCCAGGCCTGGGGTTTTGTTGCCTGGCACTACCTGGATGATCCTTACCACCTCCTCCACTGAGAACGGCTCATCCAGATAAGCTCTGTGTCCGCCCTCCAACCACAGCAACTGTATGGAGTCAAAGAATTCCTCGAGTTCAGGAGGGGGTGCCCTCTGTTGAGTGCTTTATAAGGATGTGTATAGAAGGAGACCATTTCGATCTGGACAGCTGCTTGTCCCGACACTAGCATATCCTCCAGTGTACGCTGCTCCTTGATATAGTTGCTCGTCCACGGCTTCCTAAGGAGGCCCGCCAGTGCCCTACCTGCTCGATCTCCCTCCCCCATACTTTCGGGCTCCAATGTCTTTGCTGAGGTAATGCGTTTCATGAGTGGCTGCCTCTTCGAACTCGCTAATTTTTCCACTGATTTGACTCAATGAAGCCTCACATTTGGTGGTGAAAAACTCGAGTTCCAGGGCGTGAATTTCACTTTCTAGCCGTAGAATGTCCCCACGGATTGAGCGCAGCACGCCGGCCTGCTTGGCAATACACTCACCCCGTATGACAGTTTTAAACGCTTCCCACAGAGTCGAGGGGGAATCGACAGTGCCCTCCTTGATTGCAAAAAACCTGACTATTGCCTGTCTAATGGATTCCCTGAACACCTGGTCTCGCAAGGCACCAGGCGGAAGCCTCCAGCTGAACGCCCTCGTCTGGTACTCGGGCAAGTCCAGAGTGAGCAGCACTGGGGAGTGATCAGATAGAGTGCGGGGCAGGTGCACCAACTCCACCACCCAGGCAGCCACATCCCGGGAGGTCAGCCAGTAGTCTATACGTGACCAGGAGGGCCCAGCAGACGACACACAGGTGCCCTGCGCAGCGCCAGGGTTCCTGCTATGCCAGATGTCCACCAGGCCAAAGTCCAACATGATGGACTGTAATAGGGCGGCCACTCTGGGGTGAGGCCGGCGTGAGTTGGTCGATCTATCCTTGGCGGGATCAAGTACGGTGTTATAGTCGCCACCCCATATTATTGCGCCCTGGCTGAGGGTGTCCGCTAATCTCCAAATATCTGTGAAAAAATCCGGGTTGTCAGAGTTAGGCCCATAGATTGAGATCAGTTTAACGGGATGTACTCCTATTAGGCCTGCAACCATCACATATCGTCCCAGTGTATCGCATATTACCGTGCGCGTGCGCCAGTGCAGTCCCTTCCGGATGAGTATGACTACCCCTCGTGCGTAATTTGAATAACATGCTACGTTCTTTTCGCCAACCCACCCTGCCTGCAGGCGCTCGCGCGTGTGTTCTGTGAGTTGGAGTTCCTGCAGAAAACATATGTCCCCCCCATGGCCGTCCAGATGCGCGGCGACCAATCTAACTTTGCGCCTGTCATTCAGACCCCGAACATTCCATGTAATACATTTCAATGCAGTGTCAGGTATTTCCCCCATTGTCAGGAGTGCTGCATGCAAGTTAGCAGAAAAGTCATAGGCTGGTTGGGGATGGAGAAAAGGAGAGGAAGAGAGGAACACTCGTGAAACCTTCAAATGCAAACATTCCCACACTGGAGCCCACCCACTCCAGCCCCCCAAACTGGCTGAATAATTCCTCCCAATACCCCACCCTGCCCACCAAAGTAACTTATGATCATGAAGGAATTGGGAATCCTCCCCAGGGGGACCGCTGGGAGACCGGCGTAACCCAGCAGGTGGTGGCTGGACGAGCATCACCTCCAAAACCAGTATAGCTACTACTTGGTCAGTCATTCTCACTGGTGCAGTTCGCTGCCTCAACATCCCTATCAGATCTCAGCGTCTGCCTGGCCGTGCAAAGCTCTCTTGCATATTTAGCTGCGCTCTTCGGGTCCGTGAAATAGGAAATTTTTCCAGCGTTGAATATTCGCAGTTTCGCCAGATAGAGAAGAGAATATTTGATGTTGAGTTTCTGCAGAGATCTTTTCACTGTCAAAAATTCTCTTCTCGCTGCCTGCACTGCCAGGGTGAAATCGGGAAAGAAGGAGAGCTTATTTCCCTGATAGACAACATTCTGCTGGTGTCTCGCTAAACGTAGCACCGTATCTTTGTCTCTATAATTTGAGACGTGCGATAATTGGTCTGGCAGGCGTGCTGAGAGGTGGTCTGGGGCCAAGCGATCTGTGCGCCCTTTCCACGATTTTTCACAGGTGACAGCGAGGCACCAAACAAAGCCCAAAGCATCTCCTCCTCATAGTCTTCGACTCGGGCCAATGTGGTGGATTCTGGAAGTCCCACGATCCGCAGATTAAGGCGTGATCTCACCTCAGGTCTTCGTTCTTGTTTCTGATTACCTCTAGCACCATTTTCCATGCTTAGAAGTTTCTCCCGGGTAGCTCCGCTCTCATCTTCCAGCGCAGAAGTGCATTTGTCAACTTGCTCAATGCGTTCCTGATGGTTAGTGACCTTCTCCTTCAAGCGGTCAAATCTATCGGCAAGGGAGTCAATTTTGTTGTCGATGGCGGTGAGAGATTGTTTCAAGTCTTTGAACATGTCTCGGATATCCTGTTCTGGTGGGGCAGCCCCCGCAGATCCTGTGTCCTGCTGAGTGTTTTCCATGGAGGTGGGACCCCTGGGGGGTTTGCGTTGTTCGAACGTTAGTTATGACTGCCTGGTGTCCGTCTTCCTCATACCGCCAGTTTGTTCCAGCCCATCACCGGGTTTTTTACTGCCAACACTTCAGATGTCGCAAGGGTAATCCACCCCACCACTCCGCCACCCAATAGTCCATCCAAATGTCAAGGTAGGGAGCAGTGTGGTTTCTTGTCACTGCAGCCGTCTCGCTCCTCCCGAGGAGAGCAGCCGCTCACCACCAACCTCAACAACGTCTTGTAGGTTCCACCTGACTTGCTCCCTGTGTTTTGTGGAAGGCCTAATCCTGTGTAGTGGCTCCCAGGATGCGGCTCAGTCCCCCAACGGCACCCTTCAGCCGCAGTGGGCCGAAGTCCTGCCCCAAACCAGCACCTCTGCAGTGCTTCAATTCGCACCAGGCGCCGGTGACCAGGACTGACTCCCCTCGTTGACTTCCGTCAGTGCCAGGGGCCCAGGCTGTGCGTCCCGCAATCGCTTACTCTGTAGTGTACATCTCTTCTTTGCAGGCACCGCAGCCCTCCCGATCAGCGTGGACCGCTAAGGGGCTGCACCTCCAACTGCTCGGCCCCGTGGCAGATCCCCTACCTCTTGCAGCAGTCCGCGGTGGCCGGGGCATGCTAGAGCACCCCCCGGCGCCCCAGATCGCTCAGGCGCCCGCAGCCAAGGGTGGACACACTCGTCGGCCTCCGCCGTCCAGCTAGACCCTCGGCGCTCGAGGCAGCGTAGCTCCGCCTCACCTTCACTCGCACCGGCCTCCGTTGTCCTCACTGCGCGGCCCAGCTCCTTACCCTCGTCCCCTCTCTGGCGTAGTCACCGCAGCTCCCAGTCTGTGTAGGCCGCCCAGGGGTCGCGCTGTCCTCCGCTCATCGCTCCCGAGCCAATCTCACGCCTCCTACTGCAGTCTGCAATGGCCTACTGGCATCTCTGTGAGCTCCGCCTGCCCAGGTCCGCAGCTCTCGATCAGGGCAGCCTCAATCTCCTTCTCGCCGATCGGCTCGTCACTGCCCCTCAGACTGGCGGCCTCCTTCAGGTTGTGCATGGGGTCATGCCGCAGCCCCTGTACTAGGCTAACGCTCACCTCAGGTCCTTAGGCCGTCTCGGTTGCGCCGATGCAGCCCCGGACTCCACCAGGCCGTGTCACCTCCACGCCGCCCCCAGAGCGGTCTTAGTCGGCCATAGGCTATATGGCACCAATCCGAGCCCTGGAGGCAGCAATTTGATCGCCGCAGTGTCTGGGTGCCCACCCGCAGCAATCCAGACGTCTATGTCCGCCTAAAGTACCGGATAAATGCCGATTTCCTCGTCCCACCGGCAGAGCCTTACTCGGTGGCGTCCATATTGCTGCCGGGCTCAGCAGTGCCCCTGGCCTTCCCACTTTTTTCCCTGCACCACGCTCACACCTGCTTTCCTGCAGCACCTGCTGTTCACTCTAGCTGTGCTTACCGCCCCCAAAACTCCTCACCTCTCCTATTTAATGGTGGCAGCGGTGCGGAAGTGCTGCTGGCTCACCTAAGGCAATCTATCCCGACACACAAGCTATCCCTGTCTGTATCCCTACAAGCGTAGCTCCAGTACCTCTGGTCCTCCACTCAATAGCACTTTGACACTACTATGATGCAGCCCTTCAGGCTCTGAATCTCAGATGTTGCTCCCAGCAGTGCAGTGGGCCTTCCTGGAGTACGCAGAAGGTGTAGTCTTCTGAGCCTCATGCCTCTTCTCCTGTGCGCCCATACCTGCACTCACTACCCAACACACATGACCACAAACCCCATACCACCCCCCTGCACAACTCAGACATCCCTGACCTGCCTCCTCAACACTCGCTCACTTGAAAGACACGCAATCGAAGTCTGGACCTCCTGTATCACATCCCACTGGACTTGCTCTTCCTGACAAACCGGGCTCACCCGACATCCGCCTCTGCCATCACCACAGCAATTTCCTTTCCACCTCTCTAGATACAAGATCAAAAGACAGGGCAGAGCCCACCAACCCCGAAGACAACCTGCCATCTTATTCACATAAAACATTCACTATTCAAGAACACCTGGCCTTTAAACTGCACATCTCCAAGAACTCCACTCTGGGAGGCACCCTCCTCCTACCTGCCCACGATCCGACTTCAGCAACTCCTTCTTGGACGTCATTGGTCCATTGCCACTCTTCCGACTTCCAAGACCTGCCCTCCCCCACTTCCCCTTTGTTGGTCAACACCAGCTCCGTCATCCTACTGGGTGACTCGGCTAACACTTGGAAGACCTCCCTGACCCTAACACCAGCAACCTTTCTCTGAGGGCCTGACCACACTCGGACTACGCCAACTGTGTCTCAGATGCCATCGGTCCATTGCCAATGCCCCCTCCCCCTCAATGTTAGTGCTCAACACCAACTCCTTCATCCTCCTTGGCGAACTCAAAAGACCCCACCCATGCCGCCAGACCTCTCCTTCACCCTATCTTCACTAACTTAAACAACATCTTGGTGAACAAGTCCAGTCCCCTTCGTCTGGAACAATGACGCAATCATTATCTTCAACCTGTTCATCTTGCACTGGCGCATAACAGCACCTTCCAAAACTCCCTGAAGAAAGAAACCGGGACCGCAGATGTCCAAGCCCGCTGACCACTACACCATGACGACCTCGCACAATTCATCAACAACTTCAACATCTGAATCATCTCCTGTGCTGACATCTTAACCCTACTCAAAACTGCCTCCAGAGCCAGGCCTCAAGCAAGCTGGAATACAGAAGAACTCAAACTCTCACATGCCACTGCAAACAACTCAAACTGGAGACAGACCCATGACAAAACAGACAAAAGCATCAAGCCGTCAAATTCAACCACCAGCAAATCTGATCAACCATGCCATTTGCACTGATCAAATACGTTGAAAACCGCACAAGCAACGCCAAATAAATCCTCGCAGTCTTAAAGAATTTCACCTCATCCACCACCAGCTCCACAACATCACCCCATCTCAGGACATCTGCACCTAGCTCTCCCACAATTTCACCCAAAAGATCAGCAGCGTCTACAAGAGTTTTAACCCCAGCCAGACCCATCCATCATTGCAGTCCTCCTGCTTCGTGAGACAAACTCCTATGCCACCGTCATACCCTCCTGGTGCATCATCACCATGGCAGAAACTGCAGCGACTATACAATCAGTTCACTCTGAATCTCTGCCCACACTTCATCTTCACCAAAGGACTGGTCCTCCATCTGCGCAGCCATGATCCTGATACTCAACAATTCCATCAGCAACGTTACCTACCCATACGCCTGGAAACATGCCACCATACTCCCTCTCCTGAAGAAACCTTCCGCCAACTACTGACCAATCTACTTGCTGCCCTACCCTGCCAAAGTGTTGGAGAAAGTCATCAACGAATGACTGACCAACTAGGTGAACAACAGCAACCTCCTCAACATAACCTAATCTGATTTAAGACCAAACCACAGCACCAAGACCACCCTCGATGCTGCCACAAACTATAGCTGACTGATCCTGGACAGAGGAGACACTGTAGCTCTCATCCTACTCGATCTATCTGCCGCCTTTGACACTGTCTCCCACCCCATACTCATGTAATGCCTCTGCAAGGCTGGCATGCATTGACCCATCTGCTGGATCTGCTCCTTCATCAGCGGACACACAGTCGGGCATCCTACACCTCTGCCGACAGACTCCTCTGCAGTGTGCCCAAAGATCATCCTCAGCCCCACACTGTTCGACACCTACACAGATCATCAACATCATTTCCTATACCAATGACAACCAGCTCACCTAGACCAACTCACTCATGGATGTCCGAACTCATCACCCAAATGAAGACCAACTGTCAAACTCAACACAGACAAAACAGGGGTGATACTCTTCGGCAGGAACACTGCATTATAGAACTCCTGATGACCAGCAGACCCCGGACCAGCTCCCTGCCTTACCAGTCAAGGAAAGGTCTTGGACATAGCAGTGAACAACCAACTCTTGAAGACCATCCAAGTGAAAGTGGTTGCCTCCTCCTGCATCTACATCTTAAAGAGCCTCAGAAAAATCTTCAAATGGCTG
This sequence comes from Calotriton arnoldi, assembly GCA_963921515.1. Taxonomy (NCBI): domain Eukaryota; kingdom Metazoa; phylum Chordata; class Amphibia; order Caudata; family Salamandridae; genus Calotriton; species Calotriton arnoldi. Next base: position 1,290,696 of record CAWUFW010000732.1, read on the forward strand.
CCATTCAACACACACAGACCCATCACCAAGGCACCCAACTGACCAGGAAGCTTTAGTTCATACAGAAAGCAGTGGCCAAACTCACTCCATCTACTTCCCCACACCTCAAACAGCTCCACTGGCTGCCCATCCATACACGTGGTCTCTTCAAGCCCCTCAACCACACATACACAGCCTTGCACAACCTAGGTCTCCCTTAGCTCAACTGCAACATCAATTTCCACACGGTAACAAGAAAGCTGTGATTGGTCCATCTCCTACTCGCTTACATTCCCCACATCTGTAGAGCCAGAGCCTGCGGTCACAAATTCTCATAGTTCCCATAAAAGGCCTAGAACAACCTCCCCCTGCATATCACAGCGTTCGCCAAAGTCCCTGAATGCCTCATGAGGCATGGCTCTTTACGAAAACCATAGACTCAGCCAGCTCAATACTGGATACTCTCGTGGGTGAGAGGTGCTTTCTACAAATAGTCATAATGTAACAAAAATAGAAGTTGGAGGGAAGCCCTTGGTGCTGCAACCAACCATCTCTCCAACTGGTGCATCCACCTTGACAGATTTGAGACATGCATTGAACAGCTTCATAATCCAAGTAGGTATAGACCATCATCCAGTACCAAGGGTTCTCAATCTTTCATGTAAATGTCACGCAAAGGGACTGCCTCTCCAGTCATTAAGAAGAAGAGTTCCCTGTTTTGACTTGATAGTTGATTCCTTCTGGATTGGACACTTCATCAGGCTGACTGGGATGATTTGCAGCGTTCTCCTCCAGCTACCCTCCACTGGACCTAAGAGAGCTGTATGGATGGTCTGAAATCATTTTCAAAGATTTCAGGAAATGCAACAAAGCTGTAAAATACTTCATATCTATGACAAGAGTCATCCCATAAATGGTTTTGGAAAATGCAGAGTTTGTACCTCCTCCTAAGACTGTTATTTAGATTTTATGCCATGAGACATTGGATTTCATCACCAGGAAGAAAGATCAGAAGGTGGGGGTAGTCTCATCTACTGAGTATGGTACCAAGCACCCTCAGTGCTGGTACACTAATATTGGATCCCCACCAGGAATTTACCTCTCCTTCATTGAGGTCATGGCAACCAGGGACTTCGCAAATGGTTGAAGAAGGGAATGTTTGGTGGTGTAAACCCCTGCTTCGGAGACTCTAGTGGACTATTGAGTTCAGCGAGCTCCTTGTCTTGGTATGGTGGCACTAAGTCATAGTTGCATTGAAGAGTCTAGCCAATCTCTCCTTCTGACGAAGTGCTGCCTGCCTCTCGTACTGAGAGATTAAGTCAGTTTTCTTTCCTTGGAGTGGTTCTAGTGCTTAAGTCTCTCCTAGTGACTCCACAGGCTTGCACCGTGGAGATGAGTTAAAGTCCCTTTGTTGTTGCTCTCTACTACACTCCCAGTGTGATTGATGATGAGATCCAGTGTCTCATTTGGGTCTGGTGCGCACAATGTGCATGGCTTTAAGCCAAAGTAGTGAAGTCTTGAAAAATTGTGTGGTAGGTGGCAGCTGCTCTTCCATGGTAGAATGTGGCCCACAAGCTATGCAAGTGTGTATTGAAAACAGGACCACCACACATCCACCAAATGGTAGCCCTTGTGGAAAAATAAGCACCAGAAGCAGGGATCTCCTGGTACTCAGGCTTTCCATAGCACAAGAGCCTGTAAAATAGTTGTAAGGAAAGGACCATGCCATTCTATATCCCTTGGAAACCTGCCCTGTTGGGAGGTCCCTCGATACCAGAGGCATACTGTACCAAGACTTGTGTGACCCTGTTTTCTGCAGTGCAGGTTAGCTTCCTTCTGGAGGAAATCTTCACTGGTACAACTTCTGCCTCTTGTTTGTCATGCCTGGTATCTCTTGTGTGTCATGGTATCAGCGGGCTGTCTTCCCAGGATGCAATCCTCAGTGGATTCATCCCTCCCTGGGGGTTGAGGACATGATGATAGATTAGTCAAGTCAGAACCTCTAGACCAGAAGCCTCTGGTTGAGATGCCAAACCACTGACAATCTCCTGTAGAGCTGGTGGCAGAATTTGCGTCTTTGCTATCCTCCGTAATCTGCTCACACTCCTTTCTGGATGCTCTGAGCATGAAGATTAGAGAAATTTCTGTGGTCCCACTTTCGCAAGTCCCAATGCAGTCCTCGTCTCTGCCAGTGTAGTGCCAGAGGATGGAGGACCCGATTGAGGTACAGATGGCTGACTTACTGGTCCTTGTCACTTCAGTTGTCCCTTCAGAGACTGATGATTATTACTCTGCGGATCTGTCTTCTAGGCCTCTTCCTGACATAATGTTGCAGGGAGAGCTGAGTACCTATGAAAGGTGACTCATGGTCCTGCAACCGTAGCAACTGCTTTGGAGGCAGTCAATTGAGGTACTGGCACCTGTACCAGAATACGTTTTTCTGGTAGAGACTTTTAACCACAGATTCCTCTTTGAATATTTCCACAGGCGTCAGATTGGATCCAGAATATTCAGTGCAGTACCTCTGCACGCCAGTAGGTGACGCTGTGAGGCTCCACACTGACGCCGTTCCTCTCTGTAAATGACGTACAAAGCCAATATAGGCACCACTCCCACACACTGACGTCCATTCCTTTCTTTGAACATCACCAGATGCAGATCCGGAGCTGCCTCTCTTCTCTTCTAGACTCCTGCACTCCAGAAAATTCTAAATACACCATTGTGTAAGAAAATGTCACCTCCCAAGACAACATGATTTAAACCTTATAGGGACTGTCGCAAGCAAATGTCTGTGACAGATAACCGTCCGGTTTGCTTGTGGAACTTCACCAGATGCAGATCCGTAGCTGCCTCTCTTCTCTTCGAGACTCTTGCACTCCAAAAAATTCTAAATTCACCAGTGTGTAAGAACTTGTCACCTCCCAAGACAACATGATTTAAACCTTATAGGGACTGTTGCAAGCAAATGTCTGTGACAGATAACCGTCAGGTTTGCCTCTAGTACCTGGGGTTGACTCTAAGGACGGCAGTGACTGCGCGTCAATGAATCCAAAGAACATTCTGGAACGTGGGGTGAAACTTCATCTCGCCAAGCATTGGAAGACCCCACGTCAGGACCAGTCCAAGTCCAAAGGTTGGCCTAAATTTTGTTCCTGGTCCAGAAGTCGGTCCTGAAGTTGATTGTTTTCAAGATCCAAATCTTCGGGTAAGAGGCAGAGAAAGCATAAGAAATCCAAGTATGACTCTGCTCCTTCCTTTGACTCTTGTACTCCTGCAAAGGCATAAGGCCGTTGTCTTGCCCCTCGATCTCGCTCCTGAAGTCTGTCAATGTCTGAGCCAATCCCACAACTTTTCCTGACCAACCCAAGGTTATGGAGCCATCTGCAACACCAAGGTAGATCCAAGAGTTCCACAAGGGCATGCTCAGACTCTTTAGATCCCTTCTGACTCCCTCTGGGCTCCACAGAGTCAATAGGCCCATCATCTGGAATACCACTGGTGGCAAATCCTTCTGTGCCAGTTGGACCCTCTGAGCTTACGTATGGGCCCCCTGCAGTGCCTTTGCTGACTCCACCTCCACATTCTATGCCGGTCCTCGGAACATCGATGCTGATGCTGACTCCATCAATGCCGGAGGAGGAACCACTACCCATTGTACTCTCCAACTCTGAGTTGGCAGCAACTTCGACTGAGGCCACGTTTGATATCCATTGCGCTATAGCCCCTGCCTGCTCCACCTAAGGCTCCCAGCATCCCAGTTTTGCGGTATAAACCTCATTTGCTGCATTCCCTATGCAGGAGAGACTCTGACAAGGACAATGATAGGGGAGAGAAGTTTGGGCAAGCCTACCATAGCGACAACTGGTATGAGGACCTCCAGGATGCCATTGGCCTAGACACCTATCATGGTACTGGCCTAATCTCCCCTCTAGACCCTGCCACTAAGGAAAGTGCCTCCTTTGCAGTGGTTATGCGTAGGGTGACCAAGGTTCTCAACCTCCAGCTCCCCCACCCTTGAGGTCAAAACTAAAGAGCTAACTGAAGTTCTCCACCCTGGGCAGACCAATAATGAGTCCTTGTTACTCATTAATGAGGAACTCACAAGCACTCTTTCAGGGCCTGAACCAAGCTTTGCTCTGGTCCCTCAGGAAATCATCAGATTGCATGGCACTATATTCCTGTCCCTGGTGACCCCAGTTTTCTGACTCCAGAACCTTCTCCCGCGAGCCTAGTGGTACAAGCTTCCACCAGCAAGATAAAACCGAGTGCCTTCCTGACTACTCCTCTGGATCTTAAGAGGGTAGAGACCCTTGGGAAGTGGGTGTTTTTTTTCGCTTCCTGGTAGGCCAATGCCAGCTGCCTTTAGGACGATATTCCCAATTTCTCTGGGACTATGTAGTTCAAGTTCTTCCCTGGGTCCCAGAAGACCTTTCTTTTGTACTGACTCAAGCCTATGCTGTGAAGTTTACTGTCCATTGTGTTCTGGATACCCCGAATTGCATTGGTCGAGCCATTTACCCTAGGTTCGCTATCCGTCACCTCGCCTGGTTGAGATCCACGGCTTTCTCAGGCGATGTACAGTCATCTCATGGATATGCACTTTGATAGAACTGGTCTTTTTGGGGACAAAGCAGACTCTGCCCTAGAGCGTTTCAAAGAAAGCAGGGCCACTGCATGCTCTCTGGGCTTGTCTGCCCCCTCCCGCCAACCGTACCAGCCTTTTTCACCCTTCTGTTGCTCTGCTAGGCGTGCAGCTATGAACTCTACAATACAACCATTTCAGCCTCAGAGGGTTCCCAGCCCTTTCGTGGCCGAGGCTGTCGCACCTATCAATCCTGTGATCATAAACAGCGTGTCAGTTAATCAGCCAGTCAGTCTACCACCACCCCTGCAGTCCCACCTCCAAAATACCTTTTATCATGCCTTTAGTGTCACACAGCCACCCGGTTGGAAGCAGAATTCATCGATTTTTTTTTTTTTGATTTTTTTTTTTTTTTTTTTTTTTTTTATTTTAAATCTTATCATAAGAACAGAGAGGTGGGATCTGAAAATCATACAGAAGGGGTATGCCCTTCCGTTCTTGGTTGCTCCCCCGCACCGTCCACCATCCTCGTAATGACTAACCGAGGATCAGATGTCCATCTTACAGCAGGAAGTGTCAGCCTTTTTTAGCCAAAGGGGCTATTGAGAGGGTGCCCTCATCAGAAGTGAGTTGTGAATGTTACACTTCCTAGTGTCAAAGTAGGATGGAGGCCTTAGTCGCTTTTTAGATCTTCGCCCTCTCAACATCTTCCTTCAGAAGGACAAATTCTAAATGCTTACTGTGGCCCAGATCCTCTGTGCCTTAGACCCTAGAGACTGCATGGTAGTGCTGGACCTGCACAACACTTATTTTCACATCCCTGTCCTGCGGGTCCAAGGCGCTATCTGCTTCTCATGGTGGTACAGGAAATTTTATATTTCGCTGTTCTCTCCATTGGTCTCGCTATTGCCCCTCCGGTGTTCACAAAAGGGATGGCGATGGTGGCAACACATCTTCGGAGGTGAGGGGTCCCAGTCTTCCCCAACCTCGATGATTGGCTACTAAAGGCAGGCATTCCACAGGCAATCATCACCTACCTCCAGACTACGGCGAACCTCCTGACATCCTTGGGGTTCACAGTCAATGTGCCAAAATCACCCCTGACTACTTCTCAAACCCATTTTTATCAGAGCCCGGATTTTTGCCTTTTCCCAAGAAAGGAGAGTCCAGGACATTCAGGCTATGATCCTGATCTTTTAGCCTCCGTCCTGGATTTCAGTGAGGTTGACTCTGAGGCTACGGGGAATGATGGCCCCCTGTATCCTGCTGGTCAAGCAAGCCTGGTGGCATATGCAGGCTCTGCAGTGGGATCTGAAATCTGTGACCCAAACATCGAGGGGATCTCTCCGACCATGACCAGATCTTGGAGGAGACTGTGATTGGGTCAGTGGCAGACCCCTCTCTCTATCCCACCCAGAGCTGACAGTGTTGACCGAAAAATCACTTCTAGGTTGGGGCTGCCACCTGGGAGAGGTGGAGATCAGAGTTCTCTGGCGGATGCCCGGCCCCACGTCCACTTTTTGGAGCGGAGGGTCATCCTCTTGGCGTTAAAGGTTTTCTGCCCTCTTTTAAGCGACGTTGGGTGCAGGTGCTCACAGAACACCACCGTCATGTGGAATTGCAACAGACAGGGTGGTCTGGGTTTGGCCGAGAGGCTCTGCACCTCTGAAAATGGCTGTACCATCGAGTAATCTTCCTGGTGGTGAACCACCTGGCGGGATCTTTGAATGCCAGAGTGCAAAAACTCTGTTGTTGAGGCCTAGCGGATCACAAGTGGCAGTTATACACAGAAGCAGTGCAATGTCTCTTCCACTTGTGGAGAGAACCTTGGTTCCCTCTCTTTGCCACTGCTGAGAACATGCAATATCTGCAGTTCTGCACATTGGAGTTTCCAAGGCATCTCTCTCTCAACTCATTCTACCTACATTGGGACTCCTGTGTGCCTTCCTGCCTACACCGCTCCTGCCCCAAGTTTTGAAGATCCGGAATGCCCAGGCCCAAGTCATCCTAGTCGCCCTAGATTTGGCACAGAGAGTATGGTATACAGAACTCCTGGGTCTGAGCATCTATCCTCCAGTCAGACTGCATCTCCGGGAGGATCTTCTGTTGCAGCAGCAGGCAGAGTCTTACACCCGGTCTCTCGCATTCTCCACCTTCATGCTTAGTGATTGAGTGGTGACAGCTGAACACCTTTGAACTTCCTCCGAAGGTGGTTGATGTCATCTTGGTGGCCAGGTGACCCTGGACAAAAACTGTATAATCCTGTTAGGACAAATTTGTGGTCTGGTGCTGTACACAACAACTAGACCCCCTCTAGGCCAGGTTGTCTGATGTTTTGTTGTTTGTTCCTTCCCTTGCAAGGTGTTGCTCTGGGCACAGTCGAAGGGTATCTTTTGGCTCTTTAGGCCTTTTTAGGATTGCCGGACCAGCCCTCTTTATTTAAATCCCCTGTTGTGATGTGCTTTTTGAAAAGACTCCAACATTTGTTTCTTCTTTTGTTATGCCGCAGTGGGATCTTACTCTGATCCTCACATGTTTGATGTGTACTTCATTTGAGCTTTTACACAGCTGTCTTTGGCGACTTCTCACCCTCAAGACAATTTTCATCATTGCCATAACATCAACGCGGTGGGTAAGTGAGCTCCAAGCTCTGTGTCAACCCGCTATATACCACCTTCCCTGACAAATTGTTTCTGCGGACTAGGGCATTCTTCCTTTCCAAAGTCATGATGCAGTTTCACGTCAGTCAAGCAATCACCTTACTGGCGTTTTATGCTTTGCCTCACCCTTCTAAGGGGAAGGAGAGACTTCATCTCCTAGACTGTAAAAGAGAGCTGAGCTTTACATCGATCTTACCAGAGAACAGAGTGGACGATCACCTCTTTGTGGGGCTTGTGGGAGCAGTGAAGGGAAAGCCATGCAGAAAAGGACCATCTCTCACTGGATCATGCTCTGCATAAACATCTGCTAGGCACTGGCCAAGAAGCACCACCCTGATGGGTTAAGGACTCATTCCACCAGAGCAAAGGGTGCTACCACTGCATTGGCATGCAGAGTTAGTCTTGGACATTTGCCAGGCAGCTACTTGGGCATCCCTCCAAATGTTCACAAAGCACTACTGCCTGGACAGCAATGTTCGCCAAGAGGGACATTTCGCTTGCTCGCTCGGTCCTGCCAACAGTGTTTTAGAGATTTTTGATGTGAAATTTGTTGAATAAGTTATTTGAAATCTCTTTGCTTAGGTTTGTAGTGTGCAGTGCTACTTATCCACCTCCCTTACTCATTCTCAATTACAATTGAATCTAACCACAGGTTGAGAATGGGAAACGCCAGAATGTAAGAGTAGGATAGCTATGCCTTCATGTGTCTCCAATACTCCTAGTCTGTTGTCCACTGAGCCCTCGGTCAGAAGTCGCACACGCTGATTCAAGGTTTCAGTCACCTGGTAGCAGGTATACTTTCAGGTTCATTATGGGAAAAAGCCTACAATTTTTGGAGTAACAGGGCCACATGAGGGTAACTTTGGTCCTTTATTTCTTGCTCTTCATCTAGGGTATGCATAAACAAAAAGGAACGTTACTTGTAGAATTTGAATATCACACAGTGATCAGATTGTTAGATAGCATGGTTGTAGGAAGGGAAAAACTTCATAGGTCATTTTATTGGTACTTATTGGCTTCTGTATCTTAGTGTTAAAAGTTAAGAAATGGAAAACTAAGTTTCAGTATTTTAAGTAACGAAAAACACATATTTGAAACTGTGCCAACTTGTTTTTCCAGTGTTAAGTTATTGCTGGTTGAATGCCAAGTTTGAGTATAGGCTTCTGGTTCTGAAATGAATATTGTGCATCCAGCTTGAATCCTGAGCTTTTAGCCGGACAGCAAGTATTGAAGAAGTTCCCAATAAGGCTACTTCAGGCTGCCGGCTGTGGATTGGAGTGGTAGGTTATAGAACCAGAAACATTCTGACTCGATTGGGCTGAATTTCAGAAAGGTTGGAGTCCTCTCGTTTTTAATTATGGACGCAAAAATACATCGTCATGGAGTGCAACAGTCTCTCAAGCTAGGCTGCTGAGAGACATACACAAGTTCAATAAAATGGATGATGAGACCAATGATTGAGTCACCCTTGCATCATGAATTGGCGGTGGAGTAATGGAAGGGAAGACTGGAGTTTTAGTTTGTTCAGTTTATGTTGAATCCTATTTTCCAGTTCTTGGGGAGATGGGGTTAAATTATTGTTTTTCTGACGAGAATGTACAATGAATTCTATTTGTCTCATGGAGGGTAACGTCCTATGTTCCTTTTTGATGCATTTGTGATCTACTTGAAGTCACAGTTTGATTTTGGCTTTCTCTACAAACCTTCATGCTTTAAGAGTGTTCACAAATTTCAAAGCTGGGAGTGCTCTATGATATTAGTTGGAGGCTCAACGTGTTTGGGATCTCAGCTGTCTTGGAAAGCCGTTGTTTTCATTTTCGTCTATGGGGATTATCCTGTTAAAGCAAGACCTAACTTAACACCCTTGCACATATCTGCTGAGCTTGGACACTTCAGTCCTGGTGGCCTCTGACCACTTAGGGCTTTCCTCAAATGACAGACTTTGTTCCCAAGACAGAAAAGTAGTAGCAAATGGCTCAGGTTTTTCCCCTGGGCCCTTTGACACTAGGTAACTTGCCAATTGGTTTGCAAGGCTATAGTGTTTTCTTTTGTTTCCTACCTTTACATATGAGGTGCCTCAATTGAGTATATTAGTACAGATTCAGCAGAGATTGTACCATAAAGAAATTAAGAAAAAGAAAGTGTATGGTGATAACCAATTTTCTCTGTAGTCTTTGAGCCTACCCAGGGCTTAGTCCTATCCCTAAATCTTTCTGGGAAGGGGAGTTGCCCTCCTTATTGAAGACCTTACGGAAGATTTTCCCATTTATTCCTCAGGAACTCAGGAAGTCGGTGGTAGTAGCTCTTATTCTTTCGAAAATAGACTACTGCAATGGACTCTTTATGGGCATTGAAAAGGCACAGAGGACGAAACTACAATCGTTACAAAATGCTGCTGCACGATTGTTATTAAACATTCCTAAAGGCCATCCCACCTCGGCTGGCATAAGATCACTACATTGGCTCCCTATCCAGCAACAAGTAGAATTTAAGGCTCTCTGTTTGGTGCACAAGGCACTATATGGAGGTGGTTCGGTTGATATCCAGAAACTGTTCTCATGGTACACTCCCACCAGAAATCTTAGATCCACAAATGTGGGTCTCATTCATATCTCCAAAATTCGCAGAGCAAGATGGGGAGGTAGGAGTCTATCACATTGTGCAGCCAAACTGTGGAATCAGATGCCTATCGCTATGAGACTATAATCCAACAGGCAGCTTTTTAGGAAATTGCTAAAATCCTGGTTGTTCCCCCCATAACTAAGTCGCCGGTGTCAATGGTACAGTCCCTTTTCACACTTTAAGCGCCAAGACGCCGCGGCATTCGAGCGCTTTATAAAATGTATCTTATCTTGCAGCCGAAGCCATGGAACTGGCCAGTGCATACCATAATGGGCAAATATTGGATTTTCATTGTTTGCGGACGTGTTTGGTACTATTCATATGCAATGTGTCTATTTTATGATGTTATACTGATTCATTGTGTCTTTATTGATGGGCGTAATTTCATTGAACAGAAAGATACGGCCTAGAGTGGACATGAGATCATTGTGGTTATACAGCTCTAAACCACCGATGGCAATTAGGTGTAAGAATTACTGTCATAAGGAGCAATACCTCCGCTATAAAAAATAGTGTGAATAGATTCAAGTTATTCCCCCTTAAATCCTTAACCTATTTGTTTAAAAATCCCTTGAAATTTTGCGTTGTCATTTCATTTTCGTCTATATCTTTTCCAAGCCATATAATGCGTCTCATCTACCTGTAAGCCACAAGGCGTTCAAATCAGTTCAAGTTTGACAGCATTATTCCAGCAGGCGGTCTTTCTCTGTACCCCGCCCCAGTTGCAAAGGATTTTTATACCCTTTACCCTTAAGACGTCTTGAAGCAGGTGGGGACTAATGTGCTGGGAGCCTATGTTTGCAACACAAAGCTGAAAACAGTTTTCTATCGAAAATGTTAAGTAGTGCAGAAGCAACAGTCCTTTGTTACAATTGAATTTCGCAGCACAGAACTGTGCAGCGTCAATCTGTAGAAGCTTCTCGCAGCCCCCATGAATATTTCACAGAGCACAGAAGATCACCTTCTAACGTAAGTAGTGTGAACATCTGATTTCACATACACACTCGTCTAGTTTGCGCAAAATGAAACAAAAACTGCGTTAATACAGGCCTCAGATTTAGGCATGCACATTTATGCTAAGCCAGCAGTTTACTCAGTAGCATCAGGTGCAAGACATGGTTTACAACATGGAGTAAGTCCTGTAATGCATGCTAGCATTATTAAATGTATAGAAAATAACACATAGCACCTATGTCTTGTGTGAAATTGGCATCTGATAATTTATTGCCTCCACCTAGTATGCAAAATTAAACTTTACAAAATGAATGTATTAATGTTGACTAATCTGTTTGTATAGTGTAAGTGAAAAATAAATAAATATAGTAAATGGGCATAATGCCACAGTAAGTTTGTTTCTAAAATATTAGTTCATGGGAATAGGCCCTTTTGTGGAAAAAATTACCCAGTGGTAGTGACCAGTCAATTTTTCTTGGTGAATACTCTTCATAAAAAAATGTATGCACACGTTTTTACGGTTTTGTAGAATGGTTGCCTTCACAATCTCTCCTTCTGTATAGCCGATGCTGTGATGTAGTTAATCTGTCGCATATCAATATATATTAGCCTTGAACACAGTTAATACACATTGTTGGATCTGGATTTAAACCCATTTGTCATAAAACAGTTATTTTGGGTCACACATACGTACCTCTTCTGTCTACTAGGCATCACCAAATTGCTGTATTTGTTTTGAGAGTAATTTTCAAAGTAACTGCACTAGAATCTGAATTTCCCAACCTACAAAAAATGAGTCCATCAAGAAAAAGTTGAGGACATACTGTTATGTTAATGTTAACTAGACTTATATAGCGCACAGCTGCCTCAGCGAAGAGGCGTCCCGGTGCTGAAAGCAGTGTAACATAGAAGCTAAGAACTAGGCGTCCCGGCGCTGAAAGCAGTAACATAGAGGGTAAGAACTAGGCCACAGGGAAAAGGTATGTCTTAATGGCTTTTCGGAAGCCCAGCAGGCTATCCAGACTGCGTATCTGAAAGGGCAGGGAGTTCCACAATTTGGCTGCCAAACAGCGGAAGGACCGTCCCCCGGCACAGAGACGGTTCACTCGAGGGACAGCAACCAAGTATTGCCCCGAGGAGCGCAGCTGGCGCATAGGAACATAAGGTTGGCCAAAATCCCAGGAGACGCAAGCTTCAAAATTTTAAAGGTCAAGCAGAGAGCCTTGAATTCGATCCGCTTGGCCATAGGCAACCAGTGTAACTGCCGAATGGCACCGGCTGTTGAGCAGCTTCGCGGGAGCCCCAGCAGGGCTCTGGCTGCTGCATTTTGAACTCGCTGCAGGCGCACCACCTCTGCCTGATTAGCCCCTAAGAGGAGCGAGCTGGCATAGTTCAGTCTAGATAAGATAGCCGCTTGGACGATCAACTGACGGGTGGGTGGATCAAAAAACCCCAGCAGGGACCTAAGTCCCCGGAGGAGGCCGAAACAAGTGCCGGCCACTTTCTTGGTGTGCTCCTGGAAGCTGAGTGTAGAGTCCATCCATACCCCTAGGTTATTTACCACCGCCTTAGGGGTGGGTGCACTACCAAGGGTGTTGGGCCACCATTGCTCACTCCATAGTCCCTTGTCTTTCCCCACCAGCAACACCTCAGATTTATTGGCGTTAAGCTGGAGGCAGTTGGCGGTCATCCACTCCGCGACTGCCGCCAGGCCACTCCTAAATTTGGAGGCGTACTGCGTGGAGTCATCGGAGAGGGCCACCACCAACTGCGTGTCGTCAGCATACAAGACCATGGTAAGACCTTTGTCCCTAGCCACCGCAGCAAGAGGTTGAACGTACAGATTAAATAGTACAGGACTCAGAGCAGAGCCCTGAGGCACACCCTGCCCGATGGCCTGGACACGGGAGAGAAAAGGGGGGGCAGTCACTTGGAATGTTCTCTCCGACAGGAAAGATCTCAACCATCCAAAGCTAGGCCAACGACACCGGCCTCCTCCAGACGATGTAAAAGAATCTTGTGGGAGACCGTGTCAAATGCGGCACTGAGGTCAAGCAGTATCAGTGCCGCAGTGTGCCCTGCATCAAGAATGGTCCGCAGATGTTCGGTCACAGCCAGGAGAGCAGTCTCCGTACTGTGCCCGGGGCGGAAGCCATTCTGGGAGGGGTCCAAGGTGCCGTTAATATTCAAGAACCCCGTTAAGATGTTATTAGTGTGAGCCTCGGCAATCTTGGCTACCCATGGTAGGAGAGATATAGGACGAAAATTTTCCAACTTAGCCGGATCCAGTGAAGGTTTTTTAAGTAGAGGAACTACCTTAGCCTGCTTCCATAGTTTAGGGACAACAGCTGTGGAAAGAGATGTATTAACAACCTGGCACAGAGGTGCCAGGAGCACAGATAGGGAGTCCCTGAACTGGGCAGGCTTCAGAGGATCTACAGGAGAGCCAGATTTAACTTTACCACTCAGTAGTAAAAACTCATCCTGCGAGATGGAAGGAATAACCTCCAGAGAATGGATAGGAGGGGGTCCGTGAGGAGCAGCAAGAGAAGGAGAAGCCAAAGGGAAAGACCTATAGATTGTTTCCACTTTATTAACAAAGAAAGTGGCAAGGTCCTCACAATGTTGCTCAGACATAATCCCGGAGGCAGTAAAAAATGTTCCTAACTTTGAGATCCTTAAGTATTTTAAAAATACACTTGGCCGGGTTGCGACTTAACTTGATTTCATTGGCGAAGTAAGCAGCCCGGACAGAGTGTATAGTCCTATGGTAGCTCTTGATAGCGGCCTGATAGCATTTTTTAGCCACAGGGTCATAGTCCTTTCTCCAGGCACGCTCCAACTTTTTACAAGATTTACGTATAGCGGCCAGAGAATCGTTAAACCATGGGTTAGAGTCAGAGTTACGGCCTTTAGACCATTTGGCTGGAATAAGGGAATCAAGAGCATGAAGAATCCAATTACAGAGTGATTTATACGACAAATCAGGATCACTAAGCAGTTTAGGAGGGTGTAAAGAGAGAAGGGCATGAAAATCCTCAAGCTTCAGTTTACGCCAAGGGCGTTTAAAAGAGGACTGTTGATAGGCTCTGTACAGGGGCTCAAAGGCCGGGAAGGACATAGAGACTAGAAAGTGGTCAGACCAACATACTGGACTGGGTGTCTTGACAGAAGTGGAGGGAATATTAGAAAAGACGTGATCAAGCAAATGGCCAACAATGTGGGTAGGACCTGAAACCAATTGAATTAATTGGCAAGCCGCCAGGTCTGCAAGCAAGCTGTCAATTTCATTATCAAGTTGGAGGTCAAAGTGCAGATTAAGGTCTCCCAAAATACTAAAATTAGCTGCGCTCATTGCCAGAGTACTGGTGACATCAATAAGTGCAGATTTGAACTCCTTAGCTGGCCCAGGGGGGCAGTAGACTAACAACCCTGACATGGTCGAATGAGCGCTAAAAGCGATTCCGAAACGGGCACATTCGCAGCCCGCCACAGACTCTTTGACAAATGAGCAGGTGTAGCAGGACTTAAAGATAACCGCAATGCCACCCCCTCTAGACTCCCTGTTTAAGGTCAGGATACTATAGCCTAGAGGAAGCGCTAAGCCGGGTTCAGCCGCCATGTCATCGCTAAGCCATGTTTCTATTAAGAAAAAGACATCAGGAGACACCTCCTGTACCAAATCATAAACATCGAGATAATGTTTGGCCAGGGAGCGAACATTAAGGTGAAGAATTTTCATAAAAGACCTGGGCGAAAGAAGGGGGGGGTGAAGGGGGCAGAAGTGTGTGGAAATCAAACCCACAGCAGAGACAGCAGAAAGGCCCCTCCATGGAACCGAGCAGAGGCGGGCTACAAGGGCTTACCAGATTATTAATGGCCAACAGCTCAGCCCTGGAATAAGTACGCATTCCTATCGTGCCACTGCCAGCGTTTCTGGCGACGTCCAGGTGCGGACGGGCGCAGACGGGCTTGCCTTTGGCACGCCGCCGGCGCTCCCGCGCCATGTACAGATTAAATATAGGGTATGGGGAAATGGCCAATAAGACTAGACTGTCTCACCACCAATATGGCGGCAAAAAAACGGCCCACCGGAAGTAGGAAACTCCGGCGTCTGCAGTTTAATGCTCCCTCCACAACAATCCGCCCGCTAATGGCTGCGGTGGACCGGGGAGGCAAACAGCCGAAAAAACACTCCAGGCCAAAAACTCGGCAAGCTGAGCTAAAATCAGGACAGATACAAGCTCAGGTCGATGAATAAAAATACAGATAAACAATGACCAATAACACCAAAGTACGATAAAATTACACTTGAAAAGTAAAAACACACTAATACAATGCGCAGCGCAAGATTATAGCGCTTAGCCTCGTAGCAAGCTGCCAGGTCATCAAACATCTAAGAGCTCTTAACACTGATCCTAGGATGCTGTGAAAGGCTTTCACGAACCCCGTGTGTGCTGACCGTAAATGCTTTACCATCCATTTCTTATTAGGAACATCTGAAATAGTGCCTAGTGCCCCAGTGATTTAAGGTGGATAGGGTGATTGTAGCAGTTCAGTAAGTCGTGTTGATCTCTGTGCTACATGATGTATGCTAATCAGCTGCAGAGATTATCTGATTTTTCTTGTTTTGACAACAGTGAACTTGTTGCTAATGTGCATAGATTTTCATATGAGAGCTTGTTCGTTTTTGCCCATGAAAGCAATGTGGTTGCTGTATGTGGTAGTGGTAAAAACGCATAACCAGAACATTCAATCCTTTCCCTCCGTTATCAAGCAGTTAATCACTGCAGATTTCAAAGCTTGATCAGCAGTATATTTGTTATTTGAGTCGCTTTTTATTTGAAAAATTGAACAAAGAAGTACTATTATTATGTGGTGGTTTGTACTCCTTTAACAATGATTTTAAATTGAATGTTTAAAATGTATAAATGTATAAATTTGTATTTGTGTATTGTGCTTTTATGATTCTTCTTATCCTAAAATGAAAATCGAATAAAGCGAATTTGAAAAAATTTGAGTGGATTCACTCACTGGTGTGCTTAGTATGTGCTGTACATCTGCTAATGAATGCTAACTTTTAAAGGCAGCTAGCCATACTGAAAGCTGCATAGCTTTTATTGTTTTCTGCTGTGAGCCTTTGTAATCATTGAACTTCCAATGTCTTAAATCTACATTGGCTCCTTGTACACAGACTGCAGAGCCAGAACCAGTTGGTTTGGAAACTAAAAGTATTGCTCTGTACAGCTAGAAGTAATGCATTTATGTCTGCAATTTGTGAAGTGGAGTCTCCTTAAAGATTTACTTGAATGTAGCTGGTTTTGAACTCCTTATTCTCAAACGCTTCCTCAGCTTCTCTATAAACCGATTAGTAGCTCAGGTTCATGCCCACTGCTGACTGCACTTAGCTAACTATCTAGAATACTGAGATGTTCATTGGTGGTTTGACATGTGTTGTATGTGGGACTGTCTGTTGGGTTCGAAGAAACGTTTGTTTCCTCAGTATCTGGTCATACTCAAATTGAATATCTGAACTAATCTGCGTTGTGGCCCGTTGCACCCATCTAACATCCAAAGCTCACTTCGGATATTCTAGCTTTTATGGCAGCTCCCAGTGTTGCTATGACTAACATTATAATGATATTTTTACCCTGTGTTTTGGGCCTTTTTTTGATTATGATAACTAGGGCAAAATTCTCATGTTGAGTACAACTGATTTGTGGTCTATGGGTGTGGTATGCCAGTGGTTCTTAACTTGTGGTCCGGGGGCACTGCTTAGAAAATTAAAAAACATTAACAGATTAAATAAAGAAGCAGCATGTAAAATTGAGAATGTTTAAACATTCTGTGTGTGTATGTGAAGGTATTTGAAATGGGAGGCTAAAAATTGAGTTTGTATTCTCAGATTGATTTGTGGGAGCAGCGTAAGTGCATCAAACAGAATGTAGAATGGACAGTGAGTTTTCTCAATTAAATTTAGAAAACCTCCAACCTTCCCATTAAAATTTGATTATTTTTTATATATTTCTTTGTGAATAAAATAAAATACTTACTAATTTCTGTATTTGTTTGATGAATGCTTGTTTCTATATTTTTTGTTATGGTTTTGTGGTTTAAATCATCAAAAATTCTAAGCCGGGCTCCATGCTTCCAATAATGATTCAGTGGGTGTCCCTAGAGTCAAATAGGTTTTAGTAATGATTAAATGGGGGTTCACAGAAGTCAGAAGGTTAAGAACCACTGCCCTAAGTTAGACACTAATGTGTAACGTCTGACTGGCTTGGAACTATCCTAATACCAGGCTGTGCTTCTTTACATGTGTATGAAAGTAAGCAGAAGCTGTTGTGTCCTTTTGGTAATTCTTAGTATGTGGTTATGTTCGCCTGGCTAGGCATTCCCTCTAACAATGTAAGTAATCCATTGTGGCTTAAATGTTCCTGCATAATGTGGATAGCCTCTGCAAAAAACAATTAAAAGGCTCATCGAGGTTTGTAGTTCTCGGAGTCTGTAAGGGAGTTACCTTTGCTACGAACACAGGAAAGAGTCTTTTCCCCTAACATGACAACATATAACCTAAGAAAATCACATTTGAAAATCCAGTCTTTCATTTTCATAAATATATTTTATATCCTGCACAGGCAAATATAAATGCCATAAACGTATTATATTCCCACTAACGTACAGGGACCCCAGAATACTTCTTTTCCATTGTATAGTAGCAAAAATCTTCATCTGAAGTAGGCATTTTAAAGAATGTCATTTATATGTCATCTCCATAGTGGTAGCAGGAAAGTTTTTATTGTGTTTTTTCCCACTGCAATAGGTAATTTAGGAAACAGCAAAAATGGATATATTGCAGCATTAAGCTTAAGAAATTTAGCTGGCAACGGTATAAACATATGCAACGCTGTATTGCAGTAGAAAAACCAGAATGCCTTCTAAGTTAAACAAGCATTGGCATAGCCAATAGGTCTCGCTTTTGGGACCTTATAAGTATTTAGTTATGCAGCACAATATCCTTGGTGCAACAACATCAACTGTTGCATGGCTAAACACTTATAAGGTCCCAAAGGCGAGACCTATTGGCTATGCCAATGCTTGTTCCATGCTCGTTGGCTCAATTTCCCCCATCTTACTTAAGAGACCGTTTAATTACCATTATCTCACCGCTGTTGCATTTCTCTGCTCCATTGCCATAGATGTCAACTTAGGCACTAAAACACAATTCCTTCTGTGGAACTTACTTCCATAGTTAATAGATAAAACTCCAACAAGCTTTGCGCATGAATGAATTGCGCTGGAGAACTGTGCAGTCTGAAATTGCGCATGAATGAATTACGCTGGTGAACTATGCAGTCTGAAATATTTTATGGACAAGGCTGCTAGATTAAATTATCAGATGTGCTCACCTATGCAAGGATTCTCTTTAACCTTAGGCTTTAACACGCTATGCTTTGAAAGAAAAACAAGTCGGCACCCATATCCTCACAAACTCACTCAAATCTCAACTCAATAAGTATCATAAAAAGTTAGGTTCAAAATACTTAGTTTGACATTTTTCTCTTTTTTTTATTCTAATACAGAGAAGCAATAAGGCATCTTCAGCCAAGCCCACTAAAGTGGTCCCTTCCCATGCTGCCGCTGAAAGACTGAATAAATGGTTTTCTTGAAGGGAAGACGCATACATTATTTAAGTGCAGCTGGATAAGGAGGAATGTCACGAGCGCCTGGGCTCGGCGCAGGTACCTCATAAAAGATTAACCTGAGTGGAATGGCGATGAAGCAGTATTGGGCCCAACTCCTCAATCATACATGAAAGCATGCTACCTGCAGAAAGCAGGCCCTGCAGACACGGAGCCGCTCAGCCCGCAGCTCGCACAGCGTGGGCTGCCAAGCGCACCTCCAGCAGCCGGCCTTCGTGACAGCAGGCGCGGAAACCTCTCCCACTTCCCCGGCAGCACCTAGCTCTGCTACTAAAGCGGTCCTGCACTCATTTACAGCGGCTCGCTTTCCTTCTGTCTCAAGTGACAGGGGGAGGGGGGGAGGAAAACAGCCTCCTCGAGGCGGAGGAGTGGTATGTTACTGCGCAGAACATGCAGTATTTCTTTCCGGGCTTTCCAGACATGCATTCCCTAACAACATCCGGCAGCGAGCAGCCTCCTGCATGTCCAAGTATCGTCCATTTTAAGTCGTTTACAAGAAGTGCGCTGTCGGCAACCCACGCTAAACAGACACTTGGGCAATGCCACCATATTGTAGCACATGTTCAAGCTGCCACAAACACGGAATACCAAGTATTACATACACATCAGGAAACGGGCAAATAAATGCATTGGTTCGCGTACATATTTCAGGAGTTTGTCTCCATGCAGAATATGCTCTGCTATAAATATGCCATTGCTGCATGTGAATTAATGGAAAGCGAATCTTCCCTCGCTGCTAGAGAGATCACAAATCCGAACCAAACATATCAGACTTCTCGCAGGTGTGGCCACGTCAGAAATGCCAGCCATGTTGGATGTAGCAAAGTCCAAAGGGACGCAGCCAATACACACTCGAGAATGTACCTATACCTTCGAGGGCATACGTACCTAGAACGGAAACAAAAGCAATTTCCCAGGGAGGACAATGCGAACAGCCAGCCTGGTGTGAAAAAAACACAACAAACAAGAAATACTTTACAAAAATGAGGAAAGGAACACTGGGGAGGGTGGGGTGGAATGCCAAAGCAATATGGGAGGGGACTTGAAAGCTACGGAGGGGAGGGTTAGAAAGGATACGAAAGCAACACTGGTTTGGGGGAAAGCAATATGGTGGCCGCAGGTGGTGAAAGCATTGGGGAGAAGTACACAGGCACGCTTGAGGGAGGAGGGCAGGGAGGAGCAGGCGGGCAAGAGAGAGTAAAACGGAGTGCAGTGGGAGAGATAATCACGAGGGCGATAAAAAAAACAAGCGCGCGCATATCTGCATCGAAGAAAAGACTACACGAAGAGCCGGCAAGAAAGTGAAAGCGACCGCGAGCAGGCAAATGTAAACAAGCGCGCGCGGCCACGCTAATTACAAACAGATGGCCCCTGCGCGCCACTGCTCGCTCCCGCAAGGTGGATGCCGCCACACGCACGAGTGTGAGGAAAAGTGCAGACCAATTTCTAAAGGTCATCTCCTAGAGTAGCGCATGCGCGCGCTGCGCTAAGCTCGACCTAAAAAGCACTAGATCCAAAAGAGAACACTGCTAGTTTAATAGCTCAGCAGCTTCCTTCCCCCAGCATGCAAAGTACTGGCAGTTTGCCTCACAGACACTGTTTGAGGGAGCTATTGGGTTGTTCAGGACTTTAGTGAGGATTCCTATGATGCAGAACTGGAATTACAAGAAAGGAACATTTCTTTCTGCATCATAAGATCCTCACTGATAGACATAAACATAGATAGTAACAGGCTTATGTCTCTTACAAATAACAGTATTTCCCGATAGAGCTGTAAGATAGAGAAGAGTCTGAACATTCTAAAGTCTTAACCAAAGAGATTCTTTAAAGCTGTCTAACCAACTGTTGTATCAGCTTTAGTGTCCTCATTCAGTCAGTATTGTTTAGCGAATTTGTGGTCTGATTTCAATGTAGCAGCCTTACAGATTTCAGAATGAAATATTTCCCAACCAAGTGGTAGTTACTATGGAACAGAAGTGTTCAGTGTTTCCCTCATGTTAACAGTAATAATCTTTGACTTCAGTGAGGATTCCTATTTTGCAGAACTGGAATTACAAGTAACATTTCCTTCCTCTCTCTCCCACCTAACAGAAAGTGGTGTCTGGTGTCCTGCAGGTCCTAGTATCACGGTCTTCAGCCCAAGACACTTCTCGATATTACATCTCCCCTGCTTGGAAAAATATGGTCTGTCTCTTCTTTTGGGTGGTCTACATTTCCTTTGAGTCATGCTGATTTTCTGGAGACTCACTTGGAGGGAATGAGCTGCAGACAGCCAAGTTTGTTTGCCTGGCTTATCCCCAATTGACCTATTTAATTTACTTATAAATCCCTAGTAAAGTGGTACTACATGAAGCCAGGGCCTGCAAATTAAATGCTACTAGTGAGCCTGCAGCACTTATTGTTCTCCCCACTTTAGTAGCCCTTCAAATATGTAGCTTGTGTGTGCAGTCTTAAACTGCCATTTCGACCTGGCAAAATAAACCTTTTGCCAGGCCCAAACGTTCCTTTTCAATACATATGTCACTCTTAGGGTAGGCCCTAAACAGCCCGCAGGGCATGGTGCAATGTATTTAAAAAGTAGGAAATATAATTTTAAGCTATACATGTCCTGGTAGTGAAAAACTCTTAAATTCATTTTTCACTACTGCAAGGCCTGCTTCTCCCATAGGATAACATTGGAGTTGCCTTATTTAATAAGCTATCACTTCCAAATGGGAACAGATAAACAGTTCATGTTTGGTGTCTTGGGAGTTGAAATTAAAAATCTTTGACGATGTTTTGGGTACAATTTTGAAAATGTCACTTTTAGAAAGTTGGCATTTTCTTGCCTTAGCCATTTAGTTGCTGCAGCCTGTCTCTGGGTCACATGACTGGGCGTGATTGACAGACTTTGTGTATTCCTACTAGACAGCCACTTGCAATAGAGAGCTTAGGTGTGCCTGGATGGGCCATCACTGGCAGAATAGGAGGGCGGAGTTAGGCACAGCCTCACTTACACCTGAATAGGCTGTGTCCTGCTTCCACACAAAGGATTGCATACCCCCTGTAGTTGGTCTGAAACCAGGGCAGGGGAGGTAGGTTTAGATCCGGTTATAGCACTGAGACTGCCCTTCTTCAGGTCTCTGAGACCATTCGCGAATGCGTGGACGCAGGCGAAGCAGCAATGTTAGTGCTTCTTGACCTGTCCGCGGCATTCAATACGGTCTCTCATGCTATCTTGCTTGAGAGACTTTACAGTCTCGGGATTCAGGGCACCCCTCTGCCCTGGATTCGATCATTCCTAAGTGGCCGCAGTCAACAAGTCTCCCTTCAGCCATTTGTTTCCGAGGGGAAACCCCTGAGTTGTGGAGTCCCTCAGGGCTCTGCTCTGAGCCCACTCTTCTTTAATGTATATCTCTCTCCTCTGGCCACATTGGTAGAATCCTGCGGAGTCAGAGTGATCTCTTATGCTGACGACACACAATTGGTGTTTTCATTTAAAGATCACTCTGAAGCAGCTTTTTCTAATTTCAGGCGCTGTCTGTGTAACATCTCCACCTGGATGTCATTAAACACGCTTAGGCTCAATTCAGACAAAACCGAGGTGTTGTTCTTTAATCAAAAAAAAAAAACCCTCTGCCACTATTGTGGTGGACATCTGAGTTGAATCCCCCTCCGGAACCTGTGGACTCAGCTAGGAATCTTGGATTCCGGTTTGACACTGAGTTATCCTGCAAATCTCAAATAAACCAGGTCTCCTCGGCCTGTTTTGGTAAATTGCACATGCTCTGTAAAATTCTCCCTCTGGAGTCTCGCCGGACCATTATTCATGCCCTGATCACCTCACATCTAGACTATGCAAATGGTCTGTACGCAGGAACTCCAGCCTACCTAATCAAACGCATGCAGATTGTCCAGAATGCAGCTGCAAGGCTGATTTGTAACATCCCATATCGCCATTCAATCTCACCCCCACCTGAAGAAGCTCCACTGGCTTCCAGTGATTAAACGTATCCAGTTCAAGTCGCTGGTTTTGGCTTTTAGAGCAATTCAGGGTCGGGGTCCAGCCTACCTCAGAGTTCGACTTAAGCATTCTCAGTCCAACCGCTCACTTAGATCGAACCATCTCCGCCTCTTGATGACTCACCGTTTCCGCCGTTCCAGAATGGGTGGCAGAGCTTTCGCAGTGATTACGGCCAAAACCTGGAATAGCCTGCCACTGTCTCTGCGCATGGCTGAATCTGAAACCATTTTCCGACGTATCTTGAAGACCTGTCTGTTTTCCAACCCTTAGCCCTCTATTGGTACCTGCAACTGCCGCCTGTCTTAGCCCCGGGACACCTCTGTTGGGGGTAGCTGAGCGCTTTATGTTTCAAAATAATAATAATAAAGCTGTGCACTTCAAAGGGAAACCTCTTAAAGCTTCTCCCACTTCAAAGGAGGCACCAGGTATAAATATTGGACCTCAGACACCAACTCTTCAGTACGCTCCGGGTCCTGCGAATACTGCAGAAGGACTGTTTGTTGCCAGAAGGGCTGCCACTCTGCTGCCTTGCTACTCTGCTTGCTGAGAAGGAATATTGGACCTGCACCCTTCATTTCAGGCTGAAGTGACTCCAAGAGTCGGCTGACCTGCTGTTCTGAGCTATAGGGGCATAGCAAGCTCCAGAGGCTTTCTGCAACTTTCCAGCTGACCTGCTGCCTGGACCTGCACCTCGACCTGCTGGTGTCTGTTTGAGTGAGTTTCTGACCCCTAAGTGGTCCCCCTCAGGCCCTGGACGTGTGACGTGGCTCAGTTGAGCTCCCCTGAAGATTATGAGCTCTTTGAAACGGGTCCATTGGCGCCAAGTCTGCTCTGCTCACACCACCCGCCAACGCGCTACAGCATCGACCACCGCGGTGACCATCAATGCGAAGCTCCAGCCATAACCCTCCACCTAGCTCACAGGATCTTTGCACTACAGCAATGACCATCTGTGACACCCGGCCTGCCCTTCATGCTTCTTCGACGGACTCCTGAAACGCTCTCCCTGCTCCTCATGGCCCCATTCTACCGCAAACGGAACTCATGGCGCTGGAATGAGAAGGTAACTCTTTAAGCATGACTAAGCTGGTCCCTGTATCAGACCCACACTCCATCGTAGTTGGCCTGAACTTGTGACTTTCTCTCGGTCTCGCACGACCAGAGAGAAAAGTGGTGCTTTGTGCTTCTAGGCACTATTTTCACCTAAATCTTTCAAACTGCATATCTCCGGTTTCACTGATTGGAATTTTGTCATTTTGGTCTTGTTTTATTTATTACATTCTACTCTATTATGCTACAATGGTGTGGTATTTTTCTTGGGTTTTATTTTCACTTCATTACTGTTTAAAGTGCTTTCACCTTGCTTCTAAGTTAAGCCTGACTCTCTGTGCCAAGCTACCAGAGGTTCGAGCACAGGTTAATTTAGGGTTGCTTGTGACTTCACCCTGACGAGGATTGTAGTATCTACTTGAGTAAGGTTTCACCACATCAACCAGTTACCCAATTAGCATAAGGAAAATCAAGCATAGCTTTACTGCCTATAAGCTGAGTGGGAACAGTGCTACTCATGTAAAATTTTGAAATACTCAAACTTTAGCCTGGCATTCCTTAAGCCCATATTATGACTCAAGAGTGGGCCATTCCAGTCCTTTTCCAAGAACTGAACTGACAAACAATGTTTCCACCTGAATCTAAGATCCAGAGCAGTGATTCTTGACATGCGGTTATCATTAAGGACTCCATATATATTAATGGAGAGGTGTGGCGCAGCAGCCAGAGCAGCTGACTCTTGAGCCCGGGGGTCACGGTTAGATCCCCGGGGTTGGTGGCAGCTCAGCTCAGCATCATGTGACAGGGCAATAGCTCACTCAATCTCCCCGACGGCCCTCAATGCCTTGAAACCCTTAAGGGGGTGATATGTTTGCGCTTTACAGAATGAATTACTTACTTACTAACTATATAGTCCTTACTTTGCTCCTTGGAACAACCCCCTAATGTGTAGGTATTTAAGAATGGCAGATTAAGGTAGAATTTCATGCGATAAGCTTAATGAGTCCACTGTCAATGTCTTGAATAATGAGACCGTGGTATGCCATATTCAAGCTGCAAGTCTACAAGTGGTTTAAAGGACCCATCAGGCAGCAGATCATCAATAGTATATATAATCCACAGTTTAAAGGATTCTTCCGGTTTCAGGATCAAAGAACTAATGGCCCTGTAGTATTCCGGGGACATCCCACCTTTTGTGACTGCTTCCTTGAATACCTTGCATAACAGGGAGGCCAGTTTGACAATGATGATTTTTAATACTCTGGACAAGCCTTCTCCCCAGGGGCCTACGCTGCAGACATTGTGTTTATGACTTTGCCTATTTCATTTTCACAAATATCACCCAAACTACTCCTGTATTCTACTGAGAGCATCATGAGGTCAAGAATAATTAGGAATGTGAACTCTTCCTTAGCAGCATCAACATGTTCCGAGTTGGACACTTCTCCAGAGGAGGCAAACACAACAGTAATCTCAACCGGATTGTTCAGTAAATGGCCACGTTCATCAGTGGTAGTAGTAGCTACTTAGATTCAGTTTGCCCATCTTTTCACCCTGTTCATAATTCTTATGTTTAATACGTGACAGTACATGCTCGGAGTCAGAGGTAAAAATGTTTTGCTTTGATCAGTGAGCTTAAATTATCCTATTGGGCAAAGCACTGTATTTGAACATCAGCCTAATGATGCTGCTTCCAACCTAATAGGGCTTTCATTTTATCATTGCAGAGCCTCTCATTATTTCCCATCTCACATACGCTTTCTCAGCTGCCCATAAAGTTTGCACTGATGCATCTGACCCCCTCATTATCCTCTAAATTTGTTGTAGAAAAGGAGCAAAGTCGGACTTTGTTTTATGATATTTTATAGCAGGACACATTTATTCGCCAAGTACCTATTGAAGGAGCAGGTAACCAAAAACCTAACTGCAACTCAGACATATGATGATCAGGCACACTACTAAGAATTATTGTTGCATCTATGACTGCACAGTAACAATGACAAGAAAAAAAAAATGCAGGAATGTGAAAGAAAAACTTAATGCGTCAGGTAAAAATGTGATCGCTCTCCACAGACTGTATCAGCCAACAGGACTCCATTATGTTGTGGTCATTCATAATTGTCTGTAGCACATTCCTGTATGTATCGTCGTCTCAGATAAGGTCCCCATGACTCGTCCAGCACCTGGTCAAAAACAAGGTTCCAGTCACTACACTTCTCTTCTTAGTAGCCTACAATGTCCTACGGATAGTGGAAAAAAGTCACTTTTATTGGTAAGTACATAAACCAAACTAACTGCTAAAGTAAATACTTGTATTCTCAGTTTGACCAAGACAAACTGAACATTGGCGTCAGCTCACATTTTAAGAAATCTCACTGGCAGGAATTTCTTCATCAAAATCGCAATTGTATACATTCTATACGGCGTGTCGAACCACAGGAGAAGAGATCTTTCTTCATAATAAAATCAGTCAAGCCAGCACATTTAGTGAGATTATTGACGGCTCCTCCACACAATCATCCTGTACCCAGGTTATGCTGGTGTAAGGAGAGTGTCTGAGTCTAGTTGTATCTTATAGCATGGGAAGGTAGTCACTGCAGCAAATGAGACCAATAAATACAGGTGTGTTAACACTAAGAGGCGTCATTAAAGAAGTGCAAATTCTGATGGATTCTTCTAACCGCAGTTCTTCACCTTCTGAATTTCCCCAGCTGCCAGACTGAATCCGGAACTTTTTCATAGCAATTGCTCCCCTGTGCGGGAAAGTAGCACCATCGTACTCTGCGGCAACCTTGCTCTACCTTTGGAAGCGATGATGCAGAATGTCAGTTCCTTCTTTTTCTCAACTTTGTTTAATGCAGATTTGGAGCTCCACTCCCAACGTTGTCGGTTTTCAGTGACACCAAATTTGCTTTTTTTCACCCATTAGACTGTGCTAGGTAAATATTCCCCCTATCCCTCTCCAGACCCCCCTCCCCCACCCCCTCTAAAAATCACACGCTTCAAACCCTGCTGTAACTGGAGGGAGCACATGTTGGTCAAAAATTCACAAATGTCCGCCTGCACTATCAAGGATCTGGGTAGGTACGACTCTGAAGTCACCCAACTGATGTTCCTTGATGCACCCGAAGGTGATCAGGGATTAGGAGGGGAAGCTATATGTTGCTGGGTGCAAATGCTGGTAGGTCCGCTCCAAACAGCAGACCCACTCCGTTCGCTCGAGGTTCCCGCCAGTAAGTCGAAAAGCACAAGAAATCCAAGCAGGACTTATCCCATCTCACTACTCCCACTCCATGGAGAAGTCACGCACTCAAAGGACCCGACTTCCCAGCCATTGTCTGATTCCGAGCCTGGTCCCAGCATATCCAGAGTTTTCCAGGCTGTTGTCGGCTCTGCAGCAGGTGGAGGTCTATAGAAAGGCAATTTACAGTTTTTCTAGCCGATTTCCCTGACCCCCAACCCCTTTAGGCCCACAGAGCCGCAGAGGTCCTCAGGCAGATTTCACCCTGTGGGTTTGACCCTGGCCCCAACAGACCCATTTGGACCTCTGCCTGGCTCCCTGCCAGTTCCAGCCCATGCTTCCAGTCCTGTGGTGGAGGCCTTGTCGGTTCTGACTGTCCCGTTCTCGACTCCAGCAGCACCTGCACCGGATCCAACTCAAGACATCCAATTTGAACTAGAGCTGATGTTGGCCATCCCATGCCCAAACTTGCTATGAGGTTTCCAAGGTGCAGCCCCAATCTTGCTTTGCTATAATAGTCTGTTGAGCAGTAAAAGTGTTTGGCCTACAGCTACCTACTATAGAGACTAAGGCAAGGCTACTAACATGAAATATTGCAGCCTGGGCCTGCTACGTCAGAGACCCTGCTTCCTTTTAATGAGGTCCTGATGGAAGCCTTGATGGCGAATCGGTCTAAGCCACTTTCAGCTCCCCTAGTAAGACTCCTAGTAGCTATTCTACATAGATCCGCCCATGGAGATCCCGCCTCTTTCACTCCACACTATAATTCTGAGAGCTTGATAGATCACGCTTCCATTAGCAAGGTGAAACCCAATGCATCCTTACTGCGCTGTCATTTGCCTGCTGGGACCTTACATGCATGCACTTTGCTATATGGCATTCAAGCGTTTATTTGCCATCTCTAATGAATTCAGGAACAAATTTGCCAGAAAACTAAAGATGGACATGGCACGGTAAGATATGTATTGGGGCTGGCATGGGTGTGACGGCTGTGTGGGTTGCACCATGGGCACCTGTATGGATGTCATGTCTTCGGTACACGTCACAGGGTTTTCCAATTACATGCAAGCATCCCTTATGGCTATGCTGTTTGACGCATTCCAGCTTTTCGGTGAGAAGATGGGTTCTGCCCTGAAACTTTTTAATTGTAGCCGTGCTATGGCTTGCTCTTTGTTTCCTCTCACCGAAAATTCAGAGGATTCTCTTGAGGCCTCATCTGTCAACAAAGACAGTGCTCGTAACCCTTGCAGTATCTGACACAGCCCTTTCTTGACTCAAGCAGACAGTATGGTGGCACAGGCTGTGGATGCCACCAGAGACCAAAGTCTTCTTTCTACTCCCCTACCACAGCTGCATCCGAACAGCTTTGATTTCCCTTCTCATGGTCATTCTCATGGTCATTTGTGATCGGTAGGGGGCAGAATTGGTTGTTTTCCTGTAAGCCGTGTATGCTGTAACTTCAGACCAGTGGGTGCTGCAGATCAATTAACAAGATTACACCCTCACCACATACCCTCATATCCCGTTTTTGTTCAAACTTCAGTGGCTCATGCCTCCAGTTTTCTGCAGGAATGTCTGCTACTACTGGCCAGAGAATAAAAGTTCCCGAGTTGGAAAAAGGCAGTGGGTCCTACTCCTATTATTTTTTGGTGCCCAAAAAAGGAGTACTCCAGTTGATTCTACACCTTTGTCTTCTGAAAAACTTCTGCGAAAGGACAGCTTCAAGATGTAGACTTTAGCCCAGGTTTTTTATGCTTTGGATCCGGGGTACAGGATGGTGTCATTGGACTTGTTAGACAAGTACTTTCATGTGCTTGTCTTGCAGTACCACAGACTCTGCCTCTTAGGTGTTTGCAAAGGTGATGGCGGTGGTTACGACCCATATGTACTGGTCTGGGATACATGTATTCCCTTACCTCTTCAACAGACTTGCTGCAGTCAGTTGTGTACACCCTACAACACCAGTCACCCATCTGTCATCCCCGGGATTTTTCATCAATGAACCGAAATCTCACTTGAGCCCTGCGCAGGGGATTCCTTTCGTAAGAGCCACCTCGGACACAGTGGAGTACATGGCGTTTCCACCCCCGGTGAGTCCAAGACATTCAGGTTATGATTGGCGGTTTTGGCTCCTTGGTTCCAGCACAGATGGTTCTGAGGCATCTTGGCGTTGTTCATCCTGCTTGTCCCTCCTGTTCATTGGCACATATAGGCCTTGCAATGGAACGTCCACCTGCAGAACGCCCAGCACTGTGGTTGTTTTTTGCACAACATCTACATTTTAAAGGAAGCGGCCTGGCAGATTGCAGGCCATAAAAACTGTATTTCTCCTTGCAATTGCTTCTCTGTGCCGTTTCGGTGAGCTGAGGGCGCTGTTCGTGCAACATCCATATACCACCTGTTTCCCCCATTAAAGTGGTGCTGCGAACTCCTGTTTCCTTTTGCCAAACATTGTGTCCATATTTTTTAAGAAAGTGGTAGCTGTAGATTCCTCATCAACCTCCGTCCTTTCTGCTTAGTGGAGTGGAGGTATAGGGTTCTAAAAAAAAGGTCCCAAGTTTTATTTAAAAATATGGTCATCCTTCCAATTTGCCATGGATTGTCTGCATCTGAGGACACAGGGGTGGTGCCGAAACACAGTTTTGCGCTATCACTTCTGGGGAGTGAAGTGAGGTCACCATGGAGTCCAGTGGCTCCACTTGTAGGTAGACAGAAGCAATTTCTGTGAAAAAGGTTCAGATTCATTCTGTTGCTGTGGAAATTTGAAAAGGGGAGGAATCTAAACGTGAGGAATCTGCAATTGGAGTATCTACCAGAAAGAATGTTACCATAGGTAAGTTACTTGTTTTTCTAGTGTAAGCCGGGCAGGGTGGTGTGTCAAGAGGACTGGTGTGAAACGACTGTTGGTGGTGTGTAGGTGAGAGACTCTGAAGCAGGAGGGGGTTTCAAATAACTCACCAGCAATTAAATTAATATGCAAGAATTGAAACAAAACTAAGAATGAGCCAAAATGTTTCTTGGATCGGTTGGTAAACCAGTGATCCTTTGATTGTACAAAATTCAGTGATCCTTTGATTGTACAAAATTATGGACGGGAGACCAAGTGGGTCCATCCATCACTTTTCCTAAATACAAAGAAATGGCAAAGCTTGGCCTATCCTTCTATCATTCACATATGAGCGACTCCTATCTCAACCCTGATATTGATTGATACGTTAACACACAGCACAAAATCGGAGGTACACTGGACCGCACTAACTTCCCTCAGCGGTCAATCATGATCACAAAATGGTCAAGAGAGTCCTACAACATCGACACTTGCAGGTGACAAGAAGAGGGCGAACATGAGAAGTAACTCCCATCTCAGTGTCCTAGAGAGAAAGACTGCATAAATGTCTGACCATACAATCACGCACGCCAGCTGATAAGCCATATATTTAAACAGGATCCCGTTACTCATTCAGGCAACATAGTTACAGTGCTGTCAGTATAACCTATAATCCGGCCATAAGAGCTCACAACACGCAAGCCATGCAATGATGTCATAGTTGTCAACACAGAATACAATTGCACAGTATTTATATAGACAGCTTTGAAAGTTTTGAAGAGACAGATTTGTCTGTAGGTCCAGATTGTCTTCTGCCTGTTGCTTTCTCTGGAGCCCAAATGTGCATGACCACCTCCACCCTCTCGCTCTGCTTTAAAGGTTTTGATGGCCAATTCAGGAGACGTCTGGGGAAAAGAGTCCTGACCCGACAAGTCTTTTAGGTGTCCGCAGCAAGATTGTACAGAGAATCCAATAGTTTTGTAGCAAGTCACAATCATCAAATTCCTTGTTTTTGTCAGTTAGTCGGTTCCAACAGGCCAAAGCGTATGTCCGACTTCCTCAAATGATGTCTGAGAACCAGAATTTTCTTAAGTTTTATTCATCTGAACAGTCTTGTTATCTTATGTTCTCCATTCATTAAGGGACCGTGTCTGTAGTGCGGATAAACTGTGCATACTGGTGATGCAGAAAGTAGGCTATATAATTTTGCTAGAATTCATTCTCCTGTTGCGGTACCACCCTCTGATCCTATGTGCTCCCTGGAATTTTAATGGCAGATCAAGTCTGTTAAATGGTGTGTCAGATAAAAGTAGTGAGGAAAGTGATCATGTTGTCTTCTCAGGGACTCCTGAGAAACTGACATTGCCCTGTCTATTCCTATCCTCTAAATCAGTTAACTTTTTAATGTAGATTCCAGTGATCATTCTCCAAGTCTACTGACCACGAGTTTCTGCTTCGTGGGCAGTAGTCGTTCTCCATGAGAGCAATCTTGAGATAAAGGACACTATATCATTTCCAAGCAGCAGGACCTCCTTCAATGTTTTTGGCTTATTTTTCTTCACCAACCTGACAAAACTGTTTTATTTTAATCAGCCCAGTTGTTGTAGTCTCTAATGCGGCTTCTGGCATTCTGATGAGCGGTTGTTCTGGGAGCATCTTACGCAATTTGACCATTACCGCTTCCTTTTTTTTTTTTTTTTTTTTATTTAGCGCATGTTGCCAACAGAGAAGAAAGAGAGAAAAAAAAAAAATAACCAGTTACATTTCAAACACACGTTTGATATGGCTTAAATGCAATAATGAAATACAACATAAAGTTAGCACACATGCACAATTTTTTGATACCTTTTACCCCTTCCCTGACCCACCCATCCCTCCCCTGGGTTGTCCCTATCGTGAACATAACATATCGGAGCTTATTCAAATCCAAAAAACAAAATAACTTATCTCTCAAGCCATTTAGCCAGTGGTTCCCATATCTTTAAGCCTTTCCTACGTGCTTGCATCCTTCTATTCCCATAGATTGCCTTTTCGAAATTATAGTTTGATACCAGTCTTGTTAGCCATTGGTGATAACCCGGTGGGACTGAATCTAACCATGCTGTAGTTAGACAAAGCCTAAATATTGCCATGCAGATAAAAATCAATTGCTCCCCGGGTTTCCGACTCGTTTCCTTATCCACCCCAGGGCATATTAAGGAAGTTGACAAAATAAGGTCTCTCCCAAGCAATTTTTTTATAAAATTTGCAATCTCTGCCTTAAAGTTACTTAA
Organism: Calotriton arnoldi; assembly: GCA_963921515.1. Lineage (NCBI taxonomy): Eukaryota > Metazoa > Chordata > Amphibia > Caudata > Salamandridae > Calotriton > Calotriton arnoldi. The sequence goes on from CAWUFW010000732.1 coordinate 1,322,590, forward strand.
TTTGCTACATGTAGCCAACATATGACTTAGGTCAGCCTGATATAGGGAGCAGCGAGGACAGAGGGTCCCCTTCCCTGTCCACCATTTCGCAATCTTTTTGGGGGTGTTATATAGTGAAAAGCAAGTTTTATAAAATTGGGCTTGAAGTCTTGCTGGAATTAGAAGGCTTTGTGCCAATTCCATTGAATGGAGAAATAAATCCTCCGGGATGTTGATTTCCTCTTCCCATTTCCTGGCACGTGTGCTCAGGTCATCCAGCATCAGTATATTAAGAGAATTATATAAAAGCCCAATAGATTGATGTTTATTTCCCAGATTATCTATTACGGCTTTGTTTATAAATCCTGCTGGGCCGCCCCCCTTTTTTTTTTTTTTTTTAAGTCACGTACTTGTAGGAATTTAAAAAAATCTCTCCAGTTCAAATCATATTTCTCCTTAAGGATTTCAAATGAAATTAACTTGTGTTGAAGATAGAAATCCCCCAGCTTCGATAGGCCTTTATCTTGCCAATTTTTAATTATTACATCATTAAAGATTCCTGGCAGATTATGGTTGTTATATATTAGAGTGTAACAGTTCAGCCGGCCCAAACCAAGTATTTTCCGAACCGCTTTCATAGTTTTAAATCCAGCTATGAGAGTCTTAAAACGAACTTTCTTATAATGCGAATCGTTCAAAAACTTCCATATCCAGCCCCATGCTTCTCTGCCCATTATAAGCTCTATTGGAGTTGGAATAGTTCCAGTCTGTCATCCCTATCCCTAGGCTCGTTAAAAAAAAGAGTTAAGTTATTAAGAAGAGTTGTTGCCCAATAGTAAAGTTTTATATTAGGGAGTGCTAACCCTCCCTTTTCTCTTGACAGTGAAAGGAATCTGTAGGCTCTTCTAGGCCTTTCATATCCCAATATAAATCGTGAGAATAAATCTTCAATCTTTTTCAGGCAAGAGGTGTTAAACTCTAATGGAATCGCTCGTATAAGATATAAAAATTTCGGGAAATAAAGCATTTTAATTACGTTACATCTGCCAATAATTGATAGATGCAGATTGTGAAGACGATGCAGTTCAGGTCTAGCTTTATTAATCAGAGGGTCTATATTACATTCTACTATCCGTTCAATATTGGCCAGGATATCCACCCCCAAGTATGTGGCCTTTTCTACTTGCCGTATGTCGTTACCCATGCTAACATTTTTACAAATAATCTGAGTCCTAGATCTATTAAGGGAATATCCTGATAAGCCTCTGAATCTCCTCCTCTCTTTCCACCTCGACCATCGATATATTAGGATTAGTTGTAACTAGCGCTATGTCGTCTGCGTAAGCTAAAACCTTTGTATGCCAGCCATGACAAACAATAGGACTAATTATTTTGTTCATTTCAAGCAGACGCAGAAAAGGATCTATATACAAGGCAAACAGCAGTGGTGAGCTCGGACACCCCTGCCGTGTACCTCTTGTGATTTTAAATGTTTCCGTTAAGGTACCATTTATGAGTATTTTTGCAGTTGGCTGGACATACAGCATTTTAAAGGCCCGTATGAGTCCCTGCCCTATCCCTGCCCTTGACAGGGTCTCCCATAGAAAAACCCAGGAAGGCCTTCTCTGCGTCTAGTAATATAAGTGCCATTGGCTCTTCTGATATATGGGCCATGTCGAACAGCGCTATTGTTCTCCTAATATGATCTGTAGTACCTCGCCCAGGGATAAAGCCATGTTGCCATGGTGATATTATCTTGTGGATAATACCTGCCAGGCGAGCTGCTAACATTTTTGAGTAGATTTTACTGTCTGCATTAATTAAGGTGATAGGTCGATAGGAGGAAGGATCGACAGGGGGTTTGTTCTTCTTCAAAAGAATAATAATCTTTGCTTGGGACCATGATTCTGGAGGTTTGTCACCCTTAAAAACATGTATGAATAGCTGAAGCATAATGCCACTTAATACAGACAAAAAAGTTTTGTAGAATTCGAGTGGAATGTTATCCAACACCGTAGCTTTGCCATTAGGAAGGCTATTGATACATAATAGTAGATCTACCCTTTGTGGAAGCTCATCGAGTATCTCTCGGTCAGCCTGTGGTAGCTGCGTAGATGGTACTAAATTAAGATATGTCGTAATATCTTCTAAGTGCGCTGCACTATTTTCTTGGTATAGATTCTTATAGTATTCTAAAAAAGCCTTCCGGCTCCTTGGTAGTTCTAAGGGTGGAATCTCTGATTTCTATAATAGTATTCCTTGTGCTATCCTGCCGTGTTCTAACCGCCAAGTGGTGTCCGACTTGTTCGCTGCACTCATAAGCTTCCTTCCCCCATGTTGCAAGTCTATCTGCCGCTTTTTTTGCAATGTGTTCTAGCACCGCCGATTTTGCTGATGTTATTTTAGCGAGAGCCTCTGTAGGATCATTCCCATCTCTGATGATAGTGATTAGGTTCTTTTCTGCTTCTACCAGCTGTGCTTGCAAATTAATCATAAGCTGTCGTTTGTCTCTGTTTAACGTGAGCGAGAAGCTCATTGTTTCTCCCCTAATGGCTGCTTTTAATGCGTCCCATACTGTTTCGATCCCCGTGCTACCTAGATTTTCCTTAATAAAATATGGAATCCAGTTCTTCATATGGTTGCAATATTTATCGTTTAAAAGGAGGGATCGTTCGAATGTCCAGTTAGATGTCTCTCTGGTACTACCCCCACTTCCTCTTATTTTCACCACTAGCGAATTGTGGTCTGAAACAATGCGTGGCGCTTTTTCAATTGTGCACAGCTGTGTTATTGAGTGAGATGCAAAAATAAAATCTAGTCTTACTAACTTATTATGTGGAAAGGAATAATACGTGTGGCCAGGATCTGTGGGGTGCCGTGCCTGCCAAATATCGCTCAGTGCTTGTTCAGAACATAACATCCTCAGTGCCTTAAAAACCTTTGGCTTCCGCCCATAGTAAATCCATTCTTTATCCTGGACTATATTTTTATTGGCAGGGAGATTTATGTTGAGGTCGCCGCAAATTACTAACGGAGGTGGCCAATTAGCCAGCTCATTATTCATAAAGTCAAAGATTGTTGGGTCGTCTAAAGTGCTACCATATAAAGAACATATCGTGAGGGACCCACCATTTTCATTCTGACAATTGGCTATGACCCACCTCCCATGTTTATCTGCTAGTACTCTTTTAAATTGTAATGAACGTTTTGCCGATAATATTGCCATTAATCTGGGTTCTTTCAATATGTGTTTCTTTTAGATAATATATGTCAGCTTTAAGTAATCGGAGGGCCGCTGCTGTGTTTCTCCGTTTCTTAGGATCATTCAGGCCACAGACATTGATTGAAGCTATACGCAGCTTACTCATGGCCATTTCTCGTCTTTAGAATATATATGCATAAAGTAACATTAACAAAGATCCTAACATTCGAGCCCGCTCCTTGTTCCCTATCAACTGTCCCCCTTGGCCCATCCCCCCCCCGCCCACCACCACCCATACAGGCAACCTGGTTCCCGAGGAACCAGGGTGTGATCATCCGAGTAGACCGAAACCCCCAGTGCATCTCCCAAACCCATCCCCACCTACTCATAGCGATAGCTTCTGTGATTGCACCTAAATTAACTATTTATATCATTATGCTTGAATTTCCAACATTAAATATCTAAACATTCTAGTCCTTAGATCTGTCTCTTCTTGATTCTGCCACCTCCTTCAGATAGACTTCAGCTTGTACCTCGGAGGTAAAGCTTCGTGTAGCCCCATTGACGATAATTTTTAGACGTGGTGGGTTCTGTAAGAAAACCGTTGCTCCTAGTTGCTGAAAAGGTGTGATTAGCTGCCGCATCCTCCATCGACGTTCCACTGTCGCGTGGGCAAAGTCCGGTCTGGTAAAAAAGCTGACCCCATTAAATTCCCTCTTGCTGTTGGGCCTAGCTAAATCAAACAGTGTCTGTCGCAATAAAAAGTTGCCAAAGAAGACTAGAAATACTCGGGGGTATTGGGCCGGAGACCGTTTGGAGAGCGTTAGTGGAAAGCGGTGCGCCCTTTGGATCTCCTTATCCCAATCCCAAGTTTGAAGCTCAGGGAATGCTCCTCTGAACAGTGTGATTATGTATGCTCTCGGGTCAGTCCCTTCCACTCCCTCTGGTACTCCAAGAATGCGGAGGTTGTTCCTCCGTAGTCTATTTTCCTGCTCCTCGACTTTTGCCATTAAGTCCTTGACCATACCATCCTGTGCGTCCCCTTGTTGTTGGAGTGAGGCAACATCTTTTTCCAGATTCTCTGTACGCAACTCCACCGATGACATCCTGTCGACTATCTCAGTGCAAGAGCGGCCCACCTTCCGAATTGCTCCCTGCAACTTCTGTGTGGCTTGTCGGTTTTTGCGATTGTCCGTTTTCACCTCTTCCTGGAAGCCTTTGATTGCGCGCAGCACTGCAGCTAGGGAGGGTTCTTAGTCTTCTTCCCCCCTGAACATTTTAGAGTTTTCACTGCCCATATTCCACCTGAACGTATTGTGCAGTCTGATGGGGTAGCAAACTGGGATGAGGAGTAGTCCCATCTAAGCTCGGCACTGCTTCCATGCTCCGTAATCCCGCCGCTTTTGTAACCACTTTGCCTTTTCTTCTTTCTCTGTTTCAGCCCTGTTAACCTTTTACGTGCAACATTCTGCCCTGAGGATTCTGACTCGGTGTTAGACCCCCATTCCTGTCTCTTCCCCTTTTCTCTGCCTTCGCTCTCACTGGACGTAGAGATGCCAGTTTCATACCGTTCAGATTCATCTGTGACTGAGTGGGTTCTCCCAATGACATTTGTTCGGTTGACGTCCCCTGTAGTATCCGAGTTGCCTTGCTGTGTAGGCGCTATATTTGCCGAGACAAGACTCCGCATATGCGCAGGATGCTCAGGGCGCTCGATGTTAGTACATATGGCAGATGCCTCCACTGATTCCTCCGCTAGCGCTGGCGCCGCTTGTCAGCCGTCTCCGTCACCATTTCGCATGCTATTTGAGCGGGGAGGGCAGAAGCTGAGCCTCATAGGTCTGAATACCATTGCTATTCACCCCTGTCTCCTCAGGTCTTTCTGCATTATCTGTCAGCGAGGAATGGTTTATAATTTCTGTTGCTGGGTTATCAACAAAATCCATAAGATCCGTAAGATGGTTATTCCGCGCAGAGGGCGTCCGCGAGGGATCTAAAGTGCGCTGGTGCTCTTGCCGTTTTTCCCCCTCTACTTCTGCTTCTTTCTCTACTAAACCAAACATATTCGAGATGAGTCTTTGGGCATTTGTCGCCTGGGGAATATTTCTACCATTTCTATCCCCCTGTTGTTTTTTGTTTTTGTTTTAATTGCTTTAGCCCCTGTTCTCCCCTGACTTCAACAATCCCTTTGAGCTCCTGCTCTTTATTTTTCAGCCCCCGTGTCTCTGGGCGATGCAATGGAGTGCTCTGGCCTGACCTTTTTGCTGAATTGTTGGGCGATGTTGGCAATAAAGGCGCATTTTTAAGCTTAACATTCCTCCCAGCGCGCCCAGCCATCCTTACTTGTTTGGATCTCTTCGCGTGCAGGGTCGTGCAACACTGTATCCTCTGTTGAACCTGCCGCGCCTGACCACCGCTGCCGCTTCTGCCGTCAATCTTTTCCCGCCGGGATACTGCTGTCAGAGCCTCAGTGATTGCCGATAGGGCTGCCACGGGACAGAGCGGCGTTGGATACCGCCGCAGGGCAGAGTGAGGCACAGGAGTTTGCGGCGGCTTCGTTCTACGCAAGGTGGTTAGGAAACCCACGGAAATCCCTACCGCGCTGTTCCTTCTCCCGGGTAAGGCTGCCAGGTTTCTCTTCGTGTGACCCCTCGGTATATTACTCGTGGAGAGCAGAACTGACCATGAAAAGTAGCGAAATCGCTCCATATATTACGGAGTGATCTTCCTTATATAATCCATGTTTCTTTTCCTGATTTCTCGCCGCAATCACTGTCCCATACCGGTAGCTCTTGTGATGGTTGTGGGACAGGTTGGGAGAGCTGCAGTGAGACGCAGCTACTCGGACGCCATCTTGCCTCAAGTCAAAAAGCCGCTCATTACCGCTTCCATAAAGAGCAGCTTTTGACAGGTTGCTGAGTAGATTTCAGGCCAGACTTGGGTTCAATGGGCCTGATCTGGTCAGGGAAAGAAAATGTTTAATGTCACACATGCAGCGCAGTATGTCTTGAAGTAGGTTCTTGTATCTAGTTTCAAGTTGTGGTTGCTGCATATGATTCAGAAGGCAGCGGTACGCATTGGGCACATCTGAGGCTAGCAAATCAGGGAGACCCTAAGGCCCGAGATCCAGTGATGGCCACAGGAACAGGTGCAGGCAGGGCAATCCCCTGTGCAGGAAAGCAAAAAGATGACTGCTGTGATGGGGACAAGCGAAGCTTATCACTACCTTCACCCACCCTTTTGGGTCCAATATTGAAAGGCACACCAGTTCAGTGTGGTTATATGGGACAACCACAGGACAGTGGTTGTCCCATATAACCCTTGCCACCAGGCATATCTTTGTTATATGTTATGTTGTAAATTTTATAGAGCGCACAGCTGCCCCAGCAAAGGGGCGTCCCAGCACTAAAATGCAACTATCATAGGCAGACCAGAAGACGCACAGAGAGACCAATTATGCAGGAAAAAGATAGGTTTTTATGGCTTTACGGAACAGCGCGTGGTTTTGGATACTTCTAATACTCACAGGGAGAGAGTTCCAAAGCTTCGGAGCGAGAGCACGAAAGGAGCACCCTCCTGCCTGTACTCTCTTAACCTGAGGAACGACCACCAGGTGCTTCCCCATGGAGCGTAGCTGGCGGGTGGGTATGTAGGGCGTAAGGAGATTAGCTAGAACATCGGGGGATTGGAGATTCATGATTCTGTGGGCGATACAGAGAGTTTTAAACTGGATACGTTTCTCCACCGGGAGCCAATGTAGTCTGCAAATAGAGTTGGAGGTGAAACAGGTTCTCAGCAAGCCGAGAAGTATCCGGACCGCAGCATTTTGTGCCCTTTGAAAGCGAAGTATCTCTGCTCTGTTTGCCCCTGGGTATAAGGAGCTAGCATAATCCAGCCTAGATAGTATTGTGGCCTGGATGATCACCTGACGGATGGTGGGATCGAAAAATCCCAACAATGGTTTAAGCCAACGTAGGAGCCTAAAGCAGACCCCGGCTACCGCTTTTGTTTGAGCCTGAACAGTAAGAGCAGAGTCCACCCATACTCCCAGATTTTTGACTGTCTGCTTTGGGGCAGGCAGGAGGCCCATAGTGGATGGCCACCAATGCTCACTCCACAGATGAGTATCTTTTTCCACCAACAAGATCTCGGATTTACTGGCATTAAGTTGGAGGCAGTTGGTGGTCAACCGGTCTGCGATAGCTGTTAGATATTCCTTAAACTTGAGCACATCCTGCGCAGAATCATCGGATAGTGCAATCACCAACTGTGTGTCATTCGCATAGGATACCACAGTTAATCCTCTGCTCCTGGCTACTGTTGCTAGGGGTTTAATGTAGATGTTAAATAGGGTAGGACTTAGGGCCGAGCCCTGGGAACCCCTTTGTGGACAGCATGCATCTGGGAGCAGAAGGGGGGGACAGACGCTTGGAAGGTTCTCTCCGATAGGAAGGAGGTGAACCAGCCCAGGGCAAGGTCGCCGATGCCGATATCCTCCAAGCGCTGCAACAAGATCTGATGGGACACTGTTTCGAACGCAGCGCTTAGATCCAATAGGATCAGAGCAGAGGTACATCCGACATCTAACGAGCACCTTAGATGTTCTGTTACAGCCAGAAGGGCGGTTTCAGTGCTGTGATGTGGGCGGAAGCCATTTTGGTAATGGTCCAACAGGTTGTTGTCTTCGATGAACATAGTGAGAATAGAGTTGATGTAGGCTTCAGTAATCTTGGATACCAACGGGAGGAGAGAGATAGGGCGAAAATTCTCCGGTTTTGATGCATCCAGTGTAGGTTTTTTAAGTAAAGGGACCACCTTGGCATGTTTCCAGGCCACAGGGACTACTGCAGAGGACATAGATAGATTGATAAGTTTGCAGAACGGAGAGAGAAGCTGAGGTATACATTTCTGAAATTGATCCGGTTTGAGAGGGTCTGCTGGGGATCCTGATTGAAGTTTATTGCAGATCTTGCGCATCGTTTCTTGAGAGAGCGCCGGGAAAACGGGGAGTATAGGAATATAGCTGGGCCGCGGGGAGAGGCCTGTTCTGATCTCGGTGTGGGGGAAAGCACTGTAGATATTCTCTACCTTCTTGATAAAGAAGGCGGCGAGGACTTCGCATTGCTGATTAAAGGAAGGAGGGGAAGCTTTGGGTGCCCTGAAGATTTTAGATCTTTAAGCAGGGAGAAAATACATTTAGCAGGGTTACTGCTGTTTCTGATCTCATCAGCAAAGTAAACAGCTCTTTCCTTCTGAATGGCCTTATGATAGTTCTTAATGGCTACTCGATATTGTATTTTCAAGACTGGATCATAGTCCCGCCTCAATGCCCGTTCCAGGATTTTACAAGTTTTCCGGGCTGAGGCCAAGTTGCCATTATACCACAGGCTTGACTGGGTACTGCGACTCTGGGACCACCTGGCGACAATGAGGATGTCAAGGGAGTGCGTGAGCCTGTCAGATAGGGTGCTCTCAGCCCCATCAGGGTTGTCGGGGAAGGCTGGGTGTGTGACTCAGGAGGCGGGCACGGAACTGCTCGGTATCAACTTTATGCCAAGGGCGTTTTAAAACCGATTTACGAGTTGTGCCCTGTAATGCAATGGATACCAGGTAGTGGTCGGACTAGCTCATAGGGAGAGGTGTATTGACTGTAAGAGCAGGTAGGTTGGAGAAAACAGGATCCAACAGATGTCCAGCTGAGTGTGTGCAGCCTGGGATGCGCTGGGTAAGTTGGAAGGTGGCGAGATCAGCTAAAAAATTGCCAATCTCACAGTCTTGACTGGCATCTAAATGCCTGGAGACATGCTGATTCGAGAGACCACAACATCCACCTAAACTGCTTTGGGCCGTCACTCAAACGGAGTTGTTAGAAATGGGGGTGTCTAGTTGGCAGAGGTAGGTTCCTTTGTCCAAATAGGGACCCTTGCTTCTAGTCAGGGTAAGGGGGATACACTTCAAAAATAACCCCTGCTCACCCCCTTGGTAGCTTGGCACGAGCAGAAAGGCTTATCTCAGAGGCTGTGTGTAAAGCATTTGTGAACACATACAGTAATACAGTGAAAACACTACAAATGAACACCACACCAGTTTAGAAAAATAAGTAATCTTTATCTAAACCAAAACAAGACCAAACAACAAAAATCCACAATACAGTAATAAAAATATGACTTTCAGATGATAAAAATAGTTCAGTTCAAAGCAAATTGCAAATGCAACACTTTTCTCACAAAGTACCTTGGATGCGTCACGCAAACAAACAAAACGGGCTGCAGGGAAGGTGATGCGTTGGTTCCTTACACTCAGGGAAGGTGATGCGTCGGTTCCTTGCTCCGGGGTAGGTGATGCGTTGGTTCTTTACTGCAGCACAGGGGAGGTGATGCGTCGGTTCCTTACCGGAGAGGAGGTGATGCGTCGGTTCCTTACTGCGTGGGGAGGTGATGCATCTGTTTCTTACTGCGTCCCCCAACGATGCGACAGACTTGGCGCCGCGATGCGATGACCCGGAACGATGCGTGAAGTCTTGGAGCCGCACAGCAGGCCTTGCGTCTAAATCGGTGCGGTGATCTCGGACTTTGGAGATCGGTGCACTCGGTGCGGCGATTTCTTGAGCCGCGGGCAGGCGCTGCGACGATTTCTTCAGCGATACGTCGGAAACAGGTGCGGATGCGTCTCGCTTCTCGAAGTTACATTACTTTTCCCAGCTCCCAGTGGCAAACAGCCTCAGAGGTCCAAAACAACAGCAGGTACCTCTGAGCAGGTCAGAACTCCCAGCAAGGAAGTTCAGGGGAGCTGATGGTGAAGTCTTTGTGTCCCTGAGACTTCAGAACAGGAGGCAAGCTCAATTCAAGCCCTTGGAGATCTTCTTAAAGCAGGGGACACAGCAAACAGCAAAGTCCTTTTCTCCTTTCCTTGGCAGCAAGTAGCCACTGCAGGCCAACCCCGGACAGCAAACAGCACAGGGGCAGTATTCCTCCTCAGCTTCTCCGGCTCTTCTCCTTGGCAAAAGTTCCTCTTGATTCCCAGAAATGATCTAAAGTTCTGGGGTCTGGGCCCCAATATTTATACTACAAAATCCTTTGTTCTCTGGTGGCAGAGAAGCCCTGTGCTTCGTCAAAACCGGTTCTGTCCTCTCTGGTGTAGCTTCCTGGCAGGAGGTGGAGACTGCATTGTGGAAGGCAGACCAGGCCCATTCAGGTGAAAGGAAATCTCCTCCCCCTACTCTAAATGCAGCCCAGGTCTGTTCAGGCCAGCCCTGACTCATCAGGCTCTCTGGAGCCACTGCTCCTCCCTAGCCCCTGTCACCCAAAAGTCAGACATGCAATACACAAACCTAGCAGAGGCACACTGAATGGCTAAGCAAGAAAATACCTACTTTTTAAAAGTGGTATTTTCAAACACAGAATGTAAAATTCACCCTCACTAAAAGATGCATTTTAACATTCTGAGTTCAGGCATACTAAACTTTATTTTCCTACCTTGCTCCCAGGGGTACTTATGTTTATAAGGTGTTATGAACAAACTCCCCATTCTATCCTATGGGAACAGGTAGCCTGGCAATAGTGAAAAGTGAAATTGGCAGTAATTTACTATCAGGACATGCCACACACACCAGGGCATGTAATACCTTTCACATACACTGCACACTGCCCACAGGGGTACCTTGGGCCTACCTTAGGGGTGACTAACATGTAAGAAAAGGGACGGTTAGGGCCTGGCTAGTGGGTACACTTCCCAAATTGACATGGCAGTACTAGACTGCACACAGGCTCTGCAATGGCAGGCCAGAGTTACATTAACAGGCTGCTTATGTGGGTGGCACAATCGGTGCTGCAGCCCAATAGCAGCATTTGATTTACAGGCCCTGGGCACACACAGTGCACTGGACTAGGGACTGACTAGTAAATCAAATCTGCCAATCATGGACACACCAATCCATAACAACAATTTACAAAGGGAGCACTTGCACTTTGGCACAGCAGTGGCAAAGTGCCCAAAGCATCTAGACCAGCAAAACGGAGTCCAACACACAGCAAAAACACAGGAGGCAAAGGCAAAAAATGCAGGGGAGACCCACGCCAATGGTGCCAGGTCTAACAAAAGTGAATAGGTGGTTTCTCAATCCAAACACAAATTATTTAGCAAAATTATCCTCCTGGCAACTGCGTATGCTGAAGGCATTTCAACCCATCTATTTTATTTTGATGGATATTTCAACCTGCGATTCCTCACCCCAGGTTTCCTCCCAGGAGCCATACTGGATCTACTTGGTGCCATGACTCCAACTTGATTCTGGTTCCTCCCCAGATGTGACATCACAGAGGCATACAAAGCACCACTCAGCACATTGACATCAATTCCTTTTTTGTGTCCTTCATATGAAATCCTGAGTGCTGTGTAATAAAGTCCAGACACTGGATTTTATGGTTAATCAGGTGAGGCTTTAATAATCAACCCCATCCATCGGAGACTTGAGCTAACTGACTCAAACAGAACCCCCCACGCTCCATGCTAGAACATGGAACCAAGCGACATCACAAGCTGTCCTTGAATTCTTCTACTTTTCCAGCTGCAGTAGTTGAACTTTGATGCAGACTGTGCCTAATCTAGTTGCAGCCCTGTCTTCATGTCCCTCAGATGGGAATCCAAATGTCTTTAAGGGATCACATAGGCCGGGGGCATGTGGAGCATTACCCCTACAGGTCCCACTCCTAGACGGTGCCACTTACGAAGCAGATCTGTCTCAGCAGTGTCATTAGGCATTGATCAGACTTCATCCTTGGCACAGTCTTCAGATTCTAGTTCGTGCCCAATACTATTGCATGACCTTCCTGCCTCTGATCGAGCTCAGTTAGCAGGCTTCATCTAGGCTTTGCTGGCAATGTTCTGGCATCCTTTTACCCGCTCTTATGTGCCTTTGAGCCCTAAAGTGCTGTCCGGTCTCATGACCTCTCCTGTGCCAGTAGCTCTTTCTCTAGTCGTCCCCATTGGTTTTGTTCAGTCGGCTTAACTTTCCTCCACTTCAGTATAGACACAGGTGCCAGGGATAGTGTCGTCCTTGACTCCACCTTTTAGTTCGCCTGATTCTTGGCACTGGGAGTCTGTTTTAGATGCAGCCAACCATTTGATAAGGTGTGTGTAGCTGAGGAGTCTACACCAGATGTGATAACCGTGTTCAAGGGCTCTGGGTGTTCTTTTGCCTCTAATATCTGCTTTGAAGAGTGGGCCACTGCTGAGGAGGGTGATGTTTCTGCTTCTTCCTATAATTCTGTCAGAGGATTTTCCTTGACCCTCCATTCTGCCAGTGACTGGATTTTTAAGTCTGTGTTCGACATGGATTTTGTGAGAAGTTGGCCTGGTATATGCTGTCCCCTAATTATAGTGGGCACCTTGCACCAGTCCAAACAACCACTTATTGGAGATAGGTTAAAGACAACCTTTATTGAAAGCTATCCTAGTGGTAGCTAAGGAGAGCAGCCTTCAGGCTAAGTCTTGAAGGAATGTAAAGCAGCTTGTTTTACCAGTCTATAATCTCTTGAGTGACCAAATGAAAGAGGACCACACCAGGTATATATTCAAAATATATGTATTTATTGCTAAACACACCCCTCTAGTCTCTTTATGAGGCTAGAGTTCGAAGTACATAAGTTATAAGTTAGTTATCAACAGTAATAGCACAAATACACGTTTGAGCCCTAGGGGCGTACCAAACCATATACCAATAAAGTGGTATAAGAACCACGACTGAGCTAGACACAAGGCCTAGAGCCTGTAGAAGTGCTTGGACCACAAGGAACCACCCAAGGTAGTGACACAGGGGCTCACGGGGGACGCGTGCAGTGTGAGAACACAGCCGTGAATCGCCGTTGACTTCTATGGGGAACGTCGCGGTTGGAGTTTTAAAGAAAAGGGACACTTGGAGGAGGACTTGGAGCAAACCCCTTTAGAACTAGGTCGTTCTAGAGTCTATACCCACGGGAGCACCGGAGTACTCGAGTTACCTCACCCAGGGAAGCCGGGTGCATAGGTGTCTTTCGGGGTCGGGTTTCGTCGTCGTTTACAATGGCGATCTGCTGCAAAGTGCTGCTGGCGACCAAGTCGAAAGTGTTCGGGTGGATCCAAAGGTGGATCGGAGATCTGAAGAACCTGAAAGCAGAGGGGACAGAGTCTGGGTCACTAGCCAGTGACCAGGAAGGCGATGAGCGGTTGCCCACCGATGTCGGGTGCTTCAGGTAGGTTGACGGTCGTCTTGACTCTTCAGCCACGATGTCCAAGAGGCGTTGATGACGACCAGGAGCTGGATTCGAGCTGTCCCACGACGTCTGTCGATTGCAGGGGTGTCGGCAACCGGATTGGACCCAACAAGCCTTGGCAACGGCAAGTCTCTTGGAAATGGAAGAAGGACATTGATGCAGACCAGCAAGTCTGAGGGACTCACCCAGCGAGGGTAAGTCAGGGCAAGCCTGGAGCAACCAGGGAAGCCCAATTAGAATAAGAGTTGCCTTCGGGAGGGCCCACTAGCCAACGGACTAGCGACCGCGAAGGAGCCTCGAGTGGACGCACTTGGAGCTGGCTCACGGGACACTCTTGGAGTGGGGGCCAGTGATCTTCAGGGCTGTCGGTGCGGGAGGCGGGGGCTACTCGGAGCCCAAAGCACAACTTCGTGGAAGCCCAGGAAGAGGATGCACTTGCAAATGCGCTCGGTGTCCAGGGGTCACGGTTCCACGTTACCCACGACAGCTACGGGCCTCAGCTTTGCTGGGGACTCAGGGCAGCCTCGGGAAAGTCTGGAAATCCACCTCTGGTGATGCAAAGACTTCGGCGTCCGGCGGGAGCTTCAGCGATGCAGACCGGACAATTGCTTCTTTGGTGCCTGCCAAGCAGGGGAGTCACTCCTTGACCCCAAGGGAGATTCTTCAGTCCTCTAATCTTAAAGTAGAGCGTCGAAGGTCCAGGATTCTGTGTCAGTTTCGTCCAGGTAAATCTAAAGTCCTAAGGACTGGGGTCCCATACTTATACCAAGTTAGGGGGTTGGACATACTCTGGGGACCCACCTATGGGAGGGTCAGGGAAGAGGGGTGGTTACACCCCTTTCCCTTTGTCCAGTTTCGCGCCAGAGCAGGGGCTGGAAGCCCCTGAACCAGTTTGAACTGGGGTATGCACAGGGACACCAAGTGTGCCCCCAGTGCAGGACTTCAAAGCACCAAAGAGTGCTCCCGCCCAGCCCCAATACACATTATCCTGTCTGGGGAGGTGGTTACACCTCCCTGGGACAGGAAACCTATTGTCCAGGCCTCCCCTGCCGGAGTTTCAGTCAGCAGCAGGAGGCCAGACCCGTGTCTGTGGCAGCGGCATCCATTTTGTGATGACAGGGCTTGGAAAGAAGTTACCGGGCAGGCCGGTGTGTACATGTCTCTCCCTCTAGAAGGGTGGAATGCTACCCCCGCCAGAACTGGCGGGGGGGTAGTATTCCAAGATGTTTGACACCAAACACGACATGTTTCCGTGCAGCCATCCCAAAGTTAGCATTTAACGCGAGGATATAATGCGCTTAAGAGTATATGGTCAGGCTGCACTACAAACAGCATCAGAGAAGGGTCTCCAAACGCTGCAGAGGGGCTCTGCTCATGCATGGGCACCCTCTCACATAGGAACCAAGCACTCTGCCTTCAGGATTGACAAGGCCTGCCATAGGAGTGACTTATAGGTTTATATGTGTGTATGTATGTAGTGATATAGGTAACCTATATCACAGTAAGGGGTGCATGCACCACCTTACCCAGGCTGCAGTAGCAGACCTGTGGTGTCCTTTTGGATGGCCTTCCAGGGGTGGCACAATACATGCTGCAGCCCCTGGTAGGCCTCTGAGGTACCTATGCCCTGGGTACATAGTATACCATATACTAGGGACTTATAAGGGCACTCCAGATTCCAATTAGAGATGTGCCTAAGGCACATGGAAACCATTTTAGAGAGGAAGCAGCTAGGCTGGGGTTCTGATTAGCAGGGCCCCAGCCAGACTAAGGTCTAAAAACAGTGAAGCATCAGCAAAAAGTGGGGGTACCCATGTGAAGCAGATCCTACTCTCCTACAGATTGATCTTCCATTTATCTTTCAAACCTTCTTTCAGAGGTCATTCTCTTTCAGTTAGACCTTATATGAAGCATCGTCAGTCTTGGAATTGCTCCTGCTTATGGTGGAATTGAAACCTGACTTATTAACGGAGATCTTATATCCTTATTCCTCATTGCGGAGCCTCTTGTTGCCTTTTATAGGGGTACTCAAGGTACCTTTTTTTGGCAGTATAACATAGGCCTGCCTAAACTCTGACTTAGTTCTCGGATTTGCTGCAGTTTTGTCTGGCTGAGGATGGGTCAGCCTTTGTCTTCTTCATCCTTGTTGAATGACTTGAAGTGGCCTTCCTCCTTGTTCCCTAGACTTGGCACGTCTTCGTTTGCTGCTTCTCTCTCTCTCTCCTCTCTTCTGCCTGAGTGGCATCATGTGGCCACCTTAGAAGGAAAGATATTCTTGATGGGGGAAGGTAGAAAAATGTGGGTATACATTGTTGGTTCTCACTTTTTGGTGTATTGGCTACTTTGTCCTAAAAAACGTTTGAGTTAGGAGGCATTCTGGGGGAGCTGCCCCTCCTGTGTCTCTACCTCAAGGGCAGCCAAGTTGATCGGAGGTTGCTCAAGGATGCGTCACTACAATGGTTCCTGTTGGTTGGGTGGCTTCAGTCTGATTCGGTCCTTCCTCTTCCACCCAGTATTTCTGTCCTCATTGTCTTCAGACTTTGTATGCTGAAATGCACTGGTTAAGATGGAAATTGTCTTGCCTTCTGCCCTCTTGTTGGTCAGGTTGACCTGTTCTCTTTCGCTCAAGGCCTAGTTCGGTTTTCCTAACTGTTTTCTCTCATCAGTGTACTTTCTGATCCAGAGTGTGCATGGCGTTCTGTCCTTTCATTTGCCATGGTGGTAGAGGTTTCTGCCACTCTGGGTTCTGTTTTGGTTGGTTGTTGGATATCGGTTTCCCTGGGGGCATGAGCAGAGTGGATCTGGTTCCTGTCCACTCCTGGTGTTGGGAGGTGTCTGGCAGCCGTACTTCATCTTTGGATGACTCTTTATGGCTCTTTAACCACATTGGCCTTTCACTTCCGTTTTCTTTTTGTCAAGTACTTTGATATATTTCAGATGTTCCTCTGGAGAATGCGACTCCTTAGATTTGGGTGGTATCTTGGTGTGGGATTTCCAAGCATGTGCATGGAATTTCATGCAGCTGAGCAGCATTCTCTTGATGGGATCCGGGGTTTCTGATAATGTTGGTGTTCGAAATGAGAACAGTTTCGTGGGGGAGAAGGAGCTGGATAAGGTGTTATCTGCAGCTTGAAATAAACTCCAGGTTAACATCAAGATATTGCCTACGCCGCTACTTCTCCACAGGTTGGCCTTGCTGTGATGCTCTATGCCCTAAATAAATAAAAACTGCACGTATGTGAAGGCGAAAGCCTGGAATGTCTGGCATCAGTAAAACTGTACCACCAGGAAGGCTGTTCATTGAAAATGAAGGCTTACATTCTCAGTCAGTCCAGCATCATACGGAGCGCACATCAAGATGTCACTAGATAGTTGAAGAGAAAGGTCACTCGTGCACCACCGGTTATTTCTCTACTGACCAAGTCTATTTCTTATGTGTATATTTTCTGTCACTTGTCTTTAGATACATGCATGCATGTTTTGGGTTTCGTGCCATGCCATTGCTCTGTAATTCGTGGCCTTTTCCTGTTAACTCCCTGTTGGCATTCTGCTATGTCAAGCCCGGTTATGAAATTCGCTTTAGCTGCATTGCCAGCCTCTTGTAAAAATATTTAAAACCAAAAAAAAAATGCAGTCAGATATAAATAATTAGTGATTCTTTGAATCGCCCACTTCATCCATTGGCCTGTTCACTAGTCATTCATGTCTTACTTTCGCCCACCATGGCATACAGCATGTGGCAGTGAGTCAGCCCGCTCCTGCCACTAGCTCTCTACCATTGTTACTACTAGCATTTTTCCTGATCCTCCTTAAAATTTGCAGGCCAGTGCTGTTTCCAACGATTTATTTTTCTTTCCACTCCAACTTTTTAATTTTTATATTAGCCGTCGCTCTGGGTTTAAACTATGTGTTCAATTTACAGCAATGCAAAGCCAGTATTACCTTTCGTTTGCATCAATAAGGATCACATTGTCCTGTGATGTGCATTAAAACTAAAAATAGTTTGCATGCCTGTTACAGTGCACCTGCCTTTAAGAAAGGCATACTGTTCTGTTAAAATTATATGCAGTGGCGTTTTTAAAAAACTAACTTTTTTTTTTTGCAAACATCTGGTAGTTATATTTAGGTGGCAGCATGTTTTCTTTTTTTCCTTTTTTTTTTGTGGCATATGCTTATAATAAAATTATATTTTTAAAAATATGAGCATTGCACCTGTGTGTCAGTCTTACTGGCTTTGCTAATGCATATTACTATTGAGCCTGCAACTTATAAACGCCGGCCAGATCGGTTTCCTTCCATGTCTAGTTTGTTCATGCTGTAACAGGAACTGTTTCTGAAACCTGATGAACATCTCTTCAACTTGATTACACATTTTTCTATACATCATGAAAATTATTGGAGAATTTGAGTGTTACGTTACACCTATGGGGTCATTTTTCTTTTCAAAACCTAGTCCCTAGAATTTTGAGATGCTGAATCTTTTCACCAGTTTGCATTTGGCAGCTTGTATATTTTACTTTCTCAGAACCAACACATCCTTTCTTTTTTCTATAAAGAAGTATGCCCAGTACTTGATTAATCCACCTCCTCCAAAGTTATTAGTGTTGAAATATTCACTCATTATTTCTGCCTGAGTGTGAAAAAGTGAATTATTAGTTGTGGTGGGTGGTAGTCCACCACAAAATAATAATGCAACTATTCTTGTTCGGTCCAATCAAGGTCTCAGTAATTTAAACCTGAGCTCAAACCGTGGTAGCTATGGCACAGAGCAGAGAAGCTTAACATAAGAAAATGTGTAAATCATTTAGAAGTGCCAAAATAGTTCAAAAGATGAAAACACAACAATAAAAATTCAGTACAGTTTATAAAAATAGAGAAAATGTTTCTGAACAAAATGGCGCCAAAGCGACAAAAATCCAATAAGGGAACCAGAAATATGAATTTTTAACGTTTGAATTACATTTTAGCTCCAAAAAGTGCCAAGCTCCAACCACATTCAACTGGTTGCTCAAGACCGGGATGAAGGTACAGTTAAAGGCCGACTTGATGGAGCACCGGTCAGATACGAGGCCCAGATTGGTTCTGGTCAAAGCGTTACCTCCTGACTTAGATTTTTCTGTGAAGGTAGATACTCCGCAGGGCAAAGGAGCAGGTTGTA
The DNA here is from genome assembly GCA_963921515.1 of Calotriton arnoldi. Classification (NCBI taxonomy): domain Eukaryota; kingdom Metazoa; phylum Chordata; class Amphibia; order Caudata; family Salamandridae; genus Calotriton; species Calotriton arnoldi. The sequence goes on from CAWUFW010000732.1 coordinate 1,341,179, forward strand.
TCCGAAAACAAGGTTGTCTACGACGGATTGGCGAAAGACAAGGTTTCAGTGAAGCCATTGATGAAGGCTGGAAAAACTTCATGCAGGAAAGTCTGGAGTTTGTGCTCAGGAAGCCATCTAAGTCAATCGGATGTGGGTCGACATCAGAGCCAGGGCAGATTTCTAGCTTCAGGATTAGTCTCTTTTCTGGAAGTCAGATTATCTTCAGCGTGGCAATGCTGTAGCTGGAGAGGGTTTTACGTCATCACATGCCGCTCAGCGTAGGACCTGCTCAATCAGATTTGCTGTTACAGAAAAGAATGTAGCGGGAGCTGCGACAAAGTCAGGCCCACAGCGATGCACCCTCAGCGGATCGCCCTTGCAGGTTGGTCCTTATTTTCTGTCCATTCACCAGGCAAAATTCCTTTGAAAGTTTCTAAGTCCCAGATTTTAGGGTTAGGCAGTCGGAGTGCACTCTTACACTTATCCAAGGGCAACAGGCCCTTAGGGCCACCAATTATAGGTCAGGACTCACTCCAGTGGAAGCCACCAGCAGGGTCCAGGCCAGGTCAAATTAAAACTGGTCAGCTGGGCTCTTGAGGAAATGGTGCTTCTTGCAGCTTTTACTGTCCTGTAGCTTAACAGGAGGTCAGCCAACTGACCCTTGGAGTCCACTTCTTAATTCTGGGTACAAGTGGGAACAGGTCCAACCCTTAAGGTTCTCCTCACAGGTCACAACAGCAATTGCAGTCTTTGTCATCTTTCACAGGTCCACCAGTGTTCTGAAGTGTGTACTGGGGTGCTGCTTTTATGCCCAGTGCCAGCCTGTGGGGTGGGGAAACCTCCTGGCCATCCCCTTACCAATGGCATAAAGGTTCCCAGGGGTGACCTTACCCACTTTTGCAGCACTCCTTGTGTGTGTTTACTGTAAACTATCCAACCGTGCCCCTCTCTACCTAAAATCAGGATAGCTGAACTTTATCACCCTGACCAGAGCTCCCTGTGCCCACATAGAGGTGTGGCTAACCCTCCCTTGTGATCACTCCAAACCAGTTCTGGGAACTGCTCCTCTCCTACTGGGATTGGTGCCTGGATGCCGAGCAGGACAATAGAGGGGCAGGCCCATGTGTGACCTACCTCTGCCTTTGACGGGGTAGGAATAATTTGAAGTTTCCAGAGCACAGCCCAGATGGCCATGCTGTCAGGAGGAGGTCAACCCTTCTCCCTTTTGGATGACGTCTGGGAACCACTTCACACCTAATCAATGAGATATTCAGCTCTTGGGTGACAGTGAATACTGACAGACACATTTGGCTTAGGCAGAAAAATGACAACTTCCTAAAAGTGTCATTTTCAAAATGGTAATATAAAATCCGACTTGACCATTATGTTGGATTTAAAATTTCTATTAAAATGAGTCCTGAATTATTTTTCTAACTGCTCCCAAACTGAAATGTTGCATTATATGGTGCTACAAGGCAGCTTGCTGCTTTCTTATGGGAGAGCCAGCCTTGTCACAGCGATGAAACGACTTTGCAGGTTTTTCACTGCCAGGACATGTAAATCATAAAATCTACATGTCCTACTTTTTAAATACCACACACCCTGCCCTATGGGCATTTAGGGCCAACCTTATGGGTGACCAATAAGCATTAAAATGGAAGGTTTATGCCTGGCAAGAGTTTTATTTTGCCAGGCCGAATTGGCCGTTTTTAAAACTGCCTTCTCAACCTGCAGGGTCAGGCCTAGAGACATGCTTGGCATAGACACAGTAGTGATGGCACAATAGGTGCTGCAGTCCACTAGTGACATTTAAATTACAGTCCCTGGGTAAACTTTTATTCCATGTACTAGGAACCTATAGGTAAGTTAAATATGCCAATCAGGAGTGTAGCCAATTTCAACATGTTTTAGGGGTTAGAGCATGGTGCACAGCGGCCTGTTTAGCCATGCCCCAGTGTGCATAGTCAAAAAACAGCAGTATCAGTCCAGAAAAAATGGGGGTGACCACACAAAAGAGGCATCCTTAGATGCTTATCAAAGCAAGTTCTTTGTTTGAAAAGGTTTCCAAGTATCATAACATGGGCTGCAGATTTTATGTTAGTGTCATTTGTGTAACACACAGTCTGCCATTAGTTTGGCTTTGTGGTGCTGTTACCTGTCTGGGTGCCTTTCACAAGTCAACAGAATATGAAAGTAGAAAAACTGAGCAAGAAGAGGCCCAATCGGTCCCAGTTACAAGAAAGTAGGCACAAGTAGTTGGAACAAGAGCATCATTTTCAGAACCAAGCTCGAGAACAAACCCCCTTCAGTATGTACCTGGAGAGCCACAAACACAACACTGTAGAAAAAGACATGCAGGTGCGCACATAGGAAGCTGGAAGAGATCCTGAGCTCCCACCAAGTGAACAGTCGAGACTCCAAAAGTCTGTGGCAATCACTGTCAAAGTTGAAGAGGGTTGGATGGAGAACTACAAGATTCTTCCCCACTGCAGTGGCATTCCAGAGAGAAGTAACCCATGATAGAATTAACCCTCACATGGCTTAGCCGGTCACAATATGGGTTAGGGTGTCACAAAATCCATAGTTCATATAGAAGAAGATTCTAATTTACAGTTTCGTCACTCTATTTCTGTTATTTTGTTTCTACAACTGCCGTGTATTTTGGCAAAACTCATTTCACCACCAGCTCCTTATCCGTGTTTTTCCTTGTGCTCAGAAAACAGCGTGGATGCATAATGGCAGTAATTGATGGTGAGAAGTCGCTTTTATCAATTGTCCAGCAGGGATACTTTTTGGTGGCCTTCTTGATTCGATGATGGACCTCTTTACTAATGTGTCTGCTAAAGTATGTTTTTAAAAGCTTTGGGCTCTCCGTAATATTCAAAATAACAGTTGTTTTCATGAGACCAAAACTGGTAAACTAGGTTGAAAGGTAGGCGTGACTTCTGTGTGTTGAATTTGTGCTAGAAAATAACTTTGCTTTACCAGAGATCTTTGTCCTTGTTATGAGTGTTAGTTCTGTATCCGCTTGAGATGGGAGCTCATAGAGGTGGCTGTGGACTGGATGTATTGAGACCAATATGATTGGATGATTTGTACATGACCGTTTCCTTACTTTTGTTACCTTTTAACTGTAATAAGGCTATTCTTCGATCCTTTATAATGTGATGGATATGTATTAAATATATCTGTGCACCAGAATATAGTCACTTTGACTCGGTAAATATATTTGGGTACGAACCTGTAATGTTGTTGTAAAAAATTCCCAATGCCTGAAACATACTGTTAATGTGTTAAAACTAAACTCAAAGGCACGTTTCATTGAAATACAGTGTGTTAATAGTGTACTCTTGAGTATTGTTACCACTGAAGAGGGCATCAGAATACGTAAGTTCAAATAATAAAACTACCATGTAAAGAAGTTGGAAGGTGAAGAACTAAATGCCAAATTGAACAAACGAACATTCAAGAGAGTGCAAGAGCAGTGGCCACTTCTGGCAGGGTTGGTCAATGCTTGCAGGGCATGTAGAATCAGAGGCCCCTCTTGAAATAGTCCTAGTGGTTAGTCCACTGTGTGTATATAGGAAGACCGTTCTTATTTTAATTCCCTTAGAAAAAGGCGTGGTGAGACAAATGCATGGACAATTGATTTTAATGCCAGCGCCATGACCTGTGTGAAACCAATGAAACAGTCCATTGGTTATATTTCACCAGCGGTCGACATGCATCAAAAAACTATGGGAACTATGATCCTGAGTGCAATGGGGCAGTGAGCGTGGGGGCAGTGTCAAAGGCATGGCTAAAAAGAATATTTTGTTGGTCCTTCCCCTTCTGGTAACTGCATATTAAATATAGCACAACTGGAATGAAAAATAAATGAAATTTAAACTAATCAATGAGAAATGCAATATTTAAGGTTATGGAACCTCTGCTGGTTAATGTGATCACTGCAGAGGGTCTGTGTGTGTGTAGCCAGACAGCCACAGAATTAAACCCTGGTTGGTGCCGCGAGGAATAGTTTTTATTGGTACGTGGTCCCAGACAGAGGCAGAAGGCACTGTGACTATGTAAGTCATTATTTCAAAATAACTTGCATTGCCCACAGTATTAAATAGGCTGCCACAAAATGTGCTAAAATATTTAGGTTTATGATTAAAAATGTGCTTCCGAGATCCAGATCCTACTAGTAAGCAGTTTGTGCCTACTGCATTTTTATGTCTATCCATTAAAAGCAGGCACTCCAGAACTCGGCTGGTAACAACCTTAAAACACCTCTCAAAAACAATAAATCTTTGCCATCACGAAGCTTCAAGTGACTCTATCGTTAATACCCATACCGGCTTTCATGCATCCTTCGCATTTGCAGATTAATTAATTATGCACATTTACATTTCTTTCAGGCAGCAGGCAGGAAGTCTTGTCTCTCGTTTAGCTGTGCCTTCTTAAGCTTCACAATACAGGAGACTCCCTCGATTTTATTTCAGCGGAGGCAATCTCAGCTCTCGGAAGGAACCGTTCCGGGACGGCCACCTTTTAACAAAAAAATAGGGGAACTGTTTTTGGTGCATTAAAACGTATGGGCATGCCGTGCCCAACACATCCCGCCCACTTCAACCTCTGGTTTTCACCATACGTAAAAGCTGTCTATATTATCTTGCTCTTGAACAATACTTAAAGGTCATGTACTTTAGTCATTTGTTAATGTTTCCTCTTATGGCTAAAAAGTGGGCTGGGTTTAAGAATCACCTTACACACATCATACAACCTTTTCTGACCCAAGAATGATTTTAATTTTGTTGGGTCTACACTTCAGCCTATTATTTTCCATCCAGTCCGAGTCCCATTCTGTACACTTGCTGCATTTGACCCTACCTAGAGAATGAGACCAAGGGGCTGATTCAGAGTTTGGGGGTCCATGGACCGCCAAACCCGGGGTGGCACAGCAGTGACGGTGCGCACTGGCCGTCCGATGCCGTACTCTGAGTTTGTCGGTCGGACTGCCATTAGACTGCCACAACCGCCGGGGATCTGTGATCCCTCGGCATTGGCGCAGCAATCCGAGCCCTTAATATGCTGGCCGTGCAGCTGCTGCACCACCAAGCATATTATGAGTTTCCTCACCGCCACAGTTTTCATGGCAGTGAGCCCACCATGAAAACTGTGGTGGTGAGGAAACTAAGGGAGCCCTACAGGCCCCCCTGGTGCCTCAGGCCCATGGGGATGCATGCAGGGGGGCACATGATGTGCCCCCCTATCTCTGTGCACGCCCAGTTCCTGCACAGCATAGACTTAACAGCCCATGTCGTGCAGGAACTTGCTCTGCCGTTCCCATGAGGTGCCTTTTTAATAGGCACAGCCATGGGAATGCCAAATGACTAACCTCCAGACAACAAGTTAACTCGTAATCTGGCGAGTGGCCGGCAGTGAGCTTTGTCTGTGTGAGAACGGGGCAGTGGCATGCCACACCGCTCCCACGCCGTCAAACTCAGAATCAGGCCCCAAGACTTTATCTGCACGTGAGTAGACACTACACATGAGGATTCCCGACACTACCTTTTGTCTAGGTTCGCGCTATAGAAATGCATACTCCTTCGTGAATTTGTAATTTGTTTGTCGGGAAAAAGGACATGGAAAAAAACCTTTTGTGCCAAAAATATTATTTGTAGACCCGGTCACTGACTGTTGCCTGGTGAAGTGCATGCATCTGCAAATGAGACCATTTCTGTTGACAAAACACATCACCCACTGTCAGTGTTTCTTTTTTATGTTTTCTTTTTCTGTTAATTACAGGAGCTGCGTCTCAAATACTATGATAGCCATCGTCAAGTGACACATGATGTAACTGTTGATTCTTTGCCAGAAAGTAAAAGAGAACTAATGTCAAATCCTGGTATTTTTGATAAAATGCCTACTCTAGTAATCGCAAGAGAGCGCAGGAAAGGAAGACCAAAACTGACTAGGCAGCGGTGTTTCGATAATAACTGTAATCTAAGTTCCAGCCTTGCCAGTGTCTCGAAAATGAGTACGAACATTATTCAAACAAATGAGAAAGTTGTTGAACTATTTGCCTCCCATCAAGATAGTGCACAGGACCCTCATTTGGAAAATGGGTTTATTTTTGGTGTTAAAGAAGCTAAATGCATTGCAAATTCACCTGATCAAGCATCTTCAGACAAATTATCTATTCAGATGCCAAACAGAGATGCTCTTTTTATATTCACTTCTAATTCAATTGACGTTTCACTGAATACAGATGGAGATCACCTATCTAATACAAAAGAAGCACCCATGAATGTATCTGTTCACCCCTACGCACGTGGGGATAAAAGTACAACCCATCATAATGAAAGTATTGTGCCAGAACATTGCGGTAGGCTGTTCAGTGGTTCAGCCTCCTCGCCCACCGCAGTGTCTGTAGCCTTATCTGACCTGGATAATGCAAAGACCACACCTGCAGTTGCAAAGGGCAATTTTCCATTTAGCTTTGGTGATTCTAAAAATAGTTTTTTACCATTCAATGCTAACAAGCCAGGAAATCCTTCATTTTCCTTCACTGTAGCCCAGCCTCTCAATCCGCTTCAAGAGAGTGCAAAGGTTAAAATGAGAAGTGAGAAGAAAAGCCTATTTGAAAATACAGATGGAGGATTTAAATTTAGCTCTCTTAAAGGACTTACACCAGATTCTAAATCTCCATATTCTAAGGCCTCGAATTTATTGGAAGGTGTTGCAGAGATGGATGCGGATGTTAAAAAGAAATCCGCTCCATCAGCACCTGGAAAGAACACATCTTCATTTCACTCCAACAGCTGTGCTACGAAACCTAAATCTACTTCATGCTTTTCATTTGGATACACCAGTAAGGATAATTCAGTCAACGTGCCTGTCACTTCACTACTTTCATCAACTGTTTCTCAATCAAGTAAGCGAGAAGAGGGAAAAGAAACAGAACGTTTAAGCAGTGTGGCACTCTCTAATGATGAAAAATCCCTTTCAGTACATTCAGAATTTGATGCTGGTTTGGAAAGTAATTCCTTGTTCCCACTGTCTAATAATATATCTAAAAGGTCTCCACCTACAGGTGCTTCCTTCACTCCTATGTTTAGCACCGTGCAGTCTACCTTTACTAGAGAAAGCATTTTGTTCCCATCTTATCCTGTTGTTACAACCCTTACGCCACAAATTAAGGAGACAATCGAAGACAAAGGAGCTCTTTCTCAAAAGTTGAAGCTGTGCAGTGATATTAAAAACACTACACAAAGCCAGAATGCATTTGATTCAATGATACAAATCCAAGATGAAGCTGTTCCTCAATCAGCAGGCCTTTCTGAGCTTCTGAGAATTTCTCCAGAGAAAGAAAGTTGTCCGTTGGTTCCACTGAAGGAAGATTGCGATGAGGATGAAGGCAACAAAGGCACCAGCTCTAGTGACAGTAGCAGCACATCTGAGGAGAGTTTTCAAGTGGAAAATAAACTAGAAGACGACAACCACTCTGCTGGTAAGTTCAGATAATTTCCTGTTAACATAATTTGTTTTGTTTTATTCCTAGTAAAGTTTTCTAACCTTAAGTATTCTTTGTATCATCTTGTACAGGTGGTACTTGAGCTACAATCCTCAATTATCTGTGCAGATCGGATGAAGTTCTGTTCGTCCTTACACAATCCACTTCCAGAAAACACTGCACCACAAGAAAGGCAGATCCCATTATATCATGTTATGCTTACATTTCTCATGTCTTTTAAATTCACAGTAGACAACCAGTGTTCTTTTGATAAGGGACGATTAACGTTTCCTGTATCGACTAGGAAACATCCTAGAAGTAGCATGTAGAGCTTGATTTATAGTCGGTATTCTTTTTTCTAAACGTTCTATGATGTTTGATCATTTCTTTTGTGGGCTAATTTGTAGGAGCACAGACAGGGCCTCTCCCCACAAATGAACCTTGGATTTGATATTATGCCAGGTTATATGATCGGAGCATTCCATTCTTTATGTAATTTAAAGCTAAAGTCATCATAGACAACTTCCCACATTCACAACTCCCCTCTCTTTTACAGTTTAGGAATATAATCAGTATTGGGGTTCTAGAAATGCTGCACTCAACCATTCAGGTGTTTATTGCAAATAAACATCCACCATTAGTAAATCTGCGAGAGTCTATTTGTCCTTTTATTTGCTTTCAGCAGTTCTTTGTACCTGATCCAGTATAATGCTATCACCCTTTCTCCATTGTGATCCGGGATCCCCCTCTTCCTCCTTCTGATTCTTTTTACCGATGCCCCTGCTCTCCTTATCCTCTTATTACTTAACCTCCCTTCCAAGGGTAGCCAGTCTGTGTTCGAGGTAAAGAGCAACAAGGTTAAGGGTGTCTTAACCTGTTTGAGCCTCAAATGTTACACAGGTCCAAATCTCTATCCCCCACCCAGAGCACTGTTCGCATCGTCCCCCCCTGCACACATTCTCCAAGTGGAGTTCTCAGCCTGTAGGCTGATTCTGGTAGATTTCATGAAAATAAGCAGGTGTGTTTTTGGTATGTACCTAAAAAGGTACTTGTGGCTTAAAGTGCCTCCAGCGTGTACCCCCTATCTCTCATAGTTTGACTACTTATTGTATGTTACTGATGGATTAACAGTGCCTCCAGGGGCTGGCCCCCTGTCACTCCTGGTTGCCCCCCCTTTCTGAGTAGACTCCATATACTATGTTACTGGTGACTTAACAGTGTTTCCAGCTATGGGGTACTATTACTCCTCTGTAGTCTCTATAGAATGCTACATCTGAAGTTGTAGAAATGAATTAAAGACCTGATATTTCCCAAGCTAACAATACGGAACCCAACTGGCATTTTGGTACCACATACCCCAGCAATATATAAGGTCAGAACAGAACACTCCATTCATGAGTGCTCCAAGACATAAACAAGAGCAGGGTTTGGTCAGAAAAGTCACTAATTAGTGCTCTGCCACAGCCGACTGAAATCATTGTTAGCCATGGACGAGACTTATTCTTATCATAGTTGTTCTAATAACATAACTACCAGGTTTCCTATAACCAAGGACAACTAGGCAGATTCTCTGCCCTCAAGAATGGGCACTTAAAACTTATATCATGTCAGCCGGCAATTAGAAGTAGAGGACACCGTATACATACTGGTACCCACCACCAACCCTCCTAAACCTTGCGACCAATGAGAGATGCCATTTGTCAATTTGACTGTATACTTTAAGGCACTATATACAGGTCCTACTCTTGTCTCTTTCCATGTTCTTGATTGGACATTTTATAGCATTTTAAACTCTCAATGTTAAAAACGAAATTAAGGCTTGCATCAGGGGAACATAATCTAGAGCATCCCTGTTGATCTCTGTCCTCTCCTTCCTCTTCACTTAACCAAATACCTTCCTTCTATAGGCATTCACAGACTGCTGCTAACAGCAGCGCCTACCCAAATAATATAACATTCTGGGGAGCATCTCTGTGGTTACTCACTGATAATACCAGAATGCTTTCCAAATTAGCCACGCTGCAGTTCAACACTTTTCCACCCAAGCAGTCACATCAGAGGTATGAAATACTATATAAGTGAAACTTCATCACGTTACAATACAATTAGAAACATGGAATTAAACAGTTCTTAATTCTGTAAATTAGGTTGTGGGATTTATACTTAGAAAGTGCTCAAGTTCAACTTGCATACACAAATTAATTTGTGATCCGGGGTGACCGTGTCTAGACGAAAAGATTAAGGACCCGATTTATATGTTGGCTGAGAGGGAACGCTGTTGCAACTGCAACAGAGTTCACTCCCCGCCAACATTAGGGTCTGTCCACCGCTTTAGATTTTGGGTGCACCATAGGTTTGACGACGACTGCGGAGACTACTCCCATCTCCGCCGTGGTTAAACTCCTCCGATGGCCCAACAGGTCTGGCTGTATACCCACTCAGCTAATTTAGATGGGAGGGGGGGGTGGAATACAGCCAATTTTCAGTGCCAGTCACTGCCAGGTAAAATCTGGCGGTAAGGGGCATTGAAAAGTGCTCAATGCCTCCTCGTCATGCAAGAAAACTCTCATGGTGAGGGGAGCATTGTTTTTTTGTTTTACTTTCAAACTGACAAACGCTTTGGAATTTTCTTTTTGAAATTAAAGAAAACATTGTAAGTTTTCCGTGCGGCTCCATCATGCTGATAGTGAAGTCCGTCAGAATTGCAATGCATTGGCAGGAACCGCTGCTACGGTTCCTGTTCGTGCTAGAAAAGTCTGCTAGGCCAGCAGACATTCCTAAATTTGGTGGGCAGTACCCGTCAGGATGACAGAGTAATTTACTCTGTTGCCCTGGCAAAGAAACAGGCTGCCTGCCAATATATAAATCGGGTCCTAAACCTATTACATGTTAAGAGGTAGTATTTCCTCACCAGCTTTTCCTTTTCAAGTCTGCCTTTGACTCGTTCTACATTACTGTTTGCCTACCAACCATTTTGGCCTACAGAAACTTTACTTCTCACACATCCCTTATTACCCTACCTAGTACCCAGGATTTTGAGGGGGAATTAAGAAATCTTACGTAAATAGATGTAGTTCTGGTTTGATGGATTATTGTATGCTGTAGGCTGCTCCTCTTTCGTTTTTGAATGGATTTAATAGAAACCAGGTTAATCGGGTATACAGTGAATTCATGTAAATTGCATTTGTTCTACCTTATCCCTTGTCCCGCCATCACACGCCTAGGTGCAGTGAACTAAGAAAAAAATAAGAGCGCCACTATGGTTACTCTGATAACACCAGAATGCTTTCCACATTGGCCACACAGCAATTTAGCGCTCTTCCACCCAAGCAGTCACACAAGGGGTGTGAAACACTATATACGTGCAGGAACAATGAAACGTAAACGTGGGCAGTGGACCTGAGCACAAATACAGCAACTGCACCGTTATTCCCCTATATTTAAATCTATTATTGGATAATATTTTTATCCTTTTGTGCACTTCTCTGTATACACCTTCTGCCCAAAGATGCCTCCCTCACCAGGGAAATATGATACACAAAAGCAAAATCAGAGCTGCACCACATGAGAAACAAAAAAGTAAAATTTTCACAGTAGAATTTTTCGTTTGATAACAATTTCTGTGCAGTCCGGTTGTATTTCTTCCTTTATTTTTGCGTCATATAATATTCATAAAAACATCAGCCAATGCATTTCGTCCAGTAAACATTGGACAGGGCAGAAAAGATGTTAAACGTCACAATACAAAACCAGTTATCTCATCCAGTGGTGGAGAAATCATTCCTCGATGTACGAGCCAAAATATGGCATCTGTATAGTATGAAGGTTAATAGCTACTTTCATGCAATTAGCGAGTAGATAAAATATCCAAAGGTCGATGTGTAATTTCCATAAGTGTATGGCCCTTACATAGGGAAAGAACCACCTTGCCGAATACACTGCGATAGGTGTCAGCAGGGTAGGGAAAACCAGCTACGGAGAACGACGTCCACTTGGATGAAGCGAGCATCCAAGTGGACGTCGTGTTCCATAGCTGGTGCTTGCATGAAAGTAGCTATTAACCTTCATACTATACAGATGCCACATTTTGGCTCGTACATCGATTTGTATTGTGACGTTTAACATCTTTTCTGCCCTGAAGAAGTCCAATGTTTACTGGACGAAACGCGTTGCTGATGTTTTTATAAATATTATATGGCGCAACAATAAAGGAAGAAATACAACCGGACTGTACAGAAATTGTTATCAAACGATTAAATATTCTACTGTGAAAATGTAACTTTTTTGTTTCTCATGTGGAGCAGCTCTGATTTTGCTTTTGTGCACTATATACGTGCAATTACATTAAGTTGCAATACAATTAGAAACGTGAAATTAAACAGAAAAAAATAAGAGCGCCACAGTGGTTACTCGCTGTTTTATAAGAGTATGGCTCATTTTCGATGTCATACTGTCCTTTGTTTTTATATTTTAAAAAAGGCATAGGAAAGATAAAACAGCCCTTAGTCTCCCATTTTCCGCGTGTTGCTGGGAAGCCAGTGAAAAAGAGAACTAACTGCATCATAGATGATCTGATAGAGACTTCTAGCTGCAGATCCCTTACCCTAGAAGTCCCCAGGCGTCAGGCTATATCCGTAAACTGTTGTGTGAGCAGTACCCCGATGCGCGCCGTTGGATGGCTCCATTCGGCTCCGGGTGACGTCATTAGCATCGGTTATGACGTCGCGGTCACCTTTATAGGCGCTACCCAGGTGCCTGGACGTCCGTTCTTTACTTTCCGTGCCAGTTAAGCACCGATCCGGAAAGAGCTACCCCTCTGTCGCTTTTTGACTGAATTTTTCGACTTTTTGTTGACTTCTTTTTTCTTGAGTGTGTCAAGGATGCCTTCTAGAAAGATAGGGTTCAAACCATGTGGTGCCGGTCACTGTACCATGTCGGTTACCTACCTCCACTTCGTCTGCCTCTGGTATCTCGAGGCGACCACGACTCGAAATCGTGTTCGGACTGTCGGACCATGGACTGGTATGAGAAACTTGGGGAGGCCAGTGGACTGGACACATCCTCTGGTACTGGCATGCTTTCTCGTCCAACTGTGGTTACGGAGGAGGGGGCTTCTTATGCCATGGTGGGAAGGAGGGTCGCTGAGGTCCTTGGGCTGGAGTTGTCCTCTGTGCAGGTCAGGACTAATCTCCTGACCGAAGTGCTTCAGCCTGGGGTTTCCACCTCTGAACCCTTATTGCCCTTTAAGGAGGCACTTACTGATGTCCTACTAGGCATGTGGTCCAAGCCTAGCACGGGGGCTCCGGTGAATAGGACAACTGCATGCCGCCATCGCCCGTCTCCAGACAACCCAAAGTTCCTCAGCCAACATCCCACCCCTGAGAGCTTGGTGGTTAAGGCTTCTACTTCTCATGGCGCATTCCCTTCCGCCCCTCAGGATAGGGAATCCAAGAGACTGGAAACACTTGGGAAGAAGATGTTTTCTTGCTCCAGTCTGGCATTGCGGTTAGTGAATACCGCATGCTCATTGGGCCGTTTCTCTCACTCTCTTTGGGAGACAGTTGCGCAAGTGCTGCCACAGGTCACGGAGGAGGCCCGGGCCATACTCTCCCAGGCAGTGAAGGATGGGAGAGATGCAGCAAAATTCACCATTAGGTGTGGCCTTGCCACAACTGACTGGCTAAGCAGAGCGGTCTCATCGACAGTGGCTTACGGCGCCACGCCTGGCTGAGAACGTCTGGCTTCTCGGGCGATGTGCAGGCTAATTTGATGGACATGCTTTTTGGCGGATCTCATCTCTTTGGAGAGAAGGAGGATTCGGCCTTGGAGCGCTTCAAGGATTCTCGTGCTACGGACAGATCCTTGGGCCTCTCCGTAACATCACGTGGCATGTCTAGCTTTCGCCCCTTTCGTGGCAACGGAAGGGGTTTCCAGCCACGCCAACTGTATCCCAGCCACTGTCCTGCGCAAACTTCCCAAGGACGTGGGCGCAGTTCATGCCGACCTCGGAATGGAAGTCAGAAGTCGTCTGCCACCGAGCCTGCGGCAGCCGCAGCCTCCAAGCACTCCTAGTCTGGCTCTGCAAGACCACGCTACTCCAGTTGGTGGGAGAATCCATCATCCTCTCCCCCACTGGAGGTCCATAACATCAGACAAATGGATCTTGCAGATCATTCAGGAGGGCTATTCTCTAATTTTCCTTTCTTTTCCTCCTCCTATTCCACCACTTCAAGAACGGCTGGCGGAGGATCATTTAGCCTTATTCCAAGAATAAGTTACAGCTCTCCTGGCCAAGGAGGCTATAGAGAGGGTCCCGGTTTCAGAAGTAGGCAGTGGTTGTTATACCCGCTACTTTCCGATTCCGAAGAACAACATAGGTTTACGGCCCATTTTCGGACTGTCAATCTCTTTTTCAAAAAGGAGAATTTAAAGATGCTCACGTTGGCTCAGGTCTTCTCTGCCCTACACCAAGGAGACTGGCTGGTAGCGTTGGACTTGCAGGAGGCATATTTTCACATCCCCATCCTGCCAGGCCACAGGTGTTACCTGCGGTTCAAGGTAGGCCGCGAACACTTTCAGTTCACCATGCTACTCTTTGGCCTTACCAGTGCCCCTTGGGTGTTTACCAAGGTAATGGCAGTGGTGGCAGCTCATCTGCACAGGCTAGGGATTTCAGTCCTCCCATACCTCGACGACTGGATGTTGAAGGTGTCTTCGCCCCAGGCAGATGTCTCACCTCCAGACTACGGCGGACCTCCTGCATTCGCTGGGGTTCTCTATAAACGTGCCAAAGTCACACCTGACTCCTTCCCAGACGCTCCCTTTCATCAGAGCTGTTCTGGAATCAGTGCAGTTTCGGGCTTACCCTCCCAAACAGCAAGTCCAGGATATTCTGGTTATGATTCAGATATTTCAGCCGCTATCCTGGATTTCATTGAGACTGATTCTGAGGCTGCTGGGCCTCATAGCCTCCTGCATCCTGTTGGCAAAACATGCCAGATGGCGTATGCGGACTCTGCAGTGGGACCTGAAGTTCCTGTGGGCGCAGCATCAGGGAACTCTCTCCGACATGTTTCAGATTTCAGAAGGACCTGAAGTGGTGGTTAACGAACCGCGATTGGGTCAGAGGCAAACCCCTCTCCTTTCCCCAACCAGATCACACAGTGGTGACAGATGCATCACTCCTGGGATGGGGTGGGTATCTGGTAGAAGTGGAGATTAGGGGACACTGGTCCCCGGCGGATTTCGGGGCTCCACATTTCTGTGTTCGAGCTTTGAGTGATCTGGTTGGCATTGAAAGCATTTCTTCCCTCTGTCAAGGGGAAGTTGGTGATGGTGTTCATGCACAACACCACTGCCATGTGGTACTGCAACTAATGGGGCGGGGTGGAGTCATGTATCCTTTGTCAAGAGGTTATACATCTCTAAACAAGGCTGGAACAGCAGGGCATAACCCTGGTGGTTCAACACCTGACAGGTTCTCTGAACGCCAGGGCAGACTAACTCAGCCGTCGATGCCTAGCGGATCACAAATGGCATCTCCAGTCAGAGGTGGTGGGGAGAGCCTTGGTTAGATCTGTTCGCCTCCAAAGAGAAGGCGCAATGTCAGCAGTTTTGCACCCTGGAGTTTCCAAGGCGGCTATCGCTCTGCACCGCCTTTCGTCATGGATGGAGCTCAGGGCTGCTGGACCCCTTTACGCCCATACCACTTCTACCCAGGGTACTCAAGAAGATCAAGAACGACCAGGCCCAAGTCATTCTTGTGGCTCCGGATTGGGCATGGAGAGTCTAGTATCCAGAGCTTCGGAAAATGAGCATCGATCCTCTGATCAGGCAGCCCCTTAAGGAGGATCTTCTGTCGCAGCAGATGGGGAGGTTGCTCCACCTGAACCTGTCAACTCTCTGCTTCCATGCGGGGAAATTGAGTGCCAACAGTTGATAGCTTTTGACCTTCCTCCTGAAGTATGTGAGGTTATCTTGGCGGCCAGGTGCCCTCCACTAAGATGGGATACTCCAGCCGTTGGCAAAAGTTTGTATAATATTGTACAGAAAGGTCTAATGACCCTTGCTCTGCCTCTTTATCTACTATCCTTCTTTTCATTCTTACCCTTGCCCATTAGGGCTCTGCGTTTGGTACGCTCAAGGGTTATCTTTCTGCTCTGTCCGCTTTCTTGCAGCTGCCAGACCAACCCTCTCTGTTTAAATCTCCTGTTGTTCATAGATTCTTAAAAGGGCTTGTACATATGTTTCCACCTACGCCCTTTCTCATGCCTCAGTGGGACCTTAATTTGGTCCTCACATTTCTCATGTGTGCTCCTTTCGACCCATTGCATAATTGTCCCCTCGGCTGCTTACCATCAAGACAGCCTTTCTAGTGGCAATAACATCTGCCCGGAGGGTGCGTGAGTTGCAGGCATTGTCATCCAAGCCTCCCTACTTGATGCTCTTTGCAGATATAGTGGTGCTTCGCACCCGGACTGCATTCTTGTCGAAGGTAGTGACCCCATTCCATCTGGGTCAATCAGTCTCGCTGCCCATGTTTTTTGGTACCCCGCATCCCTCTAAGGAAGAGGAGCGTCTCCACTGTCTGGACATAAAAAGAGCGTTGTCGTTCTACCTTGACCGCACAAAAGAGTTCCGGGTGGACGACCAACTCTTTGTGTGGTACGTGGGAGCTAAGAAAGGTCGGGCAGTACAGGAACTGACCATTTCTTGCTGCTCATTCTCTGCATTAAGATCTGCTACGCCCTGGCTAAAAAGCAGCCCCCTGAGGGATTAAGAGCCCATTCCACCGGGGGAAGGCTGCAACCACGGCGTTGGCTTGGGGTGGCCCAATCCTGGACATCTGCCGGCAGCAACGTGGGCATCTTTGCACATGTTTGCAAAACACTACTGCCTGGACAGTCCGGTCTGCAGGGAAGGGCATTTCGCCCGTTCGGTCCTGCAGGACTTCCTAGTATAGTCCGTTTGTTCGCAGACCACCGCCAGGATGGTATCGCTTGGGTATCTATTCAAAGGTAAGGAATCTGCAGCTAGATATTGTCTCTACCAGATAATGTGTTACCGAAGGTAAGTAACTTGTTCGTTCAGTATATTCAGTTACGTTACTCCCTGGGTGTCAGCATTTATTTTTAAAAATATGTGCTCGTCCCTGAGAGGCTCTGCTGCAGAAATCTACTTGTTGTGGGAAGGAAAGTTCCCTTCTGTTTAGTGGCATTCAGTTAATGACTATGACAGTATTCATATCATATCAGAGCTCTGATAATACTGCAGCAAGAAGCCAACAAGGTCTTTTAACTCTGGCGGGCAAAACTGTCTATATATATATATATTCATTCTTGTAAAACAATAACTACCTTTAAGAATACTTTAACTGTTAAACAAGCAGCGGAAAGTAGACCTTTATTGTTATCTCTGCACGGATGATTAAAAAAACAAATAGTACCAGGCAGAAAAGCTTGTTTTTCAACTAGATAGTGACACTGGATTTTAGGATCTAAATTGAGATGCAGAAGAGTGATCCTATATCCCTAGAAATACTCCACTTATCTGCACAGCACATAAATAAGGACTCGTCTGGGAACAATAGTTGCATGTGCTTTCGCTGGCGACACATTTTGCATACTAAAAAGAGATTGAAGCCCACCCGTTGCTTACCATTCCTTGTCTTCATTGTCCCTCTTACTTTCTGGATCCTGATTGATCAGTAGGTCTGGTTTCACTTTCTCTTCATTCGTTTCTTCCTTCTATCGAGCATGGGCCAAGTACTGATTGCTTCTTTTTTTTAGTGTCCTTCTACTGCTCGCCCAGGGATTGAGATTACACTTTTTTTTTTCCTCTCCCCATTGTCCATGTTGTTGCTTGTTCTCCCATGCCCCCTGCTGCGTCTGTTTGTGTACCACCACTCTACCACCACCACTACCATACCACCACCACTGAAACCTCCACTACCTCCCTAACTACCACCAGCACCACCTTAACCACCCCCTGACCATAACAACCACTGTAAACACCACCTTAACCTAACCACAACCACCCTAACCACTGCCCAACCACCACCACCCTAACCACCCCCTCACTACCACCACCATGCACCATTACCAGCACCCTAACCACCACTCTGTCACCACCCCACCATAACAACCACCCTGCCCCACCACCCTAACCACCACCACCCTACTACCATAACCACCATCCTAACCATCACCACCTCCCTAACCACCATCATAAGCACCACCCCACCACAATCATCACCAACCTAATCACCACCACCCTTCTCTAACCACTACCGCCCTACCCTAAGCACTACCCTACCCTCCGCACCACCACTCTACCCTAACCACCTCCTTCACCCTGCCTAACACCTTATCGTAGCGACCACCACCCTAACCACCAGCACCACCTTCACCACCCACGCTCTACCACCACTGCCCTAACCAACATCAACCTACTAACCACTGCCACTTCCTACCACACTCACCCTAAACACCACCACCACACTCTAACCACCTAAACCCTAACCACCACTACCTACACCACCACCTCATCTTAACCGGCCTACCACCCTAACCATCATCTTCCTACCACCATCCTAACCACCACCCTAATCACAGCCACCTTCCTACCCCAACCACCACCAACAAAACCCTGATCATCAGGCTAACCAATACCGCACGGTCACGCTCTCCACCCGACCACCATCACCCTACCCCCCCCCACCCACCACCATTGAACACTCACCACCAAAACCACCACCACATTAACCATCACCCTAGCTACCACCTCCCTAAACATTACTACTCTAACAAGCCTACCCCCATCTACCCCTAACCACAACCCCTAGCCTTACCACCTCTCAACCTTAATCACTACACCCTACTGTAAACCCCACTACCTTACTGTAAGCTCCACTACCCTAACCTAACAGCACTCTACCCTGAGCACCACCCTACCCTAACTAATGCCCTACCCACCACTACCCTCACCCTGCCACTCTACCACCACTACTCTAACCTTCACCACCCTAACAACCACTACCCTAACCACCACCCAGCCCTAGCCACCATCTTCCTACAACCCACCACTACTTGACCCTGACCATTCTACCACCTTAACCACCACCCAAAGCATAACCCTCAAAACCATCCCCCGAACCACCACAACCTAATCGCCAATACCCTACCATGACCATGTGACCTTAACCATATCCACCACCTTCACCACCACCACAATAACCCCCACCACACGAACTACCAACTGCCTAACCACAACCACCCTAACCACAACCGAAACCTCCCTACCCACACCACCACGATATCCTAACCGCTACTCCACCCTAATAACCACTGTACCCTAACCTCCTTCCCCACCCTTGCCACCGCCACCCTATTTACATCCACCTCCCTCACCACCAGTACCCACACCACCACACTACCATTAAGACCCTACCACCACAACCTTCATTAACCTTACCACCACCATTAGTCTCCCCACCACCACTCTGCCCTAATCAATATCACCCTTTCCCTAAACATGGTTCTCTGTTCCTGTAGAAGCTCTTCATTTTTAATAAGCATTTTAATTTTTTTACTTGATTTGTGTTTTCACGGAAAGTTGTAGCCTAGGTTTGCATGCGTTTTTTTTTTCTGTCATGTAACTTGTTCTCGCCTGAAACTATGCTTCTAGGTAGCCAGTGAAACTAAGTCAGATCAAAGATTAAGAAAGAATGACATGTCGTCTACAGGTATCTGTGACCTGTCGGCCTTATTTATGGAAATCAGTATGTGAACGTTGAGTAGGATGTTGCTGTGAACCCTAGGGTGAGTGCTCACTGGGCAGATTCACATTTGCATAAACTTCATATTTAATTGCCTTGTACATTTTAATTGCTGTGGAGTGAGAATAAGAAAACGGATGTTCATCCCATTATGTGGCATGCTTTTTAATAAAGCATTCTACAAATGCAATCAGTCCTGCTTCGATGACTAATTGTATGGGCTTTCCTTACTCTTCTAGTGTTTGTCTCTCCCACGTTACTTGTGTCCCTACACCCACGTTACTTGTGTCCCTACGCTGTTTACTTTTCAGACACTCCTTTTTTCTTTTTAGTTAAGCATTCTAATAGAGTGCATGTGTATTCCATCTGTCTCCCTGGTGCAGTTCTGCTCTCCATGTTGCTCTTATCCATGTGCGTCTACCCCCACACTTTGCTGTGTTGTGCTTATACCATGTTGCTTTCACCCCCACTCTCCTATGTTCCATCCACCCACTTTAAAACAAAACAAAAAACGCTTTGGCACTACTTTTTTTTTTTTAAATGTTTTCTTTCTAACCAATCCAACTTGCGTCAGTAAATAAAAACGAAAAAAACAGACATTTTGAAGGAAGTGTGTGTATGGTGCAAGCGCCTACAAAATTGCACTGCGGCTAAGTCGTAGCACCTTTTTAGTTTCTTTGGTTTGCTCTTTAACTGTGCTGCAGGGCGTCGCTAGAATCATTGATACAGCCAGTGGTTCCCAAAGGTGAGACCGATTGGCTTTGCCAGTGCTTGTTTACGTTGTCATCATGTCTGTAATGCATGTTGAATATGCAGCTTCCTTTCCTTTCAGTTACAGCACCTGCACTTCATTGAATCCTTTTTTTAATAACTAATCTTATATGATTTTAAGCAGCTTTTTTTTATCCGATGTTTTTTGCCTGCACAGCGAAGGACTCCTCTGACTTCACCTCGTGGTGTCACTGTAAAGTCTTAAGAAACGATTTCTGCTGAAGGAAAGTATGGAGGAAATAGTCTTTACAGTGAACAAAATAGTCAAAGAAATTGTTAAACGTAAGGGGAAAGGGTACTCAAGCCAGCGGATATGTGGTGGGCTGCACTTTTAATTAGGCCTGGGTGAACTTGCGGAATTCCACTGAGTTACAAAAAAACTCTGGGAGATTCTGCGAATGGGTGGTAATAGGCACGTTGCACCGCTCATGCTGTTATTTAGCGCCGGGAGCTCGTTCCGCGCTGTAAAATCAGCGCAAACAGCACCTCGGCCTACCAGAGGGCACAGCTTCTCTAGTTAATTTTGCTGCTGCTCTAGTAGATTTTCTACTCTAGTGGCATCTTTATGAGCTCAAATGGTCGCGACCGCCTGCGTTGGCGAAATCCTGCCGGGTGCCCTACTAGCGACCGAAAAACGCACTATGGGACGCCAAATCTCGCTCATGCACACCAACTTACTGGGGGGTGAGAAAAAACTCCGCCACGCGGCTATTGGCAGAATTTGGCCAGGTTTCCCCATTACAAGTGGAACGCAGAGTGGACAACATTCCACCAATTACAACATTCCTCCAATTCTGCCGGCAGAGTAGAATATATTGTTCACCCTTACTTTGAATGCTCCCCGACCTCTCTGCTGCTTTCAAAATCATTGACCTTGCAAGTAAGTTTTTACACCAACTCCAGATGGTAACTTAAATCAGTGTCTCTCAAATGGTTTGAGGTTTACCTTTCTAATCAAGCCTGGACTGGCCGTACTGCCCCCAGGCATTTTGCTGGTGGGCTGGCAGGTGTGATTGCTATTTTTGTTGCTGGGAGCTGTGCCGGCCGCGTTTCTTGCCTGCAGCGCTTCGGTGCTTTGCAGAACAAATGATTTTAAAATGTGGCAGCCATATAGCTGTCTCAAATCTTCTTCCATCTATCCATTCAATAATTGGACAAGATACAAGATTTTATAATGAAAAATGTGTTTTCAAAACTGATTATTTATTATGCAGCATTTTTCCAAACTTTCTTGGAGTGAGACCCCCCTGTCTTACCACCCGATGTTCTCAGTTGCCAGGCTCGCTCACTACATGCAGCATGTGGGCTGGGCTTACAAAATTTGCCAAGTACAGCTATCCAAAAGAGTGAAGTCTCTAGATGTGGTTCTAAATAACCACCTTACAGTGGAAGATATTTCCCTTGTGAATATCTACAACTACCACACATCTATCCTGACCAAACTATGTCCTTAGCTGTCAGAAAATAGCAGTATTACTTTGGCGCGGGAAATTACTGGAGCACGGCTGGATTATTGTTGGTCTCTTGTTATTCGAGCGTCCCGAAACACACTGACAGCTTCAATAAATTTGACTTGCTTCCAGAACAGTATTAGTGGCTTTTAGGGGTCAATACATTGTAGACTGCACTGGCTCCTGATTGTCCATTGGGTGAGGTATTAATCCATGGTCATGGTGGACAGAATTGCTCAGCAAGCAGGTTCCAGTCCCTGTACGCTAAGGCTAAAGCCTTTTGTGCCAGAATAGTATCTGAGGTGCCAGTGCCAGGCCCGCAAATCCAAAAAGAAAGCACTTGGTGGAAGACTGATATACGCCATAGAGATACAGTAGTAGAATGACCTCCCTTTAGACTTGCATTCGATGCAAAGCTTATGAATCTGGAATAGGTTCAAGATGCAACTGGATTGACCCTGGCCTATAAGAATAGTTTATCAGGTCGTGGCTATGTTGGGTGCAAATGACACTCTCTTCCCTACCCACTGAAGAGGAGTGTTAGAAGTTTTTGTTATGCATGTTATGCATACTTGCATATGCTTACGATATGCTTTACAAATACTACTTATGTAAGAGAAAATAGAAACTAAAGGTAGTAGATACTCCGTTCTGTATTGTGGGCTTCAAATCAAATTCTCCAGTACTTAATACTAATGCCCAGAAAATATAATTCTGAGGAAAACTTCTAACTGCAGATTCCTCACCTTGTGAATAATCGCCCCAGTCGTTGGGCAAGATATGGAAACTTTTAGAGAGGTTCTCCTGCGCATCGCTAGGTGCTATTGTGCGACTCAGTGTCAACATCTTTCCGCTCCGAAAGTGACGAGTGGGGCTGCATATAAACGTCACCCATGCGCGCTAATTTCCGTTCCTTTCTTTCTGCTCCTTCAGATGCGGATCCAGAGCTTCTCCCTGGTCTTTGGCCAGACTTTCTGTAGCAAAATGTATCCAGTGTACAAGGGAAATATCACCCCCCTAAGAGTACAGGGTTCAAGCTGTGCAGGGATTGTCGCAAACAAATATCGGTGACAGACCCTCATGAAGTTTATTTGTGTTGCCTGGGGTTGGACCAGGACTCTAAGTCCTGCTGCAACTGCGCCCAGATGAACCTGAAGGCCATACGGGAAAGCAAAGCCAGACCTTACATCACCAAGCACAAGAAGACCCTCTGACCAGTTGAAGTCTAAAGAAAGGTCCCATTGCCACTCCCAAAGTCGTTCCTGCAATTGATCTTCGTCGTGGTCAAAGTTTTAAGGTAAGTCAAAGAAAAAACATAAGGAGTCTAAGTGAGAAACTGCCCCTTCCTGCCACTCTCAAACTCCATAGAGGGTGTCACCATGCCCTCCAGTTTCACTCCTGAGCTCCATTGGAGCCGATTCCAAGTCTAGTCCAGACACACTCCAAAAACCCCAGCTCAGTCGGCGACGTCGAAGCAAGTAAAAGCTTTCAGGGAGGCTATGCTGTGGATTTTGACACTTCGCCTGCTCTTTCTGGCCTGGTGAACTTCATCCATATTTCAGAGGTGACTGCAAAAGACCTGCAGTGGTAGTGACTGAACTGCTGTTGGGTCATTAGCAGGCCTTTCTCTTTATTCCACCCAGAGCTGATGATGGTCACAAATGCATCTCTGCTGGGTTGAGGAGGCCATCTCGTGGAGGTGGAGATCATATGTCTTCGGCGGAGACTCAACTCCACCTCAGTTTGTTGGAGGAAAAGGCGATTTGCTTGGTGCTAATGCCTTCCTGCCCGCTATCAAAGGAAGGCTGGTGAAGGTGCTCGTGGACACCACCACTGCCATCTGGTACTGCAACAAGCAGGACGGCCTGGGGTCCTGGATCCTGTGTCAAGAGGCTTTGCACCTCTCAAAGTGGTGGGACTAACAATGTATTTCTCTGGTGGCGAACCACCTGTCGGGATCTTTAAACACCAGAGTGGATAAACTTGCACCCGGAGGTGGCGCAGGCTGTCAGAATTTTTTTGCCACTGCCGAGAATGCACAATCTAAGCACTTGGGCATGCTGGAGTTTCCAAAGCAGCTCTCAGTTGGAGACACATTTTGTCTAGAGTGGAGTTCAGAATTCCTGGATGCCTTGCGGTGACTGCATCTCCTGGCCAGAGATCTAAAGTAGATCAATGACAAGTGGGCCTACATCATCCTAGTGGGACCAGGTTGGGCCAGGAAAATGTGAAACCCGGCCTGCACACTTTAATTTCAATGCTTGGAGATAGAGCGGCAATAATTTACCTCCTTCAACCTGCCCCCTGAGGTCGTTGGCAGCAAGGTGTCCCTCCACATAATCCGTTTATGCCAGCCTTTGGGACATATTTGTGGATTGATGCAGCAACTGACAAATTGACCCTTTACAGGGAAAGTGGTCTGAAGTTTTATCATTTGTTTTGTTCCTAGCACAGCAGTCACTTGCCTTGGGGTCTGCTAATTGTTAAGGGCTATTTGATGCTGCAGTGGCACTTGAACTTAGTCCGCACTTTCTTAATGTTCACCCCTTTTAAGCTGCTGCACAGTTGTCCTTTTCATTGTTATGACATTGAACAAGCTTCAGGGTCTCTGTGTCAATCCACCTTACACCACCTTCTTTCCTGATAAATTATTTTTAAGGACCCTAGTTTCTTTTCTACTGAAAGTAGTCACTCCTTTGCATGTCAGTCAGAGAGACTCCATTGGTTGTATCTTAAAAGAGCACTGAGTTTCCATATTAATCGTACCAAGGAACAAACGGTTTTGAGGAGCAAAGCAAGGGAAAAATTTACCATCTCCCTACAGATTGTACTCCTCATAAACATATGCTACACTCTGGCAAAAAACAGCCCCCGGAAGGCTTGTGGGCTCATTCCACGGAGGACCAAAGATGCTACCTTTACACTAGTATGTGGTGTGCATGCCCTGAACGTCAAGCAGCTACGTGGGCTACAGTACACATGGTCACATCCAGTCCATTGAGAAAGGCATTTTGCCCGTTGGGTTCTGCAGGACTTTTTGGTCTGATCCAGTTCACAGACACTCCACCTTGGGAAGTACTGCAATGGTGCCTATTCACAAGTAATCTGCTTTTAGAGGTATCCATCAGAAGAACAAGTTACTGACCATCAGTAACTATCTTTGTGGTAGATATTCTATCTAACCACAGATTCTTCACAGACTCTCCCACCTCCCCATTTTGTGAACTGGACACTTTTTCATCTAAAAAGGTCCCAATCTATAGATCTACACACTGGTCCTACCAATTTGCCGTTTGGTTGCGCAAAATGCTGAAAAAGCAACCGACTTCAGCGTGCAAGGGTGACGCTTATATGAAGTTCTACTTGTCATGTCCTGAGCAGAAACACAATGGCATCTAGTAGAGCACAGGAGATCTGCTAGAAAAGTTTCTGGATCCAGTCTGACGCTTGGAGATTATTCACAAAGTGAGGAATCTGCAGTTAGAGTATCCACCAGAAACAAGATGTCTTGCTGAGCTCAGACTACAGAGTAATGCATATTTGAATCTAAAATAGTTTACTGGTGCAAAACATTTTCCATATCATCTCTGGGCCAAGACATGAGCTTTAGTGTCTTGGTCACTTTATTGTAAAACCAAGTACTGTTTCTGCTGAGGTATTAATGAACTCTATATTGACACCCTCCTCTTCCTATGTGGAAGTCAACTTTATTGACACCCAACAAGTGGTATGATTAACCTGGTGAAGTGCGGAGGCCCAAAGATGCACACCTGTTTTCTTGAGTTACCAACAACCTATTGAAGCTCTACTCAACTGTACAGGTCCAGGATACTGTAAGAAATTGAAGTATCAGTTCAGGGGCTAAGTACCCACCTCAAGTAATAATCACAGTCCTTGTCAGGATGAACCCTCAGAGCCACTAAAGTCACTAAATTAACCTGAACACAACCCATTTATAGCTTTCAGAACGCACAGGCTTAACTTAAGGCAATGTGTCAAGTATTTATGCAGTATCAAAACAGTAATAAAGATGAAATGCTAAGCAATAAAAATGCCTAAATGAATTAGAAAAATCGAGTAAAGTGTATACACAGTATGGCTCTGAAATGACAAAAATCCAATAAGGGGAATCAAAGTTAATTAATTTGTTAAGTTTTAAATAGTAATAGTGTCAAAAAGCACAAAGTTCCAATGATAGTCAATGGTCGCCATAGAGGAGGAAATGTATGTTTGAGATGGCTAGACAGGATGGGAGGTTACCACACAACCTATCTTTGGCCACAATTGTTCTGAATTATAAGTCTGGGAAACCAGAACATAGCTGTGCCTCTTCCAGGCCCATTTCCTTGCTTAATATCTAAAAGGAAATCCTGACCAAGTTGTTAACCATTCATTTACACAAAGTAATGTAGCAACTGGTACATCTTGGTGAAAAATCGACTTTGTGCCGGGGTTGTGCCTGTATTAAATCTGAACCTATGGTGATTCCCTCTTGGGATGCTGAGAAAACGGTCAGTTCAGTTTAATTGCCCGCATGTTGGAAATGTCTCCTCAGTCAAACTACTTTGTATGGATCCACTATCCTAAGTAAGGGTAAATGGTGTCCTTTAATGCTCAATTAGTCTGAATGAGACTGGGATTTCCCTGTCGCCTTTATTTAGTTCCTTGGTGGCCCTGACATGTTGGACTAGATAATGACCCCTTAGTCAAAGGACTCTCAATCTATTGCGATGTGAACAGACATGATTTCCTAACATGCAGATAATGCGTATTAACATCACTAAATAGACTTTTTTCCCAATTTCTTTTCTTTTATACCAACACTTTATTAGTTTTATTATAAGCACATAATAGACGCACACTTCAGGCTATTGCAGAAGATCCTGTATACATTGCTGATAATTACCCCCATTCAACCCACTTTGCCCCTTGATAACACACATTTGCAGTATCTATTCCATAATGTGTCCACCATTTCCACCTTTTCCTCAGGTGTTTCCTGGGGCAGCCTCAGGCTAAATAAATCTGTTCCTACCCCATTTCTGATGGGCCCCTTTTGCCTGACTGCTATGGCGCCATTCACATATCTAGATGGGACTTCAAGTATTTAGGAATGCAGGTAATGACAATGTTATGAAGAATAACTTGACAAAGACGCTGGTGGTATTCTAAGGATGATACTATGGTGTGGAGGACCTTCTCTTTATCCTTGATGAGACCTGCAGCATTATATAAAATAATTTCACTTCCTATGTTGCAAAACATACTTGACAATATGCAGATCAGGGTCCCAGAGGGATTCTGTAGACTTGATAAGATTTTTCGTACCCTATAATGGCACGAGGCACGTCTACGATCTCATTAGCTATGTTGCACACGGATATATGCAACGGTTGTATAGCTATGTGGGATGTGCATAAATACTATTGACATCACAGCTAATGGTGAATGAATGGCCATTTTCTCCACTTCATGAATCCTTGCTTAGAATAGACGGCCTCGCACTGTCAATCAATCAGGGGTTTGTTAAAGCGCGACTACTCACCCGTAAGGGTCTCAAGGCGCTAGGGCGGGGGGGTGTGCAGGTTCCATCCATCAAGGAGGGGATCTGTCGAAGAGCCAGGTTTTGAGGTTTCTTGCGAAGATGGGGAGCGATGTCTGTCTGAGGTGGAGCGGAAGGGCGTTCCATGCTTTGGCCACGAGGAAGGAGAAGGAGCGGCCTCCCGATCTGGTCTTTCTGGTGCGGGGGACCACGGCGTAGGAGAGCTGGGCTGATCGTAGGGTCCTTTGGGGTGCGTGGAATTTGAGTCGGCTGTTCAGGTATGCTGGTCCGGTACCGTGGAGGGCCTTGTGTGCGTGGGTGAGCATCTTGAAGGTGATTCTCGCCTCGACAGGGAGCCAGTGGAGTGTGCGCAGGTGCTGGGAGATGTGGCAGTGTTTTGGCAGGTTGCGGACCAGTCTTGCGGCGGCGTTCTGGATGTTCTGTAGCTTGCGGGTGAGGTTTTTGTTTATTCCGGCTTAGAGTGCGTTGCCGTAGTCGAGTCTGCTGGTGACCAGGGCGTGAGTGACGGTCTTTCGGTGTTCGAGGGGGATCCATTTGAAGGTCTTACGAAGGAGGCGGAGGGTGTGGAAGCAGGAAGACGAGACAGAGCTGATCTGGCGGTCCATTTTGAGCTCGGAGTCCAGGATGATTCCCAGGTTGCGTGCGTGGTCCGTGGGGGTTGGCGGGTGTCCGAGGGCGGGGGCCAGCAGGTGTCGCTCCAGGCATCGGGGTTTGGGCCCATGATGAGTACTTCTGTTTTGTTGGTGTTTAGTTGTAGGCAGCTGTTTTTCATCCATTTGGCGACGGCTTCCATGCCTTCTCGAAAGTTGCGTCTGGCGGTGTTGGGCTCGTTGGATAGGGAGAGGATGAGCTGGGTGTCGTCTGCGTATGACACGATGTTGAGTCCGTAGGTTCTGACAATGGGGGCGAGTGGAGCCATGTAGACGTTGAAGAGCGTCGGGCTGAGGGAGGAGCCCTGTGGGACTCCGCAGGTGGTAGGTGTGGGGTCCGAGAGGAAAGGGGGGAGTCTGACCCGCTGCGTCCTGCCGGAGAGGAAGGAGCGGATACAGTCGAGGGCCTTGTCCTGGATTCCTGCGTCGTAGAGTCTGCGTATTAGGGTGCGGTGGGAGACTGTGTCGAACGCCGCTGATAGGTCGAGGAGGATGAGGGCTACTGTTTCTCCTTTGTCCAGTAGGGTGCGGATGTCGTCTGTTGCGGCGAGGAGGGCGGTTTCCGTACTGAGGTTTTTTCTGAACCCGGATTGGGAGGAGTCGAGGATGTTGTGTT
Organism: Calotriton arnoldi; assembly: GCA_963921515.1. Taxonomy (NCBI): domain Eukaryota; kingdom Metazoa; phylum Chordata; class Amphibia; order Caudata; family Salamandridae; genus Calotriton; species Calotriton arnoldi. Next base: position 1,369,486 of record CAWUFW010000732.1, read on the forward strand.
CTTCAATGAATGTGGCGAGTTGGCTGTTGATGGCTTTCTCGATGACTTTCGCTGGGAACGGGAGCAGGGAGATGGGTCTGTAGTTTTTGAGGTCGGTGGGGTCCGCTGAGGGTTTCTTTAGGAGGGGGTTGACCTCGGCGTGTTTCCAGTCGTCGGGGAGCAGGCGGTCGCCAGGGAGCGGTTGATGGTGTGGCGGAGCATGGGTGCGATGGTGTCGGCGGCTCTGTTGAAGATGTGGTGGGGGCAGGGGTCCGTGGGGGCCCCTGAGTGGATTGACTTCATTGTCTTCAGTGTGTCTTCGGTGGTGAGGGCTGTCCAGTCGTCAATCGCTGGTTTCCGGGTGTCGGGGGTGGTTGGTGAGGGTTCAGTGTGTTGGTTGTCTTCGTCGAAGTTGTCGTAGATGCTCTTGATTTTGTGGTGGAAAAAGATGCTGAGTTTGTCGCAGAGGTCTTGTGAGGGAGGGATGTCGGTGGACTCGCTGGTGGGTTGGGCGAACTCCTTGATGATGCTGAAGAGTTCCTTGCAGTTGTGCGCGTGGGTGGAGATTCTGTCTTCAATCGCTTTTTTCCTCATTTCTCTGATGAGTTGATGGTGGGCTTTGGTGGCGGCTCTGAAGTTGTCGTGGGCTTCTGTGGATTTGGTGTTCCTCCAGGCCTTTTCGAGGCGGCGGCTGTGTAAATCTCCATAAAAAAGATGGTCTCGCAAGTTCAAAGATCTCTGGTAAGTCATACCCTTCCTCTCTTTACTGTTTAAGATCTAGATGAGAGAATAGTTTGGGCACCTTCAGAGAACAATATATGGGAAGAAGTACAATTATTTCCAGAAGTAACAATATAATCTGGATTTAGGTTGGTGCTGCTGAAAATCTTCCCTAGAGTTTATTATACTTGCACCCAATTGCTGGAATTTTAAAGGATAGCAGATTTCTTTTTATGGGAATGTGGTAAGGTGGGAATTTTTTTCACATAATTTGGCATTGTCCTACAGCTCAAGACTTTTGGGACAAGGTAAAAGACCAATCGATCATGGTTACTGGGAGGCCCTTTCGTTTATCGTGGAGGTTGATGCTGCAGGGGATCTGGGCTGACTGGGCCATCCAAAATATATTAAACCGCAATCTGTCATACTCTGTTCTAGAACACTGGCCCGGTAGTTGTTATACCATTAGATCAGCCCAGGGTAATTTTTGATTCAAGTACTAAACATGTAACTTTCCCTGGAACCTATTGAAATCTATGTAATCAGCATGCTGACACCACCACTGGCTCTACTTTAATGTTAGCGCTTGTAGGGAGCACTCCTCTGTCTTCAATTCATTTTCAGACTATTAAACCTAGGTCTGTATCTATTTTGAGTTGGAATATATCAGGCTTAAACTGGATAATAGCGACTGGGTCCTTTTTATAGCTACTTTCAACTTTTGTCTTTTACAGGAAATATGGCTAGTAAGGAGTGCTACAGGCTGCTTTACATAAATTTCCAAATTTTCGCTGAAAATCTCAGGGGTGGGCAGACTATGTCTATGGGTCAAAACTTAATTTTCTTGTGATATCAAGCAAATTTCAACTGGATAACTGGACTTGCTGGAGCTACAGATTATTTAAAAAGGAGAAGCCACATTTTCAAATTATCATATTTAACAGAGGCACCAGCGGGAAAACTGAATCTGCAACATTACATCTGCTTGATAGCCTTTTAACTAAGCACAGCAAAGATTTTTTTTTATACCTAATTGTAGGAGAGTTTTATACAACTTTTGAGCCCTCCTCGTTTTTGAGAGAGGTGGGAAAAACGGGCGTGACCATTGGGGTATCCTAGAATTAGTTGCTCCCTCCAGAGCCTACTTTACTAGGTCTTCCATTCAATTAGTTGAGATCTTACTGTCTCACAGCCTACGTGTGTATAACGACTGTAAATGCAGCATCCATTTTTAAGAGAGGCACCTATGGAAGTAACATAGACTATATATTAATAGATATACGAGTTTGGGAGGGAAATGGTTGATATGCAGGTCATATCAAGACACAAGTGACTATGACCCTTCGACCATTCATCTAACAGGCTGTAGGATCCCTGGTCTGGCCAAGGCTTATAACATTGAAGCTAACGCACTAACGGTCACCAATCACAGGAGAAACGTTAAATTGGCACACATTGATATATATTTGGCACCGTTAGATTTTTTTTTTTTAGGTATAATATAGATAGTCATCTTTATTATTATTGGTAACACACAAGTTATTTGGTGATTTAAAAGACCTTTTTACAAAGTACTGCAAGGTATGCATGAAACCTCGAAGTGGTAGTGAGTGGCTCAATTCTGTCTTTCGAGCTAAGAAACTCGTTTTTATAAATGCAATTAAATCGGGTAGTAGAAATAAAATAAAATTTGGCAAGGGCACTCTATAGGAAAATTATTGAAAAAGCAAAGGTTACATGAGATACTGACAATTGGGAAGTTTACTAGGGAAATAATAAAACTCATATCCAGGGCAATGAAGGGGTTACATACCATGAGACTCTTCATGCTGCACAGCCAAGAAATTATGTTTTAGCAAAGCCTCCCCAAATTGAGCCCATAATCCCAATAGATTCATGCATTATTTTGTCTGTCCATAACCATCACAGCCATAAATGCTAAGGCTCCTGACCTAGGTAAGATACCAGCTCATAATTTAATTTCAAAGCCCACTATTTGGTCCCATATATAAACACCTTATCTAATGCAATAGCTGCAAGTGCACCAAGACACATGGAGGGGAGTGGAGATAGTCCCTATGTATAAGAAGGGATGTCAAACTTTTCCTGGTAATTATCACCCTATTAGTCTGATCGACAACTTGCGGAAACAAAATTGTAACCAGGTTCTTGACAGCTAACGGCCTGGATAACATAAAATTACATCTTAAGCCCATTTCAGGCAGGTTTAGACCAACGACCAGCACAGTCGACCAGGTCTTTTGCTTACTTCTGATTAAATGGAAGTCGGAGACATCAATGGTGGCATCTCTGTGAGGCATTTGTCGACCTTCAGGCGGCATTTGATTCGGTTTCCAGGGTGGGATTGTGGCATGTTCTCTTTGAGCTAGGAGAACTGTCATGACTGCTCTATCTTATCAAACGCCTGCATACAAACAATTTTGTTGAGGTTTAAACTAACATAAAGAATTATTGTTAACAAAATGGTCGGCCAAGGATGTGTCCTGGCGCCTACCCTTTTTCTGTGTTCTTTATAGATGGCTGTGCTGATTTCCTAATTAACTGTGAGAACTGCTCTTCTGTATTTGGTGGTAAAAAGTTGCCCTCTCTGCTTTATGCAGACTACACTGTGCCAGTTTCCAAAATGAAGAAAAGGGGCCAAACACTCCTCCAGTTTGCACTGTTTTATGGTAGGCATGGGTTGGAGATAAATGCACGGAAGAATGTATGGCGTTTAATCCCCATAAAAAATTCATTAAATAGCCTTGAATGCCACCACACTGGAGAGAGTAAAGGAATTTGATTATTTGGGAGTCAGGCTCTCTGACTCGTATGCATGGTCAGAACAAGTACTCCAAAGCACATTATTATTTTTAAAACGTAGACCAGCTTTGATATCTAAATTCACAAGATGCTTCGGTAATTCACTGAGTCAATCCATAGGAGAGTGTGCAAAATTGGCCTAGAATTTGGACAACTAGTGAATTGGAAGTATTTAGGCAGAGTCTGCAGCATACTATAGGAAGAGCCCAGATGTGTAAAATACCCTGCTAGAGATACATAAAGAATATGCTGACAGACTCCTCTTTCCACAAGGGCGTAAGGAATGGTGAAGGAGAGATTCTGCCTTTGTACTCTTGAAAGAATGCACCTATCGTCCATTACACATAGATTGGCCAGTGGGTTCTTAACTATGACATGGGATTATAAATTCTAAGACTTTATGAACTATATATCCCCGTCCTCAGCCAGAACCTTTTTTTAAAAAAAAAATTGTTTGGGTATATGCCCGATAGTATGTTTTTTTAGTTATTGGTCGACTGCTAAATCAAATAGTAAGCTATGCAACGTGTGTAAGCAATTTGAGACTGTGGCACACATTTTAGTTTTTTGCGAGGCATATACCAGGACACTCTATAAATCTACATGTCCTACTCCAGACCTTGCATGCTTTTCAGAATCTCGAACTTTTGCTCACTGCCTGATATTTGAGATTTGAAAAACTGAAATGAAAATTTTAGATTGTGTTGCGATTATCTACTACATAAGATTTATATTCATTAATAGATGAATTAGTTAGTGTTAGATTTGGAGGGTCTCTAGTTGGCAGAGGTAGGTACCTTTGACCAAATAGGGACCCTTACGTCTAGTCAGGGTAAGGGGGATACACTACTAAAATAACCCCTGCTCACCCCCTTGGTAGCTTGGCACGAGCAGACAGGCTTATCTCAGAGGCAGTGTGTAAAGCATTTGTGAACACATACAGTAATCAAGTGACAACACTACAGATGGACACCACACAGGTTGTATATTAAAAATAAGTATCTTTTATATAGATTTAACACCAGACCATAAACCACCAAAATCCACAATACTGTACTTCAAGAATGGTAGAATTAGCTTAGTTCTCTTAAGATGGTAAATGCGACACTTTGAGTTCAATGTACCTTAGGATGCGTAATGCTATACAACGAAAGTGTTGCAGGGAAGGTGATGCGTCGGTTCCTTACACGCAAGAACGTTGATGCGTAGGGTCCTGAAGCAGGGTCCCGCTTTACCATATAAAAATCCCCCATGCAGAATCCTGCTCTGCTCAGGCAGCATGACGCTCCCATAAAGGCCCCACCAGTCAGGCCTTGACAGATGTCCAAAGTTGTCAATTTTCCCTCAGCCTTTTAGTACCTGTCACAGTGGTCCCCACCTCCTTAGATGCACACACATAGGTCCAAGCCCACCTCCTTAGATACACACATGTAGGCCCAGAGGCCATTGCCTCTGGTAATCATTTTCAAAACATTAAGTCTCGTAGGCCTCTCTGCCCTCACAACAGGGACCTGTGCTTTCCACCGTGCTGCGAGGCACCAGCCAGCCCCCCCTTGTAAATTTCCACAGTTACAAGAATAAGGTTAGCCCACACGTACGTGACACTCTGCTGGTACATCTTGATCTTTCACAAGCAATGTCTGCAATATTGTTAGTTATGAAACTTTCCAAGCTTGCTCAAGTGAAACCAAAGACACGGCTGCATGGCATAGAAATAATGTAAGAAATATTAATTTCCGAGTATCGCACGTTAAAAGTTCTTTTTTTTTTAGATATTTACGGTCAAGAGCACTGACCACCTGCAAAAAGCCCCTGTTTCACCATGATACCACTTCTCTGTTCTCTCAAAACTTTCCGAAGTTACAGTAAGTGTGCGGTCAAGGGCCCACGTCAAGAACCCACGTCAGACGTGGGTAGGAGTTCTGCATTAAGCCATATAAAAGGTTTGCACCCAGGTCCAGGCCCTGAACTCCTACTATAGTGCTCAGCACTTGAGTTCCCGGTCGACCGATCTCCTATCTAGGGCCTAGAAGCCTATTCTGAGGTGGTAATGCTCTTCTTTGATTGCCAGCCTTTTGCTTTTGGCTTTGTCAGCCCCTCTAATTTAGCTCATCCACACCCAAGTCATTGCATTTATCCTAGCTTAAATTGTGTACTCTTGGATGGCCTCTTGCTCTCTTAGTTAAGATTTGCCTTCTAGGCACTTGCCCATTCGTGACTTAAAATATGATGTATATGATTGTTGATTCTTTTATTTCATCCTGCTCATGTGTTCATGAGAAACATTTGACGATGAACAGTTCCTTGTTTTATTGAGTTGCTTAATAAAGTGACACTGTATTTCACACTGTTCCTTATTTCTCAGAGAACGAGAAGAGTGCAGGTCTTGCTCTCGTGAGCTGGTAAGCCATGTGTGCCCACCGCAGTGTCTCTCCATTTACCCTCGAACAGCTGACGACCACGATGGTCTCGTGCGGACGGTTCCTCTGCAGCGCGGACCTGGGACACACCTGCGGCTGCCCATGGCCTCTCCCCGCCTCTCCCCACCACCAGCCGGGTAAGTCAGGGACACTTTTTTCCCCTGCCTTTCCTCCGGTCTCTGGTGTGTGTGGTCCGGTGGATTGAGCCCTCCGGGGTATCGCCGTGCCCCTCCCTGGTCCCCTGTAGTTTCTGTCGTGCCACGACCACCGCCCTCTTCCCTCTGTGTGGATGGTCACACCTCGAGGGGGTTTTCCAGCTCTTTCCGTTCTGCTCTCATCGGCTCCGTCTTGGTTCCCTTCTGCTTGGTTTCTCTTGCCATTTCTCAGTATTGTTTCGTAGTGCTTTTTGCTTTCATATATCCTATGATTATGTTCTGTCCTCGTTTCACGTTGGCGTTCTTTATTTGAAGAAATAATGTTACATATATAGGTTTGAGGTTTGAGTCCTGGACACATGGGTATCTAAAATCCTATAGAGGTTGGAAGTCCTTGATACTGCATAACGGTATCTAAACTCCGTCACAGGTTTGAGTCCTTGCTCCTGCACGTGGGCATTTATAATATGCACATGGGTGGCTAAATTCTGACACAGGTTGGGAATCCTTGATACTGTCCATGTTTGTCTAAATTCTGACACAGGGCTTTTGCGTCCTTGACACTGTGCACAGGTGGCACAAGTGTCTAAATTACTACTGCTGACTCCAGCTTGGGGTCCTCCTGCATTGTGCTATTTAAGGTGTGGTCTTCGTCTTCTCACTAGTTTTCAGTCCTGCGCAGGTGCCCTGTCTTCTCTGCACCATACTGTATGACAGTGTTTACATTTTACAGTGTTTTACACATCATTATACTTCGATTTGTCGGTTGTCTTCTACATGATTTGTTGATTTATTGTGTTTCCTATTTGTTGATTTATTGTGTTTCCTATTGGTCCGTGGCTCACCCACGCACCCCTTTTTTTTCTTTGTTCTTCACCCCCTTCCCTACCCCTCCCCATTTGGTCTCTCATGTGTATTTCTTGATAGGGTGCTCTTTTGGATGCGCCTTTATTTTTTCAGGTTTCTTTCCGGTACTTTCACACCTTCTTTTTTCTCCCTTTTGGCCGTCTCCTTCTCCTTTTCTTACGATTCAATTCTGCATGGCTTGGGTGTCTTCTTATTCTTATCTCTCCAGTTCATATCTGTCTCTGCCAGGCGCACCTCTCGAATTTTATCTGCGCCATTCCGAATAGAGGAACTATCTCTCTCCGAGGCTCTCTGCCCTTCACAGATTCCCCCCGCCTTCTTCTGCTCAGCGCGCTCGCGGAACGAGGAAGTGCACCTCTCCCCTTCGCAGCTTTACCTCGCCCCTCCCTGCTCTTTCCTCGGCAGCTGCACTTCGCCTCTCCATCAATAGGTCCGTGTTTAGTATTGTGATCACAATTAATTTGGCATATGCATATCCTTGATGGAATAATTGTTTATTTATTGTCCATTGTTTCTGTTCTTTGTGCTTCTGTTCCTTTTTAAGCCTCTGTTTGCCCTGCGGCCCCCGCTGCAGTTGCCTCCCGGCCCGCCCCTTCTGATGCTGCCCTGCCAACTCTACAGTCACTAGCCGAGTGACAGGGCTGCCAGGTGTTGCTGTTGTCTGAGTTGCCCCCACTCTTTCCTCCCTACTAGCGGCAACTCCGCCAGGTAGCTGTTGTCTGGGTTGCCTCATTTTTTCCTCATTAGCCGCAACCCCGCTAGGTATTTGTTCACTTACCCTCATTAACCCTTGCACCTTCATTGCGCCTCCTTTTCTGTCTCTAACACTTTTGCCTACCATTTGTCCAAGCCAATTGGTAGCCAAAGGGGGGGTGGAGTTGTATCTCCATTCCTCTTGTCAGCTCCCTTACCCCCTCCATCTATCTGATTCTTCCAACACTTCCACTTTAAATTCAGATTGTGATTATTCCGTGTTCACATGTTCTATTTTGTGTAGTTTTCAGTATCAAGACCGGTGGCTTGTACACCAATTTAATAACTGTATTTGATCTGTTTTAGCGAGACAAGAATAACTAGGACTGCAAATGTATTTTTAAACATGCAAGTTGAGAGTCCTTGAGTTCACCGTGAATATTATTGTTATATTAGTATATCCTGTTTTCACAGCATTTCGTGTTGCTGAAGTCTCCTCATCATTCGATGGCGATGAGACCCTGCTAGTTAGAATACCAAAAAAGGAATTAAATAAATAAATAAAGTGGCGCAGTATCACAGTTAATATTACATTTACATTTACGTTCCCATAAGTAGCTAAACTCCCTGATTAGCTAAAGCACACAAAGACACCCCCTGCTCCATGTCATGACGGTAGGTTATAAATGCTTTGAAATACATTGTTACGTTTAACTGGAAACACAGGCCTACAATTCCTGTTAATAAAAATATTAGGAATTACAAAAATAGGCTCACGAGTGGAAGGAAGTACTTAAGAGGAGAACATTGGAACGGAGCCAAAGGGCTACCACTCGGTTTATGTTGTTGATGAGCACTGGGAAGGCTCACACACGTAATGATTGATAACGACCAGGAAATAACAGACATATAGATGCAGTTACACTACAAGTACCATGATGTGCCTTAGCAGGCCACATGCAAGGTGTTGCATGACACGTGCAGCACCAAGCAATTAAGACCCAACTATTTTACTCTTACCTGTGTACGGCGTTTTATACAACATGCATGACAGGTAATGCCCCTCAGTTGGGTCTGTGGGAGCTTGTGTGTGACTTCATGGTCACAAGTTCAGATGCTACCAGGTCTACTTAGCATTTTATCATTCTGAAGTGAATAGATGCAGGGTCTGTTCAGCCCTTCATCATTCTGAGGTGGATAAAATGAGTTCCATTGAGTTGAGGTACAATAAAGATCCGCTATTCAGCGCCAAAATACCATTCTAAGTGAACGTGTGCTTACCAAAAAAAAAAAAAAAAAAGACATGTTCTGTTAAAATAGGCTCTATTTAGCATTTACGCCGTAGAATTAAAAACAACACATGTTTTTTTTAAAGTTACGAGGTATTGAAGGGTTAAAGGATTTCTCTTGGGCTGCTGTTATATTAACACTGGCCGCAGAGTCTGGGCGTTGAGCCAGGCAGGGAAAGAGACAGTGAATAAGACTTCCTGGGTTAAGAAACAGAACAGGAAAGTTGAAAATGAATATATATATATATTTTTGTACACAGTTGGCAGAACGCAAAGAGCTGTGTGACTGAATGAACAGCATTGTAAGGGAGAGAAAAATAGGTTTAGTGTATAGATTCCTTGTCCAGTAAAACAATTTGTCAAGTGCGTTGAGAAATATTATTATTATTAAAAGAAATAGTTGTGTTAAAGAACGAATATGGGGAGAGACTGATTCTCTTCCCCCACCGTGGCAGACATGCCTATATTGAACTTGGGGTTAAGTTAGGAAAACAGAAACAAGAGAAATAAACTGCCCAGGATCACGCAGTTTAGTAACTGGATATATATATATATATATATGTATATATATATATATATATATATATATATATATTTACTTCGCTCCCCTAGGACACACTACTGCCCAGCGACATCTTTGCCTGGCATCAATTAAATGGGTTAGAGTGGTGTTGAGGAAAAGTGATGGGTTTTTGGCGGCAGCAGGAAAGTCAAATAATTGTTTTTTTATCACTACGCGCATCACCATTGCTTGAAATAAAGTCAGCTAAGTGTACATGGATATATAAATATACGCATGTCCTTCAGTGACACATTTTTCAGAGAGTGTTGTTTGGCCACTAAAGGTAACTGGGGTATCACCAACAGGGGACGGTGTGTATGATGCAACTGATCCCAGCTTATTTGTTCAGTTGTGGCAACAAGAACAGACTGTTGGTAAAGAATGAGCCTATACAGATATTGTCCGCTTTTGGCATAAAGTACATGTAATAACTCAGTTTCCAACAATGTTTAGCTGGTCTAGTGGCTCAGGGTCTGTGTCCAAAGCCAGCCATCATGCTATCAATACCATCTGCAGTGCCAACTTGTGTATATTTCAAAGCTGGGGACCACATTCCGCAGGCATGTATCGGGTGCATTACCTTTTCTATGGAGAAAGTGAGACATCACTTATGCTGAGGGCAGATCAGCTCTGACAAGATAGGCCTTAGATTTTGGAAGTAAGAGCACGGGGTGGACAAACTGGCGTGCTGTAAAAAAAAAATAATAAAAGAGTATAAGTAACACAATTGTTTTAATGATTGACGCTCTGCCCAAAGGGTACAGCAGTAGCATTGTCTAGAATATGGTCCACCATCGAATTCCAGACACACATCTATCTAGATTGCCACCCTTCAACTTTTCCTCTATGAAATAAATTTGGATTCCTCGATATTTAAAAGTTTCCAGTACACATTGAACGGAGTTCCAGACATATGATGGGTGGTGATCAGTATCAGGATTTATCACAATTGCCTTTGAGGCCAGGCCCTACTACCAAATTCCGACAATCACAAGATTAGTGGGGATACGCGTGTTATTGGGTCCCTAAGAATAGGCAAGGCATCATCTGTACCTTATCATGCATGTTTTTAGCACACTAATTTCTCTAGTACTTAGTATGGGTGACAGTAGACACCTCTGTCTGGAGGTCCCACTGGGGCCCCTGAAAATATGTCCTCCAGTTGAATACACCCTACCAGGTACGAACACTGGCCATCCATAGTATATATAACAACTAGATCTAGAGCAATAAGAGGCCAGGAAGCCCTGTCTGTGTCAGTACCACAAAAAGATAGGGCCACACCAATGTGTTGAACGTTTTTTATGGTGTTAAATTCAGAAGGTAATAAGTATAACTCCGGAGCATTTCCGCCTACCGGCTGGTCTATAGTGAGTTGCACCGCCTGCACCTCTAGATTTCAATTAAGTAAAGCTGCTTGTTCAGCAGTGGAGGTCTATATTGGGTTAGACATTCTGTAATGCATACTTTGTTTGTGAGGGAGAAAACAAGTTGCCCTGTACAAATTCTGATAGGGAGTTGAGAATGATTTGTTTATATCTATCTGTGTGGTCACTAAATGGCCTTCTAGTGCCCGTATAGCACAGATAGGTCTACTTGATGTCTCATATTAATTAAAACAATGCCAAAAGATAGCTTGCTGTATCACCTTCATTATATTGGCACGTGATGTATGTGTGATACAGACACTGTAACTTTTATATCATATTTTAATTCACTAGTGTTCTAAATTGTGACACTTAGAGGCCATCCTAACACAGGGGCACTATGAGTGTAGCTGTGTGGCAGGAGGGAAGGAATAAGTTGTGGGATATGTGCAGCTCTGTGCAGCATACAAAATATGAGACAACGACCAGAGATCGGTAGGAATAGATTACCACAGATAGCAGCCAAAACGACTTCCTCCACACACGCCCCAGTGCTAGGAAATGTGAGGAATAAATAAAAGTTCATATATAAAGTGTATTTCAATGTAGAAGGATAATATGCATGGAGTAAGCGATGCTCAATATTGCAATATTGTCAGAATAGAAAGTATGTAACTTTAAAGGTGCATTTTTCAACAGCAGTTGCAGTCTTTAGAGGTGGTTGCATATATTTTGCAGTTCAACAACTATGAGTTTTTATTTCCCAATTGTGTTACTGGGATGGAGATTACTGAGATGTTCGTATCTCTTGGGAACAATTATTTATAGTACAATGTTTTGGTTCTTCTTTGGTTTTCGGGGTTAATTGATGTTCCGAGATTTCGCAACATTATTATTATTAGGGTCTTCCCTGCGTCTCCAAGAAGTGTATTGGATTTCCTGTCTTCAGGATGTTTGCATAGATAGGCTCAATGTTATTGTTTTCATCACCTCTTGTCTGGTTAGAAATAAAATTTAAATAGGAAAGATTTGTCATGCCACAGGCTCAGGCCTACTACATTTTCCCACACGTTTGGATGACAGCTGGACCATGTGTCCATTATGATATTAGAGCAGCAACAACTTTCAGCAAAGCCAGAACAGGACTGCTTAAAAAATAAAATAGGCAAAATAAGCGCCACAATTGAGGGAAATAAATACATGGATCACTCTGTTTTCACTCACAAATATTACAATGTTCTGACAACCTAACGCCCCGTATACTTCTCACTGAACAATTAATATATGTATAAGTCACATTAACTAGACCTAACAGTGGCATTGAAATTATGAAAGAAGACATATATGTGTATAAGCTAACACGCGCTGCGAAGTTAGTACACCTACATATTTGCTCATGCTTAAATGCAGTTCACATATATATTTTCTAGGAGTACTATTTCTTGGCCTACTTCTGTAGTCTTGTGAATTCACAAAAGTTGTATATCTGCACATAATCCAAGGACATGGGTGCACTTTATTTAATAATTGGGCCCCTAATTAGGTCTGGCGTTAACCATGACCTTTTATGTTTAATAAAATGTTGTCTCTCTCCCTCTCTCTCTCTCTTGGCTAGCTTCACTGTGAGTGACTTCATTCTGTTCTTTCACAAGGAGCATATTGACACACAGTTGTTTTATTCAGTGCCAGGAACTACTGTGCAATGTGTGATTTTTGAGACCAAAACAATTTTTGTTTTTTGCCAATGTTTGTTATAATGGTGAGGGCCCAGCAGCTCCCGCACCAATGAGGTTTCACAGAAATATTGCCAAAACCAAAGTTGTGCATTGACAAAGCCAAAAGGCTGACAAACAATTTCAGACCTACTGGCTTTACCAATGCTTGTTTGTTTTTATGTTGCAAAGAAATGGTACCTACCTTATTCCAGTAGTTTACCGAGCATTCTGAGAGCAGTATCCATAGCCTCACATTGCTAAATTTTGAAAACGACTGTACACATTTTTTCTAACCACTGTCAGTAGTGCAGTCTGAGCTTACAACATTTACTTAGAGCGCTCACCCTAATAATAAAGCCTTTGCATTAATGAACAATAAATACAAGTTTGAACAGCATTAACATATGTACAAAAATATTACCTTCACTGCAGACTATGCCTTTCCCTGATCCATAATGTGGTACTGTAAACTGGCAGCCAAAGGGTTTGTGCTGTAGGGGGTTGGGCCTACTTGTCCCAAGGACAGAATACGCATGAAAATTTGTTGCCCTTGACCTCAAACAATATGTCCTGGGCGTGGGGCTATAGGGATTCCACATCCCTGGGCACAGTTTGACAACTATGAGTTTTGATTCCTAAAGGTGTTACTGTGACAGAGATTTTCATCTGTGTTTGCTGTTGGGACAAGCTATAGTACAATGTTTTAAGTCTTCTTTTGCTTCTGGAGATAATGAATTTCTTTTTAAAGTCTTGTACAGGGATTGCAATATAATTTTTAGGTTCTTTCCTTCATTTGGAGTCCCCTCCTTACCTCAGCTGGCCAACAAATGCAGCGTGCACCATTAATAGCTCAACTATTGCAAGACATGTTGCTACCAAAGTTTCAATTGTAGAATGTGCTGCACATACCTCCTCCAAGGACTATGTATCAATTGGTAAATAATTTATTGATGCAGATGTACAAAAAGGAATAGCATTAACTGGTTGTGAGTACACAATGGTTCAGATTGCTTCTACTACACATGTGATCATGATATAAAGATAAAGGATGATGATATGTACTATGACCCTAAGTATATTATTGAAAGGGCGGGGTGGAAGAAACGGAAGAAGGGAACAGGGGAGGATGTATGCAAAAAGAAAAGGAATACGGTTAGGCCCAAATGGAAAAATATGTTTACCAACGATAATGCTTGGTCCCATGGCCCGTCTTTTTCATGGTTCATCACTTGTAGGACGTGATGGGAAGATCAGACTGTTGTCCTAATGCTGTATTTCCACTGCCCCAGGCCACTTCATTTCCCCACATTAAATGGACTTCATCAGCATGCCCCCTACTCAAACTACAAGTACGTGTTGGTTATTGTGTGCATGATCAGCAAATGGACTGAGGCATGCCAATCCAAGAACAGCAATACACAAACTATTGCCAAATGCCTCCTGAAAGAGTTCATACCGCGCTTTAAAGTACCTATGCTTTTGGGTTCTGACAATGGACCGGCTTTCATCTCGCATGTGATTGAGGGGTTGTGCAAGGGGCAAGGAGCCACACAGAAAATGCATGTGTTCCACGGAAACTACCAAGTGGGAATGGTATCCCAAGCTCATCCTGAAGGGTTGCACGTGCTGCACAGCAGAGAAAGGAAGTGTGTGAAAGCGGGCCCCAAGGATACATCACCTAAAGAACGCCCCAACCCCTCAGTCTACAAGTTGTGACAACGAGACTTCTTTACCTTCTTCATCACTTTGTTTTCTTCATATTGAATGTGCTAAGTAATAGAAGTGCTAGTAAGCTCTCAAATTACTTAAAGACAGGCACCACCGGTTACGTTTTCTGTTTACAGGTATCATCTCTGAGGCTCTACCTTATTCCTCAGCAGACTTTTTGAAAAGAGTAAAAGTACAGCAGAAGATAAGACATTCTTCCAACTAGTCACACTAGCCACACGTACCAACGATTGGAACAATGCCTCACGACTTTCAGAACAATGAGAGAAAATGACCATGGGTGCTGCTAGCAGCATTGACCACCATTGCTGCCATTATAATGACTACGCTCCTTAAAGTGTGTTGTGATCACAGTATTATACCTGAGATACTGCTTAAATGAGACAGAGATATTGTACCAAAGTGAATAAATAGCCATTGATAAAGACGGGACAGGGGGACAGTTGACAGGGCAGGATGTTACACACCGGCCTACAGACCCAGAAAACAGCATGTGTTACAATGTCATACCTGTCTCCAACTACGTGGGCTGTGTCCAAATGTACAATATGCTCTTCAGTCAGCACACCATGTCCGTAGCAGTTGCACCTCCCGAGAATAGCAGAATTAGCAAAGGGAGAGCAAGGATAGAACAGGGAATGTGAGTAACTTAGCACTTATAGAAGTTGTAGAAGTAACAACAATAGGACTACACTAAGTGCCAGAATTTTGTTCAAAAAATGAACAAGAGGAAGGAAATGAAGCAGGGTCCCGTTTTACCATATAAAAATCCCCCATGCAGAATCCTGCTCTGCTCAGGCAGCATGACGCTCCCATAAAGGCCCCACCAGTCAGGCCCT
Organism: Calotriton arnoldi; assembly: GCA_963921515.1. Classification (NCBI taxonomy): domain Eukaryota; kingdom Metazoa; phylum Chordata; class Amphibia; order Caudata; family Salamandridae; genus Calotriton; species Calotriton arnoldi. The sequence goes on from CAWUFW010000732.1 coordinate 1,384,643, forward strand.
GACAGATGTCCTAAGTTGTCCATTTCCCCTCAGCCTTTTAGTACCTGTCACAGTGGTCCCCACCTCCTTAGATGCACTCACATAGGCCCAAGCCCACCTCCTTAGATACACACATGTAGGCCCAGAGGCCATTGCCTCTGGTAATCATTTTCAAAACATTAAGTCTCGTAGGCCTCTCTGCCCTCACAACAGGGACCTGTGCTTTCCACCGCGCTGCGAGGCACCAGCCAGCCCCCCCCTTGTAAATTTCCACAGTTACAAGAATAAGGTTAGCCCACACGTACGTGACACTCTGCTGGTACATCTTGATCTTTCACAAGCAATGTCTGCCATATTGTTAGTTATGAAACTTTCCAAGCTTGCTCAAGTGAAACCAAAGACACGGCTGCATGGCATAGAAATAATGTAAGAAATATTAATTTCCGAGCATCGCACGTTAAGTTATCTTTTTTTTTTAGGTATTTACGGTCAAGAGCACTGACCACCTGCAAAAAGCCCCTGTTTCACCATGATACCACTTCTCTGTTCTCTCAGAACTTTCCGAAGTTACAGTAAGCGTGCGGTCAAGGGCCCACGTCAAGAACCCACGCCAGACGTGGGTAGGAGTTCTGCATTAAGCCATATAAAAGGTTTGCACCCAGGTCCAGGCCCTGAACTCCTACTATAGTGCTCAGCACTTGAGTTCCCGGTCGACCGATCTCCTATCTAGGGCCTAGAAGCCTATTCTGAGGTGGTAATGCTCTTCTTTGATTGCCAGCCTTTTGGCTTTGTCAGCCCCTCTAATTTAGCTCATCCACACCCAAGTTATTGTATTTAACCTAGCTTAAATTGTGTACTCTTGGATGGCCTCTTGCTCTCTTAGTTAAGATTTGCCTTCTAGGCACTTGCCCATTCGTGACTTAAAATATGATGTATATGATTGTTGATTCTTTTATTTCATCCTGCTCATGTGTTCATGAGAAACATTTGACGATGAACAGTTCCTTGTTTTATTGAGTTGCTTAATAAAGTGACACTGTATTTCACACTGTTGTTCCTTATTTCTCAGAGAACGAGCAGAGCGCAGGTCTTGCTCTCGTGAGCTGGTAAGCCATGTGTGCCCACCGCAGTGTCTCTCCATTTACCCTCGAACAGTCCCTACTGATGCGTAGGGGATGCGTTGGTTCTTCTCGGCGTGGGGAGGTGATGCGTCGGTTTCTTACTGCGCCTTCGTGGCGATGCGACAAAGATCCGGTGCAATGAAACAAAGATGGCGTCTTCTTCTTGATGCGACACGATGCGTGCACGCCCGACGGCCGTGCGGCAACTCAACGATTCTTCCGAGCCGCAACAGGCCCTGCGACACGCTTCCCGGTGATGCGGCGGCGTCTGATGCGACGTCGATCCTCTTCTCCGGCGATGCAAGGCGCTTCGGCAACGATGCGACGGCCGTGCGGCGACTCAACGATTCTTCTGAGCCGCGACAGGCCCTGCGACACGCTTCCCGGTGATGCGGCGGCGTCTGATGCGACATCGATCCTCTTCTCCGGCGATGCGAGGCGCTTCGGCAACGATGCGGCGGCGACACTCTTCTCCGTTGATGCGGTGGCGTCTGATGCAACGTCGATCCTCTTCGGCGAGGCGCTGCGGCGGTGACGCTTCTTTGTGAGTCGCGCTTCCAGCTCCTTGCGACACGCAGTCCCTCAAAGTCCAGCACAGCAGCAGGCACTTTCCAGAAAGACTCTTGGGGAGCTGGTTGGTGAAGTCTGTTGTCCCTGAGACTTCAGCAGGAGGCAAGCTCTTCTCTCAAGCCCTTGGAGATCTTTTACAAGTTGATGAAAGTACACACAAAGTTCCTTTCTCCTTTCTTTGGCAGTCAGGCAACCACTGCAGGCCAATCCCCCAAACAGCACTCAGCTTAGGGATGGTCTCTTCCTCAGTTTCTCTGGTTCCTCTCCTCCGCAAAGGTTTCTTCTTGTTTCCCAAAGTGATCTGATCTAAAGTTCTGGGGTTTGGGTCCCCTCTTTTATACACATATTCTCTTTGTTCTCCTCTGACGGCAGAGAGGCCTTTGCCTAGTCCAAACCAGTTCTGGTCAGTCCTGGAGCACTTTGTTGACAAGACTCCTTCTTTCCTTTCACAGTGTAGGCCAGGGACATCAGACACACCACAGGAGGTGGAGCCAGCATTGTGGAGGGAAGGCACAGCCCTATTCAGGTCCCAGGTGCAACTCCTCCCACCAATCTAGATGCAGATCTCTCTATTCAGCCCTGTGCTGACTCACCCTGTCTCCTGGAATCCCCCAGCCACTCACAAACCCAGACAAGGAATACACAACCTAGCAGAGGCAGGCTTGGATAGTTAGGCAAGAAAATACCTACTTTCTAAAAGGGGTATTTTCAAACACAGAATGTTAAAACCAACTTCACTAAAAGATGTATTTTATCATTCTGAATTCAGGCATACTAAATTCGTTTTTCTACCATGTTCCTGGGTCAGTTAGGATTATAAGCTATAATAATCAAACTGCCCATTCTGGCCTATGGGGAACAGGTAGCCTTGCAATAGTGAAAAACGAAAATGGCTGTAATTCACTATTAGGACATGCCACACACACCAGGGCATGTCCTACCTTATACTTACAATGCACCCTGCCCTTGGGCCTACCATAGGGGTGTCTGATATGAAGAAAAGGGAAGGTTTAGGGACTGGCAAGTGGGTGCACTTGCCCAGTCAACATGGCAGTACCAGACTGCACACAGGCTCTGCAATGGCAGGCTTGAGACACACTTTTACAGGCTGCTTCTGTGGGTGGCACAACCAGTGCTGCAAGCCCACCAGCAGCATTGGATTTACAAGCCCTGGGCACACTCAGTGCACTGTACTAGGGTCTGACAAGTAAACCAATCCAGCCAATCATGGAGTCATTAATCCATACATCAATTTATCCTAGGGAGCACTTGCACTGTGGCACTGTATAGCAGTGGCACAGTGCCCAAAGCATCTATAACCAGCAAAACGCATGAGGCAACAGCAAAAATGGAAGGGAGCCCCACGCCAACAGTGCCAGGTCTAACACGTGTCCCCTCCAGCTGAAATGTGGGGAGAACTATCCTACCTCCTGGGAGTTCTCTTCACTAAGGCGGAAAAATCTGGACAGACCATCAGCATTGTCGTGTTCTGTACCAGGGTGGTGTTCCACCGTGAAGTCCATCCCCTGTAGGGAAATGGACCACCTCAACAGCTTTGGGTTCTCAACCCTCATCTGCATCAACCATCTGAGGGGCCTGTGGTCTGCCTGAACCCGGAAGTGGATCCCAAACAGGTATGGTCTCAGCTTCTTCAGCGCCCAGACCACAGCAAATGCCTCGCGCTCAATCGCACTCCACCTCTGTTCCCGTGGAAGTAACCTCCTACTGATGAAGGCTACGGGTTGATCTAGGCCCTCCTCATTTATTTGTGACAAAACAGCCCCCACACCATGCTCTGAAGCGTCTGTTTGAACGATAAACTCTTTTGAGAAGTTGGGTGCCAGGAGCACGGGCGCCGTGCACATGGCAGTTTTCAGGGCCTCAAAAGCTTTCTGACAGGTGTCAGTCCAAATCACTTTCTTGGGCTGCTTCCTGGAAGTCAACTCTGTCAAGGGTGCAACGATGCTGCCATACCCCTTGACAAACCTCCTGTAATACCCAGTGAGTCCTAAAAAGGCTCTCACCTCTGTCTGGGTCTTGGGGGGCTCCCAAGCCAGGATGGTCTCAATCTTGGGCTGTAGGGGCGCCACCTGGCCGCTCCCAACTAGGTGTCCCAAGTACACCACGGAACCCTGCCCGATCTGGCACTTACTCGCCTTAATCGTGAGGCCTGCCCTCCGCAGCGCCATCAACACTTCCCAGAGTTGGCGCTAATGTTCTTCCCAACTGGCGCTGAACACTGCAATGTCATCCAGGTAGGCGGCACTGAACTCTTCCAGTCCAGCCAACACCTGGTTGACCAACCTCTGAAAGGTGGCAGGGGCATTCTTCATCCCAAAGGGCATAACCCGGAACTGGTAGTGCCCATCTGGTGTGGAGAATGCTGACCTCTCTCTTGCCCCATCAGTCAAGGCGATCTGCCAGTACCCAGACGTTAGATCAAACGTGCTGAGGTACCGGGCAGCCCCTAACCGATCAATGAGCTCATCAGCTCTGGGGATGGGGTGCGCGTCAGTCCTCGTGACTGAATTGAGCCCTTGGTAGTCCACACAGAACCGGAGTTCTGGCGTGGCACCCGGTGCGGCAGCCTTTGGGACCAAGACCACTGGGCGGGCCCAAGGACTGTTAGAGGACTCAATCACCCCTAACGCAAGCATCTTGGAGACCTCCTCCTTGATGCAAGCTCTCACCCTGTCAGTTACCCTGTAAGTTTTGTGCTTAACAGGAGGACTGTCTCCAGTGTCCACATCATGGATGCACCAATCAGTGACACTGGGAATCAGGGAGAACAAATCAGAAAACTGTCCCAGCAACTGGTGGCAGTCATTCTGTTGCTCAGGGGTCAGGGTGGAAGAGAGGTTCACACCATCCACTGACCCATCTCGCTCTGTCGCCGACAGGAGGTCAGGAAGAGGCTCGGTCTCCTCCTCCATTCCAGCATCTGTCGCTAAGAGCATGCCCACTTCGGACCTCTCCAAGTGGGGCTTCAGGCGGTTGACATGCAGGACCCGCAAGGGGTTCCTGGGAGACCGCAAGTCCACCAAGTAAGTAACAGGACTCTTGCGCTCCACCACCTCAAATGGTCCGGTCCACTTATCCTGGAGCGCACAAGGCTCCACTGGGGCCATGACCCACACTTTCTGACCAGGCTGAAGCTCTACCAGAGTGGCATTCTGGTCGTACCACCGCTTCATCTCCTCCTGGCTGGCTTCCAGATTCACCTCAGCGAGCTGCCTGAAACGCCTAGTCTGGTTCCTGAAGGCCAGCATGTAGCTATATACATCCTGGGGAGGTTTCCTGGGAGATTGCTCCCAGCCTTCCTTGACCAGACTCAGAGGTCCTCTCACTGGGTGACCTAGAGAAGCTCAAAGGGACTGAACCCTAGTGATTTCTGTGGCACCTCACGGTATGCAAAGAGCAGGCATGGTAAGAGGACGTCCCACTTACGCCTCATAGGTTCCTCAAGACCCATAATCATGCCTTTTAGGGTCCGGTTGAATCTCTCAACCAACCCATTTCCTTGGGGGTGGTAAGGAGTGGTGAGCTTATAAGTTACCCCACACTCCTGCCACAGGGACTTCATATACTTGGAAATGAAGTTTGTACCTCGGTCAGACACTACCTCTCTAGGGAATCCCACTCTGGAGAAAATTCCCATCAGTGCCCGTCCCACCACGGGGGCCGTCACTGTCCTCAGAGGTATGGCTTCCGGGTGGCATGGTCCACCAAGACCAGGATGAACCTGTTGCCCATGGCTGTCTTGGGGTCCAGTGGCCCCACAATGTCAATACCCACACGTTCAAAGGGGGTGCTGACCACAGGGAATGGCTGGAGAGGAGCCTTCTGCTTCCTTCTGCTTCCTCCCACTCTTTCCACTTGCCTGGCAAGTCTGACAGGTCCTGCAGTGAGTATCTGAACTCCTGCGCATTTGAGGCCAATAAAAGTGGGTGACAAGCCTCTCAAAGGTCTTGTCCTGCCCCAAATGTCCTGCTAACGGCACATCATGAGCCAGCCCCAGTAGGAAGGCTCTGAAGCGCTGGGGTACCACCAGCACACAGGCTGACCCAGGCTCAGTAACCTTAGGCTCAGTATACAGGAGATCATCCTCCCAGTAGATCCAATGTGATCCAGACTGATCACCTGCTGCCTGGTCTGCAGCCTGCTACCGCAAACCCACAAGAGAAGGGCACTTCTTCTGCTCCGCTCAGAACTCCTCCCTGGAGGGTCCTCCTTCCTGCTGCCAATGGGTCAGCTCAGGCAGGTCACCCAGTTCAGCTACTTGTTCCCCTGTAGGCTCCAGGCCATCCCCCTCAGGGTCTACCTCCTCCTGGACCGTGGGAACTTCGGGAGCCGGTTTCCCGCGCCCCTGCCTCTTCTCTTTAAGGCAGGCACCTGGGCCCCCCTCTCAGGCTCCAGGTCCTCTTGAACACCCTTACTGGCTGCCATGGACCGTGTGGTCACACACGCCCAGTCAGGCAGACCCAACATCTCCAAATGAGCACTTCGCTCCACCTTAGCCCTAGGTGAGCTCTCCAAATCGTTCCCCAACAAACAGTCAACAGGCATGGCTGGCCTCACAGCTACTTGAAGAGTACCAGAGGACTCCCCCCACTCAAAGGGAACCTGAGCCACCTTGCAGTGGCTCTCTGTGTTGTCAGCGGCAACAACTGGGTAAAATGCATTGGGGACAACCTGCTCTTCAGACACCAGGTGACACTTGACAGATGTCACACTGGCTCCTGTGTCTCGAAGAGCCTCCACTCTATGGCCATTGATGGTCACCCACTGCCTATACTTTTTAGTGTTATCAGGCAGTTGGGTCCTGGGGACCACCTCACAGTCTCCTAAAGAGACAAGGGACATTTCTGCGGGACCCCACCCACCTTGAACACCCCTCTCCTCCCCCAGGGCTACACTCGCCATCTGCCGGGGTGGAGCACCAGTGGGTGCTGTCTTTCCAAACTGTGGGCCCTGGGGATCATTAGACTTATGACCCACTTCACCACACTTGTAGCACCTCAGGGGTCCCCTGGGAACAGGCCTACCTGTCGGGCCCCCGTGCTTCTTCTCAGGGGGAGGCTGGGAACCCCTCGCTTGGTTCCCTTGGGGATTACTTTGGGGCCCTTTCTGGAACTCCCTCTGTTTACTCTTGTCCCCCCCACTCTTCTGCTGGGGACCCTGCCCACTCTTGGCGGAGTCTCCCACGTGACCCTTGTGGACCCGGGTGCTCACCCAGCGGTCCGCCTCCTCAGCAATCTTCCTAGGGTTAGTCAGCCTGCTATCAATCAGGTGCTGGCGTAGCTCTGGAAAACAATTACTTGACAAGTGCTCCCATGCAATTAAATCAAAGAGCCCCTCAAAATCATTAACTTTGCTACCCTTCACCCAACCATCCAATGCTCTGCAGAAAAAGTGACATATTCTACCCAGGTACCTGACTCCACCTTCTTGCAATTTCTAAACCTCTGTCTATACAATTCAGGAGTCAACCCATACCTGGACATCAATGCATCTTTCATGTGGCTATAAGAATTAGGGACTTCAGAAGGCAAGTCTAACAGTGTGTCCCACCCCTCACTAAGGAACCGCCCCCACAACCCCGCTCCCCAATCCTTCTCAGGGACCCGGTGGGAAGACATGGCTACCTCATAGGCTTTGAACCACTGCCCAATATCATCATTCTTATAAAACTCTCTCACCACATCTTTAGGAATATACACCCTAGCTTCAACAGGCATGGACGGTGTGCTGCCACCAGAGAGAGTAATCTCTAAGCTCCTAGCTTTCAACTCCAACTCCCTCAAACTTTTCTCATGCTCCAACTGTGCATTCTCTTTTCTTCCAGGGCCAATCTCCTATTTTCTAACTCCAGTTGCCCACCCAACTTGAGCTTGGCAAGCTCCAATTCGTGCATCCTGTTTTCCTTCCTGTCCGCCAACTCCTCTGGGGACAGGCTTTTGGCAGAAACACTGCTACCTACTGGGGAAGTTGCTCTCTTCCCCTGGGGACCCAATGGCCCCTCCAGCTGCTCATCTGCATTCTCAGCCCCTTCCTCATTCTCAGGGGTATTCCTTGCTTCCACCCAGGCCCTCAGCGCCTTTTGGAACTCATCCTTCTTGGAGAGACCGGTCATAGCAACTTTAAATTTCCTGCAGAAGTGCTTGAGCTGTTTCACATTGTAGCATTCCAGTTTCTCCTCTTCCCAATCAAAATCAACATGCTATGGATGCTGCTTTATCCATGGTGGTTAAACTTGGCAGTTCTTTGCAAAAATAGAAAATCCCAGAAAAAACAATCTACCAAAAGTACGTGGTCGCGTTTTGGTCTATACTCACTAGTAGTGTTCACCAATCACTGTACATGAGTCACAAATGCAAGTCCAGAATCCTCACCGCTGACCACCAATGTTAGATTTGGAGGGTCTCTAGTTGGCAGAGGTAGGTACCTTTGACCAAATAGGGACCCTTGCGTCTAGTCAGGGTAAGGGGGATACACTACTAAAATAACCCCTGCTCACCCCCTTGGTAGCTTGGCACGAGCAGACAGGCTTATCTCAGAGGCAGTGTGTAAAGCATTTGTGAACACATACAGTAATCAAGTGACAACACTACAGATGGACACCACACAGGTTGTATATTAAAAATAAGTATCTTTTATATAGATTTAACACAAGACCATAAACGACCAAAATCCACAATACTGTACTTCAAGAATGGTAGAATTAGCTTAGTTCTCTTAAGATGGTAAATGCGACACTTTGAGTTCAATGTACCTTAGGATGCGTAACGCTATACAACGAAAGTGTTGCAGGGAAGGTGATGCGTCGGTTCCTTACACGCAAGAACAGTGATGCGTCGGGTCCCTACTGATGCGAAGGGGATGCGTTGGTTCTTCTCGGCGTGGGGAGGTGATGCGTCGGTTTCTTACTGCGCCTTCGTGGCGATGCGACCAGCAACGCCGTGATGCGATGAAGAGCCGGTGCAATGAAACAAAGATGGCGTCTTCTTCTTGATGCGACACGATGCGTGCACGCCCGATGGCCGTGCGGCGACTCAACGATTCTTCCGAGCCTTGACAGGCCCTGCGACGCGCTTCCCGGTGATGCGGCGGCGTCTGATGCGACGTCGATCCTCTTCTCCGGCGATGCGAGGCGCTTCGGCAACGATGCGACGGCCGTGCGGCGACTCAACGATTCTTCTGAGCCGCGACAGGCCCTGCAACACGCTTCCCGGTGATGCGGCAGCGTCTGATGTGACGTCGATCCTCTTCTCCGGCGATGCGAGGCGCTTCGGCAACGATGCGACAGCGGCGGCGACACTCTTCTCCGTTGATGCGGCGGCGTCTGATGCGACATCGATCCTCTTCGGCGATGCGAGGCGCTTCGGCTGCGACGCTTCTTTGTGAGTCGCGCTTCCAGCTCCTTGCGACACGCAGTCCCTCAAAGTCCAGCACAGCAGCAGGCACTTTCCAGAAAGACTCTTGGGGAGCTGGTTGGTGAAGTCTGTTGTCCCTGAGACTTCAGCAGGGGGCAAGCTCTTCTCTCAAGCCCTTGGAGATCTTTTACAAGTTGATGAAAGTACACACAAAGTTCCTTTCTCCTTTCTTTGGCAGTCAGGCAACCACTGCAGGCCAATCCCCCAAACAGCACTCAGCTTAGGGATAGTCTCTTCCTCAGTTTCTCTGGTTCCTCTCCTCAGCAAAGGTTTCTTCTTGTTTCCCAAAGGGATCTGATCTAAAGTTCTGGGGTTTGGGTCCCCTCTTTTATACACATATTCTCTTTGTTCTCTGAAGGCAGAGAGCCCTTTGCCTAGTCCAAACCAGTTCCGCCCAGTCCTGGAGCACTTTGTTGACAAGACTCCTTCTTTCCTTTCACAGTGTAGGCCAGGGACATCAGACACACCACAGGAGGTGGAGCCAGCATTGTGGAGGGAAGGCACAGCCCTATTCAGGTCCCAGGTGCTACTCCTCCCACCAATCTACATGCAGATCTCTATTCAGCCCTGTGCTGACTCACCCTGTCTCCTGGAATCCCCCAGCCCCTGTCACTCACAAACCCAGACAAGGAATACACAACCTAGCAGAGGCAGGCTTGGATAGTTAGGCAAGAAAATATCTACTTTCTAAAAGGGGTATTTTCAAACACAGAATGTTAAAACCAACTTCACTAAAAGATGTATTTTATCATTCTGAGTTCAGGCATACTAAATTCGTTTTTCTACCATGTTCCCTGGGTCAGTTAGGATTATAAGCTGTAATAATCAAACTGCCCATTCTGGCCTATGGGGAACAGGTAGCCTTGCAATAGTGAAAAACGAAAATGGCTGTAATTCACTATTAGGACATGCCACACACACCAGGGCATGTCCTACCTTATACTTACAATGCACCCTGCCCTTGGGCCTACCATAGGGATGTCTGATATGAAGAAAAGGGAAGGTTTAGGGACTGGCAAGTGGGTGCACTTGCCCAGTCAACATGGTAGTACCAGACTGCACACAGGCTCTGCAATGGCAGACCTGAGACACACTTTTACAGGCTGCTTCTGTGGGTGGCACAACCAGTGCTGCAAGCCCACCAGCAGCATTGGATTTACAAGCCGTAGGCACACTCGGTGCACTGTACTAGGGTCTGACAAGTAAACCAATCCAGCCAATCATGGAGTCACTAATCCATATATCAATTTATCATAGAGAGCACTTGCACTGTGGCACTGAATAGCAGTGGCACAGTGCCCAAAGCATCTATAACCAGCAAAAAGACATGAGGCAACAGCACAAAATGGAAGGGAGACCCACGCCAACAGTGCCAGGTCTAACAGTTAGTGATAATGATTTTATTGTGCAATTATGTTTTACTCTTGTATCGTTGTCAAAATGAGATTTTACGATATGTTTTGTCAATGGATTGTTGTGTACCTGATCTCGCAAATAAATAGGTTAAACTCCTGTATGATGGCGGACCGGCGTTGATGAGTAAAGATATTGCCAGACTATCGGGCAATACAATGGCCCAGATAATCAAAGCCTGGAGCGCTAATTTGGTCTGGTGCAAGGCCACAGAAAAAAACAGCTCACCTGCCGAGGTTCCAACCTCAAATTACATCACGTGTGAGGTTTATGGAACAGATAAATTAGTCTTGATTCATGCAAAAGGCAAATATTAGTAAACATGACCTCTGATCTGATTGATATATATATATATATCAATTTTTTTTTTTTAAATGAAGGTATCTGTTACAGAAATAAAAGTGCCTCTAAAACGTTTGCAGCAACCAACCAGGTTAAAAAACGGCTTTTACCTCTTTGGCTGCCATCAGTCGATAGACAGTTCTTTGCAACACTGCACAAGTGGAATGTTACATTATCTACCCCATAATGTGTAAATAATTAATATGAAATACAGCAAACTAATTCTTCTCTTTTCTTTTCAGATGATAAACCTTGAAAACTGTGCTGAGCAGTTCCTGCCTTGTCATCATCCTGTCTGATATTTGTCTTACTTTGTACTATCGCTATTTCATGGGTCCTTGAAAAAGAACTGGAAATTGTCAGTGCTCAACTGTGACGTGTGAAACACTTCAGTTTTAGTTCTAAAGAAAATGCAGATTGTCAACTAGAAACGTCTGGGTTTTTTTTGGGGGGGGGAGGTTGTCTCCGAGAAACCTCCGGATTTGCACTCTGTTGAGTCTTCATTCGAATCTCAAAGTACCTTATGGGGCATTGTGGCTGGAAATTAAATGAACTCGCTAGCTTTATTATACGGCCTGATCCGCGGAAATGCATAGCCAGTGATATTGTAAATCCCTAGGATATATAGTAGTTGAGGTTTTTAATGATATTTGTCTGTAATGCACAAGTGCCATTAATACAATAAATACTCCTGTATTCTATGAACATTCTGTGCTTCAGATTAAAATTGGATGGGAAATGACTAAGCTAATATGTTTGAAATGAGTGTAATGTTACATAGTTAAAGAAACCCTCATTGTTCAGTTGAGTCTAAATGCATTTATTAAAAGCTGTGAATCACAGGAAAATGGAGCAGAGGGTCCCCAGCATCAACTAAGGAGCCTCGCTGCCCGAGAAAAGGTAGCCCACATGTTTATTCCCAATTTCAGAAGTTTCTACAGCCAGTCATATGTTCATAAGTTTCAATAGTCTAATAATTAGGTACATGCATGAATAGGCTCATGTTAGGAAAAAAGCTAATGCCCTCCAAAAGTATAAAAATATAAACATACTTTTGCAAGTACAGCAGTTTTTGTAAATAATGCTCTTGCATGCCGAGTGTTCGTCGCCTCTGCTATGGGAAGGAAATATCTGGTTATCCAGTTCAGTATTATCAAGAAAACATGGCCATTACTTTTACCCAACAATTTCTGTGCTATCCACAGCGCAACCAAAACACATCTGTGTACAATGTTGATCAAATTCTTCCTGTCCTTTACCATCTTGTCTTGTCTATCCTGCAAATCATCTTCATTATCCTCATCAGCAAGTGTTAATAGGACAATAGGGGATGTTCGCTTACCTCCTGTAAAACTGTTTTTTGCGGATTTATAGACCTGGGATAAAAAATAAAGAGAAATACGACGAGAAATACATGGATATTTTTCAGTTTATTCATGTCCCGGTGCCCAAATGTATTTTGAATATTAGCAAACGGTTCACTAATTTCTAAAGAGTTGTTAATGATATAGGCACGATGTTCAGTCACTGTATGACTGACACCACCCTTTGCAATCAGTATGAAATTGAATGCCGTCCTGTTCTGCAAAATGACATTTTTGGAGGCAATTAGTTGAGTAAAACATTAAACGAACATGCCCTACTTTTTAAATGCCTTGCACCCTGCCCTATTATAATGTTAAGAGTATTAGATTACCGCCTAGATTACTGTAACGCTCTCCTGGTCTCAGCCAATGAGTCCTCGTTGTACAGACTGCAGGTAGTCCAAAACACCGCGGCACGCCTTGTTTTGAATGCCCCACCCAGAACGGCTTCCCGTCCCCTTCTTCAACAGCTTCACTGGCTTCCGGTACGCAAGCGAATTAAGTTTAAAATCTGCTGCACCGTCCACAAGGCCGTGTTTGGCAAGGGCTCCATTTACCTCACAAGGAAACTCAATCACTACATTCCTACAATGTCTCTTCATTCAGGAACTAAATCGTTTCTCATTGTTCCTCGGTTTAAGAAATCAAGGATAGGTGGGAAAGCCTTTTCACACCTTGCCCCCCTCTATTGGAACCAGGTCCCCACCCATCTGAGACAATGCCCCGACCACCTTCAATTTAGAAAGCTCCTTAAAACTGTTCTGTTCCAACTTATTTCTTTCTTCGGCCTCCTGTTGCATGTCCTCAGCACAGAGATACCCCTTCGGGGGTGATTCAGGCGCTCCACAAACACATAAAAATAAATAAATAAAATAAATTAGCAGTGCAGATGGCAACTTACTTTAGTACCTTGCCCACTATTAATTCTTTTGTTGAAAGACCAATAGCATATTTTTGGAAACGTAATTGGAAAGAATCTTGCAGTCTCTGAGATTTGACCTACCTTAAGGCGACTTGTAAGCATTAATGACAGTTTTAGGCCGGACTAAAGGTGTGTTTTGCTTGGTCGAAATAGCAGTTTAAATGTGCCAACTCAGACTGCAGTGGCGGACCTGGAGACAGGTTTTACTGTGCTACGTTAGTGGGTGGCAGAATGAGTGCTGTAGCCCACTGGTAGCATTTAATGTACAGTACTTGGTTACATATAGTACCATATACTAGTGACCAATAACTAAATTAAATGTGCAAATTAGGCATATGCCAGATTTACCAGGGTTAAAAGGGAGAGCGCAAGCACTATACTACTGGTCAGCAGAAATAAAGTGAGCAGAGTCCTATGGCCAACAAAAACTAATTCAGCAAAAGAAGGCAAACATCTGGAGGACTCAACACAAAAGATGGTCATTTCCAGCAGAATGCATGGCATGTAAAGATGCAGGATCTTCCTTCATTACAAAACAAAAGTATGAACCAGGAATATGTACTAGGATCATTTTCTCCATCATGTAAAATAATTACAGTAGGATGGTACTGATTGGATATATTCTCCAATTTAAGAATCGCTATTCTCTGACTCATACCACAAAATCTAAACAACTTTATCTTTTATTCTGTGCAACCCACATCCATCGCCAGGTTATGCTCTGCAGCATCCTATTCTGCCTAGAAGTCTCAGGGATCTCCTGCGTTCCACACCTCAGGAGAACTGTGGTACGGCAGCTTCACAGCTCCAGCAGGATATTGAAATTAATTGAATGTCATGCTCACGAACGAGGTTAAAAACCCCAAAACAACCCAAGTACAGTAATCACTGATTGCTTAAGGTTACTTTTCCCTACCTACAAATATCAAATCACTGAACATGTGACTCAATTAGAAGCTAGATTTTTTTTCTGTTGGCTGCTTTCCAATCACGTGTTGAGACCTCAGATTATCACAAACCGTAACTCACATGCATCATCTAATTATTTTAAAAAATGCTCTGAAGTTGACTTGTAGCATTTTGTGAGTATAATAAACTGGTAGCAAAACAAATAATGTAGCCAGTCTAATAACAAAAGGATTCCTAGCTATAAACAACCACAGCAAAACTCTAGTCAGATGGATTTTTATTAAGGTAGTGTTGTCAACATCATTACAGGCTTAAAATCGAAAATTGTAAACTTCTTCAAAAAGTAATACAAATACATTTCATTGGTTAAAGTTCTCGAACTTTACTATTTAACAAAAAAAAATTCAATGCATACTTACAAGTAAATCTATCTAAAATAAAAAAAATCTCTAAAAACTAGAATTCAAAACAAATTAAGGTTGACTAATATTTTTTTTAAACTTTCAAGTGATCCTTTTTTTTTTGCCTTTTCAGTAACTCTTATTTTTGACAGCCTTTTTTATTTTGCCAGCTTTTCTTGAGCAGTACATGTACTACTCTGTTTTCATATACTAGTCTTTTCGCATACATGATGGGGGCACCAGTACAGACATAACTTCTAAAAGTCAATTGTACATTTCTCATGCATATGCATTATGCCACTCTACACAGAAGGGTAGGTGTGGTTTTCATTTCCATGGGAGCAATCTCTTCCCTCATGATGCATCGTCATATCTCCTCTCTATAAGACAAGATAACCCAAGTTACAAGATATAGTGCCTATAGCACTATACTGAGTCTTACGGTATAAGGAGAGAGGGCCTAGCGATATTTAGGTGTGTTCATACTGTCATAATTTAATTGTTCTAACATAGGTTTTTTTCTTACAAAAAGCATTTTACACTCTTCGCATTGTGCCATAATAATGTGAGCAGTTTATTAACCGCTTTCGCATTGTTTGCTGACATACTCTACTATATATTTGTTGCTATGCCAGATTGCCCAGCAACAGATCACGAAGTGAAATGTCACAAATGTGTAGGGTATCCTATCCACCTTCGTATAAATGCATTATATCCTATGGCACTTGTAAAAGGGCATACAAGATATCCATCATGTTTATGAGAGTAACCTGTCAGCCAAGCACTTAATCATGCTCTGTGTTTGGTTATTTTATTCTAATTCCTGTAATTGTATTATTATCATGAGTCTACTAGTCTATATATTCCTCAAGATGTTAGGGTATAATAAATAACCATTATCATAATTACCTATTGTATGTGTACTGATTTGGGGGAGAGGTCTGACCCTGGGTACATCTCGCATATACCCTGCGACTTCTCTGGTAGATCTCTTGTCTTCCAAATGCCTCTGCTTCCAATGTGTATAGCCCACAAGGAGGAGTGTAATATACTTGTCCATTTTCCTTTTCTCCATCGAAATACTGCTATATCCATGTGTCGGGAAATCTAATCTGGTGGGTCTCCAAAAACAGAGAGCCAGCAGTATTTTTGGGGCAAAACATTCATTAAGTGTATAAACAAGTAAACATACCACTAGGACAGTATGCACGGTTAAACATGAGGACCAGGTGTTTTGTATTTGCATCTTCTGATTTCATAGGTATGCCGCCTAATGGGATATATGTGCATTTAAATGTATTTCTTCTTTATTTTCTGAAGATCTAGACCCACTCATTCCTGAAGGAGATATATTCCTAAAGCTTGTAGAGAATGAAAGCGGAAGTGGTTTTTCACACGCAAAGTTAGAAATTTAAAATTTGATGAATAGAAACAAAAGATGGGATAAGTTTAGCGGGAAGCACATTATAGAGCCCAGTTGCACAAGTGTTTTTACACTTCAATCTGAAGCCAAACCGTCTTACTCTTGAATCCTGGCTCTTTCACATTCTCAACTTGGGGATAGCCTTCCAGAATGCAGCGGTACCAGATACTGCTTCTAAATTTGCTAATTCATAATTCAAAGTGTGCCCTCACCACGCATTTGTGCACTTTACTTGGTACTCCCAGATTGTTGCATGTCTGTACAGTCTCGCCAGTTCCCCACCCCCCCCAAAACAGCAAGTGTTTGAACCTGCTACTCTGACATGCAGGATAATCTAAAGCAGCTATTCCAATTATGTTGGAGTTCGCCGTTAGCAAGAAAAGTCACAGTAAGATCAGATTATCAGTCATGTGGTGCTGACCACACTTTCTATTTGTGAGGTAGCAATGCATCAGCTCAATGCTTGTGTGTGAGAACCTAGGAAAGGTGAAAGTACCTGATTCCGAAATCTCCTGTTTATTAAAAAAAAAAAAAAAAAAAAATCTTAAAAGGGGCTTAAAGCCCACCCATTACCTACCTTTACTTACCATTGGCTGGCTCTCACATCACTCTCGTTTCCTTGCTTCCTGTTGGTCAACGCCTCCTCTTCGCCTCAGTCTTCCTCCTGGGTTTCAAGTTTTCATCCGTAGAGCCTGGACCAAGCACTGTTTCCGGTCCCCAGTGTCCTTCCACTGGTCACAGGTACTCTTTTTTTTCTCTTTTTTTTTTTTTTTCTGCATTTGCACATGCTCTCTTTTAGAGTGCATGTGTTTGCAGTACCTCTCCATCACCTCTACTCCCGCTGTTATTGCTCCCTTGTGTTGCTTTCCCCCACCCTTCCTCCCTGCTGTCTGTTGTTTCAATAACTCCAGCCATTCTCCCTGCTGTTCGTTGTTTCAATACTCCTTCCTGCTGTACGTTACGTCAATAACCCTCCCTAAGCTCCCTCCTGCTGCCAGTTGTTTTGATGCCCCTCCCCCGCCCTCCTGCCTGCTGTCTGTTGCTTCGATACTCCTCCCCGCCCTCCTCCCTGCGGTCCATTGTTTCATTCTCCTGCCTGTTGCTCGTTGTCTTAACCCCGCACTACCCCTCCTCCTGCTGTTCATCCTTTGTTTCCCACCCTCCTCTCTTTTCCACCTGACAAATGCAATAGGGTTATGTTTTATAGAAAATAAAAACACAAAAGATACATTTAGAGTTCTCGAGCAGGCCCGGAGATAACATTCTCTTAGCTCATAATAAACGAGCATTGGCAAAGCCAGTAGGTTTCGCCTCTACAAAATCTATTCGCTTTATCAATGTTCTTTTACATGTTGCAGAGCAGTTGGCATGCTGTGCAACATTCTTAAAGTTTAAAAAAAAAAAGCACTGACGCAGCCAGCATTGTCAGTGCTTATTGCCATTGCTCCACTGCTGTGCAGCATGTAAAAAAAACATTGACCTAGCCAATAGAATTTGCATAGACAAAATCTATTGGCTTGCCAATGCTTGTTTTCCTTGGTACAAGACAGGTTCTTTCAGCCAGATCTTATTGCAGTGCAGGCAAGGTGTGTAAAGTGCCCAGGAGCTCAAGGCCCACTGTGAACAAAATCTTCTCTCGATCCGAAAAATCCACAGCGCCATCGTCTTGAGCCCAGTTCCTCATCTGAGCATGGAAGTCCCTTGTTGAAGCTGAATCAAAGCGGTGAGCCAGTATCTCTTTCTGTAAGAAGGGGGGGAAAAAGTTGTTCATCATTTCTTCCTGTGTATAAACGGCAGTATTATGCAATAAAGGAAAACCATTTTTTTTTATCTGCAGATGTGCATGCTGCGCAGCTCTAGAGGGGTTTTCTTGTAGCTTCACAGCGAAATGTATTCTGATCTAGTTCTTTTCCAGAACTGTCATTAACACTGTCTTCTTTAACGTTGTTAATAATTCTTTTTTTTTCCTCTCTGTTAAAACGAAGAGTGACACCCAAGGGCTAAACTCTACTGTTCTGGGGAAAACCCTGTCCTGTTTCTGCTATTTGGGTTTAAACTCAGATATTCCTTAGTAGATAATTGTTTCTGATCAGACTATTCGTAATGAATGATTTATCTTGGCTATATTGTTGGTTTTATTTGAATTAGTTAAGCAGCTATTGTATATAGCACAACACTTTAACACTAAGGGCCAGATGTACACAGCATTTTTCCGGTTGCAAAAGACCCGATTCACAGAATTGGACCATTTGCAACAAGAAATATTTTTTTTTAATTGTACAAAATGCGATTCGGTAACTTGTTACCGAATCGCTATTTGCATTTTCGATTCAGTATTTGGAAGGGGCGTATTTGGGCGTCCCTTACAAATGCTGAATTGGTATGGTATGTATTACTATCTTGCGACTGTATTCCGGTTGCAAAACAGTAATACTTTATCACCATTTTAAAAGTGGTGGTAACCTTTTCACAAATGAGAAGAGGTCTGTTAGAAATTGGGTCTCTAGTTTGCAGAGATATCCACCCTGTCCAAATAGGACCACAATCCTAGTCCGGGTAAGCTAGACACGCTAAATATAACCTGTGCTAATCCTCTGGTAGCATGGTACTCAGCAGTCAGGCTTATCTAAAGAGGCAGTGTGTATTGTATTTGTGCAACACACACACAGTAATGCAATGACAACTCCACCCAAATACTCCACACAGAAGAATAGACAATGATTCTATGAGTAAAACAAGACCCAAATGGCAAAAATCCAATAAGGAGAACCAGAGTTATGAATTTTTAAAGATTATATCAAAATCTAGTGCTTAGAGTCAAATAGTGCAGAGGGTTTATTAAAGGTCGCACTGGCCTGGGTAAATCCAAAGTTCAGGCCGACTGGGGTGGAGGGCGGGCCGGCTACAGCACACACCCAGTGCCTGCTGAAAAAGTGGATGGAACAAGCGTCTGCATTGAAGACTCGATACATCGCTTCCTACCCACACAGTCGATGGATGCGTTGGTGTCGAGCCTCGCAGTCAGGTCCCGCATCGGTGTCGAGCCCCTTATGGTGCAGGATCAGCGTCTTCGTCGAACCTCACGGTTGGATCCTGCGTGGTCATCAAGCCACGCAGGGATGTCCTCAGATCAGCACTGCGTCAGCGTCGAAGGGCATTGTGTCAGCGTCGAAGGGCACTGAGTCGGTTCCAATCGGTGCAAAGTCGTCACTGCATCGATTTTGATGGCTCTGGACAGCAGAAATCACCTTTCAAAGGCCCACGAGTGGGTTGGCACCACTTAGCAGGGCATGGCTCACAGATTGCAGATTCCAGGTGCTGTTGCAGAGTTGAAGGAAGTTTTTGATGTCCCTGAGACGACAGAACAGGGGGCAAGCCCTTGGATCACTCTGGGTTCAAGTGAGATGGGTCTAGTCCTTGTCCTCAGCAGGGGCAGTACAGCAAAGCAGAAAAGAAGTTCTTCCAGAGCAGCAGTCAAGCAGAGTGTCAATCCTTGTAGCACAGCAGACGTTACTCCTGACAGAGTTCTTCACAGGTCCAGTACTGTACTGTCTTGGTAGGGTCAGAGCTCCAGTACTTCTAGCCAAATGTGCCTTTGAAGTGGGGGTGACTTCAAAGCAGACTCTTGATTTGCACAGGTCCCCTTTCATCCAAGCCCTGGCTTCAGACTATCAGTACAGGTTAATCAGCCCTTTGTGTGGGAAACAGGACACTGTCTTTTCAGGTGTGTCAGCCCCCCCCCCCTTCCAGCCCAGGAAGAGCTATCAGAATGCAGATGAGTTCTCTGTCAAACCCACCCTTCATGTGTTTGTGGCTATCTAGAGGGAATGCACAAAGTATAGCTGTCACCCATCCCAGACGTGTATTGGAGGCAGTCTGTAGGCACATAGAGCAGAGAAAATGTCCACTTTCTAAAAGTGGCATTTCTAAAATAATGTTAAATCTAGCCCTACCACTGAAGAGTATTTCTCATTACTAGTGCAAATATATAAACTGCAGCCCTCATCCTCCTGGACCTCTCAGCTGCCTTGGACACCATCTCCCACCGCACCCTACGCACAAGATTCCACGACGCCGACATCCGTGAAAAAGCCCTGTAATGGATCCGATCCTTCCTCACCGGCCGAACACAGAGAATAAGGCTACCACCGTTCCTCTCGGAACCCACAGACATCAGCTGCGTAGTGCCTCCGTGAGCCCCACGCTCTTCAACATCTACATGGCCCCACTCGCAGCCATCATCAGGAACCACATTGTCTCCTACGCCGACATCACCCAGCTGATCCTCTACCTCATCAATGAACCCACAGTCGCCAAGAACAACTTCCACGATGGGATGAAGGCTGTCCCCACCTTGATGAAAGACCGCTACCTCAAACTAAACTCAGAGAAGACCGAAGTCCTCATCCTGGGCTCCACCCCCTCCGCCTGGGATGACTTGGTGGCCTGCCGATCTTGGACCCACCCACAAACGACACACGAAATCTCACCATCATTTTGGACTCCTCGCTCACCATGAACCGCCAGATCAACGCCATCTCATCATCCTGCTTCCACATGCCACGCCTGCTCCATAAGTTCTTCATGTGGATCCCCATCAAGTCCAGAAAGATGGTCACCCATGCACTCATCAGCAGCAGAAAACCACAGCAACGCACTCTATGCCAGCATCATCCAGAAACTCCACAAGAAACTGCAAAGCATCAAGAACGCCTCCGCCAGACTCATCCTCAATATCCCCGCCGCAGTCACATCACCAGCCACCTGAGAGACCTCCACTGGCTCCCAGTAAGCAAAAGAATCACATTCAAGCTCCTCACACACACCTACAAAGCCCTACACAACACTGGACCTGCATTCATCAACCATCGGTTCGTATACCACGCACCCACCAGAGACCTCCGCTCCACCCATCTAGCCCTGGCTGCCATCCCATGTATCCGCAAGACCACGGCCGGGGGGAAATCCTTCTCCTACCTTGCAGCAAAGACCTGGAACACCCTGCCTCTCCACCTGAGGCAATCACTGTCACTGCCCCAATTCAGGAAGGACCAAGACCTGGCTCTTTGACTGAACCACAGTGCCTGCGACAGATCAGCAGTCCCCCGATTTCAATCCTGCCCCCCACCCACCGCTTTCAGACCCTTTTGGGTGAGCAGTTGCGCTTTACAAGTCTCTTGATTGACTAATTGATTGAAATATATGAAACATGATGCAACTACTTTCTAATCAGGAATTACAGCTTGAAAGTGTTTTAAGGGATTCGCAATGCTAGCCTATGAGAGGAGTAGGCTTCATAGTAGTGAAAAACAAACTTAGCTGTTTGTTACTACTAGGACATGTAACGCTGAAAAGTACTTACACAGCACCCTGCCCTTAGGGCTACCTAGAGCATCCCTTAGAGGTGACTTATCTGTAATAAAAGGGAAGTTTAAGGCTTGGCAAGTGGTTTTAAATGCCAAGTCGAAGTGGCAGTAAAGTGCACACACAGGCCTTGCAATGGCAGGCCTAAGACATGTTTGAAAGGCTACTTGTGTGGGTGGCACTGCCAGTGCTGGAGACCCACTAGTAGCATTTAGGTTACAGGCCCTGGGTATACGATATACTACCTTACAAGGGACTTATAAGTATACTAAATATGCCACTCGTGTATACACCAGTGTCACCATGTTTAGGGGAGAAGCACATGCACTTTAGCACTGGTTAGCAGTGGTTCAGAGCTCAGAGTCGTAAGGCCAACAAAAAGATACTGCAAAAAGAGGAGGTAAGCAGGCAAAATGTTTGGGGGAATACCACCCTAAGTATGGCAGGTTTAACACGTGTCCCCCTCAACTGAAAGTGGGGAGATCTACCCAACCTCTAAGGAGTTTGCATCACTAAGGTGGAAGAACATAGCTAGACCATCAGCATTGCCGTGGTATAACGCAGGTCTGTGTTTCACCCTGAAGTCCATACCCTGTAGGGAAATGGACCACCCTAAGGATGACCGATCCAACAGGGTTCCAGTGGGACCCCCTACCCTTTGAGAGTATTGAGAAAAAAAAAATTAATAGCAGACAGTGACTAATCACAGATATGGTGGTCTGCTGACCTCAACAGGCCACCATCCCTGTGATGACTGAGATTGGTAATGGGACGCACATTGGGACCTACCTCATTAATATTCATGAGGTAGGTCCATTTGCGATACACTAGGAATCGCAAATTAAAAAATAAATGTCATACATTTAGAATACTGTACATTTGGCCCTACATACTTTATATGCGACACTGTATTTGTTTGGCATTTTTTATATTGGTTTGCAGAATTATGCAATCTTATGCATAAGTCCCATCGCTTGAGGAAAAGCTCAAGACTTGGCTCTTCGACCGATGCTCACAGGAACCCAGCACCTGGGGACCACCTGGGGTGACAAGCTGTGCTCTACAAAAACCTGCTGATTGATTATGGTATGCAAAAAGAATGCAAAAAGAACAATTGATGGACAGAATGCAGAACAATGCCATACATTCACCCCAGTACAGAAATCTGGGCCTAAATCCATCGTTTATGGTATTCTCAAGTTTTTAAGTGAAATTTACATTTGCACACTAAAGTATTTTTAGCAAAACATTCTTTTTTGGCCTTCGTTTAATATTACTACTATTTATACCCAGTTAAAAAGGATTATAACATATTTAAACAGTGCATTCAATAAAAGTCTAATTGGGAGCATTGTTTTTCTATAGATTATATACTCCATTGTCTTATTGCATGGTCGCCATGTTTTCTGTTTGGGGCACTGTACTGCTAATCCATTAAGAGGATGAGCAAATCCCTGCCCCTGGGCAAGGGACACAGAACAAGGTCTCAGTTTGCTTTGGAGAATTGTTCTGTAGAGTTGAGCCCAGTTCCCCTTCACCCTAGACTGGCTATGTGGTTCCATCCTTGATTGCTCTTCTGTCCCAAAACTCACTTGTTAGAGTGAGGATGCTATAGGTAGTTGAGAAGGATCACACTTGCCAGTCAGAAGCGCAAGAGGCGGAGGCTTTGCTTGATCGAATATGGCACCCGCACCTTAATGCTGCTCCGTGCAATCGCCACTTATCCGACACCATCGTGGCCCACGTTGTGCATGAAGTGCTGCACGCTTGACACGTTGAGGTCCGTCGGGCTGCGGAGATGCCTGGGGCGTGATATGACGTTGTGGCAGTCCTCGAGGCAATTTGCCTGGGGTAAGTGAGCGGCGCCGGCCAGGTGAACTGCCTAGCAGTGCAGGCCAAAGACACACAGAGGCTGGAGACGAGACTGATCCCATTTCCCCTGCATTGGGGACAGGGGTGCGGTAGTGGAAGGTGCCGCTAGGGACCCCCTGTCCACCCTGGGTTTAGGCGGTGCCTGCACCTGCCCGCTTGGCCCGGCTGCTCAGATTCGGACTGCGGTGCAGGCAGGGACTTGCTATCAGCCTGCAGATAACCACTGCAGTGAGCGCGGCTCCGGTTCCACATTGATTCCTTTGGATCTTCCTGAGACGGGGATACATATGCCGGTGAGGAGGCGGAGGGCCCCATGAGATATTGGGGCGCCAGGTGGTGCATGGCACCTGTAATTTCACCACAGGAGGGGCGGCCCCTCCTCCCTCTTTCTGGGGGGGGAGATTTTCTGTTGGGGACACCCCTGCGGTTTCCCTGATCTATATTTTCTCCCCCATCGCCTGGACATCCAGGGCAATTTTTTTGAGACACCTACACCTGAGGAAGTCTTTCATTGGACTGATGAGCGGATTCAGCTGAAGCTGTGCAACTCCCCGTGTCTGGACTCTTACTCGTCCCAGGGGGACAGATGCAGCCACCCTGCTCAGACCCCTGTGAAGAGGCACAACAGGTCTTGCTCTTCATGGAGAAGCTCCAGGCGAGATGAGGAGGCCCTGGTTGGGGGTGAGGAACCCTAAGACCCTCAATTATTATGACTATATGACATTGATGAAGGAAGTCGATCCTTTTTGATGTCTGTACCGAACTTCGATGTGGTCCAGAACATTCCTGACCACACACCTTTGAGGACGATGTGTGCAGCTTCCCCGGTTGATTGTCCATGTTGGATATGGGGATCCATTGGGAGGGGCTTGGCGGGGTCACTTGTTGGGGCCTTTCAGTGATCTGCTTCGCAACAGATACTTCTTGTTTTCGAAGTATTGTGGGGGGGAATTTGGGAACTGTTTTTTTGTTCTTATTGTTTTTGTTTTGCAGAACTTCTGCGCACACATCCCGTTGCCCATACCTGCCATGAGTTTTACTCATCATGAGTAGTTTTACAATAGATCATGGAATGTACATGGCTTGCTTGCCAAGATTAAATGAGGCAGTTCTGAAGCATGCTAGGAGGATGGGGGCAGATGTTCTGCTACTTCAAGAGACCCATCTTCTGGGTAACATGGTCCCTTGTCTGGCCCAGTTTGGCTACACTTAGGTTTTCCACTCTGGGTTCGCAGGGAACCAAGGGGTACAGGTATTCTAATGAAAATGTATGTTCCTTTCCAGCATAAGACATGGGTAGACTAACAGAGTAGATATACATCCATCACAGGAACATTATTTGGCGAAACTCTCAAGTTTCTGTGTATCTATGCCCCTCCCCCTCTTAGTCAGTCTTTTCACATTCATTTATGCATAGAATTTCAGATGCCACTGTCATGGCGCGGGGCTATTCGATCACTCCCTGGTGGCCATTAGACTCCGCATAAGTCGTCAGTGCCTGGCTTTTCGCTGGCGCCTCTCGACCTGGAGTTTACAAAACCAAGACCATTGATTCATATAGAGCGCTCCATAGAAGATTATTTAACACTTCATGCTGGCCTCGTGACATCGTGGGCAACGCTGTGGGAGGCTCTGAAACCTACCCTGTGAGGGTAGATATTAGTTATTCTACTAGAGATCGGCTGTGTCGGGTGCAAGACTTGGTGGGTCTTGAATCCCAGATGGAAGATTTGGATGCACGGAGGCGCCATGAGGATGGGCACATGGCACGTAGACAGCTGGGTCTCGTACAACAACAATGCCAGCAATCTCTGATGGGAGAGGCCAAACAGTCCTGGCAGGCGGCCCAGAGCCGCATCTTTCAATGGGGAGACAAATCAAGTAAAATGCTGCACAGATTATGCCAGGGTGATCATTCTTCTTCTTCCATTCCTCTCATTTGAGACCAGTCAGGCACATTGATCACCGATCCTAAGGAGGTGGCTTGTAGATTTGCCACCCATTTCGAAGCTATTTACGCTCAGAACGAGGTTTTATCACAGGAACAGATCGCTGCCTTTGTGAATGCCTTGCCCCTTCGTACCCTTTTGTGTGTCGATCATGACTTGTTGGATGGTGCGTTCACCCAATAGAGCTTGTGTCGTCCCTGGTGGTCCGGAAAAGCCCCAGGACTTAATGGGTTCCCCATTGAATTCTTCAAGGCCTACATGCCTAAACTCCAGGAACACATGCTGGGGGTGATTCATTCTGCGGCTTCTGGTGCCGTTCTTCTGCCTGGTTGGTGACATGCGGAGATTGTGGTGTTCCCCAAGCCTGGCCAACCGGTGGATGAACACTAGTGTGTTGCCCATTTTCCCTTTTAAATTTGGGGGTAAAGAGTTTAGCAAAAGCGCTAGCGAATAGGCTAGTCCGATTAATCCTTGACCTGGTTCATCCGGTTCAGGCTGGCTTCATGCCTCATCATGCTGCCCTTCATAACATTCGGCATTTATACAACTCGTGGCACTAGCCGATAGATTAGAGGGACCGGTGGCAGTTCTCCTTGCTGATAAAGACAAGGCATTTGACTCTGCGAGTTGGGAATACTTGTTTCTACACACACCTACGTCTCTTGAACTTCGGCCCCAGATTTATATCCTGTCTCAGGCTGCTATATACGGACTTGACAGTGACGGTGCAAGTGGCCAGTGCCAAATCGGATTCTTTTTTAATACAGCGGGGGACGAAGCAGGGCTGTTCCCCCATCTCCCCTACTGTTGGCTCTTGCTATGGAACCTTTAGCGGTGTGGCTGAAGATGGATGCTCTGGTGCATGGCTTTGAGTGGGGGGAGGGACTCTTCGATAGAATAGCATTATATGCTGACTATGTTCTCTTCTTCCTAATTGTCCCTGAGACCTCTGGCCCCACATCCTGCAATTCATGCATATTTTTGGTGAGACCTCGGGCTTAAACATGAATACATCGAAATCTACAGTGTTCAAAGCAGGTAGCTGCTCACAAGACTTTGATTGGGCGCCGGGACTGCAGATTACCCCGGTGGGTTCAAGTACCTGGGGGTCTTTGTGTCTCCTGTTGTGGCACTGGTGTGGTAACGTAACTTGGAGCCTGTTCTGACTCACTTGAGAGAGGATGTTAGGGTCTAGTTGGTTTTGCCTCTGTCCCAGCCAGTAGGTCGGCCATTTTTAAAACGGTGTTGTTGCCGAGTATCTATATCAGCTGTAGAATTTTCCGTATGACATTCCACGGCATGGTTCCGGAAAATGAATTCCATTCCTATTGGCTTTCTCTGGCACGATTAAACCCCTGTATTTTCCTCAGTAAATGCTTTCAATCAACCTTCGGTCTAGGTCCACTCTCTCCCCGCAGCTCCGCTGTGCCGTCTCTTGCCTCCAGACCCCGACCTCCTCCTTGGGAGGTTCGAGGCTGCTGCCCGCTGCTGCGCCTGCTGCCTGCTCCAACTGGGACCAGACTGCCTGCAACCACCGTAACCTTTCTCAGCCGTTTTTTTTTTCTTAATTTTTCCCTGTTGTGCCACTATTATTGTGCCCATCTGTGTCTTGCTCTAATTCCACCACTGTTTTTATTTTCTCGTGCCTGCCTGTTCCTTTCGCCGCTGCTGCCCCTGCGGCCCCTCCCCCCCCGGAATTGCCCCGCTCCCAGCCTCTCCTCCCTCCCACCTCCCCTACTTAATGGCGCCCGCTGCGCGGTCGCGCAGCGGGCGCGCGCCAAAGGCAAGCCCGTCTGCGCCCATCCGCGACCCGACCGCGGCAAGCACCAGGAACCCTGGACCTCCCACTACCCATCGCTACGACACCACCACCCTCCTCGCACTCAACCCTGGAAGACTTAGAGAATGCCAACAGGCCTCGCCGAACACGACCCACGGCCAGTTCTCTTGCCTCCACTGCCGCCAGACCCTCACTGCCACCCCGGCCTCCAACACCGCCGACGCCAGCACCGGCGACACCCTAAAATGCATCCTCCTCAACGTACGCTCCGTACACAAACACGCCATGGAAATCTGGAACCTACTTGACTCTCTCTCGCCCGACATCGCCTTCTTCACAGAGACCTGGACCAACTCATCCTCCACCCCCGACATCAGCACCACCATCCCAGACGGATACAAGATCCAGAGGAAAGACCGCCCCAACCACCCAGGAGGGGGCCTCGCCATCTCCCACAAGAGCACCCTCCGCCTCACCACCTCCAGCGAAACCTTCCCCTCCGCCGAACACCTGCACTTCCAGATCCAGACCACCCCCAAAGCCACACTCCGAGGAACCCTCATCTACAGACCCCCCCGGCCCCCGAACACCCTTCGCCACCACCATCACTGACTTCATCGCACCCCACGCCATCGCCTCAGCAAAGTACATACTCATTGGAGACCTGAACTTCCACCTCGACAACCCCAGCGACCCCAACTCCACTATCCTTCGTGACAACCTCGCCAGCATCGGACTTAAACAACTCGTCAACACACCGACCCACAGAGCAGGACACACCCTCGACCCCATCTTCGCGGCAGGAAACAACGTCCAATTCAGCCACACAACGCAGCCGCCATGGAACGACCACCACTGTGTACACTTTGCCATCAACAAACCCAAGGCACCCAAACCAGCCCCACGCCCACCTCGAAGGAACTGGAGCAGGGTTACCGACGAGCAACTTAACTCCAGCCTCACCCGAGACAACCACACCTGGGCACCCAACGCAAACGGCGCAGCCAGAGAACTCCACACCTGGATCTTCAACTGCGCAGACGAGCTCGCCCCGCTACGTAACCCCGACAGACAACGCCCCAGGAAAGCCGCCTGGTCCACCACCGCTCTCCAAGAAGCCAGACGCACCTGCAGACGCCTGGAGAAGAACTGGAGAAACACCAAGACAACCGAAAACCACACCACCTACAAGGACGCCATGACGGACTACCACAACCAGATCAGAGCCACCAAGAGGAACTTCATCCACAACAAAATCCTGGCCAACTCCAAGGAACTTTTCAGTGTCATTCAGGAATTCGCCAACCCACGCAGCAAAGCCACAGACATCACCCCATCCCAAGACCTCTGCGACAAGCTTGGAACCTATTTCCACCTCAAGATCAAAAACCTCTACGACAACTTCATCGACCATCCACCAGGCGCCACAGACGGCCCCCCGCCCCCCAGAAACACCAGCCAGCCCACCATCTCCAACTGGACACCGATCACGGCCGAAGACACCGCCTCGACCATCAAAAGCATCCACTCGGGGGGGGGGGGCCCCCACGGACCCCTGCCCCCCTCACATCTACCACAGAACCGCGGCTGCCATCGCACCCAAACTACAACGCACCATAAACACCACCTTCAAAACAGGCACCTTCCCAGATGACTGGAAGCGCGCAGAAGTCAGACCCCTGCTCAAGAAGCCCGCAGCTGACCCCACCGACCTCAAGAACTATCGGCCCATCTCGCTCCTCCCCTTCGCAGCCAAAGTTGCAGAGAAAACAGTCAACAGGAAACTGACACGATTCATTGAAGAGAACGCCGTCCTCGACCCGTCCCAATCCGGATTCCGAAGCAACCACAGCACAGAGACCGCCCTACTCGCCGCCACAGACGACATACGCACCCTCCTGGACCAAGGCCACTCTGCAGCCCTCATCCTACTCGACCGATCAGCGGCCTTCGACACCGTCTCCCATCGCACACTAGTCGCCAGACTACACGACGCAGGCATACAAGGAACAGCCCTGGGCTGGATCCGATCATTCCTCACCGGAAGAAGCCAAAGGATCAGACTCCCACCCTTCCTCTCCGACCCCACGAAAATCACCTGCGGAGTCCCACAGGGTTCATCACTGAGCCCCACCCTCTTCAACATCTACATGGTCCCCCTCAAAGCCATCGTCCGACAACACGGCCTCAACATCGTATCCTACGCCGATGACACCCAGCTCATCCTCTCCCTCACCAAAGACCCCACCACTGCCAAACTCAACTTCCAGAAAGGAATGCAAGACGTCGCAGTCTGGATGACCAACAGCTGCCTGAAGCTCAACGCCGAGAAGACAGAAGTCCTCGGTACCACCCCTTCTGCATGGGACAGCACCTGGTGGCCAACCGCCCTCGGAAGCCCACCTACCCCCTCAGACCACGCCAAGAACCTCGGCATCGTACTCGACTCATGACTCACCATGAACCGACAGGTCAACGCCGTCACCTCCAGCTGCTTCAACACCCTCTGCATCCTCCGCAAGACCTTCAAGTGGATCCCCCCTGAGTCAAGGAAGACAGTCACCCACGCACTCATCTCCAGCAGACTGGACTATGGAAACGCACTCTACGCCGGCATCAACAAGTCCCTACTCCGCAAACGCCAGACAATACAGAACACTGCCGCCAGACTCGTCCTCGGCATCCCCCGACTCGAACACATCAGCCAACACCTACGAAGTCTCCACTGGCTCCCCGTGGAGAAAAGAGTCACTTTCAAAATCCTCACTCACGCCTACAAATGCCTACACAACAACGGACCCAAATACCTCAGCGACAGAGTCAACTTCCACGTACCCAAAAGAAACCTCCGATCTTCCAACCTCGCACTGGCTGAAACCCCGCGCATCCACAGAGCCAGAGCAGGCGGAAGATCATTGCAGCCAAGACCTGGAACGAGCTACTGGCAGACATCAGATGCGCCCCCTCCCTGAGCACCTTCAAGAAGACCCTCAAGACCTAGCTCTTCGGCTAAACAGATCTGCGGACCCCCCCCCCCCTCTCCCCCTCAGCGCCTTGAGACCCTCACGGGTGAGTAGCGCGCTTACAATTCCCTGATTGATTGGTATTGCTGCAGCAGATATTGACTCACATTACAGCACATCGCATTTGCTGATCATCAATGACTGGTGGTACGACCTCCTGGGCTACCCCACCTTTGCGTCCAAGAAGTGAGTGATGGGGGACACCCCTCTATTTTCCTATTTATATGACCGTGGAAGTGTTGGTGGTCTTCCTCCAGGGACCAGGGTGGTTCTGAATCAGTGGCGACATTCTCTTCGTCAGATGGGATGGTGGGGGAGACTGGCGGTGTGGACACCGCTCTGGCGAGGCCACTTGCTGGTGCAGGTGGTTGCACTGGCAGTCTTTCGGAAGAGGGATCTCGAAGGGATCTCTACCCTGGGTGATGTTATCAGTGGAACGGTTTTTAAGTCCTTTCAGACCATGCAGGTGGAGTACCAGCTCCATCGTAGTCAGTTCCATCACTTTCTTCAACTCCATCATGCGCTGACCCCGTACATTTCGGCCCTGTCCGATCTCTCTGAATTTAGCCTTAGAAGGTAAACTCATTCTGGAAGACCATGAGATTGCTAAGATCTATCAGACACTTACATCCAGTGGCCCAGATACCTTCCTTGCTCTCAGGGGTGTGTGGAAGGTTGATGTATGGGTACTGGAAAACAAGGATTGAACTGAGGCTCTGGGGGCGCCTCGAGAGGCAGCCATTGCGGCCAAACTTAGGCTGATCCAGCTTAAATACCTCCGCAGGGTGTATTTCATACACCATTGTCTTTGGCGGATGTGGGTGATTGCCTCCCCCCGCTGTGGCGCAGCAGATAGAACGTTTTTCCATACAGTATGGGTTTGCCCTGCACTGGACCGGTTCTGGTGCGGGGTGACGTCTTGCCTGGGCAGGGTCTTGTTCTTCTTCTCCTCCATATCACTGACACTCTGGCTGGTAATAGGTACAAGCAGTCACTACTGTTTCTCGGACTGACTCTTGCGAAACAGGATGTAGCACGAGATTGGAACAATGCGGCCCCCCTCCAATCCCTTGGGGTATGGAAGAAAGGGATGGATCACTGTATGGTCCTGGTGGTGACAATGTACAAGACAAAGGGTGTCCGCAGAAACACTTCAAGACATGGCAGGTGTGGGCTGATTATAGAGGCATTGAGTTGGAAGTATCAATTCTCTATGACAACTGGTGAATGATGAAATTCGAACATTCATGGGATGAGAGTGGGTTGGGAGGGTGTGGAACAAGTGGTCAGATTATTATGTCTGATGTATTTTTTGTTATAGTGTGGGTGGAGCGGGACTAAGGGATCATTTATTTGCTTTTGTTTATGCCTTTCTTCTTTACGTTTCTTTTCTTTTATATGTCGGCCATCTGGGCCATGTTCATAATTCAAAATCAATCAAATCTGTTTTGAGAAGCACAAGAGGCAAGACTCCACCAGTGTTCGAACACACAATCAACCGTCATCAGCCCACCCTCCCCTCCTTCCAAAACCTAGGAGACCTAGGAAAAGCATAGACACTATCCCTCATCTAGCAAGCCACTCAATATACCTGACCAGTCCATCTTCTCTGGACTCAGTCCCTGTTTGACTATCCCTCGGCTGCCCCCCACTGACAATTTGGGAATGTTATGCACTCATTAGTGGGCAGGTCAGATTCCTTGAACCCATCCATTAAGGGTCAGCTGAAACAGCAGTTGTCAAACCCCTCGCATCTTCCCTGGGAATGAAATGCAGTTTTTGCCATCATCCTGCGTTTGTGATTGAGCCAAGCTCATGGTTCTAATTAGATGGCAGTTGAGCAGGTGAGTAATACTTTGCCAGCAAGCAGAGAGACTTGTTACAAATCACAAGATATCAACCTCCGTCAGCATTTGGAAACACAATCAGTCCCCTCTGAAAGACAAGTAGCACATTTTACCTCCGTTTCGTCCCCAGTCCCCAGTTTGGAATCCTTCTTGGATGCAAGTCCTGGTGTAGCTCACTTACTCCCTTGAACCGGGATGTCTGAACTATGCTGATCTGGCAGGGTAAGCGACTCCTTTGGGGATACCTCCACCATACCTGGACTTTACTTTCTATAGCATTAACTGTTGCTCACTTCCTAGACATAAGGCGGATATCTTTGATCTTTTATCTAATAACCAACCGGATACGGTTTTCTTAACAGAAACTTGGCTCCATGACAGTTCAGGGCCTGATGTGGCTGCGGCGCTCCCTACTAATTATTCTATCTTCAGGAAGGATAGGAAATTAAGAATGGGGGGTGGCATTGCTATCATTCACAAAAGTTCTATTGATTGTAATTGTGTTGACTTACCTTCTGATGATTGTGAAGCTCTGTTATTCAAACTTACACTCACGCCTAAGTTCACATTGTCTGGTACTTTAGTCTATCGTCCTCCTGGCCCAGCCGGACCTTGGGTAGGATCATTTTCGGACTTGATAACATCTTATCCTCTGAACTCTGCCAACTTCATTATTCTGGGTGACCTTAATCTTCACCTAGATGATCCCACATGCACCAATAGCGCAGCGTTCATCGCCGATCTTGAAGCACTGAATATCCATCTTTGTAATTCAGGTCCTATCCATGTTGCCGGCCACTTGCTTGATCCCATTTTCTCTACTTTGCTGGATTTGATCTGCCCTCCTGCTCTCCCTTTGTGCTAGTCTGACCACTTTTTGGTGTCATGTCTGCTTAAGATCGCAGCCTTCTCCGTGGCAGTTACGGCCGGACCTAAATTCAAAGTTAGACAGTGGGCTAAACTCAATGTCGGTGCTTTAAACAAATCTTTAGATGTTTCTAGACCATCTATACTAAAGCCTGCTATCTCCGACTTGAGTGCTATTCAAAAATGGATCTCTCGTGCAATTGACATCTGCCTCCCTATTTCCTATAAACGTTCAGGCAACCATCGGCTCCCTGCCCCCTGGTTTACAGAGAAACTTAAGATTGAGAAATCAAAGTGTAAAAATCTGGAAAGACAATGGAGGAAACACTAAGTCAGATGTTAAGATAGCCTATAAAAAGGCTCTAAATGAGTATCATATGCTTTGTAAAGCAGCTCGTGCCAAGTTTGTTTCTTTTTTTTTTTTTTTTTTTTTTCTTTTTATTGAATAGTTGTGATGGTACAGTAACAGACCACAGGTCCACACGTTGTCAGTGAAGTACAGATATGACAATTGTTCATATATACACATTACATCACAGCACACCATGACACTAGAGTTTGTTTCTTTTAAAATCTCCCAAGCTCAGCATTGTCCAAAAACCCTTTTTAAGGTAGTCAAAGAACTATCTGGCTCTAA
Source organism: Calotriton arnoldi (assembly GCA_963921515.1). NCBI lineage: Eukaryota > Metazoa > Chordata > Amphibia > Caudata > Salamandridae > Calotriton > Calotriton arnoldi. Next base: position 1,417,859 of record CAWUFW010000732.1, read on the forward strand.
TACACCGACTACCCCTTGTGCTTTAACTGCTGCGCAATGCGAGAATCTCGCTTGCTTCTTTGTGGAGAAAGTAGAGAAAATGTATTCTACTTTAACTTATGACAACCAGCTTGTCTCTCCACTGACTTCAGATATCAATTCTACTACTACGGAAGTATCTCGGTTTCAGGACAATGTTAAATCTAACCTCAGGGTGGAAGCATGGCCTCTTTTAGAGCCTAGTACTTTTAACAAGCTTTTGGCTAGTATTAAATCCGGCTCTCCTAGAGATCTTCTCCCTATCTCTGTGATGAAACAGCTTGAGGCACCAACGCTTCGGCTAATCATGGATCTTCTTAATGCCTCTTTAGAGGAAGGCTTTGTCCCTCCTGACTGGAAGCATGCCATGGTGCTCCCGCTCTTAACCCCTTCGATGCTTATGACGAGCTGGACTCGTCATGGCACACAGTGGTCGTGTGCTCATGACGAGTCCAGCTCGTCATAAGACTGGCGCTGGCGCTCCCCCCGTGGGAATCCGATCGTTGGTTTTTTGGGGGGGAAGGCAGGGGAAGGGCTTCGCCTGCCCCCCATGACGTCAGCGCGCGAGGACGTCATTGGGGGTTTCCTTTGTTCCCGACGCGCTGGAAGCCATTTGCTTCCAGCGCGTCGGCGAATAAGGTGAGTTTTGGCTCCGGGGAGGGGGTTTGAAACAAAGAGGCATCGAGGAAAGGAAAGGGTTTTCCTTTCCCCGATGCCTCTTTGTAGCAACAACCATTGCTCAAAATGTAATATTCGTTTGCGTACCAAAAATCATTCATTTGAAAAGTTCTGCTTTTAGGCGAGTGGCTCATAGATGTGATTAATGGCATTAATCATCGTGCCTGGGCTCTAGAGGGGTTGGATGTGCTTCGATTTGGTTAGCGCTTAACCCTTCATCCAAGGACCTCTGCGCCCTAAAGATGTATGCCGTGTAGCGCCTGAAACTCCTATACCAGAACATGACTAGGACTAGATCACATTTGTGGCTTCTTCCAAGGGCCAAACGTGCACTGTATAAACACAATCGACGTACCTACTAGCATTTCAAGTACCTTTTTTAAATTACTGCACCCCCACAAAAAGATTCTGGGAATGTGGAACATGGTGGGTCATTATCCACTGAGCAAGGTGAAAGGGAGGATGCCCAGGGTCACAAACTAATAACAGAACCTCGCCCATGCCCTCCTCTATGGAGAGCTAGTGGGGAATAATCGGACAGTGAGTGGCAAGAACATGAAGGTTATCAGCTGAGAGAACTAGGTGGGCACAGGCCAGCTCACAAGAGACCAAGTTGAGAGAGTGTAGGCAGGGATATTTAAGTTGAATACATATATGGGGAGAAAGTACATGGAATGCATCCTAACCAGTGCAGCGTGGGATCACCCCAATACGGGAACGCACAGAGACAAATATCGTATGTTGTGTTCAGATGTGCGTGACAAATGAAGCCACACAGGAGTCTAGGACCAGGTCGAGCTGTTGGTCATGGTATGAATATGCTCAGACTGTTACCCTCGAATTAAGCTTCCCTATAATATGAACAAAATAAGAGTAACAAGAACTGGCCAGCTCCTACAGCTTTATTGCTAGGATGTCCAGGTGCTCTAAGCACACCAATATAAAAACCAGTTTCGTGTGTTTCATAGCCACCTTTTCAGCGGAAATTAGAATCCGGCCCTTAGGGCCGTGAAGACCACCTTCAAATCATACAAGTTCTTGCAGAAGGATGATTGAGATCAATCAGTTAAAGAGCTTATGGACCAAAGCAAGCTGTAAGTCTGTTTGACTGGTTGACAGTACTGACGGACCGGCAACTAGTTAAGTTTACACCAGTTGAGGCTGTAGTAATCTCAAATGCATATTATGTCATGGAATTACCATTACGCATGGCGCCGGAAACCTAGAAATGTCCGAAACCAGTATGCTGTCAGGGCTGTGCCATAGTAAGAGTGTCAAGATCTCCTTGATACATGTACTTTTTGGGGGAGGGAATATTCAAGCAGACCAGTGTGCAGAATGTACTCTTTACCATCGTCATGATGTGTCAGCTGAGCGCTGCTCAGTGACGCTCTAAAATTAAATATTTTTAAAGTCCGATATTACAGTCTGACCTGAATGTCAGTGACGGAGAGCCAAGCGACGACGAGTCTCCAGCAGCCGTGCGGTCGCAGGGACGTACTTGCATGAAGAAAGCCACAGGCAACAGTGCGAGGAACGGTGGGGCTGCCTGTGCCAAACGAAACTTAAGCATAAACTGCCGCCCGCTGATCGCGCCAACGCAATTCATGGAGACAATGTTGCAGTCATGTGACGCCATCTCACTGACTGCCGCTGCAGAGCAGCGCACTTCTGACTAGAATGTCACATACTGAGCTGCCAGATGAGTGCTAATAGCAGCGCTCCCATCTCCTGCGTAAGCTGTTGTCAGCAACTTCACGAGGCTCTATTAATGCGTGACTTTGCATTTTCATGCGGTGATGCAGATCACCACACGAAAATGCGTTAGTCTAACGCTTGTTGCGTGATACTTGGCAGGGCTGGGGCTTTACCCGAAGGTGTCAGAGCGCTTCACAATAGGAACAGTAACATTACATGAGGAGAAGGTTACAAGTGAGCATAATACAAAAGCAAGCGTTACATTACATGAGGAAAAAGTGACAATTGTGCAAATAAAACAAACAAGATACAAAAAGTGGTATGCGTTACAAGAGGAAAAAGTGACAGGTGTGCATGATACATGAGATACAAAATACAAATAGAGGTATAATACTGCAATAAGTGGCAGTCACTCAGAACACACTGGGAAGTCACTTCTATAGGCATGGAGTACAGAATTTCCTATAGTGGAAGAACTTCCTTGAGGGAGTAGAGAGGGCGTGAATTAAACCGGAGACTTAAAATGAAGGGTACACAAATCCAGCACAGCACGCAAGGGTGAGGAATGTACAGGAAAAAGTACAAATTTACAATGAAGAGCGAACTTCCTAGAGGGGGCTGAGAGTGAAAGTATTAGTTCTGAAAGTGTCTTTGGAAGAGAAGAGATTTGAGGTCAGCTTTGAAGATCCGGGTAGAGGAGGTGGCACGGAGCAATGGGGGAAGCGAGTTCCAGATTCTCACCGCATTGCCTGAGAAGGATTGCGCCATCGATCTTTCCCTTTTGAAGACGGGGGGGCTCAAGCAGAAGCTTTTCCGCATTGCGAGAAGGGCGAGAGCCACCCGACAATTTCAATTTATTCGCCAGGTAACGAGGGAGGACGTGTGTAAGGCTTTGTGTGTGATGCAGGCAGTTTTGTAAATAGATCTTACCTCGATCGGAAGCCATCGAAGAGAGGACAGGATAGGAGTGACGTGGTCGCTTCGTTTAGACCCTGAAATGAAGCGAGCTGCTGAATGGAGGATGGATTTGAGAGGGAGAGGTGGGATTTGGGTAGGCCCGTCAGAAGAGAATTGCAATAATCCAGTCTTGAGAGAACCAGAGATTGTACCAAGGTTTTTAAGTCTTTCTCCGGGAAGAACCGACGGATCCCCCATAGAAGGCGCAACTGGTAACGTGCGTTCTTAGCAATAGAGTTGATGTGGGAGATTAGGTTGAGTCTTTTGTCAAGAATGACACCTAGGGATTTAGCGCTGTCGACAATGATGGGTTTGTTGTTGAGTAGGTTCAGCTGATCCATCCAAGATTGAACAGGAGGAGGCGAGAGAGAGGTAGAGAGGAGGAGGAATTCAGTTTTGGCGGGATTCAGAATGAGTTGGTGAGCTAACATCCAGTTGTGAATAGAGTTGAGAGTAGAGTTGAGTAGGGAGAGATCGTGTGCGGAAGATAAAGGTATCTTCCCACTAGTCCACCAGGCATTTATTTGTGGAGAGTGACCCCTTGGGCAAGGGTCGCTCCCCTTTATGGGAGGATGATTGTGGCCATTTCTGCCCTCTTTGGGTGGCAGAATAGCAGTATGTTTTTAGGCCCATCTGCCCCCAAGGAGGGCAGAAGCCACTAGATACCAGGGTTTTTTTAATTTTTGTGTTGGAGTGGCCAAAAGGGCAAGGGTTGCTCCCCTTTTACGGGGGTGAATATTTTATTTATACTCTTTGGCCCACCTATCCCTTAGCTTGGCTGGTGGATTGTGTGTGGACTGGTGCATTATTTGCATATGTGATTGTAATGTTTTTTTTCTCCTTTTTATTCTAGTGTAAAGCTTTTGATTCCCGTTTGCGGTTTCGGCAGTGGTTGTTCTGCAGTTTTGCGTAATTGCATTTATTTGGTAAGAAAAATATTTTTGTTGTGTGTACTCCAAATGAGTTTTATTGTCATGCATGAATGAATTTTTTTGTAAGTGGTGTCATAATGGCAGCATATTTGTTAGTGTTCAGAGCATGAAATTCTTTGCGATGTTTTGCATTGTCTTGTGTAATTTGTTTTTTCTTCTTTTTTAGTGGGATATTGTTGATCCTTACTGTGTCTGTGCAGAGTAGGTGGTGGTGAGTCTAGCTGCTTCTGTCACGTGAGTGGTATAGTGTTGGAGTATATAGGTCTTTGTGATAAAGCTACATTTTGTTTATTTCTTTTTTTTACAAAGGGTTTGTTGTTGTTGACTTGTTTGACAAGTAACCTTTATTAGTAAGCATTATGGCTAGCCGTAGAATGACTGCTCAGCACGTGGTTGGTTAGCTTCTTGAATCTTCCTCTGAGCAGGATTATGAGACTGACAGTGCGTCTGAGGGAGAGGAGGGAGGGGAAGATTCAGGCAATGAGTTTTCTCTCACATGGAATCATCGGATGATGAAGGTACTCTCAGTGCAGATGAAGTGCCTGTTTTAGAGGAGGATACTACTGTGCCGATGGTGCAAGAGGCATCTGGATTGCAGCCTGGGGCTGCTAGGCTTCCTACTGGAAGTGCTGGACTCTGGGTTGATCCAAACATGGTGCAGCCGGTGTTGCCTGCCTTTAGTGGTTATGCAGGGTGTAGAGTGGATTGTGAACATTATTTGCCTATACAGTATTTTCAGTTGTTTATGGATGATGTATTTTTGGGTGAGATTGTTGAGCAGACTAATTTGTATGCTGAACAGTTTTTGAGGGACAACAGTGCCAGACTTAGGCCCCATTCTAGAGCTACCCGGTGGAGTCCCACAAATCTGGAAGAGATGAAAAAGTTTTTGGGTTTGACTTTTTTGATGGGTTTGATAAGGAAGCCGTCCATGGGTTCATATTGGTCTACCAGTCCCTTGATGGCAACGGCCATATTTCCTGCAGTTATGACTCGTGATCGGTATTTACTTTTGCTTCGGATGCTGCATTTTGTTGTTGATGGTTTGGCGTTGCCACGAGATCACCCTGAATGTGACTGTCTTTTTAAGATTCGGCCTGTTCTTGATCACTTTGTAGATCGATTTTCAGAGATCTATACTCCAGGGAAAGAAATATCTATTGATGAGTCTTTGGTCCTGTTCAAGGGCCGTTTGGTTTTTAGGCAGTACATTTCTAGCAAGAGGGCACGCTATGGAATTAAGCTGTATATGTTGCCTGAGAGTAGGACAGGATATGTTTTTAATTTGCGTGTGTACACTGGTAGGGATTCCACTATTGACCCCCCTGGTTGTCCGTCCACTTTTGGAGTTTCAGAGAAAATTGTGTGGGATCTTGCTAGAGGACTGTTTAACAGAGGCCCCCATTTGTACCTTGATAACTTCTACACTGCTGTGCAATTGTTTAAGGAATTGTTCAAAGTGGACACTTTTGCTTGTGGCACAATCCGCTCTAACCGTAGAGGTTATCCAAAAGAGCTTGTTTGCAAAAAACTTCAGAGGGGACAGTGCAGTTCCTTGCGTAGAGATGAACTACTAGCTGTGAAATTTGTGGACAGGAGGGATGTGTACATGCTGACTACCATCCATGATGAGAGTACTTCACCTGTGGCTGTTTGGGGTCAGATTGCTGAAGTGCGCAAACCTGTGTGCATTTTAGACTACAATAAGCACATGGGTGGTATTGATAGAGTAGATCAGAGGTTGGAACCTTACACTGCTATTCGTAAGGCTTACATTTGGTATAAGAAGTTGGCCATCCATCTCTTCAATTTAGCAACTTTCAATGCTTTTGTTGTGTTCAAGGAGTGTTCTCCTGCGTCAAAGTTGACTTTTGTTCAGTTTCAGCAGTCTGTCATAGGCAGCCTTGTTGTTGTGGAACAGGCAAGTGTTCCTAGAGTTGGAGTGGTGGAGGATGTGGCTCGATTGAAAGATCGCCACTTTCCTGATCACATTCCTCCTACACCCTCAAAAGACTTTCCCACTAGGAGATGTAGAGTCTGTTGGCGAAGAGGTACGCGGAAGGAGACTCGTATGTACTGCCCTGAGTGTCCTTCTAACCCTGGGCTGTGTGTGCCTGCTTGTTATAGAGCATACCACAAGCAAAATAATTATTGGGAGCAACCATGAGTGGTAAAGTGAACTGCCTGGTCTGTAATGTTTAAGAATTGTTGTTCTGTTTCAAGGTTGGCATTAGTGCAATGTATTTAGTTTCTGATTTTGTGTTAGTAGATTTGTATCTATTTGCAATTTGTTTGTGTTTTCTTTTTTGTATAAAAAAATCCTAAATGTGATGGTGTGTGTAGGCTGGTGCTTGGCTGGCGGTGTGCGTGGAGTGGCGCTTGGCTGGCGGTGTGCATGGAGTGGCGCTTGGCTGGCGGTGTGCGTGTACTGGCGCTTGGCTGGCGGTGTGCGTGGACTGGCGCTCGGCTGGCGGTGAGTGAGTAGTGACTTGCTGCTGGTCACTACACACACTGCTAGCCAAGCGACACTCCACGCAATCCATCAGCTTGTGTGGTTGCTGTGTTGGGAATGTGGGCGTGTGAAAGTGATGGGCCCTTGAATGGCGCTGTCTGCTGGTGTGAGTGTTGTAATGTGATGGGCCCGCGGCTGGTGGTGTGAATGGTTTTGTTTGTGTCACACGTATGAAAGGTGTATGAATGGCCTGTAAAGAGGTTGGTGCCTTGTCGTGGCTTTACAGCTCACGAGCTGTGAGTCAATGGTTCAGTTTCTCGTCCTTTCAATTATTAACAGTGCATTTCATTTTTGTGAAATCACTTGTTAATACAATTGTATATACTGAACCATCACTCACCCTCGTGCCAAATCCAAATCCAAGTGATTTTTTCAGCTAAAATTGAGGTTTGCAGGGGATTCTGGGTAAGGAAACGTTGGGGGATCCACGCAAGCCATACCTCCCTGGAAGCCCCGGGTGTCTAGTTTTCAGAAATGTGTGGGTTTGGTAGGTTTCCTAGATGGCCGCCGAGCACGGGGCCAAAAACCTAGGTGACTCCCCTTGCAAAACCAGGTGGTTTTGAGATAGGCAATTTTGATGTCGCCTCACTACGTTTTGGGCCCTTGCCTGTCGCGGGTACTTGGGCCTCCCACACAAGTGAGGCACCATTTTTATCGGGAGACCTGGGGGAACGCTGGGTGGTAGGAAATTTGTGTGAGGCCAGTGATGCCACACTTTCCCACACAAAAATGTGTGAAAAAAGTGATTTTTTTCAGCTAAAATTGAGGTTTGCAGGGGATTCTGGGTATGGAAACGTTGGGGGATCCACGCAAGCCATACCTCCCTGGAAGCCCCCGGGTGTCTACTTTTCAGAAATGTGTGTTTGGTAGGTTTCCCTAGGTGCCGGCAGAGCTAGGGTTCATAAACTACAGCTAGGCACTTTGCCAAAAAAGGGTCATTTTTCACTGCGAAATTGAGGTGTGACCACGTTGCGTTTTGCGCCGTTTCCTGTCGCGGGCACTAGGGCGACCCACACAAGTGAGGTACCATTTTTCTCGTAAGACTTTGGGGAACGCGGGGTGGGTGGAAATTTGTGGATCCACGCAGATTCCAGAACTATCCACCACAGAAATGTGGGGAAAATGTGTTTTTTGGACAATTTTTTAGGTTTGCAAGGGATTCTGGGTAACAGAACCTGGTGGGAGGCAGTCAAGTCACCCCATCCTGGATTCCCCTGGGTGTCTAGTTTTCAAAAATGTATAGGTTTGCTAGGTTTCCCTAGGTGCCGGCAGAGGTAGGGTTCAAAAACTACAGCTAGGCACTTTGCAAAAAAAGGGTCATTTTTCACTGCGAAATTGAGGTGTGACCACGTTGCGTTTTGCGCCGTTTCCTGTCGCGGGCACTAGGCCGACCCACACAAGTGAGGTACCATTTTTCTCGGAAGACTTTGGGGAACACGGGGTGGGTGGAAATTTGTGGATCCACACAGATTCCAGAACTTCCCACCACAGAAATGTGGGGAAAATGTGTTTTTTTGGAAAACTTTTTAGGTTTGCGAGGAATTCTGGGTAACAGAACCTGGTGGGAGGCAGTCAAGTCACCCCATCCTGGATTCCCCTGGGTGTCTAGTTTCCAAAAATGTATAGGTTTGCTAGGTTTCCCTAGGTGCCGGCAGAGCTAGGGTTCAAACACTACAGCCAGGCACTTTGCAAAAAAGGTCATTTTTCACTGTGAAAATGTGGTGCGTCCACGTTGCGTTTTGCGCTGCTTCCTGTCGCGGGCACTAGGCCTACCCACACCAGTGAGGTACCATTTTATTTGGAAGACCTTGGGGAACGTGGGGTGGGTGGAATTTTGTGGATCCACGCAGATTCCAGAACTTTCCACCACAGAAAAGTGAGGAAAATGTGTTTTTTTTAACCAATTTTTTAGGTTTGCAAGGGATTCTGGGTAACAGAACCTGGTGAGAGCCAGTCAAGTCACCCCATCCTGATTTCCCCTGGGTGTCTAGTTTTCAAAAATGTATAGGTTTGCTAGGTTTCCCTAAGTGCCCGCAGAGCTAGGGTTCAAAAACTACAGCTAGGCACTTTGCAAAAAAAGGGTAATTTTTCATTGTGAAAATGTGGTACGTCCACGTTGCATTTTGAGCCATTTCCTGTTGTGGGCACAAGGCCTACCCACACAAGTGAGGTACCATTTTTATCGGGAGACTTAGGGTAACACAGAATTGTAGAGCAACTGTTATTACCTATTGACTTTCAATGCATTTCTGCCTTCCAAATGAAAGACAATGTGTAAAAAAGAAGTCATTTTGAAAAAGGACCTATAATTCTCATGCTAGTATGGGTACTCCCAATTTCGGAAATGTGCAAATATCTACTGTTTCTAAAATCTACATTTTGTTCCCATTTCAGAAATACATAGGTGTCTTTCATAACAATTTTTCCATGTATACATTTTCCCAAAATAATTGCTATATACCCGGTACATAATAAAAAACCATTGCAAGATGCTGCTCAGTTATTGGCTCTGGGTTTGTCGGGTTCTTGGTGAACCTACAAGTCCTATATATCCCCACAACCAGAAAGGTCCAGCGGATATAACGGTATATTGCTTTCAAATAGCTGTCATAATTAGAAGAAGTTACAGGTGAAAAAGTTGACACAAATGGCTGTTTTTTTCAACTAATTTTCAATTTATCCTTCATTTAACTGTTAGTTTCTATAAGGAAAACTTTAAAGATCTACACAAATGACCCCTTGCTGAATTCAGAATTTTGTCTACGTTTCAGAAATGTATGGCTTTCCAGGATCTATTATTGGTTTCAAACCCATTTCTACCATTAACTGGAAGGAGGTTGAAAGCACAAAAAATAGCAAAAATAGGCTATGTCCCAGAAAAATGCCAAAACTGTGTAAAAAAGTTGGTTTTCTGACAAAAGTCTGCTTGTCTCTGAAAGCTGGGAAGATGGTGATTTCAGCACCACAACCCCTTTTTGATGCCATTTGCAGGGAAAAAACAAGACGCTTTCATCTGTAGCCCTTTTTAGCATTTTTCCCCCAAAAACTAAATTTTGCTGTATTTTGTCTAATTTCTGGGTCCCCTCCAGGGGAATCCACAAACCCTGGGTACCTTTACAATCCCCATGATGTTAGAAAAAAAGGACGCAAATTTGGCGTGGATACCTTATGTGGTCAAAAAGTTACAGGGGCCTAAGCGCGCACTACCCCAAATAGCCAAAAAAAGGCTTAGCACAGGGGGGGAAAGGCCTAGCAGCGAAGGGGTTAAAGAAGCCTAATGCTGATCCTTCTATGCCATCTAATTTCCGTCCTATTTCTCTGCTTCCGGTCTTTTCTAAACTTCTTGAAAAGCATGTTAACCTTCAGCTGACTTCTTTGGTGGAGACTCTCTGATTCCTTCATCCTTCTCAGTCTGGTTTTAGAGCAGGTTTCTCCACTGAATCTACATTACTTGGGGTTACCGAAATGTTGAGACGGCATTTGTACCATGGTGATACGGTGGCTCTCATTTTACTTGATCTCAGTGCCGCCTTCGACACGGTGTCTCATACAATCCTGTTAAAAGTCTTGCAGTCTTTAGGCCTCGGAGGTTCAGCTTTACAATGGTTTCGTTCGTTCCTGGCTGATCGAACTTTTCAGGTTTTCTCTACCTTGGCAAGCTCTAATATCCAGCGTTCTCCTTATGGAGTCCCCCAGGGTTCTGTGCTGAGTCCACACAACACAGACCAGGGACTAACAGAATCATAAATCGTGATGGGTAATAGGTAAGGTGGTTGATTGGTGTAAGGCAGGGCACAAACAGTGTGTATAAAACTGCCCTCACACACAGCAAGCTGTGTCATGCTTCATCATAGGGCCTGCTAAACACACCCCCGCGCTAGCCAACGCTGGAGGTGGAGCAATAGGGAGGGGAAAACAGACACACAACACTGTGCTGGGAGTGCGTTTAGGTGGCGGTTGCGGGCTCACCTTGATGAAAGTGTGACAACAGGGAGCTACTTGCACCCCTCCGCCAGTTCGAGTTTGACCTAATAATAAACTCGGTTCCTCATTGAGAGCAAGGGGCTCCATCACTCCCTGTACCAGAGTGTGCACTAAAACAAGGTGCTTGTTTTTCCTTACCCCTGGATTATAAGGAGGTAGGGACGTTATCCTTGTTGGGATTGCTCAGGTGAAAGTCCTGAAGAAAGCCGGGGCAGTAGTTTCATTCGGCTGAAACATGTCGACATTTTAGCAGAGTGGGGGGGTAGGGCTCTGGTATTTAGTAGCCATTACCATCACCCACTGGTCCGACAGGGACCACGTTTTGTGTCTGGACAGTGTACCCACCATTAAAGACAGAGTAGGGATACACTGTTACCAGTTTTTAAATTATTTTCTGCCACATTTTTCACCTCTTAGATCCCACACGATTTGTTCACTTTTTATGTTGTGTGTCTGTTTTCCCCTCCCTATTGCTCCACCTCCAGCGTTGGCTAGCGCGGGGGTGTGTTTAGCAGGCCCTATGATGAAGCATGACACTGCTTGCTGTGTGTGAGGGCAGTTTTATACACACTGTTTGTGCCCTGCCTTACACCAATCAACCACCTTACCTATTACCCATCACGATTTATGATTCTGTTAGTCCCTGGTCTGTGTTGTGTGGATTCATAGTCTGCAGGAGGGTGGCCAGTGACCTTTCCTCTTTCCTCTTTTCTGTGTTATTCTTCTGTGCTGAGTCCTCTGTTGTTCAATATCTATGTGCCCCCCTTGGCATATATTGCAGATGAGGTTGGGCTGTCCCTCTTTTGCGGATGACACACAGATAATCTTTTCCCTTACTTCATCTAGGGTATCTGATTCATCTGCTCTCCAGGTAGGTCTGAGCAAAATTGCATCTTGGATGCAGAATAACTTGCTCAGACTAAATGGAGAAAAAACGGAGGTCATGATTCTAGGAAAAGAACAAGATCTCTGGGGACCGAAACATTGGCCCACTGAAATGGGCTTGCTACCTCAGCCAGTATGTCAAGTTCGCAACCTGGGTATCATTATTGACTACCATCTGTCAATGAAGCAACAAATCACTAATGTAGCTGCGACTTGCTTTACCATTCTGAGATGGTTGAGAAAAATTCTGTGGATGTTACCCCTCTCTGTTCAGCGCACTGTGATTCAAGCCCTGATTACGTCTAGGCTTGACTACGGTAACGTCCTATACTTAGGTGCTAACAAAACTACAATACGTAGGCTGCAAGTGGTGCAAAATGCAGCTGCGAGGCTGTTGTGTCAGGTTCCCAGAATGGTGTTGGCCACCGACTCTCTTCGCACACTACATTGGCTGAAAGTGGAGAATCGTATCAAATTTAAGGCTTTGAGCTTCATGTGTAAAATCAAATCCGGAACAGCCCCGCAATATTTACAATCGTTAGTTCAGTTGTACACTCCTTCTCGCCATTTGTGCTCTGCTGGACAGTCTAACTTTGCTATCCCTAGAATTAGACTGACTAGGATGGGCGGTAGGTCTTTCTCCTTCTTGGGCCCCTCCCTGTGGAACTCTCTTTTGATTTTTATACGGGAGGAAACTGTCCTTACCAGTTTTCGTAGGCAAGTGAAGACCTGGTTGTTCAATCAGTAATTCACCTTCTCCTTTTCTGCTCACTCTACCTGCCGGCGCCGGGAAACCCTTCGGGGTAGCTGTGCGCCTTATAAATTTAAATAAATAAATATATTGCATCTCCTGCCATCCATGATGCAGCTCCTGTGGTCTCTGGATCAGCTCCCTCTAGACTCATGCACCTGCCCCCTTAGCCTACTGTCCTCATCAAAGTCGCAATTTCTTTAGTTAGACCTCAGGCTTAGTGGATCCATTTACCCACAAGGGAGCTCATTTGGAAGAGCTGGACACCAAGGACAGTGCTCTGCATCGTATTTGGTGTTCAATACTTTCATGGTCAACACACCACATTTAAAGCGTTGTCTAGTGAGGCACCGAAAAGTGAAGGCTTCTATTTACTGTTTTCACCGGTAATGGCTCTTCAAAAACCTGCCTTGGCAATTGAGCCACACGTGTTCAAAAAGCCTGGGGAGATTTGAAAGAAGTCTTTCTTATGGCCTATGATCTCAGTCATTGAACAAAAAATTCCTGGCTCACAAACTCAGTCTAGTGTGTGTCTCCAGAAATTCCCAGCCCTTATTGAAGTGATGGCAGATTTCTCATAGGGTGAAGAGCTGTCCTACCACATTGCCAAAAAAGCTGCTACTGTCCTATGGCTTTGTGAATACTGCCACCACAAGCATGTACTGAGCTGCCCATGCACTGCCAGCTGTAGAGTAAGTTTCCTGATCTAAAGGTAGTGTTTCAGGAAATAGTCATCAACCTCTACTTCGAGGTGGCATGGTGGGCGAAAAACAATGCAGTGGGATGTGGCCCCAAGCAATTGCCAGTGGCTGAGATTAATTCAAGCATTCAATCCATCACCTTATTGCTGTTGCAGTTGTTTTCCTTAGTGCAACAGATATGCCCAGAAGTGGGTGCTGTGCTCACTGTGCCACTGAAATCAAGCTATACCTGGCTGATGAGCCGTTTGCAGGGCGAAACCAATCCTAGATTGCTTGTATTCTGGTTCAGGGAAGACCTGCCTTGGCAGTTCGGGTAAACTGTTCCCATGAGTAGCAGGGTCTAGGCTGATTTGCATATGGCTGGGTCCAAACAGAGGTGGGTTGGTGGGCGAAAAATGATGCATTGGGATGCGGCCTGAGCGATTGCCAGTGGCTGAGATTAATTCAAGCATTCCTTCCAGCACCTTGTTGATGTTACAGTTGACAATACACGATCCTTCAGCAGTACTGGAAAGACTTGCACACAGCCAAATCGATCATTGCTGTGCAAGTGCTTCTGAGACTGCTCACTCTCGACCAACTGGTGAATGCCTTCCAGTGTTTCAAAGCTAGAATGTTCTTTCACTCCAGGAACCTAGTTGGAGCATTGCCTTCTCAAAATGCCAGTAGTCTAACGGGAGGCACTTAAGAGAAAAGAACTTACCCCCTCTCCCAGCCTCAACAGAAGCGAAAAAGGTTCCAAGGCTTTCTTTTGGCCCAATTGCCATCCTATGCACCCTCTCAGTAGGGTCAGTCCAATCCACTTTCATAACATAATGCATATTTGTAAAGCACATGTTCATGCTTAGGTTTCTTTGCTGAAATAACAGATGTTTATTTTTGCGCAACTTAATGGTACTCATTTTACTGACCTTCAAATAATGAAAGCCAAAGTGGACCTGCTGGGATTTGAACCTGTAACTATCAGGTCAAACACTGTTCCTTGGAGGCAATGATTTAGTCCATTGAGTCACCAGACTCCGCATCATAGGAAGACTTTCTCTCCACTGGTGTAATTAGACCCAGTTAACCAATGTGCATTGGGCCCTCAGTTGTAAAGTGCAGGCACTGGAAAAAAATGGAATTACTGCAGAAGATAAAGCCTGCTACATGTCTGAGCAATGGAACCTTTGGCACCTCTTGAAAAGAAAAAGGGAGTAAGACCATGCCCCATTGTAGATCACTATGATCTAAACTGGTTCCTGCACTGCAGAACTTCATCATGCTGAATGTGGCCCAGGTGCTGGCAGTTGTCCAAACTAATACCTTAATGAACCTTCAGAACGCCCACTTGTCGGTCCTTGTCAAGGGGTAACACAGAAAAATACCTCTTTTTCACGGTGGGATAGATATACCAGTACAGGATGCTGTGATTCGTCTCCCCAGTGCCCCTTTGTCTTCACCCAGAAGTTTTTCTTTGAAGAAGAAAGGTTCACTGCTATCAGTGCCTGGACAATTCTCTCACCTGAGCAGCATGAGAGCCCTCATTCTCAGGGCCACATTCAATCGTGGGCCAAGAGTAATGCGGAGGACTGAGACTACTCACATTGCCTACAGCTGTGTCATTCTGCCCCTTTCTGGTTTTCTGAATAACCCTATGCTCCACGCCCGCCAACAGTCACAACCTTTTAACCTCTGCATTAGTGTTAAATGTTGCTTTGTTTGCTCCACCAGCAAGGCTTCACTAGGCTATTTGTGCATCCATGTGTACTCAAACTCCCAATGAAGAATGGGTACTATACCCTCAACACGCTATTTGGAGATTGGCAGTTAATAGCAACTGGATTACAGGCACAGGTATTTGTCTGTACCAATGGGAAAGGTGAATACCAAATTAATAAAAATATGTTAATTTCCCCCTTAAAGAAAGGCTTCTCACTTTCCCCAGGTGGGTGCAGTGTCATTGCGTTATATGTGGTGTATGTATATGGAGATTCTATGCTGTGTAGATGGTGTCCATACTGATGACGCAACTTGTAGCACAAAATGTTCCAATTATTGGGGTTAATTCCAATTCACCACCCATAGATCACGCACTTCAGACAAGCCTTAATAGTTTCACGTATGTCTAGAAACTAGGGTGCACTCAACATCTATTGTGGTGATTGTAGGAAGCTGGCTCTCTATATAGTGTACTAAACTGAAGTACACTCTGCAGAGTCCAGTGGGTCCTCAATCGGTTTACAGAGGCTAAAGTAGATAATACTAACGTTCTCTTTTGTGGTAGTGTGGATGAGTAGTTAGGCTTATCAGAGGGTAGTACTAAGCATTTGTTGTACTCACAAAGACAATAAATGAGACACACACTGAAAGAATAAATCCGAGATCAATTTAGAAAAATAACACTTCTTTATATATATTTTTCAAACTCAAAAACTTTGTTTCAAGGTAAGTACAATTTTCGATAAAAATATGCACAGGTAAGTAAATGTTCAAACCTGTGCGCTTTTACACACAATGGAATCCTATGAGAGGAGAAGTCAAAGATGCGTAAAGGTAGGTATAGTCTTTTCAGCGGTTCACCTTCTGGGATCAGGATAGTAGTGGGCCAAGGTTCAAAGTACTACCAGCAGTTCTTTGGTAACTGCCCGGGTTCCACCAGGCGCAGGGTGTTGGTGACGCTGGTAGCTGGTGTGCTATGGAGAAAGGAGGCCACCTGAAAAAATGGCTGCACAGGGGGACTTGCGGGCAAGTCTGAGGGCTCCCAAATGGGGGCTCAGGTCGCAAGGGGTCTTGGAGCACGGGGCACAGATGGTTCACCGGGAACCGGGCTGGAGACTCGGGTGCAGAGTGGTTAGGTCGGCTGGGCTGGTGCGCAAAGATGCACCTCACAGTCAGAGAGAAACAGCTGGCAGGGGCAAAATCAAAGCAGCTGGGCCACTCTCGAAGTGGGTCTCAGTGATGCTGATATCCCTCAACGGCTGCTTGGTCCTGGTGCAGTGCGAATCCGGACTGGACTCTCTATGGTGCAGGGCGTCTGGTACCCTGGGGGTTGGTGCTGCACGGCTCTGGTTGGTGCTGGTGTCTTCACACTTGGTGGAGAGACTGATCTGACCTTCCAGAGCATGAATATCTTCTGGTCATCTGCAGCGTCGGTCAGGCCGGGGAACTGCAAGGCGGTGGACCGGACTCTGCTTGTTGGTGCCTGCAGACTTCGTTGTTTATCGAAGTGCTGGCAGGGTACCCAAGGCTTTGGTGGTTCTTCGGGTCACAGGACGAGTAACTGTTGCGATTGTCGAGAAAGGACTAAAGACAGCAGGGTTTTGCGCCAAAGTTCTGCTGTAGTTCTCACCTGGCATTGACTCTTCTTAATCCTTCTTCAGTTGATCCGCCGAATCTCAGTTCTTGGGATCAGGGGTGCCACCTAAATACTCAATTTAGGGGAGTTATGGGGAGTGACACATAGTAGCCAATGGGCTACCTACCTTTTGGGTGTCCACACCCTCTATGTGACCACTTCTTGTGGGAAGTGGGCATAACCCTGACCCTAGAATGCTAATTCCATCCAAAACAACATGGAGTAATCTGAAAAGGGGGGTCCACATCAGCTGGCCCACCCTAGGGGTGGTGCTGGCTGGATGTGGGCACCTCCTAATCTAACTAATTTTCCAGCCTGTCTTGTCGCCAAAAAGTGGGGTCAGGACAGGGGGGTGGGCACCTCCTCTATCTGGAGAGGCCCGGGGTCACATAACAAAGGCGGTAGGCCTTTGAAGCTTCCCACCCTGGAATGCCTATCCTGCTTGGAGGAGGTGTAAAGACATCTGCCCAGAGCCGGCTTTGCTCCTGTCCTCTGAGAGCGAAGGCTGTCACCTCAGGAGGTCAGAATCCTGTCTATGGTGGCTGGCTGATCGAGACGACTCAGTAGGTTTTCAGGGGGCACCTCTAAGGTGCCCTCTGCATTTATTTATAAATGCAGTACTGGCATCTGTGTGGGTTTATTAGGACGAGGTGTTTAGTACGAAACACCTTGGAGTACATTGAAGCCATCATGTAGCTGGGGAAGTCGTAAAGGCGAGTGTCCAGCCCATGTCCTCCTTATGGCTTCCCTGTGCACAGATAATATCTATGGGTGAACTTAGATATCACCGGGACATATCCACTCTTGCAGATATGCCCTCACATGTGTATAGTATACCCTGCCTTAGGGCTGTAAGGCCTGCAAGGCCTGCTGTAGAGGTGACTTACCTATACCACTTCGGTTTTCTCTGCACCTAGACACGCTGGACGCAATGGCAGTTTGCATGAACTTGGTGAGGGGCCCGTTAGGGTGGCACAATTCATATTGCAGCCTTTCGGGGCCCTCTTTAGGTCCAATGCCCTAGATACGAAGGGTACCATTTACAAGGGGCCTAAAAGGGGTTCCAATTGTGGAACAATTGTACAGTTTAGAGAAAGAACACTGGTGCTGGGGACCTGGTTAGCAGGAACCCAGCACACATTCAGTCAAAGTTGCACCAGATACCAGGCAAAAAGTGTGGGGGGGGGGGGGTACTGCAACAAAAACCCAGTTTCCTACAGTGATCTGTTCTGCGAAACGACCTGGTTAAATTGGTATTGATGCTCG
This sequence comes from Calotriton arnoldi, assembly GCA_963921515.1. Taxonomy (NCBI): domain Eukaryota; kingdom Metazoa; phylum Chordata; class Amphibia; order Caudata; family Salamandridae; genus Calotriton; species Calotriton arnoldi. Next base: position 1,435,578 of record CAWUFW010000732.1, read on the forward strand.
TGCAGATTAGGACTCCCCAATGACCGTAGATCAAAGCTGACAGTATGTTTCAGTAGAGGAAGTTCTAGAGAGTCAGACCAACAGCATCTGTAATCCAGTTTTAAGCATGTGATCCCATGACTGGGCTGAGAGAAGCCTGAAGTTGTTTGATGATTATCCCTGGAGCCTGTATCACCCATCTTTGATCTTGAAATGAATCCCCTTTCACCAAAACCTTTGGTGTTCCATTGGGTGTGGCTGGTTAGGGTGAATGCACACCACTGTCCCATGATATAGGGTCTTGCGGTATCTTGATTTAAACATATGTCCTAAAGAATGAGTTGCTGGACTACCTGGAGTGGAAATGTGATGCCATGCCATGACATAGAGAAAAAGCAAAAGGCACAGCTGAATGAGACCTGCCTGGATGCTGACTCGAGGAGAGAATCTGTCCTTGGACCTTAGGATTTCCAGTCCAGTTACTTAAACTTGAAATCAGGAAACCAAGTGTGAGAAATTGGGTTATTGGTTGAGGGAAGTGAAACCCTTCTAAAGCAACAACCACAATCCTCGACAGGGTGAAGCACAAAAGGTCACTAAATTATCCTGTGCTTAACCCTCTGGTAGCTTGCCACAATAGCAATCAGGCTTATCCTAGAGGCAATGTGTAAAGTATTTACGCAGCACTCAAACAGTAATAAAGCGTAAACACGACACAAGAAAAATCCCACACCAATCTAGAAACAAAAGCAAATTCTAATAAATAAAATATCAGAATGACAAAAATCCAATTAGTAGAACTGGAAATATGCAGTTTCAAAGTCTTATGTGAAAATAGTGCCAAATAGTGCAAAGCACCGACTGGGGTTATCTGGTCGCACTGGACTAGGACAAAGTCACAGTTTCAAGCCAACCACGATGGAGCGCAGGCCGGGTACAGGACCGAAGGAAGTGACCCGAAAGGGCCACCCGTGTTATCTACAACCACCTACTCGCCTTCTACCAAAATGAAGAGTCGGTCAGACAGTAGAGAATACAAACCGATATTTAATAGCGATAGTCTGCAGAGGAGTCCAATCTGACCTGCACCCAAAGATGTCTGCCGAGGGACTGACCCCCCAACAGTCTGCAACGCATAACCATTCCTCCCAAGAACCTCCAACCACGCACACAGTGGAAAGTTACCGGCTTAGGCCGAACATGAACAAAGGAGGCACAGAAGGATGGGCTACCACCTGCCAGATGGGTACACACTATCACAGTTTCAAGGTTGCCGTGCTGGGTCTCAGCGTCTCCTAACGTGGGAGCAGAGCTACACATACGGATAGGTATGCGAGGGCAAAATGGCCTATTCATTAGTAAGTTGGAAGGCAACCTTGAGCAGGAGAGAAAATAATAACTAAATACAGTATACTGCTGAAACAAGCAATACGAATAATGAGGCCTAGTTCAGACACAGCCCAATAGGGATTACGAAAAACAAAATGGAGTTGCACTTGCTAACTGAAGCTTGCACATGACAGGGGTAACTCAGTGGGTTGCATAACGCAAATACGAATGGTGCCTAATTTAGCCGCACACTGCTAACCTAATGCGAAATTAAACGAGTGCATAAAGGGAATGGGGTTTTCAAACCCAATAGACCCTCCTTTTAGCAGTGGAGGCTAAATGCTTTATTGGCTATCCGGTAGGGTCTTTACAATTCTAGGCAGGGGAAAAAGAAATTGCATAGCCATTGAAATCGCAGGGGAAAACAAAGCAGTATATATGTATCAAAATCACTTTAGTATTCAAAAATACCCTCATCAATCAGCATTATATCTTGTATATCTTGCATCATCATAGCAGAAACTTTATTATCACGCCCTGGCAAAGTAGGGGTAGGTGTGAGCTTGCTCACGCAATAGGTGCAACACGCTGGAAGGCAATTGACACATAGACAGCACGTGAAGATGACTCCTGCGATAGCTACTAGGAAAAGAAGTATCTTCCAACCCCAGGATGATATCAGACCCCAGAACCACCCTGTCAAGGACCATGAACCATTGTCCTGATGGATATCAGATGCAAGCCTATGCAGCTTCTGGATAGCGGAATATACATTAGGGGCGTGGTCTGGGATGTAGACACAGCAGCCGCTGCCGATGACGCGGCAAGCTCCGCCCCTATCTGCAAGGATGACGTCTAAAACCATCCGATTTTGAAGAGCAACAAGCCTGGTCGCCTGGAGCTCAGCAGTAATGTTAGTGAGTATGCCTGCTGTAGTATTAATGACCCCTTCTACAACCCTGGTGAGGCGGTGAATGCTAACACTGTTATACATAGGTCCCCAAAAGGGCACTATACCCTTCAAGGCATCCATAAATTGCTGTAAAGTGGTATCTGTCTGATCAATATCTGCTGTGTCAATAACTCTCCTCGCCCGGGACAGGTATATGCTTCTCCGCTGCAGTCTGTGGTCCTTGTGATAATTGGAGGGCGCAATATAAACAGGAGGTAAAAGAAAAGAGACATAACACCGGCCAGACCATCCCCTAGGGAGCTATGTATAGGCATGCGCTCCACAGACAAAGTATACATTAGGCGGCATCAGTAAAGGCGGGCTACTAGTAGTGTTTAATCGATATGTGTAATTACAGCTGCTCTGTCCCACCAGAATATTCCCAAAGCCTTTGACACAGAAACTAGCTGCAGTATCAATCACAGGTACGGGCATAACTGTATCTCTAGTGATATTTTGTGCATGGAAACATTGAAAGTATTCAGAGACATTGAATCCCTGAAAATCCAACATTTCGTCTTGCAACCATGTGACATTTTTGTGATTGTCATATACATTCATGCAAGCATTGGGATGTAAAGAACCCTCCTTTCCATCTGGTCCCGTAGTGTAACCCTGGTGTACTACTATATATTCCAGAACTGTCTCAAAGTCAGACTCCATCATATTCATAGCGTAAGAATGATAATGAATGTACACCATGGAGTGCAACTGGAACCACGCCTCACAGCTACCTAAGTACGAGAGGGGTAAGGACACTAGTAGATCATTCTTGTGCATAACAGAGGGAAGTAACCCACACACCCAACAATTCGTTGTATTAGTCGTATTATGAACCTGATGAAGCATCTGTACAAAAGCATTGTCAACATATGTCTGCCTATGTCTTTCCTTATGCGGGGTCAATGTGACAAACAAGTGCTCGGGTGGAACAGGCGTAGTTCCTATCAGAGTGTGAACTGGATGTTGTTCTTCTAAATACCACACCACCCCAAACAGTGTTATTGTTACAATGAGAAGGAAGAGCACCACTACTATCTTACTCCTGGTAGACCAGCTAGACCAACCAGGACCATTCTGCTCTAGTGGAGGGGCCACTAGGGGCTGTTCCTCACTCATGACTGCACGGCCAAATGGGTACATAGAAAACACTTGAGGAATTGGAGCCACGAGACACAACCAACCAGAGGGGCACAAGTCACCCAGCGTCCGTTTGGAGCCTCGCTGGTAGGCTCCTATCGTTCATCAACGACTGTGCTATGCAGTACTCCCTCGATGGGGCTGCACGATTGCAACCCTTGCTATAAACAAATCCTTCTTTCAGGATAGGGCACCCTCCCTCCAGGGCAAGTACCCTCAACGATCCTGTCCAGTGTCCAAGGCAGTGCACCTGTTCAGCTCACCCTAATCTATCGCAGGCACCTTAGACACAGTACCCACAGCCTGATCTCAAGTCGTTCCCTAACTGCTAGACAGTCCCTCCGGTGCACTGTCCTTCTTCCGGGGGCGTAGGTTATACCTGGTGACTCCAGGCACTGTTTCGTCAACAAAAAGGGGGTGAAACTCAGGATCAGATGGGGACTGAGACTCAGACTCTTGTGGATCAGAAGCGGGAGAAACTGGGGTGGCCCTTATCTGCAGAGGAGCTGCCTCGAGCAGGGCAGCATCGCTCTCCTCGTCTGTCTGCGCCCACCTCAGCCAGGCGTCAGAGAAAGGAACGAAACGGGGCACCCGTTCCCCTTCCTAGTCTGCAATGCCTTCAAGCACCCACTTGTCGTAGGGCAGTGGGAGAGGGATCTTCTTGCAGTGGGTTGCATGGCAAGGAAAACCAACAGTGGCCCTTTCCAACGAGGCTCCGGCAGCTCTTCCTCTGGAAATGTTTTACCAGAACGTGATCCCCGGGCTGCAACTGATGTCCGGGCCCCTCTGGTACTGGTCGCAGTGTCTCCTGGATCTGTTGATGAAGAGAACGAAGATCTTTAGTTAACTCAAACAAGTAGCCCACAAGTAGAGGATACTCTATCTCCGAGAAGCGCTTGGGTCTTGGGACGCCCCACATATTAGCAGGGCGGCCAAAGACCACTTCATAAGGTGACAACCCTGTCCTAGAGTGTGCAGTCGCCCTGGTAGATAGCAAAGCCAAAGGTAATGCATCTGGCCATCACAATCCTGTACTTTCTTGTATTTTTGCTAGCTTTAGTTTGAGAGTGCCATTGTACTTTTCAACCAGACCTGCTGACTGGGGATGGTTCGCTGCATGAAACTTCTGCTTAATATGCAAGCCTTCGCACACCAATTCGATGACTTTCGAATTGAAGTGACTTCCGTTATCACTCCAGATCACATGTGGCAATCCATAGCGTGGGAAGTACTCTTTTAGGAGTGCCTTCGCCGTTGCCATAGCCGTATTCTCCTTCATGGGATAAGCCTCAATCAATTTACTGAATGCACAAATCACTACCAGCACACATTTTAGATTGTTAACTCGTTCTATTTCGATGAAATCCATCTGGAGGACCTCGAAAGGGAAGGAAGGCGGTGCAAAATTACCTGAGGGTGTAGGAGTACCTTTTCCAGGATTGTGTGTCATGCAAATCATACAATGCTTCACTAAATGAGTGGCTACCTTGGAGATATTGTCATTCTGCCATACTGGGTCCAACACCTTACATATTCCCTTGGCACTAATGTGGGCTGGGCCGTGAGCCATGGTAACCACTGGGAGCACATAAGCTTTGGGTAACATCCATCTCTGTTTCTCCGACTTATCTGTCCAACACCCATCCTCATCTAGACGCCCTGTACTCTCCTGCCACATTGACAATTCGTCTAATGTTGCCTCACTCTGGATCTCTTTAACATTTTCTAACGTGTCTTCAAACATTCCATTGTCTGGGACCCACCTAGCAGGTCCTGCCACAAACATCTTTTTCATCTTTGATCTCACGGTCTCGTTAGCCGTTTGGTCTGCGAATGCATTCCCTCTTCCAACACCATGTACTATTGCCTTGTGTGCACTACATTTTATTATCGCTAACTTGTCGGGAAGTATTAGGGCTGAAAAAAGTCTATGTATCAGTGGGCCATTCTGTATTCGCAATCCATGTGAAGTCGAGAACCGTCTCTCCACCCAGAGGCGCCCAAAATTATGGGCGACCCCAAAGGCGTACTGGCTGTCAGTGTAAATATTGACAGTCAGTCCCTCACTCTACTCGCAAGCCCGAAGAAGGGCAACTAACTCTGCAGCCTGAGCTGATTGGTACGGGACACAGGATGTCTCAACTACAGTGCACAACGTTGTAATTGCATATGCTGCAGTGGTGGTGCCATCTGGTAATTTGAAACAAGAGCCATCGACATATAGTTCCCCTTGGGGGTCAAATAGGGGAACATCAGTCAGGTCTACTCGTCCTTTTGTCTCCTCTTCCGTTCTATACACACAATCATGTGCATCTGTGTCATTACTCGCCGAAGGGAGGGTAGTAACGTGGCTGGGTTCAGAGTGGCACATCGTTTTATGGTAATGTGCGGAGCAAACAATGTTAGTTCATATCCAGTCAGACGCGCACTGGTAAGGTGCTGTATCTTTGTCTTGTTCAAAAGCGTATTCACAGCATGAGGTACCATTACTGTGAGGTCAGTGTCAAGAACGAACCCTGCCGATTGCCTGATAGAAACCGCCACCGCCGCGGCAGCTCTTAGGCAGCTCGGGAGCGCTCTGGCGACATTATCTAAGATGGCGGAAAAATAAGCACAAGGTCTTTGCTTACCACCAAAACCCTGTGTTCAAACGGAGATCGCGCAACCATCCACCTCATGTACATAAAGCACAAAAGGCTTCTGGTAATCAGGAGTACCAAGCACCGGAGCAGAGCAAAGCGCAACCTTTAATTGCTCAAAAGCTTGCTGGCATGCAGATGTCCAAGGCAGGGGTTCATGCACATCTTTGGTGGTCAGGTAGAGGAGGGGTTTCTTTAGTAGGGAATAGTTGGGGATCCAATGCCGACAATACGAGGTAATGCCAATAAATGCACGTACTTCACGCTGGGTCTTGGGAACAGGCATGTTAGTGATAGCAGCTATGCGTTCAGGTGTTAGTCTGTGACCCTCCTTCGACAGTAGGTGACCTAAGTAGGTGACCTCCTGTCGACAATATTGAAACTTGGAAAGGGACACCTTATGGCCACTGTGCGCTAAATGCAACAGCAGTTTAACAGTGGCGTCTATACAGCCATCTTCAGTATCAGAGGCCACAAGGAGGTCGTCAACATACTGCAATAGCGTGTTACCAGGAGAAAGTACCAAAGAATCCAATTGACTTTTTAAAGCTGGACTATAAATACTAGGACTTTCTGTATAGCCTTGAGGAGCACGACACAATCTAAAGCTCCTGCTGGCTAGGGCAAATCCAAGCAGATATCTGCTATCTGTATGGATCGGAATGCTGAAGAAGGCATTCTTTAAATCGATCACGGAAAAGAATTTGGCTGAGGAGGGAATCATTGTCAATACCGTGGTAATGTCTGGGACTACAGGATATTGAGGCACCACTATTTTATTAACCTCTCGGAGGTCAATTACAAAGCGATAGACGTCAGGATGAGCATCAGAAGTGTCCAAGGGTGCCTTTTTGAGAATCGGGAGGATAGGGCTATTACACACATTCACCGCTGTCTCTTCAACCACACCAGACTCAACCAAATCCTGTATTATTCGCAACAAGGCCTTCTCTCCTGCTTGGGAAATCTTATACTGGGGAACACGTGGCAATACAGCATTATCTTTGATCTGAATAGAGACCGGTGGGATCTGCAGTAATCCGACGTCTGTATCTCCTGTTGCCCACAAAGTACGTGGCCCCTCTTTGAACTCAGCAGGGAGGGGTGCATCTTTCGCAAAGCACTGTGTTGCACGGGCCACCTTTGGCCCTATGGTCATGTAGACACCATCAGGAGAACAAAAGATAGTTGCATGTAATCTTTTCAACAAATCCAAACCCATCAAATTCTCTCCACAATTTGTCGTTAACAGAAATGGCGAATCTACTGTAAAGGGACCAATAGTCAGAGCAAGAGGCTTGGAAATGGGGCTAACAACCGGCATGCCCGAAAAACCTACCGAAACGTTGTTTTGGCCAGACAGAGCTGCCCCCGGGACCAGTGAACGGGAAACAGAGCTATTCATAGCCCCTGTATCAACTAAACATTTCTTGGCCATGCCTTGCAAATCTGCAGTGACATAGGGTCCGCGCTGATCTACAGGCACCGGAACTGGTCCCTCACCCTGTCCCTGGCTGTCCTAGCTGTGGGATAACCCAGTCGCTTCGTCCATGTCATAGTCATCGTGATAGTACTGTCTGCCTCGAGGGTCGGCAAAATAGTTCTTGTTCTGAGGAGTGTACGAGGAATCCTCTGACTGCACCACCCCTCGGCCTCCTCCTCCCCTACCACGTCCTCTAAAACCCCGACCTCTTGGGGCCTCAACTGTCTGTAACAACTCCGGGCACTCATTTCGCCAATGCCCCTCCTTTTTACAATACTCACATTGGTTGTACCCTATGGGTGCACCATGAGGACTGTTCCTGTCCGGCCGGGACCCTCCGTACCGGGCCCGAACCTCTACCTCTGCCATTTCCTCTCGTCACTTGCTGCATCAACACCTTCGTCTTCAACTCCTTGGACTTTTTCTCTATCTTCTCTTTGTCCTCATTCTCTTTATGCTCGTAGTACTGCACCATACTCAAAATTACTGAAGGGGAGGATGTGGTCCAAGTACTCTCTGAAGCCTGCAACCTAGTCGCAATCTCGGGAAGCAAATTAGTGACAAATCTATTAACGAACAAACGAACACCACCCTCCTGTGATAGATCCTGGCCGCTAAAATCCAAAAACACCCCTTCAAACCTAGTAAAGAAATCAGACACACTTTCATCCTTCTTCTGACGATAAGCAGTCAACTTGTCCCAGTCCACTCGTCTCGGCGGGATAAGGGAATGCATGTAAGTGATAATACGCCCCGGCAAAGCCAATAGCTCCGCCTTCGGCTTCTCGCCGGGCTTGCGGTCCCTATCCCACGCTCTGATCTCGTCCCATGTTCCCCCAGTTCCACTACATGATCCTGCATATGTACCTGTCTCCATATATCCACCGGTACCAACAGGCCGAAAAACAACTCTATATCAGCTAAAGTCATCACCGTGGAGGAGGCCGCCTCCGTCAATTCCTTATAATACGCAGTGGGGTTTTTCCGAGGGTCCGGCAATTGACCCTGTAAGGATAGCACCTCACTCCTCTTCCATGGAGTGTATACCCACTGTTCCTGAAAATGGGCTGCCACCCGCGGGCGAGTGACAATGTCGTGGTCGTCTCGCAACTCCGGTATTTCAGGGTGATAAAGGGGATGAACTTCCCTCATGGGAATCTGCATCACTGTCGCCGGGACCTTCTTAAGCAATCTACCCCGATAACCTACTAATGTCGTCACATTACTGAAAACCTCATTAGGGGCCATATCTGTCGTATATCCCCTATCCCGAATGTCATAAATGATCTGTGGTGCAATACCCTTGAAACACTGTTCCCACAATCCTATCAACGTAGCCGACATATGCTTAAGAGCATGTTGCTGTATAAACGGCTCAATCTTTCATCACGCTCCACACATCTTCCACACTATAAATCGGATTCCGAGCCCACTGTGCAGTCTGGTCAGCCACCATTCTCTTTTCCTCATCTCCCACAGCAGAGCGCACCAACACTTTCTCCATGCGGTCACGTGCCGCTGCCCAATTCGCTCCTTGCACTCCACGCACAGGCGTCTCGGCATCTTGCAATGCCTGAGGCACCACACTCAAGTGAGAAGGAACAGACGAGGAAACGGGAACCACTGCAAACAAAGACTGTGTTGTAGGAGTGAGAGAAGGCGTAGCCACAGATACAGAGCTAGGAGACAGAATAGGAGAGCTAACGGCACCCGCCCCTGTAACTTGCAAAGGTGGGAAAGAAACAGGCGGGGCTGGGGCCGAAGCAGCAGAGCTGGAAACAGAATGACTAGGAATAGCAGAACCAGAGGCCGAATGCTGAGATTTTGGGATCATAGGGTATATCCGATCCGGGGCATAAGGAGGTGGGGGTCGAGAATCCAGTAACTCTTTAACAAACTCGTCACCTTCCTCTCGAGCAACATAACATTTATCGCTCTGTAATCGAAACTTCCTATTCGCATACTCTATGCCTTTCTCGATCTTTTCCCTATCATAGGCCATTGCTTTCTGCGTTATCGTTTGCGTCTGCCCCCTCCGAGCTTGCTTCTCTGCCCTCATTCATCGCTTCTTGGCTTCCTTCTGCCATACCCTCAGAGAATCGAACATCGACTGCCTGCTATTTTTGGCGAACAATTTGTCCTGCAAGTATTTCAACTTTTGCTCATCAAATGTGCCGGTAAGTGGCCACTGTAAGTCAGCATTGTCCCTCGTATATTTATTCCACAACGTGCTAAACATAATAGGGCCAATGCCGTGTTTGACGTATACATCAAAATTTGGGGTACCCTCTGGAGGCGCAGCCTACCTCTCTTCCAATCGAGCCTCGGTGGAACAACACCGACATCCAAAACACCCTAACTTACTTAAACAAGGCATCTTAATATAAGACACATGCACTGTCCCCAATGGACAAATACAACATCAACCAACAAAACGGTCCACCAACCAAATAAAAAGCAGTCCAGAAACCGCACTCCACAGTCCGCAGACTGCACCAAGACACGACAGTCCAAAGACTGTTTCAAGACAATAAGACAGGCTTCAACCCCAGACCTTTTCAAGAATAGACCGAATTTCCAGTTGGCCTGGCAGATTGCTTGCAAACAGTCCCAGACCTTTTCAAGAATAGGCCGAATTTCCAATTGGCCTGGTAGACTGCTCACAAACACTCTGTGTCTTTAAGGGTCCACAAACCCACCAAGATGAGACAGTCCGGAGACTGTGCCAGACACAGCCCGCAGGCTCATGCCATTCAACCATGGCGCCCCATTTTCCAAGAAGTCAAATCACTCACCTGGTGCACTCAGGTCGAGCAAGATTATTCTCCACTGCCGACTCTTCGGACCAAATAGTCAGATCCAAGGTTTCGCCTTCTCAGGACCCCAGCCAGTGACCACTAGACGAGGAGTCGCCCGATCAGACGGGCGGGGCAGCCAAGAGAACCGGGCTCTTATCGTGTGGGGATCCCCGATCCGCCTGACCGACCGGACGCAACCCCGACCCTGCAACCCGGTTACGGGTGAGTCGGGTCACCTTGTGGGGTCCCTGTTCGGGTGCCAACTGAAGGAAGTTACCCGAAAGGGCCACCCGGGTTATCTACAGCCACCTACTCGCCTTCTACCAAAATGAAGAGTCGGTCAGACAGTAGAGAATACAAACAGATATTTATTAGCTATACTCTGCAGAGGAGTCCAATCTGACCTACACCCAAAGATGTCTGCCGAGGGACTGACCCCCCAACAGTCTGCAACGCATAACCATTCCTCCCAAGAACCTCCAACCACGCCCACAGTGGAAAGTTACCGGCTTAGGCCGAACATGAACAAAGGAGGCACAGAAGGATGGGCTACCACCTGCCAGATGGTTACACACTATCACAGTTTCAAGGTTGCCGTGCTGGGCCTCAGCGTCTCCTAACGTGGGAGCAGAGCTACACATACGGATAGGTATGCGAGGGCAGAATGGCCCATTCATGAGGAAGTCGGAAGGCAACCTTGAGCAGGAGAGAAAATAATAACTAAATACAGTATTCTGCTAAAGCAAGCAATACGAATAATGAGGTCTAGTTCAGACACAGCCCAATAGGGATTACGAAATACAAAATGGAGTCGCACTTGCTAACTGAAGCTTGCACATGACAGGGGTAACTCAGTGGGTTGCATAACGCAAATACGAATGGTGCCTAATTTAGCCGCACACTGCTAACCTAATGCGAAATGAAACGAGTGCATAAAGGGAATGGGGTTTTCAAACCTAACAGGACCAAGTCTCAGTCCAAGTACCTGGTGGTACTTGGACTGAGATGCGAGGTCCTGCGCCTTGCTACGTCGAGTTGCATCGGTTCCGATGGGGGCGCCGACCAGGAGCTGCGTGGTGCTGCGCCAGGTTGCATTGGTTCAGTTCCAATGATGCCGCCGGTCAGGAGCTGCGAAGTGCTGTGATACGAAGTCCTGTGTCGAGATGTGTCACACTGATTCGGTTCTGATGAGGCCACCAATCAGGAGCTGCAATGTGAGGTCCTGTGTCGAGTTGCATCATGCTACGTCTGTCCTGAGGGAACACACAGTTGGGTAAGGAGGAAGCAGTAGTGCACTCTGATGCCAGCCAAGGGTCCACATGCACAGCAAACCAACATGCACCCCTTGTCCATACTAACTGGCACCGGCCAAAACATTCCGCGCCCTGGTTCTCTTCTGCCCTAGCAAAACAACAACTTAACTGCAAACAGTTAGAACGCAAGTGGCTCAGGCCTACAATTCATATGGCCTGTCCCAATTCAGAGAGGCACAGATATCGTGCCATAAGCTAATCAAGGAGACAAAAAAGTCCTACTTTACCGCACAAATCGAGAAGGCCCGATACGACCCCAGAACATAAAATCTTCCTACAACCAAAAGCCCTCTCACGAGACATTCCCCCTTTTCAGGCCCTATGTTACCAGATTTCTGCCTTCTTTGAGGACAAGATCCAAGCCATACAACAGGGATTCACTACTTCCTCCACATCCGACCTCTCATTCAAACCCCTTCCCAGCAACATCACAGGTCAGGTTGACAACGTTTCAGGAAATCTCCCTTAATCAACTATGACAGGCCATCCTTTCTTGTAAATCTAGCTCCCCACATGACCCCTACCCGCCTTCCATACTACATGCAGCCATAGACCCAGTCAACCCAGTACCCCTAGCAGACAATACCACCCTCATAAACCTCAGGCCTATCTCCCTTTTTCCAGTTTTAACAAAAGTGCTTGAGAAACTAGTAAATCATCAACTTATCACTTTCCTGGAAAATTCGAACGCACTTCACCTCTGTCAGTCCAGGTTAAGACCCAAGCATTTCATCAAGTCAACTCTACTTGAGGTCTCTGAAACCATAAAAATAACTTTAGATGCAGGGAACAATGTGGTGTTGATACTGTTGTATCTCTTTCCCAGCTTTCGACACCATCTCTCACCACATCCTCTGAATTGAAGATATAGGGATCTCGCATATGGTTTTATCTTGGATTAAATCATTTCTGACTGATAGGAGACAAACAGCCACTCTGGGACAATTCTTCTCTACTGAAAGGTGTCTCTCTATGGGAGTGCCACAGGGATCCTCCCTCAGTCCCGCCATTTTTGATATCTAAATGGCTCCTATAATTTCACTGATCACATCAAATGGAACCGAGACCACCTCCTATGCTGATGACACACAGCAAATTCTCTCCCTGGACCAAATATCATTGACCTCCAAACAGAATTTTCAAAATTGCTTCTCCGATATCATCTACTGGATGCAAAACAACCACCTCAAATGCAATACCGACATAACTGAAATTCTACTGTTCGGGAAGTTCAGTTAATTCTCCTCACAATGGTGGCCTAACTCAGTTCCCCCATCCCCTCCTGGCAACCGTAAAAGAAGCAAAACATCTGGGGGTAAAATTCGATACTGCTCTATCATTTTACCCACAAGTCGTAGAAGTGGCAAGCATGTGTTTCAATCTAGTGAAGTCCCTACAAAAATAATTTCATTTTCTTCCCTGTGCCTCCAAAAAAGCTGTTGCATTTACCTTTATCACTTCCAGACTTGATTATTGCAACAGCCTCAATGCTGGTTGCTCCAAACAAATTTTACACAAGCTCCAGATGGTCCAACCAAGACCGGTGCTACAATTCCCCAAACGGAGCTCGGCCTCCACTGCCCTGAAGAAATTGCATTGTTTCCCCATCCACAAAAGGATCCTTTTTAAGATCCTACTACTAGTCTTTAGAGCATTCAACAACTCTGATCCTAAATATATTTCTGCTCAGTTCTGCCACCATAAGACACAAAGAACGTTGAGATCCTCCGACGCCAGCCTTCTTAGGCCTCCATCCTACAGACTCAAATCTTGGGAGGGAAAATCCTTCATGATGCTGGGGTAGAAAGCCTGCAACCTACTCCCCATCTCTCTGGTTCATCATCGCAAAGCAAAATTAAAAACGTACCTCAAAACCTGGCTCTTTCTCACCCCCGATGCACTATATCTATCCCTCATCTAACTCATTGTCTTTCCCAGGCTATAACCGTCACCTCCCAGCACAGCGACAGGATGCTAAATTGCAAAAGATAAGTCATACATTGTTTTCATTCTAAAACTTTTCACCTCCACTTAAAAACCCCTGCATAAGGAAGAGACTATTGAGAACTGAAGAGGGATGGACCTATGTTTAACATTGGGCTTCTAGTTGGCAGAGGTATGAACCCTGTTGAAGCAGGGACCACAATCTTAGTCTGGGTAAGCCAGATACACACTAAAAGATCACCTGTGCACACCCTCTGGTAGCTTGGCACAGAGCAGTCAGGCTTATCTAAAGAGGCAATGTGTAAAGTATTTGTGCGATGCACACACAGTAACACAATGAAAAAACCACAAAAATACTCCACACAGGTTTAGAAACAAAGATTATATTTTTATGAGTAAAACAAGACCAAAACAACAAAAATCCAATAGGTAGAACCGGAGGGCTGAATTTTTAAAGATAAATCAAAAAGAGGTGCTTAGAAGCAAATAGCACTTAGGGATTACTTGAGGTCATGCTGGATCGGCATAAATCCACTGGACTCCTGCAGGTCCTGCTAAAAAAGTACCTAGGATGGAACGAGCGTTTATGTCGAAGACACGATGCATCGGTTCCGATCCGCTCAGACGAAGTCTTCATCGACGATCCCCTTTACAATGCAGGCACTGCGTCGTCGTCAAGCCACGCAGTCCATCGAAGCGATGTCGTCGATCAGGTCCCGCGTTGGCGTCGAAGGGCTATGCATAAGTTCCGATCGGTGCAATGTCGTCACTACGTCTATTTTGAGGGTTCTGTACAGCAGAAATCATATTTCAAGGCCCCAGAACTGGATTGGCACCACTTGGCAGGGCAGGACACACAGATGGCAGAGTTCAGGTGCTGTTGCAGGGTTAAAGGAAGTCTTTGATGGCACTGAGACTTCAGAACAGGGGGCAAGCGAGATGGGTCCAGCCCTTGTCCTCAGCAGGGCAGAGATCAGCAGGGCAGCAAAGCAAAAAACGTTCAAGTGAGATGGGTCTAGCCCTTGTCCTCAGCAGGGCAAAGATCAGCAGGGCAGCACAGCAAAGCAAAGCAAAAAATCAGTTCTTCCAGAGCAGCAGTCAAGCAGAGTGGCAATCCTTGTAGCACAGCAGTCTTTAATCTTGGCAGAATTATTCACATGTCCAGTACTGTACTTTCTTGGTAAGGTCAGAGGCACAGTACTTATACCCAGTTGTGCCTTTGAAGTGGGGGTGACTTCAAAGCAGGCCCCTAAAGTGCACAGGTCCCTCTTTCATCCAAGCCCTGGCTCCAGACTAGCAGTACAGGGTAATCAGCCCTTTGTGTGGGGAACGGGACACTGCCTGTTCAGATGCAAGTCCCAGCTCCCCCCCTCTCTTCCTGCCCAGTAAGAGCTTTCAGAATGCAGATGAATTCTCTGTCACACCCACCCTTTTCCTGTGTTTGTGGCTTTCTAGAGGAAATGCACAAAGTGTAACTGTAACCTACCCCAAACGTGTATTGGAGACAGGCTGCAAGGCGCACAGAGCAGAGAAATGTTTGTTTTCTGAAAGTGGCATTTCTAAAACATTAATTTTAAATCCAACTTTACCAGTAAAGGGGATTTATCATTACCATTCCAAAGATATGAAACATGATACAGCTTCTCCTGTCTAATCAGGAATTACAGCTTAAAAATGTTTTAAGGAATTCCCAATGTTAGCCTATGAGAGGAGTAGTCCTCACAGTAATGAAAAACTAACTTAGCTGTTTGTCACTACTAGCTCATGCAAAACTTACCAGTACATGTCCTACCTTTTACCTATATAGCACCCTGCCCTTAGGGCTACCTAGGGCCTACCTTAGTGGTGACTTATGTGCAATAAAAGGAGAGTTTAAGGCTTGGCAAGTGGTTTCAAATGCCAAGTTGAAGTGGCAGTAAACTGCACACCGAGGCCTTGCAATGACAGGCTTGAGACTGGTTTCAAAGGTTACTTTTGGGGGTGGCACCATCAGTGCTGCAGGCCCACTAGTAAAAGACACATAGATGATGGATGGAATGCAGAGCAAATCAAACATTCACCCCCAGTCAAGAGATCTGGGTTAAATCCATTGTTCTTTTGCTCACCATGCCACCCCAGTTTAGACCCAGCCATATGCAAATCAGTCTTGACCCTGTGCCTCATGGGAACAGTCCAGCCCGAAATGCCAAGCCAGGTCCTCCCTGGACCGGAAACAAGCATCCATGGACTGGTTTCAGGGCATCAACCCTTTAGGAGTCAGGGCGAACCCGATGATGAAGCATGACACCACTAGGGTGTGTGAGGGTTACTAAATGAAAAGGAATTGAGTCCTTTCCCGCGCTGAGCGGGTAACGCCACGAGAGTTTAGCGCTGAGCCCTGAATACATTGGGTGGGATACCTTTAGTAGTCAGTTAACAGTCCAGCCGATACTGCCAAGCCGCCTCCTCCCTGGACCGGAAACAAGCATCCTGGGACCGGTTTCGGGGCTTCACCCCTCATCAGCCAGACTAGATTGAATCCAGTGGCACAGTGAGCCCGGGACCCAAGTCTGTGCTGCAGGCCCACTAGTAGCATTTAATTTACAGGCCCTGGGTATATGGTATACCACTTTATAAGGGACTTAAAAGTAAATTAAACAGCTGTAAACCAATTATACCATCTTTAGAGTAGAGAACACATGCTCTTTAGCACTGGTCAGCAGTGGTAAATTGCTCAGAGTTCTAAAGCCAACAAAATGATTTCAGGAAAAAGAAGAGGAAGGCAAAATGTTTGGGGTGACCCTTCAGAGAGGGCCATTTTCCAATAACCTTGTGAGGTGACCCTAGAGGGTTCCCCTGAATCTTCTGTGGACTGGTTTAAAAGCTGTGTGACCTCCATCAGAGGGAGCCACTGACTGCTGCAGACACACAAGACTCCTGCAAGATTGCCAAAGCCATAGGGATTGGTGAATGTGACAGGGAGAGTATTCTGCTGGTGGGCTGAGGAAGCTGCCTGGTGAAGGCAGGTGCCAGAATCCCAGACAAAGGACAGGTTCAGCATCAGGAGCAGAAAACCAAACTCTAAGAATAAAAGCACACTTTAGAGGTCAGGAGGCCTGAGAAAATGCTCCTGGTGGCTATAGCTGTCCACCAGGAGGAAAAGGACACCAATATTATGTACATTGGCCTAACAGGGTTGGAGAAAGCAGCCCAAGAAGTTCAGTCCCTGGGTATCTGGCGAAAAACAAAGCGCACGGTGCTTCACAGTAAATCCTTGTATTTCTCCTGGGGACGGCCAAGCCCCGGAGGGGGATCAGCACAACCTTTATTATAATTTTTATTGGGGAGGGAGAATGTGTGGGTTACCCTCCCGAGAGCCACAATCGCCCAGGGACTCCATCCCCTACACAAGTCCTATCTGGGGGGGGGGACCTCATCACCCCCAGGACGGCAGGAGAACCAGGAGTGCAGTCGCGAAGATTTCGGGGAGAGCCAAACACCATGAGGAATTGCTGGATGCCTACCCCTGCTCCCTGTGTCTGGGGTGAGCGGAAGGTACCTAGCACTTCTGACCCCCCATGCTGACTGTGGGCACCCACAAAAAGAAAGGGTTGCTGGTTCCATGGTGTCACATAGCAGATGTGCCGGTGGCAGGTGCCATGTGGAGGTGGCCTCCCCACATGGCCCCCTAATTGTTCACACACTGGGTGCCCCATAAAAGGAGCAGGTGGGCTTTAGTGGGCTCTTGTTTTGGGCTGCTACACTCTCTGAAAATGTTTCTTCTATCAGAAGCTACGAAAACGGTAATCCAGGCCCGATTACGTCCAGGCTTGACTATGGGAATGCACTCTTCCTGGGTCTTCCTGAATATTTTCTGAGTCGCAAGTAGTCCAGAATGTGGCGGCCAGAACAATTCTTAATCTGGCTCCAAGGACCCATATGACCCGGCATTTGAAAGCGTTCCACTGGCTCCCCAAAAGAGGATTCTTTTCAGGACACTGGTCCTAGTGCATAAAGTCTTTCATGAGAAAGGAACAGTGTACCTGAGGAGGAGGAACTGTGTTTGTGCCTCTCTCTGGGTACTACATTCATCTCACGGCCATTTAGCTAATATCCCTAAAATTCGCCGGGCTACAACTGGAGGAAGATCCTTTTCGTATCTTGGCTCGAGGGCTCCTAGAATAAACTTCATGCCATTTCTGAGCTTCGTGTTTTCAGGAAGAAGCTAAAAACCTGGCTTTTTCAACAAACCGTTTAGGACGATCATCATTATCTGCAGGTTACATTGCTTCTAGCGCCGAGACACTCCTTGGAGTATTTGTGTGCTTTACAAATGCCTTTTCAAATCAAATCAGGTGAACCCGGCATTTGATAATGGCAATCGCATCGCTAAGACCCGTATTTAAAAAGAAAAGCCTGTACACAAAGCTGTCAATTTAAAATTCATGACACTGGGAAAAAGAGCGCCACAGAATATTCAAGGTACTTAACAAAGTCACACAGTGCTCTCTGTGGTGCCTCAGAAACGGCAGGGACACCACCAACAAATGGAAAAGCATTGTGAGTTGCTGCCAGAGGTGCAGCAATTCCACCATAAATTCCACCCAAAAAGGCACCTTAAGTCTCCATGGGTATTACATCGGGAAAGGTTTTCAATATTTTCAAAGCAACTCTGGAGCTTGGGCTTTTGCACATACCCCCTGGAGTGCAGGAATCCTTATTGGCGGGTCATTTGCAACATGTTAAAAGTGAAAGACACACATTGAATTGAAATATGCTTCACTAACAATGATATTGATAGTGAAATGTAATATGTTTTAATGAAGATTACTGAAAGATGTTACTATCCATAATTATTTCAAGTGATGTTGTAAACGGTTGGTGTGATCTATTTTTCATTTTTATTAATGTATTGACACCCTGTTACAGTTAGGACTTCCTTTTGATAGTGACACCCCTTTGTCGTGTATAGTAGAGGTGGGGGGATTGTGATTATAGTGTTCAAGGCTGGTGGGGCGTGTGAACTGTTCTGAGGGTGTCACCACAGTATTTCCTTCTACCAGTTTGTGCATATTTGTAAATGAACGGTAGTATTCAGTAGTGTGTGCATAATAATGTACCTTTCATTTTTATAAGAAAAAGCACTGACTGCACAATGATTTATTGAGCGCTGTTGCAAACCAGCGAGCTGTGGTGCTAGCCCAGACCAACTCCCCCAAAATATGCCTTGGACTGCTTTGCTAACTTGAGAGATTCAATTGCTACAATGGGGTGCTTGGTTCTCAATAACAGCAAGGTTATGGACTTATTATTTGTGAAGGACTCGCATCCTTTGCACCTATTGACTCACTTTATTACAATACCTAAATCATTCCGGAATTTTATTGTCAGTCTGTTAAGCCGGTGTATCTAGTATATTGTCCATGGACTATCTTAGCCACAGCAAAACTCAATTTATTTTGGGTCCCAAAAAAACTGTATTAGCAATCTAATACATTGGTATAAGTATTGCATCAGAAATATCCAACAACGCTGATGTAAAATATTAGCCTGCCCACTGCATCTTTATCAATCTCTTTCAAACCTTAGTGACCAAATTAATTCAATGGGCGAAAAATTAGAAACAAAGGTCATATGTTCCTGTTCCAACATAATAGAAAGTGATTTCATATTTTTCTGTTTGTAATCAACTCCTGTTCAACAACAATTCTGATTACCCCTTCACATCTTACAGATCTAGTAGACTTTGACATTAATACAATGAACATGGTGATGCGTCCTAACAAATAGACAGTGAGTTGATGTTTTCTTATTTGTAATCTACATATGCTCAGCAAAAATTCTATTTTACCTCTTCTAATCCATACAGATCTTTTAAGCTTGTGTGCACATAGCATGAAATACAAATAGCAGCATGAAATTGGTGCTGAATATTTTGATTTAAAAAAAAGTTTTAATGTAAGTTGGAGGATGCTTTGACAAGATCTCGGAATGGTGAGCATTAGTGGTCTGTATTCTATTTCACCATTCCAATAAGATGGCCTAATGTGTGACATCATATTACAGGCACTCATGACGTTCTCCACGAAAAAAGTTCCCTAAGTTATGAATAGAAGCATCAAGATAGCGTTTTTTTGTTTTTTTAATGCCGATGGTTGGAGCTTAACTAGCATGACGGACTATGTGTAGTTAAACATAATGGAAATATCTAATATGGACCTAATATCACTGATTTCATCTTATATTTATGAAATAAGACAGTACTAGTAGGCAATAAAGTTTCAATAAGACTAATCAAATATGGCAATAAATGTGTCAATCACGTTTCACATATTGATTACATGATCTTATATCTAAAAACAATAAGAACATGTTAGTTTACACAGTGACCACACATGATGTTATGGCACCCATAACAGAACCATAACTGAAAACAATACAATATGTCAGCCTAGATAGTAAGCAGATATGATGCCAACATTTCTGTGCGTGACTAAAAACTTCACACTTTTCGAGACTTCTAAGAGATAAAAGACTATGAAAGCAAGCATAGGATAAAAATAAAAGGGGCTTAAACATGAACTGTCACAATGGTCATTACGTCTCCGGAGTGCTAATTGAAATAATTTCATTTTGAGACATGTATTGCATCATGAGTTAAGGTATACAAATATTGCATTTGAAAAGCAAACTCATACTATTATATGCACATTGATAACCTAAAAAGGCAAACCAGGCAAAAAATGTCATGTCATTAGTGCAGTTGGGTGCAAAAGATAAAAATAGGAAAAATAAAAAGGGTCCTTTTGGCACTCACTTATTCATTCTGTTTTAGAAAAGCAGGAATAGCCCTTTCCTTTTGTAATGGAAAGTGGAAATTTAGTAATTTCTTCCCGCTTGTATAGTTTCCATGTGCAGGGATCTTTGTCATAGAAGTTGTGGTACTTGAAGTGCCCTAAGACTGATCAAGTAAGCATAAGTATAAGGTTTCTGCCACTGAGGTTAAGATTGCCTCTTTCTGCATCAATATCACAGCAGGTTTGTTTAACTCATCAAGGCACATATTACCATTATTTATTTTGGCCCAAGGAACATTTTCAAAAAACGTCCCAGGAGGTGTACCCAAGGCTATTGCCAGTTATACCAGTTTACGGTTTGTGGTACAGGTAAAAAATGTAGGTGTCCACTGACCATTCTACAGCATGTTTCATTTGTAATTAACAAATGGGAACTGTATTCAAGAGTGTGTACTATGCTAGAATAGATAAAACAGGAGCAGGTAAGAATTCTAGCTTAAACTTGGCTTAAAAGGTTTACAGGCTCCATGCAAAGTAATGGAATCATAGAGTAATGTGACCTTGGGGGTTGAAACATCCAGTTGTATTTATGAATGCGGAAATGTCTTAGTGTAGCAGGAAAATTCAAATAGTAACTTCCATACATGATGAAGGAAGGTTTTGTGCATTTTTTCATATCAAGCCAAGGACGTATACTTCTTACACTCATGAAAGTAAAAGGTAGTTGTAGGCTGAGAGATTACTTCCTGAAGGAGCCACATAATGTGTGAGTCTCCTGTCATGAAAAATGGGGCATTTTTGATTTCATCAATCTAACAGTGTTTTTGGCTTCTTTCGTAGCCATGGTTCTCTTTGGAGGTCAAATTACATGGTTCAAATATGGCTTTCTCGTTCATGAGCTGCTAGTGCACTTTATTTGATTTAATGTTTGTAGCACCCAATTTAGATGTGTAATAGCTCGCAACTGAACCTTTGAATCTTGTAAAAGACTAAAGTCTTCTTTTAGTGGGTCAACAGCGGATGACATTACATTATTTATGGCGTACACATTTGGAGAGTGTTTGCATGCCAGTGTCAATAACTTTAAATGAATGTTGCATTATTTCTTTGTCAACCTCTCTTATTCTTGTAGCAACTTCTATTCGTGGCCATTTCTGCATTTCATTATAAATAGCATAACCTGCAGCGAATGTAAAATGTTTAACTTTAACTGGGTGAGAACCCAGGAGGAAATCACAAAAATCCATATTTTCACTTATTGTGGACAAGTGCTCCTTCACAGTTGCAAGACTAGAATGTGCTAGCCAATGTTGGCACAGCTTATCTATACTATATGTAGTAATAGTTACAGTTGTGTATTTATTATATCTAGGGTATGGACAATTACCTAGGGGACCAGGAGACTTGGAGCGAAATCTATGCATGCATCAGTATCAATTTTGTCATAGGGCTATTCCTTCAGGGCATAACCTGGTCAAATTGTATGTACCATTCTGGATCATGTAATTTAATTCAGCCTCTGTATTGTTTTTCCTTTGCCAATGTGGAAACTGTGTCGAATTAACTTCTGGAACAGAGTGTGTCTTTAAATCTCTATTGGTTCCAAATCCAAGACAAGTTGTCGTCTGGATGATTTTATTCAGAAACATAATTTCCGTGGTAATTGTACATGCTCTAAATAAGGGTTCTGTACCTTGAATTTGCCAAAATGTTGATCCCCAAATACTTTTTTCATCAATATTTCCTTTCCATTAATCATAGCATATTATAGCAAGGCTTTCAGCAAATATATGGGAACATATCAGTTTGTTATTAATGATCAGGTTCTTGTGAAGTATTTCTGCTTGTTGTGTATAATAGAAAGCTGATATGTCTGACCTGTCACCACTGTTGAAATAAGGACATTTCTTTTGAAAATGTGGATGTCACTTGGAAGGCAGAACCACACAATGCCCCACTTTATATAATTATACATTTCTCAGGGAATACTAATTCTGTGTAGGTAGCGGTGGAGAAAGTGATACAATAAATTTTTTTAACGATTTTCTACATTGCTTGTGAATCTTTTAACATTCTTTTAACAGTTCTATACCCCATTGATCTGAAAAGGAACCGGGTATTATTTTGTCATCTAGTGACATCTTTAAAACATATGAAAGCTGTTAGAAATGGGGTCTATAGTTGGCATATTTATTCACCCTGTTCAAGTAAGGACCACCAATCTAGTAAGGGTAAATCAGATAAACACCCTAAATTAACCTGTGCTCACCCTTTTGTAGCTTGGCACAGAGCAGTCAAGCTTAACTTAGGCAATGTATAAAGTATTTGTGCAGCACTTAAAACAGTGAAAACCACCATACAAAAATCATCCAACCAAGTTAGAAAAATAGAGCTTAATTTAATGAACAAAACAAGACTAAAGCTACAAAGATCCAATAAGTAGAACCAGAGTTATGAATCATTAAATATTAAATTGATATATAGTGCTTAAAAGCATAAAGCACCAACTAGGGACATCTGGTAGTGCTGGACTGGGTCAAATCTGAAAAGCAGACCGTGATGGAGGGAGGGTCGGATAGAGAAGCCACGCAGGCCCCGCTGAAAACAGCACCTTTCCGGAGAATGTGTTGACGTTGAGGAGCAACTGCTTCTGTTCCAAGTCATGCAGTTGGGTCCCATGTCATCAAGGAAGGCAGTCTGTCGTCGACGAGCCTCGCAGTCACATCCCGCGTCGTCGAACCCTTTACGATGAAGGTGCTTCATTGTCATCGAGCCATGCAGTCTATGCTGTGGAGTCTCTGAAGCGGCACTACCTCAGGGTCGAAGGCGAATGCGTCGGTTCTGACCAGCGCAAAGCAGGCAATATGTGGATTTTGGCAGAAAACAGCTGCCAAACGCCTTTTGATTTCCCAGGACATGATATATAGTGCAAAGGAATCTCAGTTGGCAGAGTCCAGCAGCTGAAGCAGAGGTGAATGAAGTCTTTGATGTCCCTGAGACTTGAGAACATGAGGCAAGTCATCAAGCCTTTGGAGTCACTTGCTTCAGGGGGACGTAGAGATGCAGGGCCAGTCCTTCTAACCACCTGGTAGGGGGAAGTAGGGCAGGCACAGCAGAGCCAGAGTGCAGCAGACCAGCGGAGTGTCAGTCCTTTCAGCAGCACTTCTTCCTGGCAGAGTGTCCTCCGGTCCAGAGTGTACTGAGCTGCTAGTGTCAGGGGTCCAGTACTTATATCCAGTTGTGCCTTTGAAGTGGAGGAGTGCCCAAAGAGAGGCCTTTGAAGTCCACAAGTTCCCTGCCCTGGCTCCAGACTCACTACAGGAGAGGTATGCAGTTATTTATGCGGGGACAGGCACAGCCCTATACAGGTGCAAGTGTCAACTTCACCATAAGTTGTGATTTTAAATTGTCCACAGACACCAAACTCAAAATTTCTATCTTGTCCCAATTGGAAATTACATTTATAAGATGGAATAAGATAATCTCAATGTTAACCTATTGACAAGATAGGCCTTGCAGTAGTGAAAAACGAATTTAAGAGTTGTTCACTACCTTGACATGTAAAACTTAAAAGTACATGTCCAACTTTTTAAATACACTGCACCCTGCCCATGGGGCTGTACAGGGTCTACCTTAGGGGTGGCGTATATGTATTAAAAAGGAGGGTTTGGGCCTGGCAAGTGGGTTATCTTGCCAAGTCGATATGGCAGTTTAAAACTGCACACACAGGCTCTGCAATGGAAGGCCTGAGACATGTTTAGAGGGCTACTGGAGTGGGTGGCACAATCAATGCTGCAGGACCATCAGTAGCATTTAATTTACAGGCCCTGGGCACATGTAGTGCACTTTACCAGAGACTTATAAGTAAACTAAATATGCCAATTATAGATAAGCCAATGTTACGATGTTTTAGAGACAGAGCACCTGCACTTTAGCGCTGGTCAGCAGTGGAAAAGTGCCCTTATTCCTAAAGTCAGCAAAACAGGTCAGGAAGCAAAAAAGTCAGGGGAAACCACGACAAGGATGCCAGGTCTGCCAAAAACTAAAACAGCTCAGGAGGTCCTTTGATCTGGTTGGGAACCTTTTCCCTAAACCACACCATCCAGCACAGGATATGCGGTGATGTTGACTGCACATTGATCTCAATAGCTTCTATGAGAAAACAAATTCAGTTGCAATTCTAGTGCCATAAGAAACAGCACAGTTTTATCAGGAACGTAATGTCCACTTATTGAAAGCAAAACTGTAATCTGCATGATGATCCATATTTAGAGTAAAGACCCTCAAGTAGCAATCTAGAAGTATGACCATGGTGGTATAAGATACTCGTCATGAAACCAGTAGCAAACAGCAAGCCATGGGGGACGTTGAGCAACTGAGAACCATGTTGGTATGTCATCTAACTACCAGTCAGAATCATTGTCATAAATCGTTCTTTCTTGAAGTGGCAACATTTCAATGAATGCTTGCACAGCTGGTGGCTCATAATACACTACAGCAGTTAATGATATGGTTGAAATTGTTGAAATTGCAGCATCATGTTCCTCTAAGGCATCTGGCCCTAGATGTAAAGCTGTAAACATAGCAGGCTCTGCAGTCCCTGGATTGGGACTCAGGATTTCAGCTTAACTGCTCTCTTATAAGCATACTTCCTTCAGAGTAGAGAGAGGCTGTGAGATTCTACTTCAAAGGCACCTTGTGGTCACAGGGGCTCTGCTGGACAGATATGGCCACATACTGCTTAGCATGACTGAAGGACACTTGCCTGTTCTTCTGTGAACCAGTCAGTAGAGGCAGGATTAAAGTTTATGTACTTTCTACACCAAGAACTGGAAAGGGTAGTCTGTAAGATGGCACAAACACTTTTCTTAAACTAGCTTGCCTGCTTTTTGACAGTCAGATCGTACTTAAACTTTACATAAACTGCACTTAAAGATGCAGCCCACTGCACTCAAAGGTGTAGAGCATTGAGTATACTTGTTTTTGTCTTGCTTTTAGTGTAGAAATAGGAGATACAATAATGATTAGATTCCCCTGCGCCAACAGGTACTCTTTTAAAATGGCCGCCTGCATCGCAGTATGGGAGTATATAGGAACTGCTGGCTCTCATTGTAAACTACGTATGTGTAGCCTGAGGAACTGGGAACAATTCTAATAACTATGGGGCTCATTACGATGGCGGAACGATCGCCACCGCCGGACCGGCGGTGGCGATCGTTCCACCATCACATTGAGATTTACCCACTGCCATATTAGGATGGCGGTGGGTATCGCGGCGGACGCAAAGTCTGTCCGCTGCTTTTCCGCCAGTGGCAATCGCACCGATTGCCTGGCGGGCGGAGTAGGGCCACTAATATGGTGGCAGTGCCAAGCAGGCACCGGCCGCCATATTAGGATGTGTGGGGCCAGGCGTCTTTCCATGGCGGCGATGCAGCCATGGAAAGGCTGGTGGGGTTTGGGTTTGGGGGCCTGTTGCGAGCCCCCCCTTGTTTGGGGGTGGGAGTCGCTGCACTGGGGGGTACTGGGTACCCCCCTGCATTTCCATGCACCAAGTGGCAGGCACCGCGTGGGGCCTGCCACATGGTGCAGGGAAATGCGGTGCAAGCACTTTCAATATTGCGGACGGTGCTGCAGCCAGCAGCACCGCCCGCAATGTTGAAAGCCCAGGCAGTATGGCGGGCGCATCCTAATTGCAGTGGTGGGACCGCCGCATGTCTGGCAGGCGGTCCCAATCACCGCTACGGTGGCGGGCGGACCAAGTCCGCCCGCCATCGTAGTCAGCCCCTAGGTCTGTAAATATTTAGTTTCTAACATGTCTTCTTGGAGTCTGTAAATATTTAGGGGTCGATTCCGATCTCGGCCGGAAGCGCACCTAACCGTATTCGTCCGGAAAAAAAAACAGCTGAATGCGTGTTTCCCGACTGATTCGAACACTCGTCCGAACGAACAAGTACGATGCGCATAACTGCCCAGATTCCGAGCGAGCCGTACTTACCCATTTCAGCTCCTGTTCCCCGCCCGAGCCGGATCCGTAAACGCCGATTCGAGTCGCACGGAAGCAAATACACAGCACCTTCTGGCCGGACGAGTACGATGCGCCTTCCGTACGCGCCGAACCCGTCGCTACGTCCGGCACGTTTGAGCATCCGGGCGAGCCGTCCATAAGCTCCGTTTCGCGCCACAAGACGATCCATGGCTACGAGACGAACAAGCCTGCGACGAGTACGAGTCGAAGTCACGAGAAACCCGAACGAGACGACCCAACCATGAATCCCATCGCGCAGGTCCTACCAATACTCTACATCTATTACCGGGACCGGCACGGACGCGTTCGGCGCAGACGGTAAGTCAAACACCAACAACACTAACAAACGACACGTACCCGAAATATGTCACACACACATAGGGATGCACAAATGAAGTACACTAGCAACAGCAGAACCATAGGGGCGGGATGGCCATCACCAATGCCATACACACCCATAGGGGGATGGATGCCTACCACTACCACCACCCCTACTCAGGGGGGCCTGGATGCCTGCCACTACCACCACCCCTACTCAGGGGGGCCTGGATGCCTACCACTACCACCACCCCTACTAATGGGGGGCTGGATGCCTGCCACTACCACCACCCCTACTAATGGGGGCTGGATGCCTGCCACTACCACCACCCCTACTAATGGGGGCTGGATGCCTGTCACTACCACCACCCCTACTAATGGGGGCCTGGATGCCTGTCACTACCACCACCCCTACTCAGGGGGGCCTGGATGCCTACCACTACCACCACCCCTACTCATGTGGGCCTGGATGCCTGTCACTACCACCACCCCTACTAATGGGGGGCTGGATGCCTGCCACTACCACCACCCCTACTAATGGGGGGCTGGATGACTGCCACTACCACCACCCCTACTCATGGGGGCCTGGATGCCTGTCACTACTACCATCCCCACTCATAGGGGGATGGATGCCTACCACTAACACCACCCCTACTCATGGGGGCCTGGATGCCTACCACTACCACCACCCCTACTCAGGGGGGCCTGGATGCCTGCCACTACCACCACCCCTACTCATGGGGGCTAGATGCCTGCCACTACCACCACCCCTACTAATGGGGGGCTGGATGCCTGCCACTACCACCACCCCTACTCAGGGGGGCCTGGATGCCTGTCACTACCACCACCCCTACTAATGGGGGGCTGGATGCCTGCCACTACCACCACCCCTACTCATGGGGGCCTGGATGCCTGTCACTACTACCATCCCCACTCATAGGGGGATGGATGCCTACCACTAACACCACCCCTACTCATGGGGGCCTGGATTCCTACCACTACCACCACCCCTACTCAGGGGGGCCTGGATGCCTACCACTACCACCACCCCTACTCATGGGGGGCTAGATGCCTGCCACTACCACCACCCCTACTAATGGGGGGCTGGATGCCTGCCACTACCACCACCCCTACTCAGGGGGGCCTGGATGCCTGTCACTACCACCACCCCTACTAATGGGGGGCTGGATGCCTGCCACTACCACCACCCCTACTCAGGGGGGCCTGGATGCCTGTCACTACTACCATCCCCACTCATAGGGGGATGGATGCCTACCACTAATACCACACCTACTAATGGGGGGCTGGATGGCTGTCACTACCACCATCCCCACACATAGGGGGATGGATGCCTAGCACTACCACCACCCCTACTCATGGGGGCCTGGATGCCTGTCACTACTACCATCCCCACTCATAGGGGGATGGATGCCTACCACTAATACCACCCCTACTCATGGGGGCTAGATGCCTACCACTACACCACCCCTACTCATGGGGGGCTAGATGCCTGCCACTACCACCACCCCTACTAATGGGGGGCTGGATGCCTGCCACTACCACCACCCCTACTAATGGGGGGCTGGATGCCTGCCACTACCACCACCCCTACTCATGGGGGCCTGGATGCCTGCCACTACCACCACCCCTACTAACGGGGGCCTGGATGCCTGCCAGTACCACCACCCCTACTCATGGGGGCCTGGATGCCTGCCAGTACCACCACCCCTACTAATGGGGGCCTGGATGCCCGTCACTACCACCATCCCTAATCATAGGGGGATGGATGCCTAGCACTACCACCACCCCTACTCATGGGGGCCTGGATGCCTGTCACTACTACCATCCCCACTCATAGGGGGATGGATGCCTACCACTAACACCACCCCCACTCAGGACGGGTAATGCATGACACAACCAGCATACTCCAACATAAGGAATGCCTGAAAATTACATCCCCCCTAACACCATGACAAGCGTGTGTAGTCTGTGTCAAATGCCTACAACACTGAACATGACGTTGAACATACAATGTGACCCCCTATCACATGTGTCACACATAAATGTGTGTGGCCTCCACAATGCAAGCCGACCATGACCACTGTGGCAATGGGGTCTAACACCCCATCATCACAGTGACCAAAAGGTAAGTGTGGGTTCCATAGCTGAAGCACATTTTGAACATTGTGGCAATGGGGTCGAACACCCCATCATCACAGTGACCAAAAGGTAAGTGTGGGTTCCATAGCTGAAGCACATTTTGAACATTGTGGCAATGGGGCCTAAACCCCCATCATCACAGTGACCAAAAGGTAAGTGTGGGTTCCATAGCTGAAGCACATTTTGAACATTATGGCAATGGGGTCTAAAGCCCCATCATCACAGTGACCAAAAGGTAAGTGTGGGGTCCATAGCTGAAGCACATTTTGAACATTGTGGCAATGGGGCCTAAACCCCCATCATCACAGTGACCAAAAGGTAAGTGTGGGTTCCATAGCTGAAGCACATTTTGAACATTGTGGCAATGGGGTCTAAAGCCACATCACCACAGTGACCAAAATGTAAGTGTAGTCCTGGTAAAAGCTGCAAATGCCAAACTGCATGGATGATTCCTGGTCACACAACAACAAACACATCAGTGGCATAGTAGTGCTTGTGTCCCATAGCAACAGAGATTGGGTGAGGCAAACAGTGCAGTGCAAATGAAACATCGCTTTGGCCATGTGCAGACAAACATCACCCATGGGGGCTCACATTGTCAACATTCACAAATAACACAATGACAGAAGTGACCATCACAATGCAGATCCACATATCTGCACCAATGGTCATACAAATGTAGATATCCTGTGGAGACTGTAGATGTCAGGTGAACAAATACCATACCATGGCAGCAATGGGACATACAAACCATGATCATTGTGCTGACTGATGACCTAGGAGTCCCAGGGACAGCAGGGGTAAGCCACCAAACAACATACAGCCAATGGCACACTAAAGATATGCCAATGCAGTGGTGCAAATGCACAAACACAAACAAGCAGACTCACACTGCATATCAAACACCACAGGTGAGGGGGTGGTGTGCCAGTGTCCCCAGGCAAACACACAACACACGAGGAGGCCTGAATCCCCATTACACAGATGTCAACACAGTGCCACACAAAAGTAACTCATGGATCGGATTCCCCTATGTGGGCAATCAGGCATTGTTAGATGAGGGAGCCCAAATTACAAATGTCACACAAGCTTGTAGGAACAGCAACTAACACAGCAAGAGACAGACCCACCACAGCACTACCCCCAGGGAGCCCACATTGTGGTGACACTGGCCTGCATGATAATCCCACTGTGATGACAAAGGTAGATGTCGTACACACTGTGAACCACAGTCATGTGTCCTGAGCAACTAACTACCATCACACCTACACAAGCACAAATAAAACAGCACGGCCTGTCAGCCAAGGCCAACATGGAGGTAGGGGTCTAGCCGTGCAACAACTCTCATTTGCACACACTCAACACCACACACCTTGATCTCCACCAATGTGCAGCAGTGAAGCTCACATGGACTGGTGACATTGCACATGCACCCATGACAATCCCAGGGGTGGTGGGGGGATCTAAGGCGGAGATACCCATCACACATGGCCAGTCAACAAGACTTGTGAATGTCTCACACACTGCACAGTACGCTGTACATGGGCATGACGTCAAATCCACACCAACCAATGGGATCCCGGACACAGTCACACACCAATGAAGATGGCAAGCTCACCCACAAACAACACACATAGACAACTTCCAACATTGCAGCTCTGACCCCGAGGCGTGGCAGCAGTCACACACACAACGTGTCACAATCACTGGAAGCTAACGCAAACTGTAAATTACATGACTTGTGTAACCAACAAGTGCCAAGGGGAATCCTGACTGTGTCTCATCTGCGTTTGCCCACAAACTCAGCCCTGACAGCAAACACACCTATGGATGACACCCTGATCACCAGTAATGTGCCATGCACCCACATCACAGAGCACCCAGGGAGAAGATCTGGGGGAACATTGCTCAACTCAGCAAGCATCACAAACAGGAACATCACTAGGGCCCCCAGCCTGCGTAGCAAAATGGAAGTGAACACACAAAGACATGCTCACACAACACACACCTTGGGCTCAGGCAATGTCACGGAATTACACACTGCCATGAGGGGACTCCACTCCTGTGTAAGAAAAGCTGTGCCATACGTTGTCTCTGCAGGGCGCTATCATGTCAGCAGAACACTTGGTCACTCAGTCAACAATTAGCACAAAATGAAGGCTCACGTCACATCAGCCTGGTCATGGCATTGTCACCCAAATCATCAGCACCGATCAAATACACATGTATAGCAAGTTGCACTGATACCACAGATGAGTCCTTCCCCATTGATGCCCAAACATGCATGTCCAGTGGAGTTGGTCACACGGTCAGGGAAATAGACCAAATGAACAATGGCAAGCACATTTGATGTGCAGGGGTGTAAGCCACAGATGTGATATTGAAAAAACAGGTAGGGAATCCCATTTGCAAATATGGAAAACATGACACCCTCATATTGATACAAAGGATGACATGGCTACACACCAGGATAGGACACATTCCCCCTGGACCACATGGGGTCCTGCACAGTAACACTTCATTTACCTGACATCAAAAATCAACATCACTGCAGCAAGGGCATGGTTAGCATCATCAACATCATGTACATCTGAAGCAAAACCACTAGAGAACTGAAAGTAGCTTTAATCAGCATATGTTATATTGAAAATTAAAGTCAAGAAAAATACAAAGGCCAATGTCCAGTCCATGAATCAAGTCCAAACAGGGTGACAGTGGCAGATGTCACCCTCTGCTTGCCTGCACTGATATGGAGCAGGGACATTCCCCTCGGAGAGGTATACGGGGGGCAGGCCAGGCACCGCAGGGACAGGATCAGGGCTCACCAGAAGGAGGCAGGGAAGGGGTGGCTGGTGCTGGAGAGTCACTGACAACTGCAGTGGAGGTGTCTGACATGGTGTGTGCCGGCACAACTGGGGGCATGAGTCGGATGGTGTGGGTGCCGGCACAACTCCAGTGGGCTGGCCAGATGGAGAGGACAGGTTCCCCACTGCAGTGCCCAAGTCAGACGGGGTGTTAGTGGACTCCACTGCAGTGCCCATCTCCAGGGGAGTAGAATGGGGTTCAGGTAAGGTGGGCAGGACAGAGGGGAGGACACGGTCTCCACACCAGTGGCACTAACATGTGCAGCAGGGGGTGTGGTGCTGGAAGAGCAAGTGGGAGGTAGAGAAGGCCGGATCATTTTGGGGATGGTGTATCTGTGGGTGGGGGAACCTGGGGCAGGGTGTGGTGGGGGAACCTGTGTTGTGGGGGCCTGAGGGATGGAGGAAGGAGACTGTGTGCTTGACTTGCAGGGCGGTGGCGGGGTCTTGCTCTTCCGGGACCGGGGGACTTGCGGGTGGGGGCCCCCGTCTGTCTGCGCCTGGGGGAGGGTGTCCGGGTGCGAGGGGCACTCCCCTCTGTGTGGGTGGACTTCCTCTTCCCCCTGTATGCTGGATCAGTGGGATCGGAGGGGAAGAGGCCGAGGTCACAGAGGAAGATTTTCTGTGTAGGTGGGGTTGCAGGTGAGGCAAGGGAAGGGGTCTTGGAGGGAGAGGATTTGGAGGACTGCGGAGTGACTGTGGATGCCTATGTGTGTCTGTTCCCCATCCCCTGTGGGTGTGGAATCAGTCCCCTGAGGATGCTTGTGTGCACGTCTTGCCTTTGTTTTGGGTGTTTCTGTGCTGCTCGTGTCTGTGTGTTTGGGTGATCGTGCAGGTGTGCATGTGCTTGGGACAGGTAGGGTGCCAGGAAGTGTGGATGGGGCAGAGGTAGGAGGGGTGAGGGACTGTTGGAGGAGGGACACTGCTGCCGTCAGGGAGGAGTCCATGGACTTATTGCTCCTCTGTAGGGCAGACATACCCGTCGAGATGCCCTCCATGAACAACACCAGCTGTGTCAACAGAGTGGTGTGTGCATGGAGGACATTCAGCATTGCTGTCTGCCCTACATGGAGCTGCCGAAGTAGGTACACAGACTCCTCACTCAGGGCAGCAGGGGGTGCGGTGCGTGGCACGAAGGAGACACGCTCCCGAACATGGGAGCCTCCACGGACCTCTGGAATGGGAGCCAATGGGAGGGCGGTGGTGGTGGTGGGGCCAGACAGACTAGCTGGGGTGTGGTGGCTGCTGACACCCGCCTCCACAAGGGAGTCATCCTCCGAGCTGCTGTGGTCCTCAGCTGAGGTGGATGGTGCTGAGGACTCCTCGGTGTGGCTCCCCTCGCCCTCCGTGCCACTGGGTCCCTCCGACCACTCGTCGGCTGTTGACCCAGTCTGGCTCTGCAGCTCCTCCTGGTCCGTGGAGCTGTCCCCTCCTGTGGCCGTGGATGTATCTGCAAACAATTAGGGAAACAGACAAACATCAGTCACCTGCACTGACCGCACACACCACAGTAAGTACAGCATATTACAGAGCAAGCCCTGGCATCCTTAGTTGAACATTGCCAGAAGTCCTCACACAGATTAGGAGAAGCCAATTGTCAGTCTGATGGTCAACCATGGAACTCACACCCCTCCTGCCCTTGCACCCATCGGTCTGGTGCCTGTCTGATGGTAATACCCCAGTGTGGACACATGCACCACCTACACAGTTGTTGGACATTGCAGAGAACACGGTGAAGTATGTGAACATGCACACATCACATCTCTTGCCACTGAGTCAGTACAGGTGTCCGGATAAAGGGATGGCCAGAGTCTAATTAGAAATGCATGTGATGCATACCAGCACCAGACACCATGATGCACCCATGTCCGGATAGTCAATGCCACAATGGGGTGCATGTTGCACATGTCACTCCCCTGCAGGATCACTCTTAGGAAGTTCAATGCCATGGCACAGGCATGCCTGCAAAGTCATACATCACTGTCTCCAGTCACATGGGCATGGCAGCCAGCCAACAACAGTCTGCACTGTGTCACAATCCTAGGACATGGTGAATGCAAGTTATGTAGCTGACAAGTGCACATGTCCATACCCCACAAACCACATCATCTGAACTCTTATTTGTCCACGTCATACCAATTGGACATATGGGAGACATGAAACACAACTCTCTGAACCTGAGCACCTCACAGTCTGCTGTGAATGAAAAACAGCTGCCTGAAATTCACAGTCGCATACACCTGTGTGCACAGTCAAGTGATCAAACACCCATAAGTCACAGAAGTATCGTCTCTCGTTGTCACATCTCAGATGGCATGCTGAGCCCTAACCGATTAACATCCCAGTAGTCCTGACAACGAAGCCACAGCACAATGACACAGAGGCAGACACCTGAGGGAACATTTCACTGATCACAACATGTCAGCTGATACACGGGAGTGGGAGTACAGAGTGTATTGTATGCCCTGGAGTAGGCATGACTGTCCTGCTCCACTTGAAGGAGGGATGAGCCCTGGACAGTAGGCAGGTGGCTAAGCATGTGTGACACCCTTGATATACATACTCCTGAGGCCCAAACATTGTTCCCACCCGCAGCATGGGGGTGTGCCAAATACCCCAGGGACATGTGGTGATTCAGATCAGCAAGTGGACCACATATCAAAGTTACACCCAGATTACATGTCAGGACTTAGGCATTGTGTGAGCAATTGACCCACCCATGAAGCACACCACAAAGTCACGGGAACAAATGCTGTCCCCCACCTTGAGCGAAGCAAAATGCAAGGACACAGTACCTAAGTGACACAATTTCCTGACTGTAAGGACCACACCTGCGTATCAGATGAGGAGTGGGCATGTCACAATTGAGGGACATGGGTCCTGGACCACAAGACTGATGTACTGTGGAAGTTTAACCAGGCCAGAGGAGGGCACATAGCATGAAAGACAAAGTTCACAGTGCAGTCATGGACTCACCCCCTCCTTGCTGCTGTCTGTCCTTCAGCTGCCCATCCAGGTCAGGGAAGACCACCGCCAGGATCCGGAGCATGTGGGGGGTCAGGGTCCGGTGTCCGCCCCTCCTGCGAGGAGGCGACAGCTTCAGCTGGACCCTTGCGATCCTCCGGGTCTAGCCCCAAAGGTCCTGCCACCTCTTCTGGCAGTTGCGGATCCGGCGCTTGTAGACCCCCACGGATCTTACTGCCCGGGCGATGGTCAGCCAGATTTCCTGCTTATGGTGGGCATCAACCTGTGAGGATGACAAAGTGAAAAGGCCATTACTACACATGCAACATATCTGTGCATCACACAGTTGGATATACATGTCTCAATCACAGGGGCATATGATGTACACAGGCAGTGCAACGATGGCTATAAACAGTTTGCCAGCAGTTACTACATGGTATCATTGCATGGGAAGTAAACCTTGTTGGAATGCACTGTTACTGCACTGTACCTGTTCAGTGCATGTGACTACACACTTTGGGGGGGGAGAACTACTCAGTGAGCATGCTAGCCAGTGGTGTGCACACTGTAAGTCTTGCTAGTCAGACAACATGCACAATTAGTAAGGCAGTGGACAGCACACTCACCTGCTCCCCTGGTGTCCCATACAGCTTGCTGTACTGTGGAAGGAGGCTGTCCAGCAGGGCCTGGTTCTCCTCAAGGCTGAAGGCTGGGGCTCTCTCCACAGTACGTGCCATTGCAGTAGCCAGAGAATGCAGAGACAGCAGCAGTGTTGGTGGCAGATGTCGTCCTGGAGAATGTAGTGCAGGCAAGTGAGCCCTCAGGGGAACAGCCAGCATTATATGTGTGCTGCAGAGGCAGATACTGTCCCATGTGTCCAAAGTGATAGGTCCAAGTCGTTTGCATCTTCTGAATCTGGCCAATCCATGGAATTGCACCAC
Organism: Calotriton arnoldi; assembly: GCA_963921515.1. Lineage (NCBI taxonomy): Eukaryota > Metazoa > Chordata > Amphibia > Caudata > Salamandridae > Calotriton > Calotriton arnoldi. Next base: position 1,471,200 of record CAWUFW010000732.1, read on the forward strand.
TAATACACACCCACAGCATCCTTCAAAAGTTAAACTTCATGACACCCATGAATTTGCAACATTGTTGTGGCTGGCCAACTGAATTCACTGCATCAGACTCGTTGAGGCTTCGAAACGCGTCCGTTGCCATGCCAGGCCCCAGCCAATGCATGCGCACCGATCGGTCCATTGCTGTACAACACGTATTCCGGGATACAACGCGTACCCGCTCACTACCGATGCAATGGGCCGTGCGGGCACACCGATCGGTCCATTGCTGTACAACGCGTACCCGCTCACTACCGATGCAATGGGCCGTGCGGGCACACCGATCGGTCCATTGCTGTACAACGCGTACCCGCTCACAACAGATGCAATGGGCCGTGCGGGCACACCGATCGGTCCATTGCTGTACAACGCGTACCCGCTCACTACCGATGCAATGGGCCGTGCGGGCACACCGATCGGTCCATTGCTGTACAACGTGTATTCCGGGATACAACGCATACCCGCTCACTACCAATGCAATGGGCCGTGCGGGCACACCGATCGGTCCATTGCTGTACAACGTGTAGCCGCTCACTACCGATGCAATGGGCCGTGCGGGCACACCGATCGGTCCATTGCTGTACAACGCGTCCCTGTACAGGTCACTCGCATATGCCACCATGCTTGTCACTGGTGAACGTATGCCAGCCACATATACTTGCCAGGGACTCAGGGGCACACCTACAACACCACACCCAGTCCACACTGTATCCTAAGGCATGTAAGGCTACATTACCTTTTCTGTGTATGGGGGTAAACATGTGGTTTTTGGGGTGGCACTTGGGGGCAGCCACACCCAGGCTGTGCACGTGTTCATGGGGACAGGGTCCTTTGTGTGTTGTGCACATGACCACTGTGATGTGCAACTGTTCATTTCGGAGCATGTGGCATGGTCACATTTCCAGGTTGTGTATGTGTATGACATGTCACATACCCCCAGGGTCCCATGGAGGAAGGCATGTACGTCACAGGGTGACCCATTGCCACAATAGTGATGGCCCTCCACAGTCTGTGTGCATGTTGTGTTTCCGATGTCTCTGATTCCATGTGCACAATGGGAGACAGTCTCCACATCAACGTTGTTTGTGCATGGACTTTGATGTTGTGCGTCACTGACGTGCATGTCTGTCCTGCGGAGGCAACAGGGGCCACTACCTGTGGGAGTCATGTTTGTTTTTCTGACGTGTACATGATACGCCATGTCATGCCAGTGTCCATGTGGCAAGACAGGGTCACTGGGAATCTACCTGTCAATGAGCTGTGATGCCTGTGGCGCATCTGTCCAGACATGTCACTGTGGTGTGTGTGGGGAACGTGACAGCAGTAAATGGGTACTGTGACACAGCCTAATGGTTTCCCATAGCACAACCTGGAACCTGTTGTCAACACATGTTGTACTGAGATGTTAGATGATGGCCATGTAGGTGCCAGATATGTCCGAACAGAACGGCACACACATCAAGTACTTGTGTCTCGTAATGATGTATCATGTGAAATTGAGTATGGTGAATGGCACATATGTGGGGTGACTGACAGACAATCTTTCTTTCTTCACCTATGCACTGCAGGGCTCCAGCTGTCCATAGACCATTCCCTGACCTGGCAACGATGGTGGAACGTGACAGCATCCGACGGTACCGCTTCACCAGGCAGCTGATTGAGGATTTGGCAGTGCGCTTGGCACCACATTTGCAACCTGGCCGGCCGTACCCTACAGCGCTGACCCCCAAGGTGAAGGTGATGGCAGCCCTACACTTCTTTGCCACCGGTACCTTTCAACACACTGTGGCGACTGCTGGTGGGATGTCACAGACTATGTTCAGCCGTGTGCTACGCAATGTTTTGGGGGCAATTTTGAGATGCCTGAACCAGTACATCTATTTCCCAACACGTCAACAACTCACTGACGTCAAGAGTGACTTCTATGCCCTGGGGAGGATGCCACATGTCATTGGCTCCATTGATGGGACACATGTGGCTTTGGTACCACCACAGGCACATGAGCAGGCATACCGGAACCGGAAACATTACCATTCGATCAATGCTCTGGTGGTATGTCTTGCAGATATGAGCATATCACGTGTGTGCCCGTTTCCCTGGTTCGGCACACGATGCCTACATGATGAGGAGTAGTCGCATCCCGAGGATGATGTCACAGTTGCAGAACCAGCGTGCCTGGCTTGTCGGTGTGTACTGACTTTGTACCATTGTGTGTGTTCTGCTATGTTGTATTCCGCCCACTTTTCCAACTCAGCTAATGTGCAATTGTCTGTCCGTAGGTGACTCCGGATACCCCAACATGCCGTGGTTGCTGACACCCCTCAGGAACCCTGTGACACCAGCCCAGATGCGCTACAATGAGGCACATGGTCGGACCAGGAGAGTGATCGAGCGGACATTTGGTCTCCTGAAGAGCCACTTCCGCTGCCTGGACAAGACAGGAGGGGCCCTCCCATATGCCCCAGCAAAGGTGTGCAAGATTGTCATCGTCTGCTGCATGCTACACAACCTGGCAGTGCGGAAGGAGTTGCCTCTCATCCTGGATGACGATGACCAACGCCTGCCACCTGTGGAGGATCCTGGCCTGGACCACGATGCCAGTGATGATGATGATGGTGAAGTCCGCACACAGCTCATCACCAACTTCTTCAGCTGAATGTGAGTATCCAGGGAGTTGTCATGTGAATGATGTGAGTTTGCATGATATGTGTGGGTGGTGCTCTGGTGCTGTTTGAGTGTGGCCATGTGCTACTTGACTGGATGCGTGCAGCGATGTGTCCTTACAGGTAGTCTGTACTCCCCAACAGTGTTGACATGCTAACTTGGTTTTGTGTAGTTATCTTGTGACATGTATTGGGCATGAGTATTGCAGTTCTGTCCTGTTCTTCAGTGGTTTTGACTGTGTTTCATGTCTGTCCTTCACAGGGTGCTTACAGAGTTGTTTGGTCAACTTGGATCCCCCGACACCATGATTCAGCTTTCAGGGTGGCAGCAGTCGTTTCCCTACAGGTGATGTGCCACACACCCCTGGACTTTATATCTTCTGCACTTTTTGACTGTGTGGCCACTGCCACGTGGGATTACCTTGCATTTGTAGTGGAAACAACATGTTGCAAATGTGTAATAAACCTGTGCTTCACTTTGGGATGTGCGTTGCCTGTGGTCACACATCTGACTGACATTTGCTTACTGCACCTGTGGGCTAGTTGACACAGACTCTGAATAGGTGTGGTGTCTGTGCATTCCAAAGTATTTCCTGGCAACATCAGTGTAGGCGATGAGTCCGATGGCCCTGGTGTCTCTGTGTTGTGTAGCCCTAGTGGTGTGTCTCCCTCAGATGTGTCACGTCACCATGACTCACATGACGGTGTTGTACTTGCTGTAGCAGTTAGCATACACAGTGTAATTTAGCTGATCATCATCCCCATAACAGTAACCACGTTGGAATCACAACAGAGGCAAGTATGGTGTATTAGTGATTTTATTTACATACATGTGTGAGTATAATGCACAGGATGGTGGGTGCTGTACATTGGGATTGTGATCCAAAGTTCCCAGATGAGTTGCAAGTCTTGGTAGCAGAAATGTCCTGAGTGAAGTCCACAGTCATATGATACATTAGTCCAACTTGAACACCCCATGTCATGTGGGAGAGTTGTGTTGCATTCGACAGGGTGAACAGTTTGCACACAAAGGAGAATTTCCAGAACAGGTGTTGGCTTCCTGGGGGATGTACATGGCCATCGACCTCTCAGTTTTCCTTCCTCGGACGACCCCTCTTCTTTGGGGGACCCTCACGTGCAGGCTGCTGCGGTGCAGGGGACTCTCCGCCAGAGTCCTCCTCCCTCCCTGTGGCAGTTGCAGTTGTTGCAGCACCAGATGTTGTGGGCACACAGGGAGGTGTGGCCATGTTGGTGCTAATCTGGCGGAGGCATGTCAATATGTCCCTATGCACCGCTGTCAGTTCTTCCAATGTGTCCCACTTGGACTCCATGCCTGTTACTGGGCTCGTTGTCCGTAGCTCGACGTTGGGCCAGGGTCCCTGTGCTGTTGTCATTGGTGCTCCTTGGTCTGTCCGTGTCGGCGGGGGTGGTCTGTGTGTTGGCAGTTGTTGGAGCAGTGGGTGCAGGGGGTGCAGATGTTGGTCCTGCTGGTGCTGCATGATGACTCACGCTGGAGGGGCCAGGTAGGTCTTCGTCATCCAAGGAGGGCAGAGGCTGTTCCACACCAGTGGGCTCAGTGTCCCCCGGAGCCTGGGACAGGGACTCCTCCTCGCCTGCTGCTGTGTCCCCATCATCACCTGTTTTTGGAAGAGACACACAATGTATGTTATATTTCTTTTTTTTTTTTTTTGTCCTCATTCCGCAATAGATTGTGTATGTAGTTATCGGGGACCCCTGCGGCAGCGAGTCCGACCCTTCACTGCCCCATATGTACGCTTCACGTTTGGGGAGTTGGTTTCTTGGAATTTCCAGCAGGGGTCCCTTTATTTCCATTACCAATAAAATATTTTCCGAGGAGGGGAGCTAGCCATCCTGGCTACTCAAACGAGCATTATGCTTGTTATTTATTGCTATCGCATAATCATTGGACTTTATATATTTATGCATGTAGGTCAATATAATTACATTAACTGCTATGGCTGGATAAACTGTTCCCAAATTTCCCAAAAGTTATATTTTTACTCGGTCTCCCACTTCTATCCAACCTGTTTATCTTTTGGATAGATGCTAGCCATTCCCAGTGTGTAGGTGGTGCGGGTCTTATCCATTTGATACAAATTTCCCTTCTAGCTAATAAAATCAATAGAAAGAGAAGGTTTTCTTGTTTCTTATTTAACTTATGAAGGCCTACTTCTATTTTAACCACCCCAAATATAACAAGGTCAATACTTACATCAATTGGTCGTTCTAGCAATTTCTCTAGTACCTTACCCACTTCGTACCAGAACTCTTCGAGCTGGGGGCACTGCTGGAACATATGCAAGTCGTCCGCCTTTTCTTTTCCACATTTAGGAAATTTTTTTGTTCTCTGCCCGCTGAACTTAGATAACCTCTTCGGGGACCAGTAGGCTCTATGTGCTGTAAATAAATGGTTTCTTCTTAAAGCAGCAGATTTTACAACAGACCAACATTTTTCCATAGATACTTGCCATGATTTCTGGACGTCCAACGTCGGCAGGTCTTTCCCAGATCTCTTCTGGAATTACATAGTCCTCCTCACCAGCTAATATCAGGGCCCAATACCATCGTGAAACTTCTTTTTTAGAATTCCGCTCTCTTGCATAGTAATTTCCAGATTACTATTTCCCTGTTTACATTCAGTTTGGGTCTTTATCCAGCTTGAAAGTTGGTAGTATTTAAATTTTGATACTAATCCGTTCGTCATAATTGTTAGTTGATCCCAGCTGATAATGTTATTTTCTATGATCAGTTGGCCCCATTTCAGGAATCCAGCTTGCCTCAAAGGAACTGTTAGCCTGTCCATTAGGCACTCAGGGGTCCCTGGTGAGTCCCATATGGGAGCGTTTTCACTATAATAAGGTATCTTTAAAGTGTTTCTTATATTGTACCATAATTTTGCTGCAGACCTAAGCACCTTCAGTTTGACCTTTTTAAAATACTTAGGATGGCCAAATTTATATAAATAGTTCCCTTCAGAGCCTGTCATAGCTTGTAAATAGGTGGGATACAATTCATAGTTGTTTAAGAGAACCCTCATATATTTAAACTGAAAAGCTCTATAATATTCAAAAATGTCTGGACTTGCTATCCCCCCTTGTTCTTTTTTCCTCCTTAGCTTTTTCCATGCTATTCTTATTCCTTTGGATGACCAGATGAAGCTATTTAGTTCCCCTTGTAATTTCTTGATTTGTTCCCTCTTAAACTCAAGTGGAATTGCACTGAAAATATAAGTCTATATAAATATAATGTATGTTATATTTCTACAGGCATCAATGGTTCACCTGACAGTTGTGACTGTACCTCTGGATGCGGGCCTGTACATTGCATTGTCCTAAGTTGTCACAGTAAGAGGTTGATATTGGTGTAGCACATTGTCCTGCAAACCTGAGGCATTTCAATGTGAATGTTGAGGTGTGTGCATGTCCAGCATTGGTTGTATTTGGTTGACATCCGGACCTCCTTCTCCACCTAGCCCAGTTATCCCACCATGAAGCATGCCACCCTTGCAGTGGGTTCAGGTTGACTCTCAGGATGTCATTCAGTGGTGTCCTGCTGTTGGTTGGTGCACAGGTCCCAGCAGGGCCTGGTACTCCACACAACAGAGCACCATTGTCAGACATCTTTGATATGGCTTTTCACTCCCTGTGAGGTGTGCATGCTTAAGTGCTAGCTTGCTGGGCCATGTGGGTGGGGGATGTTGAGCTGTGACTACCACTCCCATCATGCTATTGCCTACACCCCCTTCCCAGCATGCCCATACTTCCTTCCTTTTGACTCTGCTTCCCTGTGGGGTAGTGTGCCTGTGCTGACAGGATGGCTGACAGTGTTGTCCTGGCGGTTGTTTGGCTACAAGTCCCAAGAGTGTCCCTGTGCTTCACACAGCATAACCCAGGGTTGTGGTTCTTTGTGGGATCTTCAATTAGAGTGTGGGGCATTGCATTCTCCCAGGTGGGTTATGTGGAGTTAGTGTTGAGGGGGTGTGTGAGGAGAGCTGCTTGTAACTATGGTCAGTGCTGTCAGTCCTCCTTCCCACCCAGCCAGATATCCCACCATGGAACATGCTTGCATTGCAGGGAGTGCAAGTTGGCTTTCAGGATGTCAGTAAGTGGTGTCCTGCTGTTGGTTGTTGCACAGTTCCCAGCAGGGCCTTGTGCTCCCCACAGCAGTACCCAGTGTCAGCCATCTTGTCAGTCCTTTTCCACTCCCTGCGATGTGAGCATGGTTCAGAGTGGTGTTGATGGGCCAATTGTGAGGGTGACCAATATCTGTGACTACAACTCCCATCATGCTATTGCCTACACCCACCTTCCCAGCATGCCCATACTTCCTTCCTTTTGAGTGGACTTCACTGTGTGTGAGTGTGACAGCAATGGTAAGATGGCTGACAGTGTGGTCCTGTTGTTTGTTGGTGCCCAGTTCCCAGCAGGGCCTTGTGCTCCCCACAGCTGAGGCCAGTGTCAGACATCTTTGAAGTGGCTTGTCACTCCCTGTGAGGTGTGCATGCTTCAGTGTGAGCTTGCTGGGCCATGTGGGTGGGGGATGTTGAGCTGTGACTACCACTCCCATCATGCTATTGCCTGCACCCCCTTCCCAGCATGCCCATACTTCCTTCCTTTTGAGTGGACTTCACTGTGTGTGAGTGTGACAGCAATGGCAAGATGGCTGACAGTGGTGTCCTGCTGTTGGTTGTTGCACAGTTCCCAGCAGGGCCTTGTGCTCCCCACAGCTGAGGCCAGTGTCAGACATCTTTGAAGTGGCTTGTCACTCCCTGTGAGGTGTGCATGCTTCAGTGTGAGCTTGCTGGGCCATGTGGGTGGGGGATGTTGAGCTGTGACTACCACTCCCATCATGCTATTGCCTGCACCCCCCTTCCCAGCATGCCCATACTTCCTTCCTTTTGAGTGGACTTCACTGTGTGTGAGTGTGACAGCAATGGCAAGATGGCTGACAGTGGTGTCCTGCTGATGGTTGTTGCACAGTTCCCAGCAGGGCCTTGTGCTCCCCACAGCAGTACCCAGTGTCAGCCATCTTGTCAGTTGTTTTCACCTCCCTGTAATGTGGGCATGGTTCAGAGTGGTGTTGATGGGTCAATTGTGAGGGTGACCAATATCTGTGCCTACAACTCCCATCATGCTATTGCCTACACCCCCCCTTCCCAGCATGCCCATACTTCCTTCCTTTTGAGTGGACTTCACTGTGTGTGAGTGTGACAGCAATGGCAAGATGTCTGACAAAGTGGTCCTGTTGTTTGTTGGTGCCCAGTTCCCAGCAGGGCCTTGTGCTCCCCACAGCTGAGGCCAGTGTCAGACATCTTTGAAGTGGCTTTTCACTCCCTGTGAGGTGTGCATGGTTCAGTGTGAGCTTGCTGGGCCATGTGGGTGGGGGATGTTGAGCTGTGACTACCACTCCCATCATGCTATTGCCTACACCCCCCTTCCCAGCATGCCCATACTTCCTTCCTTTTGACTCTGCTTCCCTGTGGGGTAGTGTGCCTGTGCTGACAGGATGGCTGACAGTGTTGTCCTGGCGTTTGTTTGGCTACAAGTCCCAAGAGTGTCCCTGTGCTTCACACAGCATAACCCAGGGTGGTGGTTCTTTGTGGGATCTTCAATTAGAGTGTGAGGCATTGCATTCTCCCAGGTGGGTTATGTGGAGTTTGTGTTGAGGGGGTGTGTGAGGAGAGCTGCTTGTAACTATGGTCAGGGCTGTCAGTCCTCCTTCCCACCCAGCCAGATATCCCACCATGGAACGTGCTTCCATTGCAGGGAGTGCAAGTTGGCTTTCAGGATGTCAGTCAGTGGTGTCCTGCTGTTGGTTGTTGCACAGTTCCCAGCAGGCCTTGTGCTCCCCACAGCAGTACCCAGTGTCAGCCATCTTGTCAGTCCTTTTCCACTCCCTGCGATGTGAGCATGGTTCAGAGTGGTGTTGATGGGCCAATTGTGAGGGTGACCAATATCTGTGACTACAACTCCCATCATGCTATTGCCTACACCCACCTTCCCAGCATGCCCATACTTCCTTCCTTTTGAGTGGACTTCACTGTGTGTGAGTGTGACAGCAATGGTAAGATGGCTGACAGTGTGGTCCTGTTGTTTGTTTGGTGCCCAGTTCCCAGCAGGGCCTTGTGCTCCCCACAGCTGAGGCCAGTGCCAGACATCTTTGAGGTGGCTTTTCACTCCCTGTGAGGTGTGCATCCTTCAGTGTGAGCTTGCTGGGCCATGTTGGTGGGGGATGTTGAGCTGTGACTACCACTCCCAACATGCTATTGCCTGCACCCCCCTTCCCAGCATGCCCATACTTCCTTCCTTTTGACTCTGCTTCCCTGTGGGGTAGTGTGCCTGTGCTGACAGGATGGCTGACAGTGTTGTCCTGGCGTTTGTTTGGCTACAAGTCCCAAGAGTGTCCCTGTGCTTCACACAGCATTACCCAGGGTGGTGGTTCTTTGTGGGATCTTCATTTAGAGTGTGAGGCATTGCATTCTCCCAGGTGGGTTATGTGGAGTTTGTGTTGAGGGGGTGTGTGAGGAGAGCTGCTTGTAACTATGGTCAGGGCTGTCAGTCCTCCTTCCCACCCAGCCAGATATCCCACCATGGAACGTGCTTCCATTGCAGGGAGTGCAAGTTGTCTTTCAGGATGTCAGTCAGTGGTGTCCTGCTGTTGGTTGTTGCACAGTTCCCAGCAGGGCCTTGTGCTCCCCACAGCAGTACCCAGTGTCAGCCATCTTGTCAGTCCTTTTCACTCCCTATGTTGTGAGCATGGTTCAGGGTGGTGTTGATGGGCCAATTGTGAGGCTGACCATTATCTGTGACTACGACTCCCATCATGCTATTGGCTACACTGACTTCACCAGCATACACAGAATTCCTTCCTTTCAGTGAGCTTCCCTGTGAGGTGGTGTTCTAGTGGTGGCAAAATATCAGACAGTGTTTGTTGGTTATATTTGTGCCACTGCCTTGCTCTATTTGTTGTTAGGTTTGTACATGTCATGACACAGTTACATGTCACTATGAGATGGCAGGTATTGTGTTTGTCTGACTGGCATTCACATCTTGGGATGATTATCTTTTGGTTGCTGTGGATTTGCTAAGGGTGCATGGTTTGACTATCCCCTTGACAGTGATGTGTGTGTATTGTCACACCATATTGTGTATATTTGTTGTGTACTCACCAGGCTCTGGGATGTTTGTTAGTCCATATACGCTCACTGGTGGTATGATGGCCCGCACCTTCTCCTCCCAGGGCCTGAGGTATAGTGGTTTGGCAGGAGGGCCACTGCCGGTGTGCTGGCTCAGGATGTAATCCTTCTTCAGTAGGACCCTGACCCTCCTGCGCACATCATACCACCTGTTCTGGATGTCTTCCTTTGTGCGCAAACATGGTGATTGTGCGTTGACCCTGTCGACGATCCTCTCCCACATCTTGGTTTTCTGCGCCATGGGGGTCTGTTGGACCAATGTGCCAAACAACTGTGGCTCTACCCTCAGGATCTCGTCTACCAGGACTTCCAATTCACTATCTAGGAACTTATGATTCTTCTTTGGGGCATGGTGATGGGTGGTGGTGGTGATTGATGTGTGTGTGTGTGTGTGTGTGCAAGTGAGGGTGGGTGAGTGTAGGTTTTGCTGGGTGTGTGTGTGAGGGTGCTATTTGTTGAGGTGCTAATGGTGTGTGGCTTGTGTGTTGGATGAGCTGTGAGTGTGTCTGTGGTTGCTGTCTGATGGTGTTCTGTGCTGGCAGGTCAGTGGAATTTGCAAAGGATCATGGTAGGGATTTGTGGCCTTTATATAGGTGGAGTTGGGGGTGTGTCCTTATTCCATTTTTTTTTTCCCCTGTATTTATTGACTTTGTCATTGCTTGTTTGGCCCTCTTTTTTTGTATTTTTTCCTTTGTAATTTTTGTGCATGTAGGAGACGTTCTTCTGACCGAGTAGGACGCTGCAGTTGTCTCGTGCGTGCTTCTCCGAGTCGTTCCCGCTGTGTTTCAGCTAGGTTTCATGTGCGGCGTACGCGTCGGTCGCGGAGTATTGTGTTTGTTCGGCTGGCTTTTGTATGCGTGTCAGTCGTACGGCTTGAGCTCCGTGCGAATCGGTCTGATTTTGCACGCATTGCATCGTACTGCGCGGGTCGGAGTTCACGGGTACGTTTCGTTCGGGTTCATTCCTGGTGCGTGTCGGTCGGTTCGATTCACGTGGTTTCCCGGCCGGATAGCTTGTTTCCGTCCGGGTCGGTCGTTCGGCTTGAGTTCCGTACGAGTCGGTCGTGATTCACATGCATTTCATCGTACTACCCGGTTCGGGCAGCGCCGGTACGTGTCGGTCGGACTTAATTCCCGTACCGAGACGGTCGGTACGTTTTCCGGCCCGAATCGGAATCGACCCCTAAGTCTCTAACATGTCTGCTTGGAGTCCAAGTAAGATAGCTGTGTGTTTGCCATCCAACGTTTCTCAGAAAATGTGGGAGAAATCGAGGCATACAAGCTTCACTCACTCAGTGGAATGCGGCAAGTAAGTTCTTCTGAAGTTAAAAAATTCCATTAGCATTTGTAACTTTTTTTACGTATTCGGGGCTTGTAAAGTGGCACACTTCTGCAGGAAGGCCAGTGCCAGAACCTTACACGCACTGGATAGGTCCTATCTGAGGAAAATCACACTCAAGTAAGCAATGTGTAGCCTGAGGAACTGGGAACAATTCTAATAACTAGGGGGCTCATTATGATGGCGGAACGATCGCTACCGCCGTGGGCCGGCGGTGGCGATCGTTCCGCCATCACATTGAGATTTACCCACCGCCATATTAGGATGGCGGTGGGTATCGCGGCGGGTGAAAAGTCCGTCCGCTGCTTTTCCGCCGGTGGCAATCACACCGATTGCCTGGCGGGCGGAGCAGGGCCACTAATATGGTGACGGTGCCAAGCAGGCACCGTCCGCCATATTAGGATGTGTGTGGCCAGACGCCTTTCCATGGCGGCAGCCATGGAAAGGCTGGTGAGGTTTGGGTTTGGGGGCCCGTTGCGGGCCCCCCTTGTTTGGGGGGGGTGTCGCTGCACTGGGGGGTACTGGGTACCCCACTGCATTTCCATGCACCAAGTGGCAGGCACCGCGTGGTGCCTGCCACGCGCTGCAGGGAAATGCGGTGCAAGCACTTTCAACATTCCGGACGGTGCTGCAGCCAGCAGCACCACCCGCAATGTTGAAAGCCCAGGATGCGCCCGCCAGTATGGCGGGCGCATCCTAATTGCAGTGGTGGGACCGCCGCATGTCTGGCAGGCGGTCCCAATCACCGCTACGGTGGCGGGCGGACCAAGTCCGCCCGCCATCGTAATCAGCCCCTAGGTCTGTAAATATTTAGTTTCTAACATGTCTTCTTGGAGTCTGTAAATATTTAGTCTCTAACATGTCTGCTTGGAGTCCAAGTAAGATAGCTGTGTGTTTGCCATCCAATGTTTCTCAGAAAATGTGGGAGAAATCGAGGCATACAAGCTTCACTCACTCAGTGGAATGCGGCAAGTAAGTTCTTCTGAAGTTAAAGAATTCCATTAGCATTTGTAACTTTTTTTACTTATTCAGGGCTTGTAAGGTGGCACACTTCTGCAGGAAGGCCAGTGCAAGAACCCTACACGCACTGGATAGGTCCTATCTGAGGAAAATCACACTCAAGTAAGCAATGTTAGATTTTTTTTTAATTATTTTATATTCGTGTATGGTCAGTATTGTCATTATCCGGTCTACCCTCGTCAGGTGTTGATTTAAGTCATCTGTAATCTAAATGTCATCAGTATAGGATAGGCCCTCGGAATCTTCCTGTAAGATCTCCATGATGCATGCTGCAAATAAGCCAGGGCTATTCTTTTAGCCCATAGGCACGCATTTAAAACCGGAATTGAAATCTGTTAGGGAACTGCTGTTTTTGAGAGTCTTGGAGAAACACGGTGACCTGCTGAGTGAGCAGGGCGGACCTTGTCTGCAGAGTGGAGCGGGGTTGCGATTGGCAGGATACCTCCGCCTCTTCTGTATTTGCAATGAAAATAGAGTAGATGCAGCAGCAATTACGAATTTGACCATTTTTATATTGGAACTGGCCTCTTGAGCTGCTTCATATCCCTCTTACCTTATGTGTTTTGTCCTGTGAGGATGGTGCTGTGTGGCCCGGGAGCTGCAGCAAGGGCGAGCAGTGACCCGATGGATCACTCTCTTGGGTGGGGGTGGCAGTGGCAGCACAGTTCGTGCAGTCTGCCGTGTTCGTGAGTGTGACCCTATCTAGTTAGGTTAGTCAAAGCGGAGTCGGTTTTAGTCTTGACTCAAAGTCCTTTTATTTACAATCACCAATATATGTATAATAACCAATTGAAGTAATAGGTCCAGATTCAATAACTTGTCTTCTTATCTTCCACAGGGCTTTTGGAACTCCTGTCCACCGGTACCCTCGACAAAAAGAAGAAGGAAAAGGCAGGTAAGACACGATTCTTTTATAAATGACCCGTAACGTGTGGGTTAGGCTGGTGACCTTTCTCCCTGAACTGGTGATGTTAATATGAGAGAATATAGGAGAGAAAAACCCGTGGTCACCGTGAGTGAATAGGATGACAGAGCAGGAAGAAAAGGGGGAAAAAAAAGATAAAATAGGACAGTCCAATTTAACTGTCTTATGGTTACAAATGGGGTTCCAGTTGTCAGTTCAACTCCTTCTCACCTCCTCCCCCCCTCTTCTCTTTTGTCAGAATTTCCCCTTTTTGCCCGTCCCATTCCCCTAGAGCTATTTCTTCTCTACTGTAGATTCTGCCCAGAAGTCTGTTACGCACCTGGTTGAGCACGTCCTTCCCGGGACATGGCTGGAATCGAAGTCCAACCGGCAGAGAGGGTGCGTGTTCCCGCCTTCTGGTCTGTCAGGTTTCCTCTGTAACTCCGGGCCTTCTTGCTGCTCCAACGGCTCTGCTCTCGAGGTGCAGGTTAGGCTCTCTCTCTTTTCTGGTTCCTCTATCTCCTCGGAGCGACTTTGCAAAAGAAGAAGTTTGTAGTCGGCTCCGGGGAGACATTCCTCTTCCGCAGGTTGGTGACAGCCAGCTCAGGAGGGAGTGGAGGGTATAGCCACGTGAAGAGAACCCACTTGGATGTTCCAGAAGATGGCATTGAAAGTGCACCTCAGGGAAAACGTTAAGGTGCTGACCCAACCAAAGAAGACTGGAAGACACGGTCAAGGGCAATATGAGCCTTGGGATTCAGGAGCCTCCGCAAATAGAGTTGTGAGTGTACCCTGTTTGACCTCTTCACCCCCTTTGTCTGGACTTGGTGGTGTGGAAAAGCAGAGGAAGTCAGTCAAAGACAATTGTATAGTAACAAATGAAGGTAAACAGATGCAGTTTGAGATTGGTAAAGATGCTTGTTTCCTTAAACGAGACCCATGCCTGTCAGAAAGATTAGTACCATTAAGACCACGGGGGAGGGCACTAGTGATCTCTGTAGACCTGAGGGGAGAAACTGCGTCCCAGTAAAGACATATACGGGAACTCATAATAAGTTGGCCAAGATCAGTGAAGGCAAACCGTACAAGAAGTTGAACTCTACAATAAGAGTGACACCTTCACTCACAACTTATTTCAAAAAGTCAAATGGGGTGTAAAATGGAGAAACAGTGAAAAGAGAAGCCAGCAGAACTGGTGGAGAATGACACAAGGAAGTAAGGTTTGGGCGATACACGAACGTGGGGAGATTCGACAGTAAGTCAAATTTTTAACACTTTTAACAGTATTGAAATGAAATGAAATTCGTACTTGTAAAGCGCACTTATACCCCCAAAGAGGTGTCCTGGCGCTGTACGCATACCGCTGTGGAACCCTTCCTGGCTTTTCCCTGTGAAATGTCCACTCCTGGGCACCCCCAGGGTGAAGCCAGGCATCCCAGCGCTGTTGGGGCCGTTGTGGAGATTAAGCAAGCTATTGCCCAGAGTTGCAGAGTGGGACCCATGATTAGAATAGGCACCGAGGCGAGAATTATCAGGTCCGAGGAAATTGAGCCCAAGACCCGCCGAGGCGGGAATTGAACCCTGGTCCCGGGCCAGATCTCTGCATCAGGGTCTGCCGCTCTAACCATTGAGCCACACTTCTCCTCTATTGTTCTCTTCTATTGAACCCCTTTCCAATCTTGGCTCTGATTCCGACCGTATGTGCAATCTCCTGCTATAAGTGCCATGTCGGAGCACAGTTGTTATGATGAGCGGAGGGGTGGAGTAGAGCAGAAATCCATAAGAGAGAATGAGGAGATGAATATCTGCAGATTGCTTTTAAACCTCTCAGTAGAAATGCAAAAGGGCTCTGAAATCTCAGAGATATATCAAAAGGAGGTATAGACTGTAGGTTTTGAGAAAAACCTGGACAGCTTAGCGGCCTGTACTAAGGTATTAGAGAAGGTAGTTGAGAACCTATATACAGCTAGGGAGACAATTCGGAAATACAGTTTTTGAAATGAAAGAATAAAGAGACTTTAGGCGAGATGGAGAGGATTGCGAGTAATGCAAGAAGGAACAATATAAGAATCTTGGATGTGGCTGAGGGGTGGACGGAGATGATATCAAACTTTTTGTAATAAACTTGTTTAAAGATGCAGTGTTGCCAGCAGACTCTCCTATAAATCTTTTGCAGGAGATTCGGAGAGCGATTGTGACCCATTTAAACCTTCCCCTGGTTAGAAGAAACCAAGGAAACGTTTTGAGAACTTCCTAACCTTTGGTGTGAAAGAACAGATTTTAGGGGCTGAATTAAAGGTAAAGTCTCTGTAAGTGAAAGACATTACTTTCCAAATACGTTCACATAAATCTACTCTAACACAGGGCAGGCAGTTGGAGTTAGGAAAACGCATGGACGAATTGAGTGAGTTGGGGGTCAAGGCACAAATAAAGTTCCCAGCACTCTGTAAAGTTATGCACAATAATGAGAAGCACAACCTCTGGGAACTAGAGCAAGTCAATCAATTATTCTTGCAAATGAAGTCAAATAAGAGGAACTGAGAGACTTTGGGCCTGATTTAGATCTTGCGGACGGGTTACTCTGTCACAAAAGTCAGATGAAATATAAATCCCATAGGATATAATGGAATTTATATTTCGGCGGAAAGGATACCCGTCACCGTTGTGACGGAGCAACCCGTCCGCCACGATCTAAATCCTGTACTATGTTTCAAGTAAGCAATACTCTGCAGACACGCTTGATAAATCACATTAGGATATCATCAAATATTGTAATGGAGAGGGTTCCGCAGGGCTGGGATGCATTGGGTGGGGAGCATGTGAGGGTAAAAGGCTCCTCAAAGGTTTAATATATTATGCACCAAAGAGAGTTCTAGATTTCCAAGAAAGACGAAACAAAGATGACCAGGATAGGAAATAGGGTTGGCCATTAATTATCATTATCAATTTTAACATGGATCGTAAATGGATATATCACAGGGAATCCCATCTGGAGGCCTCACAGTCAGAGTTCCAGTCAATCGATTCCAGCCCAAACTATCGAGCATGTGACAACGCGTCCTGCTACATGTGGAGAAGTCCTCCTCCACATGTAGCAGGACAGCGTTGTCACATGCCCGATAGTTTGGGCTGGAATCGATCGACTGGAACTCTGACTGTGAGGCCTCCTCATGGGATTCCCTGTGATATATCTTTTGAATCACTTTACGAAATGACCCTATAAAACTACCAATAGAGACTGCTGTAACTGCTATCAATACTTTGGAACTCTTACTGAGCGATTTCCAGTAGGGATTCGATAAATATTCCTTCGTGATTTGAATTCGATGGGACCACTGCCAATTATTAATATTGCCCTGAAGAAGTTCTTTTGTAAAGAACGAAACGCGTTGGCTGATGTCTGACTGCCTTCTTTATTATAAAGAATAAAAGAAACTTAAAGGACTTCATTATTAACGTTTGGACTCCTTCCCTGGTGCACCTTCCATTTTCTTAAAATTTCTTGTCTGGATTCCAGTGGAGCCCAACTGCGGCGGACTTCGGAAGTGTAATGCACAGGACATTTATATCCATTGAACGGGGATTGAGGTGCTGAACCAAGGGTCAGCCACAGTTTTTGGAGTTTGTTATGGAACGTAAATGGTTTAAGTACAAGGAGAAAACAACATTTAGTTTTGCAGTATCTTAAAGACCAGAATACTTCGATAATGTTTCTACATGAAACACATCTACTGAAATTAGACGATGAGCCACTTTTTAGTAAGTTGAACGGGCTCTCGCAACTAATTTGTACATCTCAGACGTGTTGTACATAAGGGGTGACTATTTTGGTGAGACAGAAGACGGGGCTAAAAGGTCTGGAATCCAAATAGGACGAAAGGGGCAGGTGGGTGAAAGCAAAGATTCAAGTACAATAGAGGAAGTATATGTGTGTCGGGTACTATGGCCCTGATACTGATAAGCCAGACCCTCTAAGGGAGGTTTTCATTAATCTTTTGGACTATGACTGCCTGATCATTATAGGAGGGAATTTTAACATTTTAATGGACAGCACAGTTGATAGAACATCTAAATGTACCCATGTAGGCCATTCAAAATAGCTTTTTTATCTGTCATTAACGAGGAAGGAGTTTGCACTATGCAATATTTGGAGGCTAAGTGCAGAGGACGTGAGAGGATATACTCATCACTGCAAGAAGTATAGGCATTGGGCAAGAAGATTGGATTACTTCTTAATAGATGAGAAAGAAACAGATTTAGTTAGATGTATAGAACACCAACCCTCACACATATCTAATCATGCACATTGTATTTGGAGTTGAGGCTCATGTTTCCTGGGGTCAAATCTTGATGGAGCCTGGACAGAAAAATTCTCCTAGAGGAGGATATAATTCAGGAACTAAAAAACATACAAAGTCCTTCAACCACCTGAATGTAGGTTCAGCAAGCATACAGATAGTTTGGGATACCTTTAAAGCTTATGTGAGAGGGCAATTCATTGGTTTAAATTCTCACCTAAATAAGAAGACAGCAGAAACTTAAGATTTAGAGAAAAAGATCTCTGATATTCAAAATAATCTAAACGCAGTAGATCTGGATTAAGCAGAGAGGTCACAATTATTTCAAACTCTCCAAACTAGGCAGGGTGTTTTACAAAAACAAGTAGAAGCACAAATGATGAAGAAATGGGAAGCCAGTAAGGTTTGTTCCAATACATATGGAGAGGAATGTGGTAAAATGCTGCCATGGAAAATAAGACCTGATCAGAACAGACATCATATTAGGAAAATTGTAGATAACTCCCCTAATTCTATATTTAATACCACACAAGAAATCGGAAGTTCCTTCCATATTTTCTTTCAAAGATCTATACAGAGAGGAGAGTGTTCCTGATATTGTTAGATTAAAAGGTTGGTTAAAAGGAAAACAAATGTTTAAATTAAACCTTGAACATCAAATAG
Organism: Calotriton arnoldi; assembly: GCA_963921515.1. Taxonomy (NCBI): domain Eukaryota; kingdom Metazoa; phylum Chordata; class Amphibia; order Caudata; family Salamandridae; genus Calotriton; species Calotriton arnoldi. The sequence goes on from CAWUFW010000732.1 coordinate 1,489,329, forward strand.
CGCTATGTCAAGAAATTAGTGAAGAGGAGGTAAATAGAGTACTAAAAGAGTAAGAAAGGGAAAACCCCAGGCCCTGATGGCATCCAGTAGAGCTATACGCCAAGTTGGGGGAAGAAATAAAACCAGTCTGGCAGATGTTGTTCAATAAAATTCTGAATGGGTATATCCAGTTACCAGCATCATGGCAGAAATCAACTATCACCCTAATTTTAGACTCAAATAAATCTCCTAATAAATGTGAGTCCTATCGACCAATATCCTTATTAAATTGTGACTGTAAAGTTTTTACTACTACTCTGGTGAGGAGATTAGCACAGCAGATAAAGGCTTTAATTCTGGATGATCATAAAGGTTTTATCCTGGGGAGATACATATATATGAACTAACGCATACCCTGATAGGGTCTATTGACCTGACCACTAGCTACTCTAACCCCCTAGTTGTCATATTAGGGGATGCCTTTGACCAAGTTAGCTGGTTTCACCTGGGAGAAGTATGAGGACATCTAGGGTCGGGTCACACCTTTTGTAAAGTAATTCAATCAGTTTACCCAGAGCCAAGATTTTGGTCACTGGTTACTTGACGGAGCAATTGAAGATAACGAGTGGGAAATCTTCTATTATTTAGTTTATACATGGAGGCCTTTGTTAACAGTCTTAGGTTAAATAGAATTATACTCCCCTTTGCTTTTAAGGGTTTACAAAAGAAAGTAGCTTTGTATGTGGATGATCTTATCTACACCACAGATCCTCGTAAACCCCTTACACATTTACACCAGGAGATATCTATATTTGGACAATTCTCAGGGTATCAATTGAACCATGATAAGATAAAGATAATGGCCTGGAATTGTGACTGGGGAAGTAGGGAAAAGAAAGGGGCCACTAGATATTTGGGTATAACTGTAGTTAAGGATCTGGAGAAGAAAACAAAAATTATCCCAAAAAGAGTGGCAAAAGAGCCTCAGGGTCAGCTTAACAAATGGAAAAACTTACCACTGAATCTATATAGTGGAGTCAATTTGGTTAAAAGCTGATCGTACCAAAGTTTATTTTTTATAATATTCCCCTGACATTTAGCAAAAATTACCAAAGAAGATGCAGGGGAATATTAGCAGTTTCGACTGGTGTTTAAAAGGAGTCAGAATATCATGGAAAAAATTCAGGAGAAGTTATTAAATGGGGGCCTGGGTTTACCAGATATGCAGTTGCACTGCTGGGTTTAGGTTGTCAATAAGAGCCCTGGATCCATGTGCAATAGGTAGACTATTATGCTGTATGATGGGACATCTGACTAATCGGGGTTTCTTTAAAAGTTTGGCTCACCGAAATTCTTCAAAAATGTCAAGTTAAAGCTCTTGTAGGTGGCAGCAAGGTTGTGGTACAAGATCAGGAAACTATGAGAAATTCCCTACTATAGTCTGCTCACCCCAATTTGGGACTTTCCTGAGACTCCAGAGTGTTTTAAAGATAAATTATGTAGTTCTATAAAGAAGGGCATGATTGATAGCTTGGCGGATCTACGGATTGAAAGTAAACCACTTACCTGATAACATTGGATAGAAAGAACTGATGGGGTATTTTCAAAGTTTAAATATATCCAAATCATCTCATGGTTGAATTGTCAAGCTTGAGCTAAAGATGAAATTAGCCGGATGGAAAAGATCTGCAAAATTTTGGAATCAAAAAGAAAGAAGTCTTAATTTGGTGCTGTTATCTGGCTACAGGATTGGATGAGAAGATTAAACCCCTGCACTTGATCTGGTGAAAGGACTTGCCACAGGCAAAGACGAAGGACTTATGGCAAGTATTTCTGAAATTATTGTACATTACTGTTAAATCGGCTGCGCTAAGAAGAAATCACCTGTTTACCATTCAGAGTTGTTACTGGACTACGGTGAAACTAGCAAAGCTCAAGAAGAATTAGGCGTGCGAGTGCAAGAGGTGTGGTTTACAGAAAGCTAACAACCTGCACATGTTTTCGAACTCTCTTTGGCAAGATGTGGTTAAAGTATTGTCAACAATCCTAGACTCTGATGTTCAGGGAAGCCTAATTAATTTTTTTTGGCATCAGATGGAGTGAATCAGAAGATAGCAATCCTAAGGTGGAGCAGGGCAAGTTACTTTTTTTATCTGATTTTACTAGCAAGAAAGGAAATTTGCAGAAAATCGCTACAAGCTGTTCTTCCAACAATGTCAGAGTGGCATTTTTATACTCTGGATAAGGCAACTTCTAAGATAAGAACCAAGGGAATGTGGATACCATTTAGAGGGTGGCGGTCTATCTTTGTGTTAGAAGATATGGTCCATTGATTATACCTGGTACTCACATGCAGTATGGTGTGATCACCTGTATTCAATAAGTGAAGTACTAAAAGGGATACTGTTTGGCACTAGAACTCGTGATTGAGTCTTTCTTTTTTCTCTGCATTATATGGTGTTGGAGGTACATCCAAAGGTGATATGAGGGCTAAAAAAAATAATTTTTAAACAGTTAAGAGAAAGCAGTTAAATACTTGCATTTAGGCACTCTATTTTGACTGAGAAACCCAGTGGAAATCTCAAGGGTGTTTTTCATTTCTTCAGTACTAGATTTGTCATGAGTCATGTGCAAAGAGCTGTTGGTGCAGCATAAGTATGGGTGTGTGAGTTCGAATTTCTACATTCTAAAACTATTCTATATGATCCGTCAGGTTTTAAAACCAGAAAAAGGGGATTGTTCATAGTGATAATACAAAACATGATCATACATTCATATTGCAGTTAATCTAAGATAGCTTTTATATCCCTTTTTGCTGATGGCTTCAGGGAATATTGAGCCTGTATTTGAGACTCTCTCCATAAATGAATGACCTGTGGAACTGAATTTTTATCCCATCTTGCTTGTTTTCTGTACAATGCTGGAGTTTGTTTTAAAGCCACTCGCATGCATGTTTTTCACTGAGGTTTTCCAGTACTAAAGAGGAAAATACTAACATTATTGCCTTCTCCCCTCAAGGTGAATCCCTTATAAAGACTGGAGGTCAGTCATCCTCTGCAAGAATAATGTTGTAGACATCTGATAAGTGTGGCCAGAATATTGCTTTGATTGTGAGTGGTATATCAATTCGTATTTCTACACTATAAATCTTGTTTGGAAGTTTGAATGTCCATCTGGAGTATCAACCTGTGTAAAGTCATCAGTTGAGTTCACCACCAGCAAGTCTTGGAAAGTTTGACACCCTATTAATTCTGCTGTGCTGCCCAAAAGCGCTATCACCCAAGTCCCATTCCATAGAAGTATCTGTAGTTCACAGAGCATGTTTTTTTTAAATTAACCCAGCCTCTTTCTACTTTTTAAAGTGTATCTTAGAGTCTGGACCTTTCTCTTCCTTCTTTACAATAACCTCAGCTTCACTTCCTAATTCACTCGTCTTCTTGCCATACTTGTCCTTTCTGCTGTACCTTAAATACCAGCTTTATGTATATAACAAATGTAATATTTGTTTCAGAAACATCAGATGGCTAGTTTCTGAAATTCAGATATTTAATTATGAAATACACAATGTTGACTCGGCACAAATAATCTCAATTCCCTTGAAAATAAACTTGTTGAGCGGCCGGACCCTACATGATCCACTGTTGGCAGAGCTCCAGGGACCTCCCCCTAGCTACTTGTGGCCATCTCCTTCTGGTTTGGAGGTGAGACGCTGCTGGGATGCCTGCTTCTTGGACGAGAGTGTCTTCCCTAAACCGCATTGGCTCACTGGCATCTCAAAGCCGGGGACGTTCGGGTGCCAAGGCTGGGTGTGCGGGCCGTGCTCAGGTGTCATTAAACGGCCAGGCAAAATGAGTAGGAATGCGCTGGCCCGAGTAAGGACGTCGGCTGCAGGTGACACCGGCTGCTACGAGGTAACGCGGGAGAGCTGCCAGGTTTGTCACCAGGGGGTAAGTGAGGCGCACTGCGCTTTGCTGGTGCGGCGTGCATTCCAGCACCCGGCTGAGGGTCACTGGGTATGCTCTCTCCTACTCTACTTGGACCCTGCTTTTCTCGGCCAGAATCCCTACTCAGAGTGCAATTTTGGGCTGAATATGCAGGAGTTACATGGAAGGGGGTCCAGCAATTCTGCCGCTAGTTTGCCACCACAGTTACAGAAGGCGAAGAGATGTAAAGCACGCTCCACTGCATCTCTCAGGGAAAAGACTGTTAACAATCTGCAGAGGGCCTTAATGGTGAACTCCACCCTGACCACCGAACCCCTACACCAGGTGGCAGAGGCTAGTGAAGAATCGTGAAGGCCCTCCACTGACATAGATTCAAGTCAAACAGTGGATGCTTTAGCTCTACAGTCAGGTGGTAGCTCTCCCGCCCTCTCTCTGGACACTTGCTCAGTTGTGGCTATGGAAAGGTTTCAGAACTATTCAGGAGGTGGGGGCGACTACACTGGCGCAGGATGGCCCCAACCTGGAAAGCACATCAAGAGCATCTAAGAAGGACTATCAGCTCTACACAATTTATTCAAAGGGTGGGTCGGACTCTCTACCCGTGAGGCACCAGGCAGTGGAGTGGGAATGAGAGATATTCTAGACCAAACACCAATTTGGCCTGGGTTAGAGGAACCATTAAATGGCCTAAATCAAATGACCTAGAAATCACTAGGAGAGCAGCTCTCGGACCTGCAAATCGGTCTGAGCGTGCAGCTTGTAAAAGAAGGACGTAAGCAACATCCTCCTTTGACTGTTGGCAACTTTGGAGTGGCTGCGAGTCTTGGAGGCACGAGGGTTCAGGGGGAAGTGGATCAGTCTCTGTCCCTTTAAGAGACGATTTTGCTTGAAATCCTTGAGCTGAGGAGCACCCAAATGAAAGAAATCTCTGCACTCCATCAAAGACTGAGTAAAATAGAGGAAGTTGTGTTTCAAATTTCAGCATGTTTGCAAGAGATTTAGCAAAGGGTGTCCGATCTAGATAATCATTCTCTTATTTGGGACAGGTAGATGAGCAATATGTAAAAAAAAGTTGCGTGATTTGCAAAATAAAATCGACAAAATGGAAAATTATGCAAGGAGATCTAACCTTTGCTTCATAGGAATACCGGAAGGGGCGGAGAGCATGGGCAGTCATCAGAACATGATACAATGTATGGAATCATTGATTAAATCACATATTTTGGAGGACCCCTCGGTGGATCTCGCCATCATAATTGCCCATCGAATCATTGCCCAGTGGCTCACAAATTAAACATTTCCTCGTACTGTTATTGTGAAGTGTGCGGACTACCGTACAAAATAACTGATTCTTACCAAGGCGATTCAAAGGAAGCCATTCATGTTAGCAGATAAAGCTCAGGTCAGTGTGTCCTCAGATATGTGCGCTGCAGGAGCAGTAGTCCGAGAGACTTTATAGGCATGGTGGGACAATTTAAGGCAGCGCGAGGCCCAGGCCTCGATAGTCCAGCAGTCAAAGCTAAACGGGTTGTTTAAAAGTCAGTTCTATCTATGCTCATCTCTAGAAGAGGCACAGAGCCTATTGAAAAGAGTTCAGGGTTGAAGGGCAGCATTAAGTTGTTCTTAATCTTCTTTTTGCATTTTCCTTTCTCCTTTAGTTCTAATTTTGGGTAGCTTTTGGGAGTTGATCCAAATAGCGGGGGATGAAGGAGGTTTCTCTCCTCATGGAGCGTGATTGGGTGCAGCAACAAGCATCCAAATTACCTGGGGATAGTTGGGGGTATGGTGGGCAATTCTCCCTTGGGGAGTGGGGAGGGCAGCCACAAAGTTTGGAGCTGTGAGTGGGGCGCAGGGGGTGGCTTATCCACATAAAAGAGCAGATACATTATCACAAGTTTGGATCGGGGTGCAAGCAAGCTAGAAGGGCAATATCAATGGGTGAGGCTGGGGTGGGATATTTGGTCTATCAGACAGCTGGACGCAGGAAGGGGTCAACTCTAAGAATGTGGACATTATGTAATGATGCGTAATATAGGTGTAACCTTGTGCAATGTTTTTTTTAAAGAATCTGTTTATTGAACTTGACAGGGTATAGTGTAATTTACACAATTCCATTGCCTCTTATCAAACACGTTATATACAATCACAGTTGCTAGGACCACAGTACCATTTTCTTGTTTTACTCAACAACATATTAATCATACTCTCCGGGAGATCCTCCTCTTCGATCAGTGCGTCTCTGCAATCCCCCCCTCGGGTTCCTGCACAGGTCTCCACGGTAAGTGTTCCATTTGCCCCAGACAAATTCCCACTTCCCTGGACAACCCCTGCTTTCATACACCGTTTTTTTGGCTGCCATACACCAATCTATGTAGATGTCTCTGCCATTATACATGTGACTTCTCCGTTTGTCTCCTTTTTAAGTTTCTCCTTTGTTGGGTGCAGCATGGGTGAAGGGCAGTCATATCTCAAAGAATCCAAAATGGAGCCCCAGTGCACACCTTTTTTCTTGCCACTTATTTCACTTTTCCACGTTTAATCATTACTCATCTTTTAGCGTGCCGCCCGGTAACAAGGAGACAAACGGAGAAGTCACATGTATAATGGCAGAGACATCTACACATCCTAAGAATGGAAGTTTGAAAATAATGACAGATGGTTTCAAGCTGAACTATGTATACGGACTAATAAGGAAATAAGCATACTATCAGTGTTAAATACACGTTTTTCATACGGTGCTATATTTCACATTGTAATATTTTTTATAACTGACGTTTAAGCAACAACTGAGGGTGGGCGGGGTATAAGATAGTGTGGTTTGGGAAGATTCTGACAACAGGGAGTGTTGGGAGCGTGTTGTTGCGAGAAGTGCCTTGTGGGATTTGTAGTCATGTAGGAGGAAAAACTAGTGGTTGGCACCATGGGAGTGGTTGAATCAGAGGGTGGAGTTACGGGTCTGTATTTGAAAAGGGAAACAGCAGGAATGAGGGATAAATTGTGCGGCGCAAGGAGGGAAAACGCTGGTTCGGAGTTTTCAATGTTATTTGGATACAGGTATGGATGAAAGATTACGGAGGTTTGGTATGGGGTTTACCGTGTTGTTAGGTGTAACATCAGGTTTTGGAATGCTTTGTGGGGTTATACATGAGTATTAAGGCAAAGTATGGGGTGGTTATGGAGGTTGTGAGAGGCTTCGCGAAGCTCAGTTCTGTTGGCGTTTAGTTGCGCCGTTAGAGGGAACAACGTCAGTTATTAGTAAAATACAATTGGATTATTGAAATGATGTACAAAAGTTTGAAAATGTAAACTGTCAAAAAATATTTTAAACTTTTAGTGAACTCCTGAGGAAGGGCGATTAAATGCCTGAAATGCATTGGGTTAGAGAGAACCACTACTAAGGATGTTTCATGTATATATCATGCTTCAAGGAAAGGCCTGGATTGGCAGATTTGTAGCAGGAGAAACTTTTGTATACACGAAGTGCCCTACATGTGACAGGATTAAAAGTTTTGAAAAAATGGAAAAAAGCAAAAGGAGTACACGAAATAAAATTTGATGAAACAAGGATAAACTCAGGAGTATTTTGTGATAGCAATCACAGAGTATGCTGTGCGTCCGGTTGGAGAGGAAACGCGCTCCAGTTTTCTAAATGTCAGAGATACCGCCTTACGGTTCATGTAGTCTGTCAGAATTCTGTCCTCTACTGGGGAGGACTCTGGAAGTACCGTACACTTAGGGATTACTGCTTGTAAGGCTTGTTTTATTTGAAGGTAATAGAATGTCTCTACGTCTGACAGCTCATACTCTTGCTGGAGTTTTGCAAATGGTTTCACCCCCCCCAACCCACAGGTCGCCTATGCGGGATATGCCTATTAGGTCCCATTTATCAAAACAGTGGAATCTACTCATGGTGTCCAGCCTTTTGGCTACCCACAGTGGGGTGTACTTCATTATTTTGTTGTCCCATCTGTTTCTGAACAGCGTGCCACAATTGGACTGTGGTCTTTGTTGGGCCCATGAGGGAGAGATGTCGGAGAGAGGTGTAAAGCACTTTAGTATAGCCCCTTTTACCTAATACGTATTTGTCCATTCTAAAGGCCAGCTCGTCTGGCGGTCAATGTAAACACTGGTTAATGGCTAACAGTTGTGCGGCCCAGGAGTATGTACGTATACCCGGCAGAACTATACCTCTGTCGTACCACCCATGGACCAGCTTTTGCTATGCTCTTCTAGGAGGCTTCCCGTCCCATAGCAGAGTTCTTTGTTCACTTTCTATTGTCTGGAAGTACTTGCACGGGTCTGGGTATGGTGTATTTTGCAGTATATATAGGAATTGAGGGAGAGCCTGATCCTTCTAGCACTGCGAACATGTATTGCCACTCCACGGTGTCAAAGGCCATACGTGCATCCACTGCATCCTCTCTTAGCGTGTTTACTCTCCCCAATACCCCGTGAAGCCTCCGGAGGTTAAACGCTGTATTTTGCTCGGGCATAAAGCTGGATTGGTCTGAGTGTATCAGCTGTGGAATAATCCAAATCAAACGCATGGCGAGCAGCTTAGCTAAGATTTTGGCTTCGGCATTGATCAGTGAAATAGGACGATAGGATGCGCAACTGTCCCTTGGTTTTCCCTTCTTGTGGAGCACCACTATGGAGGCGAGTCGTGTGTCTTCCGGTAGTGCCCCCACCCTTCGACTTTCTAGGTACATATTTTTGAGATGAGGGGCCACCGTTTTGGCCGTTAGCTTGTAGAGCTCAATCGGAAGGCCGTTGGGCCCCATTGCTTTTCCCGATTGTACGCCCCTGATCGCTTGGGCTACCTCTTCATCTGTTATTTCGACTTATGTTTGTGCTAGGTCCTCTGAGCTGAGGGTGGGGAGGGGAATGTCTGCCAGCAGTTCCCTGGCCTTGTCTCTTGTCGGCGTCCCCAAAGGTGAGTAGACTTCACAGTAATAGGTCGCAAATGCGTCTGCTATTTGCTGTGGATCCCTGAGTGTTTCTCACACTTCCATGGTTATGGAAGCTACCATCCTATTGGCTTGCCCCCCCTATCGAGCCAGGCGAGCAGTTTACCTGCCTTGTCCCCCACTTTGTACAGTTTGTCGGGTTGCCATATATGGGCCTTCGCTGCGTCAGTTACCAATTCCCTATACTCTCTTTTTTTAAGATTAAGGATATGCTTGGCTTCTTCTGGGTTACTGCTCAGTAGGGCTGCTTCTAGCTTTTGAAGCACGTGTTCAAGAGTCTCAATAGTGGCTCTTTTTTCCTTTCTATGTCATGCAACCAGGGATATGGCTTGCACTATTACCACTGGTTTGTACGCTTCCCACAGGGTCTGTGTAGACTGAACTGATCACACATTCTTTTCAAAATAATTTTTTGTTGCCTGGTGCAGCCCTATTTTGATCCAGGTGACCCTAGGCCACCAAGGGCTGATCGCCACCCTCCCTCCTGAACGTGGTGCACCCTCTGAATAAACCGCCCAAAGCGGCAAGTGGTCCTATATTCCCCTTGCCAGGTGGTGCACCTCCCGGAAGCGTATCAGTAGGTCTGCCAAGGTGTAATCTATTCTGGAGAGACTGTTGTGAGCTCCAGAGTGGAACATGAAGTGTTGTGTTGTTGGGTTATGGGTTTGCCACATGTCCACCAACCCCATAGCGGCCAGAAAGTCGGAAAATCGTGAGTTTGTGCGTGGTAAGTTTCGTGGTGGGTGTCTGTCCATTTGTTGTGATAGCATGGCGTTAAAGTCCCCCCAATGACATTTCCCCAGCAGGAAGGTCTAAAAGTATGTCACCTATGTCTTGGAAGGCTTGTGAGTGCAGGGTGGGGGGAACATATATCGTCATATTGATTATTGTCTTCCCTTTCCATGTCCCAGATTCTGCTGCGTATTTGCCTTGTGTATCCACCCAAGTATGGTTCATAACGAAGGGAAAGGTTTTCCATTGTAATATCCCCACCCCTCGAGATTCAGTAGTGAAGCTGGCGTGCACTATCAATTTATTCCCCCAACGATACAAGGCCTTGCAGATCAAGTGTGTCTTCTGAAGCAAAACAACATCTGGGAAGTGACGCTTAACATATTGAGTACCATTCCTCTCTTTAGCCTGTCTCACAGACCGTTTACATTCCAGGAGAGAAGCTTCAGTCCTGGACCTGAATCATTATGCATAGTATCTGTTGTGGCTCTCCCGCAGCCCCCGCCCCTCAGTTCTAGAGCGTGATTGTGCATACAGTTTTGTTTGTAGTGTATTCCTTTATGTCTTAAGCACTATCTGAGACATGGTATGATCTACACTTTTCAAACCCCTGTAGATCTCTGGTTTCTCCTTCCAGGTAGTATGGAATAGCTGTTCTTCCCTTTCCCTCCCGCTCCCTCCCTTTTGTGAAACTGATAGCAATCAAACTTACAATACAAATTACCCCCCTCCCTGCTGCTCTGCAATCCGGGTCTGAAACTACGCGAGTCCCCAACTATGCAGAGTGCTTGTCGCCCTATCCCAGTCTGAGTCATGGGGGGGACCGGAGCCATTCCCCCCCACATCCGCCACCCCTCCCCCTTTTCTGTTGGGGAATCAGATTGTCTCAACATCTTGCGTAATGGTTTGTTTTATATTCTGTCCTTTAGTGTGATATCTGGCCTTTCTTTGTACCGTGCCATGGGGCTCACCTGTGGCTAGTCTGTTTTCTGATGTTTGAGATTGTGTTCATGAGTCTAAACCAGTCATTCATGTAGGTCTTCCTCACCGGGAGTTCCCTGCCTGGTTCCCTGCGGCTTTTGATTACCTGGTGGTAACGGTCTTTTTCGTCGCTCATCGTGCTGGCTCCTTGGGCTGCCGCCCCCCCCACCACTCTCCATCCTTCTATCCATTCCCAAGCCATCACCGGCGTTTCAAAGAACCACACCTTCCCTTCGGCCTCGATTCTCAGTTTTGCTGGAAAGATCATGGAGTACTTCACTCCCCTAGTACGTAGTTCCTGTTTTATCTCTCGGAATAATCTTCTTTGCTTTACACCTTGGTGGTGAAGTCTGGGGAAAAAGTGATGGTGCTGTTATCGAAGCGCACCAGTGGTGCACTCCTCGCTGTCTGCAGAATTACATCTCAGTCATGGAAGTTAAACAGGCGGGCCAGAATCGGTCCTGGTGTGGCCCCAGGCCTGGGCTTGCCATCGGGGACCCGGTGCGCCCTCTCCACAAAGAAGAATTGTGAGAGGCCTCGCGGTTGGAGATGTTTAGTTATGAGCTCTTTCACGAAGAGGTCTGTTGCCGGCCCCTCTGCGCGCTCCAGCACACCTATAATTCGGACATTGTTCCGCCGTGACCGTCCCTCATAGTCATCTAGTTTCACTTCCAGGACGTGACAAATGGTTTTAGTGCTTTGACTTGTTGCTGTGTGACCTTGGAGTCTCCCTGGAGCACCGTCACTGTGGTCTCTACATTGGTGACTTTTGTCCTTCATCCTACCAAGGTCTTCCCTAAGCAGTGAGACCTCCATTGTGATAGTGTCCATTCTGTGCTTCAGGGATGTGCGCACAGCCATGATCGCCTCCATGATATCCCTAAGTGAGGGTTCACCAGTCTCTGTTTGTGGCTGACTGGCAGCTGCAGGCTGTGATCGTGCCGTCCCCTCCGCACCTGGTTCCTATGTTTTGTAAATTTGTCAAGTTTAGTTTGATGCGCCCCTCTTGGTCCCTTCCCCCATCATGTCACTTGATGAGGTGGGTTTTGTGCAGTCCACTGATGTTCGGGGGTAGTCCCTGCTGCCTGGCCACACGGCCTGTCAGGTTTCTCTCCAGCAGAGAGTGGAAGGCTTGTATGGTGATTCCCCACACACAGGTCATTCCAGACTTGGCGTAACGCTGACGTCTATCACTCTGGCGGCTCCTATACCTGAGTCTCTGGTCTTAGGGTGCGCTCTTTCTGGGGGGGCCCTTTTGTTTTTATTTTTCGTGAAGCATGCTCCCTCGAGTCACTCACAATGGTTGGACCCTGTCATTTCCATGCTGGCAGGGCCCCGCCCTTGTCACTTGCCTATTTCAGGTATGGTTCTTTCTGCTGCCAGGCCCTCCCAGTGGTCGCCAGACCCGCAAGACCATACCACCACGTTCTCCCGAGGCCACTGACTGGATGCAGGCTCAAACCATACGGCTACTGTGTACTGTGCTCTTCCCCAGGGCTTCTTATCCTAGCACTGGGCGTTTTTCCTTGGGAAACGCGGGAGCGCCGCTCCGCATGTATGCCGCTGAGGCCCTTCGGGCGCGATTCCTCCAGCAGCGCGAGGCCGTCTCCGCACCTCTCTGTTTTATCCATGTGGGGCCGCTCTTTTCTCACCGAGTCCTTGAGGCTCCGCTTCTTGGCTCGGGCGGGAAGGGAGGTGCTGCTGCTCAGCGGGTGAGCTGTTCTTCTTCCCCCTGGCGTGCGTTCCCTCTGCCTACTTCCGTACGCTGCCGTGTATGTTTCAGCCAGATGGGTTACTCAAGGGCCCGGGTCACTCCCAATGGTTGGTCCCTGTCGCTTTCCTGCTGGCGGGGCCCCTCCTTGTCACTTGCCTGTTTCAGGTACGGTTCTTACTGCTGCTGGGTCCTTCCAGCGGCGCCAGTGCCGCAAGGCTACATCACCACGCTCTCCCGAGGCCACTGGCTGGATGTAGGTTCAAATGGTACTGCTACTGTGTACTGTGCAACCTCTCCAGGGCTTCTGCTCCTAGCGTTGGGCTTCTTTCCTTGGGAAACGCAGGAGCGCCGCTCCGTATGTACGCCGCTGAGGCCCTTCGAGTGCGATTCCTCCAGGAGGGGGCTGCACTTTTCTCAGGCGGGAAGGGAGGAGCAGCTCTTCTTTCCCCAGGCGGTTCACTTCCTCCGCCTACTTCCGCACGCCGCCGTGTAGATTTCGGCAAGATGGGTTACGCAAGGCCCCGGCTTTCCACTCCTGGTAGGCTGCCACCTTCAGTCACTACGGCTTCTGCCTCCGGGAGGGAGGGTGCTGCCCATACGCTGCAAGAATCACCATTGGGCAGAATCGGTTACGCAATCTGGCTCCCAGGATTTCAGATTATTGGACGGATTATTAGGGGATTAGGCGGCAGATCGGCAGAGCTGCTCTAACTTGCGCCAACCTTCCTCTGCACTTCGCCACGCCCCCCACAACATCGTGCAATGTTAATGGCATTGTAAATAGGCAGAAATACGGGGCTATAATTAATTGGTTCTCTTTATTCAATTCGTAAGTGATCTTTCTACAGGAGACCCACCTCAAAGATAATAATCCTAAACCTCCTATCCCTAGGAAATACTTGCATTTGCTTCAGCCGTGCTGGCTGTGCGTGGAGTGTCGATATTCCTTTCCAGATCAATAGAGTGTAAGAAGTAATAAAGGATTTGTTTAGCCTAGCTATGGGGGCAGACGGTCCTATGATATGTAGATGGGACTTTAATTTTATTCAGGATCTCAAATGAGGTACTTCAAATAAGATGAAAAAGCAACTAAAGCCTAAAACTGCCTCTGCTCTTGATACAATTAAGCATAATTTCAATTTGGTTGATCCTTGGCGTAGGGATCATCCAGATCAGGCAAAATTTACATGCTTTTCTCATCAACATAATAGTGTCACAGCTGGATTTCTTTGTAGGAACTCAATTTATGTGCTGGAGGGGTATGGATATTTTGTCCAACGCCTTTTCAGGTCGTTCAGTAATTTCTATTAATATGGAATTTAAAGAGTTAAGTACTCCAAGGTCAAGGTGGCAGTTTGATAGAACTCTGCTGGTAAATCAGGTCTGGCTGGACAAAATGCGAACATTTATCAGAAAGGTTTTTTTTAATGAACCTAAATACTACCTCACCCTTTCTAGTACGGGTGGCATTTAAGGCAACATTTCGGGGCCAGATAATCGCATTCAAATCGAAGCAGAATAAAGTGCTCAAATTCGCGATCTGCAGGCTGCACTTGGATGAAGCGCAAGGAGGTTTAGGCAGGGCAAGGTTAGAGACAAGAGCTAGGTTTATGTCACTGTTGCTCCTTTTTGATGTCTATATTATCTAACTACCTGGGTTCTGTAGTGTAAGTAAGAGACGAGAAGATGTAGATCGGCAAAAGGTAGCAGCTTCCGTTACATGCATATGATTGCATTATTTGTTTTGTAAAATCTAGGTGTTTTTGAGCTCCTCTAGCATCTTGAGGATCGTGTTTTTAGATGGTTTGATGCCTTCTTCAGTCATTATTTTTAATGTTATTATATCTCACGCGAATGTTGTGTATGTCTAGTCATGCAAATACATGTATTTTGATGTGTACTCAGGGCTTTAAGTGGGCCGGGTCTGTCCGGGTCTGAGCACCGGCAGTTATTTTTAGGGGGCCTCGAAACGGGCCTCTATCGGGCTCTGTTTTCGGGCCTCGCAGAGGTAGTCCGTTTTCTTTTCTTTTTTTTCTGGGACTATTGTTACACACATACTTAAGGTATCAAGGTGCTTGCAGATCGGCAGGCCTGGGCACATCAAGGTTAACCACTTAGGAACAAATATGCTTTAAGTTACTCCTTAAATTGATTGACGACTATCAGGAGGAATTATACTTCATTATTTTGCACCTAAAGCTAGCAAGACTCTCATTCTTTTCTTGGGCACAGCAACATCTTTTAACGTTGCTCCCGAGTGGGAGAAAAATGACCTGTGTATGAATCCTGAACCCTAGCCTAAATACCGTAGTGGGTGAGGCTGCAATCTCATAGCAGCAGCAACGTGTATCTAATCAGGGACTTTGCAACAACTGTTACTGATCATTTGTGCACTTTTATTTTAAGCGATTACATTTTTGGGGGCTAATTACATACATGCCAACATTTTAGAAGAGCAAAGTGGGAGATTAAAGAAAAAAAATCGGGAGAATAGGGTCTTGAATCGGGTTACTGTCATGTATGGGCTTTGCAAGTGTGCTGCTGCAGGATCGGACATTTGAAACGCAAATGCACGTTTTTTTCTTACCTTTCAGAAGTATGGAGTGCAATGGCAGGCAGAAAGAGGGTGATGCAAGTGTTGTGCACTGGCCTGCAGGAGCAGGTTGCTGGCAGTGCATACACCACGTTACACAATACAAGCCCTGTCAGCTGAAACCCCTGAGTAATCGGGTTTTTGCTTGAAGGAATCGGGAGGCGGGAGACTAGCCTTGAAATCGGTAGTCTCCCGCCTGAATCGGGAGGGTTGGCATGTCTGTAATTATGACTCGGGAGAGTGGTTATTTCATTTTCTCCGTTCTCACTCTTTCACTTGCAGGTTTCATGGCCCCAGAAAATGACAGAACTTGGCATTCCCTCTCGGCCCTCCTACCTGACGTAGTCTCTCTGTCCCTCCCGCAACCACCATCTTTTGATGGTGCTTCAAAGCGGGAGAGAGATGACCTGGTATTGATTCTTGAACCACAGGCTGACCCCTTGATTGTGTGAGGCTCCACCCATTTACTGGCAGTCCCTTTCATGTGTGTAGGTACTTTGCAACAAATATGTATTGGTGCTCAGTGGTGCAGAATTATTTTTAAGGATTGAATTTGTAGTCTCTGGTTTCTGACACAGAAGCTCATTTGGTTTTACACTGCTCTTTTTTTCATTAGCATTCTCTGCCCCTTCCGACCTCTAAATGCAGATCCTGGTGCTGAGCTGTGCAATTGCTCTAAGAAGGGGTGAAAAAACGACAAAGAATCATTAACATGCAAATGGTCTTTTAAAGACCTGTGAAGTACTCGGGTGCGGCTGTGTGTGTGTGCCCGGGAAGCTGTCTCAGCCGGGCTGACACACACGACGTGGGGGAGCGGGGGCGGGTTCTGAGGAGTCCTAGGGCTGACGGCTTGTCAGAGCAGGGGGTACTGCTACACTAGTTATCTTTATTTAGACCACGCCCCTACTGAGATAGGCCACACACCTTTGAGGTTTGCCCTGCCCCTTTTAGAGCACCCCCAGTTTATTTTTCCCACTTAAAGCCCTGTGTGTACTTGTCTGTTGGGGGTTGTCAACTACCTTACGGGTGCTGCAATGTCCTAGGGTGTTTCATCTGAAATGTCCAGATCATGGAACTTTTGCCAAGCTGTGTAATTGATTTTGTATACAAGATAGTGATAGCCATGTCTTACTTCACGTGACTCAGCCAGACACATATTTCACTAGAACACCTACAGGCATACTCCCCCCTCCTCACACACACACACACACACACACACACTCCTCCCCCCAACCCCCCCAAAAAAAAACAACCACACAAGTCACACATTTTGTACGCTCCTATGGGATCACGGAACAGCCCTAACAGAACCGAATAGGGCTAGGTGCTGTCTCTTTTGTTTTCTTGCTTGTACTGCTCCTGAGCTATCTTGGTTTATGATAGGGCACAGGGGAATTGGCAAAACATCCGCACCACCCAAGTATGCTCCTCCATTTGACATGCTGTGTTACCTTGTATTGCCTTGTGCATGTGCAGTGTGTTGGCTGTGGTTTTTCCATGTGTGACTGGGAGCAAAACTGAATATACCGCTTCCACAGGGCGAATTCAGTGAATGGTTGAATGGACCAGTCCTGATTTCCCCAACCTTGTGCTGCTTACATCAGTGGCAAATGTATCCGTCCATTTATTTGTTTTCATTTCTGCAACTCAAAGCTGCGGATGTAAATGCACCCCTATGCATCAGCCACCACTGACAATCACATTTCACAACTCTTAATAAAAAAATGGAAATTTGTGAACTTAAGGTGCTTTGCCAATCACATACATTTCTTATCTTTCACATTTCCCAAGATCTACTGAATAGATTGACACCAAATATTAACAAGCATTGTCAAATGCTTTTTTGCTTTGTAAAGATTTTTCTAAAACTTTATTACAAAAACACATCCATAAAGCCGCCTGTCTGAGCAGAAATGTGCACGCATGTTCATGGACAGATATGTTGCAAGTATTTTCGTAATAAAGGTTTATAAAAAAAAAATACTTCTAAAATGGCTGCCATGTGTGAGCACGTACATGGACGACCATCTTGGAATGATTTAAAAAGCCATTTTCATAGATAGTGGCCAGTAACCAGGTGTGCGTTTGATACAGTGCACTCCAAACGGAAGTGAGGGTCCAATAGTATTGTCTAGTTAATGGCCAGACCCTCGTACAAAGTATTTCTAAAAATACTTTATTCTGTTGTGTCCCGAAGCAAGATGTAAATGACATTACAGCAGGCCAGCGGTTGAAGAGGCCTAAAAGCCCTGTATGTAAAAGTGTATGTGTGTATGTATGAATATATATTTACTGGAAAAAAACAATGGTTAAAGAGATGTTATAGTTAGGTGAATATCTCAGTGACAACATTAACATTTTGCACTAAAAAAACACAGAAATTCAACAGTTATAGTTAGCAGAGCTAACTATAACTTGTGCCCCGCCATGAACTGATTATGATCTCACATCACTCATGACATGTTCTATGACATAATTCATGACATCATCCAATGAGCGTCTTAGTTTGTTTTATAGTTTGCATAGTAGCAGGCAACTACCATATTACTTTTCTACCTAATTTTGTACAGCCTGTGACCAGCTAATGGGTGTAAGTCTTTACAAAACGCATGTGCTCTTAATACATCATAGGTGTGTAGAGATATTGAACACGCTATTAATATTTGTATTGAAGAGTAACTCTGTGTGCAGCTGACAGTTGAAGACTTGTGTTCAGTATGTTCCAGGCAAGTGTTTTGGTATTGCAGAAAAAGTTTCCAACAGGGCAAAGATTCTATGTACTACATACTAAGTATTGTAAGCAGCCTTGAGTTATTAGGCAGAATCGTCTCAGCATAACAATTTCTACCTAACATAGAGGACTGCATGCGGCAGGTACTAACCTATGTAAATGTGCTTGTTTTGCTTCAGAAGATGGGCTATCTTTAAAGCTTTCACCATGGTAAGAAGGCCACAGGTAGTATGATCTTTAGCGCATTCAGACCTTGGTTACTTTAAATGAATAGTCTCTCTTTGAACAAGTTTTGTATAGAGTGTACACTGTTCTGTAGATACATTTTACTACTCTGTGGTGTATTTCTCATGAGAGTTTCACTGTCTGCAAACAGTGTGTTACTGAGTAAACTGTCTCAATAGCGTAAATGCTGTTTACACTACCCACTTTTCTACTGATATGCACTTCATTTCTCGCTGTAGGTTCAGTGACTGTGAGGGATTTGCTACAAGTAAAGACTGTCCGTAGTAGGGCAATAGTTATGTAACAGGGCTCGGATATCTGGAAGAACTTGGTTTTCTCTGAACAGTTGTATGCAGATTGAACACCGTGTGCAGTAGAGGTTACCCTTTTATTTGTGGCTGTTAGTAAACATGAACTCAGCTCCACATGAAGAGTATGGTATAGGGTAATTGTTGCAGATAACAAAAGCTTGCTTTACCTGTAGGTATTGTATGTATTATAGCATTAACCCCTTCGCTGCTAGGCCTTTTCCCCCCCTGTGCTAAGCCTTTTTTTGGCTATTTGGGGTAGTTCGCGATTAGGCCCCTGTAACCTTTTGTCCACATAATGTATCAATGTCAAATTTGCACCCTTTTTTTCCAACACCCTGAGGATTCTAAAGGTACCCAGGGGCTGTGGATTCCCCTGGAGGGGACCCAGAAATTAGCCAACATACAGCTAATTATTATTCATTTTTTTTAAATAGGAAAGAAATGCTGCAGAAGAAAGTGTCTGGTTTGTTCCTTGCAAATGGCATCAACAAAGGGTTTGTGGTGCTGAAATCACCGTCTTCTCAGCTTTCAGAGGCAGGTAGACGTTTGTCAGAAAAACAACATTTACTATACAGTTTTGTCATTTTACTGGGACAAAGCCTATTTTCCTATTTTTTGTGCTTTCAACCTCCTTCCAGTTAGTGGTAGAAATGGGTGTGAAACCAATAATGGATCCCAGAAAGCTATACATTTCTGAAAACTAGATAAAATTCTAAATTCAGCAAAGGGTAATTTGTGTAGATCCTTCAAGGTTTTCCTATAGAAAGTAACAGTTGAAAAAGGAAAAATTGAATTTGAGTTGAAAAAAACACCCATTTGTGCCAACGTTTTAACCTGTAACTTCTTCTAAGTATGACCCTTCAGGTTGTGGGAATATATAGGACTTGTAGGTTCACCGTGTGATTTTTTTCATGTAAATTTGAGGTTTGCAGGGGATTCTTGGTAGTAAAACTTTGGGGCATACCTCACTGGACGCCCCTAGTGTCTAGTTTTCAGAAACCTGTAGGTTTCCCTAGATGGCTGCCGAGCCCGGGGCCAAAAACCCAGGTGACCCCCCTTGCAAAACCAGGTCGTTTTCTGATAGGTAATTTTGATGTCTCCACAATCCGTTTTGGGCCCTTGCCTGTCGCGGGTACTTGGCCCACCCACACGAGTGAGGTACCATTTTTATCGGGAGACCTGGAGGAACACTCGGTGGTACGAAATTTGTGTCAGCCCGGTGATCCCACAACTTTTCCACACAGAAATTTGAGAAAAATTTGATTTTTTTCAGCTAAATTTAAGGTTTGCAGGGGATTCTGGGTAGGAGAACTTTGGGGGGTTCATGCAAGCCATACCTTCGGATACTTGGCCCACCCACACAAGTGAGGTACCATTTTTATCAGGAGGCCTGGGGGAACACTGGCTGGTAGGGAATTTGTGTCAGCCCGGTGACCCCACAACTTTCCCACACATACATTTGAGAACATTTGATTTTTTCAGGTAAATTTGAGGTTTGCAGTGGGATTCTGGATAGAAAAACCTTGGGGGGTCCACACAAGCCATAGCTCCCTGGACTCCCCCAGGTGTCTAGTTTTCAGAAATGTGTGGGTTGGTAGGTTTCCCTAGATGGCCGCCGAGCCCAGGGCCAAAAACCAGGTGCCCCCCTTGCAAAACCAGGTCGTTTTGTGATAGGTAATTTTGATGTCTCCACAATACGTTTTGGGCTCTTGCCTGTCACAGGTACTTGGCCCACCCACACGAGTGAGGTACCATTTTTATCAGGAGACCTGGGGAGAATGCTGGATGGTAGGAAAATTGTGGTTTTTCTGATACCAGAAGATTATGACACAGTAATGCAAGAAAAATGTGTGATTGTAGTCACATTTTGAGGTTTGCATGGCATTGTGAGTAAAAAAACTTGTTGGTATCCATGAGAGGCACACCACCCAGAACTCCCCATTTGTTTTGGTTTACAAAAATATCTAAAGTTGGTAAACTTTCCCTAGAGACAAACTGCACCTTAGCACAGAAAGACAGATAAGAAAATTATGACTGCCTATCCATCTGTTCCTCAAGTACACACACACACTGGTTGGATTTAGCACGAGGGTGTTTGAAAGGTTCAAAATGTATATTTTATTAACAAGAGATTTCACAAAAAAGAAATGCACTGTTAATAATTAAAAGGTTAAAAACCTGAACCAATGACTCACAGCTCGTGAGCTGGAAAGCCACGGCAAGGCATGAACCTCTTTACAGGCCATTCACACACCCTTCATACTTGACACACACGTTCACACCACCAGATGCGGCCCCAGGACATTAGAACACTCACATCAACAGACAATGTAGAGACAATGTACACCCTGGCAGAGAAAGACAGAAACGACAAATATTACTTCAAAACAAACTGTTCCTTAAGTACACACACATACTGGTTGGATTTGGCACAAGGGTGAGTGAAGGTTCAGAGCATACAATTTTATTAACAAGAGATTTCACAAAAAGGAAATGCACTGTTAATAATTGAAAGGTTAGAAACCTGAACAAATGACTCCGCTCGTGAGCTGTAAAGCCATGGCAAGGCACGAACCTCTTTACAGGCCATTCACACTTCTTTCATACATGACACACAAGACCATTCACACCGCCAGCTGCGGGCCCAGCACATTGCAACATTCACATCAAAATACAGCGCCATTCAAGGACCCATCACTTTCATATACCCACATGACTGACACAGCAATCACACCAGCTGGTGATTGACATAGGTGTGCAGTGGCGTTTGGCTAGCAGAGTGTGTAATGACCAGCAGCAAGTCACTACTCACAAACTGTCAGCCAAATCCCAGCCCATGCATACTGCCAGTCAAGCACCAGTCCACGCACACTGCCAGCCAAACGCCAGTCCATGCACACCGCAAGCCAAACGCCAGTCTACCCACACTGCCAGCCAAATACCAGTCCACCCACACCGCCAGCCAAACGCCAGTCCACCCACACTACCAGCCCACCCACAACGCCAGCCCAAGCACCCTGCCAGCCAAGCGCCAGCCCACGCACACCGCCAGCCAAGCGCCAGTCCATGCACACCACCAGCAAAGCACCAGTCCATGCACACTGCCAGCCAAGCGCCAGTCCACATACACAGTCATCAATTTGTTTTAACAAGAGAGAAAACACAAACAAATTGGAACTAGTTACAAAACTATAACTACAAACACAACAGCGGTAACTAACGACATCATTCTAATGCCAACCGTAAAACTAAACAACAAATATAAAACCATAAAGACCAGGCAGTACACTATTAGACTCACGGTTGCTCCCAAAAACTCTTTTGAGCGTGAGATAATCTGAAACATGTGGGCACACACAGCCCAGGATTAGAAGGACAATCAGCACAGTGCCTACGACTCTCCTTCCCGCATACCGCTTCGCAAACAGACTCTACATCTCTTACAGGGATTGTTTTTTTGGGGCATGGGAGGAATTAAATCAGGAAAGTGGCGATCTTTCAATCTAACCACATCTTCCATCACTCCAACTCTAGGAACACTTGCCTGTTCCACTACAAGGCTGCTTATCACAGACTCCTGAAACTGAACAAAAGTCATCTTTGACGCTGGAGAATACTCCTTGAACGCAACAAAAGCATTTAAAGTTGCTAAATTGAAAAGATGGATGGCCAACTTCTTATACCAAATGTACACCTTACGAACAGCAGTGTAAGGTTCCAACCTCTGATCTACTCTATGGACACCACCAATGTGCTTATTGTAATCTACAATGCACACAGGTTTGCGCACTACAACAACCTGACCCCAAACAGTCACAGGTGAAGTACTGTCATCATGGATGGTAGTCAGCATGTACACGTCCCTCCTGTTCACAAATTTCACAGCTCGCAGTTCATCACTACGCAAAGCACTGCACTGTCCCCTCTGAAGATTTTTGCAAACAAGCTCTTTTGGGTAACCTTTACGGTTAGAGCGGATTGTGCCACAAGCAAGAGTGTCAACTTTGAACAATTCCTTAAACATTTGCACAGCAGTGTAGAAGTTATCTAGGTACAAATGGTGACCTTTGTTAAACAGTCCTCTAGCAAGTTCTCTGAAACTCCTAAAGTGGACGGACAACACGGGGGTTCAATAGTAGAATCCCTACCAGTGTACACCCGGAAATTATAGACCTATCCTGTCCTACTCTCAGACAACATATACATCTTAATTCTATAACGTGCCCACTTGCTAGGAATGTACTGCCTAAAAACCAAACGGCCCTTGAACAGGACCAAAGACTCATCAACAGATATTTCTTTTCCTGGAGTATAGATCTCTGAAAATCGATCTACAAAGTGATCAAGAACAGGCCGAATCTTAAAAAGACGGTCACAGTCAGGGTGATCTCGTGGCAACGCAAAAGCATTGTCAACAAAATGAAGCATCCGAAGCAAAAGTAAATACCTATAACGACTCATAATTGCAGGAAATATGGCCGTTGCCATCAATGGAGTGGTAGACCAATATGATGCCAGGGACGGCTTCCTTATCAAGCCCATCAAAAAAGTAAAACCCAAAAACTTCTTCATCTCATCCAGATTTGTGGGAGTCCACCGGGTAGCTCTACAGCGTGGCCTAAGTCTGGCACTGTTGTCCCTCAAATACTGTTCAGCATACAGCATACAAACTGCTCAACAATCTCAGCCAAAAATACATCATCCATAAACAACTGAAAAAACTGTATAGGTATTACATTTTTTTATATATATAGGCAAAACATTTTCACAATTCACTCTACACCCTGCATCACCACTAAAGGCAGGCAACACCGGCTGCACCATGTTTGGATCAACCCAGAGTCCAGCACTTCCAATGGGAAGCCTTGCACCCCAGGCTGCAATCCAGATGCCTCTTGCTGCACCATGGACACATCAGTGTCCTCCTCTAAAACAGGCACTTTATCCTCACTGAAAGTAGCTTCATCCGCACTGAGAGTAGCTTCATCATCAGATGATTCCTTGTGGACAGAAAACTCACTGCCAGAATCTTGCACTCTCTCTTCTCCCTCAGACGCACTGTCAGTCTCATAATCATGGTCAGAGGAAGATTCAAAAAGCATACCAACCACCTGCTGAGCAGTAATTCTGCGGCTAGCCATAATCCTTACTAATAAAGGTAACTTGTGAAACAGGTCAACAACAACAAACACTTTGTAAAATAAGTAATAAACAAAATGTGGCTTTATCACAAAGACCTATATACTCCAAAACTATACCACTCTTTTGCCAGAAGCAGCTAGACTCACCGCCACCTACTCTGCACAGACACAACAAGGACCAACAATATCCCACTAAAAAGGAAAAGAAAATGACTCATAAGACAACGCAATACACATTGCAAAGAATTTCACACTCAAAACACTAACTAAATATGCTGCTATTATGACACCACTTACAAAAAATTAATTCATGCATGACAATAATACTCATTTGGAGTAAACACAACAAAAATGTTTTTCGTACCAAATAAATGCAACTACGCAAAACTGCAGGTCAACCACTGCCGAAACCACAAACAAGAATCAAAAGCTTTGCACTAGAAAAAAAGGAGAAATAAAACATTACAATCACATATGCAAATACTGCACCAGTCCACACACAATCCACCAGCCAAGCTGGGTGGTAGGTGGGCCTAAAAGCATAAGGCCGATCTGCCCCCAAGGGGGGCAGAAACAGCCACAATATTCACCCCTGTAAAAGGGGAGTGACCCTTGCCCAAGGGGCCACTCCCCAACACCAACATTTAAAAAAACCCTGGTGTCTAGTGGCTTCTGCTCCCCTTGGGGACAGATGGACCTAAAAACATATGGTTGATCTGCCCCCAAAGAGGGCAGAAATGGCCACAATAATCACCCCATAAAGGGGAGCGACCCTACCCCAAGGTGGTGCTCCCCAACAACACAAAAACAATCCCTGGTGTCTGCAGATGGGCCTAAAAACATAAGAACGATCTGCCCCCAAGGTGGGCAGAAATGGCCAAAATATTCACCCATAAAGGGGAGTGACCCTTGCCCAAAGGGCCTTTCCCCAACGACACTAAAACAATCCCTGGTGTCTAATGGCTTCGGCCCACCCCTTGAGGGCAGATGGGCCTAAAAATATAAGGCCGATCTGCCCCCAAGGGGGGCAGAAACGGGCAAAATAAATGCTCCCCAAAGGGGGACGACCCTTGCCTAAGGGGCCGCTCCCAAAAACATTTTTTTTTTTTAATCCCTGGTGGCCTAGTGGGCACACAAGTAAATTAATGAATTTTTTGTGACCGATCTCCCCCCCCACCCCACCCAGGGGAGGGCAGAAACGGGCAAACAAATTGCTCCCCAAAGGGGAGAGACCCTTGCTCAAGGGGCTGCTCCCCGATACACAAGCTATTCAAAAATAAAAAATAAATCCCTGGAGTCTAGTGGGCATTCCTGCTGCACGATCGCGCCCCATGAGCGATCGTTCAGCAGGAATGCTGAAAAGAGACATTGGAAGAAAGGAAAACCCTTTCCTTTTCTCCGAGGAGAAACTCACCTCATCTCCTTGAAAACGCTGAAAGCAAATGGCTTCCAGCGCACCCGGTTGCATCTAATGACGTCGGCGTGCGGTGCGCGCTTGTTGGAAATGGCCCTTTTGCAGGATTATCCCCAAACTTTTTGCTTCTTCCTCCTATTTTTTCCTGACCTGTGTTTGTTGGCTTTAGGACTTTGGGCACTTTACCACTGCTAATCAGTGCTAAAGTGCATATGCTCTCTGTGTAAATTGTTATTGTGATTGGTTATCCATGATTGGCATATTTGATTTACCAGTAGGTCCCTAGTAAAGTGCACTGAGTGTGCCAGGGCTGGTAAATCAAATGCTACTAGTGGGCCTGCAGCACTGGTTGTGCCACCCACATGAGTAGCCCTGAAAAGAAGTCTCAGACCTGCCACCGCGGTGCCTGTGCGCAGTTTGTTAACTGCCATGTTGACTTGGCAAGTGCACCCACTTGCCAGGCCCTACCCTTCCCTTCTCTTACACATTGGACACCCCTATGGTAGGCACAAGGTAGCCCCATGGGCAGGGTGCAGTGTATGTGAAAGGTAGGACATGTACTGGAGTGTGTAACATGTCCTGAAAGTGAAATACTGCCAATTTCGTTTTTCACTATTGAAAGGCTATCTTGCCCCATAGGACAGAATGGGGAATGCTTTGTAACATTTTACAAGCATATCTTCCCATAGGGATAAGATAGAAAAATGGAGTTTGGTATCCCTGAACTCAGGATTTAATAACGCATCTTTTAGTAAAGATGTTTTTTAAATTGTGTGTTTGAAAATACCACTTTTAGAAACTGGCTATTTTCTTGTTCAACCATCCTGTGTGCCTCTGCCTGTTTGTGGATTGACTGTCTGGCTTTGGAGTGACAGGGGCTGGGGAGGTACAGTGGCTCCAGGAGTCCAGATGAGTCAGCACTAGGCTAAATAGGCCTGATCTGCATTTGGAGTGGTGGGAGGAGTAGCACCTGTACCTGAATAGGGCTGTGCCTGCCTTCAACAATGCTGGCTCCGCCCTCCTGTGGTGTGTCTGGAGTCAAGGCTCACACTGACAATGGATGTTGTTGTGCCCTTGCAGAGTGCCCCCCAGAACTGGTTGGAACTGGGCTCAGAGCCCCTTGCACAAAGAGAACAAAGACATTTTGGGGTATAAGTATCAGACCCAAAACTCCAGACTTTAGATCATTCCTGGAATTCAAGAGGAACCTTTGCCAAGGAGAAGAGCTGTAGAGACTGAGGAGAAGTACTGCCCTTGCTGCGTGTCTGGCGTTGGCCTGCAGTTGCTGTTTCTGCCAAGGAAAGGAGAAGGACTTTGCTGTGTGCTGTGTCCCCTGCTTGAAGGAGATCTCCAAGAGCCTGACGTGAGCTGGCCTCCTGTTCTGAAGTCTCAGGGACACAAAGACTTCACCCCCAGCTCCCCTGAACTCTGCTGCTGTGACTTCTAGCCTGCCAAGAGGTGCCTGTGCCAGTTTTGGGCCTCTGGAGGTTGTTGCTGCTGTTTGGTAGCTGGAAGAAAGAAGAAATGTGAAGAACTGCTAAAATCGACGCATCACTTTTCCTGCAGCTGTTTTCCCGACGCATCTCACATGCCAGCGTCCGACCGCTTGGAGCTGAAGCTCCGTGCAGACCCCGCTCACTATGACAATAAGCGGCGTTTCGCCGCATGGAAATCCGGATACCTGCGGTGATTCACCTATCGGAACAATTGATGAGGCTAAAAAACTTGATGCCGCCTCCCGATGAAGTTTGGGAGCCGCGAAATCGCGTCTGATGTGCCTGGACGTCCGGAAGGCAAGATGGCGGCTGTGAGAAGTTGGCCTGGTATATGCTGTTCACTAGTTAAAGTGGACACCTTGCACCAGTACAATTCGACTCTTATGGTAGGTAGGTTTAAGACAACCTTTATAGAAAGCTATCCTAGTGGTAGCTGTGGAGAGCAGCCTTCAGGCTAAGTCTTGGAGGAATGTAAAGCAGCTTGTTTTACCACACAATCTCTTGAATCACCAAATGAAAAGACACCACACAGGTATATATATCAAATATATATGTATTTATTACTAAACAACTCTCTACTAATCTCTTGTGAGATTCGAAGTCAGGAACATATGCACAAATCAACGTTTCACAATAAATTAAGCACAAATATGGCTGGGGCCCTAGGGGCGTACCAGACCATATACTAAAAAAGAGACTTAAGAACAACGACTTGCAAAGGGACAAGGCCTAGGGCCTTCAGAAGTGCTGGGGCCTCACGAAACCACCCAAGGCAGGTAAGTAAAGGACCCACGGGGGACGCGTGCAGTGCGTGATCACAGGCGCGGATCGCCGTAGACTTCAATGGGGCAAGTTGTGGTTGGAAATTAAGAGTTTAAGGGCACTTCGGGAGTAGCTACAAGCAAGTCACTTACAGGGTAAGTAGTTCTAGGGCCAACACCCACAGGAGCACTGTAGTGCTGGAGTTACCTCACCCAGGGAAGCCGGGTGCATAGGTGTCCTTTGGTGTCGGGTCGCGGCGTCGTTTTCAATGGGAGCCAATGAAGACTTGCTGCTTGTGAAGCCAGAAGAAGTGTCCGGTGGAATCCAAGCCTGGATTTGGAAGAAGGAAGACCTGAAAGCAGAGGGGACAGTGTTCAAAGTCACTGGGCAGTGACCCGGGGCAAGGAAGATGAAAGCCCACCGTCGTCGACAGATTCAGGTCGTTCACGGGTGTCTTGACTCTTTGGCCACGAGGTCCAGGAGGTGTCGAGGACGACCAGGAGCTGGATTCAACGTGTCCCACAAAGTCTGCAGCTGACTGCGGTATCGGCGACCCGATTGGAGCCAACAAGCCTTGGTAGCAGCAAGTCTTGTGGAAAGAACAAAAAGTCAATAGTGCAGACCAGCAAGGTCTGGGGGACTCACCCAGCGAAGGTAAGTCAGGGCAGGCCTGGAGCAACCAGGGGAGCCCTTTGGTTCTGTAGAAAAGTCTTCAGGAGACCCACAAGCCGGCTGGGAAGGGATCGCATGACGCCTCAGGAGGATTCCTTCAACAGGGGCCCCCGGTCACTCGGGATGGGGTAGGCCTCTGATCTTCGGCGGGATTCCTGCTAGAAACTGGGACCACATGTGGTCCAAAGCACAGGTTCGTAGACCGTCGTGAAGGGGTTGCACTCGAAAATAGCGCACGGTACCCAGGGACTGCAGTTCCTAGTCACTCGTGGGGTCCACTTGCCTCAGCTTCGCTGGGGACTCACGATGGCCTTGGAGAAGTCAGGAAATCCTTGTCTTGGGCTGCAGGGACCTCGGGCTCTGGCGAGGTCCCTGCAGCCCAAGACAAGCGGGAGCGGCGTAGTTTGCGACCGTCATTTCAGTTTTTGGTGCCTGCCAAGCAGGGGAGTCACTCCTTGACTCCAAGGGAGATTCTTCAGTCTTCCAGAGGTAGTGGAACGTCGAAGGTCCAGGATTCTTCTTCAGAGCGTCGTCCAGGGATATCTAGTTTGCAAGTTCAAGGGTTCCCTACCTTATACTAACAAGGAAGGGAGGGACTAGCTCTAAGACCCCACCTATGGGAGGGTCAGGGGAGTGGGTGGCTACACCCACTTCCCTTTGTCCAGTTTCGCGCCAGAGCAGGGGCAGGTAGCCCCTGAGCCGGTTTGAACTGGTGTATGCACAGAGGAGCCTCCTGCTCCCCCAGTGCAGGACTTCAAAGCACTCTAGGAGTGCACCCACCCAGCCCCAATACACTAAACCCTGTCTGGGAGGTGGTCACACCTCCCTGGGACAGGATACCTATTGTTGGGCTTCCTCCACTGCGAGTTTCGGTCATCAGCAGGAGGGCAGCCCAGTGTCTGTGACTGGTGGCATCCATTTTGTGATGCCAGGGCTCTTCAGGATTCTACCGCGTTTCCACAGTAGGTACATGTCTATCCCTCTAGAAGGGTGGAATGCTACCCCCGCCGCCAGAACTGGCGGGGGATAGTATTCCAAGATGTTTGACACCAAACACGACATGTTTCCGTGCAGCCATCCCAAAATTAGCATTTAACGTGGGGTTATAATGCGCTTAAGAGTATATGGTCAGGCTGCACTACAAACAGCATCAGAGAAGGGTCTCCGAATGCTGCAGAGGGACTCTGCTCATGCAGGGGCACCCTCTCACATAGGAACCAAGCACTCTGCCTTCAGGATTGATAAGGCCTGCCATAGGAGTGACTTATAGGTTTATATGTGTGTATCTATGTAGTGATATAGGTAGCCTATATCACAGTAAGGGGTGCATGCACCACCTTACCCAGGCTGCAGTAGCAGACCTGTGGTGTCAGATTTAGTCTGCTTCCCAGGGGTGGCATAATACATGCTTCAGCCCCTGGTAGGCCTGCGAAGTACCTATGCCCTTGGTACCTAAGGTACCATATACTAGGTACTCATAAGGCACCACAGTATCCAATCACTAGTGCACCTAGAGTGCACTCCAAGTCGTTTAGAGAGAACAGAGAGGCTGGGGCCCTGATTGGCAGGGTCCCAGCCAGACTATAGCCAGAAACCAGTGTAAACATCAGGAAAAAAGTGGGGGCAACATAAGAGGCAGATCCTACTCTCCTACAGCGGCTATGAAACTGAGAGCCCGGGACTCGGCATCGGGGACGGAGCTGCCCTGCCTAGCTGCCTAGACTGCCAGAAGGCTCCCCCGTGCGGATGATCGGCGAGCTGCTTTATTCCCGCCTGAACCCCTGCGTGAACTTCTGGGTCCTGTGTCGCGGTGTGGAACGCCGCTTTGCAGGATGGGTGACGCCGATGCATCGCAGCGTGGAGGATCTGACCGGAGGGCACAGCAGATGCCACATCGATCAGTGGAAGGAAGGCCTGCTGCCGTGGAGCGCGCTCTCTTCGTACGGCTCCGCTCATCTTCATCGGAATTACTGCTGCTGTTTGTCCCGCTGGGTCGCTGTGAGAGTCCTGAGGCGGCACAGGGAGGATCCTTTCTGCCAGCCGGTAAGCCTACGCAGCGGGTGCTCTCCTGATTATGCTGTGGGCCGCGGAGGGCCTAGTACACTGCCGACGCGACGTGAAACTTTAGCGTGGGGGAAAAGCGGCATCTCCCTCCCCCCTTATCCTTCCTAGCATAGCATTTGCTCTTTGGGACTCATGGCCCGTTTCCACCCGCCGAGGGCCCGAACCTGAATCACTGACTGGTCCCCTCCCCCACAGTCAGCATCACGCATTGGGGCAGTCCGCTCGGCGCAGGAATGCTGGCTTACAGTTTGAAGGGAATGTTCAGCGCAAGGGCCTCAGTATCTCAGTACAAGAGACAAGACAAACGGCTGAGTCACGGGGTAAAGCAGTCCCCCCTTATGCATCACACCTTACCTGGGACTTGCCTGACTCTAAAATGGCGCCTAGACTCAATTTCTTCAATGTCCCCATGAGTGGCCTATTGAGGACTTATCTCTGTTGAAGTTCAGGCTTCTATTCTCTACCCCTCTTCAGTCTTTGGCTACCAAACCACATTCCTTCTCCTATCCTGCCATCCTCGCCAGCTCCTACCTCCCGTCTTTGGATTCTAGACTTTTGATCACCTCCTGTTCCTCATTCTATTCTGGCGGAGCCTGAAACGCATACATGGCCGATTCCCGGTGGAGCTGCTCCGACAGTTATAGGGGAGATTGGCTCTGGCACACCGCTATGGCCATCACCTACCCAGCCGGACTTCGGACATTTGTCTCGTTTTCTTCCCCGCTGCTGTCTCCTTCCTGTCGATTACCAGCCTTCCCTGTTTTTTCTGATCCTGATTTTCGTGTTCGTTAAATTACTCCTGTATTGTATATTTATTCATTCTGTAACTATTGTGAAACTTTTGCAACTTGTAACATGCGGTTTCCTCATGTAAAGCGCTCTGATACCTCCGGGTCTAGCCAGCGCTATATAAAACTCAAATAAATAAATCTCCATGGCTCGAGAAGAATTTCCACGACGTGCCGCTGTGAAAACTGTCGCAGCAAGAATCGACGCATCGAAGGATCGCGGCTGAAGAGGACCAACGCAGCGCCGTTCGCCGCCGCCGCATCGATTGCCGTCGCATCCCGTATTTCCACGCATTGTACCTGTGCGGCACGCTTTCCCGACGCATCACCTGCGAACCGGATCAACGCATCACTCCCCATACAGACCAGATTTGACGCAACTCGTCCTCTGCGTGTCGCATCATCTCCCCAAGGTCTCAGGAGGTGTCGCATCTCTTTGTTTTCCGACTGTGCGGCTGTTTGGCTTTTGGAACTTTGACGCATCTACAGGTACTTTGGTGAAAAGTCACGCATCCATAGTTTTTATGGTACAAGTTCTTGAAACCTTTTTAAAGTCATATTTTTAACTGTGTATGTTGGATTTTTGTCGTTTTGGTCTTGTTTAGATAAAGATATTTTATTTTTCTAAACTGGTGTGGTGTCCTTTTGTTGTGATTTCACTGTGTTACTGTGAGTGTTGGTACAAATACTTTACACATTGCCTTTGGGATAAGCCTGTCTGCTCGTGCCAAGCTACCAAGGGGGTGAGCAGAGGTTAACTAAAGTGTGTATCCCCCTTCCCCTGACTAGAAGCAAGGGTCCCTATTTGGACAAAGGTACCTACCTCTGCCAACTAGAGACCCCCATTTCTAACAGCACTGATGTCATTAGATGACATGGAGGGGGGGCAGCATGAAGGGCGGCCCATGAGGGGAGTGCCAGCGCTTCCCCCGTCGGTGGGTGCTAGGACGGCCGGGAGCCGTCCGACGCACACGCCCACCATGACGTCTGACGGCTCCCGGCCGTCCGACGCACAGAAAGGGTTAATGATGCTTTATATTATTCTGAGCTATTTTAAACTTAATTTCACAGCTCTAATGCCATGCATGTCTATAGAGCAATGTGTACAAAAAAAGCTTGGATGATGTCATCAATGATGTCATTTGACATATCAGGAGTGATGTCATAAATGAGGTCATGGAACATGTCATGAGTGATGTAATATGTTAACTATTACTCTGTGGGGGGTTTTTAGGTTCAAAACATTCATGTTGTGACTGAGATATTCACCTAACTATGACGCTACTTTAACTTTTGTATCAGTGAATTTCTAAGGTTTTTTTTTTTAAAAACAGACAGATCTTTTTATCACACCTAACTATAACATTACTTTAACCTTTGCTTTTTCAGTGAATTTCAGTTTTTTTTAACATAAAGTAATATTTTATTACCATGCATAAAGTCAACCCCCCATCGCACACGGCCTTTGGCTGTGCGCAGCAGGAGGTTGCCAGCTTCAGGCCCCCCGCAGCCCCAGCCGGCTCCCCACATGGTGAGGGAGCCTGCATTGCTCCTGCCCAGAAAGAGTAGCTATATATGCCTGCTCCCTCCGAGGCGAAGCAATATGGGTTATGTTTCCCTGCTTGCATCAATGCGGGAAGGGAAACTGAACAGCAGTATGCTCCCAGCTGGCAGGAGCATCTTTAAATCTCCCAGCGGCAGGGCGCAGACTTAGTGTTTGTTTCCGTTTGGAGGGAGATTTGAAAATGCTCCCACAAGAAGGGAGCAAACAGATGCTTCCCTGCCCGCTGTAGTGTGGGCAGGGAAAATATTGCATCCCTGGGGAGGGCTCCCGGGACACAGTCACTGAGCCCCAGGGGATGGGGTCTCTGGGCTATTAAAGGCTCAGGGAGGGGGGCCGCGCAGCTACCCTCCCTTTTCATTTAAGTGATGGCTCTGGGGAATGGAATCCCTGAGCCTTTTAAGGCTTGGGGAGGGGGCACACAGTCCCCCTCCCTTTTCATCTGGATTTTGGCCCCAGGGATGGGATGTGCTGCTGCGAAAACCGTCGCAGCGCCAGTCACCACTGCAAGAATCGACACATCGAGGGATCGAGGCTGAAGAGGACTGACGCAGCGCCGCTCGCCCCCCGCCGCATCGATCGCTGACGCATCCCGGATAGCCACGCATCGTACCTGTGCGGCACGCTTTCCCGATGCATCACCTGCGAACTGGAACCGTCATGAAGAATCGACGCATCACTCCCCATACAGACTAGATTAGACGCAACTCGTCCTCTGCGTGTCACAGAACTGTCGCATTGCCTCCCCAAGGTCTCAGGAGTGTCACATATCTTTGTTTTCCGACTCTGCAGCTGTTTGGCTTTTGGAACTTTGACGCATCTACAGGTACTTTGGTGAAAAGTCACGCATCCATAGTTTTCTATGGTACAAGTTCTTGAAACCTTTTTAAATTCATATTTTTAACTGTGTATGCTGGATTTTTGTCGTTTTGGTCTTGTTTAATTTAGATAAAGATCTTTTATTTTTCTAAACTGGTGTGGTGTCCTTTTGTGGTGTTTTCACTGTGTTACTGTGAGTGTTGGTACAAATACTTTACACATTGCCTTTGGGATAAGCCTGTCTGCTCGTGCCAAGATACCAAGGGGGTGAGCAGAGGTTAACTAAAGTGTGTATCCCCCTTCCCCTGACTAGAAGCAAGGGTCCCTATTTGGACAAAGGTACCTACATCTGCCAACTAGAGACCCCAATTTCCAACAGCACTGATGTCATTAGATGACATGGAGCGGGGGCAGCATGAAGGGCGGCCCACGAGGGGAGAACCAGCGCTTCCCCCGTCGGTGGGTGCTAGGATGGCCGGGAGCCGTCCGAAGCACACGCCCACCATGACGTCTGACGGCTCCCGGCCATCCGACGCACAGAAAGGGTTAATGAGGCTTTATATTATTCTGAGCTATTTTAAACTTAATTTCACAGCTCTAATGCCATGCATGTCTATAGAGCAAGTTTACAAAAAAAGCTTGGATGATGTCATCAATGATGTCATTTGACATATCAGAAGTGATGTCATAAATGAGGTCATGGAACATGTCATGAGTGATGTAATATGTTAACTATTACTCTGTGGGGGGTTTTTAGGTTCAAAACATTCATGTTGTGACTGAGATATTCACCTAACTATGACGCTACTTTAACTTTTGTATCAGTGAATTTCTAAGGTTTTTAAAAAAAAAACAAAGACAGATCTTTTTATCACACCTAACTATAACATTACTTTAACCTTTGTTTTTTTCAGTGAATTTCAGTTTTTTTAACATAAAGTAATATTTTATTACCATGCATAAAGTCAACCCCCCCATCGCACACAGCCTTTGGCTGTGCGCAGCAGGAGGTTGCCAGCCTCAGGCCCCCCGCAGCCCCAGCCGGCTCCCCACATGGTGAGGGAGCCTGCATTGCTCCTGCCCAGAAAGAGTAGCTATATATGCTTGCTCTCTCCGAGGCGAAGCAATATGGGTTATGTTTCCCTGCTTGCATCAATGCAGGAAGGGAAACTGAACACAAGTATGCTCCCAGCTGGCAGGAGCATCTTTAAATCTCCCAGCGGCAGGGCGCAGACTTAGTGTTTGTTTCCGTTTGGTGGGAGATTTGAAAATGCTCCCACAAGAAGGGAGCAAACAGATGCTTCCCTGCCCGCTGTAGTGTGGGCAGGGAAAATATTGCATCCCTGGGGAGGGCTCCCGGGACACAGTCACTGAGCCCCAGGGATGGGGTCTCTGGGCTATTAAAGGCTCAGGGAGGGGGGCCGCGCAGCTACCCTCCCTTTTCATTTAAGTGATGGCTCTGGGGAATGGAATCCCCTGAGCCTTTTTAAGGCTTGGGGAGGGGGGGCACACAGTCCCCCTCCCTTTTCATCTGGATTTTGGCCCCAGGGATGGGATCCCCGGGGCCTCCTTAGGCTCGTGGAGTGGAGCCACCCACCCCTCCACTTAACTTTTACATTGGGTGCCAGGGGATGAGGTCCCCGGAGCCCAAAATGGGCTCATGGAGGGGGGCCTTAATCTTGCCCTCCTCGCCATAGAGTTAAAAAAAAAATGGCAGCAGCTGGATCATGGCAAAAACCACCGCTATTTTTTTCTTTTTACCTGGTTAAAGGGGGTTTCTCTAGGTTCCCCCACAGGTCAGGGGGGCAGGGTATCCCTAAAATGCCCTCTTATATTCTATTTTTTTTTAAACTTCAGGACAGGAGACTAAGGGGCTCATTACGATCCGCCCGCCACCGTAGCGATGATTGGGTCCGACCGCCATGCGTGCGGCGGTCCCGCATGTACAATTATGATGGGACCGCCACCACTGCGGTCGGATTCCGCACCTTTAACATTGCGGCGGTGGCTGCTGACAGTAGCACCGCCGCGATGTTAAAAAGAGCATGTTGTGCATTTCACTGCACTACGTGGCAGGCACTGCACTGTGCACCCACTCCTCCCCCCAACACAAGGGGGGCCCACAACGGGCCCCTGAAGGCATTCTCCGCCAGCCTTTTAATGGCGGTTCAACCGCCACAGAAAGGCTGGCTTCCGCCGGCATCATAATTGTGCCGGCGGAGCATGCTACGCTCCGCCGCCATTGTGAGCATGCTGACCGCTCTGCCAGGCAATCGTGACGAATGCTACCGGCGGAAAAGCGGCGGACGGACTTTCCGTCCGCCGCGATACTCACCGCCATCATAATGTGGCGGGGGGTAAATCTCATGACGATGGCGGAACGATCGCCACCGCCAGCCCGGCGGTGGCTATTTTTCCGCCATCGTAATGAGCCCCTAAGTCCTCGAGTCCTGTAATGGCTGCCCGCCACATTTTTCTCATGATGAGGAAGCCAATCAGAGTGCTCACTCCATGGGAGTCTGACTCCTGCGGGAGCAAATTGGTCCAAGGGAAAAAAAAATCCCATGGTCAATTGGAAGGCTTTATTTTTTTAATTGAGTTTGAGAGTCCCTCAAACCCAACGTTCAGATACACAAAAACTCAAAAACTACTTAAAGGATTTACACCAAATCCCAAAACGCATATTCTGTGGACCAAGATCTAGTTTCCTGGCAACTTTGGTGTAATTCCGGGGGACGCTAGGTGGCGCGCGACCAAGATGGCCGCACACCTGTGAGGCTCCAGCCCTGCCGAGCGGGGAAATATCCTTCAACCCCATCCTGAGCCATAAATATACACATCCGACCTCACCATAAGAGACCCGATCCACTGCTGATGCCAGCGATACCTTTTTAGCACAACTTGCCCTGATTGCAGCAGACGCAGCGGCCGCTGAAACTGGGCGCGGGCCGTCGTGGTCCTGATCTGATACGAGAGAGCGGACACGGCAATTGGGAAAGGCCACGGCTGCGTGGGCCCAGGGGGTGGAGAGTCGGACGGCGGACTGCCACTATTCGCCACCACGAGAACCGCTCTGCGAGGTGAGAAGCAGCATATGGGGGCGTAACTGCACTAGCGCTGCTGCAGAACGAATTGTAGCCCATACGGGCTTTTCTGAAATAACGCCGCAACATTGGGACCAGTCGTGTACCGGAGGGGGCAGCCAACGGCTGAGTGCAGACGCGGGAGGCGGCGGGGAGTCGACGAAGATAAGTGCAGTCGGGACTAGCAACGCACCGAGAGCGCCCCTGCCCGCCAATTTTAACGTGTACTCCGCAAACCTGCTCGGTGTGCTGGAACCTCTATTCGACCGTTGCCACCACGAGGGGATGCCGCCATTTTAGATTGCTGAGGCCATATTGCCCGTAGTAGGAGAGACTGTTTCTAAATGCTACCTGCGGTGTAATACTGCCCGAGGCCCCGCCGCTTGATTGCTTCCCACATCGGTGGCCTAGCGCGAACAGCATACAGTTACTGCACCCTGCCATCACCGCGTTACAGACGTCCATCAGGCGGCTGCCTCAGATCGTCTGGAACGGGGCATTCATCAGCGGCGCTCGCCACGAGCGGAGACTAGCACCGACAATCCCCCTTTTGAAGAAGTGCGCCTCGAGAATCACTGCCTGCTACCCAGCTGACCCCCTGGCTGCTCGACACGATCCTGGTGCTCCCTGCGGCGCCTTTGGAGCATGGGATCCTTCTTATTGCTGCACATTTACAAGTACAGGCCTGTGAGAGGGACGGGCGGAAGAAGAAGCGAGGAGGCCGGAGTATGGGCTCAATGATGATGTACTTTATTTGGCGGTATACACAAAACACAGGGTTGGCGGTGGCTGGGTGTAACAGCTGTCTTCTCTCCTGGCGATAGCGGGGCCTTCGTTCCTCACTCCTCTGGGGTTGGCGTTCCGTCTCTCAGGGGTGGATGTCCCGGGAGGCTCATAAAGGAGAGAAGCAACACAAGAGAGGAGCGGTTACTACACCTTGCCTTGGTATCAGTATGGCAAGACAGAACCCTTCACCGGCTATACAGTCCACCGGCGTGTGTGGTATGGAAAGAAAAACGGACTAGGGAAGTACAGCGGTGTACGACAGAAAAGAACAAAAAAAAAACAAACACGCAGCCTCCCGACAGACCTCCGTGGAGTGTCCCGCTTGGCGTCTGGTACACAATATCAACGAAATGAGGGAGCTCAAATTTCAGTGCAAGGGGGGGTGAAAACACAGGCAATCGTGAGGGATCGGGCGATGTGAAGGAAGCGGTGGTGGAGGGGAATCACACACACACACACACACACACACAGTGATGACACTCTGTGAATCCCTTAAGAAGTCCAGTCTTCTTTACGGTCCTCCCTCCTATTCCTTCCCCGTTCCCCCTCCCAAGCCACGTACCGTGTCAGCCGCAACTCTCCAGAGCTGCAGTGGCTCTCCAGCGTCCTCCGGGGGCGTCCACCACTCCTCCGTCCAGGATTCAGCTCCGCCGTCTTCGTCCGGGTCCGGAGGGTCGGGGCTCCCCGTGGTCTCCTTCTCCTCTCGATTCTCTTTACGAGTCGTCTCCTTTGGCACGGCGTCTCTCCTCTTCCTCCTGCTCTCGGCCTGACGCGCCCTCCCTTCCGGTGGCTTCCGCCTTTAGGGACCATGACCCCGCCTCTCGATGGTCTGATTGGTGGCAAAGCCCCAGCAGTTTGTGACGTCCCTGGAGGCAAGAGGCAGCCGGCGAAATTAACTCCTGCTGTCCCAGTCCGCGCGGATCTCCGTGTGTGGGTATGGGGTTAGGGAAGCAAGGAGACGGGGGTAAACATCCCATCCTCATCGGCCCTCTCACATCCCTCTTCCCTTACTTTCTTGCCGGCAAGAAATGGGTCGAGGGGGTGGCGTGACAGGAAATCTGCATTAGTCTGTTCCTTGCCTTTCCGGTGTAGTGTAGTAAAACGGAAAGGCTGGAGCGCCAGGAACCATCTCATGACCATGTCATTGTGACCTTTGTTGCGTGAAAGCCATTCTAAAGGGGCGTGATCTGTATACAAAGTGAATTTCCTTCCCTCGAGATAGTACCGGAGAGTCTCGATTGCCCATTTGATGGCTAGGGCCTCTTTTTCTATTACTGAGTATCGTGTTTCGCGGGGAAACAGTTTCCTGCTTATGTATAATATAGGCCGTTCTTGTCCCTGGGGGTCAGCTTGGGATAATACCGCGCCCAGTCCCTGCTCTGATGCGTCTGTTTGGAGGATAAATGATTTGTCATAATCAGGACTCAGGAGCACAGGGTCGGAGGTAAGGGCTTGTTTCAAGGTATGGAAGGCTCGTTGGAGACAGAGGGAAGGGTGTCGTAATTCCTTTTCTGCGTTTTTATGTTTCTGCAGGAGGTCGGTCAAAGGGGCTGCTGTTTGTGAAAACTCAGGAATAAAGCGCCTATAATAACCGAGGATTCCTAGGAAGGCCCTCGGCTCTCTTTTGGTGTGGGGAAAAGGGATGTCAGCTATGGCGGCTACTTTCTCCTTCTGTGGTTTGATTAACCCTTCCCCAAGAAGGTACCCCAGATATTTCACTGACCGAGCAGCCAGCCGACTTTTGGTGGGATTAATGGTGAGACCTGCCTCTCCTAAGGTCCGAAAGACCATGGCCAGGTGGCATAGATGATCCTCCCAGGTAGGGCTGTGAATGACTGTCGTCAATGTATGCCGTGGCATACGTGGCACAGGGTCTGAGCAGGTCGTTGATTAACCTCTGGAAAGGTGCCGGAGACCCATGCAACCCAAAGGGCAAGACGGTGAACTGATACAACCCCCCTAGGGTGGAGAATGCTGTCTTTTCTTTGTCGGTTTTTGTTAAGGGGACCTGCCAGTACCCTTTACATAGGTCTAGCGTGCTGATGTATTGTGCTTTTCCTAATCTCTCTACCAGTTCGTCCACCCGAGGTAGAGGATAGGTGTCGAACTGGGAGATCTTATTGACTTCACGGAAGTCAATACAAAGTCTAATGGACCCGTCCGGCTTCGGGACTAGAACAATGGGCGAGTTCTACTCGCTTTTGGAGGGTTCTATTACACCCATGTGGAGCATTTGTTGTATTTCGTGCTCCACAGCCTGTCTGCAGGATTCAGGAAGACGATACGGCCGCAGCTTTACCTGCTTCCCTGGTTGAGTGGTGATCGAATGTTCTGTTAGGGTGGTTCTACCTGGGGTGGAGGAAAAGACGGCCCTGAAGGGCCACAGGCAGGAATCCAGGGCATTCTGCTGTTCTACAGACAACTCGGGATCCATACTTTGATGGTGTAGTACAGGGGGGTTCCTGGCCAGAGAAACAGGAACGGGTGGCTCCCCACACCATCAATTTAGCAGATTTATATGGAATATCTGGGTATTGTCTCTCTTTAGGGGGTCCATCTCAAGACGATAAGTGACGGGGGTGACTGCTTCTATGACCCGAAATGGGCCGTACCACTGACCCAATAGTTTGTGGTCAGAAGTGGGCATCATGAGGAGGACGTAGTCGTCCACCTTCAGCATATGTGGTTTAGTGGTTTTATCATACTGTCCCATTTGGCCCTCCTGTGCATTTTCCTGGTGTACTCTACATATGCTACGTATTTCCTGGAGATGGGTCTTCAGGTTCATGACATATTCAGGGAGGGGTTTGGTCCCTTCGGGCCTTTCTTCCCATTCTTCCTTGGCCATGTCAAGCAGGGTGCGGGGTTGTCGTCCATATAGGAGTTCGAATGGTGAATATCCGGTACTCCTCTGGGGTTTACACCTTATAGCAAACAGTGCTAGGGGTAGCAATTCCTCCCAGCGGCGGGTTTCAAGATCTAACATCTTTTTCAGGGTGGTTTTAAGGGTGGCTTTATACCGCTCTACCAACCCGTCCGTCTGGGGGTGGTAGGCCGCCGTACGTATCTGTTTTATTTTCAACTGGGTACACACCTGCTTCATAAGGCGGGACACAAAGGGCGTCCCCTGATCAGTTATCACTTCCGGGAAATCCCACCCTGGAAAATATATTCACCATGGCTTTAGCTATTTGTTGGGCATTAGGGTGTCTAAGGGCCACCGCTTCGGGGAACCGGGTGGCGTAGTCTACTGTCTTGTGGATTGTTACCTGCCTTGTTATGTTGGCCTAGGCCTGGCTGCCATGCTGCTTCTCTTTGCGCACGTTACACTGAGCCGGGCCTTCCTCGCCCTTTGCTCGTGCCAAGTTCTTTTGCACTGTCTGCATTTTCTGTTGTTCACCTTTTTGGGCTCAGTCTGCACAAACATGTACAAGGTCGCATAACAATGTATTCTGGTTCTTCCTGATATGGCCAGTCTCGCGCACCCAGACATAACATTATGTGCAATTGCCATGAAGAATTTGATATGCTTTTAATACTGTGGTTTACTAGCGCTTAAACACACTTGGAGAAATCCTTTCAGTGAGAAGAGCTATGATGTCCTGCTGATGTAATTCTGCATCTAGAGACTGAGGTATGGGGGTTCGCTAGTCAAAGCCCAGAGGTCTTCTATTTTATAATAAACTATCTTACTGCAAGGGGAGGGTGGTAATGTTATTTATACGTTTATCCACTGAGCTCTGAGATGCTTTCCCCGTTTGTATTCTATGGAATGGTAACCATGCTGCTTATATTAGTAATATGCATTATGCTATTAGTACTGACACGTGTACTGTACATTAGAGCACGTAAGTTGGAATAAACATTTTAACCTATCCAGTGTCTCTTTCTACGCACCTTGTGGACAAGTACGAGTGAGTGGCGAAAGAGTGTTCTTGCTTCAGTGAGTCCTGAGATAAAGATACCGTGTTCTGGGTTGTCCAAACATTAGTACTTGGGTGCTAATGGGATGCTAAGCTAGTTGGGTTGGGGTTTTTGGGTGCTATGGTATATGGTGGCAAACCACTGTATTCCAGGGTCCCATTTTCCTGTGCATAGCTCTGTGTATGTGCAGAAACCTTATGACATGGCGCCCAACGTGGGGCAGCTTATCTGCGAGACGCTTGAGTAGTGCTTGTGCTTGTCCATAAACCCCTCGCGTACGCTTCCGGAGGCGTATGTGACGGTGATACCTCCTATATTGAATATTTTATAGGTTCTTTCAAGCTTGATATTATTAAAAAAGGTTAGTTAATAGACCCATTTTTGTGCTCCCTGTTAGGTTGTCGTATATAATTGTTTAGTCATGGCTGGTGTGGCGATAGCTGCACATAGTCGAGGAGCACTCCGAGACCACTTAGCTGTGTATGGAGTGCCCGATGCTGGGGTCGAGTTGGTCTTTGTGGTTCAAGCCGATGCGGCTTATCACTTTGAAGTGTTTTACACTTGGATCACTTTTGAAGCGGTGGATGCAGGTGATAAGCTGTTTCATGAATATAAGCCCACCGCTGTTCCTGCTGCCTATCGACCCTATACTGTTCTTGAAGTGCCTCTCACGGCTTGGCAGCACCGTGTTTGGTTCAATGGCGCCCTACCACAACCAACTACCGCAGTTCGTTTAGGCCCCTTATCAATTCAGGGGGCCACTTGGCCTGTATTGGCCGGGTATACCCCACATCCGAATTATCTGGCATTACCGCTTGCGGAACTGCGCACTATGCATACCGAATTGGTACGAGTGCATCGAGCCCTAGTGACATACGTTACAGGTAGCCTCCATGGAGCTGCTCCTGTAGTCGCAGGCCAACCAGCTATTGCAGCTGGAGTGACTATAAGTCCTGTCATGGTAAATTCTGTGATGGGCAAACGTCCACAAAATAAGGACGACTATCCTTATTGGCTTGCCGAAAAGTTCGATCAGATAGAAGCGGTGTTTCCACATACGTCCCCAGTGGATAAACATCGCATCCTTACGATAAGTTTGCCAAAAGACATAATCCCCGATTTGACATCATGTGAAAACTGGGGTAAGGTATTCGCAGCAGTTTATTCAAAATGTTTTGGAACTCCTTCCATGACGGTTCTACCCTCTGTAATTAAAAAAGTACAGGATGAACATGGCCCTGAAGCGGCTGTGGAATTAGGGATGAGACTAGTGGGAGTGTTTGATGTAGTAGCTGAGCTGATCCTTGGAAATGTCAAGGGCGATGCTATGAACTTTCAAGTAGCGAATGCTTTGGCTTTGGTCCCAGAGTTGGACAGGCCTCGCGAATTACCGAGAATAATAGCCCGGGCTTATAAAACAATTGGAAGAAATAGCCTAGGCAACAAGCCTTTTGTAAAAATGCAAACTCAATCGCAAACACAAGCTATACAAACAAAAAGTGCATCTGAGAAAGATGATAAACCAGTCTTCACTAAAAAGAGTTGGAGACAGAAAAAACAGGGTAAGCAACAAAAGAAGCCGGGGTCGAGAGGCGCTTCCCCAGTTTCGGTTTCTTCTGAACGTACTTATGATTTACGTGATAGGTCAAGGATTAAATCACCAGAAAGGTTTCAGAGCTCTGATACGCGTTCTCCTCGTTCTTCACAGGCCCAGACGTCGTCACAGGCTGGTGGAGGAGGACGGCAAGATAGAGGAAGGGGCCGAGAGGCTCCCCAGGAGCGAGACCAACCTCGACAACAAGTCAGAGGGAAAGCAGAAGATTTTCATCTTCCTCGACCGCAATTTCAGAAGAAAAAGGTTGCCGCTGTTACAGCGAAATATGCCTCAGACCGTGAGAACGAGACTCCAGAATTGGACGTGGGCAGTGACCCTCCTAGACAGCGCCGCGGAAGTTACCATAGTGCGGGAGGCGCTACGTCCTCATATGGAGGCGACAGCAACTGAAACATTCGTTACAGTAGAGACAGCTGACACGAGAGTTGCACCCCCTGACAGACTACATAATATAGTCATACAAATCGAAGGTGATATACCGCGTGAAATAAAAGGGATATTTTGGGAAAATCTAACCTCTTCATATGACATTTTGTTAGCAGAGGTGGATTGGCCACCCCCATTCGTTTTAGCTGCACATAAAGGAGAGGAGGTAATCCTTCCAAGCTTCTCAAGGCATGTCCCAAAAGACAAAGCTGAAGCACTTGCAGCTGAGTGGGCTGTGTACCTGGCACCAGCGTTATACCGCAACCATGTGGGATGGGATGAAGAATCACCTCCTCATGCAATACCTTTGCGGTCACTACCGCAGCCACAACCC
The DNA here is from genome assembly GCA_963921515.1 of Calotriton arnoldi. NCBI lineage: Eukaryota > Metazoa > Chordata > Amphibia > Caudata > Salamandridae > Calotriton > Calotriton arnoldi. The sequence continues at coordinate 1,532,391 of CAWUFW010000732.1, forward strand.
CAATATCCCATCAAACGGCAGGCAAAAGGCCCCGTCTCCGAAATTCTGACACAGTTGGAATATCAGGGAGTAATTGAACCATGCGTATCACCTATGAACAATCCCCTTTTCGTGGTTTCTAAACCCGATGGATCGTACCGCTTAGTTTTGGATTACCGGCATTTAAATACTCATTGTCGGAACTTTGCGGTGCAAAATACACACAGTTCTGCGCTTGTAGACAGTCTTGTTCGTAAAAAATACAAAACGACACTTGACCTTTCAAACGGTTTCTACACGCACAACCTAGCCCCGGAGAGTGGTCAATGGACCGCATTCACATCCGGTGGTAAATTATTCCAGTTCCGGCGATTACCCATGGGCTATAAAAATAGTCCGGGTATATTCGCCGCCCGTGTTGTTTCTTTGTTAAATGACATTGATCAAGACGCATGTTCGTACGTAGATGACATCTATCTGACGGACGACGAGTTATTTCAGCATTTGTCCCGTGTGGACCGCATTATTCTTGAATTCGCGGAGCAGGGTTACAAATTTAACTTTGCTAAGTCACACATTGCTGAATTTACCGTTCTGTTCTTGGGCTATGAGCTCAATAACGAAGGTAAGGGCTTAGCCCCCATTTCTTGGAAAAATGTGCACATTTGTGCCCCCCAAATACTCTGAAGAAACTTCAGTCTTTGCTGGGGTTCTTGAACTTCGGGCGTACTTACATTCCAGAAAATGCCCAGCGTATCAAGCCTTTGTATGCTTTGATACAACCTACTTATTCAAGGTCTTGCTGGCTGCCTGAGCATACCTCAATACTGCAGTCTTTGCAGACAGACCTTTTGGAGTCTAAATATCTTTTGACTCGTGATAACCACACAAACCTGGTGATTAGAATAATTCCGGGGGCGGTGGGATTCACATATTTAACCTTTAATGAAGGTGATACAGTACCCATCGCATACAAGTCACATCTGTACACTTCCGCTGAATTGCGCTTTACATCTGTCGAAAAGGTTCTGACTGCAGTGCAAATGGCGATTCTGAAAGAACGCGCACTGGCACAGGGAAAGCGGATTCTGGTGGTAACACCCTGTCCTGCCCTAGAGGCAGTAACAAAGGCAAGTGTACCAAACTCAAAAGCAATGCATCCCCGTTGGATACAATGGGCTACATCTTTGACGTCATCAGACGTCACCTTTGTTTTCGATTCTTCTCTTCAGACTCAGGAGTTTTTGCAGTATGAATTCGCTCATCCTCCTCCTTTGTTTTTACTACCGCTTGAGGATTACAAATGTGTGATCTACACCGATGGTTCGGCGCAACCGGCCACTGGGTCCAAGCACGCTTATTCAGCTGCATGTGCTATTGTTGCGGGTTCCTTTGTAAATGGAACGTTCAAATCCTCTGCAGTGCATACTCGCACACTTGGAGATAGTACCGCACAATTGGCCGAGCTGCATGCATTGCTACTTGCACTTGAGTTTGCTTCTCAGGATGAGACAACTCTAATTGTATGTGATTCCTTCTACTGTGTACAATCTTACAATGACAATCTGTTTTTCTGGTCGAAAAACGACTACAAGGACGCAAAAGGGAGCACAATTAAGCATAAAATGCTTTGGGTTCGAGTGGCAGAATTGCAACAACGTCTGCCTCTCACACAGGTGGTACACACCTTAGGCCATCAGCGGGTGGGCGCACACGCTATTGGTAACGATCTGGCAGATGAGGCTGCCCGTTCAGCAGTAGTCACGTGTTCAGTAGCAGCGGTTACCAGGTCCATGTCTAAAATAGACCCTGTTATATTAGCAGCTATTGCTGCAACCAAGGAAGGTAATAATTACCCTACAGGTTTCCCTTCCAAGTATTCTTACACATTAAGTCCCGAACAGGTTCCTTATGTAACTATACCTGACGTTGGAGATCGGCTGATCCCCAACGCGGACCGCAGGAGTGCTCTTGATATCAGCTGCACACGAAGGCATGGCTTCTGCTCATGCAGGTGTGTCAGCTACGGTTTCCATCTTGCAGCAGCGTTATTGGTGGCGTGGGTTATATAAAGACACCCGTGCTTTTGTGCTTTCTTGCGACGTTTGTCAACAGATTAAGCCTTCCACGGTAACACGTCCACCACAAACACCGCTCTGCATTGCTAACAGACCCTTTGGGTGTGTTTACTTGGATCACTGCGGTCCATTCTCATCAGACACTGCCTATAAATACATCTTAGTGGCAGTGGACTCGTGCACACGGTTTCTCTGGGTCTGGCCACAACGGAGTGCTGACGCCCGAAATGTAATCAGGGATTTGCGTGTCTTTGTGGGAATTTTCGCATGCGGCACCTTCCATTCGGACCAAGGTCCAGCGTTTGCCTCTAGGGCTTACAAGGATGCAATGGCTTCGCTTGGGGTGCGGGTGAAATTTTCGTCTCCGTATAGGCCTGAGGGCAACTCTATCGTTGAACGAATGAACCGTGACTTAAAGCAATCCTTAACAGCTAGGGTTTTAGGTACTGGCAGGAACTGGCTGGCCCATTTGTATACCGTTCAGCGTGCACTTAATAATCTCCCTAGAAGACCTCTGGGTGGGCGGACCCCATACGAAATGCTCTTTGGCATAAGAATGTTTGTGCCTGACCTTGAAGGTCCAGACATCGCGGCGCAATCCGCCAAGTTTGATGTAGATAACCATTCTGCTATGTTACAGGACTTACAAGAAGCCCGAGACAAACTTGCAACTACACACTTGCCTTCAGCCACAGATCCTGCGTTGCAGATTCCGGTAGCCGGCTGGCTTCCTAAAGTTGGAGAACTGGTTCGAGAGAAGGTTGAAAACAAAAAGAATTTGGCCCCTCTTTCGTGCACCAGTTCCAGTACTTGGCCTGAAGGGAACACGTACAGTCATTTTACCACCGCTTCCTGGTCGCAAAGAGAACAGATACATCTCAGTTGAAAATGTCAAGCTACAGCGCCTGGCCGATCCTGAATAGTGTCACACCAGCGGTCTCTTGTCCTGCCATTTATCGGACATATGTTCGTGGCCCATCTACACGAACGATCGCTGATGCTGTAATTGAGATGGTTGATTTGCCTGAAACTACAATTGATCCCCAACTCACCACTACTATCGACGAGGACGAGTATACTTATCCTGCATCAGAATCGGTGGCACATCAACCAACAACGCCACTTGGCCCGACTCGTTATTCCTTTGATTCGGATTCCACTTCTTCAAAAGTCCCATCCAAGTTCAGTATTTTTGTATCCTGGTTTAGAGACAATTTTTTGATTCCCCCTGGACATACATCTGGTTGGTACTTTTCTTGATATTTTTGTTCATGTCCATTGGCTTTGTCACCGTGTTTTTTCTACTAATCAATGGTCACTATTTACCTGAACGCTCTGCTGTAGACTATGTTTCTGGAACTTTGGCTCCTCATTCCTCGTCTCACATCATGAAGCGTGACCACACATTTGTGAACATTTCAGCTTTCCCCGTTGCTGATGGCATCGTATGGGATGCAGTGAACTATCAAATCCATGGTCCGACGGAAATCATTAATGTACCTAATGTCCTTCGTGTTTCAATGGGTGATGTAGTACAAAAGAATATTCATTCTGATGATTGGGATGTGCATGCCGTTGAAGCATTGTTTGCCGATTTAAAATATTATGCATCTTTTAATGCTGAGGATCTATATATGAATTCTGCTAATTATGCCGATTTGTATTGTTACCAACATTGGGGTAATCATTTTCTCCATAAGCCCAGTGCCCTGCGTAGTTCTGTTAACTATACCCAATGGGAACATTGTCCAAACCCCTTGCCAGGTAGCTCTCAAACTCTTCGAAATAAGTTTAATTATTTTACTGATTTTAATCGGTCGAACCCTGCATCCTATTATTTTAGACTTAATAACACATCAACTCAGAAAATTATGTTGACACACACCAAATTGCTTTATTCAGGTTCCTTTCTGAGTGCCCTAGCTGTGGGTGGTTATGAGTACTGGGATAATACAGTGGATTTAAAATCTATTTGGGGCTCCAAGCCATGGCAGGTACAGGGAACCGAGGAGTTGCATCGTGCTTGCCTCATCCCTACCCAAATTATGTTCCTAAATGCTTCCATCTATCAGACTACATGTTGGGGCTTAGCAACCACTAAACAATTGAATACGCCATCAATACCATCCCTGTCGAGTTTTCCAAATGAAAGCTCACGATTCAATATGTCCCTCGTGTCCCTGCAGGCAATGTTACAAAATAATTCGTTTAATGTCTCTGAGCTGGTTCAGTCACCCTGGTTAGTATGGCCTATATCATCTAATGCATGTCAAATGCGTTTTCATGATACTGGAGCTAGCTACACACAGAATAGGCCTGATCCGAGGTTTACTGATGCCCGTACTGTCACTACATACTCTGTTGGTAAATTATGCAAACAATGGTTGCAACATTCGTCCCTTGATTCTGTTAAACAACATTTGTCCCTCCTTACAGGCAATATTGATCTGTCCGACTTTGTTTTGGGACCTCGTGGTCCCCGACCTAAGAGATTCATTTATGAAACGTATAATGAACTCTGGAAGCTATCACAAATGGAAGCTGCTTCCCGTCTTCGGGAAATAGATCAAGCAAATATGGAAAAGGTGCTGGCTGTTGTTGACAATAGTATTAATACCCTGTCTTCTCGCATTTACACTTTAGAGAATATTGTGTCCTCTGTTGTCGATATTGTACAAGATGATGTTTCTGTGTTATATCATGGTCAGAATCAATTGCGCTCAGTTATGCAGTTTGCATGGACTTTACAGACGCTTAAGTTAGGTAAAGTGCCTTGGCATTTTTTGAACACCTCTGCCTTATTTCTACCTTTTAACTTAACTGACAAACAGCAATTCATGTCCATGAAAGATGCAACTTACACTCTATTACATATCGAAAAGGTGGATCCATTGCCGTTCTCTGTTGCAGAACTCGATTCTGCTGTATGGCTAGTCCATGGGGTTATAGCTTTACCGTTTTCCCTGTTTGAATTTGACTCGTGCATGAAACATTATCCTGTGGGCCGTTACCGGCCATTGGGCAGTGCTTTCCTGCATGAACTCTGGTCCTTGCCTTTCATGTATAAATGCCTTCGGGACGGCAAGGAAGTCTTTCTCACGGGGAGTACTGCGACTCGACTGTAGGTCGTTCGCTTATTTGTAAACACATTAAATTGCATGGCTCATGTAGTGTTTCCTCTCCTAATCTTGCTTGTGTGCTGAAAGGTATTCCTGCTCCTGTTATTTCACCTACTTTCACTCTCCTTTCCAATGGCAGTTATTTACTTTTAAATAACGAAAACTGTTGTGGCCTGCAGGCTGGCATTCCTTACATTGTAACAGTTTCGCACAGGGTTGTCTGCTGCAAAAATGTGCTTTTTCCTCCCCCTCATGGCAAGGTTGATATCTCTATTTGGCCTTCCATCCCTACCATGGAAGCAGATTTCAATAGACTGAGCAGAATAAAGGCACTATTATTAAACGAGGAAGTTATGCTCACGTCCGCCCGGGAGACATTCATTCTCCAGGTGGCGAGTACCCACAGTGAAATACAGGCCCTTTTGAACACTAATCTCCCCCAACATTTTGGGGAGTTAATACATCGTATTTTTAACGCATCTAACACTGAAGGCCTAGTGCACTTTTTTAAGGTCGTGGGGTCGGGCTTAGTGTCCTCCTTCCAAACTATATTTGGTGTCATACCGGCTTTCATACATTCTATTTTTTCCAGTGTCTTTGGCGGTTTCCCATTGATCCTCGCTTTAGCGGCTGGTGTCTTGCTCTTAATTTGTTTTCTGCGCAATGGCTGCTCCCCGATGGGACCTGCTCGATCCAGAACGCCTCCAGCTGCTCCGTGAGCGCCTTTTGGCCGGTTTTGGTGTCTTGCCATTGGCGACACTGAGTGTGTCATATACTCTTTCATTTCGCTTTGCGTATTTCACTTGCGTGCAACCTGTGATGACTTGTGTCCGCTGTCCTTTCACCTGGACTCTGGATTATTGCCTCTCCAATTCGTCATTGTCTGTTCCGGATTTTGTTCAGTTGATGGGTCCCTTAGAGGCCCATGAGCAGGACTGTTCCGTCGCTGGCTGTATGGCGCGTGCGGCTGCACTGGGGATTTTGGCGCAATGGGATATCTGGGCGGCTGCCCAGGATCTCCTACAACGAAGCTGTTTCAATTATCACGCAAGCTGTCCCGCATTGCTTCTGGATGCTCCCTTTGCTGAGGAGCATTCCTGCTCTTTTGATCTCATGGATTGGATGGCATCTCTGTTTTTTGACGATTCCAATGATGAACTCTTAGAGGGTATGGCTTTTTTCTGCACTTACACTTTCATGGATTGACCTGCCCTTCGCCGTTTGGGCGCTCCCTGTGCTCCAACGGCTTTGTTTTTCCTCTACTGGGCCTCTGTCCTGGCCGCCGGACTGTCCAGGGGAGGGTGTCTTGTGGATTGTTACCTGCCTTGTTATGTTGGCCTAGGCCTGGCTGCCATGCTGCTTCTCTTTGCGCACGTTACACTGAGCCGGGCCTTCCTCGCCCTTTGCTCGTGCCAAGTTCTTTTGCACTGTCTGCATTTTCTGTTGTTCACCTTTTTGGGCTCAGTCTGCACAAACATGTACAAGGTCGCATAACAATGTATTCTGGTTCTTCCTGATATGGCCAGTCTCGCGCACCCAGACATAACATTATGTGCAATTGCCATGAAGAATTTGATATGCTTTTAATACTGTGGTTTACTAGCGTTTAAACACACTTGGAGAAATCCCTTTCAGTGAGAAGAGCTATGATGTCCTGCTGATGTAATTCTGCATCTAGAGACTGAGGTATGGGGGTTCGCTAGTCAAAGCCCAGAGGTCTTCTATTATTATAATAAACTATCTTACTGCAAGGGGAGGGTGGTAATGTTATTTATACGTTTATCCACTGAGCTCTGAGATGCTTTCCCCGTTTGTATTCTATGGAATGGTAACCATGCTGCTTATATTAGTAATATGCATTATGCTATTAGTACTGACACGTGTACTGTACATTAGAGCACGTAAGTTGGAATAAACATTTTAACATATCCAGTGTCTCTTTCTACGCACCTTGTGGACAAGTACGAGTGAGTGGCGAAAGAGTGTTCTTGCTTCAGTGAGTCCTGAGATAAAGATACCGTGTTCTGGGTTGTCCAAACATTAGTACTTGGGTGCTAATGGGATGCTAAGCTAGTTGGGTTGGGGTTTTTGGGTGCTATGGTATATGGTGGCAAACCACTGTATTCCAGGGTCCCATTTTCCTGTGCATAGCTCTGTGTATGTGCAGAAACCTTATGACACTACTATCACCAACACATACCTACACCCGCTTCGGGAGGGAAGTAAGGGGCCAATAATATCCATCCCCACACGAGAAAAGGGTTCCTCAATAACGGGCAAAGGGCATAAGGGTACCTTAGGGGGGCGATACCGGCTGTTCTTTTGACAAATGGGGCACTTTCTACAGTACTGACGAATCTGCTGGTATATGCCTGGCCAGAAGAACTTCCCTAGGATGTCTTTCTCTGTCTTTTCCTCCCCAAAGTGCCCCCCCAACAAATGGATGTGTGCGAGGAACATCACTTTCTCTCTATAGGACTGGGGTACTAGCAATTGGAGTGGTTGGTTCTTCCCCCTTTTCTATATACCAGCCTCACCCTTTGTGACAAACTGAGGACCTACTTTGTCTGGATTCTCGATGTCGGTGGCCTGGTTCCATGCCTCTCTTAGGGTTGGATCTTCTCTTTGGGCAGCAAAGAAACCCCTATCGTTTTGCCATAGGGGGTCTTCGTTGGTCTGGGTTAGGGGCAATCCTCGTCCAGTGTCTTTTTCTCTTCTCTTCTGGTTCCGGCTTTTGGGGTTTTTCACGGAGGGGCAGGCCAAGGAGGGTTCTTTTGCAAAGGGGGCGGATTGACACCAATCGTCCTGATCGATGCCTTGTTCTGGTATCACTTTGGACATGTGTGGATAATCGGACCCTAGGACGAGTGTCTCTGGCAGGCGTGGCACCAGCCCTACCCGCAGGGATACGGGTTGGTCGGAGGGTCCGTGCTGGACCTGTACATTAGTAGTGGGATACCTTTTATTGTCCCCTTGAACGCATTGTATGTTGACCTCTCCCGTGGTTCTGGTGACCCCTCCAGGAATGGCCGAAGGCCGTATTACATTCTGCAGACACCCCGTGTCCATCAGGGCCCTTCGGTTTCCCCCGTTTACTCTTACTGTCCTATGATATGGGGGTTTTTCTCCCAGGGGATTGCAGTAGAAGGTGCGGGTGAGGCCCACCTCCATCGGCTCCTCCTTTTGCGGACACACTCGGGCGATGTGGCTGTAGGCGCCACAGGAAAAGCATTGCGGTCCGGAATGTGTTGGGGCAGGCCGGGGAGGAGGGAATATAGGTGGTGGTACGATAGCCATGGTCTCGGGTCGACGAGGGGGAAGAGGAGGTCTACTCGCCCGAGGATGGCCTCCCCCTGGTGTTCTCCAATGCTGTTCCTCTTTACCCCGTTGTAACTCCTGTGCCCTATGGAAGGCGCCAGCGATTTCGACTGCTCTCTCAAAGGACAAGTGGGTGTGCTGCCGAACCCACTTGTGCGCAGCGGGATACAAGGAAGAAAGGAACTGTTCTAAATAGACTTTCTCCATAATGTCCTCTTTAGATGATGTTAGGGGTTTCAGCCACCGGTCGGCCAGGTCCCGGACACGGTATGAGAGAGCTCGAGGTGTCTCCTGAGGCCCCTCCTTGACCTGCCGTAACCGGATCCTGTAGGTTTCTTCATCCAAACCCAGCCTCTCCAGTATGTCTCTTTTTACGTCTGTATAGGGGGTTAGGCCAAGGGGGTTTGCTGCCTGGTAGGCCGCTTGCATGTCGCCTGTCAACAGAGGACCTAGATACTGCCCCCATTTGTCTGCTGCCCAACCGGCAACTCTGGCCATGCGCTCGAAATTAGAAAAGAAAAAATCGGGGTCCTCGCCAGTAACATACTTCTGCAGGACTACTGACGGAAGTGTGGAAAAGCCCCTCTGTTGTCCCAGGGTGTCGGCCAGCCTGCCAAACGTGGCCTCTTGGGCCTGGTTTTGTTCGGTTAGGGTTTTATGCAGTTGACCCCTGTCCTCCTCCGCGATGGTCAGAAACCTTTCCATGACCTGGCCCAGTTTTTCCTGTCCTTCCGCCATCTTCTTCATCGCGGCCTCCATCTTCCGGGATCCCACTTCTGACACCAGGTGTGAGAGGCACGGGCGGAAGAAGAAGCGAGGAGGCCGGAGTATGGGCTCAATGATGATGTACTTTATTTGGCGGTATACACAAAACACAGGGTTGGCGGTGGCTGGGTGTAACAGCTGTCTTCTCTCCTGGCGATAGCGGGGCCTTCGTTCCTCACTCCTCTGGGGTTGGCGTTCCGTCTCTCAGGGGTGGATGTCCCGGGAGGCTCATAAAGGAGAGAAGCAACACAAGAGAGGAGCGGTTACTACACCTTGCCTTGGTATCAGTATGGCAAGACAGAACCCTTCACCGGCTATACAGTCCATCGGCGTGTGTGGTATGGAAAGAAAAACGGACTAGGGAAGTACAGCGGTGCACGACAGAAAAGAACAAAAAAAAACAAATACGCAGCCTCCCGACAGACCTCCGTGGAGTGTCCCGCTTGGCGTCTGGTACACAATATCAACGAAATGAGGGAGCTCAAATTTCAGTGCAAGGGGGGGGGGGTGAAAACACAGGCAATCGTGAGGGATCGGGCGACGTGAAGGAAGCGGTGGTGGAGGGGTAATCACACACACACACAGTGATGACACTCCGTGAATCCCTTAAGAAGTCCAGACTTCTTTACGGTCCTCCCTCCTATTCCTTCCCCGTTCCCCCTCCCAAGCCACGTACCGTGTCAGCCGCAACTCTCCAGAGCTGCGGCGGCTCTCCAGCGTCCCCCGGGGGCGTCCACCACTCCTCCGTCCAGGATTCGGCTCCGCCGTCTTCGTCCGGGTCCATAGGGGCGGGGCTCTCCGTGGTCTCCTTCTCCTCTCGATTCTCTTTACGAGTCGTCTCCTTTGGCACGGCGTCTCTCTCCTCTTCCTCCTGCTCTCGGCCTGATGCGCCCTCCCTTCCGGTGGCTTCTGCCTTTAGGGACCATGACCCCGCCTCTCGATGGTCTGATTGGTGGCAAAGCCCCAGCAGTTCGTGACGTCCCTGGAGGCAAGAGGCAGCCGGCGAAATTAACTCCTGCTGTCCCAGTTCGCGCGGATCTCCGTTTGTGGGTGTGGGGTTAGGGAAGCAAGGAGACAGGGGGGTAAACATCCCATCCTCATCGGCCCTCTCACAAGGCCCTAGTAGGAGCGTTTCACCGGCATAGTGTGCACACCCTCAGTGTGGGCCAGGGTGAAGTGCTGATCGCAGTCTGTACTGGCTAAAGGCCACGAACATTGCTTCCGTGCACTGCGCCGCTAGCATTATCTGCTGAGGTCTTCACGCGGAGGGTACTTCTGGAGGCTGCCTTGGGACATTGATTAACGCCAGACCACTGAGGGTGCCTCTTGGGTTCTTGCCCCACGCTCCTGGTTTGCTCGCCCACCTACATCATGGGACGTACCAACGCCAAACAATCCAAAATCCCTTTAGCAATGCGCAAAACACCCATATCTAACTCGGCGGAGCATACAGACTCTGATACCACAGACACGCCAGAGGAGGACTGGAAAGCGCTCCTGCTTGGCATGAAGCAAAGCCTCACATCCATAGACGCTAAAATAGACACGATGAACATGCGGATAGACTCTGTGGTTACGAAACTGGATCAACATGAGCAACGCCTTAAAGACGGCACCACCGCGAGCAGGGGCCAGATATCGCAGATGGATAAGCTGCTCAAGATCATTGCTGACAAGAACGAAGACTTGGAGGCCCGTTCCAGGAGAAACAACGTGCGCATCCTTGGCCTGGCAGAATCAACCAATACAGGCCGTATGGAAGACTTCATTGAGAAGCTGGTTGTAGATCTGTTCGGCAGGGACTCCTTCTCAGCACATCTCATGGTGGAGAGGGCACATAGATCCCTGGCGGCTCGTCCGCTCCCTGGGGCGCCACCACGACCTGTGGTAGTCCGGTTTTTAAACTATCGTGACAGAGATGCGGTCCTACGCCTGGCGCGTGAAAAGAAACAAGTTCACTACGAAAATACTACACTGTAATTTTTCCCGGACTTTACTCAATCAGTACAGGACGCCAGACGAAAATTTGCTGCTGTCAAGAAAAAGCTCCAGGCGCAAGAGATCCCCTACGCCATGATGTATCCGGCGAAATTGAAGATAACGCATCACGGGAGACAACACTACTTCCAGAACCCGCAACAGGCTGAGGACTACCTCAAACAAAACCGTCGTGCAGCATCCATAGACGCGGAAGCCCGTGGGCGCTCCAGATCTCAATCACCTCTATCGAACCCAGATTGAGGCGCATAACTTACAGTGGAACATTTGGGACCCTCACTTATGAGCTGACTCTGAAGATCTGACCTGCATTGGTGAAGTATTGACATAACTAATGTTTTGTAAGATGTCCTGCTTGGCCACTTACCTCCGTCCCACCTTCGAGTAGGTGGGTGCAAGTATGGAGGGGAGAGGGCGGGTCGTGGGCCCCTAGTGATGTCCCTGCGAGGGCGAACCCCCGAATTTCCACTAAAGAGGGAAAGTAATCGTTGAGTAATGGGTTTTTTCTGGGTGGGTGGGGAACAAATGCCCGGCAAGTTGGGGAAGCCGGTGTGGGTGGAGGGGGGATGTTATAATATTGCAGAGATGCATCATGTCCGGTTGAATATGGTTCACAACATATGGTTATGTACAGATTATGACAGAAGTAGGAATGTTGGACAACACACGGGATCTTAACAGTTTTAAGGTGACATCATGGAATGTGCGGGGTCTGAATAACCCTAGAAAAAAAAGTCAGATACTAGGTTACTTAGATAGACATCACATCACAATCGCTCTGTTGCAGGAAACGCACCTGCACCCCAGAACTACACCTCAGTTTGCTTCGAGATGGGCCTCACACTGCTGTTTTGCGTCATATTCTGGATACTCCCGGGGTGTAGCCATTCTAATTAAGAGAGGGTTGGCGTTCGCCCTCAGTGGGTCGGAAACTGATGCTAATGGTAGGTACTGCCTGGTCTGGGGGAGACTTCACTCCTATGACGTGACATTCGCCAACTACTATGGCCCCAATACTGATGATCCTCATGCTCTTCTCCTGTTATGGAGTAAAATTCAGGCAATTGGTACTACCTACGTCATATGGGGGGGAGATTTCAACACAACAATACAACCCCGAATGGACAGGTCCCGAGTTTCCCCAATGCACTTTACGACCACGCAAAGAACACTGACAGACATCATAGACACCAACTACTTACTCGACTCTTGGCGGTACAAACACCCAACGCAGCAGGAGGGTGCACATTACTCAGCGGTCCACTCAACTTAGGCTGGATTACCTGATTGTATCTGTAGGAATGACTCACTGGCTGGGGCATGTAACCCATCTAGCCTGCACTTATTCAGACCATTCCCCTGTTGTAGCGGAACTGCATGCCCCCCTGAATCACTCTCCGCACAATAACTGGCGCCTCAACCCACTGCACCTTCAGGACACTGTATTCAAGGCTGAAATAGAACAAGACATTCAGGATTTTTTCGAGCGCAATGTGAAGTCAGTCTCTAGCATCACGACAATATGGGAGGCATTCAAAGTCACGGCTCGGGGTTGGTGTATATCCAAAGGAGGGGGTATCCTCAAAACGCTGCGTAATGACCTACACAAATTGGAAGGGGAACTCAAGAAATTAGAAGGTGACCTCAATTCCAGTTCCGATGGCAATGCAATTAGGGCCAATATACGAGACAAGCTCACTGAATATGAGATAATTGCAGACAGGGAGGGTAAATTTCGGGGAAAACCACATATGGCAAGGGTTTATGGCGAAGGAGATCGTCCAGGGAAGGCTCTGGCAAGTGTGACCAGGCCCCCCAAGTTCTCCAACTACATAACGGAGATACAAGATGCACAGGGCAATACACATCGGAATCTCCCAGATCAACTGAATACGTTTAGAGAATATTATAGCACCCTCTACTCTTCCCAAAGAGGTACCTCGCTTGATTTGCCGAACTATTTTGAAGATACTGCACTAGCCTGGCTGGGAGATACCCAGCGGGAATTCTTGAACTTAGAATTAGAACTTGACGAGATTACTGAAGCCATAATGCAGATGAAATCGGGACGGGCCCCGGGATCTGACGGGCTACCGATAGAATTCTATAAAATGTACGCTTCGCTTTTAGCTCCCATCCTGAAGGAGGTGTTCTATGTGGCATTAGAGGAGGGCTGCTTACCCAGAACTATGCGCGAGGCCCTCATAACTTCACTGTTAAAACCCGGTAAATCTCCACTCTACTGTGACTCGTACCGGCCCCTCTCCCTGTTAAATTGCGATACTAAAATATTAGCAAAGGTCCTGGGGACCCGACTTAATCTACTGATGGAACGATTCGTACTACCTGACCAAGCAGGATTCATCCCAAACCGTGCCACATCGCACAATCCCAGAACCCTGGCCGCTGTACTACAAGACATAGACCCGAACTGCTCGGCGGTGGCGGTATTCCTTGACGCCACCAAGGCGTTCGATTCTTTAGAGTGGGACTACCTGCTGGGTACTTTGGGGTACATAGGGATGCCTCCTACCTTTCTTCACTGGGTACAGCTGCCATGTAGCCAACCGATAGCTTCAGTACTCCTGAATGGCGCCAAGTCCCCCACCTTTACTATTTCCAGAGGCACACGGCAGGGCTGCCCATTATCCCCAATTTTATTTGCTTTAGCTATAGAACCCTTAGCTGCAAAACTTCGACAACATCACAATGATAAGGCACTGATCTACCGACTAGACAACTGCTTATCTCTCTATATGCAGACGATATGACACTGTACGTCAAAAAGCCTCACGACAATCTCAATCCGGTACTACGGGAGATCACCAAATTTGGCACCATATCCGGAATACAAATAAATTGGTCTAAATCTGCGATATTCCCCCTTACAGATAATACCCTGCCACATCAATTAGATTACCCACTAGTCTGGGAAACTGACGAGCTGAAATACCTGGGCATACGTATCACCAGGAATAGGGACACCCTGATGAGAATTAACTATGGCACAGCCATAGATAAGATAACTGACACTATCACCAAGTGGTTACAGCTCCCACTCTCCATGGCAGGGAGGATCTCTCTTATCAAAATGGTATTGCTGCCCAAACTGTTATACCTCTTCATTAATATACCATATCACCCAGGGAGTTTTTTCTCTAGTACTCTCAGGACTCAACTAACGAGGCTTATATGGGGTGGGAAACAGCCACGGCTCAACCTGAACACGCTGATGCTGCCATATCATCAGGGAGGGTATGATGTCCCCAATTTTGAATTTTATTATTACTGCGCACAGGCCCACTTCGCGACGTATTGGTTCCATCCGCCACCCTTTATGCCTCACTTGGCGGTGGAAGATGGGTATATGACTCCGACGCCCCCGGCAACCTATCTTTTTACAACAGTGAAGGGGCGGGAACGCGACCCGTCCACCCTAGACTGCACCATTGTAGCGTGGCGACAGATTGCTCGCAAGCTAGAGAGCCCCATGTTGTACTCACCTAGGATGCCCCTGGTACGTATGTTATGTTATGTTATAATGTACTTGTAAAGCGCTCGGCTACTCAAAAGAGTGTCCCGGCGCTAGACGGAGCCCTAAATTATCCTGATAATACCAGGCTAACACTTCTGCTGAAATAACCAGGTTTTAAGTTGTTTACGGAAAGTCAGCAGATCGGGTACTTGTCTGAGATGCTGAGGCAGACTATTCCAGCTACGGGCAACCTGAACTTGAAAAGAGCGTCCCCCTCTGCACAAACGGGAGAATCTAGGAACCGCTAGGAGATACTGGTGAGAGGATCTTAAAGATCTCCCAGGTGCATAACGAAGTACTCTCTTCCTGATATAGTGGGCCCCCAAACCATGGAGAGCCTTAAAAGCCAGAACTAATGCCTTGAAAAGGATTCTGTTTCGAATAGGGAGCCAATGCAAAGCAATCAGGTGGGGGGAAATCCGGGTTCTAGGGCCAAGCCTGAGAACTGCCCTGGCTGCCGCATTTAGGACAACCTGAAGCTTGTTTATCAGAAACTCCGGAAGACCCAAGTATAAAACATTTACGTAGTCCAGCCTAGAGGCAATGAGGGCCTGAACCACGATCTTTCTATGAGAGAAAGATAACATGGGCAGGAATTTCCTGAGCATTTTAAGAAGACCAAAACAGGATCCTGCAACAGACTGAACCTGGGTTTTCATGGAAAGGGAATCATGCAATTTCACCCCCAAGTTCTTGACTGTCCTAACCGAAGACTGAGGAGGTGACATATCAGCTGGCCACCATTGTTTCCATACATCCTGGGCTGGTGATCCGAAAAAAATGATTTCGGATTTCTCAGGATTACATTTAAGTTCATTAAGTCTGAGCCAGGAGAAAACTTTTTTCAAGCAGTTTTTGATCAGCTCTCCATCAAAGTCTTCACCCTTCTCACACGTGAACAGCAGCTGCGTATCATCAGCGTAAGAAATGATTGTTGCCTCACAAGCTTCGACCAAAGGGGCAAGAGGGGCCATATAAAGATTGAACAAAGTTGGGCTCAAAATAGAGCCCTGTGGAACACCCACTTTCAGAGGCAGGATAGTAGCAGAATAGGGGGGAGACCAGACCTCCTGGTTTCTGTCCTCTAAAAAAGACGAGAACCATTTCAACACCGTGTCCCCAAGGCCGCAGTCTCTGCAGGAGGCGGACATGGGGCACGGTGTCAAACGCTGCAGATAAATCCAGGAGGATCAGTACTGCTTTTCCTCCTTAATCCAATTTTCCTTTTATAGCCTCAGAGATTTCAAGTAAAGCGGTTTCTGTACTGAAGTTGGAGCGGAACCCAGACTGGCTCGGATGAAGAAGATTGTTAGATTCCGCGTACTCGGTAATCACTGAGTTTACATATTTCTCTAAGGCCTTTGCGAAAAATGGAAGGAGAGAAATTGGTCTATAATTGGTTAGAACTAGAGGATCGGCAGAGGGCTTTTTCAGCAATGGGAGTATTTTAGCGCATTTCCATATCCGTGGGACCTGCCCATTACTTAATGATGAGTTAAATACTGTGTTAGCCTTCGTATTAATAATCTCCGCCACGGAAGCCAATATTTTCGCGGGGCATGAATCAACAGGAGACCCTGACTTAAGGCCCTTCATAATCTCCAGAGATGTCGCTGGAAGAAGGGGGGGAAACTGTGTAAGGGAAGAACCATTTCCCAAACCATTGGAAAATGGCTGTATCGTATTTTTATCTTCCTCTGAAAGGCCTTTCAGCAAAGGAGGTTTGGATATTAATAATCTTCTCATGGAAAAAGGATGCTAGCTGATTAGTCCATTCTGATGTAGGGGTAAAAAGTCTAGCCACTGCATTTGGAGCAGAGAAATCTTTAACAATTTTGAAAATTTCTTTACATTTATTTCCGGAGGACTCAATTTTAGATGCGAAGAAAATCTTCTTTTCCTCACGGATTTTAGTGTGATATGCATTTAAGGCAATTTTATAAATTTCTTTATTTTCCGGGTAAAATCCTTCCTCCATGCTCTTTCCAGGCGTTTGCAAACACTTTTGCACTGCCTCAAAGCTTGATTGAACCAAGGGGAGGAATGCCTTGTAACCTTGCAGGGCCGCGATGTTTGGGGGGCAAGTGCCCAGGTACTTTGCTTCAACCAATTCTCAAGCTTATTGGCATCACTCTGTGTTGCCACTGAGTGAAATGGCGTGTAGAGCCAGCTCCTCACTCAATGCTTCAGGAGTGACTCTATGAAAAGGTCTGGATTTAAAAAACTGTTTCTTTGCCGGGACTTTGGGTTCTCTTATAAGTTTGCCTATCCTAAAGCTGATCAAATAGTGGTCTGTCCATATTAAAGGTACAGGGGCATCCATTTCAATAGTGACACTTGAAAAAATTTGATCCAGAGTATGGCCTTTATTGTGAGTAGGATGGGACACAAAGGGGAAAAGATTCATGCATTCAAATAGTTCAAACAATGCAGTGGTATCCTGCATTTCCAAGTTGTCCATATGAATATTAAAATCCCCTAATACAAAAAAGTGGTTATACCTGGGGACTAATGGAGCTATAGAGTCACTCAGGGACTTAAGGAACTTCCCTGCAGGCCCCGGGGGACGGTAAATGAGAGCTCCGGTCAGTGATTGATGGGGTGAAAGTATACATTGAAAACCAAGACATTCCGCCCCTTCTACCTCTTCCATGGGGAGAGATGAACAAGGATATTCTTTTTTGGTAATAATGGCAATGCCACCCCCCTTGCCACCAACACGATCCCTCCTGAGAATCCCTTACTACAAGTTACTTATGAGGGGATATGTCGGAGGATGTTGGCAGGTCTCGGCTACCATACCTGGGGAGACCTTTATGCCGGTGGGCACTTCCGCTCCAAGGACCAATTTTTTGGAGCACGCATACCCACGACAATGGACACATTTATATACACTCGTCTCCGGCAAAGCGTGAAGGCAGCAACCCCTGCTTTTCCCGAAGAGCCAGATACACTTGCACCTCTGAATGCCTTGCTACAGGGAGAGGCCCCCCGTCATGTCATATCCCTCTTGTACAAACATATACAAAATGCACCACCCACTCATACTCTACGGGCCAGGCAGGAATGGGATAAAGATCTATATGTCCCGTTGACTGATGACCAATGGGAACTCAGTTGCACGCAGACAGCAGCAATCACAGGCAATAGTAGGCTGCGCCTCATTAATTTTAAATTCTTGCATCATTTATATCATACCCCGACTAAACTACACAGATTCCACCTCAGGGACAATGACCAATGTGCGCGATGCGGGAGGGAGGGAGCAGACTTCCTACACTTAGCGTGGAGCTGCCCCCAGGTAGCAGCTTACTGGACACAGACCTTTGAAGGACTGTCGACCATGGTAGGTGTCCAGCTGACTCCATGCCCCCTCGTAGCCCTTTTAGGTTTATCCCAGGGAATAAACACAGTACACAAAAAGTTCTTGGCAATGGGCTTATTGTTGGCGAAACGTCAGGTAGTGTGCAGATGGGGAAGAGGCCGGGCTCCCAAGTTCAAAAACTGGATACACACTATGACTACTTGGCAAGATCACATGCATTATTACGCAGAACTATTACCTATTAAGTCACGCCCTAAAAATATCTGGGGCCCGCTCACCTCCTATCTTCTTGCGCAGGAGGGGAACCAAGAGGGGGACCAGGTGGGTACAGACCAAACAACGAAGAACGAAGTCAGGCCTATGACTCGGTCCCAGACCCCACCAGGGGAGTCGAATGTGCTATAATCCTGCACTGAGAAAGCAACACTGGAATAAATCAAAAAACCGGCTGTGCTAAGACCTCACTCTTATAGCCACTGAGGTAGGAGCTGTGATTGCTGATCTAGGCCTTAGCTATGTTTGTGATGTCTCTGTAATACGTATCGTTACGATCTCGTATATATTGAAGAGTGTTTTGAATTGTACAATATGCCACTATGCTTCACTGCTAGCAACCGGACTGTATTTCACTGTTTCTTGACCTGCGTCACAGTTACTTGGGGGGGGGGGACTTTTAATGCTGTGCATATACTGTTACGGGAAGGTGTTACTAAAATGTACGACAATACGTCATTTGATTTATGATTTGCATTACACTGATGTACCGTACAACTTTACAATAAAGGTTTTTGAAATTTAAAAAAAAAAAAAAAAAACTTTGGTGTAATTCCATTCAACATTTTTTGCAGTAGCACTGCCTAAGGAAGTGAATGGAAAATGCATGGGGATTTTCTGTTTTGGGAACCCCCTTTTTTTCTGGTTCCCCCTTGATGGATCACCTCAAAACTTTTCAGGAAGGAGCTGAAGTACATTTTCTTTCTTTGTGGAAAGTTTCATGAGGATTCGTCAAACGGTGTCAAAGTTATTAACAAACCAAAAAATGACATGTATATGGAAAAGCAAACCTGACTATAACTTCCTAGTGAGGACCGCCACCACAGTGTTTGAAGAACTGCTGAACCTGAACCAGCCTGTGCAGCAGTCTCCACCAGACATATAGCCAGCTGACAAGGACTTGCCAATCAACTGCAGCAGACCAACCAAGGAATAAATACGGCAAGCCATCAAACACCTGAGAAATGGAAAGGCAGCCGGACCTCACAACATTCCTGCAGAAGCACTGAAGGCAGACATTGAAACATCATTAGATATGCTGACCCATGTTTGGAAGGATCTGGGAAGAGGAAAAGGTGCCATCAGACTGAAAGGAGGGATATCTGTTATATTGTACTTAGGCTCTTCCAGCTAGGCTGGGACTGCACACCTTTATGATGTACCTTCTGTTCCACAGTGATGTCATTGCTAGTGGGGACCGTTGACAGTTGGCTCCAGCTGTGTCTGGTAAAGCTGTCGTGTGGGGTTTATCTCTGTCAAATAAACTCTTCTCAAGAGGAATCCGTCTGTGCGTCTTGCACTTGAACATAACAATTTTGGCGACGATCTGCCAGACACAAGGCTGTGGCAGAGACACAAACCCCAACGACGAACCCAACACATGGAGTGAAGTAGCTGATGTTGTGAGCGATGTGCCGGTCCAGTTTGAAAACGCTGTGTGAACAATTAAAGAGGAGACACATGCAACAGCCTGTAAGGCTGTGGGAGGCACAGAGAAGTTGCCGGAGGAGTTGTGGTGTGAGGCAACAGCTGACTGTGCAGACGCGGAGGAGGGAGCTGAATGAAAACTGAGCCGTGCGTGGAGAGACGCATCGGAGTGTCCAGCCCAAAGGCAAGCTGTCGCGGTAAGGAGAGTGCGGCGGGGAGTAAGCTGAGGAAAGCTGACGTGATAAGGAGAGCGCAGCGAGCAGTAAACTGATGTGAAAGGCAGCGCAGTGAGGAGAGCGCTACGGGGGTAAGAGACGCCGTGGGGGAACTGTGAGAGCTGTTAAGCCAAGCGCCGAGTGCAGGAGGAGGATCAAAGAGGGAAGGCAAACTGTTGGATATGGACATACGTGTGGCAAATAACAATTATTATTTAAAAAAAGCTGCAGTGTCAAAGGCAGAATAGTCAAGTACTTTACCGAGTGTGGAATGCAGCAACCGGTAGGTGAAGGAAGGTTCTGATCTTCTTGTGGGAAAGCTGCCTCGTAGTTCCCACTGGATATGTGGGGAGGGGTCTAAACTCGAAGATCATTCGCAGCTGTCTGTTGTCCTACCATTGGTCGAGATACGTCTTTTAAAAAGTAAAATTCAGTTGGCAGTGAGATTTGCTGGTGTTTGCTGCCACCTTGTGGACTAAGTTAAATTCTGCTAGGAGTAAATAACAGAAAATGGATATTAGTACTGCAATAGTAACACCACCTCCATTTCTTATGTCACCAGGGAAACCTCCAATTGAGTGGGAGGACTGGATTGATTGCTTTGAGAATTATCTCTTAGCTTTGGATGGTGCCAAGTTTCCTGCAATTAGGAAGAAAGCATTGCTTTTGGGTTCATTAGGCAAGGAAGGACAACATATTTTTAAGTATCTACCACTTGTGGGGAATGCACAAGGCGGTGCGATGGAGGATGTGTATAAGGAGGCTGTTCTACGACTACAAATAAGGTTCGCAAAACAAGTCAACGTGGTCATGCAGCGGCATAAATTTTATACACAGCCTCAACGCTCAAATGAGAGCATAGATGACTTTGTTGCAAGATTGAGGGAACTTTCAGCTAAATGTGAATTTGGTGTCATGCAAGAGGAAATGATCAGAGACCAATTAATTGTGCAGTGTAGCTGTAAGAAGATTCAAGAAAGGTTGTGGGCGTCAAGCAACCCTACTCTTAAAGATGGTATAGCTATCGCAAAGGTCGTGGAGGAATCGGAAAGGTGCATGCGCGAAATGAAGATTTCTGCAAGTAGCAACAAAGAAAGTGAGGTGGCACTTCTGGGTGATGACTCTGAGGGGGTCAATGTTGTCAAAAATAAGATGCAGACTATGGCTGGTGGTGGGAACAGGAACAAATACCAGAAGGGGTCAAGTAACTCACAAGGCAAGTTTGCTGGTCGCCATTGCCTCAGGTGTGGTAGCAGCTACCACATGGCAGATTCCAAACAGTGCTACGCTGTTATAGAACGAAAAAGGGGGTATTGATTATCACAGGGTATGTTACGGCACCAACCTAGTGTCGTGAGTATAATGGAGGAAATAAGAATATTGTGGTGCAACAAGTGAGGAAAAAACCCCAAAACCCTCAATTGAGGACAAAAGTCCGTCTTACTATGACAACAGTTCCTGTGCACACACAAAACAGAAAATACAGCATCAAGGTAAACGTTGTTTCAGAAATGACGACAGTATGTTCTTGCTTAGGGTGTCAATTTATTGGGGTACCACTTCACAGGCCAGCCAACACGTGTCTGCGTCATTGGGTGTGTAACCCTAGACTTCTTCAGGGCTCAGGTGGAGTAAGCAGGTCTTCAGACTCTCGGCTGGTGATACTTCGACCCAGTGGGTCCTAATATTCAACCTGATGCGTGAGTTTTCTTTCTCTTTCCCAAAACTTCGGTAAATCTCATAAGTAAGGTAATAATGTCTACACTTCTGTCGCTGGTTCTGGCTGTGTATGCCAACACTTATCAGTATCAGTACGCCTCTTAGGCAAGACAAGAGTAACGCGGCGCCATCCGCCATGAAAAGAGCTATGGCGAGTACGTCCTGAAGATTTACCGAAGTTTTGGGAAAAGAGAAAAAGAAAACTCACGCATCAGATTGAATATTAGGACCCACTGGGTCGGAAGTATCACCAGCCGAGAGGTCTGAAGACCTGCTTTACTCCACCTGAGCCCTGAAGGAGTCTAGGGTTACACACCCAATGACGAAACACGTGTTGGCTGGCCTGTTAAGTGGTACCCCAATAAATCGACACCCCAAGCAAGAACATACTGTCGTCATTTCTGAAACAACGTTTACCTTGATGCTGTATTTACTGTTTTGTGTGTGCACAGGAACTGTTGTCAGTGCTATGCTGTTGGTAAAGACTGCCTTAAGTGTGGTAAGAGGGGGCATCTGGCACGTATGTGCAAACAACAAGAGAAAAAAGTGGGTTTCGTGGAGGAGGAACAGACAAGCTACCGAGTAGTAGTTGTAGATGATGATGCTGCAGTTGCGGATGTAGAAGTAAACGACAAGAGAAGGATACAACCTAAAGCAGACTTTGAAATCAATGGCCGTCAGGTCTCATTGATGGTGGATACTGGTTCGCTTTATACAATTGTCATTGGATGTTTTTGAAGCAACATGGCCTGGCGAGACTTTAACTAGTTCAGATGTTCTCCTAAAGGGGTATCAAGGAAGTGATATTAGTGTAGTGGGGTTCATGACAGCCAAGATCGTGTTTGAGGGAAGAAACACGGTTCTCAAGGTATATGTGGCCAAGGAAGGTCCCCATTCTAGGTTGGTCACACCAATATGACCTCAATATCATTGTCAATCCCAGGAGTGCAGTGCCTGTTATGGTTGTAGATATGTTGAACTTGAAGGAACTGTTAGAGGAGCATCATGGTGTGTTCGAGACAAGGTTGGGTGAATTCAAGAACTATGAGCATGTTATCAAACTCAAGAAAAACTCAATTCCAATTAAACATGTTGCAAGAAGGGTACCTATGGCAGCCAGAGCAAAGGTGAAAGAGATCATTCAACAACTATTGGATGACAAGGTGATAGAACCTGTTGAAGCGACCGAATGGTTATCTCCGGTCGTGATAACGAAGAAGGCCGATGGGTCCCTCAGGTTCTGTGTGGACTTGAGAAGTTTGAACGAAAAGGTTATTATGGACAATTTTCCCTTGCCCAATATTAATGAACTGATTTTAATGTTGTCTGGTGCCAAAGTGTTCTCGAAATTGGATATGAGAAGTGCATATCACCAGGTTAAACTTAGTGCACAGTCTAAACATCTCACTTCCTTTATTACTGGTGAAGGCACTTTTCAGTTTTGCAGACTCCCTTTTGGTTTATGTTCTGCTGCTAGTGTTTTTCAGCGTTTAATGTCTTTTGTCCTTTAAGGTGTGGAAAAGGCTGTGGTGTTTCAAGACGACATCCTTGTGTTCGGAAAGGATGTGCTGGAGCACAATCAAATGTTGGCTCAGGTTCTGGCTCGCATTGCAAAAGCGGGTTTAACCTTGCGTAAAGAGAAATGCAAATTCATGACGCAAGATGTGGAGTATTTGGGGCATCTTGTTACAAGGGAAGGTGTCAAACCAAAAGCGAATTTAGTTAGTGCTATTGTGAATGCGCAAGTGCCACATGATAGAGACACTCTGAGATCCTTTATGGGTCTTGTTGAGTATTACTCTAAATTTGTTCATGATTTTGCCCACAAAACTGAACCTTTAAGAGTATTACTAAGGCGAGGCAAAAGATTTGTGTGGGATGAATTACAACAGTCTGCTTTTAACATGATCAAAGAAGACATTGCACATGCAGGTGTGTTAACT
The DNA here is from genome assembly GCA_963921515.1 of Calotriton arnoldi. NCBI lineage: Eukaryota > Metazoa > Chordata > Amphibia > Caudata > Salamandridae > Calotriton > Calotriton arnoldi. The sequence goes on from CAWUFW010000732.1 coordinate 1,556,086, forward strand.
CTGTTTCAAAATGGGTTTAAAAGTATTGTTACAGTTGATGCCAGTGCTGTTGGCATTGGTGCTGTCCTGCCGCAAATGCATGGTAAAGAGGAGAAAACGGTTGCATTTGCCTCACGCTCTTTGAGTGAAGCGGAGCGTAACTACTCCGTAATTGAGAGGGAGGCCTTGGCAGCCGCTTGGGCCACTAATCATTTCAGAGTGTTTTTGTGGGGTAGTGCATTTAACTTACGTACTGATCACAAGCTGTTACTTAAAGTTCTGGGCCCTGGTGGTACTAAACACTGTTCGAGGAGGCTGGCTAGGCTTGCTGTTAGATTGCAAGAGTTTGACTGCAAGGTCGAGTATGTCCCTGGGTGGAGGAACAGGGTTGCTGACTGTTAGTCAAGACTCCCTGACAAAGCAGCAGTTGTATTAGACCTACCCACTGAAGAAGTGGTGGCAAATGTTGATGACGCCATGGAAGGATTTGCCAATGCCATTCAAAGACAAACTTGGATTAAGGCAATGGAAGAGGATACAGCTTTGAGGGGTGTTGTTCGATTGATGAAAGGTAGTGTGAGGAGAGAGAGCAATCTTCCGGAAGGGGTGAGACCGTTTTTGAAGGTTGTGGATGATTTATCTATAACTGATGATGGGATGATCATGCGGCAGGACAGATTTGTACCACCTTCTGGGTTACATGCAAGATTGATTGGTTTGGCACACGAAGGGCATTTGGGGTTAAACAATGACCATATAGAGATTGAAGGAGAGTTATTGGTGGTCTTTCATGGATCGACAGGTCAAGGATTGGGTGGAGAGGTATGAAGCTTGCAAGGACTCGGAAAAACGATTGAGGGTTGGTTTGGGATCTTCTCAAGAGTCTCAGCACGTCTCCTTAGCTGAGAAGGTTTGGGAGAAAGTGTGTTTGGATTTTATTGGGCCTTTTGCATTTCTGCTTGATCATGAAAGATTTGCGGTTGTGTTGGTTGATGCAAAGTCTAAGTGGGTTGAGGTTGCGTTCATGAGTTGTATCACCACAGCATCTACCATTGGTGTTTTGCGTGATGTGTTTAAGAGGGAAGGTCTTCCATCTGTACTCCTTACCAACAATGGAACTCAATTGACATCTTGTGAAATGAATACGTTTTTGGATTCTGTGGGAGTCAAGCACTCATGTTGCTCCTTGTATAACCCGCAGGGGAATGGCTTGGTTGAAAGAATCAACAGAATGGTGAAAGGCACTATGCAGTTGGCACATAGTGCAGGTTTGTCTGTGCAGGGTGCTGTCAGTGAAATGCTTTGGGCCTATCGCACCACCTCAAATAGTAACTTGGGTAAGAGCCCATTTGAAATGATGCGCGGAAGGGCAGCTGGTACTAAATTGGTGCCGTCATGGATGCGACAAACATCAGCATTAGCTGGTATGGCCAAGGGTGCGAATGCTAAGCAGGACAGGCGTTTCATTGATGTAGGCGATTGGGTTAAGATTAAGCCCAGTGGTCACAGCAGATTTTTGAATAAATTCAAGGGACCTTTCAAAGTCAAGGCTGTAGGAGGCAATTGGGTCAAGTTGGAAAATGGCCAAACGTGGAATTTGAGGCGTGTTGCATTATATCAGAGGCAGGGTGGTTGTCATGAAAGGACTTTAGAACAGGAGACTGAATCTGGTGTGTTCTCACCTTGGCTGTTGATGAGTGATGGTGAATTTTCAGGGGGACAGTCTGGTGTTGGTTTGCGGACTGGTGAGGGTGATGGAGCTGATGGTGAATTTGTGGTTGCTAGAGAGGGAGATGAGTCTGAGGGCTCATCTCGAGTCTTGAGGGAGGCCAGTGAAAGAAGAGCTCCGGCCTATTTGGGTGACTACGTTGTTTGAGTTTTCAATGCACTCTTTCTTAATCACGTTCTTCTTTCTTCTTTTCTTTCTTTCCTTCTGCTCCTTTTCTCTCTTATTGACTTTTAGTTGGGGTCTCAGTTTGTTTTTTTGTTTTAGCGTAAGATGGGGAGATGTGTTATATTGTACTTGGGCTCTTCCAGCTAGGCTGGGACTGCACACCTTTATGATGTACCTTCTGTTCCACAGTGATGTCATTGCTAGTGGGGACCGTTGACAGTTGGCTCCAGCTGTATCTGGTAAAGCTGTCGTGTGGGGTTTATCTCTGTCAAATAAACTCTTCTCAAGAGGAATCCGTCTGTGCGTCTTGCACTTGAACATAACAATATCTGATCAAGATCTTCAAGAAAGGTGACCTGAGTAACTGTGCAAACTACAGAGGGATAACTCTTCCATCAACCCCAGGCAAAGTGTTCAATAGAGTCATCCTGAACACAATGAAGGAACAAGTTGATACTCAGTTATGAGGCTAGCATGCTGGCTTCTGCAAAGATGGATCCTGCACAGGCCAGATTGCAACACTGTGCATCATCATTGAACAGTTGATGGAATGGGACAGCCCCCCCCCTCTCTGACAACTTCATTGACTATGAGAAGGCATTCAACAGTGTGGAAAGGGAGACCCTTTGGAGATGTCTCCACCATTATGGTGTGCCAGAAAAACTTGTAAAAATCATCAGGAATTTGTATGCGGGAATGACCTGCAAGATAGTTCTTGGAGGACAACTCACGGAAGCTTTTGAAGTGAGGACCGGAGCCACCCAGGGTTGTTTGCTCTTGCCTTTTCTTTTCCTGCTGGCCATTGACTGGATCATGAAGACTTCCACAGCAAGGAAAAGAAATGGGATGCAGTGGACACCTTGGACGCAGCTCGACACCTTGGACGCAGCTCATCGACCTGGACTTTGCAGACGACTTGGCCCTACTCTCCCATACCCATCTGCAGACGCAAGAGAAAACCGAAAAAGTGGCAGCCACATCAGTGACCACTACCAATAAAGTCCAGACCTTTATCAACACCTATCTGAGGAACATCAGCCAAATCCACTGGCAAACACCATTGGCAACAATGACCTATGGCAGTAGTCTTTCCAACTCCCTGCTCATGAAGAAATAATGAAAAGGCTCTGGGGTTGGATAGGTCACACCCTCTGCAAGTCCACATCAAACACCTCCAGACAGCCCTCACCTGGAATCCTCAAGGGAAAGGGAAAAGAGGAAGACCAAGAAACACCTGGCGCAAAGCCTCGAGGCTGACTGCAAGGAGATGGGTTACACCTGGTGTCAGATTGGAAGAAAAGCCCAGGAGTCGTAGTTCATGACCTATACTCCAGGAGGGGTAGTAGGAATAAGTAAGACATATATAGATTCACTGAAAAAAAACAAAGGTTACAGGGTCGTTATAGTTAGGAAATATAATTTTAAAAAAACCTTTGAAATTCACTCAAAAAAACAAAGGTTACAGGGACTTTATAGTTAGGCTGACATTTCACTCGTACAAAAGCAGAGAAATTCAGCAGTTCTAGTTAGCTGAGCTAACTATTACTCGTGCCCCCGCAATGCACTGCTTATGACCTCACATATTACATCACTCATGACATGGTCAGTGACATCACTGACTACATCAGTGATGACATCTCAAATTACATCACTGATGACATCATCCAGTGTCTGTGAATGTTTTTAAAATGTTTGAATGTTAAATATATATACCAAGGTGTATTGATAAATCAGTGGGTGTATGAGTGCCTGTATTGATGATTCACTGTATAAGTGAGTGATTAGGTGTCTCAGTGAATGTATGGGTCACTGACTAGGTTGTCTGAATGTCTGTATCAGTCTGTCAGTTGGAGTCTAAGTTGCTGTATGGGTGTTTGAGTGGGTATGTGAGTAGCTGTATGGTTGATTGATGAGTTATCTCAGTACCTGAATGGGTGTCTGGCTGTTTGTGTGGGTGGGTAAGGGGTGTGTGACTGCCTGTATAGAAAAGTGAGTAGGTGAGTCAGTGGCTGTATGGGTTAGTGAGTGTGTGTGTGAGGGCCTGTATGGGTGAGTGAGTGTGTGTATGGCTGTGTGGATGTGTGGATTTGTCAGTGGTATATGGGTGAGCAACTGGGTATGTGAAAGACAGCATAGGTGAGTGATGGGGTATATGACTGACTGTAGGGGTGAGTGAGTGAATATGAGAGCGGCTGTATGGTTGAGTGTGTGCTTGTGTCAGTGACTGTATAGGTGAGTGAGTACATGTTAGTATCTGTATGAGTAAGTAAGTGGGTATGTGTGTGTAACTGCATGGATTAGTAACTTGCTGTGTGATTGACTCTATGGGTGAGTGAGTAGGTGTGTGAGTAGCTCTATGGGTGACTGGCTCAGTGTGTGAATGGCTGTATGGGTGTATGAGTGGATTTGTGTGTAGATCTATGAATTAGTGAGTGGGTGAGTAAGTACTGGTATGGGTCTGTGAATGGGTTTGTGAATGGTTGTTTGGGAGTGGGTGTATGAAAGGTTCTATGGGGGTGAGTAGGTGCGTTAGTAATTGTGTGGATGATGTCTTCAGTGATGTCACTGACCATGTCATGAGTGATGTAATATGTGAGGTCATAAGCAGTGCATTGCGGGCGTGAGTTATACTTAGCTCCGCTAATTATAGCTGCTGAATTTCTCTGGTTTTGTATGAGTGAAATGTCAGCCTAACTATAATGGCCCTGTAACCTTTGTTTTTTTCAGTGAAATTCTAAGGTTTTTTAAATGCTAATTCCGACCTATAACGTCCCTGTAATCTTTGTTCTTTTTAGCGAATTGCCATGGTTTTTAAACTAGTAGTCATGTTTACAGAGTGGTGGAGAAAAGGGGCGTGGCCTCCAACCAGCTCTCAGGAATTCTGCAGTGTAGGACTTAGAGGAGGTACCAGGAGGGCTTCTTGGCTCCCAAGGTCCCTCAGGAGTAAAGTGGACTTTACCCCCCAACCAGTAGTGCACCAGGAGCCACGTTTACAGAGTGGTGGAGAAAGGGGGAATGGCCTCCGAACACCTCTAGGCAATCCCACTGTGTGGGACTTACTGGAGGTAACAGGAGGGGCAGTTGTCCCCCAAGGACGTCCTTGGGTGCCAAATACCCCTCCTGTTACCTCCAGTAAGTCCCACACAGCAGGATTGCTGAGAAGTTGTCAGAGGCCATGCCCCCTTTCTCTACCACTGTGCAAATGTGCCTCTTGGCGCACTACTAGTTGGGGGATGAAGTCCCCTTGCCAATTGAGGGTTCTTGGGGGCCAACTACCCCTCCTTTTACATCCAGTAAGCCCCACACAGTGGGATTGCTGAGAGGTGTTCTGAGGCCACACCCCCTTTCTCCACCACTCTGTAAACACGCCTTTCCGTGCACTGCTGGAGAAAGGGGGTGTGGCCTCAGAACACCTCTCAGCAATCCCACTGTGTGGGGCTTACTGGATGTAAAAGGAGGTCTTGTGGCCCGCTAAGAACCCTCAGCAGCCAAGGGGGCGCGCTTGGAGAGTGGTGAAGAAAAGGGGCGGTGCCTCGGCGAGTTGCTGGCTTTTTTAAAAAAAATGATTTGCTCTTTTTTAGGAAGGGGGGCTGTGTGGACGCCCTTCCCTGGACTACTTTGGGGCCCAGGGACCCCATCCCCTGGGGCCTGGCCCTTTTTTGTGTTTTTATAATAATAAGGGAGAGGGGCCGCATGGCCCCTCTCCTAGGCCGAATTTGGCCCCAGGGATCTCATTCCCCGGGGCCCTGCCTTTAAAAAATAAATTTTAATAATCAAAAGGATGGAGCCTTTTTCAAAGGGAGGTTGACCGTGTAGCCTCCCTTCCCAGGCCGATTTCGGCCCCGGACACCGCATCCCCTGGGACCAGGCTTTTATATATATATATATATATATTATCTACTGGCGGTCGCCAGTAGATAGTTATAGTTAGGACCTATTATCCATAGGAAATCCGCGACATTCTATTTGCAATAACGTTGGCGCCGGTTGACGAATCTTCGCGAAAGCTTCCAACTTGTTGGGGCGCTCCGGTCCGCTCCTACCCTGAAAGTCTCGGGGTGATACGTCAAGCGGGGGCCGAGAAAAAGGGGGGTCCCAAAACGCGTTTTCCCCATTCATTTTTCCATAGGAACCTTTAGTCGCAGCTACAGCCCGAACTGCTGAACGGAATTACCCCAAATTTGGCAAAGAGGTAGCCCTTGGTTCAGACTGGTGCCTTTTGCTAAAATGGTGTAAATCCGTTCAGTAGTTCCTGAGAAATTCACAATTAAAATCACATATATATCTATGGGCGCGTCGGATCCGCGTACCCTCCCGATCACGAGCTGCATGCTAATTGGCTGTCAACACTCCAAATCAAGAAGTGTTGGCAGCCATTTTGTCCCTCGGTAGAACCGAGGGACAGAAACAAGTGCGCAAAGCGCAAAAAGGGGCAGGGTAGAAACACCCTGACCCCTAGGTCTGCTCAGGGGTCCCACAAGGACCCCCTGGGCAGAAAAAGCATTTTTTTTTTAAATCGGCGGGATGCGCTTAGGGTGCGCGGATCCCGCCGAGAAAAAAAAGAAACAAGTGCGCAAAACGCACAAAGGGGGCAGGGTAGAAACACCCTAACCCCTAGGCCTGCTCAGGGGGTCCCACAAGGACCCCCTGGGCAAAAAAAAGCATTTTTTTAAAAACAAAAATCGGCAGGATGCGCTCAGGGAGCGCGGATCCTGCCGAAAAAAAAAAAAATCGAAGCGCGGTCTCCCGCGCTTCGATGTTAATTTGCCCCCGGGTGGGCCAAGTCCCGGGGGCATGCTGGGGGGGTTTATTTTATGTATGGGGGCCTCTAAGGGCCCCCAAGCCCCGGGGACCGCCACCCCCGGGGCTTTATTAGAAAAGTTGCGGGAGGGCTCTGAGCCCTCCCGCAGCCCCGGGGACCACCACCTCCCCAGGGCTTCTTTATTTATTAAATTAACCGGTGTGGGGGGACTCCAGCCCCCCCACACGCCCCGGGGACCACCACCTCCCCGGGGCACTAACAAAATTGAAAATGGGGGTCCGTTTTGGACCCCCAAGCCCCGGGGACCACCACCTCCCCGGGGCTTTGAAAATGTGGGGAGGGGGCCGCGCGGCCCCCTCCTGGAGCCAGTGATGGCCCTGGGGACTGCCACCCCCCAGGGCCGGCTCCTGCAGTGTCCCGGGGTGCCTACCCCCGGGACACTGCTGTTTGCAATGACAGGACGGGAGCCTCGCGGCTCCCGTCCTGTCATTGCAAACTGCTTGAATTTTGGAAGCGAGAGCAGGGAAAGCTGCTCTTGCTTCCAAAATTCAAAGCAGAATTGCTTTTCCACATGGGGAGCTGCATATTAGCAGCTCCCCATGTGGAAAAGCAATGCCGCAGGAGGCGGGGAGCCAGCAGGGTCCGTGGGGGAGTTGGGGTCCCCCACGGACCCCAAAAGGATAGGGCCAGCCCCGGGGATGGGGTCCCCGGGGCCTAAGGAGGCCTTAGGAGGGGGCCAGGCAGCCCCCTCCATCAAATAAAAAAAAGGTGGCTATGGCCCGGGGGATGGGGTCCCCGGGTCGAAATTGGCCACGGGTGGGGGCCCACGCGGTCCCCTTCCCAGTCCTTTTTTTTTTTTTTTTTTTAAGGGGGACAGGCCCTGGAGGATGGGGTCCCCAGGGCTCAAAAATTACTAAAAAGGGGGCCACACAGCCCCCTTTTAAAAAAAAAAAAAAAAATTGAAAACGGCATCGCGAGGGAGGCCACGCCCCTTTTTGACAGCACTCTGCAAACGCGCCCTGGCGCGTTTGCAGAGGGGGAACGAATTCCCCTTGAATACTGGGGGTCCCTGAGGGCCAACTAGCCCACCAGGAACCTCCAGTATGCGCCAGGGGCTGCGTTGCACAGAGGTGGACAGAGGCCACGCCCCTTTTACACCTCTGTGCAACGCAGCTCTGTGGCGCTTAATGGAGGTAGCTGGTGGGCTAGTTGCACCCCAGGGACCCTCAGGATTCAAGGGGAGTTAATCCCCCGACTTAAAATGCGCCACGGGGCGCGTTTGCACAGTGGTGAAGGGAGGGGCGGGGCCTGAGGTGACATGTGTGCAAACAGGCCCCATGGCGCGTTTTAAGATGGGGAATTAAATCCCCTTCAATCCTGAGGGTCCCTGGGGCCAACTAGCCCAACAGGTACATCCAGAAAGCGCCACAGAGCTGCGTTGCAGAGAGGTGTAAAAGGGGTGTGGCCTCTCTACACGTCTCTGCAACGCAGCCCCCTGGCGCATACTGGAGGTTCCTGGTGGGCTAGTTGGCCCCTAGGGACCCTCATGATTCAAAGGGACTTAATCCCCCAACTTAAAACGCGCCACAGGGCGCGTTTGCACAGATGTCACCTCAGGCCCCGCCCCTCCCTTCACCATTGTGCAAATATTCCTCTAAAATCTGCCGAACTACGAATTCTGATTTACTCACCTGTTATCAGGAGAGACCTCAGTGCTGCATCTTTCAGCCCAGTACTAATCCTGAAAAGTAATTTTAACCGTACTTACCAGTAACTTGAATTTCCTTCCATAGGCTAACATTGACTGGTTTCACTTGGAAATTCTTCTAAGTGTGGAGTTTTGGAACTTTAAAATATTCCTCTAAAATCAGCCGAAATACGAATTCCGATTTACTCACCTGTTATCAGGAGAGACCTCAGTGCTGCATCTTTCAGCCCAGTACTGATCCTCAAAAGTAATTTTAACCGTACTTACCAGTAACTTGAATTTCCTTCATAGGCTAACATTGACTGGTTTCACTTGGAAATTCTTCTAAGTGTGGAGTTTTTGAACTTTATCATATTCCTCTAAAATCAACCAAAGTACGAATTCCAATTTACTCACCTGTTATCAGGAGAGAACCCAGTGCTGCATCTTTTAGCCCAGCACTGACCCTGAAAAGTAATTCTAACCGTACTTACCAGTAACTTGTATTTCCTTCCATAGGAATCCATTGTCTGGTTTTCAGCAGAAAAGTTTCGAAGTGTCAATTTTCACAAACTACAAATATTCCTTAAAAATCGCCTGTATGACTTAAACGCATTCTTTCAACTGTTTACAGGAGATGCACCAGTGCTGGATCCAGGATCCAACACTGAGTAAGAAAAAGTAACGATAACAGTTTTTACCTGCTAAGTGAATTTCCTTCCATAGGATAACATTGGTGATTCTATGAGAAAAAGTTTCTAAGTGTCAACTTTTAAAATACAATAATATTCCTTAAAAATCACTACTGTAACCAAAACGCTTTTACTCAACTGTTTACAGGAGATGTCCCAGGACTGAATCTAGGATCCAGTCCTGTGGTTAGAAAAGTAATCCATAAAGTAACTAATTGCATTTAACTAGAAATTCACATTGAGCTGAATGTTGCATTGTGTTTGAAAATGTGTTGCCCATTGCAACAACTGTAACTACTGTACTTAAAAGTCTATTGCCTATGTGCAAAGTATTTAAACTAAAGTAATTCATTCTGAGAAAGTATTTTTTGTAATGTATAATGTAATTACAATGTAATTTAAAAATAAAATATGTAAAAAAAAATTGTTTCTAAAAATGTAGTAAATCAGTATGAAAAAAATAAATATAACAATTAATACATTTAAAAATTGTCATTTACAAAACCTTTGAAATTCACTGAAAAAACCGTAGGTTTCAGACATGTTATAGTTAGGAATTAGCATTTAAAAAACCTTTGAAATTCACTGAAAAAACCATAGGTTTCAGACACGTTATAGTTAGAAATTAGCATTTAAAAAACCTTTGAAATTCACTGAAAAAACCATAGGTTTCAGGCACGTTATAGTTAGAAATTAGCATTTAAAAAACCTTAGAAATTCACTGAAAAAACCATAAGGTTTTAGGGACAGTTATAGTTAGTTGGACATTGCACTCGTACAAAATCCGTGAAATTCCCCCGTTATAGTTAGTTCAGGTAACTATAACTCGCGCCCCCGCAATGCACTGCTGATGACGTCACATATTACATCACTCATGACATGGTCAGTGACATCACTGATGACATCTCAAATGACATCACTGATGACATCACTGATGACATCATCCATGTGAGAATTTAATGCATCTTCTCACACCCTAATATAAGTTTTGAAACACCCACTCTAAATTACAGACTGCCATTCTCAAAACGATACACACTCCAATACCAATAAGTACATACCCACTCACTGATTCTTAGGTCTACACACACACATCTACTCACTCACCCGTACAGTCACTCATACTTACGGTCACTCAGTACAGGACTATCATATGCACTCATACACCTATATAAACACTCACACAACGCAACTCATCCATAGAGGTACTCACACACCTAGTCAGTCATGCAAATAATTAATCACACTCCAATTTACTCACCTATACAGTTATACACACCAGCTCACTTACTCATAAAAATACTAGCACATTCTTACGCTCCTATGCAATCACTGATGCAAGTACACACTCATCCATATAGCCACTCTCACAATCACACACTCTCACTTATAGCCATTTATATACTCCAACCAACATATATACTGCCTTTCACATATGTAGTTACTCACACATGTACCACTGAGATATACATTCAATCACTAACACACCCATACACACACTCACCCACCCATACAGTCCATCACAGACGCACTCTTGAAACCATGCACCCAGTGAATCACCCACTCACACATCTATGCACAGAGTCACACACACCCCACCCACACAAACACTGAGGCACCCATACAGATACTCAGAGAACCAATCCATAACCCATATAGACACTCATTTAGCTAGTCAGAAACCCATGCAGTTGCTTACACAACAACAGACAGACGGATACAGACATTCACACAGTTTAGTCACTCACCCATGCATCCAGTAAGATCCGTTTAATCACTCACTAATAGACTCAGTCACGCACCTACTAAATCATCCATTCAGGCGCTTCTACACCCACTCATTCTTCAATACGCCTTTCCCTATATATATTAAACATATTTAAACTTTACAGAAACACACAGTCACTGGATGATGTCATCAGTGATGTCATCAGTGATGTCATTTGAGATGTCATCAGTGATGTCATCAGTGATGTCACTGACCATGTCATGAGTGATGTAATATGTGACGTCATCAGCAGTGCATTGCGGGGGCGCGAGTTATAGTTACCTGAACTAACTATAACGGGGGAATTTCACGGGTTTTGTACGAGTGCAATGTCCAACTAACTATAACTGTCCCTAAAACCTTATGGTTTTTTCAGTGAATATATATATATATATATATATATATATATATATAGGTTGTTTTTTTTAAAGGGGAGGGGGCACCCCGAGACATTACTGGAGCTAGCCCTGGGGGGTGGCGGTCCCTGGGGCCGGGGGGGTCCACGAGGCCCTGACCAGTTTATGTAAATTAGCCCCAGGGAGGTGGCGGTCCCTGGGGCAGGTGGGTTCACAAGGCCCCCCCCATATAATTGGAAATTGCCCTGAGGAGGAGGTGATCCCCGGGGTTGCGGGCGGGCCCAGTGGGCCGACTTGCATTCATAACGAAAACTGTCGTAGGGAGGTGGCAGTCCCCGGGGCTTTGAATAGCCCAAGACGGGGGGCCCTGTGTGCCCCCTCCTATATTTATTTTATGCCCCCGGAACCTGGCCCACCCGGGGGTTGTTTAAAAGCAAGTGCAGGACCCTGCGCTTGTTGTTTTCTTATATTTTTTTGCAGTGAATTCACGAATATCATGATTTTGCAGCAATTTTGTTTTTGTTTTAAATGCTTTTATGCCGTGGCGAATTCTCAGGGGGCCCCCCAAGACCATGGCTTGGGGGTCAGGGTATTCCTACCCTGCCATCTTTTCTTTAGTTTCAATCTTTTTTGGGGGACTCAGTGAAGCTGAGTCCCAAGATGGCTGCCAACACTTCCTGGTTGAAGTGCTGGCAGCCAATAATAGCGGTGCATTTCCCTGCATGTGCTCGTCTTTTTTCATGAAGGCTTCGCGACCAGAGATATATCTATCTTTTTCTTCTTAAATGTATGAAAAACTTCTCAACGGATTTACACCAAATAACAAAAAGCCCAATCTGCTTGACAACATCTACCTTTCTGCCAAATTTGTTGCAATTCCGTCCAGCAGTTTAGGCTGTAGGTTCGACAACGCATTCCTATGGGAATTAACATTATAAACACACCCTTTTATCGCACCTCTATATCTCGGTCCCCACTGCATGGATCACCCCCAAACTTTCCATGAGACACTGAACCTACGTTGACACTTTTTCTGGAAAATTTCATGAAGATTGGTCAAACTACGCTAAAGTTATAGGCAAGCCAAAAATTCTATTCCTATGGAAACTAGCTCCTAACCATAACTACCTACGAGTGACCGCCAGTAGTATATATTTATATGAACAAGGTTGCTTGGAGCAATTGAAATGCGTTGTCACTCGCACGTATTAAATAAAACATTTTTGAAACTCACCAAGGAGTGCTGTCGTATCCCTGTGACTGCGAGTGGATGCAATTTGAAATAAATGTATATATATGTGTGTATATATATATATATGTAATCTGAGCCTAACTATAACGTCCCTGTAATCTTTGGTAATTTTAGTGTGTGTGTATATATATATATATATTTCAAGTCCTCCAAGCAGGGTTAGTTTAGGATCGAGCCTGTTGTCAGTTGGTGCGTGCCGCCGGTAAACCCAAAACCGGCAATTAATTCTCAACAACGATTCAAAATAAACGCACACTCGGAGATCAGGTAACAATGATAGCTATTTAATGCTCGTTACGCGTTTCGACCGTAGTCTTGATCACAATCGTTGTTGAGTATATATATATATATATATATATCTGTATATATATATATATATGTTCCTCCTTGTAGCCCAGGATTGTGGACGCCGGCGCTCATAGGGGGCGGTGCGTTTCTCCTCCGGCAGGGCCACGCCGGTAACAATTTCTTCAATTTCGCCAAAGCAATAAGGATCGCACTCGAGTGCGATCCTTATTGCTTTGGCGAAATTGAGATATATATATATATATATATATATATATATATACACACTAAAATTACCAAAGATTACAGGGACGTTATAGTTAGGCTCAGATTTCAGCTGTACAAAACCATTGAAATTCAGAAGTTATAGTTACCTTTGCTAACCATAACTTATACTGCCGCAATGCACTGCTTATGACCTCACATATTACATCACTCATGACATGGTGAGCGACATCATTGACGACATCACTGTATGGGTGTGTGAGTGGTTCTGTGGGTGATGTCATCAGTGATGCCACTGACCATGTCATGAGTGATGTAATATGTGAGGTCATAAGCAGTGCTTTGTGAGGCATAAATTATAGTAAGCTGAGGTAACTATAACTGCTGCAGTTCAATGGTTTTCTACGAGTGAAATCTGAGCCTAACTATAACGTCCCTGTAACCTTTGGGTTTTTTCCATGAATTTCTAACTTTTTTTAATGTTGTATCCTAACTATAACATCCCTGTAACCATTGTGTTTTTTTAATGAATATATATATATTGATCCATCCTTCCTTACATCTACTCTCTATCATTCCTTGTATCCATACATCCATTATTCTGTCTTTGTCTGTATGTCTGTCTATCTATCGATCTCCTTGACTGCCTGTTACCCCTGCTTGTCTTTCTCCCTCAGTCTGAATCCCCCTCTCCCTGTCTCTCTCTTTTGTAGTTACAAATACATAGAAACAGTGGGATATTCATCTGTATTCATACATGCTATAGACATGCTTGCATGTGGAGTGCATATATCAGGTATATATGCTTCCAGACAAATTGAGACACGCATGTATACAAACACACAGATGGTGAGAGTGGGAATCTGACATAAACATTGGAATATAAAAATACTAATGTGGCTGTAATTATGTGATGTGTGCATGAGTGTGGAGATAGACTGTATGTGTTTGGCAGAGAGATTGTGGGTGTAATAGACTTGGCTTGTGTGCTTTTGTGACCAATATTATGTGTGTCTGCATGTGTTTGAGCGTACAGGTCTGTGCATGTACGCATTTTAATGTGTGAGTATACTTATTTGCGTCTAGTATAAGCTTGTGCGCACAAACTGAGGCACTGCTAGCTCCACAGACGGACGGGCCTTACCTCCTGAGGCCAGTGGCACAGTGATGGTCCTGTGCCCTGCCCAGAGGTCAGCTGCCCGGCTCAGCATCTGCTTCACAAGGCAGAGGGCCCAACCCAGACTTGTAAACAGATGAATCTTTACATTCCCTCACAACGCACAATCACATACTTCTACAAAATGGACTGTGGAAATGTTTGTCTGTTCTCTCTGTGTTTACCGTGGTGCTGACCGTGTTGCTGTGTGGCCACTTCAGAGCTCATCCTCTACTACAGGAAGCTTGTCTGTGCCTCACTGAGACATGCAGGGTGGTAGCACAGAGAGCACACTGAATTGAGTGGAGGCTCTGAAATAGGATTTATGCACTGCCGCCCATGAATTCCATGGAGGTGTGTAGACATAACTAGTAAACATGACCCAGCATTGGCATCCTATGATGCTCGAGTGTTTGTTTAGTCCTTGTGTGATAAACATGGTTTCAGCACTCGGCATTGCAAAAGGAAATATCAGAGATTCAACTTTGCTAAAATGTACTGCATTTTGGACACCTGAAAAATAGTTGCACCTACCCCAAGTATTCCCTTCCAAATTTAAAAAGAAAGACAAAGCAACAGCATATAGCAAATGGCCTTTTAATGATGGCACCCCCGGTGCTATTTCCTCGGTCACAAGGGGAGGGGCTTTTATGATCATTTGATGGATTCCACTGACACCCCTCCTAGATAATGCCCATCTCCAGGTCATCTCTCCTTGGAAGGGACCTCGGTGGAGCGGGCCCGGCCTCTCAGTGTGCAGCACGGAGTCACTCAGCATTTGGTCTCTGACTTCTAGTGCAATGGAGGAGCTTGTGAACGTTTCACTGTGATTATGGGTGAAATACAAAGAGATTAAGTGTTTGAAATTGGAAACCGATGGGTGTCACATTTGTGCTGCGTGTGTAGAGTACTCTATACATTTATTTTGTCATGTAAGAGTTACATCTCGAAATTGTTGGTCGGGGATACAGTTAGTGGTTGCTGACCTTCCTTTAAGAGATGCCACCAATTACCCGCGTGCAGCGAACGCGCATACGATTGTACCCGACGAGCTGGCACCATCTGGTGTAATGGAGGAGTTGCATATATCTTGTATGTTCCGTCCTGCACATTCAATGGGGGCTGACACTTGTGCTTGACTGCACACACCACAGTCCGGCCAGCGGAAAGTGGTGTGTGACATCTGCCTGCTGTTACTGCTAGCTGTAATTTTTAGGAAATATGAGATAACGGAATTTGAATAAGATGCGTGTTTGAGCAGGAAACGGCAAATGGTTTACGGCAGACGCGCAATCTACATTTCCCAGACATCTTACAATGACACTCGGATATGAGATGCTAGTAACAAAGCCCATCCGAGTAGATCTACACGACCACTTCTCTCACCAAACATGCCTGCTCAGGACCATGAACTGTAAACAAAATATCAGACTGGACAACCCAGTGCAGTAATCATATAAATAGATTATGATCATATAAAATACCACAAAAAGACCTGCAGAGTTGCTCAAAGCTGTGCGCATACTGAAATATTGTGAAGTGCACGATTGTCTCAACCTAATCTAAACTTATTTTGACTTTTACTTATGTTGGTTGTCTATTTACTTACTTATATACTATTGCACGACCTCCTCTGATGTGTCTGTAAAACGTACCTTTTGTCCCAAATTTTGGTCCTGAATTTTGACCTTTTGTCCTGAATTTTTGTCCTGAATTTTTACACTCACTGTCCTGAATTTGTGCCCATGCCAGTTGGTCACCCTAGTTCTGTGTGCATGAGGGCGTGAGTGTGTGCACCCCTCACCAGTGGGTTATTAGTTGCAGCGTGGTCCGATTTGCACAGGCAAATAAAAATTTTGCTTATACCAGGATACATGTATTTTAAGATTACACCCGTTTGTGTTACTTTTTAAAAACCTGAGAGCAATTCTTGCCTTATATTCTCCGTCGATGGAATTGAGAACTGTTAACTGAAATTTACTTCCATTTTTTATTGGTTCGTTTATTTTTGATGTTGTACATCTGGTCTGGCTCCTTTAATTTTTCTGGGTGACACGGCTGGGGTGATATATATATATATATATATGTGTGAACAAGGCAGGTATGCTGAAACGCGTCATAGCGATAAAATCGAAATAAATGGAAGGATGAAATAGCAATGCTACCCCTGTGTCGGTGTCTGATCTGTACGGAGCTCAGAATTGGTTTGAATATATATATATATATATATATATATACACAATTTCTCCAATGCCCTTGGAGAAAGAAGGACGCACTCGACTGCAGGCATATTTAATCAAATTTATTCTGCCAGAACATGACAACAAAGAGCGCCTCCCCGACGTGTTTCGGTTCAATGTCCTTATTCATGGGTGTGGTAGGCGAATCCATATATCACATGACTGTTTCCTTTCTTTTATACCAGAGGCCAACCACTCGTAAAAAGGGGTGTGGCCTCGGACCACCTCTCTGCAACGCAGCTCTGTGGCGCTTACTGGAGGTACCTGGTGGGCTAGTTGGCCCCCAGGGACCCTCAGGATTGAAGAGGACTTAATCCCCCAATTTACAATGCGCCAGGGGGCGCGTTTGCACACTTATATCAGGCCCCGCCCCCTCCACCACTGTGCAAATGCGCCCCCTGGCACGTTGTAAGTTGGGAGATCAAGTCCCCTTGAATCCTGAGGGTCCCTGGGGGCCAACTAGCCCAACAGGTACCTCCAGTAAGCGCCACAGAGCTGCATTGCAGAGAGGTGTAAAAAGGGGTGTGGCCTCAGACCACCTCTCTGCAACGCAGCTCTGTGGCGCTTACTGAAGGTACCTGGTGGGCTAGTTGGCCCCCAGGGACCCTCAGTATTCAAGGGGACTTAATCCCCCAACTTAGAACGCGCCAGGGGGGCGCGTTTGCAGAGTGCTGCAGGGAGGGGGCGGGGCCTCCGGCGAGTTGCCGGTTTCTTTTTTCTTTATTTTTATTCTTATTTTATGGGAGGGGGGCTGCGTGGCCCCCCTTCCCTGGGCCACTTTTGGCCCCGGGGACCTCATCCTCCGGGGCCTGAGCATTATCTTTGTTTTTTTTGTTTTTTAAACAAACGGGAAGGGAGCGGCTTGGCCCCCCTTCCCTTGGCCAATATTGGCACCGGGGACCCTATCCCCCGGGGCCTGGCCTGGGTTATTTATTTATTTTATATTTGCGGGGAGGGGGCCGCATGGCCCCCCTCCCCTAGGCCATTTCTGGCCCTGGGGACCCCATCCCCTGGCCTGGTTTATTTATTTATTTAGAATTTCGCTGGAGGGGGGCCGTGTGGCCCCCTTCCCGGGCCACTTCTGGCCCCGGGGACCCCATGCCCTGGGACCTGGCCTGACTATTGGGGACCGTGGGGAGAGCCCCAATGCCCCACGGTCCCGCCGCCTCCCCGCCTCCTGGGGAGCCGGCATTGCTTTTGCACAAGGGGAGCTGCTGACATGCAGCTCCCCTTGTGCAAAAGCAATTCTGCTTTGGTTTTTGGAAGCGAGAGCAGGTTTCCTGCTCTCGCTTCCAAAAACCAAAGCAGAGTTTGCTATGACAGGGTGGGAGCCGTGCTCCCGCCCTGCCATAGCAAACGGGCATGTCCCGGGGGTGGGCACCCCGGGACAATGCAGGAGCCGGCCCTGGGGGGGTGGCGGTCCCCAGGGCCATCAAGGGCTCCAGGAGGGGGGCTGCGCGGTCCCCCTCCTTCATTTCTAAAGCCCCGGGGAAGTGGTGGTGCCTGGGGGTCCGTAACGGACCCCCAAATTTAAATATAAAGTGCCCCGGGGAGGTGGTGGTCCCCGGGGCGTGTGGGGGGGCTCGAGCCCCCCCACACACATATTTTTATTAAAAAAACAGAGCCCCGGGGAGGTGGTGGTCCCAGGGCCTGCGGGGGCCCGTGGGCCCCCGCGTTTAATTTGCAAAGCCCCGGGGAGGTGGTGGTCCACGGGGCATGTGGGGTGGCTCGAGGCCCCCCCCCCCCCACACACACACATTTTATTTTAAAAAATATGAGAGCCCCGGAGAGGTGGTGGTCCCCGGGGCTACGGGGGGGCCGCGAGCCCCCCGCATTCAATAAACTAAGCCCCGGGGAGGTGGCAGTCCCCTGGGCTGTGGGGTCCCCCGCAGGCCCCCGCTAATTAAATAGGCATGCCCCCGGGACGTGGTCCACCCGGGGGCTTAAGAATAACGAAGAGCGGGAGCCCGTGCTTCGTTTTTTTTTTTTTTTTTCTCGCCGGATTCGTGACCCCAGCGCGAATTCGGCCGATTCTATTAAAAAAAATGCTTTTTTTGGCCCTGGGGGTCTTTGTGGGACCCCCTGAGCAGGCATAGGGGGTCAGGGTGTTTGTACCCTGCCCCCTTTTCTTGTTTTTCACTTTTTTATTTACTCTTTTCTTGTGACACGGTTACCGAGTCACAAGATGGCTGCCAACACTTCCTGGTTTGGAGTGTTGGCAGCCAATCAGAGTGAACCTCGTGCCCGGGAGGGTTCACGAACCCTCCTCGGTGCTCAGATATCGAAACTTTTCTTTTTCTAATTTCTCAGAAACTACTGAACGGATTTACACCATTTAAAAAAGGGCTCTTTTTGAACCAAGACCTACTTTTTTGCCAAATTTGGTGTAATTCCGTTCAGCAGTTAGGGCTGTAGCTTTGTCTAAAGTTCCTATGGAAATTAACATGGGGAAAATGCGTTTTGGGACCCCCCTTTTTTCTCGACCCCCGCTTGAAGAATCACCCCGAAACTTTCAAGACAGGAGCTGACCGGAGCGCCCCACTAGTTTTGAACATTTCGCGAAGATTCATCAAACGGCGCCAAAGATATAGGCAAAAGAAAAAACGCTATTTGAATAGAAACAAGGTCCTAACTATAACTACCTACTGGCGACCGCCAGTAGGATATATATCGTCCACACACGTAAACCGCCAGGAAATCACCGCTCTCAACAGTGCGGGTGCAGCAGCTCGCAGAGACGGTTCCGCGATGATACTTCCAAACACCAATGTCGCAAAACATATGAAGCTGCGCACTCGGGCTTGATACGATAAATTCTGTTTATTCCAGCCTGCTCCGGGAATCAAGAAGCTAACACACGCGTTCCGGCCACCTGGCCTTCGCTATTGTAAGGGAGAGCTGTGAATCCTCTGTTGTTGGTTTATGAAATATCATCATGTGAAATCAATTAACTGGTATCTAATAGTGTTTTTTTTTACATTTTCAAAGGAACTGACATATATATATTTTATTTATTTATTTTTTACACGTCCTGCTTTAGTTGTCCTTTGGTTTAGCCCCGGGTTGCAATCTCGATATAGTTTAGTTGCACGGCCCCTATTTGTTGTGAATACTATAGAAAAAGCACAATGTCAAGGAAGTGTGAGTGCGAAGGAGAACCTCATAATGCCCTTTGTGGGCTTATTTAAATATATTTGCATGCAAGGTGGTTCCCTAATCTGGCCAGGAGGACCACCAGCATTTCTTTAGTGTTATGGGGGTCCGCAGGGAGTACAGCAACCCCCCAGTAATACTTAAACAATTATCCCTATCTTTACTGGGGTCTATATAACATGATCTCAGGAAAAATTGATCATCTTCTTAAGTAATCCCAAGCTGGAGCTTTTGTTCTTGGAGATTTTGTTCTTAAGCTTGGAATGCAGGGACCCCTTGTGGTTGGTTTTATGGTTGCATTATATGGCTTGAAGTGTGTAAATGAGAGACTCACGCTTTTGATTACAAATGTTATATTTAAATGTTTGACAGACATTGCGATGACTCCTTGACAAAACCAATAGGCCAGACTTTTATCAATTGACATTGACTTACACTAAAAAAAAAAAACCTTCGAAATGTACTGAAAAAAAAGGTTAAAGTGATAGTTATAGTTAGGTTTTCAAAAAAACCTTAGAAATTCACTGAAAAAAACCAAAGGTTAATGTGACATTATAGTTAGTTTCAACACTACATTATAAACTAAAAAAAACACTGAAATTCACCAATTATAATTAACTAAAGGAAATATAACCCAGCCCTGAAGTAACTATAGCTCTCTCCCTTGGCATGCACTACTTGTATCCTTACATAGTACATCACTCATGACATGTTCTGTGACATCATTGATAACATCACTGCTCACATCTGAAATTACATCATTGATTGCAACACTGTGCATGGCGAGGGTATGAGTTATAGTTACTTCAGCTAACTATAACTCGACTAACATATTTGTTTATAATTATATAGTTTAGTAAAATCACAAGGTCTAGGCTAATGCCAGATCTAAAAAGCATACCCAAGGACTGGCTGCTGTGTGCATTCCAAATTTGGTGTCATTCCATCCAGGCCTTTTATCTATAGATGACCACAAAACTCTCTGAATGAGTTACCTTGGAGAAATCACAATTCACCTAATTATCTCTTTGCTGTCACCAAATCACTATTTTTTACGAACTTTTCAAGAATCGAACAAAAGTTAAAAAAAATTTAGAATAATCAAACGTTCCTTTCCTGTGGACTAACATATCTATTCATAATTTCAGGAGCACTTTCGCTGCCTCCATAGCGTAGGTACTGCTGGGGGGAGGGGGTTGGATTTGCATTTTGCAAGGCGTAACTGTGCATTGGCACTGCTACACCTCCCGTTATGCCAGTTCGGTATATGGCGTCAGCTGAGGCTTCTCTCAGCGAGATGGAGTTCATAGTTAAGACAAGGAAACATCAGTCGAAATACTTTGGAATTAAAGAAATGTCTCCCTAACAACTGAAAATTGCCTTCGCATATGGTTACAAGATCACACCGGGGGACTACCATGTGTCAGTCTTGCCTCTAATTGTGTTAAAAACATACGCTGCACTTTTTGCTGTTTCTCTGCATCTTACTTTCAAAAAACACTGTAATATGGTACTTCTGTACAAATGGTTGAATTGAAGTGAACCTGGTCAACGGCTCCCAGAATGCTTTACGTTGGCGCATGGAAGTTGAGATCTAGAAGCACAGCACTATAAGAGTTCCTATTCATCGTCCCAGGTATTTAATCAATACTTGGTTGGCCCGTATATACGAAGGGCTTGAATGTCTAAGTACCGAGTGTGACAAAGATTGTTGTCCCCACAGGACTGACAGCTCCCCTGCTGGAATGTCAGATAGCGCTCCTGCTGCGACCAGCTGAAACATGAGTTCAGTTACCAAATATAGACGACAGGCAGCACCAAGAGCTGCAGAGGCCTGTGGGAACAGATGGGAGAGCAGGCCTCAGTCGCCCCGGAGTTAGCCGGACCAAGCACCCTTGAATGAGAAGCCGAGCTTGTAGTTTTGCGAGAAAGCGAGAAAAAGTCTGGCACACTTTGCCTGGGACGCGCCAGCTGCTCCGAGGTCTACGCATTGGACTGCACGTAAAGGTCTGTCAGTCAGCGTCGAGTTTAATTTCGATATTATACGTCTAACTCTAAATTGTTTCTTAAAACACTATGTCACTGCATTTGCTGTATGTTTACCTGGGTGGAGGTTGTTAGTAAAACAACGCTGCGCTTCTAAAAATGTGTGTAGCGTTGTTGCCTCCATAACAAACTCGTTTTAGAAGTAGTGAAGCAAACAATGTCACGTTGATCATGAGTTTCAGAAACGTTTTTTGACCTGACATAAGTAATTGTATAAACCTTGCACGTTGAGATTTTGATTTATTATAGCTTCTGAATTGCAGTTAATACGGCAATGCTACGTGTTACTGTCCCCTTTCTATTTTGCTTGATAGGTTTGTGGTTGTTGCACATCCCAGCCGTTCTAGAAACCTTATCGTACTGTGCTAATCCTTGTACATGAAAGCCACACGTGTATATATTTTGAAAATATACCTGCGATATGTATATTTGTTATTAAAAAAATATGGGTGCAAAACAATTTTGATGTGTTTATCTCCTCGTTAATTTGCCTAAATCATTCCCCATATGTCTGCCATTTGTATATACAAAACAGTATTATTCTGTCACAGGAACCTTAATTCACCAGTCCTGTCACTGGTTACTTGCATTCAGTGTGAAAACCCATGCTCACACGGGGTTGTTGAAACTGTGCACACTAAAAATAGCCCTTTCATAATTCCAATCACACTTCCACTCATGCGTGAGGGGGGGGGCGTTTCAATTCAGCTTTACACTTACTTAAGGATACAAAGATACATGTTGCATGGGTTATTTTAAACACCCAAGACAAAAACGTTTCTCAGTGTGTTGCATGTGTGAAAAGAAGAAAAAAAAACCTCAATAATACTTAGCAATTCATTGAGGCTCGGTGGCTCATTAAAAAAAAAAGATAAAGTAAAACATGCAGCTGTACTGTGTACAGAGACAGCGAGATCGCAAAGAACTATCATTTGTGTAATTGTTGTACTGGCGATTTTTGGTGCGCGTTGGTCACAAATTTAATCTCACGTTAGTCAAAAAACCAGTCCACGTTTTTGTCTGTATTGTACAGGGCAACACGCGTTTAGCCGTTAATTTGGCTCAATTAACTGTGACGTCACACTCTCCCTTGGCTCGTGCCTGCCTTTCCAGGCCGCAGTCACGAGAGCTGATTTATCTTCGGTTGCTGGGCCTGGTTCAAGAAGGCAGATGGACCCAAGGCCCACAGTTCATTTACCAAGGGCCCGAGTCTCCAAGGTGAAGCTCACTTTAGTGATTATTACTTTCACAAATCCCATTATTTACAAGTGCATATTCATGTCAGTGATGCACAAGTGGTGCATCTGCATTATTTCTTCAGACGTTTTTGTTGAATTATTTGTGTTTGTAATAATCAGAATTTAATGTCGAAGATGTATGGCAAGGGGAGAGAGAATACAAATATGTAAATAAGCATCATTCATTTGCATTCATAAATGGATTTGCCAATGGGGCAGAATTTTAATTGCGATTACACATGCAGTAATAGGCGAGTTTGTGACTGTTGACAGACAAACCTTTGCCACATGCATTCCCCCAGTGGACACACAAAAATAATTCTCAAGTGCATATGCAACAGAACTACAACATTATTGCACAAGGATGACTTGCTACAATTCCAAATTGTTATACATAGGAGTACTGCTGGAAAATTGTGCCTGGCATTCCCTAAGAATTGAAAGGTATTGGCAACTTCTTAGCAGTCTTTAGAAACTGTTACTAAAGAATTACTAGAATTCTAGATAAAATCTACAATAAGTGTAGATTTTATTCAGCACTCCAATGTGTAACATTTATAGTGTAACTTTATTGCATAATTGCATAAATTCTTACCATTAATGGATAACATATTCTGAAGGAACTACCAACTAACCTTCTCACTGTCTCAGGAGGCAGAGCTCACTCTTATTAAAATCACCAAAAGTCAACATAAACTTTAAAATTCCTTCACCAGGATACCACATCTCTTTGGAATTCTCTCTCCATTCTCCAAGAACTGTAATGACCCACCTCTCCTTAAGGAAAGCCGTGGAAACTCATTTGCTGTGCCAAAATCCAATCTAAGACATCTGCTTCTCCCTAAAATTGTCTGATTGCTCTGAGTTTACTAGCTGTTGCTTCCTAAAACGAGTTTCTCCCTTCTTCCGTCCCTTCTTACTATAAAATACTCAGAAACTGCTTGTACATAATTATTGTTGATTCCTTTTGCATGTAAAGTGCATATAAGGTGCACGAGCACCACTTAGAACAATTGGTGGTACTGAACCTTATAACATTACTATAACACTCTTTATCAGTAATATCATGCAACTCGTTATTATCTGCCTGGACATACGTTAACATAAATTGGTTAAATGATACTGGGTTTCCAAATTTACTTTTTCAACACTATGCTGAGATTCTAACTTATCGATATGCAGTCAGTTGTGTTTTTGAGTAATAACTATTGTTTAGGTAGGGAGGTTGGCACATTGGATTCCTTTCGTCATATGGATTATCATCGGGGCGTGACTGTTCATATATGCTCACATGGGTCCTGCCATTGATGAGACACAATTATAGTATTTTGCACTTGGCGCCGCTCCTCGTATATATTGTCACAATTTTCGTTCCTGTTCATATTCAGATGTTTCAGAACTCCTAGAGGTTTCTCATCTTTCCCGGCATTGATTATAAAAGCTTGGAACTATTCGCCCTCTAATGACTATTGAGGGTATTTTCTAAGCTCTTTGTATTCCTCAATATGTACCGCACTACTATCTGCTCCGTCCATGTCACCACTACATTTCTCCATTAAATTAGAGATGGAGCCATCTGAGACCTCCAGGAAATTGCAATTAGCCTTCTTGCTAACCGTGACAAATCTACAAAATTAGCAAATGCTGCCCCACTTTTGGGGCAATGACCTAATACACAACATGTGCGTTGGATAACCTCTCATTGGTTATTTTTCAAGCGTGCCTGTTATTTCACCCCATTGTTGTACAATCGTTGGGCATACCCATATCATCTGGCAGACTTGTGCTTCCGTTTTGGCACAGCGAGGGAAGTCGTAGCTTACTGAGGAAGATAAACAGTGAGTTCTTTTTGGGGTCATGTTTGCTCTGTGTAGAAAGTGTACTCTATATGTTTAAATGTGGCATTTCTTGACACTATGGAACTAAGCTAATCTATACGACTATTCTGATTCATTAAGTAGCCTTCCACAATCAGCCTCCCACTTAACTTTGAAACCCAACTAAGGGTATTCCTATCATGTTTAATAATGCCCTATAAATGCCCAGATTTTAATCATCTGCCGTGCCCCGTTTAACAGAGAAGATGTAGTAATGGGGTGCAGTATTTCTCACATCCCACTTCTTATGCAACACCTCTCTCAGTGCCCAATAGACAAGAAACTGTCCCTTAGGGAGCCGGTAATATACCATCACTGACTCAAATGCAATCAGAGACCTAATAAATCACCCATTGTATTGATACCGACCGATTCCCAGATTGTGAGTTCCATAGCCCTGTAATATCCACAGCCTTTGGGAAGTTCCCTCAGTGGAATTTGTGGGGGGTTACTTTTTTTTTGGATTAATCGAAGTCTGATAACACCTCAATGCCACCCCCACCAACCTAGGAAGTGGCCATGTTGTATGTTTGAGTTATGATATAAGTAGTTTAACATGCTATTCCGGAGTTTCGTTTCAGGGAAGCCCGTTTATGATACAGTTTCTGTCACTGAGTCTTCATACGCGCCGTTGCAGCTGGATGACCAGATAGTGCAGCTTTGGGCCATCTCTTTGACAGTATCGATACATTTCAGTCCATTTCTCTGTCTTCTAGGCCAGTGGTTCCCAAACTTTTGACTCCTGAGGACCCCCATTGAGTCACCACTGGAAGCCGGGGACCCCCAAGCAATTTGTATGATTTAAATTTCAAACATTAAAACAGTAATTCAGAAAAAATAAACACACGTGCAAACAAAACAAATACTCAAATTAATAAGGATTTTAGGGGCATATTTAGAAGCCCCTATCGCCATGGGAACGTCACTTTTTGCAACGTTCCCGTGGCGATAGAGGCTTCGCCTTATTTACAAGGCAGCGTTAAGCCACTTAACATGGCTTAGCGCTGCCTTGTAAATAAAGCCCCCTGTCACACAATGCCTAGCGTGAAAGGGGTGGGCAGTGGGTGTTGCGGTGGGCGTTCCACCGCAACACCCATTGATTTTGACACTGCCCCCTATTTACAAGGGCAGCGTAAATAGGAGGGAGCGCCAAAATTAAGCCAGGGAAAACCAGGTCTTAACTTGGCAAAACGAGGAGAAATCCTTTATTTCTCCTCGTTCTTGCTTTTTCAATGTGTGCTGCTTTGTGCAGCACACATGGAAAAAGCAAAACGCCTTGGATTGTTTATGTTCAGGAAGGTGACCCTTCCTGCACATAAACAATCTTTTAAAAAAATGCCATTTTGTAACTTCCATGTGTGCTGCATTAAGCAGCACACATAGAAGTGACAAAACGGAATTTCAAGATTGAAGGGGGACCTTCCTGCACATAAACAATCTTCCACTGCATCTACACACCCTTGCACTATGGTGCAAGGGTGCCCCGTTGGCGCTACACTGCTAAGTGTAGTGCCAGCACAGGGAAACGCAGGGCTGCACCATATTCTTGTAAATATGGTGCAGCCCTGTGTTTCGAAGTGGCGGAGCGTGTTGTTAAGCCAAGGAGGCTAACGACACGCTCCGCCACTTCTGTTGTAAATATCCCCCTTAGTATTTTATATTCAAAGAATTTGCAAAAAACAAAACATTTTAATGGGAAAGTTGGTGCTGCATCTCCGTGACTAACTTTTAAATGGTTGGTTTTATTTCGCAGTACGAGGCTCCTGCTCCTGCTAGGGCCAGACTGGAAACCCAAAGCAGCCCTGGCAAATGTTTTCAGACCAGTCACCATACGGTGCACACCAAGTGCAGTGTGTGAGTCTGACCACTACAAAGGGGGCTTTGGGAGGCTCTCCCCCAAGAAATTTAGGAAACATTGGTGCAGTTTAAAACACATTTATCATTATATATTAAATTGTATTGGCTTTTAACGAATAGTAAATGAAGACCTTACTATGCACCAGGATACGACAATCTTTGTTGGGGTTCCTCAATGATTCCCTTATTATCACCCTTCAACAGTGCCTCTCATCTCTCCATAGCCTCTCTGTCACATGTATTTAATTTGTTTTATAGTATCTCTCATACCATTGTAGGATGTCAGAGCACTTTACATCACACACATATAGCGACAATGAATCATACGTGTAAATCAGTGTATAGAAAATGTTACATAAGGCAAAGGGTACTACAATGTGTAGGATTCACATGTCATTCATACTGGTAGGCATTTTTAAAGAGTGCTTGATCCGGAGAAGCGCAAACTTGGGATTCAGAACATCAGCCAGTGGTTAGCATTGACTTTAAAAATAAAAATGTATTTCCGCCCAAATAAACCTTTTAGCAGCATCAGGATAATGAAAGACTGGGAAAAAACATAAGTTACTAACTTGTACCATGCAGTTTGCAAGCAGCTCTTTGATGACAGTTTATAGGTCACTGTGCTAGATTACAATTGTCACTTATGAACTGCAGAGTAACAAAAAAATCTCTGTGACAAAAGCAGTAACCCACTGACCAATGCACATAAAACACTGTTTTTTAAAATGCATGGTACACGTTCTTTGCAGTAGGCATATTAACCCTCTGTGCTACGTTAGATTACTCAAAGCTGCAACTGGACAAAACTCTCATCTCTCCAGCAGGTGCATTAATCACTGGCGTTATTTTGACACTTTTATTGTTGCTCAAAAACTGCTAATTAGACAAGGAACTTTGCAGTGCTTTTAAAACTGCCTCCTGGGGACCCCCTGGGAATGTGTCACGGACCCCTGGGGGTCCGCGGACCACAGTTTGGGAAACACTGTTCTAGGCCATTACTTTGAGGCCCCATGGGTACGGCCTATCAGGACTCTGCATCTAAATGCAAGCCTGCTGGCCTCCTCCCTGCCACCCCCTCGACTCACCTAAAAGGACATCTGCATGTAAACCGAGGTGGAAGTGGGTGGGATCTATGGGGGCCAATGTGCCCATGCCTTTTTCATTTTACAAAAGCAAAACTCATACATTTTGTTAAAAAAGAACCATACCTGTATGGTTAATGTTGACCTTGAGGTGCCTCTGTCCGAAAATGAAGAGGGTGTTGTGCCTCCTGTTCTGTGAAGCTGAGAGAGGGACAGTGGTGCTGGAATTACTATCTGAATGGGGGTTCCGGCCAATAACTTCGTCTCACTAAAGGCATAGGGGATATTTGACGGTGTTTCTTTAAAAATACAAATATGCTGCCAGAAGATACAAATTTGAAGACTTCCTTTGTGGTTCATTCTCATCTAAATTCTTTAAAGTTTTATGAGTGTCCTGCAGCACTTCTTGCATCCCTACTTCCAGCGCCACTGAAGAGAGATAGAGAGCTAAAGAAACAAACCTTCTCACCAGAGTGGGTGCTACCTGAAAGAAACGCGAATCTGTGCTATTCGCTAATCACCAAAGGTAAAGGCTTCTTGGAAGCCACTATAGACTTTAGTTGATGGAGTCACCTGAAGCTTCATGTTGCTAAATATTTATTCTGTTTGGGAGGTAATGCAAGGGGTTTATCAGCTAAGTTCTGCAATGCATCATTTTAATGGACACAAAAATGTTTGCACTAGGTACAGTCTAACTAGGTATTGCTAAAATATATACTTGGGAAGCACTTGTTTTATGTTAAACTCTAAATCATTTTGCAACAATCTATCTTATACTGTGTATAATACAATTTAAGAATAATAACTTGCACATTAACAGTACGTTTGTCACAGGTAGGGACCTCATAGCACCATTAATGCACAAGGCACTATTACTCACTGCACCAATGAGTTGTCAGTTCTGTGACTCTCCCGTTACACATACAGCCATTTGCAGTGATTGCATTAAACTATTGAGGTTTCATAAGGTAAGTGTGGATTTTGCATCCAATAGTTTAACTAGCATTTGTTTTTCATTAAAGGTGTATGTTATTTGAGATGCATTTACCTGAAAGTGAAAGAACAACAAAATAGTTGCAGAATATTTTGTTCTTTTTAGCCATGTCTTTGACCCTGCCACACACACACTCACTGACCCACATCACTGTGGCACTCAAGATCCCAGTTCCTATGCTTTTTATGCACTTAGAGTACTGTGAATGAAGGCTGCTTGGAAATACAACAAATAAACAGGGTTGCCCTTCCAGGATGTAGTAATTTACAAGTACTAGCAGAGGCATTGGCATGCCCCCAGAAATACATCAACGGACTGCCAGAGGGGCGTGCACCACAGTTTGAAGACCTTTGCTCTAATGGAAGGAAATGCAGGCTGTTTGATGCATCATTTTCATAATCAGTAGATGTTGGCAGGTCAGTTTGAACAATGGGTCAGATGTAGGAAGATCTGGTCGCCAAAAACCTGGTTGTAAATTGCGACCAGTGAAGAATTTTATGAACTGAATAATGACTAATAGGTTGGTTCATAAAATTCAGATCCACAGAGGGTCACAGTCTGATCTACCTCATGAATATTAATTAGGTAGGTCGCAAACTGTGACTCACTGCGATTGAGGCCATCACAGGGATGGTGGCCTGCTAAGATGAACGCACCACGATGGCAGTGATCGCCTCTCAATAAAGCAGACTTTTTTTTAAATTGCAGCCCATTTTTCTTCGAGAAAATAGAGCTGATTTAAAAAAAAGTTTTGATTTTTAAAAGTGTACGAATTAGCAGTGGACCTCTTAGAGAAACTGAAGAGCTAGGGGGGAGGGAAATCCGGCAAAAGGGAAAGAGGGCTTAGGGAGGCTCAACTGAATGACTGGGAACTATGCTGTCCGATACACTGGCGACTTACTAAATCAAAAATCTTCTAACAATGCAATGCTGTATTTGCCAATATGAAAAATATAAATAAAAACTGCTTCTTAAAAAAAAAAAAAAAAATTGGATTTAGTGGACCTCTGGCTACTCCAAAAATAACTTTTGCTTTTTAAGATTCACAAACTGGCAGATGTGGGAAGAATTGGTTGCAAACAAATGGTTGCTAATTGTGACTAGCAAAGAATGTTATGAACTGGCCTATGACTAATAGATCAGTTTGAAAAATTCTGATTCACCTTGGGTCACCGTCCACTCATGAATATTAATGAGGTGGGTTGCAAATTGGCAATCACTGCGATTGATGACAATCATAGGGATGGTGGCCTACTAGGATTAATCAATACACCACAGTAATTTTTCCTTTGAGAAAACGAGAATGCATTTAAAAAAAGGAAAGTTTTTTTTGTAAAAATAACTTTAAGAATTGGCAGGAGACCACTGCCTACTTCCTAATTTTTTTTTTTTAAAGATTTACAAAGGGGCCCTTCCTTTTTCCAAATGCATTTCCACCCCAACTTGGGAGTTGGTAATTTTTTTATTTTTTCAACTATATTATGGTGTACATATTCTCAACAAATGCACAAAAGCTCTCCGTAGGTGATGGTCTTCGTTAAAGTTCCCATAATAGTTGGTGTATTTTAGATGTGTGGGATTTAGTTTCTACAAAACATTGGCCAGATCTGGTAAAGCTTTGTGTGTACATTTTAATGTAAAAATTTCCAACTAAGTACACTTTCTATTTCTTTTTTTTTTTTTTTTTTTGCAGAGCCCGGATTTGAATGTATGACCAAACGGCATGCAAGGACGGACCTGTGAGCAGACGGTACCGATCTCTTTACAGTTGAAGGAGGCATATTCTTCTGACAAAAAAGCTTTGGCGGCTTGCTCTGATACTATGTCCGAAGGTTCCTCCCTTGATTCTTTCTATGATTCCTTATCCGACCTGAATGTGGCAGACATGGACTGCGACTTACCTCCTGAATTGTTAGATTTTCTTAGCCAAGATGAGATCAACAAGAGTCTTGACCTTGCCCGTGAGGCGTTTTCTGGCTCAGAAACTGGAAACTTGAGCCCGGAACCTGAAAGTGTGCAATTTTTAAACCTGCCTTCGGAGAACCCATCTCCTACGCCTGTTGAAGACACTAAAGTAATTAAGCCAGAAACAATAAACATGCCTCATGTCAGTTGCCAAATGACAACAACAACTGTTAGTGCTGCGTCAAAACAGGTGCCAGCCACAAAAACCAGTAAAAACACTGCTGATGTTGCAAATGAGATTCAAACTATCATTACACCTCTTTTAGCCACAAGACCCAGCTTAATCCGAAGCCTTCAATCTCAGTCCTCCACTATAAAAGGTGCTGCAAAACATGGTACAAAACCCATGAAGCCAGCATACAACAATGAGGCATACTCCCGAAATGACCTTTGTAACAAAGCTGCCAATTTCATTGAAGAACTTTCTTCCATTTTTCGAGACAAGTCAAAACCCCGGGGAAGAAGTTCTGATGGAAACTCCTCTTCACCTGACAGTGGTTATCTTTCCCCAAAAAATGTCCAGGCACCTCATAGCAAAGCTTCTACGATTAGTAAACAAGCCAAACCTCAACAAGATGCTAAGTCTGAAACAAAGCTACCGTCAGTGAGCCCTGTGGATTCTTGCAAAGTGGATATTTCCCCTGAAACCAAGACGCAAGTCATTCAGAAGGGAGAAACTGTAGCTGAACACCATGTTGCAGTTGTAAATGACTACCCTTTGCTTCCACTGGAACAGGTTGCTGACAACCAACTTCCAAATATAAGCAACCCCCTTTTACTTCCACGGGAACAGGTTACTGATAACCAGGTTCCAAATATAAGCAGCCCCCCTTTAGTTCCACGTGAACTTGTGGCTGATCGCCAGGTCCCATATATGAGCAACCCCCCTTTAGTTTCACATGAACTTGTGGCTGATCGCCAGGTCCCAAATATAAGCAACCCCCCTTTAGTTCCAGGTGAACTTGTGGCTGATCGCCAGGTCCCAAATATAAGCAACCCCCCTTTAGCTCCATGTGAACTTGTGGCTGATCGCCAGGTTCCACCTGTACCCGACCACTCTCTAGCTCCACGGTTTATTCAAAAGTTGAAGAGTCAAGAAGTTGCAGAAGGAAGTATGGTTCGGCTGGAATGCAGAGTCTCTGGAAACCCAGCACCCCAAGTCAGGTAGGCCTAAAGAAAGAGTTGGCTAATAGCACTGGTGTTATGATTGATTGTATTTGGCAGAATATTTGTCAAGAATTCTTTGGCAAGCACCGCTCCTGGGTGCTTGTGGCTTTTTGTACGTGCCTAGTTTGGGTTTGTCAATTAAACTGAAACTTTAAACCGTTCATTTACATGTTCTAATCAAGCTCACAATCTGAGCCCCTAAATCGTTGAGACTTCCGGGTGATACATTTTAGCAGTGCCATGATCATCTGCCTAACCAATCCAAGAGCTACAATCAAAAACATCAGATAAAATTGCGTTCAGTTTAGAATGTTAGTGTGTATAAAATAAAGAATCGGTATTTACTAAAGCGCAATGAAATGTCGACAAAGGTGAACTGAAATCATGGGGCATATTTACAAAGAAGTGACGGAGCGCGGCGTTAGCCTCCTTGATCACCATAGTGCAAGAATGCCTGCATTGGGGGGAATGATTGTTTATGTGCAGGAAGGTGTCCCTTCCTGCACTTAAGCAATCTTAAATGGCAATTTGTAACTTCTATGTGTGCTGCTTTGTCCAGATCACATAGAAGTTGCAACTCGTCATTTTTAAAATAATTGTTTATGTGCAGGAAGGTGTCCCTTTCTGCACGTAAACAATCATGCATGGCGTTTTGCTGTTTCTATGTGTGCTGCACAAAGCAGCACACATAGAATACAGCAAAAACGAGGAGAAATAAAGCATTTCTCCTCGTTTCGCCATGTTAAGACCAGGTTTTTTTTGGTATTAATTTTGGCGCTGCCTCCTTTTTACACCACTCTTGTAAATAGGATCAGTGTCAAAATCAATGGGTATTGCGGTGGAACGCCCACTGCAACACCCATTGCCCCACCCTTTCACGCTAAGTATAGCGTGAAAGGGTGCGTTATTTACGAAGCAGCGTTAAGCCACGTTAAGTGGCTTAACACTGCCTTGTAAATAAGGCGAAGCCCGCGTCACCACAGGAACGTCTTCAAAAGTGAAGTTCCTGTGGCGATAGGGGCTTGTAAGTATGCCCCTAGGTTTTTTGTTTTTCCAGCATACAAAATACGTTGGCTGAGTTGGTAGTATTGTAATTTAGAAAACATGCGAGATCTGCTCTAAAAAGAGAAATCTAAAAAAAAATACTGAATTGTTGAACATTGTTGTAGTTAGTTTCTCTTTATTGTAGGTTGTTTCTATGTAGTAGAGAAACCATTGCCGTAATCCATGTTTTTTCAGTTCCCGGAGGAGCGTGCACCTCGATGAAATAACAAAGGCCCCTTATGCATGGTCGCCTTCACCCACAGACACACAATAGATACAATCCTTTGATTCATCATGCCCAAGGTGAGGGCGTAGTAGTATGTACAATGTTAGCACTTACACTTGTTGATAAATTTGCAAGAATATTTTTTCGATTTTACAAAACGTTTGTCCTTTAACCAATACAAATAAGATGTTGCCTCGAACTGGCATGAAGTTGTAGTTATGGAAATTGCCTCCTAATTGTAGGCGTAGTTATTTGGGAAAAGTGTGTTATTGTGTAGAACATCTGTTATCTGGAAAAAATAAAGAATATGTTTGGACTCTAAACTCAGTCATTTACTTCGTTTAACCCCCACTATATTAAATATATTTTAGGTGTTTGATGTCTACATACATGATAGACGGTGTGCTAAATTTTACTGTCAATTTTACCATTCTTTCTTTACTTTATTTTTTTTTATTTGCTGTATTACAACTGCAAATTGAAAACGTCAACATACTATGTCACTCTTCCTGGCAACTTAAAAAAAATATTGCACTGTGTGAAAGAGTAGTGGGCGGGGCCATGGAGAGGGGGTGTGCTGGGTGTTTATGCAAAGGACTGACTGAGGTCCGATCCGACTGAACCCCGCACCTCAAACAAAACAGCCAGTGTTGTCTTGGGGCGGGTACAAGACCCTGGTGGACATTAGCTGCGCAGAGCCTTCAAATACGAGCTGGAAACCCATTCTTTGTAAGGTTTCCAGTTCACCTCTTTTTAGCACTGTGTGGTAGCAGCTTTGTGAAGAGAGCTGATGGTGTGTGACACATAGTGGCACTGTGTGAGTCTGCAGGTGTGCACTTCTGAGTATTTGATAGTCTGTTCCTTGGATATATTTAAGAATTTCAGAGTTGGAAATTTGTTGTGCTACATGCAATTTAGCAACTTTATGTTGTCCAGTGGCCGTTTCAGTACGGCTCACAAAGGGCAGGTTGTAAATAACGTATTACTAACTGTATGTGCCTCTTTTGTATGTTTCCTGTATTGTGAAGTGAGTGTGACAGTGTATCCAGGAGGCACACATTTTCTTGCACTGGTCACTGTACTGAACATCATAGAAATGATTTCAGTATTCTTTGAAGCTTGGCTGTACTGCTGAATCTTACAAGCTGAGAATATCGCCGGATTCAGGAAGATGGAGATTTAGGCCCTTATTAAAAGTTTGCAAAAACTGATTTACAGTTACAGCAGCTCTCCACGCTCCCAAAGTTGTGTTTCCCAGGTCTATGTAAACTTGGGGGCAACACCACATTTGCAATGGCAGAGCCTCTGCTGGCTTTGCCAGTGTAAACCGCTGAGTTCGCAGCCCACCTGCCAAGGGGCCGCTAGGTCACTGTAATGGTGGCGCTGGCCTATTGTGGGCATTGTGACCATCACTCATACTACCTGCACGGGCGTAGTTTCAGGGGGGGTGTTTGGGTATTACACCCCTTTAATAAATGTATTTTGTGATGAATAGTTGAGTGCAGGTGCTTTCAGTCGGGTATGGTGAGGTATCTGTCGGATTTCACCAACCATTTTTACACACACAGACAAAAACGGACATAGACTCTCTCTATCTCTTTCTGTTTGGAAAGACTTCAAAGCTGTTAGTTATTTCACAAAATAATGTGCTTCTCTCACTTAGTACCCCTACCAATCTGTATTGCTCTCCCTTTTTGCTGCTCCTTAAGCCCCTCTTGTGCGCCTTGCTTGTCGTATAATGTATTTTTTTTTGTGTTGAAATTGTTTATTAGCATTTACTAAATATAATACAATAGAGACAATATACAGAAATATGTAATACAATAACGTGAATTATATAATCGTATAATGTATTTTAACATTATGTGCCAGCGTTATTGTTGGGAAATCTGAAGCTCGCCCCCCATATTACTAACCAAGTTATGCCCCTGACTACCTGCCTCATAGCAGACAGGGGCAAGGAAAATACAGAACGACCTCCACATGCAGGGAGAAATCTCCCTGTGTCTCAGGGCCATTTTGTTCGTATGAGGAAATAAACGAACTTATTGGGAGTTAATGAGTTTTCTCTAAACAAAAGAGGTTGCCGAGTGTGTGCTTAAAACAATGCGTCCTCTCGACAAACCTACCATGCTGTGAGGGATACGCTATAGACTGTTCTAACATTGACATAATTTCCATTTTGCTAGTGATTTTTTCTGTTACTCTGATAAAAATTCAAAGGTACCAGGCGAGGTGTGACATTAACAGCCGAGAACATTTGGAGGTCCGTACCCTCTGAAGTGGCAAAACATGCTATTTTTGAGGTTGTAGCCTACAGGTGTATCACATCTCACAAGTTCACACTTGTGATAATGCTTTTGTACATACCACCTGAGGCTTACCCAAGTGTTGAGGACAACCTAACAGACCTCTACAACTCCTTAATCGGATATGGATGGCCATTTCTGGTTGTGGGAGTCTTTGTCTGGGATGACCATGGTATAGTCTGAGCTTGAAGCAATTTGCATCTCTATCCACTCTTGGTAACAGTCATATGATTGATGGGGTATTGACCTGCAGAAAACATAGACCTGAGGAAGCCTGTATTGTTGTCCAATCATCCTTTTATTTCCTACATCCTGGACTGTCAGAAGTTGCAAGTCAAACCTGCACAAGTAAAAAGAAAATGCAAAAACTAAAGCTAGCTGAAGAACCTAAAGATGCAGGATGCTGAATTAGGTCTGAGACGTGACGTATCCCTGTTACCCAGTGGATCAATTTGCTTGTTTGTTCATAATCACCTTAGCTGCTGTTTGAGGTGATCGTGAAACCCTAATAGACACATTGGTTTTTAGCAAACCTGTACCACATGAGGGCTACGTTTTCTGAAACCATAATGAAATTATGTACATCAACATATGTCAATGATCTGGAAAAGCAAATGTGTCATGCCGAGCATACAGCACCCCGCTGCACCAAGAAGCAGCATTTTGGTGGGTGGGATGCAGTGAGGAGTATCTGAAACTGAAAACTATCTAGAATACTCTCTGGCACTTTACAAAGTTACGTCAAATTACCCAAGCAAACCTTCCATGGCAAGAGTATCGAAACCTTCCAGAATCTTTTTTGTAATTAGGTTTAGAAGAGCTGAAATCCTGATTGGAACATTTTTGTTTATTTCTTTAATTTAGTGAGGTTAAGTGTTTGTAAGACTTAGTTATAGCTGTACAAAGGGGGTGAATTCTGTAGTATGTATTGCAGACAGAACTTCTTTGAGCTGCTGTGTGCTCCATTTTGCGATGCAAGCAATTGAATAAATTTACTTCCTCCATCTTGATTTTCAGCTTTCACCAAATTAACTAATCTACAATATTGTTTTTTATTTTTGCACATTTTTTTTAGAGATAAATACCTACAATAAAATATGGATTATTGCATGCAACTACACTTACAATAAATTACTGAGTTTTCAAATCTGATGTAGCCATGTAATGCTATTGGGTGCTATGCAACAGTGAATATGAAACACTGTTTCACTTTTTTAAGAATCTGCGTAGTATGTGTGTTTGTATGCCATCCCCTGTCTGAAATGTTTGCATTTCCCCCTGTGGCGAGTGGTTTGAATGTAATATCAAAGCTTGGCTCACTAACCCTGGGAAGTATCTTCATCGTACTCTAGAGCAGCACATGGTGGCCGCTCTATGTCAAAGCAGAAGGTCTGCGTTCAAGTGTGATGTTATCACTAGACAATTACTATCGAGAGTCATGGTGGTATTTTTGTTTAGACTTTCTTTTAGAGCCCCACCTTCTTTGTAATTAAAATAGTAAATGTATCTAGCACAATGTATTGCATGGACATTCTTGTAATTCTGTCTTGGATATTGGAGTATACCTCTGGCTAATAAGTAAGAAAAAAAACCCATCTCTGACACGTATTGGAAGGCATGTGGATTGGCTGGAGGTGTGACCAACCATCCCTGCATCTAGAATGGATTTGGTTTGAAGTGTGCCTGAAGCAACTTTGTGCCTTATTAGACTGTGTCCATTACATTCACCTACATAGCTGCTTTGTTTATGTGTTGTGTGAGTTAGTTTCTAGCCCCGTTGAGGGGAGGGGAGCTTTGTTTTGAAAGTATGCCTACTCATGCATATGTGCGTCATTGGCTGCTGAGATGCATTGTAAAGAGGATGTCTGCTTATTTTCTTCCCCAGACCTGAAATGATTCAGGTGCTGGTTCATTGCATTGTTTTGTTTCCTTGTGAGAGAACTAGAGATGCATCCAACTAAACAAATAAATGAAAGCAATGAGCTAAAAAGAGTAAAAGCTAACCGTTGCGAGATGCTGCAGGGATCTGCTGGTCACAAATTTGAATACCACCCAATTCGGCCATTTATCCTATAGCTCAGAAAATTGAAAGACAAGAAGAATAGAAGGAATTTGAATTCATAGTCCTAGCCCTAAATGGCAACTCAGCCATCACCTGTGACAATCAGCACACCGACCACATGTCGAACAGTGCTGCATTCTCAAATAAACTGCACATAAAAATGCAGATTTGGATTGACCTAGTGGGACATGTTCATCAGCGCATAATCAGTATATTCCTACAAAGAAAGTGGGGAACGAAATGTGGACCACAAGAGCACAATTTTCAATTCAGCAAGCCAGAGGCTGGGTGAATTCTTAGAAGTAGTTCCTACAGGGCTAGACAACCTAGTACAACATGAAAGCTCAACATGTTAAACAAGGGTATGTTTTAACTGTGGAGTATTGAGGACTGTCAGCAAACATGCAATATAAAGTCAACAGGAAACCGCTCCCAGTAAAGAAATCCTCAAGAAGGCCAAAGCCAGTGAGGTGGCCAAAGACAAAGGATAAGAACTCAATGCAAGAATTGAGAGCAATAAAGGTGGGATGTCTCATACACCACTGAAGAAAACACAAGAGAATGAAAGAGAAGAAAGTAGAGGTGAGAGCATAGAAATACCTTGAGAGGTAAGATTGGCCAGTGATGAGACATCACAGCCACAGAACTTGGTACACAATTTTTTTGCCGAATGATATACACACACACAAGAAACACGTTACATAAGATGTGTTAACGTAACTACACCCTTGAAATCAGCACACAAATGCAACCCAAAAAACACAGCAATAAGGAGGGGCACTGAGAGGCAGTGGTTGATTGCACAAGAGAGGAAGGGAGACAAGACCTACACAACCCACAGTGCAGCAGTAGTTCAAGATAAACACGGAAGAGCGTGCCAGATCTGAGCAAAATGTGCCAAATTCAATCCGCTCACCAGGTGGAAAGGCATCAGAATAGTCCATGTGTATTGACTAGAACAGGGTTCTCCAAGGTCGTCCTGAAGGGCCGGATCCATGCCAGTTTTTAGCATATCTCCATTTTGATAAATGCTATCTTAAAAATCTGGCATGGATCCGTCCCTCCTGGACTTACTTTGGAGAACTCTGGACTAGAAGATAACCTAAAGACTGAAGGAGAATTTCACCTGCTAGAACACTGTAGTTCGAATGGACTGTGGAAGCATAATCAAGCTGGACTACACCTCTTCTTCACAGGAAAACATTGTGCAAATTCCTGCTGGAGCTCAGGCAATCCTCTTACTATAAAATGGGGCCCTGTATCTCTATAACTATTTGCTATCTGATGGGATGTGCATTAGCAAAGACCATAGAAAATGTATACTATACAAGATTTATATTGTTAAATACAGCTCTGAATGCCTGGTAAATATTCCTGGCTATCAGAATGTTTAATGTTCTCATGAGTTCTTAATTGGTTTGTTTGTTGAAAGAAATCTTTTTGTTTTTGGGCCAAAAGACTCATAGTTCCATCTCAAACCTTGGCGCTTCCTAAAAAGCCAGTGTAGGTGAGATGCATTTTTCATCAGAGAATGTCTACCTATGGTGACTGAGGATATACTGGTACTCACTTAATTATGGTTCCAAGGTGCAAGATCGCTGGTTTTTGGGGAGAACATGCTAATACCCTTGCCTGCTCTTCCTCCTACGTATTGGCTCTACTCCTGTGTAGTTCTCATGCTGCAGGAAGAGAACCAGTATTTGTTGCAACTGAAAATATGTGACTTCACCCCCCCATAAGCAGACCACCTATTCCCTATATGTGTGTTAAAAAGCATGGAAATTGAGCACCTAAGGTTGCATACAAAGTAGGAAGAAAAAGGATGGGAGGAAATGTGGGTCTTATGGCTCAGAGAGCCAGTTTTTAAGTTGTTTATTAAATCCGAACAGGTGAGGTCAAGGTAAACTGCATTGCTACAATCTAATCTTGACTATAATATTGAAAAAGAAAAATTATCGAGAGCATTTGCAAATGGTAACAACACGATTTGGTCTCTCCTAAAATCTGAGGTTCAAAGACTGGTGGTAGTCAAGAACAGTGCAGACATTCTGGACTGGTCAAACCAGATTAAGACAGGCCCCTAAGTAGGGCAGCCAAAGTCAATTATCCTATTTAGAAAGTTAGCTGTAGATGGTAAAATTTCTGATTTTCATGGATTAAGTTTCAGGAAGTTGTTAAACATCCAAGACCTGTTGGTCTCTGGACCTATAGAAAATAAATTGAATAGTAGGGGAGAAATTATTGATCCCTGAGGGATGCTCCAAGGTAAAGGTTTTGGAGAAGAATTGAAAAGCCCAGTTGTACTGCCAATGATCTTCCAGAGAGGAAGGTAGGCAGCAGCACTAGAATAAGACCTCTTCTTGCTTAGGACGATTGATGATGTAATGAAATAGTGTGATCAATGGGCTCAAAGGAGGCCGAGGGATCCAAAGGAATTAGAACTTGTGCCTTGTCTTCACCTATCGTCATACAAAGTTCGGCAACTGAGGCGATCACCAGCTTGAATAGTTAGTAATAGCTGCTGTGTAACTACAAAGTTCTGAGACAAAAACTTTTTTTTAGTGATTTAGAGATGTAGAGTAACAGAGAACTGGCCTATAGTTAACAAATTCAGATGGGCCACATGAGGATTTTTTTCCATAAACAGCAAACAATTCTTGGTTTAAAGCAGTTGGGCAGAATGCCTGTCAATCAGGAAGAGTTTATGCCATGTGTAAGGTATGGTGACAGATCCTCTCTAAACGTACTCCTGAAAGACCCTACCCTGGCATTAGGTTCTCAAGTGAGTCAAATGGTTTGCTGCCTCAAATTATTGCAGTCCTCAGTAGTTAATATATTCCATTTCGAAAACTTTTTAAATCCATAAATTCTTCAGAGTCCTAAAGGTTTACAACTTGATCTGATACAAAAAGAGACATTTTCAGTATATGTTCAATCAATATTTAGAATGAAAAACAATGCTATAATAACCCAACTGACCTTTGATGATATTAACACAATTACAAAAATAATAAATATATTCTTATCACTACATATCGGGTACAGACATTGAAACTTTGTTTTTAATATATTGTCATCTGACAAGGGTGATCAGGACTGAAATGATTGTAGTCGCTAAAAAACTCAGAAAAAAATGTTGACCTTTCTCCCTATGTTTACACATTTAAGATTTTTTTTTATTGTGTGTTTATATCTCAAAGAGCTTGAAGAGTACTGCTGGGAATTTGTGACTGGTTCAACTTTCAAGTAATACTTTCATGCATAATCAGTCACAAATGCATAATTGTTCATGGTGTACAATGATGCATGTGTAAATGCTCTCCTTTACAAAAATATTTTGAGGGTGCTGTGCCTCCTTCCTATCCTCCATATGCTGCCATGTATAGGAAATGACCCTTATTCTTGACAGAAGTAACTTTCTAAGTATCTTCAAGGATGAAATGTGCCATGCAAACTTTTCGACCCTGTTACTTCCACTACCATGTCACATGGAAGAGATTTACTCGCAAATAAAATTGCACCATGTTGGCACAATATTTTCTGTGAGTTGATCAGTTTACAAGTGAAAAGTGGTATTTTGTGAATTACAAAAATGAATTAGCATTTTAAATTGCGCCATCTGTGCACTTATTTTGAAATTAGATGCGCAAAGGGTTTTGTGAACCGGGTGATGATTTTTAGGTTGAGCCTAGCAGCGCACATTCGCTGCTCTGCAAGGCATGCTGTATTCACTTCTTCAGGCTTTGGCCACGACCTCGCTAATGATTGGTTAAAGTGTTTGTCCTTCCTAAAAGCATGTTTCTGTATGATTGCTTAGTGCTATAAGTCCCACCTTCTTGTGTCTTGCTCCTCCCCTGGAGTATTGGCATATTATGTGTATTCCTGCCCTGTAGCGCTATTCCATTTGTGTTTGCACTTTTTTTTTATGTTAACCCTCGTGCTCTATGAGGCTGTGTGTTTCCGTGAACCCATATCCGTATAGCCCTCTCTTACACCTGTGGTTCTCTGCCCCCTCTCGCCCCTCTAATTTCCCTACTCCTCTGTTTCGTCCATGTTTTTCTCCCTGCCCGGCCCTCTCTGCGCCACCACAAAGCATCATCTCCTGCCCGTTGCTGCTGGAGAGGCCGCACATTTCACAATCACCCCGGATAGCCTCTGATGCTGTTCTGCAGATGTGAGATGGGCAGAGGAAAAATTCGCTTTTGAGGTTCTACGTTAGTAAGAAGGAGAGCACTGTGATCTCGTGCACTGCCTGCACCCCTGCCCCCTTTGTGGGTCACTTCAGCTGCTCCCTCTTCCCCGTTCAAAAGAGAAGCAACAGGCAATAGGGCTGCATCTTATTATAGCTGACCGTGCAGCTTAGCAGGTTCAAGCCCCTTCTGCAGAGCTCCATGTACAACGTGATAGCTTCGTCATCACGCTTGACTACTTCAAACTATTATCCTTCCAAAGTTAAAAAAAAAAAACATGAGTTCCACTGAGACAGCTGTTTCATGAATCTGAGGGGCTTCTCAAAAACTATATAAAAGATATGAGCACATTACTGTCATTCAGCCTCCCATCCCCCACACCTCCAAGAGCAGAGAATTGACAGGGCTAGGCCCCCCCTGCTCCTGAGATTGTACCTCAGACAGGGCAGCATTGCCCAACGCCTGGTGGACACAGATGATGTAAAGCCTGGCACAAGAGTGCTCAGTTTCCAAAGGGCCTTGTGTCACACGTGTCAATTTGAGCCAGACCTTGATATGCACACAACAACTATCTGCATACCGGGACTTTTCAAACCCATGCACGTACTGCTAAAAACAAAACGGCATGCCTCGGATAGCACAGTGCTGTTGGGTAAAAAAGAGCAAGGACTGGCTGAGGGTATCCCTTGACAGCTACGGTTGCGCCACCTGGCAGTGAGCTTGTGCATCGCCAAGGAAGTCTCCCGCCAACTCACTGCGGCCGACTGACAAAGAATCTTGCACCTCACAAAGATGCGTGAGCAAGAAGCTCAACTTACAATGCAGCAGCAGAAACCTGCTCTTATATAACTTGGCCATACTCTTTTCGATACAATTGTATTTCACCTGCTTTATGCTGCCCCTGTGGCGCTGCCACTGGACGTTACTACCACGGTGCAGCATATCTTTACTGTCCACGAGCAATGCTCCGTCACACTGTTATAAGAGTGCTGCAACTGGGGGTGCTTCTATTTTAGGCAGTGGTGTAATAAAGGCCCTCGCAGCCCATGCAATGCGGGGGGGCCAAGCTCCAGGGGGCCCCTCAGCACAGTATCCTGGCCTGAGAGCTCCTCAGTGTGTCCAGAGGGGGCCACCTCACGTTTTGTTACGCCACTGATGTTAGGCTGTTCAGATGTGCTGCAACTTTACTCTAACCCCCAGGGAGCTGGTACTTTACATGCTGCTCTGAACTGCCGTTCATTTTAGAAACAGTGGGATATGATCAGCTTTTTCCCCAAAAAACATAAATCCAGTTTCTTTCTGTAGCCTGGTAATAACCCTTTGTTGTATTTGGAACCAGCCCTCGTCTGATTTTTAAGACCTGAACTGATTTTGGAAGTTTGCAATCCTTGTTTGGACTGGAATGCAATTAAAATAGAAAGAAGTTTTTCCCTTTTCAGGTCGAGCCTTCGAGACCTCTTGTATATACTTTAGTATATATTTATATGTGTAATGTGTATGTACTTTGTGGGCTCTGGAGATCAGCCCTAGGACTTGTCTGCTTCCGCTTAGGGACTTTTTTTCTGTTCAACTGCCTCTATTTAACTGTCTTGATAGAAAACGATCAGTAGAGGTCAGTAAAATACCAGAATTGCTTTCTGCTGAGGGACTTTCTTTTTTTAAATTTTTCTGGCAACTACCTCTATTTAACTTTCTTGATAGAAAACGACCAGCAGAGGTCAGTAAAATACCAGAATCACTTTAGCATTCTCTAAATTCCAGTCCATAGAAATTGTCTTCCACGAGCACCCGTAGACAGTAATATTTTTTTCACATCTTGGATTTTCAGTGATATGACCACCGAAAGCCCTGATTTTATATTAAAAACAGAGCTTTGGACTATACCACTTCCCGCTGAAAGGCAATATTCCTCTCCATGTGTTCCCATATCTGGCGTGTCGCGCAGTTTGGTGCTTACTTTCCCTCCGTGTTAAAGAACAGTAGATGTTTCAGCACCCAGGCTAATGTGCTGCATAGCTAAATACATATAAGGTCCCTAAGGCGAGACCGATTGCAAATGCTTGTTGTTTTTCAGTGTTTGGATTAATGTTTTTCTAAAAGGAAGTGCCATTTCTTCACAGCCCGCCCTCAGCTCAATGCAATGCTCTCTTACAGCCAGTTATACAATAATAACACTTTAAATAAGTACTTCTCAATGCAGTTCAATAATATCCCTACGTGTCCTTGTGTAATGTAACTGGGGCTGATGTTAAGCGCTCCAAAACCTTCAAATCTAGATCGCGCTATATAAAACTGCACAAAAAAAAAACCTCCATTTTAAAGATTTCCACGTTAAAGAGCACTAGATGTTGTAGCACCCAGGATAATGTGCTGCATAGATAAAAACTTATAAGGTCCCAAAGGCGAGACCTATTGCATTCTGTTTCTTTAAATGCCTTAAGCTCCCTAATTTTGGCAATAAAATTTGGACATAATTTGATCCATTTTAATTTCATGGTTACTTAAGGCCAGACGTGCTGAGCTGAATAATTGATATCTTTCTCACAGCTGCAGTTTATTAAATTATTGTAGCAGGCGCCACAGTGTCATTGCTCAAGACTGCTTAACCAATTTTTCGCGATGCCAAATTTGGGCCGCATTGAGTGAATTTCTGGGTTTACTAGATGTTAAAAATTCAACTATGTAAAATAAATGACTGAAAGATGAAAATACCTTTTTCATTATCGACTGCATTTTTTAAAGTGACTCGTGTGCCGTTAACAATTCAAAAATTATTCTTCCGTGCTCTCTGTCTTACTATTTATCTAGCTTTTCTAAATGTTTCCAGTTTCCATATTCTCTTTTTTTATTTGTGTATTATTGGGTTATTATTTGCTAGTTATATTTAAAATATGAAATAAAAAAATCTATCTTTTAAACTTTTGAAGCACAGTGTAGTTTTTGTCTCTCTCCAGGGGTCGGAC
This sequence comes from Calotriton arnoldi, assembly GCA_963921515.1. NCBI lineage: Eukaryota > Metazoa > Chordata > Amphibia > Caudata > Salamandridae > Calotriton > Calotriton arnoldi. Next base: position 1,600,558 of record CAWUFW010000732.1, read on the forward strand.
TGGCCTTTAGAGCAATCAGCCAGTGCCCGACAGCTGGCCTGACTGGTCAGTGTGTGGGCCTGTTATTGGTCATGGGGCATCTTATTCACTAATGAGAAACACTTTTATTTTGGTGCCTGGACCTATTTTCTGCCCCAGTCCGAACCTGTCTCTCACGTTTCCAAAAGGTGGGTGTGGTCCTGTGTACTGCTTATTGCTCTAGCTTGTCCTTCCTGGTACTTATAACTCATTTTGTTTCCAGAATGTATGACACAAGTCTACTCCATGAATTTCCAGAGCAGAGGCGTAGCTATCAATGGTGCCTCAGGTACAGTGGCACCTGCCGCCCAGGGGAGTGAGGGACCCTGTGCACCGCAAACCTGACTGTCCGTTACAACTCTATCAGGGATTGAGGGGGTAGTTACCCTTCTTGAGTTAGGGCCAATGCTTCCTTGCAACATTATTGTGCCAGAGCTAAAGCTCAGAAAGCATCCCATAAATTTTCCACATTGACAACCTTCTCTAAAATTGTACTCTCGCACTGCAAGTTCTACTTTTAAAGTATCCACTTACGGGAAGTTTACAGTTCTACATGAGGGGATAATATGTGTGCTTTATTAATAGAAAACTTTATCTTTGTCTCAAGGTGCATTTTTCTTGCACTTTAAGTGAAGTGGCGGCCGGCACAGGTAAGAGCAGTGGAGTGGAGGCGGGGCTGGGTGGGGGTCGGGGAAGTCGACAGACAACGGGAAATGTGCAATTAAATAAAAAATAAATAAAACCACTTACCTTGCACTCGCTGCATTGCCGAGTGAGCGAGGCTGTGAACGCAAAGTAAATGGTTTTATTATTATTTTTTTTTCATTTTACTTATCCAGCTGTCTAGTCCCTCACGGTTTTAAAGCCAATTTTCTAAAGCTTTTACTGAAAGGTGAGAATTTTTTTTTTCTGGTGGGCGAGGTCCTCCCAGTACTTCTGTGTTCCTGACTTAGTACAAAAAAAGGTGAAACTGTTCATTCCAGAAAGTGATTTCATCTTGCATTTGGATGGAGGCAATGGCTTCCTCCATGGCCTCCCAGAATCCACATTCGCCCCTTTAAAAGACAGTCTTCCTACCATGGCACACGTAATGAAGGGCCTGAAGAAAGTCAAACAAATCATCAGTACACTGATGGAACTCCACTGGGTCCACCTGCAGGCCTTATTATCTACAAAGCCTGCATGAATGGCACCAATGCCTATATGGCTGGCAAACTTACCATCACCAGCAGACCTCAGCACTATCACAGCTAAGCGTCGCTGGATACAAAGATAGAGAAATATAAAAAAACAAAAACAGTAATAACATTGCCCTACCTTCAGAACTGGCTCAACCCACCTTTACTTTAGGAAGGGGCTAAAGGCACACCTCTTCAAAGAACACAACATGGGATATCCTTACAAGTCCCCCTACTCTGCAAACTATTGTGCTCCATAATCTTTGTCACAAGTCCTGTAGAGCACTCTGTAACCCTTGGCTAGGTTCATGCTTTACAGTTACCCACCTACAACCATATATAAGTATTCGAATGCTCACAAATGTAAGAGTTATTTTTACCAACTTTTTAAAAGTATATCTATCACCCGTTAATTCTTACAATCAAATCCCTAACCAAAAACTTGCCATGCAACAATTCTGCTTCACTGAAGGAATTGGCACATTCATAAGTACGATTTAAGTATGTCAAATCAGGAGTGTTATAATCTAGGTTTGAAATTTGCTCTTGTGGCACTCATGTTTGGGGCAAAAAAAGGTTACAAATCTTTTACTTCTTTACTATTTCAAAGAATACATGTTTAAGAAATTTTCATTTGATGCCAAATAGCTCCATTATCTAGATAGGTAGGAAAACCGAGAGCTTGTGGGTGGAATACTTGAATTAGTCTCCGTCATCTGTAATTACTTGGGGCACTTTATAGTCCATCGGTTTTACCCCACTGTGCCACACTAGACAGAGGCCATCTGAGTGCAAATCCGCCTTGGTTGTGCTTAAAATACAGACAGTCCATCCCAAACTGCCAAACAAGTTACTCTCCAAATAGGAACATAAGCAACCCCAGACCAGTTTTGGCCAATTTAGGGTCATTTGTGAGATACGAATTATACAAAAAAGTGATGGATGCAGTGCTTGAATTAATCTCCACCACTCGTAATTACTCGGGCCGCATCCAGGTCTATTGTTCTTTTGCACCCCATGCCACCTCAGTTTGGACCCAGCCATATGCAAATCAGTCTTGACCCTGCTACACTTGCAATAGTCCATCCACAACTGCTAGATCCTCCCTTTACCGGAACATAAGCAACCCAAGACTAGTCTCGCCCTTATCAGGCTCATCAGTCAGGTATAGCTTGGTTCCAAAGGCACAGTGTAAACAGGACCCCTGTCTAAGCCATACCCGTCCAACTTAGGGCACGGCCCAAAAAATACAAAAAAGTAATGGATAGAATGCTTGAATTAATCTCACCCACTGGTAGTTACTCGGGCCACATCCCAGTTCATTATTATGGCACAGTAGGCTAAAAATGACGTCACAGAATGTGGACCAGAGATATCTCTAGGGTCTGAAATTAATTGAAGTATTCCGTCCATCACCTTGTTTTTTCAGTAGACACCTTAAGTGCGAAGGGTATGCACAGATGTGAATCCGGTGCTCACTGTGCCATAAGACTCGAGCTGTTTCTCACTGTTGAGACCTAAGTTGGTCAAAACCGGTCTAGGGTTGCTTGTGTTCCCGTGAGGAGGGGCCTTGGCCTGGTAGTTGGGGGTGAACTGTTCCTATTGGAGTAGGAGCAAGACTGATTTACCTAAGGTGAGTCTCTTTCTAGAATTGCAAAGTGGGTGAAAAACAATGGTCGGGAATGCCGCACAGAGTGATACCAGTGGCTGAGATCACTTCAAGCATTCCTTCCATCGCCTTGTTGTTTTTTGTAGTAAATGTCCTAAGTGGGATTGGTATGACCATATGTGGGTCTCATGCTTAGTGTGCCCTAGGACACAGGGCCTTATTACGAGTTCGGTGGTCTGACGGCGGTGAGCCGACAGCAGCGGTCGTCCGCCACCTAAAGGTCGGCGGATAGAAGGATTTGGGGTGCATACTCACCCCTTCCCAGTTCTTCCCAACAGATTTCAACGTGGATCACTTTCTCCAGGTCCCCCCTACACAGAAGCATCTTCACTCTGAGGAATACTACCCCGTATTTGGCGAAATACAATTAAGTGCTTTGGTACCATGCACCCATTACCGGGACTGCCCACACATGGGTCAGACTCCGGCAATGGGTAGGTGGTATTTTTCCACATATATCATGCATATGTGTGCATTCAACGCATATGCATTCGGAATGTACACACAGGCATTGATATATATGGAAATACATTGCCCACCGCTGCATAACCGCTGCAGCCACACCGCCGTCCACCCTCTGGAAACTTATAATACAACAGTCAGAAGGCCACAGGTGCAGCGGTCTCCTAGTGGATGCTGTCCTTCGGCGGTCGGACTGCCGAACTCGTAATGCCCTCAATCTGTACCTCACTGATGAAACGTAAGTGTGTCAAAACCATTTTGGGATTGCTTGGGTTCCCATCTATAGGTGCTAGCTAGATGGGAACACAAGCAATGCCAAACTGGTTTTGACATACTTATACTTACGTCTCATCAGTGAGGTACAGATTGAGTTCATCAGTGAGGTACAGATTGAGTTGCGGTTGGACTGCTCCTCTTGGAGCAGGACCAAAACTTATTTGCATAAGGCGGATCTCTGCCTAGAATACCACAGTAGTTGAAAAGTGGTCTGGATTGCTGCCCAGAGCGATCACCAGTGGCTGAGATTAATTCAAGCATTCCTCCCATAACCTTAATTTTTTTTCCATCAGTGAGATATAGAATGATTTCTATGGCACAGTGAGAGCAGAACCTACATCTGGGTTCACACATTGAAGCAGGACCAAGCCTCATATTCATGAGACTGGTTCTTGTCTGGAATGACACAGTGTGAAAATTATAGGTGGACTGGAATGTGGTCCAGAGTAATTACCAGTGGCTGGAATTAATTCAAACAATTCTCCCATCACCATTTTGTTTTCCTGCTGCAGTGCCCAGTTGTGCGTTGTGCGGTTAGTGTGCCATGGGAATCAAGCTGCATTTCACTGACATGGCTGAAGCTGCAAAAACCTGTCTGTGGTTATTTGATCCTATTCAGAATAGACCTGGCCTTGCAGGTCTGGCTGGGCTGTTCCTGTTGAAACAGGACCAAGCCTGATTTGCACAAGGGTGGTTCTTGTCTGAAATGGTATAGTGGGCAAAAAAACGATAGACAGGTCTGCAGTCCTGATTAATTACCAGTGGCTGAGTTTATTTCGAGCATTCCACCAATCACTTTTTTGTTTTCCTTATCTAGATGTGTGACACTCTCAAAGAGAGTCATTTTTGTTACTATAATCAGTAAGTTATTTCTAATATATTTAAACATATGTAAATGAAGTGAGAATAATATGAGAGGAGCATATCCTTACTTCGTCTGCCCCACTGAAGCCTGAATGTCAGTTAAGTTCGAGAATCATACAAAATAGTTCCACTTCATAAGTTATCCTTTAGTTAAGGCTCCCCGTTTTCCGTTTTTACTGATTTTTACACGTAAATACAGACAGAAAACATTTATTTTCGTGTCTGTATTTATTTTTAAATGTGGATAAAAATGCAAATTGGGTGGCTTTTTGAGTGATTCTAAATACTCTTTACCATGACTGCCAAGCCAATAGCTGTGTGGATTGACAGGTAAGGGGGCTAAAAAAGAAAGGGATTTTAGTAAAGAGGCTTTAACAGCAGTAGATAAATATACACACGGTCAATACTGAAAGTTGCATATTTTCATATAAGTGCATTGATTTATCTTCAGCGGGTATTCACAGTTCACAGCATTGAAACCTGGCAGGCATTTAAGCATGAGTTCATATTTATCAGTTAAATAAATATGGAAATATAATAATATCAGCTTCATTTTTTCACAAAACCCAAAATAAAGATGGATCAATACAGATGAAATTAGAAAAAAATAAATATGGATAAAAACAGATGGAAATGTCAAAAAAATAAATGGCATAAAACCGGGAGCCCGACCTATAGTGTACCAAGATATGGAATACTCAGCACTTGCTTTTTATCTGGAGCTTGTTGCTGCATTCTTGCAGTCAGTAATGCTTGCTGCAAATAGGATACTGAACTCAACTCTGTGCTGCCAATTGTTTTCGCCAGAGATTAATAAAAGGATAAAACTTGAAATTTGCTGGTTACGTTTAAGTGCCATAGAACCTCAGAGAGGACGTCATAATGTCATACCATGAATGATTTTATATCAGGACTACATGCTACACAAATTACTACCTCGCCACCAAACTATGATTCCTTTAATGCAGAACAATAGCTGATAAGCATGTACAAATGCTTTGCGCTCATTTAAATTCAAATCAAACAATTTTCCATATGCAAGCATGTATAATTACAGTATTCGTTGTTTTTATTATTCATTTATTACATTTTGGCGCACCTAATTATTAATGCTGAACAACCCCTTTTGATTTTCAGTTCTACTATTTAAAATCATTTGGAAAATGTTTCCTCAAGACGTTTTTAGGTCTCGGCCTGGCGTTGGAGCGCGCATGCGCTCCTCGCCTGCGAGAGCTATAGTAAACAGTATGAAGAAGGGGACTTTAATCCACGCCCCTCTGTCACAACCTTTTTCCATTGGCTTAGGTAGTGATTAATGTATTTTCTGTGCTTCTGGTTTGCTGGCTGTCACTTTTGTTGACACCCTTGCAGTTTTCGGATGCCGCCCGTGACAAGCGCATCTGTTTTCACTCAGCCCAGACGCAAATACAAGTGGCTGAATGAAAACAGATGGCGAGCGATTTTGTTTTCTCTTTGTGCTTCACGGCTGTTGTGAAGACTTTTCTTATCCGCTTGTTTATTTAACAAGCAGATAAGAAAAGTCTTCAGAGGGCTGTGAAGCAGACGAGAGGAATGCGAATATTTCGTTTTTACTACCTTTGAAGATCAACCTGAAAATGTTTCAATGTAATAATCTAATCTCACTCACTGGACCCGTAACGTAATTTTTCCACTCCTTACTTTAACCCAACCCTAATTCAGCTAATGCTGTTCACAAAGCATTGTAGTCTTAACACATGACCGGACTCTAGGCTAAACTGCAAGACTAAAATGTATAAACTTCAGCCACAAAAATATTAGAATAGTCCATGCCACGGATCTCACAGAGGAAACAGCTTTTGTTTTTACTTGCGGCACCGACCGCATAACTGACACTTTCCAGCCCTACCTACTTTTAAGAAGCAGTGCCCTTTCCCAACCCTACCTACATTTAATGCGGAGGGGGCGACCCTGACGTGGCTAACGCTTCCTTTGTCCTTCTGGGTGTTCAGGGAGGCATTGGCCTCTACATGGTAATCTGTGCCCCGGCCCTACCTGTTTTTAAAAGAATTGCCCCTATGGTTTGGTACGTGACTGTCTCTGTCTAAGCCGCACCAGCTTTCCAGAAAAGCACCGCCTGGCTTCCCCTACCAGGCCTTCGGTGCAAAAAATGCCACCCCACACTTGAGTAATCCCTGAGGAGACAAGGCTGCCAGACAGATTTTTTTTTTTTTTGGTTTACACAGCATGCATTTCTGATACCAATTTTAGAACGGTCATTAAAGGTATAGAGCTCCGTCACAGTCTTAATAACGGTGATGACGTAGATATAAAAAAAAAGGAACGTTGAAGTGGGCGAAGGGTGGGAATTCAAAAAGTAAAATAAAGCAGCAGCTGTACCAATCGAGGGTTTGGGGGAGAAAAAAACAAGGTGATCTGGACAACATGAAGGCCTGGGCAAAAGCAACACGGGGGAAAGGAAAAAAAGAAGACTTGGAGAGAAGCACAGGACACCTGTGAGAGAGACCAACTTGAAGCACGGGAGGGGAGGAGAAGCATGCAGGCCAAAGAGCCACATAGAGCTGTGAAGGGAGAAGAATCATGTGGGCGAAATAAGCAGTGTGTTAGGCTCTTTGATAACTGGGGTCCAGTCAAATTTTGGCAGACACATACCCCTCCTAAACAGCAATCTACAGCATGCCCTCAAAAACACCCAGCGGTTGGGGACACCTAGAGAGCTGCAGCAGAGGAAGATTAAGCTCCCAGATGGGCAATACCTGTATTTCCTGCATCAGTTGTAAAACAAAGGCCCAAACAAATATAATAACACAGCCTTCAGTTGCCCTAGTTAGATCCGCTTTCGCACAGCGTGTCATTCGCGCTGGTTATATCTGCTTAGTGCGTTCTAATTGTGCTTCCTAATAGTGTGTGAAAAACATAAGTGAAACCCTGTGCTACATACTGTCACACTGCGTTAACCAATATACTCCCGTACAAATATATACAATGGTACCCCAAACACACACACAGTTTGCACTTGCGCTGGTTACATTTGCTTAGTGCCTTAATAGTGTGTACAAAAGGGAAGTAAAACCCTATGCCACATAGTAGCACACTGTGTCAATGAATATAGTCCTGTACCAGTATACACAATGGTACCTCAGATACATACAGTTTTTAACTGCGTGTTTCAGAGGCACTGGTTACATCTGCTTAGTGCCTCCTAATAATGTGTAAAACAAGCGCGTTTCAGTGGTGCTGTTTAAACAATATAGACTTTATTGTTAAATCTTTCCTTTGTTCCCTATATTAGCTTTTTAAGTTTCATTCAAGGCGCATCATACTCCACTCAACACCACACATTCCATGCCACACAATTACACAACAAACAATTCCAATCCAACCCACATAATTCCAATCCACACCACATACATGCACTCCACTAAACGCAAAGCTATCCACACATTTCCATACCACACAATTCAACTCCACACGTTTCCAATCCACACCACATAATTCGACACCAAACCACATAATACAACTCAACAATACAATTACACAACACACCTAATACATCCAGTACACTCCACACAATTCCACATCCTGCCACAACATTCAACTGCACACCACATAATTAAACTCCACTACATACCACTCCACAACACAAAATACCATTCCTTATAATTACACTCCAGAACACACAATCCCACTACACATAATTCCAAAACATGCAATACCATATAATTAATATACACATAATTCTACATTACACCATGCCACAGAATTCCACAACACAACTCCACGCCACACAATCACATAACTAACTAATCCAATCCCTCTCACATATTTCCAGTACACACCACATTCATTCACTCCGTAACACATAGGTAAAAGACATTACCATTTACAATGCCAATAGCTCTAACTCAAACAAATGCGAGACCTATTGCATTTCCAATGCTTGTTGCAAATGGTAGTGGTTTATGGGACATACTGTCTGCCTGAGCTCCATTGAAATCTTTTTATGCTATATCAATTACCTTCAATAACTATCTTCTGGCTTCAAATGTTGGAATTAATTCGTTGAACTCCCGTTTATATCCTTGTAATTCCTTTCATACGATTTGGATAATTGTTTTCCTTTTAAGCCTTCACACATAGTTGAAGGTTTGAGCGGGAACAGCTCATGGTTTCTGTTAAAATAAGTTTCTTATGACTACATTGTTTCGGATGTTGTATAACTTTGTTTTTAACTGTTCATGGAGTTAATGCTGGTCTAACCGCCTATTTTTCATTTAGCCCACGTTGGATTCAGTCAACACTGAACTCTTCAACTTGGAAAAGGTTACACCCCCTGCAAGAGCTGAGCGTTTTATTTATATCCTTGTTGCAGGACACTTCCTCTGCTCTGCTACTTCTCTCAGCTGTAAGACACCTACCATGAAAGCTATATTTAAGGAGGGGCCCTGCCTATGCAGCTGATCTCAGACAATTTAGGTTCTCCACATGACCCTGGCCAATATACCGAAAATGTTGGCCCTAGGGCAAAATTAATAATTTCCACAGCCATTAATGTTTGTAGTAGATTCGCCTCTTATTGTAATTGTAGCAATTATTCAATGTTTGCATTAAAATATTAAGATGTGTGTAGATGCGGCAAAGAACGCTGTTTGGATTATTTTGGACACTAGAAAGAATGTATAAACCTGGTTTAGGTGAATTTAGTCCGTATTATTATCGTAAGAACAGTAATGGCACACGGACTTTTGCACCCAATCACTTCTTTTTGGGGTAATATCATAGAAATAATTGTGCTGGTAGTAGGACAAGAAGTAGAATTTAATTGTGTTTTGTTTTTGCGGGCTGCCCGTAATCTGACTGCAATCTGAGAAAACGCAGTTTTATAGATTTGGAATATTTTTACTTGTTTGTTTTAGGAAGGAAGTTGCATGACTTTAAAAGAACTAATAGGGGGCGTGGCCAAGATGGCGGTGAGATAGGACGTGTTGCTCCGTCTCTCCCGTCTGCGGCCCAGTAAAGCACTGGCTTTTTAGCCACCTTAGCCATAGGAATCTGGCACACTGACTCCCGAGGGTTGTGGGAAGCTCTGGGCTCCGTCGGGAAGCCAGCGGACCGCGACGACGAGCCTGGCCTTCCTTGTCAGGGAGAGCGCGAGGTCTGGACCTGGGCCTGCGACGCATCGCCTACCGTAGCGGCCGCGGAGCTCAAGTGGCGGCGGCTCCGGCATCGACCAGCGGCTGGCGACGAGGCCTGTTGCTGATCCCCATGAGGCCGACCCAATTGTGTGTCTCTTGCGACCCACCAGTAGCGGGGAGCTGTCGGGGCCGCGACCGAGAAAGAGGATTCCCACTGGTGGACCCGTGCCTGGGGGCGAACCGACTCCTGAGCGTCCGGAGGATGGACTGTGAACCCGGCAACAGAAGCGTAAGGTGAGCACCCCCCGGGGGAAACTCACAGTGCGTGATTGGCACTGGGCGAAGAGCTGGGGTGGCCCGGGGGTCCCGTGGGCTGCTGAGAGGCCTGGACGGGGCCTCCCTCTGCGCTGAGACCGGGCCTCGTGACACTCCCCAGAGGCCTCGCCGCACCACACCGCTGCGGCCTCCAGTGAAAAACCCAGATGCCACCTATCCGTTTTCCTGGGGGGCACTGAGTCGGATGCTCGCTGAGGGCCTGAAGCTCAGAGACGCAGACGGCAGACGCCACGCGTCGCTTGGGCTGGGGGTGCCCGGAGGGATCCAGCGGGGACTGCGACCACCCCCGATTGCACCGGCCTGGAGGGAGGGCCTGAGTGCCCCTGGGACGTTTGCGCAGCAGGAGCCTCGCGCTAGACTGGGTGCTTACACTGGGCCCGGACCGTAGAGTGGAGCCAGGGTCCGCCTTTCCCGCCAACGACCAAGGCTGGAGGCAGTGTGACAACACGGCACCCGGTGGCCCACGAGTGACTGGTATTGGTCTCCCCGCACCTTTGAGCATACGCCGAGAGTGCCGTGGGGGAGAAGACGCATCTACGATACATAGCACCAGCAGAGGGGCCCCCCCATCGACCCGCGGCGTGAGCGCCGGACCCGGAGGTCTAAGACGCCCACCAGTTCGGCCTGCCCCGAAACACCCGGGCACACAGGGGAGAATCGAGCCATGTCCTCCACACGGGGGAAGAAGGACAAAACTTTGAAGGAACTGTTTGCGCGCACCCAAAGCGGGAGCCAGACGGGTTCTGTTCCCCCAGGTGACGAATCTTCCTCACAGACGGGCGGTGACGGAGCGGAACCGGTCACCAGGGCCTTTCTCGAGTCCCTCTTCCTGGCCTTGCAGGATGACTTGCAGACGCTCAAGCGCGACCTCACCGCCGAAATTAAGGAGGTACGCAGAGACGTGGACAGTGTTGGCGAGAGGGTTGCTGTACTGGAGGAAAAGAGCGACACGAGGGACACGGAGCTGTCGACCCTCCAGCAGGAGGTCATCCGGATACACGACCAACAAGTGGACCTTCAGACCCATCTCGAGGACCTGGAGAATCGGTCCCGCCGCCATAACGTTAGAATTCGGGGGGGTAAAGGCCAACGAGGAAGCGGGTGACATTTTCAAGTACGTCAGGGAGCTTTTCAACCACGTACTAGGTAACCCCCCCGATACAGCACTCACTCTAGACAGAGCACACAGGGTGGGCCTTCCAAGATCTGACACGGCCCCACCAGCAGACATACTGGTCTGCGTCCAGGACTTTCGTACCAAAGAGGAGATTCTCCGGAAGGCCGGAATGATGCAGCCGATTACATTCCGGGACCAGCAACCCGTCCTGTACCAAGACCTAGCAGCACTCACCCTGCAAAAACGGAAAACCTTCCGACCCATCACCACGCACTTGCGCCAGCGCAACATCACCTATAGCTGGGGGCACCCATTCCGGCTTGTATTCCGCATGGAGGGCAAACTTTACCAACTCCGCTCACTCTCAGAGGCGGGCCGCCTGCTGGGGGTTGACATCCCGGAGGAGGAGGATGGCGGGGGTGGCTCCGGTCGCGGAGCAGAGGAAGACAGACCACGCTGGAGACAACAGAGACGTCGGCGCCGCCCTCGGAGACCAGATCCCGCAACGATAGCACAAGGACAGAAAGCAGCCTTGGACGCCATGCCTGCGGCGCTGGCCACAACGCAGCCCGCCTGACGGGCACCTACTCAAGAAACGCATTTCCGATGTCATCCCTCTCGATAAGTGGCCGACGGGGGGGAGGGGACGCGCCCTGGCCACGACACGATCCCCAAGAAGACCTTCACCGATCGTCTATGGATGATGGACTATCATGCAATTTTGAATTTTATTTTTATTTGAATCCGCCTTATGTGGATAGTTTGTTTTGGGTTTTTTGTTTTGGGTTATTTTTTGGGTTTTGGGGTCCCTCGTTCACCCTCCTTTCGCACCCACACAGGGCGTCCCAAGGGGAGAACCCCTCCATTGGTATCACACGCTACCCGCTACGGCAGCGACGGCCCTTGCCCCGCAGTACTGCACCCCACCACCTCTCCATCGGATAGATGCCCCCAACTACGCTTACAGTCCTTTCCCTTAATGTGAGGGGACTTATTAACCCTATCAAACGAAAGGCTGTCCTCTCCTGCTTAGAAAATGCCAAAGCTGACATATGCCTCTTGCAGGAGACGCATCTCCTGACTAAGGATTGCCACCGCCTCAGGTCCCGCGCGTTTCCGATTCAGCTGTTTTCATCCGGGCCCACTAAAACCGCTGGAGTCGCTATCTTGGTGTCCAGCACATTCCAGGGGAGGGTTCTTCAGAAAGAGGCAGAGATCAAGGGGCGCCTTCTTACCTACCGCTTTATCCTGGGTGGTTTGACTTTCACGATTGGGTCGGTGTATGCGCCTAATGAGGGTCAGGAGAAGTTCTTGCACAGCGCACTCACGGAGGCTACGTCGACGATAGAACGCAGGATCCTACTGGGGGGTGACTTGAACCTGGTGTTTGACAACATTATAGACCGGTCATGTCAGCGCACGAGCCAGGCGGGTGCAATTTCAGCAACCGGCCTTGCCCGGCTGCAGGACTTAGGTTTTAATGACTTATGGCGCTGTTTCCATCCCCTTGAGCGCGAGTATTCCTACCATTCCAGTGCCCACAAAACATATGCTCGACTCGACTATATCTTAGGTTCCTCAGCTATGCACGCGCACGTGACTGGGGTGGAGATAGGAGTTGCCTCGCTCTCTGACCATGCCCCGGTGGTTGCTACCTTCGCGCTCCCCCCTGTGCAGTCTCCTACCCGCCACTGGCGCCTCCGCAACACCCTTTTGCACCGCACAGCGACCGTAGAGCAGATACAACGCGCTATTAAAGACTACCTCTTACACAATGCAAACCAAGACACATCTCTTTCTACACAATGGGCGGCACTTAAAGCGGTCATACGCAGGGAGTTTGTGGCCATTTCCACAGCAGACAATGCGGAGCGCAGACGCAAGAGGGAGGACCTCTCCCAGAGGACGAGAGAACTAGAGCAGATGCATCAACGCACCGGGGCCCCACGGGTGTGGCGACAATTGAAGGCCGTGTGACAGCAACTTGCCGCGTTAGATCAAGACAGGGCGGAATATGCCGCTCTTCGGCTGCGGCACTCTTATTATACGGGCGGCGACAGGTGTGGTCGACTCCTCGCTCACAAACTACGTGAGGCTAGGCAGAGACAAGGGGTCCAGGAGATCCGGAGGGGGGACGGTCGGCGGGTCACGGAGGACTCCGAGATTGCTGAGGCTTTTCGGGATTTCTACGCCCGTCTATACTCCAGTCAATCCCTGAACACAGCGGATGGTGCTGCATACCTCGCGGAGACTGATCTCCCTACCCTAACCAAGGCTCAGGCCGATCACCTGGAGAGAGAAATACGAGTAGAGGAGGTTATTGCAGCCATTTCGCGCCTTAAACAGGCCAAGGCCCCAGGACCCGATGGATACTCCGCTGCTTTTTACAAAACATTTTGCCCGCTTGTGGCCCCAGTCCTGACCGGCCTTTTTAACTCCTTTGGTACACAAGGTGCGATCCCGGGGGAGATGCTTGCAGCATCCATAGTGGTTATCCCGAAGCCGGGGCGTGACAGAGCGGCATGCGGAGCTTACCGCCCCATTTCCCTCCTTAATGTCGACCTTAAGCTCTACACCAGTATCCTAGCTGCACGCCTGGGTCCCTACATGCCAGGGCTTATAGACCCGGATCAAGCTGGTTTTATCCCCCAGCGCCAAATGAGCGACAACACCAAACGGGCCCTCCACCTTATCGAGAAGGCTTCCCGGACTGCGGGAGAATATATGTTGCTTACCATCGACGCCGAGAAGGCCTTTGACAGGGTCCATTGGCCATACTTAGAGCAGGTCCTCGAGCGGGCCGGGATGGGGGAGAAGCTCAGAACACACATATTGAACTGTTATCGCTTCCCCACTGCTACAGTCCGGGTGAATGGCCACACATCTCCCCGGTTTCCTATAGGCCAAGGGACCAGACAGGGGTGCCCTCTCTCACCCCTCCTTTTTGCGCTATATATGGAGCCCCTGGCTCAACGCTTCCGACGCAATCCGGAGATCACAGGGATCAAATTCGGAGGGGATACCCACACCATCAGCTTATACGCGGATGATGTATTGATCTCCCTATCTAACCCGATACCCGCGCTGCAGGCCTGCTTTCTAGAACTTGATGCCTTCGCACAAGCCTCGGGGTTTAGGGCTAACATGGATAAGTCTGTCGCGCTTGATCTCTCCCTGTCTCCATCCACCCGGGCGTGGCTACAGGAGCGACACCCTATCCAGTGGGCGTCCGGTACGGTCTCCTACCTGGGGATCCAACTTGCACCCTCTGTCTTAGACACGGCCACTGTCAACTACACTCGGCTGCGAGCGAAAATACGCAGGGAACTGGGTCAATGGAGGCACTACCCGCTTTCTTGGCTCGGCAGAGTGGCAGCCATAAAAATGACCATATTGCCACAGGTCCTGTACCTGTTTCAGACCCTGCCCCTCAACCCCCCTCCGGGATGGATTCAACAAACCCAGTCTGACCTCGCGCAGTTCATATGGAATGGCCATAAACCCAGGATGAAGCGTACTTTGACGGTTCTCCCGCCGGAGGAAGGCGGCCTTGGCGTCCCCGATCTCCAGTTATACTTCCAGGCGACACAGCTACGCCACCTGGTTGAGTGGAACAGGGTGGGATCGGAGAAGTATTGGCTTTTTCAGGACCAAGCAGTCGCGGCTACACCCTTACAGAGGGTCCCTTTCCTTCGCAGGGCGCATCGACCGCCCAATCTTTACGCGTCACATATTACCCGCGTTACCTTGGAGACCTGGGACCGCACCAATATTAAACACGGCTTGACCTCCTTCCCTTCTCCGCTCACCCCGATACTCGACAACCCAGACTTTCAGCCAGGCATGGACAGTGCAGATTTTTCGAGGTGGCGCTCGTCGGAGTGCCGCTTTTTGGGGCACCTCTTCGATGTAGACGGGATCATACCGTTCCCACAGCTTAGATTGGACTACGGGATCCCCGAATCTGAAAGGCTGCGCTATCTGCAGATTAGACACTGGGCGCTACACCCTCGGGTGCGGCCGTCGGCTGAAAGACGTCTCTCTGTGTATGAGAAATGGCTCCTCACCCGCACATCCGACAAAAAGCTTATTTCGGATCTATATAGGATGCTGTTAACTAGGAACACACACGAGTACAGCGCCGGCCGGGCCCGGTGGGAGCTGGACCTGGGCAGGACACTTGGCAATAAGGAATGGGAGGGGGTGTATTATAAGGCTCGCCACTCTGCCTATCACATGGGACTAACGGAAACGTTTACTAAGCTGGCTACCTATTGGTACTACACGCCTGAGCGCCTACATCGTGCAGACCCAAGACAGAGTGCCGAATGCTGGAGGGGATGTGGGAGCGTGGGCACCCTGGTACACCTTCTCTGGGATTGCACACACATACAGGAATACTGGACTCAGATACTTGATGAGGTGGATGCACACTTGGACACCCAACTGCCACGGTTCCCCGCATACATTCTGCTGGGCCTTCCAAACCCACTGATGTACCCGCTTAAATCTCGCAGAGGCCGCCTGATAGCAATTGCCCTAGGCTCGGCGGTCCAAAACATATTAACACACTGGCGTACTCCCCAGGTCCCTACTTTCACAGCTTGGTTGTATCGCTTGTGGCATGTTCTGGGGATGGAGAAGCTGACCCTCACACTGGCAGGGAAGGGCTCTACATTTGTCGAGCTCTGGCAGCCGTTCATATCCATCTTGGCTACTGAGTTCCGAGAGGTCACATGCCCCAGATACTTGCGTCTTCTACGACTTTCTGCCCCACAACTGGAAGCGGCTTAAAGCGTCACTCATATGCCAAATCCCGAGTGGTGTTCCTGTTCCCCCCCCCCTTTTTTCGTTTTCCCGGTGGACGAGGGTTGGGGAGGGAGGGAAGGGGGGCGGGGGATTCGAATAAGTTTCATTTTATGCCTAGGCTTCTCTCGTAGGCACTGTTTTTGTTGCTTATGTATTCAATCAGACTGTGGCCTTGTTGCCACATTATGCTACGCACTCTGAACTGCCAGGTATGTTGTTTGTTGATAAATTTCAATAAAAAGATTTAAACCATAAGAGAACTAATAGGAACCCCGCAAGGATATGTGGATTGAATATCTTTCTTCCATTTATTATGAAATAACGTGGACTTTGGTAGTGCGTAACAAACTGTGATTAATGCCTAAAGCATTTCTGCGGAATTCTCGTCCCTTTAAAGAAAGAATTCAATGCCACATTCGAGAAGGGGCTTAAATAGAGCTAACATACATTTCCCTTAAAGTTAAAAGCACATACTTTTGCTGTAGATGTATAAGTAATGATAAGAAAATTGGAGAACATGTGTAAACATTATATATTAATCACAATATATTAATATTTATGCTCCAATCCACTAAAATAGTCATCTGACTATTCAAAGTCCCCCGACAAAATGGCTGTAATAAAACCCAAAATGGATTTGTTCATCCTAATCACCAGTCATAATCATGGTGAGTACAGTAATAACAATTCCACAAGAAAGGAAAACATTATATATATAAGTCACAGCCTAAAGGCTCATTCTTTTAGCACTGAAATTTGTGGTATTTTCTGGCAATGACCAGTAGCGGCTGCTACCGGACTCAGGTGGTGTGGCGGGGAGGGCGGAGGCAGAGTGGGTGCTGGGAAGGGGGGAATTAGGTTGGGGAAATGAAAAGGATAACATTAAAAAAAAAAACACTTACCTGACTACGGCCGGTGTTGCCACCGACTCTCCTCCGATCCTCTGCATCATCTTGCATTCTTCCTGCCTAGAGGCCAGCGGCAGGAAGCACCCGGGCTCCCAAGCTGATTGGTCTGAATGCCATAAATCTGCTCTCAGACCAAGCTTGGGAGCCTAGGGCATGGTCTCCACCCAGGCTGTAATACAGCCTGGATGGAGAACATGGCAAGTGCGCATGACTGTTTTGGGTGGACTGAGAGGGCCGGCCAAAATGTCATGCACACTTGGAGTGCCACCACTCCTTCCTCTGCAGTGCTGTGGGTCACGGGGCCCAGCCCCGCCCTCAGGAAACAATGGAGCCACTGCTGAAGGAAAAAGAAAATGATAATAACGCTACATTATGATATTTTCTTTTCCTTTTTTCACTGCTTGGAGAGCAGTGGGGCGACGCTCCTCCGCCTTAGCGGAGGAGCCGCCACTGGCAATGACAGTTATTGTCACTGCAGGAAAATAAAATGTATTCCTAAATATTATGTATTGGTCAGGCAGTAACAGTTATTTTACTGCAGCAACAATTTCACCAAAACTAATATGGCATGTACGACATGTTTTAGCTGTCGCAAACGGAGATTTGGGCCGTTTGCGACCGCTAAAGAGTCGTTTGGCATGTACTAACCTAATTTGCAAGTATGTAACCTATTACTGACTCGCAAAATAGGGCTTGCGAGTAGGTTTTAGAAAGGGGCGTTTCAAGGGTGTCCCTTCCTAATAGCGAGTCTCAGGAGCGTGTATGAATGTTTTGCGACTGGAATGCATTCACAAAACATTCATATTTTACGGACTCAGTGAAGGAGGTGGTAACCCTTTCGCTAACAGGAAGGGTTCCCTTGGGACCCCTTCCCCTTTGTGAATGTGGGTGCCAACATTTTTTAATAGCAGTGAAAAAAATAGTAGCTTTTCATTTTTCTTTTGGAAATGCATCCCATTTCCTTTGAAAGAAAACAGGCTGCATTTAAAATGCTTTATTTTAAAAGCAATCACAGACATGTTGGTCTGCTGATCCCGGCAGGCTACCGTCCCTGTGATTACAGGCCATTCCCAATGGGTCGCAAATTGCGACCTGCCTCATAAATATTGATGAAGCAGGTCAATTGCGACTCCATTGGGAATCGCAAGCAGTGTCTGAGACACTGTTGTACGTCGCATTTTGCGAGTTCCTAATTGCGAGTTGCAAAAAGTCACAATTAGGAACTCGACAAAATGTTTCTGACGTGCGTGTGGCCCCTAGTCCCTCCTCTGTATTGCGAATTCCTGGCAAGTGTGTTTTTAGTTTTATTATAACCGTACTGTCCATCTGTTTTAAATGCAATTCTGTGTTATCTCCACAGTCCTGTGTCATCATCTGTATAAGCCCACTATTTTAATCTGGGATGTGTCATTCTCAATTGCTCTATGATATTTCTAAAATTCATTAATTTCATCATCCTGATCTTGCTTTCTATACAGGTAAGAACACAGGGATACACCAGTGCATGGACCACATAATCTGGTTGAAAATGTATCAGAGATTTCATTTTAATTTAGTTTCCTACGGATGTTCCGCAGACTTTTACATCTATTGACAAATAAGTAGCATATTTTACATTTATTGCATATAAAAAAATGCTGATTGATAAATTTAACAAATCGCTGTTTATCTTATTCACAAAATAGCCACGCATAATCATGTCTCTAATTATATCAAATTTACTGCATGCTATCCAGGGACATTAGAAACACAATATTCAAATCCGCATCAGAGACATTACAGTGCCTGTATATTATCTCACATAACTTCTTACTATCCTCTGTATATTTAGTGATGAATTGGTGCTAACCTTGAATCCTTACACGTTTATTCTTGGACACTAACTATCTCTTATCTGTCCTGACAGTGGAGATTTAGCAGAAATAGAAACGTCACCAGAATATCTTCTGTAGATGAATCATGAATCTTTTCTCCATTTTATAATTAAAATCATTTGTCCTCAGATAGTTACTCCTTGCTCTAATCATTTCCCCAAAAGGTATGCTAGCAATCAATTTGGGAGAATGGCAGCTTTGGAAATGCAATACTAAAAAAAGTTAACTTCTGAAATAACTTTGGGCTTGTAGAGGGGCTTCTCTATCACAAACGTGATGAAGATCCCGTCCGCCTTATTACAAGTGGGGTATGATGTAATGCGCTTGTAATACAGTGATTGGGAAATCTATCATGTTGGTAACAGAGTAACCCACCCGTCAAACTCTAAATCAGGCCCTTAGTCTGGAAGTTGTCATTTTCTACAAACACTAAAACATCAAAAACTATACTTTTTCTAAACTGTAAGTAACAGTAACGTATGTAAACCTAGTGCTAGCCATCTGAATGAACACTGATATTGATATACCTGGTTCATTTCTAGAATTCCTTCCTATGTAAAAGATATCCAGTCGGGTAAATTGAGTGAGTCATGTACTGTAGTCTGTTTTTGATTCTGTCAGTCCAACATTGGGGTACTGAAACAGGTCCCATATTTGGTTAGTTCGAGAATAGCAGAAGGAAGTATTCTAAAAGTGACGTGTAACTATCTATGTTGTGTCCATTAAAGTAAACTATTGTTGGCTAGACTCTAGTGTCTCATTCATGAGGGGTGGGCGTAACTCATGTGATTTGCTGCAGTGCAGTAACTCAAAATGACAGCAAATTTTTTTGAGAATCTGGGGAATTGTGTACGGAGCATAATCCAGCATTTAGAGCTATGTTTTTAGTGCAAAATGCACCCTTGCATCCAAAATGGACAAGAAGATGCATTTTGTGCTAAGAAAATAGTGCTAACTGCAGCCAGCAGCCACTCATGCTTTGTTCCTGCGCTCTAGAGGTAGGCATTTTTTACCCAAATTACTCTGAACTACATTAGCGGGTGTAATAGCATAATTTCTGTAATTTTGCGTCACAACTCGAGATTGCTGAAATTGCTCTAATTACTGCGGTGTAATTAAAATTTCACCCAGGCCTATCGTTCACACTCAGCCATTGTTAAGTCCTCCAGAAAAATTAGATAGTTCAATTATGTTCTCAATAACAGGTCAAGAGTGTTTGTCAGCTGAGGGCCCTGAGCCTTGATAGACTGACCTACTTATTTGTTATGTCTGTTCTTTGCCCTGTAGATTATAAAGGTTCTGTTGAGTTGCAAGTATCTGGTCTGGTATAACTAGAAATCACATGTTGTTGGTATCCAAGGCCCTTCCCATCCACGAGCCTCGTGCATGGTACAGAATGTTTTGATTTTTACCTTCTCTTTCATCTGCAAAGTGTCTTGTTATTTCAAGATGATTTGCAATCTGGCTGCAAGGTTATGTTTTGGAATTTAGTGTGAGGGTAGGCCCATGCATATCATTGAAACTGTGTTTAACCATGCCATCATCAATGGTTCCATTCACGTAGTCCATGAGGAGCATGCCTTCTTGACTACTCTTATCTCTTTTAGTATGTTGGGCCAGATACTCAAATATGCTGCACTCATGGCCAATAGTACAGAGATTGATTCACAATCTATTTCTTTCACAGGAACTGTGTGCTATGAGGCACATGTTGCTCGCCTCATTAATAGTAATATGGAGGGCATCAGCAGCGTGCCTCCTGTTATATAATAGTGAATACTGTGACCCAGGCCTTCCTGGGACTGCAGACCTCTATCTTAGCATTTTAAATTCACAGAATGGCACCGTTGTGTGCAGGAATCTCAAAGCCACAAAAAATGTCTCTTTGCAAATATGATATTGGTGGGAACATGTAACCATCTATGGAACCACTGCCTGCTCTTCTTGATGCCCATAGTTGGCATACACTGAGTGTAAACTTTCCAAATGATGCCGCCTCCCCTTCGTCGGTACTAATTCCATGGTTTGCTGTATGCACTAGAATAGTGGGTAAGCATAACCTTGCAAGTCACAAGGAGAGAAGAACTCCTCTTGTCACGCCCCACCTGTTCATTCTCATAAGAGTTCAAAATATGTGCATTGCGATTCGCATTAGGAATTGTAAATTGCAATGCTCATTTGTGTGTTTTGAATTGGTACTTTACATTCGCAAAGCCATCTGCGCAAGCTTTATAAGTGGAAAGCACACATTTTGCTATTTTTATGTTTCATATGAAGTGCAGAAATACAAGAAAGTTGCCCTCTGGTACTAAGAAATTATGTTGAATATTATCAGGTGCAACATTCACTACACACCGAAGATTCAGGCAGTGAGGCTCTCATGAATCATCGGGTGGTTTCCCATTTGAATCCTTTCTTTGGGAAAGACATCCTGACACTTGAGTCTAACCAAAACGGGATCTTCGGCTGTGTCTTCTTTGGCCTACGAAGTTGTTCCTGTTGCTTTGTTATTTGCTGATTGTAATGTCCATCTGACTTCATGTTTGACCATCATAAACTCCGAGCCAGTTTCAAAAAATGGTTTGTGAGCTACACATATAACCTTGAACGTAAGCCTTTCATGCTATGGGAGACAGTGTAGACTGATGAGCACATATGTGAAATGTTTGCAGCCAGAACTCTTAGTCAATAAAATCCTTTAATGCTACATTTTGGAGCACCAAGTGAGTCCAAAGTACATGCCTTTGGCATAGAGGATCATGAGCTGTACTGTACTAGAAGACAAAACTGCATCAAAGGCCTCTGCTACCCCTGTAGATCACTTTGAGTCTTCTTTGTCCTAGACAACAAAACAAGTGAAAATGTAGTTCTTCTTTTGTCTGATCCAAGCTATATCAAGTATAGCTTGCGCCAGACATTTACTCTTTCACCCTTTAAGTTTCCCTACAATCCTATGTTATTTAAAACTATTAAATCTAAATTAGGCTCTCGGAAGGTTAAATACCAGGTATGAATCTGCAACATCTCCAGAGGTCCTGTCAAGGCTGGTTCACATCAAATTTCCTACAGCTCAATCAGTCAAAAACAGAGCTGATTATATTTGACCGCAAGACTCATCCTATTCTACAAGCCCTACTACTCCCAACATCTTTGACTTGCAAAGAATCCCCTCTAATAAGGGAAATAGCCTTGTCCTTGCCTTGGATACTTAAGCCTTGCTTCTCTTACAAGTGAAAAGTGGTGGTAAAAAGCTGCAAAAGGAGACAGTGCTTCTCTTGCTCTTTGCCAAAAATTGGGGTCCGGGTGTGGAATCGGATACTGTGCTATATTCCTGTCTGGATTATTATAATACCATCTATGTGAATTTCTCTAAATATCTCTGAACAGTCTGCTCAGAATGCTGTAGTGTAAATAGTGGTAGTCATTTGCAGAAGAGACCATGTGTCAACGGTCAGGAAATCATTACATTGGCTCTCTACTGTAGAGCGTATTATTTTTTTATCTGGTATAAATGTCTCCATCAATTAGCCCCACAATATATTTGTTAGAAGATCCTTCCTTACTCGCCTAATCAAAATATTTGTAGTAAGGACATATTTTTAGCAAAAAAATAAATCAGGCAACAATGGCAAAAAACTTGATTGTTTTAAGATGAAGGAAAATAATTTCTGCCACAGTCTATGGATATGTCCAGGTTACAATGTTTTCCGGTGCTTTTAGAGAATTCCTTGCTGGTTAAGACCAAAATCGAATGGAATGAAAGAGTACTTGTAGAACACAGCATTCACCTGAAGGGCGTCTTGGCGCCAGAAACACAAAAAAAGTCTTAAAGAGTCTGAAACTGAGAAGCAAGACTATCGCAGAATAAGTTAAGGGTTTTCTAAAAGAAAGATGAGAGCCAATGGCTTTCAGCCCAGAGCGCAGGGAATTCCACAGCTCTGGCCTGAGAATACAAAAAGGACATATACCAGCCCTAGCTCTTTTGAAGCTAGAGTCAGAAAAAAGGAGTAGGTTAGAGGCCAGGTATTGAGGTTAATACTAGGTATGGATCTGCAGTATATCCTGAGGTCTTGTCAAGACTGGATAATATCAATTTTCCTACAGCTTAATCAGTCAAAAACTGAGCTGATTATAATTGACTGCAAGACTCATCCTATTCTACACGCTCTATGTATTCCCAACAATAACCATGGTCTTGCCTTAGATACTGAAGCCTTAATTCTCTCACAAGTGAATGTAGCAGTAAAAATTGTAAGAGAAGCCAGAGTTTCTCTTGCTCTTTACCAAATATTGGGGTCTGGTTCTGGGTATTTTGGTAAAACTCATGTGTCTATGTGGATTTACCTAATTATCTCCTGAACGGCCTACAGTGTGCTCAGAGTGCTTCAGTGTGAATGGTGATAGGTATCCGCAGAAGGGACTTGGGGGCCAGATGTACGACGGAAAATTGCATGCGCAAACGGGTTTGTGACCCGTTTGCGCATGCAATTTTCCTCTGGGCCATGTACTAAGACTATTTTGCCAGTCGCAAATAATTTGTGACTCGCAAAATAGTGTTTTGCGACTCGCTATTGGAATGGGGGTTCCCTTCCTAATAGCGACTCACAAGCCATGTACGAATGTTTTGCGACTGCAATTGCGGTCCCAAAACACTTGCAATTTACTGCCCTCTTCAAGAGGGTGGTAATGCAGTCGCAAATGGGAAGGGGTCCACAGGGGACCCCTTCCCCTTTGCAAATGCAGGGGAAAATATTTTTTATGGGCAGGCAGTGGTCCCAGGGACCACTACCTGCCCTTAAAAATGAAACGAAAACGTTTCATTTTTTTTTTTAATGCATCTCGTTTTCCTTTAAGGAAAACGGGATGCATTTAAAAAAAAAAAAACTGCTTTATTGAAAAGCAGTCCCAGACATGGAGGTCTGCTGAGGGTCAGCCATTCCCGATGGGGTCGCAAATTGCGAGTGCCTCATTTATATTCATGAGGCTCGCATTTTGCGACACCATTGGAAATCGCAATCAGTGTCTCTGACACTGTTGTACATTGTAAATAGCGACTCGCAATTTGCGACTCGCAATCGAGCGCTAATTGCTAGTCGCAATTTACACTGGTCGTACATCTGGCCCTGAATGTCAAAGGCCAGGAAGTCTTTATATTGGCTCTCTACCATGGAGCGTATTAATCTTATGTCTTTTATAAATGTCTCAATCAATTAGCCCCTCACTAGCTTTGTTCTGAGATTCTTTCTTAGTCTCCTAATCAATAGGGTTCCCTGGTAGTGAAGGAGGAATGGAATGGAACAGTACCTGAGGAGTGCAGAGTTCACCCTAAGGTCATCTTGGTACTAGAAACACACAAAAAACTGCTTTGAGAAACTGACATGGAGAACCAAGACTTTAACAGAATAGAAACATTTTTAAGGCTTTCGTGAAATAAAGATAAGAGTCAATGGCTTTTATGCCTAAGGCCAGCGAATTCCACTGCTGTGGTCCAAGGATACAAAGAGACCACATGGCAGAACTTGCTCTTTTAAAGCTAGGAGCTGCAAAAAGGAGGAGTTTTATTTGAGATACATTTTCCCAGTGGTTTTGCAGCTTAAAATTAGAAGCCAATGGGGATTTCTCAAGTCCACAAAATACCTTATGCATAAGGCAGAGGGCCTAGAAAACAATCCTTTGTTTCACTGGGAGCCAGTGTAATTTCCTATATGCCTGGGTTATGTGGAATCTTAGTGTTTTAAACCCACAAACTACCTGTATCTCAATGGCCCAACTCAATTTATATAAAAAAGCATCAGTAAAGCTAAGATGGAGAAGGTTGCAATAGTCTGACCTAGACAAAATGCAGGTTGCAAAGACTTGACAATGTAACTGTTTCGGAAGGAAAGAGCAACTTTTTATTTACTTTAACTTGAAACAAAAACACAGGACGATGTCACAGCCCTTATCTGGTGAATCATGGAAAATTGGGATCCGGCTGAACTCCAGGTGATTTCAGATTAGTAGATGCTGTTGGCACCTAGCTTCGAGTGGTGGGTGAAAGAAAATGATGCCACCTATCTTCATTTTTGCACACTACTGAGAGTTCAGGTTTTTTTGAGTTGAGTTGTAGAAAGTTTAAAGACCTCCGTTGCTGATCTGAGGAGAGACGAGAGGAAAGGTTGGCAGAAAAACAAGGTGAATTCTGAACCAGACGAAAAACAATCTGTCGATTGCATATGAAATGACAGAACAGCCACAAGATTTAATAACAGCAATCAAAGGGCGGATATAGATATTGAGCATTGTAAGAAAAAGAGAAGAGCCTGTGGGACAGCACAGGTACTTTTTTAGATCCAAATCTCAAGTAGGATTGCTGAAGAAGTTTGGACATTAGAATTTGGATCTTAATTAAATCTAATTTCGACTGCTTCTGAAACAACCATTTATCTGTTATGCTCATGCATTAGGTGCACCTAGTTGGCCTCTCTATCACTAGCTATTGACCTTCAGGATGAGCGGAGTGTCTTCCATCTATTTAAAAACTGAAACCTAGCAAGCGGATTCTTTTTAAGACCTCTCTCCTTGTGCACAGAGCGCTTTACCACTCTGGACCAGACTCTCTGTATTCTAGGATTTCCTTCTACAGCCCTTTGAGAAAGCTGTGCTCTTCCAATAATCTCTTGGCTGCAGTTCCAAGAGTCCGCCTTGCAAGAGTTGGCGGGCGGTCTTTCTCTCTTTTGGGGCCAGTGGGCTGGAACAACCTTCCTTTAGAACTCAGACATACAGAGGATAAAAGACTGTTCATGAAAATGCTTAAAACCTGGCTCTTTGTCCAGAGAACAGCTGTTTCGTTCTCTTCCTTGCCCACACTGTTCAGCTAGCGCCAGGACACTCTCTTGACTAGCTGCGTGCTTTATAAATCCGCCTTATCATAACATAAAATTTTTGATCAACAAAGCTAGGAGCACAAGGTAAAGATTGAAAAAGTAATGACACAGCAGACCCCAGAATAACCCTGCCACTAATCTTTGTGAGCACGGAGAAGAAAGGTGGTAAGGCGATCACTTGGAGACCATCATCAGAAACATGATTCGATCAATACTCAAGCAAGTCCTCTGATCCTGTCGTCGGGGAGTCAGTTCAGTTGAACTTTTTTGATGTGGATTCCAACACTGTCATTATGTAACATAACTTTTAGAAAATCCATTGCTGTAGTGAGTACTGATTAGTGCCCCTTCCAGCCTGGTCAGAATGAAGTTCATTGTTGTTTTCACGAAAAGTTTAAAGGTCATCTTGCTTTAAAGTGGCCCATTGTGTGGTTTCCAAGCCCCTTCTAATGCTAGGCGAAAGCATCTAGGAGTCTCTCCAAAGTGTCACCATACATCCCGTGGATCTTTGCCTAAAAGAAAAGATATTGTAAATTGGTAAGGACAAATTTTAATTTACTGGGTGTTTTGAAAACGTGTGTGTTTCAAAACATTGCCTCACTTTTCACTCTAAATTTTCCTTCGGATAATATTGTTCTTTGTTGTTGGTAATCATTAGAGTAGAATGTGTAAAATAAAAACATTATTTTTTAACGATAATTGGAAATTTTCCTTTCACATTTGAACTTTGTGATTTTTGCTTCTGCCAGCTGGAGACAGAACTAGTTAGCATTGTTTTGTTTTCTAACATGTGACTCTTCATTCTTGTACAATCGTGGATTGCATGTGGAGAAGATGGGGCTGAAGGAAGGGGTGTACCTGCCCCCAGTGCAGCAGACGCAGTGGCACCAAGGCCCAGGGGCATGAGAGCCCTACTGCACCCCAGTTATGTCAGTCTTTCACTGCCCAACCAAGGGGCTGGAGGGTCTACTCTTCTTAGTTGCGCCTCTGATCTGTGAGGAAGACCTCGCATCTAACCGAGAGAGCACCCGAGCAGCTGTAGAAACGGAGCTGCCCCATGTTCATGCCTGGGTGGCATTAATAACTTCCAGTGTGCGGGCTCTGTCTCAACGGCAGGGCCAGAGTTAAAAATAGGCCTCGCTTGCTGAGGTAAATCAGTGCGGAATGTGATGAGCACACGCTCAGCCGCTGTGAGGGAGGGACCGCACTTCCAGGAATGATTATAGGAAATAACAGGGGTTCCACTTGCTAACATCCCTCACAGTTATCTGAAAGACAGACTCGGTTCCATCGTTATCTCTGAAATGCCACAACTTTCACGACAATTCCTCCACTTGCTCATTAAAACCCAGTGACCATGTCCAGAGCGAAGCCCGAAGACTGCAGCTCACTTTCAGGTGGAAAATTCGACTAAAGCCAGGGGAATGCTTGAGAAGAATTAGAGCGAAGCAGGGCTTTAAGTGGGGGGGGTCTGAGCACCCCCAGTTTTTTTGGGGGGGCCTCGAAAGGGGTCTCTAGGGGGCTCTATTTTCGGGCCTCAAAGGTCAAAGGTAGGGTGACCAGACGTCCCGGTTTTTGTTTGGTGTTTCGGGTGAGCATGCGCGCGCACTGCTTAAGGCGTGACGTCATTGTAGCAGGAAGGGAAATCCTTTGAAGAGAGACACTTTCTCTCGGGATTTCCCTTCTCTTTGAACACGCAGCGCCACCTACGTCAACGTGCCAGCCATCAGCACAACAACAGCTGGTTAGAACCGGCACAACCCTGCTTTTACGGCCTGCAGCAAGATTTCTCCAGCAACCAGTGCTTCCCTGCCTTGTGCAAACATTTTGAGAATGCTTCTAAAGACCCATCCAGACCCATAAGAGACCGGAGTAAGTATGAAGGTCTCTTGAAGAAGCTTACATCCTATTCTTTTATCAGAGATTTGGGGGTAATGTGTGATGCACTTCAAGAGCTCAAAGACTTATCACTCTCCTTACAGAGGAGGGACATTACAATTGTTAATGCCCACAGACTTTTGGTTAGTCAAGTACGTATATTTAGAGCAATGAAGGACTCACCAGGGGAGTTCGCTTCTGCGGCTCAGAGAGCAGTTGAGGGCAAACTCAAGAATGTTCCTCTTTTCCATGGTAGAAGTAACTCTGTTGCCCTTAATCAAAATCAGTTTTACCAAAGTCTGTCTGTAAATATCAATAAACGATGTGCCCCGGATTCTGAGAAAGAACTTATAGCCAGCTTCAGTGTGCTAGATGCAGGCAACTTGCCTTCTGGTGATGAATGCATTCTTTATGGTGAAACAGATATCCAGAAACTGTGTTCAGAGTTTCAGCTGCCAGCAAGAGATACTATCCAAGCTTTTAGACTTTTCAAAGATTTTGGTGGAAAGAAAACCCCTGAAGCATTAAAAAAGTTAGTAGTTTGCATGGAAATCCTACCAGCAAGTAATGCGGATTGCGAGAGAGGTTTCAGCGCAATGAACTTAATTGCTAGTCCAACAAGGGCCTCTCTTCTTGTAGAGACCATTTCTTCATGCTTATGGGTAAAACTCAATGGTCCTCCATTTGAAACATTTGACGCAAAGCTGTATGTAAAGAGTTGGCTGGCAAAAGGTAGAAGGTCTGCTGAAGAAAATTGTTGTGAGAAACCCCAGCAAAATAGACACAGTGAATATCTTCAAGGGTTTTGGGAAATCCTGCAATAGATTTCTAAGTAATGTAAATAGTTTTTACATGTTTTTTAAAGTGTTTGGTATTTTATGGCTTATACTTAATAAATATACCTTTTGCCTATTTTATTATCCTTTGCTGGATGCGACTTCATGATTTTCTTAAGCACACAATGCTAGTTATCTTGATTTAGACCACGCCCCTACTCGGATAGGCCACACCCCTTTAAGCAATTTGCCACGCCCCTTTTAGAGCACCCCCAGTTTTTTTTTCCCACTTAAAGCCCTGGAGCGAAGTGAACGAAGATGGGGTCTGTGCAGAGGATTTACCTTTTGTTCTGCAACAACAACAAAAATGTAATAGATGAGCTAGTTTTTGTTTTTTGCAGTTTCATATAGCGCGAACTCAACCCGAAGGTATCAGAGCGCTTTACATGAGCTCAGTTGCATTACAGAGGGCCGCATTCTTTTTTTTGTTATTTTTCTTTTATGCCCGTGGCTCAGTCTCACATTTTTCCTTTTCAGAAAGGGCCTAAAATTCAGTGCTTTGAAGAGCACCTCATTCATTAATAAAGTGGACGTGGGCTCGACTCTAAATGCATCAGTTAGTATTTAATATGAATGTTGTGAATGGTTTCCCTTGTTCCTGCTGCAGTGGTATAGTAAAACTCGGCCCGGCTGGAATTTCCTTTATGCCAGTGTAATATCCTTTAATTTTTGACATTTTCTGTTACATTTGTTATGCAGAATGCCCGAATCTGCACTATTACCCACCATTGCATAATTGCACTGTTTGCGGCAAGAATTTAGCGCGAGTGCACAGGAACAACACAAATGACCATAAAGCGACCGGCTGCTGTTTGTGGTGCTTGTGTGTTTTTTGCTATTCTTTTGGGGCTAAACACAACCAAAATAGGTGCCATGATACATTCTCTGCTAAAATGTAGCGCCAAATGCTGTTTTGGCATTGCACGTCATTTTGCATAATGTTCCATAAATTTGCCTGGAATGTCACTTAATTAAGCACATGCAAATTATGCAAATTTCACAATCTCCTAAATAAAACCATGAGCAGTACATGCATTCATGCTACTTCACAGTTACTGTGGCTACCCATATATTTTAGAACAGAAGCCCAATCTAGGTCAAGCAACGATGAATTTGAAAATGGTGGCCAGTGATTCGCCTAGTGCTTGAAACCACAGGTGACTGTTAGCAACAGGTCTTTGCAGATAGTTAGTATTATGTATGTTTTTGGGGGAATGATGGCTTAGGCCTCCATTACATAAGTGTTCCTGCAGTCTAACAGGCACAAACCTCTAATTTGGACTGAGTATTGCACCAAGCTCTCTTCGCCTCCCGCAGAGCTCATTTGAATAGGGTGGAGTCACTTCTTGCTCCACTCACCTCTTGCGGGAACATATTGCAATAAAAAAAATAACACAGCAGATCTTGCCGTTGTGGTCTAATACAAGATTTCTCAGGTGGGGAGAGGGACGAGCTCTAACAGAGGAGCTAAACTGGCCCAAAGCCTGCATGTCCACCATGAGATGGAACACCTGCTCGCGATCCTTTGGCGTTCTTGCAGTACTGGGTCATGGCTGTGGTCCATAGGAAAGAATCCTTGTCAAGTCTGCTGCTTTAAGGATGCAAGCTGCCACACAAGTCTTTTAATGCAGGCATTGGCAGATAAGCTGTGCTGGATGTTTCTGGACTGGAAGTGCGGAAATTATGACTTCAACCAACAAAACGTGAACCAGTTACCATATCCCTCTGGTTCCGAGGGGCTGATTCACAAAGGTGGTTATGAGTACATGAAGTGGCCCTCCTGCAGTACTACTTAAGGTATTTTTCATGGCTTTGTGAGTCGGCCCCAAAACTTCTAAAATGGGAATATTCAGGGAATTTTCATGCACAATTAGTAAAAACAGAAAGGTCTGAGCCCTCTTTGCACAAAGTCTATTCACAAAGTCATTCCTGTAGGACTACTTCACACAATAAATGCCTTTGTGACTGGGCCCTTCAGAGCATCTCTGGGCCCCCTAGTTCCAGTGTCTCTTTTCATAGAGTGACCTAGGCTGCATCTGTTCAGGACATGCAATGTGATAATAAGAGTTTGGCTGGGGCACAAACTTCCTTAAGCCATACATCCATTAAATTGCACAGTGCGCTTTCAATGATAAGGTCTTAATCCATTTTTGGTACCACTACAGAAAATCTTCTGGCTCCAGCGGGAGCCGTGCTCACTAGATAAGCAGGATAGATGAAAGTGCCAACCTCTGGATCTGGTTCACGGGGTGCGTCTCAAAATGTTAACATTGCCAAGAGATAAACTGAACTCCAGAGGGATTTAGCTGTGTGCTCTTGGTACAAAAACGTAAAAGATTTCTTGCTACCACTGGAAACCGGTGAAATGATTGGTTAAAGAGTACGTGGGCAGCTGCATGCTGCAACCTGAAAACTTCTTTTGTGAGAGTTTTTTGCATACTTACCAGGAGTGGCATGTTGTGTTAATGTACAATTTGCATTCGCCTTCGTGAATACTGAAGCTCATATTGGCCCTGGTTTCTAATATAAGAATAATTCAGTTTCGAGTGCAAACTCCTATTTGCACCCATAACTAGACTCAATGTCATGCAGCATTTGCCAATACGTTAATTGCATATGTGCTGTTCAACCGTTCGAATATATTGGGTATCCTGTGCTATCTTGCAAGCGAATTTTTGAAAAGTAGCTCGTTATCCAATTTGCACAACCTAGAATTGTTTCAGGGAATTTCAAAAGTTTGCACCCTGGAAGAAGTAACATGCTATGCAAAATATAATTTCATGCCATCTGTCAACTAGATACTCACCGGATATCAAATGCTGAAAACGTGTGAGCAGATAAAGCAGGGTACACCATTTGCTCACGGGCAAATAGTTAATGTTTGATTAGAGCATGGGCAAATACCACCAGACTTGGAATCCTGTTTTGGGCGCAAACAAACGTTTGCATCTGAAATGCAATGAACCCCCCAGATGTAATCAAGGGTTCTACTGGCAGAATTGACCTTGTCCGCTTTGTTTCATGAAGTTATGAGTTATGTAAAATGTTTCTCTAATGACAAATCTCTGAGGTGTCCTAGTATTTGCTTATTTATGAATTTTCTGAATGCATATATGTATGTGTCCTAATGTACTGTAACATTTATATAGCACTTACTACCCTGATGTTGGGTGCTGAAGTGCTTGCCTTCATGGATAGCATGCTACACCTCGTAGGGTGTGTGGTGGTAAGGGTGTTGTCTTTGTTTTGATCATATGTGGGGAGTGTTTCCATGAAACTAGTTATGACCACTCAGGTGCCGTTGTTTTGTTTTAGAATGCAGCACTTAGCAGTGTAATGAATAAATAAGTGTGAAAGACAGATGTGCAGTTTAGGGTTTTCAGTAAGGTGGCAGCTTTGAATAGCTCTGCTGGTCTCTTTGCAGTTCTTCTTAAGATCACAGTCCACTTAGCCGGCTACTGGACTAGGTTGCTCATACTGACATTTTAATTTTAAAGTTAATTATCATGAGCAGCACTAGATGGGAGGGAGAGATGTGAGGAGAACTGCTGTGCTGTACTTTGTTACTATCATCCTAGACCTGATTGCCATTCTGAGATGTCAGGAAGCATTCAAAGGATGTAGCTATTTGGCACCTGCACTGATGGACTAGACTAGATTCTTCAATTGACCCATGGTCTGTGGTAGATATATTCAGTTATTGCACGCCTGTTCAGTTGGTGATGGGTGGCTTATTTCTGTGGAGTACAGTACTGGGGGATGAACATGACCCACAGGGCTTCTTCCCTGTTTAAGAGAGTCAAGCAGAGTAAGGGAATTATTAAGCAGCCTTTTTAACTACGATCTGCTGTCTGGCTGATGATTTTTATAGCATTTATGTGGTGCAGTCCTGGATATAAAGCAAATAATGTATTGTACAAGAGAGGAGGGGAACCCTGGACAAGTAAAACCTGCCTACAAATAAGAGGGCTCTTTTCATTGGTTGCTGAGCCCTTTTGAAGCAAAGGACACACCTCTTCACAAGAAGTGCCAGAGGATGGCCAGTCCTGATATTGAGGTTAAGGGGTATGAAGGCTGGACCACCAATTGCAGATTTGAGAAATGTGGTCACTATGAACTGGTTGCTGTTGTTTTACTTAGTATGATGACACTATGAAGGTAGATTAAAGAGCATTATTGTATACTGAAAGCAAGATAAATTGAATTACTATGGGTTTGTGAAGATATATTTGCTCTATGAGAAAGTGTTTTATTGTTGTGTGGATGGTAGTCCGCCACAAGTAATAATGGCACTATTGTGGTTAGGTCCAGTAAAGGTTTCAGTAATTTAAACATTAGCTCAACCCCTGGTAGCTATGGCAAAGAGTAGACAGGCTTAACTTAAGAAAATGTGTAAAGCATTTAAAAGTTTCAAAACAGTTAAAAAGTCAAAACACGATACAATTAAAATGCTACTCCAATTTGTGAAAAATAGAGAATATTTTAATTAACAAAATGACACTGAAACAATAATAATGTAATAAGGGGAACCAGAGATATTAATTTTAAAGTTTCATTTACATTGTAATGCCAAAAGGTGCAAAACGCCAACCTGGGGCAACTGGTCATGCTAAACTGGGACAAAGGTAGGATTTGAGGCCGACTGCAATCGAGTGCAGATTGGATATGAGGCCCACGAAGGTCTTGGTCAAAGAATTACCTTCGGATGTAGAAATTTTTCTGGAGCAAAGGTCGTCATCGACAAGTCGTCAGCAGGGGGCAAGCTGGATCGGAGTCGAGGTTCGATGGTGATGGGTTGCTGGAGAGTCTGTGCCCAGGAAGGTCTTGAAATTGTTCAACTTTGGCTCAGCATCGCTCTCAATGAAGCCCTCTTCGTTCAGACTTAGAAACTTTTCTGGAAGTCAAACCTCCTTTAGCGGGGCAGACTAACAAGTTTGATCCGACCGGTGATTTGACGTCAACGATGTCGGCTCAACGACGGTCCAGGTCTCCAACCGGTTCTTTAGACGAAAAGCAGGCAAAAAAGTTTTTAAGTCCCAGCTTTTGCAGGTTGGGCAGGAGGAGTATACTCTTAAACCAGCCAATGGTTCCAGGACCTTAGGAATAACAACTGGGTTCATGACTTGCTCCACCAGAAACCGCCAGCAGGGTCCAGGGCAGGTACAGCTGAAACTGGTCAGCTGGGCTCTTCAGGAGCTTAACAGGAAATCAGCCAATTGACCCTCGGAGTCCACTTCTTTGTCTTTGGTACAAGTAGGAATAGGTCTAGCCTTTAGGGTACTCCTCACAGGTCACAGCAGCAGATGGAGTAATTTTTCTGTCTTCCCCAGGTCCCGAGGTGTTCTGAGAAAGGTACTAGGGGTGTCATATTTATGAACAGTGCCATCCTGTGGGTGGGAGAAACTCCTGGCCTCTACCCAACTAATGGGGTAAAAGGTCCCACGAATGACCCTAGCCACTTATGCAGCACTCTGTGTGTTTTACTGTAAACTATCCCCCAGTGCCCCTCTCTACCTAAAACCAAGATGGCAGGACTTTCCACCCCTTGTGCAGAGCTCCTGTGTCCACCCTTGAGCTGTGGCCAGGGAAATGAGCAAACCCTTCCCTCTGGTCACTCAAAACCAGTTCTGGGGGCAGATCCGCTCCCACTGGGAGTAGTGTTTGGTGCGCTAGCAGGACAATAGAGGGGATAGGCTCAGGTGTGAACTACATCTGCCAGTGACAGGGTAGACACCCTTTGAGGTAAATTACGTTCCTGGTCGCAGCCCAGATGGCCATCCTGCCAGAAGAAGGTCAACCCCTCTTCCTTGGTTGCAGCTCCTGGAGCCACTTCAAGGAGAACTTCAGCTCCAGGTAACAGTGAATACTGGTAGAAAGGCACATTTGTCTCAGGCAGGCAAATGACAACTTTTTTAAAGTGTCATTGTCAAAATAGTAATATAAAATCTGACTTTACCATTCAGTTGGATTTTAAATTACTATTAAAATGAGTCCTTTAATCATTTTTCTAGCTACTCCCAAACAGAAGTTGTTCATTATAATGTGTTATAATGTAACCCAATGCTTTCCTATGAGAGATCCAGCCTTGCCGCAGTGAAAAACAACTTTGGAGGTTTTTCACTGCTAGGTCATGTAAAACAAACTATACATGCCCTACTTTTTAAATGCCATGCACCCTGCCCTATGGCCTACATTATGAGTGATTTATAAGTATTACAAAGTAAGGTTAGGCTGAGCAAAAGGTTTATTTTGCCAGGTCGACATGGCAGTTTAAAACTGCACACCCAGTCTGCAAGGGCAGGTCTGGTGACACACTTTGCATTGTTACTTTAGTGGTGGGCACAGTATGTGGTGCAGTCCACTGGCGATATTTAACTTACAGGTCCTGGGCCGACATTTGTACCATATACTAGGGACAATATCAACATGTTTGAGGGGTTGGAGCACTTGCACTGGAGCCTGGTTAGTAGAGTCAAAAAAGAATCAGTTAGTAAAAATGGGGTTAGCCATACAAAAAGAGGCCTTTTCATTTGTGCTCTTAATACTGTCTGGCTCTGGAGACTTGGGCTTTCTGCAAGTAGTAATATAATTACCGTAACTGGAAGGCCAATACATAACCACTTTAATGTAATCTAGCTTGGCTCAAACTGTTGCTGTTGCAACGGGGTCCAGCTATTTCTGAGACACTAGGAGTTTTATGTTTCAGACACTATATGTGGCAATTGCAGCTGTTATGGTCATTGCAAATTTGTTTACCTATCTTTCCATTCATAGATGTTTATCAGGGTGTAGCGTTTTTAGCTTGCCAATTGGGAGCAGAGAGAAAATAAATGTGCTGGGACCACTTACATAATTTTAGGTAAGACGACTACAGAGTCCCCAACAATGCCGACCGTTTTGCTTTTTTTTACGGAGTTTTATATAGCGCGAACTTGACCCGAAGGTATCGGGTATCAGAGTGCTTTACACGAGCACCAGTTGCGTTACATGAGGACACATTCATTTTTGTTAGGCACGGGGAGATTAAGTGATTTGCCCAGAATCACAGGATGCTGCGTGTCCTTGCTAAGACTCGAACCCGGTTCCCCAGATTTGAGGTCCACCGCAACTAGCCGTTAGGCCAACTCCTCTCCCCATTGTTTGATGATTGTTCATAACATTTAATTGTACATATATGTGCATACATATATGTGCATTAGGCACTGCTCATTTCCCATATGATGGGAATTCACTGTATTTGTCTGTAAATCATGGTGATGATGAGCACTAGGTAAACGAAGAAGGCCCTTAAGATTTAATTTACTGTAAAAATACATTATATCTTATGTGAGAAGCATATATAGTGCTTATTGTATGGAAACTCTTTGAATGCACAATACCTGAATTGATCCTCTGGAATAATATTAGTGATACGTACTTGTTGAACGTTAATTAGCAGGGCGTTGTCAGTTGCAGGGCTTTTCAAGATTTTGAATGAAAAATAAATTGAACTTAGAATAATGCGGTAATCACAGTATTTGAACTGTACTGTTGAAGATATAATTGACTAAAACATTCTGCAAAGACATCTGCAAATGTACTGACACTTCCGGGTGTCCTTGTTGAATGGAGTCTGAAAGGAAGGAGACTCCATAGAAGACTTCTGCCCGATGACCCTTGCACAATGCTCATTCGAAAGGTATGGGTAATGCACGCTCTGACGTCTTCCTATGTACTAGCCAAATGTCTAAAGGGTCTCACGGACTATTACATACTGTGGGTGAGGGTTAAAAACATGGATTTGGGATCTCTCAGGTAAACTGTGATCTACTGGGTGAGTAGAGGCGGAAAAAAACAAGGCAATCCAAGTAAAAAGTTACGATTGAAAGAATTCTTTCTGATTATAAACGTGTTTTTGCAGAGCACAGATCACCTTTGATAAAATAAAACATAAAACATTTAAACGTTTCAAGTCTGTACATTTTACCAAAACAGTTGGCACGTGTTTCATTTTGTCTTTTTCCCCCAGTGTAAACTGTTTTTTTTTTTTATTTCAACTAGAAAAGATAACAATGCTTTGTGTGTTTGTACGGGGAACCAGTATGTGAGAAGTTAAAGGATGCTCAAAACTATTGTTTTGGCATCAGAAATTCGCAGGTTTCTGCATTTGCTGAAAATGTGGAATATTCTAGCATTTTATAAATACCAGCAGTGTCAATTAGTTTTCTGTACAAATGATGCCTGCAGAAAATCTCCCACAATAATGTAATTTGTGGTATGTTATTTTGTGAAATTAAATAATACAAGCAAATTCTTAGTGAATACTGATTTTTGCGTATATTTATTGCATGTTCATGAACTCTCATTTAGTTAGCTGCCCAAACATATTTTTCCGTAGACTGTTACACAAATTATGGTATTGGTGAACTCCTAAAGAATCCAGATACAACTTTTTTTAACATGATATTTTAGAAAAACTATTAAGCAGAAGAAATATGCTGTAGTACATAATTATAGCAATGTTCAAGGATTCATTCGCACACAAGTGTGCAGACTTTTATCCTGTAAATCGTCTCTAAAAATTTCTGGCCTTTCAGCATACAATGTTCTTCTATTTTTCAAATCTCTTGATGTGATATATATATATATATATATATATATCTATCTATCTATATCGGATCCCGCGCTTTCCCTTCACAATCACCACCACCGTATAAAAGGGCACAGGAAGAAAGCACCAAACAGTCCGAGAGCACTCCAGGGTTCGTAGCTTCTTTTTGAAATTCTATTCTTTTTTCATCATTTTTTATAAATCAGTAAAGTGCACGTGCATCTGGGAAAACAGACCTACGCGTTTCGGCCAGAGGCCTTCGTCCGGGTCACAGAGTGTAAAGTGCAGAGTGTAACTTAAAAGGGGGCTTAACCTGTCCCTCCCTCCACCAATGAAAATATAATTAAAGGAGCATATACATAGTTTTTGAAATGTACCGTTCAGTGTGACATGCAATCAACATTTCAAGTTTGTCAAACGCTGAAAGATTAGTGGATTTTCTTACATAGTAAAACATATGGTTAGTCAATAGTGCATATATATATATATATATATATATATATATATATATATATATATATATGTGTGTGTGTTTTAATTTAAAAATTGCAATCACTAATGTCATACAATTGCTCAACATCTTAGAAAAAAATCATGAAATTGGAAATGTCCCTGATTTTGCACTGCATGTCATACTTTTTGCAAACAAAATCCCATGAGGCTTGATTAACAAAATCACAAATGCTCAGTTGTGAGGAGCAATTTGATCTTCACTGTTGTGCATGTGCAGATTTCCTGTTGTCAGGTCTGTGTTTATTAATGAAATCTTAGTGCAGCAGAAGGTAAACCCAAGGGACTGCCAAGAGAGTGCAATTTACGCAGGAATATTTATCCAACTGCGTTGGCTATATAAAACTATAATATGAATTTCCTCTTTCTGTGCCATTTAAGGTTAGGAAGTAATCAAACCACGCAATTTTGCGGAAACTCGCAACTTTCTGTGTCATATATCTGCATATATTTCATATCTATTCTAAGATTTAATGATATTTCCTCTTTAACTGACCCTGAAAACCTAAACTATGAGACTACACCTGACTTTTTGCTACATGGTTTTCCTTGCTCCATTGCGATATTTAGTTTTTCTAGCCATCTGTATTTGCAACCTCTAGATCTTCAACTTTACAACTGGTTTCTGGCTTATCTAAGCTTTCTTGTGATGCTCCTTGCACCCTACTCGCAGTCCATCCCTTCAGCTGTTGACACTCTCATCCTCTGGCTCTGTGAAAGGTCTTCAATCCGGGCTCTTGGCAGCGCTCCTTCTCATCAGCTCCTCTCTTACAATTAAAAAAAACATATTGAAACAACTCTGTTTAACAAAACATCTTCCTCCTCTAATCTTCATACTGGGAATCTTGGCACCGCACTAAAAGACCTGGTGCATGCATGTGAGAGTCTTCACCTGCACCAACTGGTACATCAATCGACGCACCAAGGCGGCCATATACTAGACTTAATATTTGGCAACCAAATGGACACAAAGGTGGTGGATATTCAGCCTCAATGTTGGACTGATCACTTTCTGATCTACTTCCTGATAGCTTTACCTAGTGCTAGTAGGAAGCCGACGCATCCATCAACCTTCCAGCAAGGAAGGGACTGGGCTAAACTCTCAAATAGTAAACAGACGCCGCTGCTGTCAGAACATAATATATTTCAATCTGATAAACCTGTGGAAGAAAACTATCAAGTTTTCTGCGATCAATTAAATTTGACGCTAGATCAGATAATACCGGTAAAAAAACTAAGAAACCGGAAGAAAGCGTCTGCTCCCTGGTATAGTGAGGAATTAAAGATACTGCGGAAAAATTGTAAACAAGCGGAAAGAAAATGGAGGAAACTCTATGCAGACATAGATAAAAAAGCCTTGAGAATACAACAAATTTTGTACAAGGAAGCAATTGGAAAATCAAAAGCTGAATACTATGCCCAAACCATCTTACATGCACCGAATAGCACAAAAACCCTGTTCACTATAGTGAAGGAACTGTCCAGCCCGGCGTACGTGGGTAATAAGATCAGAGCAACTCAAACATTATGCGATGAGCTTGCGACCCACTTTGATGAGAAGATTAAAAAGATTATTAGTGGGCTGAAGTTTAACAATAATATCAGTCCGGAGCTGGAAAAATTATTATCGGATACATCAGTGACAAAGCCACAGGTCGAAGACAGTGATAATGACTGTCCTGCGGTACTCCGGTACTTTCAAACACCCACAGAAGAAGCTTTTAATTTATTAGCGCTGAGTGTCTCTTCTGGTTCACCTCTGGACCCTGTCCCGCAGAGGATATGGAAAGAATTCAAACTTGACCTTCTCCCACGGCTATGGCATATTTGTTGCAAATCCCTAGAACAGGGAGTAGTACCTGAGGGGTGGAAGCAGGCAGTGGTGACTCCGCTGCTTAAGAAACCTACACTGGACCCCCTCTGCCCAGCCAATTTTAGGCCTATCTCCCTCCTCCCTTATCCGGTTAAAATACTGGAGCGGGCAGTTAGAAAATCTCTCTCTTTTTCTTGAAGAAAACTATCTGCTAGACGAGGCCCAATTTGGGTTTCGCCCGGGACACGGAACGGAGACCGCTCTAGTGACAGTACTAGATAACCTGAGGATGCGCGCTGACAATGGTAACTCGAGTATATTGGTATTATTGGATATGTCAGCCGCATTTGATACGGTGAAACACAGCATTCTGCTGGACAGACTAGAGAAAATCGGGGTGAAAGGCCTGGCACTGAAATGGCTACGATCATATCTGACTGATAGACAACAGGCAGTCTCAATCCCCCCCCTTTACGTCTCCAAAAATCCCCATGTGTCATGGGGTGCCACAGGGTTCGGCGATAAGTCCGATTTTGTTTAATATCTACTTGCGCCCTCTCATCTCCATTATTAGATCCTTTGGCGTGGATCTTGTAAACTATGCAGATGACACGCAATTGGTGTTTTCTTTAGAAGGGAACCAGGCAATCACCCTGGATATATTTCAGGAGTGTATGCAGAATACCGCAAACTGGCTCAGAAATAACTCCCTACAATTTAACGGAGGAAAAACGGAGATCGTATACTGCTCCACGTCCAGGATTGCCCGGCCTTTTCCCATAGAGCTCCAAATAACACCAACAGACAAACCTGTAGTGCCAGCTAAAACGGTGCGTAACTTGGGAGTTCTGCTGGATGATAATATCCAGCTAGAATCACAAGTTACCAAAGTAGTTGGTACATGTTTCTCTCTGCTTAGAGCTCTGAGAAGAATGTTGCCGCTACTACCAACTGCCATCAGACCCCAAATTGTGAGGTGTATAATCCTGAGCAGATTAGACTACTGCAACTCACTATATTTGGGGGGCTCAAAGTCACTACTTCAAAAGCTACAAAGGATTCAGTCAATTGCAGCTAAGCTGGCTCTAAACAGGCAGCGTAGTTCCTCACTTTCTCTGGCCTTGAACGATCTCTACTGGCTGCCGATCTACCAGAGGATACAATTCAAATCCCTGTGCACCATGTTCAGAGCATTGCACGGAATGGGCCCTAAACCCTTGCAGAGGAAATTTTTATGGTATGTTCCTGCGAGAGACCTTCGGTCAGCAAATGCACACTTAGCGAACATCCAAAGAAATAAGAAAATGAAGTCGGGGGTAGAGCATTCGGTGTAACAGCCGCTCGGCTGTGGAATGAACTCCCCTTAGACATTAGGCAAATTCAATCTTTGCCCCTATTTAGAAAGCAGCTAAAAATCTGGCTGTTTCCCAGGTAGGGCCTGGCTGAGTTCCCAATAATGTTTTCCTGGGTAAGATGCTCACAGGCTCCAATGTCGATTTTGTCAGTCACAGCGCCAGGATACCCGTAGGGTGACAGTATGCGCTATATAAGAATTATTTACATTACATTACATTACATACTCTGTGTACAGCAGCCCTACAATCTCTGAAAAAGTCGCATGAATCTCTCTTTTTCTCCATTAATCCCTCATGTTCTCCCTTTATTCGATCACCGTCGTCCCTTTCATGTTCAAAGTTAACAACAAACCCCTTTTTTGCTGACCCTGCCTTTACTTTCATGCTTGCTTATTTTGTCCTCTGAGTTAGCTAATTATTACTCAACTAAAAAATTTCTCTTGTGCTCCAAATCTCTAAATTTTCACCTTCCTCGCCACCTTGCCCCACTCCTGTATCTGTTCATCTTCCCTTTTCTACTACCTATGACTCTGTTTCTGAATCTGATGTTCTTGCTTCTATTATTGTACTACCCATATTTCCACCTTATAACCCACCTCTTGAACCAGGGAGATAGAGTATGTGATGCCGTGATTCCATTCTTTAATATATTATGGTACGCAATATCATCTCAATGTATTTTCAGCTGCTGACATCCGAAACCTGCATAGTTCCACTCTTTTGATCAAAGCCCGGTTGGGTGCGGCAAATTTGAAATGCAATCCTTCCAAATGGATAGTCCATGTTTTTCTTCTGAAAGATCTGGATTGACCAGGTAGTATACTTCTTAAACCCTGTTGACATGACTTAATATAGCCTTATAGCCCGCTGTAGCGGGCTATACCGGCCATTAAAGGCCCGCTTCGGCGAGGGCCTTTAACAAGGGAGCGGGACTTTAATGGCTGGTATAGCCCAGCTACGAAAGGCTATAAGGCTATTCGAACAATCTGCCACTAGAGGGCAGAATGTTCTAACAAATAAAACAAAGGCCTCTCGGAGCCCGAGGGGGTTTAAATCCCGTTGGGCTCCGAGAGGCCTTTGTTCACAGCAACAGCTGTGAACAAAAGCAACATTGGATTGGAATGTTGCTCTGCTGGCTTTTACCGGCCCGTAGAATCATGGAGCACTCCATTGTATCTATGAGCCCACGCAAAGCCAGTTTGCGTGGCTTTGAATGGCCTCATAGATATGGAGTAATGGAAGGCAGCCCAAATCGCTGCGTTGCCTTACTCTGCACTAGGGAGGCATTCTATGGGCGTTGCGGTGGGTGTTCCCATGCAACACCCATAGATTTTGACACTTCCCCAGATTCACAAAACTATGGAAACCTGGAGATGCTCCGGAACCTTACGCCTCCCGAGGTGAGGCGTAACGAGGAGAAATAACTTTGCTTCTCCTCATTGTCTTCTATGTGTGCTGCAGCACATATAGAAAGGGGAACATGACTCAATGGATTGTTTCTGTGCAGGAGGGTGCCCTTTCCTGCACTTAAACAATCCTTCTGACAACACAGGCACCCTTGCACAGTGGTGCAAGTGTGCCTGCATTGGCACTAGGTTGCCGAAACTGCAACAGCGCGGGGGAAAGGACAGGAATGCACCATGTTGTATGAATACGGTGCATTCCTGCCCTTTCACTTTGGCGTAGGGCAGCACAGCAAGGCGACTTGCTGCGCTGCCCTACGCCAAATCCACTTAAATGAGGCTCTAAGAATCCAGCTGCACTCCATTCTAGGCAGACAAACAACGCTCTGTTTGACTCGCTTTATTTCCCTCTTTTCAGAAAATGTCACTGGAGTCAAGATCACTGCTTATACTACTACCTCCAACACCGGAGCGTGTACCTGCACCGACACAGCATCTGTAAAAACTTCTGGCCTCTCAGCATACAATGTTTTTCTATGGTTCAAACTGTACCAGATAAAGAGTTAGGATTAGTCAGACGTTCAGATGTTTGCGTATTTACAGCCAGCAGAGGGCGGCATTGGAGAACAAATGTACTGTGCATTTTGCCACTTCATTTGTTCACAGACGTTAATTTTCTTGTCCGCTACAGAATTAAATATAAAGACATACCACAGTGTCATGTAGGTATCTACGAGCATGAAACTTGAATAATTTTTAAATATAGAGGAAAGATTCAACAACACAGCAATCTTTTTTAGTTCAAAAAGTTCTGTTATTTAATAAGTAAAGAAAAACAATCTGAAAAAGTCATGTACAGTCAGTAAAAGAAAATGTGAGGAGATATTCCAACATCCGTTCGTTTACATGATAGATAAGATAGCTCATAACATCGAAGGCAGCCAGCATGATGATTGTCAACCTATAGTAATCAGTAATCGTACATAACCGTGGGCGAACGTGTATAATCTGCTACGGGAGGCGGGGGGTGGAGTGGGTTGCAAAGTTTAAGAGACCTTGAAAAAGTCAGATTTCCTGCTGTTTGCAATACGGGTGTTGGATGAGCCGAAAGGGATGAGCTAACATCGAGCAAATCATAAAGTAAAGAATAGAAATCTACAGAAAATACGACAACAGAGCAACAGTGGCGTCACGAAAATAGAGGGGGCCCCCCTCCAAATTGCCACTGAGAAGCTCTGGCCCTTGGGGGTGCTAGTGTCAAGCACCGCTGCCGCTTTTGTTACTGGGGGCCGATATTGCAGCACTAATGCAAATCCGCCAAAAAGTAACAAAATCGGCCCCGAGGGTCCAAAAACGGCCCCCATCCTTCCGGCCCACTGGGAAAACG
Source organism: Calotriton arnoldi (assembly GCA_963921515.1). Classification (NCBI taxonomy): domain Eukaryota; kingdom Metazoa; phylum Chordata; class Amphibia; order Caudata; family Salamandridae; genus Calotriton; species Calotriton arnoldi. The sequence continues at coordinate 1,643,842 of CAWUFW010000732.1, forward strand.
CCCGGTGCCCGCTATGGCCTGTCTGACCTGAGCATGGATGCTGAGTAGTAACCAACAGGCCAAGATCGCAGTAGTCACACCACACACCCTTTGACTCACTGGCTCACCGCTCGACCCACTCTTCGCCTCTCCGTAGCCTCTTGCTTGCTCTGAAAGCTCGATTCTCAAAGCCATTTGTGACATTAAGTTGAGGGACAGAGGCAGGTCCACTGCGACTACAGGGAAAGACAGGCCCTCTCACTTACTGATACACTGTGCTGGTGGGGGGGAGAATGTGCTAAGAGACATGACCTGGCGATTTCTCATCCCAGGGCAGCACAGCCCCTAGGCTGATAACTTGCCTGGCCCTAGGCTGCCGTGTATGCTCTAGTGCGTGAGTACCCGCAAACATTTCCCCGAGGCCTGCAAAGTACTGTCTGTAGCATGCCTGAGGGCCACACCGATGCCAGGAATGCGAGGGTCGTGGTGATGAAAGGTGGGTGTAGGGGGACGCGAAGTAGATGCATGGTGTAGACAACGAACCGAGCCTTCACGTGACTTCTGTCTTCCACCACCGATCTATTCTCATGCACCAAGAATTAAAGTCAGAGAATGATCTTCTAATGTAAAACATAAGAGGGAAAAAGATACTCATCTGGTGCCTGAATTGCAAAATGTGAAACCAGAAAACCTGTTATCAGTCCTGGCTTCCCCACTTGATGAAATTGTATGATCCTAGACAATTGGTTAATTTCACTTTGCCTCATATTTCTTCATTACCACATATGAGAGCCCCTTAAAATATCCTTGAAATATACGAGTTCAAGATGCGTGCTGTACAAAACCTTCTCTTATGTTTTATTTAATAATTTATAATGTTGTTCCACTTATATAACAACTAAGGCTTCTCACAAAGTGCACCTGACAAATGACTTGCCCCTTGGTTCACTAATGGCATTGTTTTCAGAACGGAGGTGACATGAATGTTTCCATGATCATGTTTGAAAACTATCACTGTTAATAAATGACTCTCAATGCAGTGATATAATCTGATCTACAGTAAAACGCTTGTGCATGTTAATAAAATACACTGTTTTGTAGTTACAGAGAGTTTATCATGGTTTACATGTTTAGTGCAAGAGGTCTTAAAACTAAAGGTGTTCCTAAAGCAGTAGTGCCTAGTGTCAAGACCAAGAAGAAGGGTGGGGGGTGGATGAAAAACAGGAGAAAAAAAAGAACTCACCTGCCACCTGCCGCATCGCTGCTGTTCTGCTCCTCTCTGGCTCCACTGCAGCACAGGCTCCCAGACTCCCCTACGGCCAATCCAGACGCTGCTCTCATGCTGCTGGCAGCATGAGAGAAGCACCGGGGATTGGGCTGAGAGGCCTGGATTTGGGCTTCCCGAGAGACTGGGAGCCTGTGCCTGCTGACATCTCATTGCGCATGTTGGTTTGGCGATAGGGACATGCGCCCTGACAGCAGAGCCAACCACTCCCCCTTTGTGACTGTCATCGCAATGCTCCCCCCAAGGCTATGCCCTTAGAAGAATTATCTTATTTTTCAAGTTTTGAGGCTGCTGGCGGTGGGGGGGATGGATTAGGATGCTCCTCTGCCATAATGGAGGAGCCGCACCTGTCCTAAAGATAAGTTGTCTAGGATACCTTCTTTTCTTCTTTACCGTTACTTTAGTTAATGTGTAAATAAAGTATGCCTGTTTGTTTCACAGCTTTCTGAATGTGCCTGCTCTGTCAAGTGAACAGCAGCTCAGTGCTGCTGTTCACCGGGGAGGGGGGGGGGGGGCACAATTAAAGGTCAGGAGGGCCTCATGCAGCCCCTGGGCCGAACTTTGAGTACCCCTGCTATATTGAAATGGCAGTTTTGAAGAGCCATTCTAGATAAGGGTTGTGGGCGAACTGGGAGCGAGTTATGCACACAACAGAGAGCACAGAGTCCTGCCACTTTCACTTTAGGACTTATGGAATAACAGACACCAGTAGCAGCAGCAGCATCAAACACACACACACGCACATACACGCACTTACATACGCCCCACCCCTCCCTTTCCCTCTGTCCTTGCCTTTCCCTGGTGTCCAAGATTCTCCAAATCATAAGACAGTTGGTCTGTTTGTGTTATGTTCTAGGAGGCATCTGAAGCACTAAAAGCTCTAGAAGGGGAAAGTGTTGAATAAGTGCTGATACTACATGCAAGGACATCAGATGCTCCAGGCAGCTTTGCTAAGGTAATTTTTATTTTGCAGAGTTTATATAGCTTTCCCCTTGCCAATAATCCAGCAACTGAGGCAGAATCAGGCTCCAGAGTGGTGGAATGCACTGTAAAAGCTTACAGTGTAAAGATTTGCAAAGGTGGAAAATTCGCTGAGTGGGCTGTAGTGCTGGTATTGACAAGGGGACGTTGCGCCAGACTGGTACCATGCCCCATCAAAGTTATGTTATTGGCACCTGAAGTTTTTCCACTTCCATTGCTGAATACTATTTGTTGAAAATCACCAAACAAGGTTTCTTAGATTTAGGTTTTTGTACATCCAGTTGGAGCCTTCAGTTAAATGTCTTAATAGATCCCCCTGGAACAGGCAGGCTCTCAGTTACAAGTAGTATTCACTGCAGGACACTGCTGCTCTGTTCTTCCACGACTTTACAGCAACCCAACCTTACAGATTTCTTGACACTTGAGGCTAGGACAGACACGGCACCAACAGCAGACAGAGCAGTCCACTTTGGCTGTGGGATCATCAAAAAACTGTTTCCTTAGTTCTGGCAGGAAAAGTACGTCTAGCTAGTACCGAGTTGAAAAAGAGAACGATTCTTCTCTGCTTCTTGGCCACTGGGTCAGGAATGCGGCTGCCCGTGGCCCACGCAGGGGTCCACTCAAGAGGGCGGCCCTCTAGTGCCATCTGGGCACCAACCCACCCCCTTCTCTATTGCGGGTACTCAGGGAGGAGTCCCCCCCCCATCCTGGCCTGTGGCGCATGAGGCGCGTCACGTCCGGCGCACCGAGGATTGGGGGAAGGTATGTAGGCCTTCCCTGCCATCCGGGCGTCCTCTTTTGCGCCGGACACGCCGTCTTTCGGGGGTCGCGTCGTGCACGATGCTTCAGGCTAGCCAGAGAGTTGCGGTGAGTCAGCCCAGGAGTCCAAGGCCGGCCCTCCCGCCCCCCTCGAACATCTGGGGTATTCCTGTCTCTCGCAGAGAGGGCACTCTGGCAACCATGCAGGCACAGGGGCCGCATGGGAGCGACGTCGTTATCGGGCCGGTGGCGGGTGAAGCTAGGGTGGCCAGGGATGTGGGATCGCTGTGGCGGGCGTTTGAAGTCCCTGATTTATACCCCAATGGTTGGGTGTCAAACCCCTGCTGTTTCGAGGATTACTTTTGTTGGCCAGGGGTTAGTCCGTGAATGAGTTTCTGGCTCGGCGGGATGATACGGCGATGGGTCGGCCCGCATCTCCTCTCCTTGTGTCCCAGCCTCGCCGCCTCTGGCATGTACACTGGCGCGTGGGGGCGGCATCGTGGCTATGGGCCCTGGAGCAGGTTGCACCCGGGGAGGGCAAGCAGTCGGGCTCCTGCGTGTGAGCTCCCAACACCCCCTGCCCCCTCCCCGGCCCCTCTGGCTACCCGCCTGGGAGGTGCGAGACGGATCGCGAGGCGGCAGGGGGGGAGAGTTGATCAACCGTACTGGTTGTCTCGCATCGTGGTTTGCACCGGGTTTGGAGGTCGTGCGTTGTCGCTGCCTGGTCGGGTCTGCATGGTGCGTAGGAGAGTTTGGTGGTAGTCCACTCTGCATTTGGCCGCGGCCTGCGGGTTGAGGAGCAACGCTTCCCGAGCCCAGCCTTCCCCTCCTGTATAGCAGGCTGGGGCGGGGTGGGTGCCTGGGCCGTGTGTAATTCCGGCGGTGGCCCAGTTCCTTGGTTTTGATGCCTTGCTTGCAGATCTTGTGGCCGCCGGTTCATGCCCGTGTCCGCCGGGCTACTCGCACTGGTTTGCTGTGTCGTGTAGCTCTGTGTGTAGGCATCGACTCATGATCGGGGTCGTGGTTTCAAGCCCCACTTTCTGCGGTGGGGATTTGGTGCACGTGGTGTGGCCGAGGAAGGGAGCTTGTGTCCCGTTGTTGGGTTGTGTCCCGTGTGGGGGCCGTGCAGCGCGGAGCACAGGGATGGTGTGCCGCTTCCCTAACAGGAGTGACATCACTGGTGGTTGCCGCTCTAGGTGGTTTTGTCCGCGGTCGAGGGGGGGCTTGCCCGGGCGGCCCAGAGCGTAGATGTCACGAGGTAGTTCCCCGCCGCCTTCATAGGGGACGACGTGCGCGGTCGGTTTTGGCGTCACCCCCCCCCCAAGATGCAGCGTTGGCGTGACGTTGGGGGTCGGGTCGGGCCCGGCCTGACGGGTTTGCGGGCAGCCTGCCGAGGATCAGATGGTGCGTGGTATGCAGTGGTTGCTTTCCCTGGCGGGTGGGACAGATGCGATGCGGCCGATGGGTTGAGGTATTGTAATGGTCCGCTTTGCTTTGCAAACACGCTGTCCTAGCAGCACCCCTTCGGGTAGACAGCCGTGGGGTAGGCGGCGAGTCCGGGGCCCGCTGGAGCAATTTCTTTAGCCTGCTATGTGATGGCGACACGCTCGGGCGGTGAGACTGGGCTGATCGGGGCGTTGAGCGGCGTAACCGGTGGAAAGCTGTTCCCTTCTATAAAGTATAATTACCGGCAACTGGGGACGAGACAGCAAGATAAAGTTAAGGTTAAGAGTCAAGTTACCTTTCCTTGCTCAGCGATGGGAGTCCTTTTATCAGACAGATTGCCCCATGCCTGGGGTCATTAAACCGATTCGCAGCAGCACATGCAGAACTTTACTGTGAAGTTCGCACGCACTTCTCTATGTATGGGCAGAAATGTATAGCTTCTAAGTTACAAAGCAGCTCCATTAGCCCCACTACGGCTCTACATAAGCAGCAACATTGCCGAGTTGTATTTGCTTCCGGTCATGACTAATTGTTTGTTTTAAGGAACATAAATAAGCGCCTTACAAAACGAAACCCAAGTTAGGAGAGCGGATGCAGGAAGGTGTTTAACTGTGTCCTGGCGGCGACTATCCTTCTGTCACATCTTTTGCATATTTTGGGACTCGGTGGCTCCGACCTCCTGTTACGTACAGTTACGCACAAGGTAGGGAGGACTGCACTGGGGGCTGGCATAATTGGACCTTACAGCGAGCGCGTGGTTGAGTGGTTCACCCACTGATCCGGCCCCCCCCCAAAATGTTGCAATCAGTGGTGGATTCAGTCGGTCCTGTTATGGTGGACCTGATCAACTCCTCACTCTCTCTCGGGGTGGTGCCCCCTTCATGGAAGAATGCGATGGTAAAAACGTTATTGAAAAAGCCGAGCTTAGACCCCAGCTGCCTTGGTAACTATCGACCCATTTCTCTTCTTCCATGGGCCAGTAAAGTGACAGATAAGTATGTGAACTCATTGTTATCTAGGCATTTGGAGGATGGCAACCTCCTCCACCCGTCTCAAACGGGCTTTCGCCCTCGTCAAGGAACCGAGACAGCACTATTAGCTGTCGTTGAAGAATCCAGGAAAATCCTTGACGTAGGAGGATCGGTGGCCGTGATACTTTTAGATCTCAGCGCGGCCTTCGATACGGTGAACCACCGTATCTTGGTCCAGCGACTTCATAAAATGGGGGTATCCGGAGTTGCCCTGAAATGGTTAAGCTCGTTTTTAGAGGAGAGATCTTTCCAAATTTTTGAGGGAGAAGACATCTCAGACTCCCGTCCTCTGTACTGTGGAGTGCCTCAGGGCTCGTCCCTGAGCCCCTCCCTTTTTAATGTGTACATGGCCCCTTTAGCTGATAGTGTTCTTCCCTTTGGAGTGCAACTCGTCACTTATGCTGACGATACGCAATTAGTGATCTCACTGAACCACGCAGATAGAGCCTCTTCTTGCCTGCTGTCTTGCCTTGAAGAAGTGGCCAGATGGATGACGTCGTCTCATCTTAAATTGAATGGCGACAAAACGGAGCTTATGCTCCTTGGCAATAACTCCCCCAAGGAAATAGATTCCATCTGGCCAGCCTGTATGGGTCCTAAGCCCATCCCAAAAAGGAAATAAAGAGCTTAGGCTTCTGGCTCGATGAGGAGCTAAGCTTCAAAATTCAAGCCAGAAAAGTGGTCTCCACTTGCTTTGGCATTTTGAGGCTACTTCGCAAGGTGCTACCGCTACTCCCCTTTCGAGCAAGAAAATTGATGGTTCAGGCCCTGGTATTGTCCCGATTGGACTATGGAAATGCCCTATACCTGGCTGCTCCTAGCTCGGTTCTGGCGAAACTCCAAGTCGTACAGAATTGTGCTGCCAGAACTCTGGTAGGGCTCTCTGGCCGTCAATCAGCCAGATCGGCTTTAAAAGCGCTCCATTGGCTTCCGATTAGGGAAAGGGTCCACTTCAAAGCTCTGTGTATTTTTCACAGGGTGTTGAAAGGGAGGGGACCAGCCATTATTTCTTCTTTGGCTCATCCTTATCGAGCCAATAGGCGTCTCCGTTCTGATGATCTTTATTTAGCCTCAGTTCCCAGAATCCGCAGGGCCAGAAGTGGTGGCCGACTGTTCTCATACAGTGCGGCCAAACTCTGGAATGCCCTTCCTTTGCGGCTTCGTGGGCAATCCAGTCACAATACCTTTAGGAAGGACCTGAAGACCTGGCTTTTTCCCATCTTACCCGTTGTAATCAATTTGGTGTCCGTCAGCGCTGGGATGCCTTCGGGTAGCTACGCGCTTTATAAATATTACTTCATTCATTCATTCATTCAGGTGTCAAGCACAACATCCCAATCAGGCTACGCCAAATACCCATGCATTGATGTCATGGGTATTTGTATTGCTGACTGTATTTTACTGACCATGGGTCAGTGAGTGGCGTGCTCAGTGTGAGGCGAAGCTGGCACGAGCCGGTTTCCCCCTCAGCGCTAGGTGTGTACATCGCGCAAGGCTTGTAGTTTGCACGTGTCCATTTCCTGTACTTAACGGTGCCAGGCTGTTCAGACTGACTGTGTATATTTGTGATACGCTTCTCCATCTGAGCTACGTCAGGCTCATCCCATACCAGGCACTTGCCGCCCAAAGTATCACATGTATGTTAATGTCTCACACATGCACACCCCAAGCTCGGAAATGTCTCACAAAAGCAGCCTTAAACCTTGGTCTTCTTAGCGTTCCTCGTTGGTCAAAGGGGTGTAATTACTGATATCGCTATGTCTCCCTCATCTTCATTGTTTGATTTTGCTCGCAGGAAAGTGTCATTCATAGTCTTTAAATGTCACTCATAGTTGCACTCAAATGATGGAACGTCACACATAGCAATCGGAAACCTTGGCAGCTATGGATGGGGGCGGCTAGCTCTCGATTGGCTATGCAACAAACCGATAATTGTGGCTCATCTATCTTATGCAACTAATAAGCATTGACTGAGCCAATAGATGGGCTTGTGTAGGTGTAGTGCTCCTTTGTAGTAAATATAGGGATGCAATGTGGTGCCTTTCCTTTGGAGTTGGGATGCTCGGTTCAAAACCTCGGCCGGTCCTGTTTGGTGCCTGGGTGGCGCTGTTGGTGGCGTGCGCTCTGAGCAGTCCGTTTCGGGGTGCAAGGTGATGGCTTTGTTAAGCTCGAGCAGTTCAAGTTACAATACTGGTGATACCACTAAGCACCTTGTCGCAAGGAGGTTGCACCTTTGGTGGCATTCTCCTTTATCAATGAGTTATGCGTAAATAGTTACTCCGGGCCGCCACGTGGAATCAGCCATCCTGTGTGGAGGCATGCAAAAAGGAAAAGTGAGCTAGTCGGGTTCGCAGGTGCATGTATGGTGGATGCGCTATTGTCAAGGTGTAGGTTTAAGTAGTTGTGGATTGGCGAGCGATTTTGACCAAGCGTCCGACGCTACACGAGGGCATTGCAGTCGTTGGACAGTGCAAGGGCATTGTTCTTGCCCTAGGGGGCAGCAAGCGAAGGCTAGGATTCTTAATGTTAATGCGGAAAGGTTAGTGCGCAGTGCAGACTAAGCAACCAACAAGAAGAACGCTTAGTAGTAAATAGGCTACTGTCAGTTACTGTCAGCCACTCATGGGCTTAGCTGTAGTACTACCAGCTGCTCTGGGCCAAATAATTGGGGGCACCTGTTTGGAACAGCCTTTAATTGACACAGCTCAGTTCTTTCATGCCCCCTGTGAGGAAGGTTACTGACAGTGCACTTAATTGGCACCAATGCTTTAGACCTCTATTCCGTCCCACGAGTCCTAGTAGTGCTCCCACTAAGTCGGACGCTATTGAGAAGTTGGAAACATGGCGACTAGTATTGGCACGATCGCCGAACCTCACGTGCACCTTAAAAATCCAGGTTCAGCATCATAGGTACTAGTGGAGAAATCCCGGCATATGGGATTTGGTTGACCACAAAGGAGAGAACTGGTTGACATGTTGCCTATGTCATTGAATTGGACGATATCTACTTAGCAACAGGTGGATAGGGCATTGGTGCATGTGGCACATTTGTTAATGGTGCAGGATAATTATTGTTTTTCTCTAGGAAACTGGGATCTCATGCCCAGGTTCTGTGTTTTTTGGCCGTCGGTTACCAGCCCAATGGTGGGAAAGTACAATTTTACATTTACTCTGTGCTGTGTTATGCTAAGTACAGTTCCTACCAGCAGCTACGGGGTTGTGCTAACTGAGCTGTAGGACGGTGGCCCGATTGACCTAGTGAGTTATGTAATCCCTGTGATGTCATGATGAGGTTTGGTAGCACAGGGTAATGGGGGCAGATGGAACTAAGTTTCTCTTGTATGGACGATACGAAGGGTAATTAAAATAACCTGGTATGGAGTCTCTTCTGTAGTGTGCCACTGTGGGAGTGCGGTTGGCACATTAAATTTATACTGCCGCTGGGATAAGCCAAAGTCTCTGCCTAGCCACCTAGGGGGTGGGCAGGTGTCAGCTTAAGTGTGTACTCCCTTCTCCTGACTAGAGAGGTGGGTTCGGACAGGCTTAGGTGCATACCCTAGCCAACCAGAAACTCCATTTACAGCATTGGTAGAGAATGCCTAGGAGTTGTTTGTAGTCCATTCGCAACCGCCCCACAGGGCGAATGTTTTAGGCCACAAGGCTTGTGGAGGGCTCTTGTGTGGGAGCCTGGTGAAGAGCTAAGGTCAGGCTAGGATGTCTCGTGCTTTTGCCGCACTGTTGAGTCCCAGTCACAAGCGGATTGTATCAGGGTGAGCTGGCTGTGGGTCAGGAAGCGCCAAGGCATCAGTAGCACTGAGCGGCTTACAGCCAGATGCGGTATCCGATGCAAGGGGCATCTGTTAGATTAGAGCCCTACTCAGAGGTACCGCCTTAAGTGCTTCGAGGTCTGTTGGCACAGCCTTTCAATGGAAGCCATTGTCTAGCGGGCTGCTCTGAACAGAGCATTTGCAGGCGAAAGTAACAGTATCAGCTACCAGTTCAATCGTGCATCTTTCACTAATTTACTCAGATAACTGGGACAGGAATTAAGGCGGGCTGGATAACTCTTTCTTCTACCTGCATGGGCACATCTTGTCAGGAGTGATTGTCAAAGAGATTGCACTTCAAGCAAGGTAATGTTAGCACCCATCCACACCAAGCCGATTGTTTAAGGTCACCCTGGGCCGCATTTACACAGCCCAGTATTAGGCCCTTGTGGTGTCAGTGCCATGAATTACTAAATTGAACTGAACAGGAGGCGTGACCGTGGGTTACACCAGCAGAAGTTTGACTCCACCCATGGTCAAGGTGTAGGTTTAAGTAGTTGGAGTTGGCACTCTTATTTGACCAGGGGTTCGATGCTACACGAGGGCATCGCCGCGTTGCGGCCAGAGCACGGGCATTGGGTGTTGCCCAGGGGGCAGCAAGTGAAGGCAAGGCTCTTTCCAAATCTGGCACCAGAACACAAGGTAGTCAGGGCCAACTTGTCTGTTGGGTGACTTGTGTAGGCACCTGGGTAGTTGTCACTCCACGAAAGGGGTGAGTTGTCTCCAATAGTGGGCACCAGCCAGCCCTGGGAATTAGGCAGGCATACGATTAGCTATGATGTTGGTTCAAACCTGATAGAGCATATCGACCATAATTAATAGTGTAACCAGGAACAGCTTTACAAAGCAATGCGGTAGATTTCTTGTAGAAGTCTGGATGGACAAGCTTCAGGGAGAAGGCCCTGACCTGTCACCCCTCGAGGGACCATCACCAATTCCGATCAAGTAGGGGGGAGCATGCTAATCCCCCAGCGGGTGTAGCACAAGAAGATAGGTACACCTTAATGTGTGATCTCATGACGCCCTGTCTTAGTAGTTTAGGTCACACCACAGAGGGCAAAGGCAAGGCCTCGGCCCCTAATGGACTATGTTTAATTCTAGTGTGTGGGACTGGGGTCGCAATTTTGTCACGTCTGGCTATGTCTGGGCTTGCAGCTAACATGTGCCCTCTGCAAACAAGGGCAGGTTACAGGCCGCCTCAGTTAAGACATATTCACACGCGCTTTAGCCAGGGCAGCAGGCGGGTTGTCGTAGTTGTCAGCTGCGGTGTAATAAAGTTTGGTAAACACGGCGGTAGAGCTCAAATGGCGACAAGGTATTATAGACCATTGGGCATTCACAACATTTAGACATGGGCAGGTACTTTCACATGTTGTCCCCCTCCAGTTCCCACAGACTTGCCTGCCCCTTGGGTTATCATTTTATGGACTAGAACCAGAGACTGGAAGGGGCATCTCCTGCGACCTGGGTCCCAAACACATTGATAGTCAACGCTGGGGTAGATGTACCATGAAGGGCATGGTTACTACTTAGGTTGTCCCAAAGCTTTGGGGGTCAAACTGGGTTTGAGCAGTAAGTCTACAGTCCTTAGGAAGCATTCAGCATTCCGTCCATCCAAGTAGGGCAGTTAGCGATGCATAGTATCAGCGGGTGGGTAACATACAGCGGTTATTCAGCGACATCATACCCCGGCGGCATGCTCGCTTCACTAAAACACAGAGTGTCCAACATAAGGGTGCCAAGCGGCAAAAACCAGAACATAGGTTTAATATATGTGTGTCTCTGGCCTTACAGCTGAGTGGAGCCAGTCTCATTTAGAGGTGCGCCCAGGTGAAAATTGTGTACTTCGTAATGTTCGCATGACCAATGCGGTTTGTGGTATCTCCAAGCGGATACACTGAAGGTGTACTACAGCTAAACAGTAAACTGGGGATCTGGGATTCCGACACTTTTGGGGGTTTGAAGCATCCAGGGTCAGAGATGGACAGTAGGTACTGTGCATCTGTGATCCGACGGCAGTTAAGCAAGCGGGGTGCGCTGCGTAAGTTGTCACTGCACGAAAGGGTGAGGTGTCTCCAACCGTGGGCACAAGACATATATTGTTTCAAACCAGATTTGACACCAATAAGGTGTTCACCAGGGTTTAGCAATCAAAGGGTTTGTGCAAGCGTCTGGTCAACGGGGCGAAGTGAGTGCATCCCAGAAGCAAGGGTAGGTGACATGGTCCTGCAGTTAAGACCAAATGCCCCGCCCGGTTAGCTAGATTAGCCTCGCTGGGTGGGGACGCTGTCAGCCAACATAGTGTGCTGCCGTCCCAGGAAATGGGGCAACAAGGTGTCAAGCGCGAAAGGCTAGAGCATTTGGCACGTCCAGTGTTCAACAAAAATTACGGAGCAGGTAATTTTCCACCGCTGGGGCTGCGCAGGGTGGGCAGCGTGAACCCCCCCGCCCCCCCTATCTGGGAGTATTCTAGGATGGGGGTAAAGTAGGACTTAGTCAATCCTTAATGTTAGGCACCATAATGTAGACAGTGCGCACTGTTTAAATCAGATTCTCTAAGCTGGTATGCCTAGAGGGTTCCACCACAGAGGGAGCTGAGCGGGCGAAATTCCCATAAGGGATACATGTCAAGGGCAGGAGGGCCCCCTTGCTCATTGTCACATACTTCTAGTTATGAATATTCCCGTGCGTCATGATTTAGAAAGCAAAGGGACTGTGCAAAGGTTAAGTATAATCCTTCTCGCCATAATAGCCAAAGTAGGCAGGCGGGTTGTGGGAGCGGTCACCTAGCAAGTGGGCTGCTGTCCCATAGATGGGGCATGCAGGTGTGCAGGCACACACGGTGCTAGAAAGACGGCAGCTAGGTGAGATCAGCAAATAGATGGGGCAATGTGAGCCAGGGTGTCTGAAATCGTCCCGCCCAGAGTTGGCACGGGCTGAGTCATGTGATGCAGTGGAACTTTCCCGCATGAGGGTGAATAGTTCTTGGCACAAGTTCACAAGTAATAAGGGACCAAATGTGTCACGTGATCCGGGAAGAGGATCACCAGAAGGGGCAGCACAGATGGGGTTCGCCCCAGTGCTGCTTGGCTCATCAGGCGGGCAGGCGGCCCAGATGGCTGCCTGCCCTTGGATCGCCCGTAAGATAACCCACCATATTGCATACCGTTGTATGTTATAAACCTGCAGCAATATTTACCCAAACAAAAGTTGTGTTGTGTATTTATTTATGTAGCATGCATGCTATGTGTTTGTGTGGGTGGGGTGTGTTGCCAATGTTGGCACTAGTACCTTCTACGGCCAATATGGCGTTTTATATAAAATGATTAAGCCTTCAGTGCAAACTTCAAGCCACCAAAATCTCACCATTTACCTGAGCTCTTCTTATAAAGAATTTCGCATTCTCAAACCCTGAGGGATTTGATTTTGGCTGCTGAAGTCACATATCACGTTTACTTCAAGATCCAAAATGAAAGAGAACTTTGCAAAATGAAAGAAGACTTTGGTTGCAAGCAAGTTTATGTTTTTTTCGTCCGGTTCACTTCGCCTTCAAACAAAACATAATTTAAAAGTTAGGACAGAGGGAGGTTCCCTCATTTTGGTCCCGGAGCCAGCCTCCCGCTGTCTGAAAACTGCCCACACCACTTGGGCTAATAAATAGCATTTTGGCAAATCTCTCTATGCTGTGACATTGTGTGACGCAACCCTGATCCACCTCGCCGGCTCTTTAACATCTATAAGACGCTTTATTAGGTCAGTCGCAGGGCACGAGTCGGGGGTGCACGCGGGTGGACGGCGTCCCCCCACTTTTTTTTACAGGGTGAACGACGTCCACCCTGCTCATCAAAAGCTGGATACTCGAAAAAGAGTGCACCAACCAAGCATTTCCAGGTGATTGTGGCTGAATCCGGAATTTCTCGGTCTGCCGGTCACCACGCCCCTGCACTTAACTTTCTTAGATGGAGAAGTTGACTTGCACGCCCATCTCTCTGCGCTACCTATAACAGCTCTTGCTTGCCCTTTGAACCTGCCCCAATTGCCTCGTATCCTTGCCGGGCTGCTGCTGCTCGCCGGGGCGTGCTTCGCTCCCTCGCCCTCCTTCTGCCGTCATTTATTGTTCCACCGCCCGATCCCTCCTACCTTTTGGTGGCCGCGCCCTGTATAATGCACTGAGATGGTGCACCAGGAGAGCTGCGTGTACCAGGTAAGGATGTGAGTCAGGGCTGGGTCCCTGCGCTACCCCTCAGCAGAATAGGGCCTGCCAGCCATCTCCAGGGCAGCAGCAGGTTGACTGCTATGAAGCAATGGATGGGGCGTGTGGTGTTTATATTCTATCTCGAGTTAAATTCTGCTGGTGTCAGAATGAAAGACTCAGATAACACAGGCCTATCCTGAATTTTCCATGAGTGTCGCGTGCATGTTGTGATGTTCTGTGCTCATTTCTGTACACATACCGGAGTCCCTTCTATTTTACACAGTGAAGAGGGCAGCATCTGTGTCTGAAGCAGAGAAGCACTACTGACAATTAAGCCTGGGCGTAGTTCGCGAAGTAGCGCTACGCGAAGCTACGCAAAGTGCAGTTCGCACTACGCGAGCTATGCGTAGCACTACGCGAACTGCGTAGTGCGCTGTTCGTAATGATTGCACAGTGCCGGATGCTTGTCCGCACTGTGCAATCATTGAAAACGGCATCTTGCACAGTGCGAAGCTGTCTTTTACTGCCGCTCGAGTAGATTTTTACCGAGCGGCAGCTTTCAACGCGGACTGGTAGTTTCTCATCGCGAGCGGTCGCGAGCATACGCGACCACTCGCAATGAGAAACATGACCTCCCCGCGTTGAAAATCTCGCCGGGAGGTTTATTTTCCACGCTCGCGATCGGCAACTTGATGTTGCTGATCGCGAACGAGAAAAAGCCTCGCCGGGATGTCATTTGCTTGCTCGCGGTCGCCAACTTGACGTTGAGGACCGCGAGCAAGCAAAAATGACCGCTGCACTACGCTACGCTACGCGTGTTTGCACTGTGCTACGTGCAATTCGCGTTGTGCGAAGTAGCGCAAACTTCGCAAACTACGCGAGCGTAGTGTAGTACTTCGCCCAGGGTTACTGACAATTCAGCCTGTTTTACCGAGAAGCCCCATAGAATTATTTCATGTTTGGTGTTGATGCCAAGAAGCCTGGCATGTACCTGCTTCTCTGGTCCACGTTGTTAGATTTGTAGTGCAGTTGCTAAATGGTGGTGGCGCCCACACAAATAAACGTCTTGTGTGGTTACCTCTCAATGAACATGGCTTTCAAAACAATATGGCAGTGGCTGGAATTGTTGCCTTCCCATAGAATCCAATATACCATATCATATTCTTGCAAGAGCAGCTACAGTGAATGTAAAGGTATTTCCACAGCCTTGCATGTGCCACATAGGTAGGTTATGTAAATAGTGTGTGTGTGTGCTTGCAATGTGTAGTGCGTGTTTTTACAGGTGACACCCAGCAAGTGTGGCCTTGCTCTTGAATTGCTGCAGGTTCAGCTGTTTAGGATGATAGAAGGGGTTCCAAGCAGGTGCCTTGGTAACGTCTAACTCCCTCCTACTGCTATGAACCCCCCCCCAAAAAAAACTTCCTAGACCTTTCCCTCCACAATTATTTTTCAATGCAAATAACAGACTAACATGCCCACCGCTCAAATTAATTTTTATATTTACCTATTCTGTGATGTCACACGCCGTGATGTCACTTCCTGTGATACTACCTAACTTGGAGAGTCCCCCACTTGTTTTTTTAGGACTTGTGCCCTGGTCAGTCGCCACTATGCAGTTTTGTGTTGGATGCTTAACTCACTAAATTTGATATAACAATATTTGACCTCCCGAAAAGCATAACCCAGAATCAAAACCCTAAATACTAATTTTGGATAGATTAGCCACATCACCGACATGACCCCGGAGGTATGATTTATACTTTATTTTGTATATTTTAAAGAATGCAAACCAGTAACCACCAGTACCCAGCCCTCTAAGGCACATGGGGGTAAAATTAAAGTTTCTCTCCAAGTCTAAGTAGCCCTGGGTGTTTCAGGAACTTTTTGTTCGGATGTCCAAGATGACATATTGCACGTTTTACAGACTAGCAGCACTGACTACACTAACTAGTACCAGGTTGCTTACACTCGTTTTAGCAGTGTGTTTTTTTGTGTCAAGGGGACGCGGGAGAATTTGTTCAATGTAACATAAGCGTAAGGGCATAGAGGTAAAAAATACATGCCCCAGTTGTCTATGGAGGTCAAAATCAATGTGAAGAAAAAGCAGAGGTGTAGCGATCCATACCAAGGTGAGCAGCCACTACACAGCTCTCCGGGTTAGAGCTTAGCAGAGAACTCATCGCTATCCTCAAGATGTTGAATTCATCAGAACATTCCCTTCGAGATGACATGCTTAATCTGGATCGCGACCCTCTCAGCAAGTGAGTGAGGCTGCATACGGATACACAATAGCGCCTAGCCAGAATGCTGGACCCCAGGTGCCTACGATAGATATGATGCGGGCCTCACTTGGGCGAAAGGCATATGGGGTGGGGGGCAGGAGGGGGGGTGTCAGAGGAAAATCTATGGGCCTGGAGTTGGAGAAGTGTGGGGAGATGTAAAGGTGGTGCTCGGCGAAGGTGCTGACAAAATGGAGCATTCGCAGTGAGGGGATACCATGAACCAGAGAGTGGGGCTGACCTATTTGACCCAAAGAGAAAAATGTAAACGGTGGAGGAGTAACCGTGCAGAGGCAAAAGATATGCAAAATGGAGCCAGCACTTCCCAACTGGCCACTACATTGGAGCACTGTGGGAAGGTGGGATTACCGCTAGAAGTAGGGTTCAGTGGCATAGTGAGAAGCAGTGGCACAAAGATATCATGGAGGTGAGGGGAGAAAACGAATGATGTTCATTCTGTACAACTGTGGAGTATACTGACTTGAGGTGGGGAGCTCATTCCAAGAAAAAACTGAGGAGAAGCATGGCCTGCAGTGAGGAATAATGTTGCCACTATCTGTAGCATCATGAAAGAGAGATTAAGGGCCACCCATAGGAGTCTGCTAGGGAATAGACTACACATATGCAGACCAAGCCGGCTACTTGGTCTGCATATGTGCAGGAAGTTATGGAGACCCACAAAACACCAAACTGGTTCTGGGATCTGAATGGAAGATCTAGGAGGTGACACGCCCCTGAGGAGTACCCAGTTCTCTTCTCACAAAAGTAACCAAAAATGCACCTAGGAGGGTGCCCTGAGGGTATACATTGTAAAAGTCCTACCTTTTCTAGTCCTGTTAATGTCACCCACAATCCCCTTTCCCCAAACCACTACTCCACATTTCTTCCATCACTGCGGTGATTTCCTCTCACTTACTTTCTCTTACACTGCTTCCCTCCTTATCGACCCTCCTTGGTTGACTCTTGCATTGCTCCTCTCTGTTGCTCCTGTTCTGCCTTCTTGGCAGTTTGTGAGCCCTTCTGGAGTCACAGCTTGCTATACATTTACACCTTCCCACATGAAGAGGGTGTAAGCCCCACGTGGACCACACACCTATTATCCCGCATCACAACCAGGAGTGTGGCTTCTTCTGGTGGACTGCAGCCTGGGAGGCGGGATGTAAAGGCCCTGGGCGCTGAAACCTCATCCACACAAGGGCGATTGGGAACCTTACACTTACCTTTCAGATGGCCATCCAATAACATAATAATTCTATTTATACTCATTGTGCACAAGACCAAGCGACTTCCATGAAACTTTCACTTGGTTTGGACGCGATCGTCCTCTTTTGACTTCACTATACATGTTCAACGCTGCACCATTTTCTTGAGATTCAATTTTAATCAAAGCCCGCTCCCCCCCTCCCGTGAGCAAAATAAAGCAACAATGTTATCAGCACTTAGATATTTGGAGGGGTAGTTGAAGTCTCGGCCAAGGAAGGGGCAGACCACAGTTCTGGAGATAGGGGAGACGTCGGTGTAAACGGATGTGGCAACAAGTGCATTGTGGGCTACCGTTCGTGCAACACAACCTCGCGATGAATGGCCCTGTAGCAACAAGTGTGGGCCCGGACAGCGTGAGAGACTTGCAAAAGCGGACAACTGCACAGGCTAAAAGTAGCCCTAGTAAAATAAATCTCGCCTGCTATAACCGTAGCATTACAGATTACTCAACCCTTCAGTTATGTCAGTGCCTCCTATCAGCAGCCGTGCTGTTCTGGACACAAACACCCCCTCAATAAGTGAGGGAGAGACAGATGAAGTAATTGTGCTCTCGGCACATACTTGAAGACTTGGCAATTTACTTTCACTTTTATCAGCTTTGATAATAAAAAGCGGCAGAAAAACAGTCTGCCGCCTGCAAAGTCTATAGATGTTAATGTTTCCCTTGAAGAGGAAGATCTGGTTTCAAATCTCCATTAAATGGTTTTGTCTTAAATGTTTCTTGGCGTGTTTGCCTGTTCGCCTTAAGGCTATGCTTGCATCATGACGCGTTCAATCGGGCTGAGCATGTTTTAAACAGTTTAATAGTCCTATTTTGATTGAGTGCCTTGTAATTAGTTGTGTTAGTATGACAACATGGAAACACTCTAGTTTTTCCAAAACGTCCCCGAATGACCTTATTCTCTAGAACTAAGTCCGACTTTTAGTAAAAACAGACAAAAGAGAATGTGCCCCTGTTCACAGAGCTGTGTGACCAGATCAGCACGAGCAGGGCATAAGTCCTAAAAAAAGAAGTGGGGGGAAGCTGACGTCACGACAGGAAGTGACATCACGAAAGGTGGCTTGCACCATCAGACTAATTGCCTCCCCTCGCTCACCCCTTAGATGCGATTGCATCAGAGAAGCCAGCGCGTGAGCAGCGTTCTGAATGAGCTCCGATCTCGCCCCAGAGAGGCCAAAGAGTGAATGTGTGGCTACATTTGCTCCAGTTATCGAGCTCCCGATAAAATAAGTGGGGGGACGCCGTCCACCCGCGTGGTACCCCGACTCGAGCCCTGAGCACGAGACATAATACGCTGGGACGAGGCTTGGCCATGCCCTGGCTGAATTGCTTACTCTGCTTCCCGCAAGCCTGGTGCCCGAGATAGTAAATACGTTTAACGAATGTAAATGTAAAGTGAGTGATTAGAAAAACGTACAGTATATTGTCTGGAACTCCCCGAATGATATGTTCCATTTACATCCTGCCATTTGTAATCTGGTTTCAACCCCGGATGCCTGGGTTTATTGTGCTTTTCCAAATGTGTTTTTGTATTGACTTTTTTTAATGTTTTATATTTTTTGTATTTGAGATGCTCTTGATGCAAGAAAGCCGTTCTATGTAAAGCGATTGGCAGTTCATTGCGGCTAGGCTAGGACTACATCAAAATATCTTAAATAAACTAAAAACAATTCAAAGACCTACATACATCGCAGAATATGTATAAATTCCCTATTCACAGGTGGGAGGTGTGTTCATTTTCAAAAGAACAGCGAGCAGTGCATGCCTGGATATCCAACCTTCCTATTGAAAATATGCAGTAGTCAAGGGTGGCTCGAGCACTCACATATTCATTTATCTATTTGTTAAAGGGAAAATGTTAATTTTCAGGCCTTCCAAACATAGCTATGTTTCTGTAAAATACGACATTTGGCCCCTGTTCTGTAGAGGGTGAAATCATGAGAATGCGGTCAGTAGATTTTCAGAGACTATGAAAATATTTATTTGTTCCCTTTTGCGTAACATGAATGCAGCTCGCCCACACCAAAAAGGACCAGTTTACAAAAAAAGTTGGACATTTGCATCTAAAGTTTCTGACCTCGCATGGGTTGAAGTTCCTGACTAAGGTATATTTTTACAAGACGTGCACAACACTGGGCATCTTGGCTCTAAATATCAGATTTTGATTGTTACTCAGCTCAGTGGTACCCATGTTAACTACCTCGGAAAGACGAATAGCCAAGCAGATATGCAGAATCCTGCAATGCATGCATTAGTCCACTGAGCCATAAAATCAGTCATCGGGTTGTTAATGGCGCAGAACTGGATGTGTTTTGTGTAGCATGTTCTAGAAGAGGGTGTGCAGAGATGTGGTCAAGAGTGGTATCTTGCAGCATCATATGGTTTGAGTAATATGGACTGTTGGGGGTTGTATGGTGTGATCTGCCATGGTGGGCATTGTTTAGGGCAGTGCAGGGCGTGGTTGTTGGTTGGTGTGGTGGAGTGTGGTTTAGTATAGAAAGCTTTGATGATAAGGTGATGTTGCTTGGTATAATGGGTGAAGTAGGGCAGTTATAGTGGATAAGGTAGAGAAGAGATTGGTAAAGAAAGTGTGGGATAAGGAGGAGAGAAGAAGAAAAGAAACAGTGAGGTTAAACGAAAGGAGAAAGAAAAGAAGGGTGGAAGAGACAGTGGGAAGGGAGAGAGTTGGGGACAGTATGGGTGAGTGAGTGTACGTATAGCTGTGTTGGTGAGTGAATGGATGTCTTAGTGGTATATGTGTAAGTAACTACATATGTGAAAGGCAGTATATATGAGTGTTGGAGTATATAAGTGAGTATATGTGACAGTGAGTGATTGTGACTGGCTGCATGGATAAGTGTGTGCTTATGTCAGTAATTGTTGAAGAGAGTACGTATATGGTACTATCTGTATGAATAAGTAGGTGGTGAGTGTGTATAACTGTATAGGTGAGTAAATGGCAGTGTAATTAATTCTTTGGGTGACTGACTAGGTGTTTGAGTAACTCTTTGGGTGAGTGGCAGTGTGTGAGTTTCTATATGGGTGCATGAGTGGATATATCAGTGGCTGTATTGATGAATGACTGCGTGTATGAGTGACTGTATGGGTTAGTGAGTGGATGTGTGTGTAGACGTATGAATCACTGAGCGGGTATGTACTAACTGCTATTGGTCTGTCTATGGTTTCGAGATTGGTAGTCTGTATTTTAGTGTGGGTGTATCAAAGGTTTTATTAGGGTGTGAGGAGGTGCATCAGATGATCACGTGGATGATGTCATTTGAGATGTCATCAGTGATGTCATGAGTGATGTCACTGACCATGTCATGAGTAATGTAATATGTGACGTCATCAGCAGTGCATTGCGGGGGCGCGAGTTATAGTTAGCTCTACTAACTATAACGGCCGAATTTCTCTGGTTTTATACGAGTGAAATGTCCAACTAACTCTAACATCCCTGAAACCTGTGGTTTTTTCAGTGAATTTCTATGGTTTTTTTAATGCTAATCCCTAACTATTATGTCCCTGAAACCTGTGGTTTTTTCAGAGAATTTCTAAGGTTTTTTAAATGCTAATCCCTAACTATAATGTCCCTGAAACCTGTAGTTTTTTCAGAGAATTTCTAAGGTTTTTTTAAATGCAAATCCCTAACTATAACGTCCCTGAAACCTCTGGTTTTTTTCTGTGAATGTCTAAGGTTTTTTAAATGCTAATATCTCACTATGCCTACATAGGTAGGACATGTGCAGAAAGAGGAAGAAAGGCGCAGAAAGAAGCAAGAGGAGTGTAGGAAGAGGCAAGAGAGGTGCAGAAAGAGGAAGAAAGGTGCAGAAAGAAGCAAGAGAAATGCAGAAAGGGGCAACAGAAGTCCAGAAAGAGAAGGAAAGGTGCAGGAAGAAGCAAGAGATGTGCAGAAAGAACCAACAGAGGTGCAGAAAGAGGCCTACTTTGACTGCACCTTACAACAGACTCATACAAAGTACCCTAATCACTAATCCTTCTCAGAAGATGTCTTGAATCTCACTTTTCTCTAAAGGTTCACTATTAATCAACTGCTCAGAATGTTAGGCCTATCAAATATAAAACAGCAATCCTAAGCCTATCACTGTTGTAAGTCTGACCAAGTTTGTGAAGGTATGCATGCGTGTCTGTGCTTTTACCTAGTGACATGTTAAATGAAAATAAACATACAAACACTTGAATACCTGTGTTTCAAACAGCATACTCTGTAAATTTGTGTAAAAAAAGGTGTATGCATTTCTTTCTGCTCACAATACAGGGCACATGAGTATTCAATAGAAGTGCAGAAAGAAGCAACAGAGGTGCAGAAAGAGGCAAAAGATGTGCAGAAAGAGGGGTGCAGAAAGAGGCAAGAGGGGTGCTGAAAGAAGCAAGAGAGGTGCAGAAAGAAGCAAGAGAAGTGCAGACAGAAGCAACAGAGGTGCAGAAGGAGGCAAGATAAGTGCAGAAAGAGGCAAGAGAGGTGCAGAAACAAGCAAGAGAAGTGCAGAAAGAAGCAACAGAGGTGCAGAAAGAGGCAAGAGGGGTGTAGCAAGAGGCAAGAGGGGTGCAGAAAGAAGCAAGTGAGGTGCAGAAAGAGGCGAGAGGTGCAGAAAGAGGCAAGAGAGGTGCAGAAACAGGCAAGAGAAGTGTTGAAAGAGGCAAGAAGGGTGCAGAAAGGGGTAAGAGAGGTGCACAAAGAGGCAAGAGGGGTACAGAAAGAGGCTGGAGGGGTGCAGAAAGAAGGAAGAGAACTGCAGAAAGAAGCAACAGAGGTGCTGAAAGAGGCACGAAGGGTGCAGAAAGAGGAAAGAGAAGTGCAGAAAGAAGCAACAGAGGTACAGAAAGAGGCAAGAGTGGTGCAGAAAGAGGGAAGAGAGGTGTAGAAAGAGGCCTACTTTGACTGTACCTTACAACAGACTAATACAAAGTACCCTAATCACTAATCCTTCTTAGAAGATGTCTTAAACCTCACTTTTCTCTTGAAGGTTCACTATTAATCGACTGCTCAGAATGTTAGGCCTATCAAATATAAAACAGCAATCCTAAGCATGTCACTGTTGTAAGTCTGACCAAGTTTGTGAAGGTATGCATGCGTGTCTATGCTTTTACCTAGTGGCATGTTAAATGAAAATAAACATACAAACACTTGAATACCTGTGTTTCAAACAGCATACTCTGTAAATTTGTGTAAAAAAAGGTGTATGCATTTCTTTCTGCTCACAATACAGGGCACATGAGTTTTCAATAGAAGTGCAGAAAGAAGCAACAGAGGTGCAGAAAGAGGCAAGAGATGTGCAGAAAGAGGGATGAGGGGTGCAGAAAGAGGCAAGAGAGGTGCAAAAAGAAGCAAGAGAGGTGCTGAAAGAAGCAAGAGGTGCAGAAAGAAGCAAGAGAAGTGCAGACAGAAGCAACAGAGGTGCAGAAAAAGGCAAGAGGAGTGCATAAAGAAGCAGGAGAGATGCAGAAAGAAGCAGGAGAGGTGCAGAAAGAAGCAAGAGAAGTGCAGAAAGAAGCAACAGAGGTGCAGAAAGAGGCAAGAGGGATGTGGCAAGAGGGGTGCAGAAAGAAGCAAGTGAGGTGCAGAAAGAGGCACAAGAGGTGCAGAAAGAGGCAAGAGAGGTGCAGAAACATGCAAGAGAAGTGTTGAAAGAGGCAAGAAGTGTGCAGAAAGGGGTAGGAGAGGTGCACAAAGAGGCAAGAGGGGTACAGAAAGAGGCTGGAGGGGTGCAGAAAGAATTAAGAGAACTGCAGAAAGAAGCAACAGAGGTGCTGAAAGAGGCACGAAGGGTGCAGAAAGAGGCAAGAGAAGTGCAGAAAGAAGCAACAGAGGTACAGAAAGAGGCAAGAGTGGTGCAGAAAGAGGGAAAAGAGGTGTAGAAAGAGGCAAGAGAGTTGCACAAAGAGGGAAGAGGGGTGCAGAAAGAGGCAAGAGGGGTGCAGAAAGAAGCAAGTGATGTGCAGAAAGAGGCAAGGGAGGTGCAGAAAGAGGCAATAGAGGTGCAGAAACAGGCAAGAGAAGTGTTGAAAGAGGCAAGAGAGGTGTAGAAGGAGGTAAGAGAACTGCAGAAAGAGGCAAGTGAGGTGCAGAAGGAGGCAAGAGAACTGCAGAAAGCGGCAAGAGAGTTGCAGAAACAGGCAAAAGGGGTGCAGAAAGAGGGAAAAGGTGGGCTGGCTGAGGCAAGAGAGGTGCAGAAAGAGGGAAGAGGGGTGCAGAAATAGGCAAGAGGGGTGCAGAAAGAAGAAACAGAGGTGCAGAAAGAAGCAGGAGAAGTGCAGAAAGAAGCAACAGAAGTGCAGAAAGAGGCAAGAGAAGTGCAGAAAGAAGCAACAGGGGTGCAGAAAGAGGCAAGAGAAGTGTAGAAAGAGGCAAGAGGTGCAGAAACAGGCAGGAGAGGTGCAGAAAGAGGGAACAGGGGTACAGAAAGAGGCAAGAGAGGTGCAGAAAGAAGAGGGAAGAAAGGGTGCAGAAAGAGGCAAGAGCAGTATAGGAAGAAGCAAGTGAGGTGCAGAAAGAGGCAAGAGAGGTGCAGAAAGTGGAAGAGATAAGCAGAAAGAGGCAAAAGAAGTGCAGAAAAATAAGAAAAAAAAAGAAAAGTGCAGAAAGAAGCAACAGAAATGCAGAAAGAGGCAAGAGTGGTTTGCACACCATTAGTACCAATTTAATACCCACATTTAGCAATAAGTAACAGGTGATCATTCTAGGTTTGCAAAGGGCCTTCCACCACGCTGTAACACTTGTCGCTGCATTTTTGGTAGCGTTTGAGCAGTTTTAGCTAGAAAGAAGGTTTTTTTTTGTTCAAATCTGCAGATTATGCAGCGGATGATGGATTATGTGGCAAATGCGGAAAATGTATAATTGTGCGAAAGTCGGTGCAGCCAAACAGTCGCATAATTCTAGTGGCCCTGCTCATACCAGGTCCAGAAGTGCTCCTCAGTAGTTCCTTCATTTTTTTGTCTCATTGAGTTTATAGTTTAGCTTCTATGAAAACGGGGAAGACTAAACCTGAGGTTACCACCCCACAACACAGACTACCATACCACATAATTACTCTCCATAACACATAATCCCACTCTACATAATTCCTATACACTAAATACCACATACCTTCTATCCACATCAAAGTCAAAGTCTATCCACATAATTTCACTGCACATCATATCACATAATTCCACTACACACAACCTACATCCACTCCAAGAAACATTAGTAAAACATGCCTATAGCTCTAACTCTCACAAATGTGAAACTTATTACATTGCAAATGCTTCTTTAACTAGTAGTCGTGTTTGCAGAGAGGTGGAGAAAGGGGGCTGGGCCTCCGACCAGCGCTCAGGAATTCCGCTGCGTAGGACTAACAGGAGGTACCATGAGGGCTTCTTGGCCCCCAAAGTCCTCAGGAGCAAAGTGGACTTCATCCCCCATCCCATAGTGTGCCAGGAGGCGCATTTGCAGAGCGGTGGAGTAAGGGGGCGTGCCCTCCAAAAACGTCTTACCAATACCACTGTGTGGGACTTACTGGAGGTAACAGGAGGGGTAGTTGCCCCCCCAGGACAACCTTGGGGGCCAACTACCCCTCCTATTACCTCTAGTAAGTCCCACACAGCAGCATTGGTAAGTTCTCAAAGCAGGCCACGCCCCTTTGCCCACCAGTCTGCAAACGCGCTCCCCGGCGCACTCTTGGATGGGGAGTGAAGTCCCCTTCGCTGCTGGGGGTTCTTAGGGGCCAACTAGCCTACCTGATACCTCCAGTAAGCCCCATATAGTGGGATTGCTGAGAGGTGGACACAGGCCACGCCCCCTTTCTGCACCACTCTGAAAAACGCACCTCCTGGCGCGCTCTTGGTTGGGGGATAAAGTCCCCTTGCCTCCTGAGGGTCCCTGGGGGCCAACTAGCCCTCCTGTCATCTGTAGTAAGCCCCGCACAGCTGGATTGCTGAGAGTGGTCCGAGGCCATGCCCCCTTTTTACACCACTCTGCAAATGCGCCTCCTGGCGCACTGCTGCTCGGGGGATGAAGTCCACTTTAGTCCTGAGGTCCTCAGGGCACAAGAGGACTTCATCGCCCCACCAGCAGTGCACCAACAGGCGCGTTTGCAGTGTGGTGTAAAAAGGGACGTGGCCTCGGACCACCTCTCAGCAATCCCACTGTGTGGGGCTTACTGGAGGTACCTGGTGGGCTAGTTGGCCCCTAAGGACCCTTAAGATTCTAGGGGACTTAATCCCCCAACCAAGAACGCGCCAGGAGGCGAGTTGGCAGAGCAGTGCAGGAAGGGGGCGGGGCCTCTGGCGAGATGCCGGCTTTTTGGGGGGGTTTGTTAGAAGGGGGACTGTGTGGCCCCCCTCTTTCCTTAATATTTTTAGGGCCCTGGAGACCCCATCCCCCAGGGCCTGACTCATTTTTACTTTTTTTTTTTTTAAACAAGAAGGTGGCCGCGCTGCCCCCCTCCCTTGGCCGATTTCGGCCCCAGGGACCCCATCCCCTGGGGCATGGCCACATATTTTTATTTTTTTTCTCTCTTTTTAATAGGGGGGCGCGGCCCCCCTCCTGATGCCTTTATCAGCCCCGGGGGCCTGGCCAGCCTTTCCATTTTTTTATTTTTTTTTGGAGGGGGGCTGCGTGGCCCCCTCCTGAGGCCAATTATGGCCCCGGGGACCCCATCCCCCAGGTCCTGGCCAGCCTTGATTTTTTTAAATATTTTGGACGGGGCAGCGTGGCCCCCCTCCTGAGGCCAATTATGGCCCGTGGACCCCATCCCCCGGGGCCTGGCCTTACGTTGGGGACTGCGGGGGGAGCCCCAATGCCCCCACGGTCCCAGCCTCCTGCGGGACCCGGCATTGCTTTTGGACCAGGGGAGCTGCTGACATGCAGCTCCCCTTGTCCAAAAGCAATTCTGCTTTGCTTCGTGGAAGCAAGAGCAGGTTTCCTGCTTTCGCTTCCACGAAGCAAAGTAGAGTTTGCAATGACAGGGCGGGAGCAATGCCACGAAATCGCAATGAATTGCTGACAAAAATGAACACGAAAATGAGCTCAGGCTCCCACGCTTGTTTATACTAATGCCCCCAGGTGGGCCAGGTCCCCGGGGCGTGTGCACATATTTTAAATTGAAGGAGAGCCCCCTCCTAGGGCATTTTTCTGCTCCAGGGACCACCAACTCCCCGAGGCTTATGTTTCTAATATGGGAGACCGTGCAGACCCCCCTGGGCCCTGGGGACAACCACCACCTCCCTGGGCTTTATTTTTAAGAATTGTGCAGGGGGCCGCATGGACTCCCCCTGGGCCCAGGAGACCACAATCTCCCCGGGGCATTAAATAAAAAATTGTGTGGGACTGAGTGGACCCCCTCCGAGCCCCAAGGACCACTACCTCCATGTGGCTATAAAGAAAAGGGGGTCCTTGCAGACCCTCCGCTGTGCCCCCGGGACCACCACCTCCCCGGGGCTAAATTAAAAGTAAAGGGGGGGCCTCGCTGACACCCCCAGGGACCACCACATCCCCAGGGCCAAAATAACAATTCAAAGTAGGGGGGGGGCATGCAGCCCCCCTCCAAGGCCATATACAGCCCCAGGTACCACCACCACCTTTCTGGGGCGGGCCCAAGAACAACAAAGGAGGGGGGCCACACGACCCCCCTCGTTAAGCCATATATAGCCCTGGGGACTGCCACCCCCCCCAGGGCGGGCTGCTGCTATGTCCCAGGGTACCTACCCCCGGGACATAGCAGTTTGCTCTGACTTGGCAGAACTTTGACTACTCCCGTCAAGTCAGAGCAAACACAAACTTTGCTCCCAACAAGCGAGAGCTGCGAAACCGCTCCTGCTTGCTAAGAGCAGAGTTTTCGTCTGTTTCCCTGCCCACTGTCAAGCGGGCAGGGAAACAGACAAAATGATTCCTCTCACAGACAGGGAGCTGCATGTTTAGCAGCTCCCTGTCTGTGAGAGCAATGCCGACTCCTGTTGGAGGCGGAGAGCTGGCAGGGACCACGGACGCATTTAGTCTTCCCGCGCGGTTCCCAACGCTGCTGACTGGTTGCCCTAGGTGCAGTAGCGGTCGGTGGTGGGAGTGCCGCCGGGCGCTGACGTGGGCGGGGAGGGGCAGGGTGGGGGTATAACTACTGATTACGGGCGACACAGGTACACATATAAATAAATAAACGAATTGTCTCGCGCTGCATCGCCAAATGTGATGCAGCGCGAGAAACGAAATTGTTTTATTTATTTATATGTGTACTTACCTGTAATCGCCCGTAATCCGTAGTTTACTACCCCCCACCCTGCCCCTCCCTCGCCCCACGTCAGCGCCCGGCGGCACTCCCACCACCGACCGCTACTGCCTAGGTGTGCTCAAGGGCACCCAGTATTTCAAGGCTGGGCACTCATTTGTCAACACTGGAGCTTATGACAGTCTGCCACATGGTGGCGCTGTTTGTCTAATTTAGAGACGAGCACAACAACAGTTGTTGATTAATTCAATATACATTAGTAATGACTAATACCTGACGCCAAAGTCATTCTTACGGCTTTGAGGGCCTGGAATAGTCAGATTTGTCACACTTGTAGGAGTGTGATGGTTAGTAGCTGTGTTGCTACAGTAACTGACAGCAGTAATGGGTGTTGCAATCTCAAGGCACAGTGACCAAGGGTTCCTTCCATCTCCCGACATACCACCCCACCAAGGAAGTATAGAACTCAGCAATGACATTAAACACTTACACATGCAGAGTATCTTGGAAGCTCTGCCAGCCATAATGGATGTAAGGTCAGGTTTCTGTTCCTACTGACCTCTGCTCCATGCCCCATGTCTGTATTCTGACCATTTGATTGTGGTACTAAAAATATACAAACACGTTTTTAGTTCCTGTAGTAAATTTCAATATGTATCATCTGGATAAAGTACATGTGATTGGGTCAAGGATTTAGACTGCTCCACCATCTTAGGGGGGCATACCTTTTGTATGTCATGAGGGTGGTCCAACAAACAATCATTCACAAGACATGCTCTTAAAGGTAACTACTGCAGATCTACACACATTTTACATTACTCCAGCCGCCTTCAAGTATAATCCTCAAGTACTGCATAACAGTCAGGCAGAGTAGTGGTCTTAAGCAATAGAATTAATGCCCTGGATAGAGGGCACCCAACTCTTAACAAGCTGCATAGCCTCAAAAGATGACCAGTTGCTTGCTCTTGAGTATCATGGTGTGTCCATTCTTGAATTGCAAACTTGCACATTGCCATTTTGTTTTAAACAACAAACGTAATTTAAAAAAATGAGTGATCTTGCAATAATGTTGTTTCTATAACATAATGTGAAGCGCACGTTCACCCATAGGCATCTTGGCGCTAAATAAAAGATGTTTATTGTTACCCAACTCAATGGTACTCATTTTATCGACCTCAGATGGATGAAAGGCTTAGTGGACCCGCTGGGATTTTAACCTGTGACCATCAGGTTGAACAAAAGGCCCATGTAATGCACCCATTAGTCCACTGAGCCACCAGAACAGGCTAATAACGGCTTTCAGAAGGACGTTTCCCTTCTATAGGCAGTTTAACTCATCTTGAAACCTCTGTTTTAGGGAAAACAGCTGAATTCTGCACTGTGCTCACCAATTAGTAATGGCTCTTAGGGCGCTATGTAAATAATCGGGCAACTGTGAACTAAAGAAAGCCTAAAGTAAACGCCTCTGAATGTCAAGTAGAGTGGATGGCTATAGCCCCTCTGCCAAGTTTACTGACAGTAATCCCCCGCCATACGCACATCGTCCATTAAACACTTTCACAAATAGGCGTTTTTCACGGAGTGTGGCAGCAGAGAGGGCAGGCAGAGGTCAGAGAGAGTCTGTGGGAGGGGTGCCTAATTCCTGTCACCCTCTGATCTCTAGATTGGCAAATGTAAACCGACCATTTTTCGAGCCCTTAACTAAAAAAAACCAGACGAATTTAACTACAGCATACATTACAGCACTGCAGTGGAAAGCTACAATTCTCACCACTTGTAAACTCGAGAAACCTGGACCACGAAGAAAGAGAAAAACATTCACAGGCACGCGCGCTTTCGGGGCCTTCTAAATTATATATATGTATATTGCTATCTGTTAAAGTTTATATTTATTGCGCACCTTTTCGCAATGAACGAGATAGATGTAATGCTATTAACACCTTCTTCTAAAATGAAAATGTAGAGGCCAAGTCGGCAGGCCTGGAAATGTAAGAGTTTTAACACTAAACGGAAATTAAATCAATAGTCCCACATATTCGCAATAAAATATATAAAAATTAAGCCGCGATCGGAGTGCATGAATGAAACTCAAATGTCCACCGCCGTTGACCTGTAAAATTGGCCGAATGCAAGGAATCGTGTCTGGAGAGTTCTTTCAGAGGAGAGGTGCGAGGCTGATCTAGGGGCTAGCGCCTGCCAAACGAAGGCGCATGCTCCCACCATTACACGGGCCTTTATCTCACGTCGCACATCATTATGCGTCACCTAACGCTTTGAGAGTCAAATGTTTTCTAACTTTTTCCTTTCTCCCACGAAAGGGTCGC
This sequence comes from Calotriton arnoldi, assembly GCA_963921515.1. NCBI lineage: Eukaryota > Metazoa > Chordata > Amphibia > Caudata > Salamandridae > Calotriton > Calotriton arnoldi. The sequence goes on from CAWUFW010000732.1 coordinate 1,673,432, forward strand.
GGCAAGGATTTGCCTTTCCTAGGTGAAGAAACATTTTGCGACCCTGCTGCTTGACTTGAGAACAAAATATAGGGCTTCACTGGTAATCTTGGGCCCATCGGAAGCCGGCAGCCTATTGGCCAGTATTCCTTGCCAAGCCCTGCTCTTAGGTCTCATTCAGTGCCTTGTCCTGGACAATTAAGATTAGCAGGTTAGAATCCATTTTACCATCGCTGGCCACACTGCTTGTGCCTTCTCCAAGCTCAGAGTCTGCGCTTGCAGTTTCTTCAGTTTTGGTCACTGTGGCTACTGGTGGCTCGTTCACCACAGACCCTGCACTTATCTTGGGTTGACTTTGAGACACTTGCACGCACCCTCCTCCTCCTCTGAGCTCCTTGGTTGCACTGAGTTTGTCCTTTGCATCTCAGTAGTGGTTGTCGTCACTTCTTCTCCAGCTTCTCTCACTCTATGTGATGCATGAATCCAGTTTGGAAGTCCTCTATATTTTACAGCAATTTTTGTGACCATTATAACCAGATAGGGGCCACGCCATATGGGATCCAGGCACGACTTTATCATGTGTTTCTTCACCAAGACCCAGTCATCACTACCGAGGTCATGGCATTGCTCCTGCCTTGGGAGAGGGGTCGTCAATTCAACCTGGTGAGAGCAACGCGTCAGCCAGATCTTTTGCAGTAGTCAAGATCCATGTCATCTGTAAAATTTACAGGTGTAATTATTAACAAACATTTATTAAGCGCATAGCTACCCTAAGGCATCCCAGCGCTAGCAGCAAACAGGAGGAAGATTTGATAGCTCACAGAGTGGTATTATGAAACAGCCAGGTTTTAAGAAGTTTTCGAAAGGGGAGATGGTGGGTCTCTGAGCGAAGGTGCAGGGGAAGGGTGTTCCAAAGTCTAGCTGTGTTGTGGAAGAAGGAACTGCCCCCACTCCTCATCCTTCTGATTTTAGGGATAGCGGCTAAGTTCAGGTTAGCAGAGCGAAGGAGTTTCCTGGGGCGGTAGAAGGTGATGAAAGAGCCATTGATTGGGGGGCCTTTTCCCCAAAGAGTCTTGTGGGCTATCCACAGTGATTTAAATGTTATTCTCTCTGCGATGGGCAGCCAGTGTAAGGTCTTCAGACCTGGCTAAGCCGACTGAGTTTTAGGAATGCCAAGTAGCAGCCCAGCGGCGCAGTTCTGAACAACTTGAAGTTTCCTTATTGTGGATTTAGGTGCTCCTAGATACAGGGAGTTGCCGTAGTCCAAATGCGAGAGGACCAAGGCTTGAACCATAATTCTCCTAGCCCCCATGGGAAGGAGAGGTAGAACTTTCCGCAGCAGTCTAAGAATACCATAACAGGCTCCTGTTATTTCCACCGCTTGCTGGTCAAATTTGAATAATTTGTCCAGCCAGACGCCTAGACTTTTAATCTTGGACTTGGGGGTCAGAGCAGGTCCAAGGCCAGTTGGCCATACATGTGTAAGGTCAATATTAGGCGGGTTGTCCAGGAGCATTATTTCCGTTTTTTCTCCATTGAGCCTGAGACAGGAGTGTTGCATTCATGTTGCCACCTTCTCAAGGCAGGATTCCAGATCAGATGGAGAATTCTGGAGATGGTTAAAGGCTACTACCAACTGGGTATCATCACCATACGTGACAATTTTAATCCCATATGGCAAGATAATCTCAGCAAGTGGTCTCATGTATACGTTAAATAGAGTGGGGCTCAGTGACAAGCCCTGGGGCACTCCACAACTGAGTGATAGGCTCCTAGAAGTTGTTTCTCCTGCAAAAACCTGGAATTTTCTACCATTAAGGTAGGATTGGAGCCAGGTAATGGCTCCACCTGAAACACCGGCGTTACTGAGTCTGTTAAGAAGTATGTCAAAGTTGACCGTATCAAATGCAGAGCTAATAACACTGGAGAGGGGGATTGTAGCCACTGTAATCCTGCTGAGTGCACTGCTCCGGTTTTTCATTTGTGGATCAATTGCATCTCTGATGTCTGAATGCTCTCCATGCATCTGCTGATGCCTTGTGATGCAGGTGGGTCTGTGGTGATGGAAGTGAGGCTGAGATGGGTGCAATGTGCGAGCTCATGACTTGTGGATGCTGGTTGCCTCTTGGTGGGAATGCAGAGCTTCCAACCTTCTGATTTATCATGCTGCTGATCAGTGGATAACGATTGTATAAATGATTTAATTATGGCTAATGATGTTAAAAGTAACATGTCATTTAAACTCTATGTGCTTACCCAACATTCGGCCACATGTAGTTTACTTGTGAGCAACTCCAGAGTTAAATGTAAATGACCTGCAATCCAATCAGATCTATTTTTTCACCACTGTCATCTTCTCTAGTTCATTCAGTCTTGTCATAAGAGACTTAAAACGATACTATGGCATAATTTCCTTTCAACATTTTTTTATACTGCACACTACCTTAACCTTGCCGTGGCAGGTTTGCAATGAGATAGAAAAAACTATGTCTTCTTCAGGATGCTTCTGTCTGATGTATGCATGGTTCCCATGCTTCTGAGCACTTTAGTTAACTCACATGAAATTTATTGTGAGGGTGCACTACTGTGACATGGCTCCTAGCCTTTGTATGAGCCATCACATTATATTTTATGTGGGTGGGAAAGAAATGGAGCTTGCGAGTGATGCCAACACCAGGAAAGAGACTCTGAGATCTAAAAATGCTGCTAGATCTTCACCAATCCCTTCTTTCCTCCTTCCCAGACCTAATAAACAGCTGTAATTTGTGGGAGTGGTAGTCGAGGAGGTGGCAGTATCCCTGGTTTCCATAATGGCTACTGGAATGGTCCCTTACCGTCCTTGGATGACTCTTCAACTGAAAGTAGTTCTATATCTGCCTCCTCTTGGTATCTTCACTTCTCTGCTCAGTTCCTCTTTCTTCACTAAATTCAAGTATTAAATGTGAACTTCAATTCTCAAAATATATTTGCATTTTGAGAGTTCTTCCGTTCCACAAGACTGTGGTACACTGGTTCTTTACATTTAGGTCTTCTTTACCTTTTCTGGCAGCCTGGTCAATAGAACGGTGCCCCCATCTTTAAAACATATAAGAAGGCCCTGATCTTAGTGGTCCAATGTGCTAGCGCATCTCATCCCTACCCGTCTATCTGCAGTGATGCGGCTCCTTAATGCATCAAAATGCCTGATGAGCAAAGCTGCGCTCTTGAAGTGATTGGGCAGAGCAGAGTTCAGCTCCTGTTCCATATTACATAGAATAGACATGCCAGCTAGAAGTGGGCACATGTAGGCCTGGGCTAAATTTTAATTATGCTTGTTAAATTTGTGAATTTCACCACAATTGTGTTATGTGAAATTTCACCTTATGCAATTTTCTTATTTTTTTTATCTAGCACGCACTTTGTGTAAAAAAGTCTTGCACGATACCTTTAGGCAGCTGGCTGCACAGAAATGTGCTTGCCAAGAGCAAACCAGACTCCTGCCAATATCTCGCAAGATTATTTTACTCAGGTGTGTGTTCACTCAAAACAAAGTCACACAAGATGCAGCAAAACCACATTTCTTTATTAAAGTGACATTTCATGTAATTTCGGGATATTTTCATGGAATTTCTCAAAATTTAGCAAAAAAGAATTATGTGATTTCCTATACCCCGAGTTACAAGCATGGATGTCATTTAGGGGTCACCAGGGGTCGCTCCTGCGACTCCTGGCTTGCCCTTTCAGACCCCTGGCACTGCATTTGCGGCCCCTAGCTTCAGAGGTGGTAAAATCAGTGCCAGGAACACAGGGCCAGCTTGGGCCAGCTTATCCTTATGGACATCAGTTGGGGTTCAGCTCTCCTTATTTTCTGTCAATCTTTTTATACTAATAGTGAATGATGATGCATTATTCACTAGTAGGGTTATAAAAATAGATACAAATAGCTCGAAAAATACTTTTCCTGACAGATGAGGTAAATTTAAAAAAATGCTTTCAAATGTATGTTGTGTGCATGCTTGCGGGAGTTCATGTATTAGTGAATGTGTGTGTATACGTAAGCAGAGTGTGTGTATGTATGAATATGTGTGTGTGAGTGAAAGCGAAGGTCAAAGAGCATGTGATGTCCCGTCTGCTATCCCTGGCGTTTTTGTGAATAGACGTCCATGGTTAGAAGATGGCTCTACGTGTTGCTTTTAAAAAGGTCAAGATAATGTCAGGAAAACAAAAAAGAAAGCTCCCAACTGTGAGCAAGGTGACATCTGCAAATACACAAAATAGTCAATAAATGATGCACACAACTCAATAAGCTGATCCACACCAATTTATAAAAATAACACATATCTTTACATATGTTTAGGCACCAGAATCAATATGATCAGGTAAGTACATTTTGGAGGAGAAATACTTTTACGTTTAAAAAGTTGACACAGTGCATTTTTCAGAAGCTGAATGTTATCCTATGGGAGGAATAACAAGTATGGCATTCGCCTACAGTACAGCGACCTACAAGATCAAACTCCTGGACTTAAGGTGAGTATGGGGCAAGGTCCAAGGCAGCACCAGCTGGTCACCTCCAGTGGCATTTGGGCAGCTGGGTGCAGTGGTGCAATACAGTGTGGGTGCCCAGTGTTAGCCAATGGGGATCGGTCTGCGTGAAAAGAGGCGCAGGTTTGGACTGGGAGGCCAGTCTGGCTGAACCAGTCAGAGGGTTCAAGTCTTGCAATACTAGGGGATGTGGAGACACCAGTGGTCCTCTTCTCATCTGGCCGGGGCGGCCGGGTGCAGAGGGTCTTTGAGATGTTGGGTTTCTTCGTACCGGAGCAATCGCGGTTGCGGGACCCTTCAAACAGAGGCTGCAGGCGGTGTCGGTGTCGAGAAGTTCACAAGGGGCGAAACCAAAGTGGACTTTGTCTCTTTAGGGCTTGGGTACCATGCTGATACTCTTTGCCCACTTTGACTCAGGCTGGGGGTCTTTGGTGCAGTGGTGCTTGGCAGCATCGGGTTTTGGCGGTTCCGAAGTCCTCGCGGTTCTTCTTTGGGTGCCTGAAGGGTGAAGAAAAGCCGCTCCGCTGCACCACTGGAGTCCCTGGTTCTTGGGTGAAGTGCTGGCAGGTCTCCTAGGCTTTGGAGACACAGCAGCTACAGGACAAGTCATCTTTGGCGCAATTGTCGAAGTCAGCAGACAGGTCGGCAGGGTTGGCACCAAGTCAGTTGCTGGTCTTCTGTTCTTGCGACTCTTCACGTCTGTCTTCTGATTAGATTTTATGGTGCCAGGGGCTCCCCTAAATACAGAAGTTAGGGGTGTTACGGGAGTGTGGAGTAGTAGCCAATGGGCTGCTGATCCCTGGGTCACTACGTCCCCTATATGACCACTTCCTATGGGAAGTGGGCATAACCCTGTCCCAGATTTCCTAAGTTTGCCATTGTCAAGATGGCTAACTATGAAAAGTCGCCTCCACTTCAGGTAGCCCACCTTAGGGGTGGCACTAGCCTGCGGCTGGACACGCCTATCTCACTAGCTAATTTTCCCACCTGCCCTAGTGCCATAGGGCTCTGGACAAAGGGGGTCAGCTTCCTCTCCTGTAAGAGAAGCCAGATTTGAATACCAAAGGCAGTGGGTTCTTTGAAGCTCCCCTGCATTGGAATGCTAATCTGCAGGTCATCCTGTGGGAGGGGGTGTAAACACCCTCTGCCCGAGCAGGCTTTGTTTCAGACCTACTGAGAGTAAATGTCCTCACCCTTTGGGGTCAGAAACCTGTCTCTGAGGGCAGGCTGGCAAAAACCAGTCAGTCAGCACACCAGATGTGGCCTAACGACTAGAGCGGTTGACTTCGGAGCTGGGGAATCGGGTTCGAGTATCAGCAGGGATGCTCAACATCCTGTGATTCTGGGCAAATCACTTAATCTCTCTGTGCCTAACAAAAATGAATGTGTCTGTCTTTAACGCAACTGGTGCTCATGTCAAGCACACTGATACCTTCAGGTTGGGTTCGCTATATATAAAACTCTAAAACATTTTTTTTTAAAGTAGTTGGTAGGTTTTCAGGGTACACCTCTAAGTGCCCTCTGTGTGCATGTATTAATAAATCCAAGACTGGCATCAGTGAGCGTTTATCAATATGAGATGTTTGATACCAAACATCCATATTTTCAGTGAAGCCATCATGTAGCTGGAGAACTCATTTCCACCAGTGTCCAGCTCATGTACTTAAAATGGCTTCCCTGTTCACTTGAACTGGCAGCAATCGAGCTGACCAGCACAGGGGCATATCTGCTCATGCAGATATGTCCTCACATGTAGTATAGTGCATCCTGCCTTAGGGCTGTAAGGCCTGCTGTAGGGGTGACTTACCTATACTGCATGCAGTGTTTGTGGGCATGGCACACAGGAATGTGTGCCATGTCCTGTTTTCACTTTTGTCTGCACCAAGACAGGCAGCATGCAGGGGCAGTCTGCATTTGGTGAAGGGTACTTAAGGGTGGCCCAATTCATGCTGCACCCCGTACAGACCCTCTTTAGCCTACTTGCCCTAGGTACCAGAGGCACCACCTACTAGGGACTTACAGGAATTGCTAAAGCTATTGCCAATTGGGGTACAATTGCGCAGTTTTGGGAAAGAGATCTGGCACTGGGGACCTGGTTAGCAGGAATCCAGTGCACTTCCAGTTGAAATCACATCAAATACCAGGCAAAAAGTGGGAGTGACCATGTCAAAAAGGGGCACTTTCCTACACTGGGGTAGCTGTAACCCAATACTCAGAAGTCATTTCTTCTTGACTTTTGTCTGGTTGAACTGAGACAGAAGGAGCATTGCTTGCTGGCTTGTGAGTCAGCATTGTGCAAACCAGACCTTTGCTGGATCTCACGTTAATATGTTTGCAACAGATACTATTGAGGATGTTTACAACTGGGGACCATTAGAATGTGGTACTTTCTTTTAAAGATTTGGGGCTCCTTCCAAACAATTTATTGGTTATAATTCTTCTTCAATAGTCAGATGAAATTGACCCCACAATTGTTCATATAGGAGTCTTTTTTCCAAGTGTAGGATACTGAGAGTCCTTCAAAATAACACAATTTAAAATCCCCATTTTTTTCAATCAGCAAGTTTAGCAGCATAAAACATTTGCCAGGAAGCATTCTGCTCAGTGCTTAATTTGGAAATAATGTGTGATGGTGACCAAAGTGCTGCTCAGATGCCCCCGGCCAGACTATTAAATGTCAGAGCACCAAATACTAAGGCTGTGTAGTCCTGAATATATACATCCCAGTCCTCTTTAATCCACTGCCAGACATTCCCTGCGCCTTTATCTCTCTCTTCCAGGTCCCTGCTTTCTCCCTTGGTGAAGGAGTTTCCTTCTTTTTCTCCTTTCTCCTTTTTGTATTTTCTCTCTTGCTCTCGGGAAATGTCTGATGAGGAAAAAGAAGTGCTAGTCCACAAAAAAGAAGTGCTGGTGGCCCCTCCGGCAACTGCCAGCTTAAAGTAAGCACGGATTCTGCTAGTGACTAAACCACTGAGGCCAGATTCCGTAGACTGTACTAGTGTTGTTGCAATTTTGCATCATATCCAGATTACAAGTTTACACTAGTGCTGGAGCAATTTTATACAATGATTTGCAGTGGTTTACAAGTGCAAACATTCAGTTTAAACCGAATGATCAGGGCAAAATGACATTTTGCAGTAATCAATCAGTCCTAACGACATTGACAACTTGCACCAGCTGTCAATCTATGTGAGGGCTCTTCATTTTCAACAGCTGAGTTGGAAGCCTCATTTAGAATTATGCAATGAGCAATGCATGCTTAGGCAGAACCAAGGGGCAGATGTATCAAGCATTTTTGCGTTCGCAAACGGGCAGATTCGCAGAATCTACTCGTTTGCGAATGCAAAAATTGCTTTTCTGATGCAGCAAACCGAATTTTGCGATTCGGTAACCTGTTACCGAATCGCAGAATGAGTTTGCGATTCGGTATTAGGAAGGGCGTGTTTAGGTGTCCCTTCCTAATACCGAATCGCATCGTATGTATGAATGTTTTGTGACCGCAATTGAGGTCGCAAAACATTCAGCATTTTACCACCTACGTCAAGTAGGTGGTAACCCATTCGCAAATGGGAAGCGATCCCCAAGGGACCCCTTCCCCTTTGTGAATTTTTGTAAAACTGTTTTTAAGAGCAGGCAGTGGTCCCACAGACCACTGCCTGCTCTTAAAAAATGAAAAGAAAACTTTTCATTTTTCGTTTTGTAAAGCATCTCGTTTTCCTTTAAGGAAAACGGGCTGCTTTACAAAAAAAAAAAGATTGCTTTATTGAAAAGCAATCACGAACATGGTGGTCTGCTGATCTCAGCAGGCCACCATCCCCGTGATTTTTGCAATTCCTAGGGGGTCGCAAATTGCGACCTACCTCATTAATATTCATGATGTAGGTCATTTGTGACCCCCTAGGAATCACAAAAGGTGTACTATACACCTTCATACATTGCATTTTGCGATTTCTAAATTGTGACTCCTTGTGATTTGCAATTAGGGAATCGCAAAATGCTAGCTACATACATCTGGCCCCAAGAGAAGTAGTCCATACAGCCAGAGTAAGATTATGTAAACATAGCAGAACCGATGCCAGAGTTGGCCACGTGGGTGTTGCCATATGAGGGTCCTGTATGATTCTATTTTTAGAAACACTCTAGGGTCTGCAGATGGTACCACAATTAGGTGGAAGGACAATTTGCTGCTAGCTGGATGGGATACAGCAGGATATTATATATAGAGGAAGGATGCAGGATAGATTTGAAGCCAGACTTTCCTTCTGAGCCCAGGAAAGAAAACAGTGTAACCTGGGCTTAGCTGTAATTGATAACAAATCAACTTCCTTCCATCTTTACCATTCTTATTATCCTATGGTATTCATTTATTCGTGACAGAAACAGAGGTGCGATTCACAAAGAATTACCCAAAGCTATGTCTCTAACAATAATTGTGTCGCTGAGGGTGACAACGTGAGAAGTTGTGGAAAACATGTGTGCGTGGCATTACAGTGTTGCCACCTGATTTCCGAAGAGGGTGGGTGTGTGCGCGTGCGTGCACAGGTGCGTATTAGTATTCAAAGTGCACACACCCTAGAAATATGTTCATGTGGGTGAATGTCTTTTTCCCGCATACATTTCTTCAGTGAGTATGTAGTGAAGTAAGACTGGGTAAGAAACTCGCTCTTTGAAGCTTGTTTGAGCAACCATAGTTTTAGTAGGGTGAGGGTATTTGTAGTGCTTAATTTGTAAAATATTCAGTGCCAGGGCTCTGACCAGGAGGCCACTGCAGCTTGCACCACACATCGCCCTTGTCATCGCTGCCAAAACAACTACTATCCATCTCTCTCGCATGTAAATGCGACAGTTCAGATTATTCCAGGTCCCCAAAGCTAAAGGAATGGCTTGGTAGGCAGGTATTAGCAATTTTAATGTATATTGTATTCCTAAACTACCGTTGTTCTGCTCATCTTTAAATTAGATGAGCAGCGCCACCATGGGGTGGACTGTTCTAAGCATGGTGTTGACAATTAGGTGCCGAGCACCGGAAACCAATTAAGTTGCGGTGCTTAGCACTGGAAAGCCCCGGCTCAAATTAAGCAATGTGTATTTGCAGTCTGGAGAAGAAGCACATCAAGCAGAGATGGAAAGATCTGTCAAAATATCAATTTCATGAGGGCCTACCGGAGACATCGTAAGCCGTGTTAACACCTATCCCCAAACAATTCAAACATAAACGAGCTCCTTTCGGAGCAAGCTGAAACCTGGTCCCTTCACCTCATCCCAACTGAGCTGCAAGAAAGTAGGAATAGAGCAAGTTTCTGATGTCCTATCCTTGGGGCACAACCCTCATCCCCTCGAGTAGTGCTCAAAGATCCAAAATCTCTCTCTCTCTATGGACATGTAGACGCACATACCTCCACACCACCCACACACACACATATGCTCTCCTCCAAGACATCACACTAAAGTTTCTTCTTTCTTAACTGACAATCGAAGCTCAGTCGCCAATCGGTAGGTACAGTTGACTATGGGAAATACAATTCCAAGAAGGCCGGCCTCTGCTACTGCCAGTGCGTTTTTAAAAGCATTCGCAAAGCCAATTGCAGTGAGCTAAGAACACTGGCAAAGCAAGACCGATTGGTTTTGCCAATGCTTGGTCATATTCCCGTGGAGAGGTGCAGTGAGGATTGTACTAGCAGCTGTCTTTTCAACTTTCCAAATTATGTGGCAACTTTGAACTACAAGAAGTTGGAGTAGTTTAAATCTCCTAAGCCCTTGTTATGATCGCTCCAGAGTGAGATGGGATTATTATAGCTTTGGGTGAAATCAATTTCCCCTAGGTACATATCTATGTACCTAGGAAAAATTGCGGAGTGCAGACTTTATCATGCCCAGTAACAACCCGGTGCAGTAGACTGCACAATTTATGATTCTGATTGTTGCGATAACAAAGGTTTGCACAGAGGCGGCTCCTCCGCTAAGGCGGAGGAGCGTCGCCACATTGGAAAAATGAAATGATAATAACATAATGTTATTATCATTTTATTTTTCCCATACTTACCCACTTTTGTTTTAGGGGCGGGCCGGGCAGGGCTGCCAGCCAGCAGGGGGAGGAGTGGTGGGCACTTTCTAAGTGCGCATGACGGTTTGGCCCGCCGTCTTAGGCCGGTCAAACAGTCATGCGCACTTAGCATGTTCTTCACCCGGCTGTATTGCAAGGCCGGGTGGAGAACATGCACAGCCTCCCACTCTCTGTCTGAGCATAGAACCACGGTGCTCAGACCAATCACGACGCTGCTGTCATGCTGGTTACAGCAGCGTTGTGATTGGCTAGGGGAGTTCGGGAGCCTGTGTACTTCCGTGGGACCGTGCATCGTTGACAGAAGAGCAGAAAAAGGACGGAGGCGGCGGCCAGCATGTATGTGCAATTTTCTTTTTCATTTTTAAACCCCCACCGCCCCACCACTACACCCCCTAAGCAGCTGCCAGTAGGTTTGCCAATGGGTCGGAAATAGCAGTTGTAACTACACATTGATGAAGTGACTTTAAGTTCAGCTTTCTCCCCCAAAAGTTATTGTAACTCTACTAGCATGGCAGCAGAAAGGCACAGGTCACGTGCTTCAGTACTAAACACAGCAATCCTGATTGTCCAACACATGTTGACGTCTGCACCCACAGGTCCACTTTCTCTCACAGTTTCACATTTGTGAATTTTAGGAATTCACAAAGGTTACCAAGAGTACTTCTGGGATTCTGTGATGACATTTATTTCACGGAATACTCCCTGGAAACCTTTCTAAATTCCTGCTTGCATTTATGTGAAGGTTTTGCCGCATGTTCATCTGTACATATGGTGAAATTGCAACACGTGAAAATTCATTTGTATTTATGTAATTGCAGGTTTTTGACAAGGAAAATATTTTTACTGTCGAGAAACTCCTTTCCAGACATCCCTGCCCATTTACACCTACCCTAAAAAGGATTTATACCTACCCTTGACAGAAGTAAATCATCAACTTCCAAAGTATGAGTTGATTATGGTAAAGTTTGTAAATACGTACTTGGAAATCTATTTACCCATGTTTAATATTAGTAGTCTTGCGTAAACATTAACCTAATGGTGAGAAGTGGATGCTCCAGGGTGAAGACGCCCCTGAAGAATAATGAACATCCACAAAGTAGGATACTGCTGTACATGGGTAAATAGATTCATGAGAGCCTAAACATTGTTTCTGAATTCCTTGCACTCCTAAATCAAACTATTTTGCACATGTAAATTGGGTTTCTCAATTGGCCCAGTAATTGGATATGGCATCTTGGAATCTACACAAGAACAGACACGCAATGCCCATTGGGTTAAAAGGACTTTACCCCTCCCCCTCATTTTCTAAGCCGGTCTGCTGTAGCCCAGAATGACAGTTCTCCAGCTGCCATGGCCTGCTCCGGACTAGGGTTAGGAGGCTGCATGTGCAGGACGCATACAAAGAGAAATAAATCTTTAAGAATAGATTTTGTACTGGAAGGTATAACTTACTCCACAAAAACTATTGTGACCAAAACACAGACACCCTTGTGCCGTGGCCCAAAGGTGCCTGCATTGCCTGTCACAAGTGCTTCAGCACAAGCAAGAGCAGAAATGCGCCATATGTTAGTAAATATGGCATGTTTCTGCTCTCTCCCTTTCACGCGCCGCAACGCAACGAAGTAAGTTTTCTTGCTGCTTGAAAATTTAGTATATCTGGACCACAGTGTTTAGCACCAAGAGGGTATACTTTCAGTACAAAACTTATGCTAGACTTACACATACACCTTTGTACAATGGTGCAAAGGTGTGTGTGGCACTAAGCAGCCTGATTGTGCACCAGTACTTGGAAAGAGAGCAGCAGTGCCATTTCTTTGTAGCTATGACATTGTCCTTATCTCTCCATTTCACGCAGCTCCGCACAGCGCAGAAACTTTGATCGCTACGTTGCGTGAAATAATAGTAAATTTGCCCGTAGGTTCCAGTGCTGATTCTAATAAATTCATACCAAAGGGGATGATGGACGGAGCGTTAGAGCAAATCAAACACTCACCCCCAGTCAAGTGATCTGGGTTTAATCCATCATCATTCTTTAGCTCACTCCACCACCCCAGTTCAGACATGGCCATATGCAAATCAGTCTGACCCTGTGCCTCATGGGAACAGTCCAGCCCGAACTGCCAAGCCAGTTCTTCCCTGGACCGGAAACAAGCATCCTGGGACCGGTTTCGCGTTCAAAACCCTCATCAGCCAGGCTATCTTGAATCCAATGGCAAAGTGAGCAAGGGACCCACGTCTGGGCATACCCCCGCCAACTTAGGGCGACCAAAGCAAAACCAAAGGGGATGATGGACGGAGTGTTGAACATTGCAAGCACTCACCCCCAGTCAACTGATCTGGGTTTAATCCATCATCATTCTTTAGCTCACTCCACCACCCCAGTTCAGACATGGCCATATGCAAATCAGTCTGACCCTGTGCCTCATGGGAACAGTCCAGCCCGAACTGCCAAGCCATGTCTTCCCTGGACCGGAAACAAGCATCCTGGGACCGGTTTCGGGTTCAAAACCCTCATCAGCCAGGCTATCTTGAATCCAGTGGCAAAGTGAGCAAGGGACCCACGTCTGGGCATACCCTGCCAACTTAGGGCGAACAAAGCGATACCAAAGGGGATGATGGACGGAGCGTTAGAGCAAATCAAACACTTACCCCCAGTCAAGTGATCTGGGTTTAATCCATCATCATTCTTTAGCTCACTCCACCACCCCAGTTCAGACATGGCCATATGCAAATCAGTCTGACCCTGTGCCTCATGGGAACAGTCCAGCCCGAACTGCCAAGCCATGTCTTCCCTGGACCGGAAACAAGCATCCTGGGACCGGTTTGGGGTTCAAAACCCTCATCAGCCAGGCTATCTTGAATCCAGTGGCAAAGTGAGCAAGGGACCCACGTCTGGGCATACCCTGCCAACTTAGGGCGAACAAAGCGATACCAAAGGGGATTCTAATAAATTCTGCATTCTTCTCAGCCCCAGTGATCCTCTCATCCCATCTAAACACTGGCTTGAGGAATGTGTATTTTGGGTGCTGTTGTTCTTGTTGTACTGTGCCATGCATATGTTTTTTTTATTTTTACAGAACCTGTTTTGGGGTGATTGGGTGAACTCTTGGGCTTTGTAGCTGCCTGAATTGCTGGGTTTTAATTAATTCTGCCTCTCCCACATTTTCTCTACCCCATTCTTTGTTCCTCCTGTATGCCATCTTCAGATCAGCCTCACAAGGGGAGCACAACTTGTTGCCTGCACTGTCCCAGCACTCCCAACCCATCTTATCCTCTGAACCAGCGGCGTAACGTACCTTGAGGGGGCCCCCCTGCAAAGTACATGGAGAGGCCTCCATCTGACTCACTCAGGAGCTCTCAGGCCAGTGTACTGTGCTGAGGGGGCCCCCTGGAGCTCGGGGCACCCCGCACTGCGGGGGCTTTTGATAGGACACTGCTCTGAACCCCAGCCTAGCCATGTAATTGTGGGCCCAAGAAATGCATATTATGGGTTCTGCGGACTTGTGTACAGCACACATTTTTAATCACATTGCTCATTTCCTGAATTTCCTGGTCCTTCTTGACCTGCCCTCTCACTAATAAATTATCTGATGAACAAAGGAGGGTTTTTAGTGAGCAGGGCAGGATGGATGTAGTTCAGGGGCATCAAACAGAGGTCAGCAGGAGAGAACCGGGGCTGAAGATGCTCCACCCATTGACTCAAAACCTATACAATGTTGCAGTCAGCAATTCACAAAGTTCTACATACACACACATAAGAATTTGAAAGCACTATGAGGCCATACAAATGGTGCAACTACACTACGCAAATGTTGGTAACATACATAACATCTCACAGTTAAAGGTGCCCCACTTTTCTTCTGGCAATTCCAGCTATGTTTCCTCACCTGGCCCCGGATGCCAGTGTGCAGTGTATTCTATTTTCACACTGTGGAACTGCAGCTAATTTGTTTCTGATAAGATGCTGCCACTCATTACTTTGTGGCAGCCAAATAAGTATGAATGTCTTTAGCAAAAGGACAATTTAATGTTAATCAGGAATAAGAAGACCAAAGTTAAAAACTGCATAACATCTCAAATACAATTTTCACAACTGTGACAGAAATGTTGAGTCTGGCCAATCCAAACTGCGTAGGTTTTCATAAGGCTTGTAGTCTGCATGGGAATTATTTTTCCATTTGCACACATCAGTATAATATAGCAGAATCAATAATGTCCTGATTACTTCCCAGTAATCTTTATTACTCCTAATCCTAATGGTTCTCGTCACAATAATCAATGACGAGGTATCCCCAGACAGGAAGATTTCAGGAGCACATTGAAAAAACAGGCCACGTCCACTCTACTGGGTACTATAGAAGGGGTGGCTTCCCAGCAAATGCACTGACATATTCTAGCCAAATCAAAAGCTGATGTCAAGGAATGGTAGAGTTTTTGTAATGTATGTGATGAGGATGAGTAGGATTAGGAGTAATGAAGAGTACTGGTAAGCATTTGAAACATTGCCTCTACATCCCTCATCCTCGTCATTACAGGAGTTAAACCAAAGCCAAAAACCAGCCCTCAACCAATAACATAAGATAATGTGCACACAGTATGTTGCTTACTAATGAAATACCCAGTAAGTATTTTACTGGTGACATACACAATTTAAGGCAGGACAGAACTATGTACATACAGTCCAAAACAGCAACCATCAGACAATAGATTGTTTTGCCGGCACTGTTGTATAAAGGTGTGGGAAGAGACCAAAGTAACCACTCTTCAGACTTCAGATTAAGGAGAACCCAAGGAGTTAAAAATCCATTGTAAAGGCATGCATAGTATTTCCCTGCATTGTTTCATCATACAACCCTATCCTGGAGATACTCGGGGAAAGGGAGTAAAGGCCAAGGAATTGGCTAAAGCAATTGTGGAACAAATTCAAGGACTAATGACTAATGAACAGTCCTTTCGCTCCTTCCCAGCTCCCTTAAAAGTTACAAAAAATGATCAGATAAACACTTTTAGAACATTCCAAATAAATCAAAATTGCCCTCTTTACATCAATTGAATGTAAGGCTTCCCCATCCAAAGAAGAAGGGGAACACGAAAAAGACAGACAAAACAATCTCTGTAGCTATTTGAGCTGAGGTTGCTATCTTGGGGAGAACTTCAAGGTCTGGACAAAGGACAATACCATCCTCAAGATTTTCAAGGTGGGAGGTCTGAATAATAAACAAAACTAAGCTCACCAATTCCGACGATTTTAAGAGATTAAAATCCAGAAAAGCAAACTTCATTGTCCGAAATTTAATATCAATAAAAGATAAAGGTTCGAAAGGGGAGACAGGAAGTGATTCTGAGACCAGATACAAGACTCAAGAAGAAGAAAGCCTAGACATAGAACGAGAGAAGTCAAAATTAATTTCCAGAACATGGGAAACCAGAACCTCCTCTTCACCTAAACTGGCCCAAAGATCTTGAAATGGTTGAATTGCTGCCCATTGTGTTCTTAGTGTGGGGACAGCAAGATTCTCCTGAAACCCCTCCAAGCAAAACAGTAATAGAGAAAGGAGTTTAAATTGAATAGAGGAGAGAGAATGAGTAGTACACCAATGTTTGAAAGATTTCCAGTGTCTAGAATAGGATTTTAAAGTGGAAGGGCATCTAGATTTCTGATTGTAATGGCCCTGTTAAGATGTTTTGTGAGTCTGCTATCTGCAAATGGATTCTTTCAACCTCCACACTCAGAAAGAGAGGCAGACACCCTACTTAAAATCATACCTGGAAGCTGAGGAGAAAGGGAAACGGAGGGAGTTTCTAAACTGAAAGATTGGACATGGACAAAAAAGGAGAACTGTGACCTGCATAGTCAGAATGGAAGCACCAGGCAACATCAGATGCTTCATCTCGATTCCAAAGAAGTATCCGCGGGATCAACGGTAAATGAGGAAAGGCATAGAGTAGATGACGAAGTCAAAGGAAAACTAGAAGCTTCCACGGCACTGGCGTGGAATAGTGGAAGCAAAACATGGGCAGTTGGGCATTTTCAGGGGAGACACACAGATCTACAAAAGGTCCCCTAAAACTTTGGCATAATCTCCTGAAGATTGATTGACGTACGCACGAGTCTTGAGAGATAGAAATTTCCTGCTTATTCCATTCATCTGCCTGACCACCGAAGTGAGAAGCCCTTAGGGAGAGAAGATGTGATTCCGCCCAAATCTCTTACTGTAGGGCTACTAGACAGAGGGAACTTGATTGAGGTCCTACTTGTCATTTCAAATAAGCACAAGTCACTGTATTGCCTGTACTAGAACATTTTGTCACTTCATTTGATGCTGAAAGTGATAGAGATCGATATACTGCAGACAGATCCCTCCAGCTTGAGGAGTGCCTGTGGCCGGTCTGTGGCCACCATACTTGAGCTGACAGTGTCTCTAAGGTGGCACCCCACCTAAGAAACTGACTTCCTTCGTTGGCACTATCGAAAAACCTGAATGTAGTGGAAAACCTCTCATTAAGGATTCTGGGATCAACTACCAATGCAGAGGATGTGCAGAACTTGCCACAGGAATCAAAAGGTTGTAGTTATGAGGCTCTGGATTCCAATGAGAATATGAAGTTGAAGAGGGAGAAGATGCAAATGTACCCAAGAAACTGTAAATATGCATGAGACCACATGTCCCTGAACTTTCAAGAAAAGTCTGGCTGGAGCTTGACTGATAGTAAGGATGTTAGTGTGGTCCTTAATCTTTCTGCCCCGAATGCAGGAAGATTAAACTTTTCTAGGTCTGTGCAGAAATGGCCTCCAATTAAAGTTCTGTTTCGAGAAGGCTCTGTCTGGCATTTTGGCAGATTCAAGAAAAATTCTTGCAGCGTCAGACAAGAGTAATTCCTATCCACGTCCCTTCTAGAGAAAAAGCATTCAGAAGCCAGTCATCCAGATAAAGGAACATATTCCAAATCTGAAGATAGGGAAGAGCAACAATGGGAGCTACCATCTTGGCAAAGACATTTGAAACAGAGCAAAGTCCAAATGGCAAGACCCAGTATTTTTGGTGACATACAGCTTTGGAAGACAAAGGTAGGCATCCAGGAGACTGATTGTTATCATGAATGCTCTTGTCAGAATTTTTCTCTGTAGGGCGTCACATTGAAGGGAATCTTCTGTACCTATCGATTGACTTCCCTGAAACCGATGATCACCCGGAATCCCCATGTTGACTTGGGAACCAGAAAGTCTATTTAGTAGTCTCCAATATCTTGTTCCTCTCTGGGTACATGAACTGTTGCTTCCTTTTGTAACGTGAAAAGGACAAATTGAAGCATTGCAGTCTTTTGGAATGAGAATGTGGTCATGGAATACATATGGTCCAAGAATCTGTATTAATACTGGAGAACTTGATTTGGTACCTGTTGCTCATTCCCTCGAGAACTCAAGCGCCTGAAGTAGATTTTCACAGCTGTCCTTGAAATACTACATCTGACCCCCAATTGGCGCCATTTCTGCCAAAGAGGAAGGTTTTGCTTCCTGTTCGGGACAACCAGAAAAACCCTTATTGTGCTTATTTGAAGGTGGAGGCAGATGTCTTGGGGACGAGTATCACAAGTATGTGAGAACTGCTTAATGTGAGGTACTAACAACAACTGTTTTGTTTTTATGTGGTATAGCGCAAACTTGTGGCAGAGTAAGTAACAAGCAGTAATATTTACAACTAATTGGCACTCACTCAATCTCAGGAGGATGGAAAGGTGTGCTAAAAATCAAACTGGTAATTTGCTACTCCCCTCACCCCCCTAGCCCCAACTTCATGTGTGTTAACCCACTAAGCTCAATATTTGGAGACATGCACACATTTGTGCAGCGTCAAACACAGAAATGCTGAATGTCGTTACGGACAGACTGAAAACATGCATACGGTCAACAATCAGGAAGGAGCTCCTTCCTGGACCTGCCTACGATTATACATATTCCCACAAGAACTTTGTCCTGCCCTTAAAGAATTGTGTGAGAATTGGCAAAAAGTGTTATCTTCTCGTAATAACTTTACGAAAAACTGTTCTAATATGCTTCATAATAAAATTGGTAGAAGGTGCTTTATAGTTTTAAATGCACTAAATCCCTTTCAAACATCACTGACTGCAGCCTATATGGTGTCAATTCCACAAAAATTACATTTGCTGTAATCTTATCAGTTTTGTTCACTTTGTTTACAAAGCACAGTGTACTACTCCATTTTGTCATATTGGCTCTGAGGTAGCTCTGCCCCAGTGCTTGAAGTGTTAGTGTCACCCCTTGCTTGCTGTTTAGCCCCTCCACTTGCTTGAAGTGTTAGTGCCTCGCCCCACACCCCCGAAGTTCATGTCTAGTTGCCCCTTGACAAGAACCAACCCAAGTGTGGTAACTATCATTTGTCCGAAGTGACAACATTAAGTTGTCTTATGTATATATTTGGCATGAAAATCTCTTTTCCTTCTAGCCCCAAACGCTTCTGTGCCCAAACTCAGCAACACTCCAATTAGAGGTCAGAGGGTGAAGTATGCAAGGTGGTGTGTCTCTCATTTGGCCACCAGGAGGATCACTGAGAAACAGCATGGTCCTCGGCGACAGAGCATAAGCGTTCTCCAATTCCATGTACCTCCTCCCATCAACCCTGGATTCTAGCAAAATCTGCCTTTTGTTAATAAGCTCCACCTAAACATTTTCTAAAATGCCACACGATCGCATTTTCAAACCGTTATTAACGTTCCAAATATGCCTGGCAGGATATAGGTCTCTTACACCCTCCACGCAGTCACAATCAAAGCTATCCATCACATCAGTATTGCTCACGTGTTACCGTAATAATGTGATTTTCTCGCATCTCTAGGAACACTTGACTTGATATTCTTCGACGTGATCACGTTGCAGAACGCAGGAGACTGTCAGGCAACGTTCCCCCATCACCACACTGAAATGCAATGTCACGCCAATTTAGCAGTGCCTCTCTGTGCTTAATTTGAGCAGGTGGTTTCTTGTGATCGGCATTGGCACTTATTTATCAACACCGGAACCTATGAAAGTCTGGCACATGGTGGTGCTATTAGAGATGAGTGCACAATAGTTGTTTAATAATTAAATATATACTAAAAGTGGCTAATGCTTGCTGCTCTGGCAACTCTAATAGCTGTGGGGGCCTGGAATAGGCTGAATTGTCACACCTGAAGGTTACGTGATGGTTAGTAGTTGTATTGGTAAAGTCACTGACAGTGCTGACAGGGTCAATGGGTTGTGCAAGTTGCAGTGGCCTCCTGACGAGGCCCCTGACACTTATATTTCTACAAATTAGGCATTGCTGCCTCCACATTACCTCTAGGTGCCTCCAACACAGCATTGCATCTGTCAGCACGAGGTCCATTGTCTGTGGTCGAGGAGAGATTTGAGATGCTAGCAGTATCTCGCTGTTTGGTGTTTCCCTGCCCTCCACTGCTACATTTAAGTTCTGAGGCAGCTGTGTGTTCCTTACTGTTTTTTTTCTTATCCCTTGCAAGCAACCCCACACATATTGCTTTCATGGGTATTTTTTTCAATCTGCTCAAATTTCATATTTAGCATATTATTATTATTTCTTGTATTAAAACATCCAGTTTGGTAGTTATTTTAGATAGTGACAATTTTGCACTGCTGAAAGTATTTTTCTATATGTATATGGCACTGAGCAAACAGCCATCTGAGTGGAAATGTTGTTCAGTTAATTTTCCAGTGAATAACAATAACTCCTTTATAGATGCCAGCACTGTAAGCAGCAGTAGTCACTTAGCAGAGTGCATGTTTAAAAACATGGGAGCATTCGTCTTTGTAAATTTACCCATAAAGCCAAAAATATTACCCATAAAGGGGAGATGATGTGGCTTAATGGCCAGAGCTGCCGACTTTAGAACTGTCGAACCAGGTTTATGTCTCGGCATTGGCTCAACATACTGTGATTCTGGGCAAATCACTTAATCTCCCCGTGACTACCTAAAAATGAATGTGTCCTTGTGTAATGTAACTGGTGTTCATGTAAAGGCTCCAATACCTTCGGGTCGAGTTCGCACTATATAAAATTTCAAAATAAATAAATATTTTATAAAGCAGACAGGGGTTTACTGATTGACTTAACAAGAGCTCAGCAGGTGCCACCTAAATGACTTTTTACAGCAGCAGACAAGATGCTCCCCACACCCTGTCTAGCCTTAAAGTACAGAAATATGTAGTCATATGTGCCACTTAAGCTCGTTTGGTTTTTATCCTACTGCAAGCTTTAAAAACAAAACTACAAGTCCCAGAATGCAACTTTGCTGTTATCTTAAAAAAACAAGTAATGGCTGAAGGTGTCACCCAATATTTTTCTAAAACTGTTCGTTTTACTCGCGTGACTACTGCGCTAAAGTATCACTCCGTGTCACTCAGAAAACATTTGAATGTCACGCATAATTACACGAAAAACATCGAAATGTCACGCATCAGCAGTCTGAAAACGTGGCAGCTATGAACAAGGCATGCTTGTACGAGTTACAGTAACTGGGGTCTTGTTGCTATGCATTCCATTTTGAAATCCAGTGCGAAGCGTGCGCTGCTGCACAAGGTTCTGCACGCTCATTGGGCATTTCTAAGATTGCGGGAGGACGTCACACAACAAGAGAAATTCAGCAGCTACGAAAAGTGTGTCCAGTGGGAATAATGAAAACAAAGAGCAAGTCTCAAATTAGCTGCATGATCTCTAAAGAGTGGAAGAAAGACGTGCAAATTAACGCCAGAGGTGCAGTTGTCCCGTGCTTGTTTGACCCCAGCCTGCACTGCACCTTGTCCTGAAGTCTATCCTTGGACCAGAACCATTGTAGAGGAAAGAGCTGAGGCTGAGAGCACATCATGTGTATCTCTATGAAGTGAGCAATGTGGAAAGATCTGTGCCTGCCACGCCTTCGCAACAAGAGTGCACATTTAGCATTTATCTGCACATCTTGATGTGCATTGTTGCATCCAAGCAGCACATTTTGATCATGTGCAGATTTCCTTGTAAATTAGCACGTTTTCTATGGAGGAAATATTATGAATAATCATCTCATTACATGCCGCATTAATAGTCCCACGTCAATCCCATGGGGCTGCTTCTACAAGTTATTCACCACATAAGACCCGCAGTACCTCCACAGGTCCTGTATTTTTGTATCCAGACACTTCCGCTGTTCCAGTGACTCGTGGGGGTGGGGGGGGAAGGGGGGTGGTACCTAGCCATTTTATGGGTAAGGCCCATGTTTTCTCTCAGTTTTAAGCATGGCTTTGGCTGTCATATTAGTTTCTTTTTAGTGGTGGATTAATTAACAGCAGGCCTCTCTTGTCAACGGGGTCTGCGTTAGCACTTGATCATTTTCTTGCCTTTCTCGCAGTCTTCGTTGGCCATGTTTTTTTCTCACTTTCGTCTGTGCTGTAAGGATCCCTTTGGGCCTGGAATGAATGTTTACACAGGTGCTGGTATGTTGTTATGGGGATGATGAATGGGTTCATAGTATAAGGTGTGCAAGGCTGAACGTTTTCCATTTTTACTGATTTTTATGCAGACAGGAAACAATCTGTGCCTCGTCTGCATTTACTTTTTTTAAAGGGCAGATGCAAATGTTAGGTCTTCATGTGACTGTCTTCATGCTTCCAGTAATGGCTTCCAGGCCATGAAGGAAGGGGAGTAAAGGAAGGGGTGAAGAGGCACAAGAGGGTCCAGGGGTGCATGTTACCATTGAAAGCTATGGGTCTCTAGTGAGATAAGCAGGAGTGAGGGGGAAGGAGAGTTGTGGAAAGTCACTTAACTCTGTTTCTGATTCTGTTGTTTAGGTCTTTGCTTTGAGAGAGCTTTTAGTTTTAGCTCAACAGACTATGGTTTTTCCAGACAATTCACACACAATACATATACACAGAGCGGTTTTTGGACAGTGGGCTTCATTCATTGGTTTGTCAAATTATCATTTACATTTTGCTTCCGCCCACCACAAAATATATCTTGGAACAGTAGGTCTGCCCGCTTTACCCATTGGCTTCCTCCACTTTGAGTGACTGCTCAAAACTTCTGCACAATGTTCACATCCACCTTAAAGTAGTTCCTTTCTCTTCAGTAACAAACCCGGTTCAAAGAGTATTTTATTTCATTTATTTATATTACCTTTAAATGCCAGATATGTATTGTGCGTACACTTCAGGTGCCCAGACAGATGGATCCTGTTATAAAGTTTTTAAGTGACATTGTACTTTGGAACTGAGTGTGGTTAGGTTAGGTGAGGATTTATTCTTGGCTTCTTAAAAAATAATGAAAATAAAATGCATGGCACAAATAAAAGGCTTGTAATTAAAAAACTAGCACTGGTTACGTTCTCACATAATTTTTTTTATAGTTTCAATTTTTTTATTGCAAACATATGGCTTCATGTTTGGGTGGCTGCACGCTTTTCTATTTATTTTGGTGACATATGCTTACAATAAAAAAAATGTTAACAGTTGCACCAAACTGACAGGGCCAGGCCTCTCTGCTTTGCCAATGCTTGTTTTAGTTGCTGTTTTATTACTTGGAACCAGTGATAGCCTTCTTCTTAATGATATGGGATTTTTTGATAGCACATATCCAAAAATAGTTATCCCAATACGCAGGCTACCAAATATTGTTGGATACAAAGGCCTAGATGCAAGAACATGTAGGGAGGGGCCTGCGCATTATAACTATGAATGTTAATGGTCTCAACCATTATATCAAAAGCAAGCTGGTTCTGAGTTATCTGTGGTCCTACATAGCCCTTTTCTAAGAAGCTTAAATGCTCAGGCATGCAGGAAGTAAGCAGAATAGGGATTCTGTTGAAAAGTCTAACACAGAAGCAGAGATATGGGGATGTCATTGGGAGTGGTGATTCATAACAGAAAGTCCTTTTCAGTACATTATTTTTATTGTAGCTTTATAGAACGCATAGCTACCCGACAGGGTTTCCAAGCACCTGGCATGAGTAAGGATGAGCCATAACAAGAAGATTTTAGTGATTTTGGAAAAACACTAAGGGATGGGCATAATCTCATCGAGTTTGTAAGAGCATTCCAAAGTTTAGGACCCAAGTAAGAAAAAGACCGACCACCCTGACGCGATCTTTTAATTCTGGGCACTGCACACAGGCTGCGATTGCTGGAGCGCAGGGAACGACTGGGACGATAATGGGTCACCGATGATCTCACGTACTGAGGGCCTACATTTGATACTGCTTGATGCATGTAACAAAGAGCTTTGAATTGGATACGTTTTTTCACCGGCAACCCTTGGAGGTCTCAAAAAAGGTTAGATGTGGACGAATGTTTAGGGAGATGGAATCGGAGTTAAGCAGCCACGTTCTGCAACACCTGCAGACGTTTGCATGAGTTTTTGGAGGCCCCAAGGTAAAGAATATTACCTTAGTCCAACCTGGACAGAATTAGGGCCTGAATTACAGTTCGCTGTGGTGAAAATGGTAATATCCAGAGATTTCTTTTTAGCCACTTTAAAACAGTAAAGCAGATAGAGGCTACCTTAGAGATTTGAAGTTTCATAGAAAACTCGTCATCGAACCAATTCTCGAGTGCCAAGGATATCTCGCCAGTGATAGAGTCCCCAAAGTTGTTTTTTTTTGCCTAAAAGCAGCACCACTGTCTTATCTCCAGTAAGTTTCAAAGAATAGTTGTTCATCAAGATAGCTACCTTTAGGAGACAGATGTTCAAGGTGTCAGAGCTATGACCTTTCTTAGATGAAAGGGAAAAGATGATTTGAGTAGCATCTGCATAGGAGAGCAGAGAGAGACCACAGTCTTCCACGATGTAAGCCAGAGGGCACACATAGATGTTGAACAACATAGGACTCAAAGCCGACCCCTGGGGGACTCCTGAGGCGAGAGGATGGAAACCAGAAGTATGGTTTGTGGCAAAGACCTGGAAGGTCCAATCCTGTAAAAATGAAGCTAACCAGGTCAGAGCCAGATCACGAAAACTCATATCTTCTAGTCTTTTAAGGAGCTGTTTATGTGATACAGAGTCGAAAGATGCACTGAGATCAAGTAGTATCAACTTGGCAGTGCCACCATTGTCAAGATGAAGTCTGAGCTGCTGAGAAGCTCCCAGCAGAGTGGATTCAGTGCTGTTTCCAGCCCTAAAGCCCGATTGAGATGGATGATGGCAATCATTTGCTTCAACAAAAGCTGAAATTAGTTGACACACATGTTTTTCAATGATGTTAGAAAATATCTATAGCATCAAAATTGGTATATAATTAGACCAATTACAAGGATCGAGATTGGGCTTTTTGAGAAGAGGTAAAATCACAGCATGCTTCCATGCTTTAAGGACTCAGCCCTCTAAGAGTGATGAATTGAGAAGGGCAGCCACCTTTTGCAAAAGTTCAGGGTAGAGTTTGTCGGATGGTGGGAGAGAGTCTAAAGGTGAGCCATACTTTATAGAGTTAAGTAAAGTGAGAAAGACAGGGACCGCTAGAGGAGAAAAGGACTGAATTAGGCAGTTAGGGCTGTGACCAGATGGAACGTCCCTGCCAAGTTCCTTTTGGGCGCAACAGCCGTGAACCCATCCAACCTACTTTCTGACTGAGACTGAGAATTCCTGGATATGGACGATAAAGAGGCTTGAATGTCCTCCAACTTTTTCTAAAAACAAAACCTAAACAGTTCTTTGCATTGAGGCTGTTAAAGGGAGGATGGAGGGGATATCCTTTCAGGATCAGGTAACTCTTTAACCACTTGGAAAAGTGTTTTTGAACAATTCTGATTCGACGTAATTCTATAGGAATAAAAAGTGGCTAGGGTCGAATGGCAGACTTTGTGATATTCTTTCACAGCTAATTTATATTTACGTGTATCAACCTCAGATTAGGACTTATGCCAAATCTTTTCTAGGTGATTACATTGTTCCTTAATCTCCTGAAGAATGTAATTGAACCAAGGGGCCGGAGGATGCAGTCTGGGCTGAGTAGGGCGTTTAGGAGGAAAAATGGTGGCTAAGGAATTACTAATCCAATTATAAACCTTAAAAGTGTCAGAGTCAACGGATTGACTCAAGATAGGTAATGTGTCTTGTAATGCAGAGAGACTAAGCCTAGACCAATTTCTAGAAAAAGTGTCTCAACCCAGGAACTGTGCTGTTACAGTGGAGCGGACTGGAAGCAAAAAGGGTATGGTAAAATGATCCGACTAGAGTAAAGGAGTCAGGCAGTCTACCACTAGAGCCTTGAGGTTAGAAAAGATGGGGTTGAGTAGATGACTAGCACTGTGCATGTGGGCGTTATGCATTAAAAGCAGATCCAAAGCTCTGAAATCCTCTATCAAAGAGGAGGAGACACTACAAAATTGGTCCTCGAAATTAATGTTGTGGTCTCCTAGTACACTGCAATTACCATATTCAAGGATATCAACCAATAGGGCATCCAATAACTGGACACTCCAGTTGCCATCATATCCTAGAGGGCAATGGATGAATGCGCCTGGCATGGTAAAATTATGAGAGAGACCAAGAAAAAAAAGAAAGGACTCACAGTCAGGAATTGAGAGATCTTGAATAAAAAATGCACTAAAAATGGCTTTTGAAAAGAATTGCAATACCACTGCCTCTCTTAAGCGAACGGTCCAACCTAACTAGACTATAGTTTGAGGGGACTGCTGTAGTAATATACGGGGTCGAGGAGCCAAGTTTCAGGTAGAAACACTGCCTCTGGCAGGTTATCTGAAAGAAAATTAAATAAATCTAACTCGTGCTTTGCAAGAGAGCAGCAAATAATACTGAAGAAACAAAAAAGATTGGGTTTAACATTTACTGAATCAGCGGCCTTCGCCTTAGGGACCAGCGAAGATTAAACATCGCTGGTAAGGACATAATCCTGAACCAGTTCCAAGAGTGGAGAGCTGAAAATTACAGTGGCTACACCTCGTGGTGCCAGTAGTTAAGTCAAAAGAGGAGAGAGACACCACTAGAATGGAGATGTGAAGCATTTTCAGCTGACTAGACGAGTAGCTGATATTATTTAAGTTAAAAACATCAACATTCCTGGCCCCTGGTGCCGTTCATGGTCGGATGCACCCAGATGAGCTTGCCTGTGGCACACCATGCATGCTGCAGAGGAGCACAGCTCAATACCCACTGAATCTGAATGGGTGCCTCTGTGCATACTTGAGCCTGGACAGTGTGCCAGACCTCAGTAGGGATGATTTCACAGCTAATGTGCATCCTTGTGCCTCCATTGTTTAAGGGGCCTCAGTAGGGATGATTTTCCAGCTCATGTTCATCCTTGTGCCTGCATTCTGTGAAGGACCTCAGAAGAGATGATTTCCCAGCTCTTGTGCATCCTTGTGCTTGCATAGTGTGCCGGGCCTCAGCAGGGATGATTTCCCAACTTGTGTGCATCCTTGTGCCTCCATAGTGTGAGGGGCCGCAGAAGGGATGATTTCCCAGCTCGTGTGCATCCTTGTGCCTCCATAGTGTGAGGGGCCGCAGAAGGGATGATTTCCCAGCTCGTGTGCATCCTTGTGCCTCCATAGTGTGAGGGGCCGCAGAGGGATGATTTCCCAGCTCGTGTGCATCCTTGTGGCTGCACAGTGTGCTGTGGCCCCAGTAGGAATGATTTCCCAGCTCGTGTGTATCCTTGTGACTGCACAGTGTGCTGTGGCCCCAGTAGGAATGATTTCCCAGCTCGTGTGTATCCTTGTGCCTGCATAGTATGCCAGGCCTCCGTAGGAATGATTTCCCAGCTCGTGTGCATCCTTGTGGCTGCACAGTGTGCTGTGGCCCCAGTAGGAATGATTTCCCAGCTCGTGTGTATCCTTGTGACTGCACAGTGTGCTGTGGCCCCAGTAGGAATGATTTCCCAGCTCGTGTGTATCCTTGTGCCTGCATAGTATGCCAGGCCTCCGTAGGAATGATTTCCCAGCTCGTGTGCATCCTTGTGCCTGCATAGTGTGCCGTGGCCTCCGTAGGAATGATTTCCCAGCTCGTGTTGTGGCCCCAGTAGGAATGATTTCCCAGCTCGTGTGTATCCTTGTGACTGCACAGTGTGCTGTGGCCCCAGTAGGAATGATTTCCCAGCTCGTGTGTATCCTTGTGCCTGCATAGTATGCCAGGCCTCCGTAGGAATGATTTCCCAGCTCGTGTGCATCCTTGTGGCTGCACAGTGTGTTGTGGCCCTAGTAGGAATGATTTCCCAGCTCGTGTGTATCCTTGTGACTGCACAGTGTGCTGTGGCCCCAGTAGGAATGATTTCCCAGCTCGTGTGTATCCTTGTGCCTGCATAGTATGCCAGGCCTCCGTAGGAATGATTTCCCAGCTCGTGTGCATCCTTGTGCCTGCATAGTGTGCCGAGGCCTCCGTAGGAATGATTTCCCAGCTCGTGTGCATCCTTGTGGCTGCACAGTGTGCTGTGGCCCCAGTAGGAATGATTTCCCAGCTCGTGTGTATCCTTGTGACTGCACAGTGTGCTGTGGCCCCAGTAGGAATGATTTCCCAGCTCGTGTGTATCCTTGTGCCTGCATAGTATGCCAGGCCTCCGTAGGAATGATTTCCCAGCTCTTGTGCATCCTTGTGCTTGCATAGTGTGCCGTGGCCTCCGTAGGAATGATTTCCCAGCTCGTGTGCATCCTTGTGGCTGCACAGTGTGCTGTGGCCCCAGTAGGAATGATTTCCCAGCTCGTGTGTATCCTTGTGCCTGCATAGTATGCCAGGCCTCCGTAGGAATGATTTCCCAGCTCGTGTGCATCCTTGTGGCTGCACAGTGTGCTGTGGCCCCAGTAGGAATGATTTCCCAGCTTGTGTGTATCCTTGTGACTGCACAGTGTGCTGTGGCCCCAGTAGGAATGATTTCCCAGCTCGTGTGTATCCTTGTGCCTGCATAGTATGCCAGGCCTCCGTAGGAATGATTTCCCAGCTCGTGTGCATCCTTGTGCCTGCATAGTGTGCCGTGGCCTCCGTAGGAATGATTTCCCAGCTCGTGTTGTGGCCCCAGTAGGAATTATTTCCCAGCTCGTGTGTATCCTTGTGACTGCACAGTGTGCTGTGGCCCCAGTAGGAATGATTTCCCAGCTCGTGTGTATCCTTGTGCCTGCATAGTATGCCAGGCCTCCGTAGGAATGATTTCCCAGCTCGTGTGCATCCTTGTGGCTGCACAGTGTGCTGTGGCCCCAGTAGGAATGATTTCCCAGCTCGTGTGTATCCTTGTGACTGCACAGTGTGCTGTGGCCCCAGTAGGAATGATTTCCCAGCTCGTGTGTATCCTTGTGCCTGCATAGTATGCCAGGCCTCCGTAGGAATGATTTCCCAGCTCGTGTGCATCCTTGTGCCTGCATAGTGTGCCGAGGCCTCCGTAGGAATGATTTCCCAGCTCGTGTGCATCCTTGTGGCTGCACAGTGTGCTGTGGCCCCAGTAGGAATGATTTCCCAGCTCGTGTGTATCCTTGTGACTGCACAGTGTGCTGTGGCCCCAGTAGGAATGATTTCCCAGCTCGTGTGTATCCTTGTGCCTGCATAGTATGCCAGGCCTCCGTAGGAATGATTTCCCAGCTCTTGTGCATCCTTGTGCTTGCATAGTGTGCCGTGGCCTCCGTAGGAATGATTTCCCAGCTCGTGTGCATCCTTGTGGCTGCACAGTGTGCTGTGGCCCCAGTAGGAATGATTTCCCAGCTCGTGTGTATCCTTGTGCCTGCATAGTATGCCAGGCCTCCGTAGGAATGATTTCCCAGCTTGTGTGCATCCTTGTGCCTGCATAGTGTGCCGTGGCCTACGTAGGAATGTTTTCCCAGCTCGTGTGCATCCTTGTGGCTGCACAGTGTGCTATGGCCCCAGTAGGAATGATTTCCCAGCTCGTGTGCATCCTTGTGACTGCACAGTGTGCTGTGGCCCCAGTAGGAATGATTTCCTAACTTGTGTGCATCCTTGTGCCTGCACAGTGTGCCGGACCTCAGTAGGAATGATTTTGCAGCTCGTGTGCATCCTTGTGCCTGCTTAGTATGCCAGGCCTCAGTAAGGATGATTTCTCAGCCTGGAACAACGAGTTCTACATAAGCATAAGTGTGGAGCTGGATTCTGCTCGGTTCCCACTATCTCCTAGCAGTGGTTTGAGAATCTGCACACTGATAATGTTCATGTAGTTGTTGTAGGGAAATATTTGTCCTAAATTCACCTTAAATATGGATAAGACAGTTACACTGCACAGGCCCTAGGAGGCCCTCTTCACAGAGCAGGTAGCACCACATGAGGGCTTCCAGATTAGGGCTTAACAGGGCGCCATGTAGATCCCCACCAGGAAGACCAGAAATAAGGAGTGCAAACAGATGTGCTGCATCAGGGAAGGAAACAATCTCGAGCACATCTGGAGGCACTGGCGCTGGAGCCCTGCAGAGGGAAGACAGCGAGTGATACAGTAAAGCTCGTTTGTGCCGAAAAAACCTTTAATCACTCGGCCTGCAGCTGAGGCGACAGGAAGCTTCGAGCGATTAGACTTTCTTAAAAAGTTTCTGTCTCGTGCATTCAGAACTCACACTGATAGCTCCTGGCACCACTTATTGAAAACCAATGTAGCCCTAGATGGGCTATTATTGGAGTACATGAAACGCACAACCCTGGAACAAAATACCACGTTTGTTCTAAAGCCATATAGAGTAAGTATTTATTTTAATTTTCATCTGCTTATATGTGGAGTTACTTAGCCTTTGGATGGGTTTCTGTTTTTGTAAATGTACATGCACTTATGGTTACTGCATCATACAAGAAGCCACATTATTTGCTCACATCCCATCCTCGGCCAATTATCTTCCCACACACCACATTTCATTCCCATTTAATTCAACAATACTGTTCGAGGAATTTGATGTCGTCTAGCCTTCCCTTTATCTTCAGCATGACAGGGTAATGTGTTGTGCATTGTGTTTGCACAATGTTGGGCCGTGTTTACATTACCCGGTTTTGTTTCTACTTTAGATGGTATGAGAACAGACTCAGAGACATTCCAGAGACGGGCCACAACAGCGATGAATTACTGAACCCACAAGTCACAGGAGGGGAATTTTACATTGTATAAAGTGGAGGAAATGAGGATTATGGTACATAGTCATTCAGACTTCCTAAAGAAAATAATAGTGATACAAAAGTATCTTTCTACATTAGCCTAGTATGCATATAACTATTCATGATTAGACGCTGGGGGGAGTGGTGGCATTAGCACCAGAGGAAAGTGATGAACACAGAATCGATACATTAACCCGTAAAGGCTTGACACAATCGTATGTCACGTTATAGCATCTAGTATACATTGGCAAAGGCTTTGAATATCAAAGAGGGCTGGGAGACAGGTTGCTGGGTCAGTCTTAATGGTCTCTACGCCTATTCCAATGCCAGGGTTGAGGTTGTTTTACTGTTGTTGGCATTCGAGGCAGTGATTATTCTAGTTGTTTCTCAGTCTTAGTTTGGTAGCCCAAAGGTGGTTGGTTGCTGAGAGTTTTCAGCGGGTAAATTTGCCGTCATGGAAATATGGAATGGAGATAATTCATATGACAAGTTGAGGTTCCCTGATGTGAATACAACAAGCGTGGATGCTGGGGACAATCAGGTTGTTTTAGGGTTTCCCTCCTTATAGCATTGGCGAGCAAGTGACTGCAGTGTCTTGGTCATTAGTGTGTCACAGATGTGAACTGAGCGCATGCTCCCACTGACCTTTCCTTAGTTGGCAGTGCTGCACATGGCATAGTGGGATGAGTGACTGGCTGGTCTTAGCAATGGGAGAGAATCTGGCTGCCTCTTTTCATACTGGGGAGTCTACTACCCAAAGGGTTCACTACTGTGGAGGCCCTCCTGGAAAGGTTCCCCCGGTGTGTACAAGACCTGAGAAGAATCTGAGAGCCAGACTGGTGGCCATTAGGAGGAGAACCATTAGTGTGTGAGACATGGAGGTGATCAATATGACCTCTAACCCTCTGAATCTGCCATGGACACCATTAGCCCTCTGTACTTTGTTCAGAGTGGGTACCCCAGTTCAGGTAACTGACCGGATGCAAACCTGGATGGTCTAGGGCAGGCATCATAGGGTGCCCATTCCCCAGTTGGTCAGGTGACACCCTGACCCTACTATCCTTTTCTCTTTATGCAACTGAGCCACAATTGCTACATGTTTGTTATGTGTCCCGGTATTAATTTTTGTGTCGCACTTGAACAGAAAGTCTGGGTGGACGAAGCCCCTGAGTAAGGTATCCAACACATGATAATTCCCCATGTGGGAGGGTTTGGCAGCACACACAGGCCTCATCCTCCTAATAAACTAGACACCGGTGGGAATGGGCGGGGCAAAGGCGGGACATGCGCCCGCCTTTGCCCAATTGCGTGCTGTATTTTTTTAAAAAAAGAACGCTAAATCCAATGGCATCCTGCAAAAGCAAAACCACATGCACGAGCGTGTGGTTAGCTTTCTGAAGCCCATACAAGAGGTCTCGCGCTGCGCGAGCAGTTCTGCGCACTGAAACGCTAGGCGCGAGACCTAAAAAGGGTTGATATGTCCTGGTTCCTGAGGAATGAGCTGCAGGGTACTATATCAGCAGTTCCTGAAGGTGTTAAACACCAGATGGAGACAATTTGTTCATCTGACTTGCTGTAAGGTGACACTATTCATTTAGAGCATGACACACAACACACCCTCAAACCTGAAACTAATAGCCCCCTTCTGTTCACCATCTTAGATTGCTGCACTATTAGTGCTGTTCAAGTGGGAAAGGGAACCTTGTTGTACTCGGTGGCCATAATTCATCACAGATGAACTGGGAGGTGCAAGGCTGTATGACGATAGAGGTAAGAGATCTCAGGAGTTTACCTCTCCAACCAAGAAGTTCCTAAGTGTGAGAAGTGAGTGGCGTACCCTAAAACAATGAGGTGTCTATAAAAATATGAGGTGCAGTTTGGAATACACCAAATCTGTCAGCTCTCATGCGAAAAAAGTCCTGAGTTGTGTAGTACTTGTTTCAATCTGGGAACACCCTGGAACCACAAGGCTTACAGGACTGCACCCATGGGTGAAGTAGGACATAGTGAACAAGAAGCTTATGTGATGTAACTATATTAGGTGCATTCAGTTTTTAACTTAGCCCGTGGTTGCTGGTGGGGCTCACCAGCACTCATATTTGGGGACCAGTACTTTCTTTTCATTATCAGACATTTATCGAGTGCAAGAGAGCGAAAAACACACAAAGGGGAAAGAAGGAGAAAGGCAAAGACGGAAACATCGTCATAAAGGGAGAAAGCAGGAACCTGCAAAACTGAGATAAAGGGGAAGGGAGTGTCTGGTAGTGGATTAAAGAGGCTTGAGCTGGATTCAAGACTATGCATCCTTAGTATTCGGTACGCCTACATTTAGTAGCTCTAACGGCAGGCTTCTGAG
The DNA here is from genome assembly GCA_963921515.1 of Calotriton arnoldi. Taxonomy (NCBI): domain Eukaryota; kingdom Metazoa; phylum Chordata; class Amphibia; order Caudata; family Salamandridae; genus Calotriton; species Calotriton arnoldi. The sequence goes on from CAWUFW010000732.1 coordinate 1,706,412, forward strand.
CAGAGCTTTGGGCACCGACACTCATTCTTTTACTAATTAGGCACTGGCGTGCATCACAGTATAGGCTACAGTGTAATTAAAAAGATCCTCTTTGAGGTGTCAGCCTTCACCTGTAATGTAGCCTTTCTCACAAGTGGTGAGCTAGGTTGTCATGGGACTGGGTGACTGGACGGTACAGTGATTTTCTCTGGCATCACTGGATTATGTTGATGTGTTTGTTGAGCAGGAATGCACTACGCAAACACACAATCAGCAGGGATATTGTAGTCTTAGTTTCATTAGCGATGGTAGTAAGCCTAAGACATGGTCTCTAAATAGATCACTGAAAGGTGTTGACAATAAAGAAATACATGAAGCCCAGGTACATTTTAAACACACTGTGCAGCTAGGTATAAAGAGTGTACACATATCGGACTGGAATACAAAAGCAGGCCTGGTAAAAATGTTCAAACGAGCCTCACGCTTCAGGATCCCATGGCTACCCTGGAGTCAGAGAGCTTTCATGGTTGGGTCATGACTGCCCATTCAGCTGTGAAATCAACCCCCTGTCCTGCAGGACTCTGGGGTAATGCAAGAGTGCAGTAACGGCCGGCACTGATCGGGGGTGGTGGGGCAGGCCTGGGGGGGGTAGGGGGGGTGGGAGGGGGGTTGGATGAAAAGAAAAAAAGACAAAAACTTACCTCCTCGCTTCTCTCCCGCTCTCTCCCACGTCGTCTCAGTCTCTCCGGGGCCGGAACAGGAAGCAGGCAGGCTCCCTCCCCTAAGCCAATCACAACACTGCAATGCAGCATTGTGATTGGTCTGAGTGCCGTGGATGAGCGCTCAGCGAGGAAATGGGGGCCTGGGCATGTTCTCCAAGCAGGCTGTAATGCAGCTTGCATGGAGAACATACAAAGTGCGCATGACTGTTTGACCGGCCCGAGAGAGCCGACCAAATAATCATTGCGCATTTGGAGTGGGCAAACCACTCCTCCCCTGCTCTGAGAGCAGAGCAGCCCTGCCTGCCCCGCAAAGCTGCGCTGCAGGAACAAATACAATGATAATAATCTCGAGTTATCATTTTATTTGTTCTTTCTTTCACTGCTTTGCAGTAGTGGGACGACGCTCCTCCGCCTCAGCAGAGAAGCCGCCACTGCAAGAGTGGCTGAATACTACTCCAGACCAGAATGAATAGGTTTACATTCAGCCTGTGACAACTGCCAACTATCACTTGGCAAGAAAAGGAAATGGGTAATGGAAATATCTCTACATTTGCAAGTAGAAGGCAGGAGGAACGCATTCTAGCTTGGAAATATTCTGGAACGCATATCTGGATTCTCATGTTAGCTGTCAGAAATGAATACAAAGAAAGTTTTCCAAAATGACATTCCACCAATGGAATAGTTGGCAGTGGATGGACAAAAGTGAAGAAGTGCTGAAACTCGTGATAGTCAGATTATGTTTGGAATATCCAAGCAAAGCTTTAAATTAATCTGTTTGGAGTCAAGTAGAATGACACAAATTATGGCAAGTCCTGCAGGAGATGGGTCTTCCACCCCCACTCCTCGTGTTGGTCATCCGCCTTCACGAGGACAATTTCGCAACTGTCTGCTGGGGAGAGCAAGGGCAGCTGACAGACCCGATCAGAGTCGATAGAGGGGTTAGACAGGGTTGCGTGTTGGCGCCTACCTTGTTCTCGCTCTTTATCAATGGTGTGGTCAACCATCTAGCGGAAGTCCCACCTGATGCCCCCTCGTTGGGGAAGGTTAAAGTAACAACTCTGCTATTTGCAGATGATACGCTGTTATTCTCAAAGACCCCCAGTGGTCTCCAACTGCTGTTAGAGCGCTTTGATTCTTTTTGTGGGTTGAGAGGCCTGGAGGTCAACACATCGAAAACAAAACTTCTATTGATGAACCCCCACAAATCCTTTAAAGGAAAATTGACACTTGGGGGGGGGGGGGACCCCCCTCGAGAGAGTAGTCACATTTGACTACCTGGGTGTGACCCTCTCCGAGGACATGTCCTAGAAGCACCACATAGCAAAGTGGATCCTTCAGCAGAGGCAGACCACTGGGGCTCTGTTGAAGGAGCATAGACGCTCCCAGTCAAGACCAATAGCGCCACTACTGATTTATGACCACAAAGTTTTGAGCTCTACTTTGAACGGGGCTGAACTCTGGGGGTTTGAAAACCTAGAGGGTCTCTCAACCACTGAGAACAAATTCTTGAGATCCCTCTGTTCCCTTCCCCAAAGCACTTTGCTCCTTCCCATAAGACTTGATTTGGGTATGCAATCTATTGTGAATAAGGCACGACTTCGTCCCTTGCTCTTTTGGCTGCGTCTGAAACAAACCCCTGAGCTTTCCCACTACGCTGCAGTTTGTAAACTTGATTGTTTTAATAAAATTGGGTGGTTTACCAAAGTTAGATCCCTATTTGGAACACTAGGTTTAGGGAGCTCATGGAATGCCAACGATTCTTGATCTTTACCAAGTAAAAGGCTGCTTAAGTGCCATTATTGGAACTGGGTGGCTCAGTCTAATATAAAACAATCGAACGGTGGTCGCCTCACTACAGAATTTATGGAGTTTAAAAACCAAAGTGCACACGAGCAATATTTGGAGGTCATTACGATTCCACAGGACAGAAAGCTTTATATCCAATTTAGACTTCGATCACTTCCTGTGAACTCCTTTACAGCTGCCTGGCGACGGCCTCCATCAGTGCAGTCACATTGCCTTGGATGCCCCAAGTCTGCTGAGACAATTGCACACATTCTTTTTGCTTGACGATGTACAACTCTCCGAGACGCAAATGGTTAGCACCCGTTTGTAGGCTGATGGGAACCTGTTGTCACCAGGAAGCGCTGTGTATTTTAAAATCAGATTCAAGAGCACTTGTTGCCTGCGCAGTGGTCAAGTTTCGTGGAAATATGTGGATAATTAGAAGGCGCACATTAAAGAAGTGATATGGTGTGCCTAAAAGCTTCTTTTCTCCACCTTCCTAAACCCGCTAAATGAAAACTTGGCAGCAACATTATGCTTTTGTAACATTGTTTGTGGTCCGATCCTTTTATTGCCATTTTATAGTGGGATCTCCAATGCACTTTTTCAGGGCTTTCCTCTTGGCTAACCTAACTTTTTATTCTTTTCACTGATTATTTTAATTGTTTTTATCACAATTTCCATTTTTTATAATAATCAATTGTAATGCATCCAACGATTTTTTGACACGCTTTCAAACTTGAAATTCTGCACTGTAAGCATTTGCACTTATACGGTCTTAACATATTTAATGCGTTATTGCAACGTATTCACTTCTGCAATTCTGTACTGAAAGCACACGCACTTTCATGGTCGAAACGACCGAATAAAGTTTGATTTGAATTGAATGTATAATATTTACGTTAAAACAAATGTTTTGAAGGCCAAGCCTTTACTTACATGGATCACATGAATTCAAATTTGTTCCACTACTTCCCCAAACATCACATAACACAGCACTGATCACGCGCGTGGAAGAGGAACGCTTGATTGTTAATAATTAACACAGCCATTGTCCTATCTTTTAACCCCCCCCCCCCACAAAAGAAAATCCAGTAGTAAGAGGCATTCAGAATAGCACATGCGGAGGGTTTCCCGGGTAGGGGTTTTCACCTCTGCCTTCGGAGTGGTGTGTTAGGGTTTTTTTTCACCCCACTGATCTAACTTGGCTGTCAGAGGAGGCTGATGAAAATGAATCATTTAAAGTCACACTCTATTTAGAACGAGTGCGGACCACAAACTCAGAGCACAGGCAGATGATGATAAAATCTAACACAGGTGCACGAGGGAATGTTGACTACCACCTCTGTTTTCGGTCTGCATGTAGTAAGCTTTACACGTCTCAAGCTGTGCATCAGAGGAGGGTAGCCCATTCTAATCTGATAGGGGTAGGCTACATTATGGCAAAAAGGAAACCGAGGTTTGGATCATGAATTATGTGCTCCTACTTTTATGCACCGAGTGAGCACAATGCTAATTTATTTGCAGGCTGCCATGCCTTTTTGGCCCAGTTTAAATGGATAGGCGTAGGCTACATTATGGCAAAAAGGAAACCGAGGTTCCCCCCAAAAGGGTCATGAATTATGTGCTCCTACTTTTATGCACCGAGTGAGCACAATGCTAATTTATTTGCAGGCTGCCATGCCTTTTTGGCCCAGTTTAAATGGATTAAAGTATTTTAAATCATAGTTCAATAGAGATTTTAGAGTAAAATTGAAACAGGAAGCACCCAGCACAAAATCCGCAGTTTCAAAGTATGTGTTAAAACTTTTAGAATTCTTTACATTGATTACATTAAATCACATTGAAGAATCAAGAACTGTTAACCACTGTTTTTGGTGCCATGTGTTTTCCATTCCAATGATACTGTAAATTCTGTGCTGAATATCTCACATTGCTTTAATCGCTGAATCCCAGCTGGACCTTCCGATCTATACCCTTGTTTGTCACCCATTCTTCAACCGCCTCAAAATAATCATACCCTACGTTTACAGAAATATCCAGAAGGGATATCATTCCGAGGCAGCTGGGGTCGGCTTCATAAAGATAAAGACTATGATGGATACACCCCAGGTTTCAAGTGTACGTTCAGTGCTCCAAACAGCATGTGGAGCACTTTTCATAAAGTAACCCAAAGAAATGGTTTAAATGTATATAAATTGACTGGGAGCCCATGGGGGCCAAGACTCCTTTTTGAAGGCTGTCATTGGTTCCTGTAGTACCTTCCCACAGATAGATCTGGATTACCTCAGATCTATGGTGGATGCTTTGGATGAAAGATGTTCCCTGCTTCAAGCAACCATATACGTTCTTTAAATGAGAACCTGAAGCTTGATTTTCTCTTCATCCACATGATTTCCCAAAAAGGTCTACACTCCCTAGCTGTCCAGGCCATGTCAGGATTAGCCCATCATGTTCTGCTAGTTGAGCCACTCGTGGTGAGTTTGTCTCATTGTCCCTTGGACAGAATTTAATAGCTTTCCACGATCCCTGCCTTGCTCTTCTGCTGTTATTTATAAACTACTTTATTTAAACTAATCACTAGCCTTAAAAAGCTGGATTGTCTGCTGCCATACCAAACAAAAGAGTAAAGATAGTAGGGTGATCCTAAAAATTGCCCTGCTCTGTTCACCAGGTTCAATGTCTGCCCAGCACATCTTCTGCCGTCGTTAGCAATTGACTTCACTGGTGTTTGGAAAATATGTGGTGATGTGATTTCAAACTTTACTAGGGAACATAAATTCATGAAAACTAGATTATGGTGACTATATAGTCTCTCTAGGAAGTCATGGAAGAAATTTGCCTGTGCATCTCCCCTTCCATCTTCCCCATTTGTTGGAAGAAATCCCTGTTTGGAAATCTTACCAACAATGCTCAAGGAGCCTCTCTTCTCAGTACCTAGCTTTGCATTTAAATCATAATGACTATTAAAGAGTCCCCAAAATTTTGCAACAATATTATATGACTATAAAAGAAGACCTAGTTTCAAATCTTAGGGCCTTATTACAATCCGACTGCCATCGCAGCAGGAGTGGGACCGCCTGACAAGTAGTCGGAGGTCTCACCTGCCAGATAATGATGCGACCTCCGTGTAGGCAGTCTGAAACATCCCTTTTTCTATTGCAGCTTGTGCTGCGGCTCGGAAAAGGGCTGCAGCACAAGCCTCAATAGAAACAGGGATTTTTTAAACATCACTGCACCGTGTGCCAGGCACCATTTTAACAAAACCACCATGTGGTGCATGGATGTTTGGGGGCGCACCACATGTGCTACCCTGGCCACATAGCGGAGGCCCACGAGGGACGGGGGCCCTGCTAGAGACCCCAAAGTCCCTTTCCGACAACCTTTCCATTGTGGTTTGACCGCCATGAAAAGGAAGTGGGAAATGGACAACTTAATCTCTACCGAGGTGCCTGCGAAGGCATCGTCCCCATTGTAGGGATTACGGTCCGAATTCCACCCTGATGGGCTCCTTGAGCCTGTCAGAGGTGGCAGTCTTTTTCCCTGCCCGCTGCGCTCCGACTGCCGGTATTAAAATTCAGAGGTCGGAGATGTCGGGCGGAGCGCCACCAACGGCCTGTTGGTGGCGGACATCCCGACATCATAATGAGGGCCTTAGTTGTGTTATAAGAATGTTGCGAGATTTGAATTGCAAAGGGTGACACACACAACCCAATTTTAACAATACCATCATGGATAAACACCCTGATGGATGATAACTTTACCCGGTTCAAAGCTAGAGGATAAAAGGAAACATAAAAACATCATTGAATGTGGGAGATTTTCCTAATGGAGTGTCCATGAGAACCACGGTCCCTCAAATCCAAATGTGGTACTTGGGTTTTTGGACATTGGATTATGTATACTAATGTCTAATGAAACCAATAAGCATCATTAGATACGAATAATCATTTCCAAAATGCAATTGGAATTTTCTTCATTGTAATAAAATAAATAATGTAAGCCCATATACTTTCAACTGGGTTAAGTAGAACTCTCAGCTGGCATTTTGTCAATAATTAGCCAACTTGGGAAATATTTTAAGGTGGGGTGATGTTATGATAGAAATAAGATTTTTTTTATTTCCTTCATTTGTGAAATATTGGCCAGTACATTTTATTCAGTTGTACATAAAACTAAGCTCTCAACGCCCAAGTTAGATATCTGCCATCAGTCAGAATTTCCTGCTATTGTGCTGCATCTAATTAACCCACTGTATTTACTCAGCCGAGTGTCTGAAAATGTATTGAGAATGCGACTCCACTTATTCAAATACTTAATCTCTGACAAGACAAAGGCACGGCATGTATTGCACAGAGAAACATAGCAATATGTATTTGCAGTATAAATATTGGATCATACATGGCACTTGTTTGGAGTGAATTACCAGCTATAATAATGTTTGCACTTGGTACCTTTAAAGGAGACCTAACACTTACATGAAAGCTTTATTTAGCCTTCGTTTGGAACACACTTGCTCTTTTATTACATGTGCATTTATAATTATGTGTCGTACACCTAGGGTCAAGACAGCATGTAATAGAATTTCAGCAGCTATTAATCAACAATGAATAAAAATAGATTATATTAATGTAGCGGTAATTCGATCAATTTTGCCTTTCCTAAGTATAATTAATACCCTGCAGCAAATCCGTTATTTGGCTAACATTGTTTATACCTGAAAGGACAGGAGTGGGCAGTACAAGGGGTGCCTTTGTGGGAAGGCTCCTTTGAAGAATTCAGCCAGTCAATACGGTCATAGTCGAGACAATTACAAAAACTGCACAAATTTAATCATCCCACCAGCGCCAAGTACAATTAATCAAGACATCCTATACATTGTATGTTCCTGGTAAGACTGCTCTCCTACAATGGAGTCGCCACTGTCACGCAGTCCACCTGATTTACAAGGAAAACAGATATAGATCCCTAGGGATACTGGTAACATACCAGTTTGGAATGCATTGAATGATCATGGGTGGCCAGAAACCGCATAACTTGTAGGTTTTGTCCCAGAATGTTTACGATCTTACCTAACCGGCTAAATGTGCCAGAGGTACTAGCTGCCAGTCCGGAGCTAAATCTGTTTCTTCTTACGTCATTGCAAGCATCATTGGCTAGGTGAGTCATTCTTGGTGAAATTCATGTGTCTCCCATATGATATCTGAAGATCAGCTGTATTTATCATAGCAGGCTAATGCCTGGCCAATACCGTCAGCCGCCTCCATATATTTGTCAATAGCCTACTGGAAATCTAATCATGTAGCTACTAGGTTCTCAGTAGTGGCTGTGTGATTTCACAGTTCCTTTTCCCCTCACAAGATTTGAATCTGTGGAATACTCAGGACTTACAGAAGGCAACAGGAGTCCGCTGGTGAGATGAATTTAGTGGAATTTATAACTCATTCTGGGTTGACAGTCACAGAACCGAGAGAGGCCGTGCAGCATAGAATCACTGGCCTTTGAGAACCACTAAGTCATTCCCATGAACTTTATATTGAAGCCTGGGTTGCAGTGCTCCACAAATATACATCAACTCCTTGCTGAATCCCCAAACGCTTATGTACGATATCTATGGTACCTCAAGCTCTGGAAGGCATCTGAGGCAGGGTAGGTTGAACTTTTTTGAATACCCTATCAAAAGTGACACTAAGAAAGACTCATCTCTGCCGCCAGATTTCTGATTTCGTGGTACACATTAGCTTGCTTGTGATCAGAGAACAGTGGACCATCTGCAAGTAATGTTGTAACATTCCTTCACATGCCACATGCTTACCATCAAGAAGGCAAATGCAAATTGTTTCATAAGAAGTAAGGCAGGGTCCACTCTGTAGTGACGGTGCCACCCGGCCCGCACTATACACTGTATCTCATACCTGCACGCACCCGGAGGGCGGGCTCGCCGAAGGCTTAAATAAATGAGCGCAAGACCGCTCGGGGTCTTTGGCTCACACTTAACCCACTGTGTGTGTGTGTGTGTCTTGTTCATTTGGCTGCTGCGCAATAACGTCCGAGGCCTAGCCTCAACGCAGCGAGTGTCCAGCCAGGCCTGGACACCACATTGGCGACGAGGTGGGTCCCACCCACGCCTCTGCCGCGCCTTACCTACTCTGACTGCCTCCCCGGTGCCGCGGATCGCAGCAGGTCATCACTGCCTTCCCTGCGGCGGAGGACTCCCGGTCTGCCGAGCCGGCGTGAGCTGCTTCAGCGGGTGCCCCCCCGCTCCGGGAAGCTGTGCCCTGGTCGATCGAGCACCGGTTCGTGCTGTGTCTGCGGGTGCCCACCCCGCACTGAGTGACTGCCGTGGTGCCCCGGCGGGACGCTTACGGAGCTGTTGCGGCATCGCCTGGAGCCGCGCTAATAAGGTGAGGCCGCTCCAGCCCTGCGCGTATGTCTGGTCCAGCCGGGCGCGACGCTCCCACAACCACGTGGTCGAGCCTGCGGGCCCCGGCGCGTGCAAGGCCCGATCCGGCCGTGCTCAGCGCTCCCACATTCACGTGGTTGAACCTGCGGCCGACGGACGAAGTGTAAAGTCCGTCTCTACACGGCTTGATGAAGTAGTGCCTGGTGAGGCACAGCGCTCCCACGCGCACATCCCCTGCACCTGGGATACCACTCAGGCGACTGGCACCACACTCTGCACGGTGCAGTGTTACTCCCACCACTGACTGCGGCTGGCCCTATTGGGAACTGAAAGTTCTGACTGCCTCTCACCAAGGTCTCCCTGCCCAGCGCCCACAGCACGCAGGCTGCCCTCACTACCAGCCATCAAGCATTGGCAGGTGCATCTGGCTCCCGTCTGTGGCTGCTCACGACTGGTGACAACTAGCTACACTGACTGCATCGGCCCTGCGCCCTGCAGCTTGATCCTTCGCCACCACCAAGCACTGGCAAGTGCAACTGGTCACCAGTCTGTCCCTGGTCGGCGCACACAGCGATCAAGCCCCTGCTCAGCTGTCCACCACTGAAGGAGGAGTGGACATGAATGTCCCCAATGTCGACGGAGCTGGCGCTCCCGCGGCGCAGCCGCCGGCCCCGCAGCAGGTGCCCCTGCATGCACCACCACAACCCGGTCATGCCACGGCGGCCCCCCTGCCCCGTTCAGCGAACTCGCAGATCCCGCCACTGCTGCTGCGCGATGGAAATCCTGGATTGGCCACCTAGACCACTACTTTGTGGGCATGAGGGAGACGGACGGGAAGGTGAAGAGGTCGCTCCTCATGTGTTATGGAGGGGGAGAATTGTATGATTTGTTCGAGACGCTGCCTAACACAGGGGCGGATGACAACTACGATGAGGCGGTGGCGGCTCTAAACAGGCACTTTGACCCGCAAATAAACCCTGATTTCGAACGATTTAAGCTCCGCCAAGCAAGACAAGGAGAGGCCGAAACCATAGATGTGTTCTACGCCCGTCTCAGGAAGCTGGCGAGCTCCTGCATGTTACATGACCAGAGGGAGGAGATCAGGGCACAAGTCATACAAGGGTGCCACTCAGTGACGCTGCGACGCCTGATACTCAGGCAACCAGGTATCACCCTAGATGAGATCCTCGTGCTCGCCAGGTCGCATGAGCTGTCCAACGCCCGCGCGGACGAGATGGAGGCAGCTCTCAACAGGCCCACTACGCAATCTGGGACCTCCCGTCCTCCAGTGATAAAAGAGGAGAGAGTAGACGCGATCCAGAGACGACCAGCAACACCACGAGGGTCCGGAAGGCCGCCACAGAAGAGCGCATGCGGAAATTGTGGTTTGGATCACCCGCCAGCGGGGAGATGTTTCGCAAGGGGGAAGACCTGCTCCCAATGCGGGAAGCTCAACCATTTTGCAAAGGTATGCCGAGGAGGCAGAGCGAGAACGAACACTGCAGGGCAGCGTGGAACGGCGACGTCAGTGAGGCAACTGATGCTGGAAGACCCGTTGGATCAAGTGGACACGACCCCACCAGGGTTTGGCCTAGGTACGGACGACGATGACGTCTTCATTGTGTCGTTCGTGAGTCGAGAAGGTCCGAAGCGTCAACCTCCTCCCATGTGCACCATCACCGTGGCCGGCTCCTCTGTAAAGGCGCTCATAGACACCGGAGCGTCGGTGAACGTGATGGACAGTGATCAGTATGAGAAGTTGTCCCCGCGACCCCGCTCGCACCCTCCAAGGCAAGAATATACACCTACGGCGGGACAGAGCCACTTCCCCTGCGAGGAGTTATGGAAGTTGAGGTTACCAGCGAAGGGCGCCGCCTACACACGCGTTTTCATGTCATCGAAGGAAAGCGAGGGACGCTCCTCAGTTGCCACACGGCGGAGGACCTGGAGCTGGTCTTTTTCGCCAATCAAGTGCATGACCTGCACGCCCGAGACATCCTCAGAGACTTCCCCACGTTATTCGAAGGGCTCAGGTGCCTAAAAGGGAAGCTGTTCAAACTACACATCGACCCGACGGTCAAGCCTACGGCCCTGAGGCACAGGAGGGTGCCATTCCACCTTCGCCCTCAGGTGGAGGAGGAGCTGAAGAAGTTGGAGCAGTTGGGCGTAATTGAGAAAGTGTCAGGCCCCACCCCGTGGGTATCACCTTTGGTCGTCGCCCCTAAACCGAAACAGCCGGGTGCTATTCGTCTCTGCGTGGACATGCGCCTTCCGAACAAAGCCGTGAAGCGGAAATGCCATCTTACGCCCACCATGGATGACATTGTGGCCGACCTCAACGGGGCCAAGTGGTTTACAAAACTCGACCTCAACGCCGGCTACCACCAGCTGGAGCTTCATCCAGACAGCAGGAACATCACGACTTTCTCTACCCACGTGGGGCTCCGTCGATACAAGCGATTGAGCTTTGGGGTGTCCTCTGCGGTGGAAGTGTTTCAGAACGCAATAAGGGAGACACTCACGAGGTTGCAAGGCGTTATCAATTTGAATGATGATATCCTTGTGTTCTCGAAGACACTAGAAGAGCACCACGTACACCTCAGGGACACCCTTCGACGGCTGGCGGAAAGTGGACTCACCCTTCAAAGAGCGAAGTGCTCGTTCTACCAAGAGTCGGTGGAGTTCTTCGGTTACATCTTTTCCAGAGATGGCTTACAGGTCGATCCGAAGAAGGCCGCGGCCATACGTGCTGCCCCGAGACCTACGTCACCCACCGAAGTCCGCAGTTTTCTTGGCATGTCCACATACTGTGGACGGTTCATTCCCAATCTGGCATCACTCTTCGAACCTCTACGCAACCTTACGAAGTCGGGCCAGCAATGGGCGTGGACCGCGAAAGAAGACATGGCATTCCATGCCGTGAAGTAGGCCCTCATTGACAACAAAGTTATGGCATACTTTCGACCCAACCGACGCACGGAGGTAGTGGTGGATGCCAGCCCGGTGGGGCTAGGCGCAGTTCTCTTGCAGGAGACGGAGGCGAAAGAGTGGGTCCCAACTGCGTATGCTAGCACAGCGCTGACAGGAATGGAGATGCGGTATGCACAGATAGAGCGTGAAGCCCTGGCCATCAAATGGGCGTGCCAACATTTTCATCTCTATCTCTATGGGCAGGAATTTCGTGTGGTCACCGACCATAAGCCTCTCATTCCACTCTTTGCAGGCACGTCCAGGTTGGCTCCTCCAAGGATCGAGAGATGGGCCTTTCAACTGCAAGCCTACCGCTTTGAGGTGATCTTTCGACCCGGGGTCAACAACCCGGCCGACTTTCTGTCGCGTCACCCTGGTACGTCTGCTCCACCGGGACACCTAGCTGATGAAGTCAACACGGAGGAATTCGTTCGAATGATCTCTCAAGAGGCCTGCCCGAAGGCTCTCACGCTCGAGGACATTGGTAAAGCCACTGAGTCTGATGAATGTCTGACCAAGGTCAAAGCAACATTGGTGGATCGGAGCTGGCATTGTTTTCTTGACGGGATCAGTGCCTTGACAGACGAGGAAAGACTACTCCGCCAACAGCTTTGGAGAGCCCGTAGCGAGCTCAGCAAAGGTCTTCATGGAGTTGTTCTACGTGGTACCACCCTGGTAATTCCCCGGAGCCTTCAAGAGAGAGTGGTCTGCCTGGCGCATCAAGGACACCAGGGGATAGCGAAGACTAAAGCCCGTCTCAGGAGCAAGGTATGGTTCCCTAACATGGACGCCATGGTCGAGGAAGCCATCCGCACATGCCACTCGTGTAACATCACTGGAGGTGACCCCGCACCACACCCGGTCATCACTGAAGCGCCATGCCTGGAACCATGGACACAAGTTAGTATTGATTTTGGATCGTTCCCCGATGGGCGGAGCACTCTGGTCCTTATCGACTCCCACTCGAAATTCCCTGTGGTGGAAGTAGTGTCATCAACAGCTTTTCCCCAGGTCAAGGCTGCGCTTGACCGCGTCTTTGCAATGATGGGACTTCCGGTGGAGATCAAGTCAGATAATGGTCCACCCTTCCAAGGGAGAGAGTTTCAGGAGTACCTATCATCCCGCGCCATTCGACATCGCAAGATCACGCCACAGTGGCCGCAGGCAAATGGAGAGGTTGAACGCTTCATGCGGACCCTGAACAGGGCTCTCAGGATTGGCGTCGAAAAGGGCGGCGATATCGAGCACTGCCTCCAGCAGTTCTTAAGTGCGTACCGCCAGACACCGCACTGTACGACACAATGTGCCCGGCGCACCTGATGTTCCGGAAATTGCCTCGGGATAGCATTCCTGCTGACCCGTCCTGGAATCCACCCGAGCTGGATCAAGACGTCGCACAAGCCAGGAGAAGAAGTACCAACGACAAGGCAAGCCAAGCACGCCGGGCACAAACAATGGACATCCAAGTAGGGGACCGAGTCATTGTGAAGGACCGATACCCGGGATGGAAGTATCGCACTCCGTACGAGCCAGAGATCTGGGAAGTCATCAATGTGCAAGGAACAATGGTGTCGGCCAAGCACAGAAATCGAGTAGTCACCAGGAACATGTCCTGGTTCAAGAAGGTGGGGATCAGCCTCACAACAACAGGTGAAGAGACAGGAATCGAAGATGGGGGAGAAGAAATGATACCACCGAGCACCCCATGAAGCAACCCGATAGCGGCGCCACAATGTCCAGAAGGAGAATCACCGGCTGTTGAAGAGCGGAGAAGCCCGAGGGAAACCCCACGTCATCGGTAGGGGGCGCCGGAGCGACAGGAATAGAGAACAACTCCCGGAGCCAGAGGTATGGTCTTCGGCCGAATCCTGCCCCCAGCCAAAGACTAAGAGACTTTGCGTGTCATGTGTACAAGGACTGAAGATGTAATGTTAAAAGATCTTAGTATCTAAAAGATTGGAGGGATGTAGTGACGGTGCCACCCGGCCCGCACTATACACTGTATCTCATACCTGCATGCACCCGGAGGGCGGGCTCGCCCGAAGGCTTAAATAAATGAGCGCAAGACCGCTCGGGGTCTTTGGCTCACACTTAACCCACTGTGTGTGTGTGTCTCGTTCATTTGGCTGCTGCGCAATAACGTCCGAGGCCTAGCCTCAACGCAGCGAGTGTCCAGCCAGGCCTGGACACCACATTCTTCCAGATCTGATTGCTACTGCTCCCTGTCGGAAGTGAAGCAGAAACAACAGGTCTAATTGCTGTTTTGGAGAGTGAATTAAATCTGCAGTTTTGTGGGTTTCTCTTTCAGCAGAAGGAGCCGACACCGTAGAAAAACATCTGCACCTAATATTTCCCTTGATAGAAAATTCAACATCGAGAGACTTTCTGTCGCATTAATTTGTGCACATAAATTAAACGAACATATTTATTTTAGGGCACTAGGAGAATTATTTTTGCATAGTTGTCTAAACTAGGTTTGTCTAATACTATTGTTTTACATTATTTTGCGATTTATCTCTATTCCATACTTATTTTCTTCTTCTTTCTTTCATCCATTTTACGTCGTTAAGACAAGTTAAAATGTTGGTGTTTTTTTCTGCATATCTTTGTTTTAACTCATTTTTTTCATTTCAGGTTATTTGTCTGAAACTTTCATTTAAAAAAGTTTGTTTGTATAGTACCTGCTTTATAATTGACCACAAAGTCCCGAATTCACCCACATTCTACCAAATTGTTCTTGACTTTAAGAAGACTCTTTCTCTATTTGAGGTAAATCTAACCTGCCTAGTGTTAAACTTACTAGTGCTAGCCTTACAGAACTTTTAAGACCTTCTTGGGTGTGGGGTTTTGGCGAAGGGCAGGAATCACCCAATCTATTTTGAGGGTGTCGTTCCCTTCTCCCTTTCCATCCTCTTCTTCTCTGCCCTTGCTTATCGAAACTAGATTTTCTGGCATAGGTTGTGCATAATAAGCTGATAACTACAAAAAATACGAAATTACTGTATAAAATGCTGCCGTCCTATTAGATCCCGATACAAAAAACAATTGGTCCTGTTGGGTAATACAATTTCTGTGGAAAGTTTACAATTTTTTAACAAAGAACAACAATTAATATTTCAATAAATGTACATTTTCAAGTGAAAAAAAAGAGATTGAAGCTATGCAAATGCGAACACATCAGAAGAGCAATCCTGTGAAACTGCAGCTCATTCCAAGGTTTTTTGACCACTACATTGCTTCATCTCTTCTTTTCAGTGATAAATTCATCTTTGGAATCAGGGCTCTTTGTCTCCTTCATTTAATGAAAAAACATCTTACCATGTTCCTGGAAAACTGCTGTATATGTAAAGACCCACTACTTAATATTTAATGGTGACATAATGATTAATTCCTAGGTACTGAGCCATGGGGTATTCACATTTTTATCTTATCTCATACAGTATGTGTTTATTATAATAGGATCCATCCAAGGTACCTTGGACAGACACAGCATTGATATTTTGTACATGCTATTAAGGGAAGATCCCATCAATGCCCCCAAATACCTTTTCTTTTTATTATCACTGTACATCTCTTGCTCTTCTGTCAGCGGTGATAAGAATTGCTGCGGTATAGAGGCAGATATGGAAGCTGTTTTGCTATGCTGATTATCAGTCGGATTAGTCCAGCATTATCCTTTTGGGAGTTAATGCATTTTCTTTTGGAAAAGTGCATCGGCAAAAGTATGGCTGTGTGTTAGTTGAACGGTAAATAGGAAGTACTTTGTTTGTCCAGATGTCATGTAACTGTTTATCTTCATGACCCTTGCCACCACCTTTTGCAGTATTCCAGCTGTTAAATACTTAACCAATGAACGTATTTCTAAAGTAGAGTATTTTTGGTCTTTTTCATTTTATTTCTTCATTGTTTGTCTTTCATTCCAGTCTCGAGTTAATGAGAATTCGGCTTTTAAAAATGTAATAATTAAATGAATCCCGACACATAGATCGTGGTGCTTAGTTGCAGATTCAGTTCAAGATGGTTTCTATACTCTTCTGCTCTTTAAAGCTGGTGATACTCAGCCACACATGAAAATCTCCTTCCTAAATGGTATCTCTTTACTTGTTTATACTCTCAGAGGAATTCAGCCATGGATGACACACTACCACTTCACACAAAAACATTTCAAAACTGATATCCTTCTTTTTCATCTTCCTCTCTTAATTTCACTGTCCCTCTGCAAAGCTGGCTAAACTGAGATGCAGTACTAGACTGTTGCCCTGAGATCACAGAATGCTTGAAATTGCTTACCTTCAACCTGGGTAAGAACTTAAAGGTACAAGCACACATCAGCGTGCCAGCTAACCGTGGCCCCGACAGGGAATAAAATACCTCATCCCTGAAGTATTGATGCAAGTTATTTCATCCCTGGTGTTATCAAGATTGAAGTACAAGTCCTTGGTTACAAGAGTGCCCATGCACCACACAGCCTTCTCGAGGCTAATTCACATGCAGCTACCGGGCCGGTCGCTGGAGTGAGGAAATACGACCTCATTACACCTCTTCTGGTGCTACTACTCGACTATCGACTTCTCAGTATTGTTCTAGCAAACAAAAATATTGTGAAGGTAAGTATATATCTGTAAGTTTAGGATTAATTCCACATACCTGAACCTCGATTTGAAGTGACGAATAGTCAATCTATACTTACCTACGTGTGCTTACCTTTACAATATTTTGTTGTTGATATTCTTATTAGGATATTTTTGTAGCTGAACATTTTTAGGTGGAGATTCTGATATAAATTCCTTCTTCATATCCCTCTAAAAAGGCTACACATCGGTTAAAGAAGTTTTCTCAAACTAGTCTGCATCATCTACAAAGCGTTTGTTCCCTCTGCGATCTCATCCCTAATCTGATGATTTAAGACAATCAGTGCTTTTTGCTGAGTTTGGCCACCCTTCTGCTGGAAATCCTAGCCTTCAACAAAGAAAAAACTAGGAAACAATATTTTTCAGGCAGTGCACCCAAGGTCTGGAACTCCATTCCGTCAGCCTTCAGGACAATCCCTTGTTCTGAATCCATTGAAAAAAGGAACAAAAGAGCTTGCTGTTCCTGAGGGCCTTCCATCTCTAAGTGCTCCTCCAAAGGCTGTGTTTGAACTGATCTCAGTTATTCAGAACAAACTTTGTAGTTTGAAATTACTCTACATCTGTGATACTACTTTGTCTACCCCGGGATGTCCTCACTGTGTGTATTGCAGCTATCATCGTACGTTGCCTTCCTATTGCTTGTTTTATGCAATGTATTTTTTTTATTTTCTGTATTTTGGACTTGTAATAGATCAATAAGGTATATAATATATACCTTTGTTGGTCTTGTTCGTGCTACATAAAACTGTTAATAATATAATAAAAGCACCAAAGATAATGTCCTCCTTCATTGAAATTCAATGGAGAAACTGAACTTCTGACGTTGCTGTGTGGCCATTGTTGGATTGGTAGTCCGACATCCCTAAGATTAAATATGTTTATATATATGAGGTGGCCATCTTTTGATGTGCAATAAAAGCCAAATAAAAAGTGCCTGAGTATACATTGACAAAGGTATAAAATGCCAATACCTGAGATTGCCTCTTGCGGGTGTTCATGATTTGAAGCTAGACACTAACTATGCCAAACAGTGTTAAGGGTCAAGTAAATAGGACATGCATGGTGCTTACGTTTGTTTTTACATATATCATTAACTGATAGCACAAACTGATATAACATCTTGAAAATGTTGTGTATTCACGTGAAACACCGACCAAATACCTTTAATGCATGTATTGTAGGTCACATCACCGTCCGTTTGATTTTCATTCTTTCGAGAGCCTGTTTGATTCTTAAGGGAAAGCTACATTAGTAAATATGCCAGGACGTGCAATGAAACAACACTTCCTTTTGAAATCTTAGATATGAAATATTAATTATGTACAAGAAAGCCTGTATTAATTGTCCAAACTGCAGTATTTCATTTTCCAGTATTTAATTTATCATTGATCTTCCTTTCTTTCCCGGTTCGTGATCAAGTATTAACCTCCTTCTCAATATCTCTTCTTTTGTACAGAGGCGATTATAGCACTGCATATTAACCTCAGTATCATCTGTTTTCCCTTTTAGGTTAACGCTTTAATTGCTAGATTCTTTGGGGGAGGAGAAAAGCACAAAGTTTCTTTTAGCTGTTCGTACCTTTCTGTTCCACTCTGTCTTAGCATCTGGAAACCGCTTTGGGTACTTATGTGGTGTATGAAAGGCAAACCAATGAACAATTTAATCACCAGCATTGAAATTAGGTAACATTTCAAGTAGTTGTATTATAAATTCAGTAATTTCCCTGGTTCTATTATAAATTAGTTGTATAATAAATTCAGTAATTTCCCTTAAAAACTAAATGCTGATGCTTATATATTCATCTCATCCCAAGGGGATTGGAAATAATATTTAGTTATAGTAGCTTGTTAGAAATCAGCAGTGTTTGATGTTGGGTTACATCATCTTGTAATATTGCCAGGGTGCCTGCGTTGGCACTAAGCTGCTGAAATGGCACCACCTTAGGGGGGGAAAGGACAGGAATTGGATAAATACGGTGCATTCCTGCCCATTCCCTGTGAGACAGGGCAGCTCAGCAAAGTAACTTGCTGCGCTGTCCTGCAACACAATTCTCGTAAATATGCCCTCAAGTGTCCATATTCTCCAGATGTTCCACATAGGTACTCAAAGTTGATGCAATCCAATGTAGACAATAAGATGATGTTTTGGTCTTGTGTTGTCAGCTGTACAGAAGAGCATCCTCAGGATTAAATTGTTTTTCACAGAAAATAGCTGATCCCAATCAAGTAGTAAACATGAGGAGAAGCCACAGAGCTAATCTAACCAGAAAGATGCTCTATATGATCTGAAAAGTGGGGAACACCAAAGAAAGGTAGAAACAGCGCTACAACATCCATCAAGGACATGCACGTGGGAAGAAAATAGTTCCACAATAACATCAACAAAGTCTCTGCCTTAGACCTGGTAAATCAGGAATCAGTCCAATTTCTCAGCATCCCGAACCCATGGCAAAACAGAAGGGCATAGGCAAAATTATTCAGAATTTTGTAATGCTTCCCTCAGTAACCCAATGAATCCCTTGGAGGATAGTATCATTGAAATTTACAACATATGATTGCCCTTGATATCTTAAAATAAGCGTTGGCAATTCCTAATTCTAAGTGAACCGCTTTAACTGAGGATGAGCCTGAACAATATATAACCATCTATTTTATTTTTTAAAAAGAAACAAATATGTGCAATGTCTATTCACTGAGTAGTATAGGAGAGAGCTGGAGGAATCTTCGAACTGCACCAAATTAAACTAATTAATGGATCCACTTAATAAGGATTCATTTAGAATGTCATTGTTGGTGGCCAGCACAGAGATATTCTAGGGAATTCACACAGGTTTGATTTTGTACTGTTGGAAAACAATTACTAACCCATAATTATTTAAGAGGAATGGCTAATGTGGAAGCAAATGCCATACCATGTAACATTATATCCACTACCCATGTCGAGAACATGTGATGACATGTGCGAGTTATAAATAACTAAACCAGCTAATGCCATAGTTGCAGTCATGTCCAGGATGATTTATAGGACACAGTTATGTTCATATTCCACATGCGGCCTCCTTCAATGTTCTTTCCTTAAAATTCCTGCACGTAGGTAAACATATCCATCCTAGGCATTTATCAGAAGTACGCATGTTGGGATTTCAGCGGGGGTCACATTGATTAGCTGCAAATCTTTTTCTTATGACAAGTGCATATGATGGCCATGTGTTGCCTACTTCTAGTACACATTCCCATCATACGTTACTCTCACTCAGCACAAGAAATAGGTCACTAGTTAGGGAACAACTAGCGACAAGCTTTAAGTAAGTGTGGACGGAACTTGTGAAGTTTCAAGCAGGATTTTGTGGAGTTACATAAAACCTCCACGAGATTTCACAGAGTTCCGCCAATGGGCACAAAACACAAATCTCGTGCTGTAATTTAGCACTGCTGGTAAAGCGAACAGCGCTGAAAAATCTGCGCGATCGACACCATGCATTGTGCAAGAGCATGCGGCCATTCGAGTTGATTTTTGCTGACACTTGAGTAGAAAGACTACTTGAGCGGCAGCCAATCTACTCGAGTGGCAGCCATCTGACTGCGACTGCCCGTGCTAGAAAGTCATGCTAGGAGATGCCAAATCTTGTTCAACAGCGAGCATTTTCTGGAACCTCGTGGGAGAAATATTCTGCCATGCTGTGATTGGTGGAGTTTGGCCAGAACTCTGGGTTAAAGAGTAACGTGGAGTGACCAAAATTCTCCCAATTCTGCAGGCCGAATGAAACATTCCACTCACCTCTAGCTTTAGGCTGAAACCTTGAAGATGAGGAGAATTGCATGGTTATAGAAATGGGCTAAGTGTTTACATGCAAAGGCATTCATCATAATTGTAAATATTCAAACCAATGAGGAGCCTTGAGAAAAAGCAGTAGTGTGAAACGTGCTGACTGAACTAAAAAACAATATCATGCAAAATAAAAATGCCCCTCTTCTGATGTGAACGTCGGACCACAAATGGTGAGTTAACATAGATGAAGCAATAGGAGAAGTGGGCTCTGTGGTCATCATGTTTGGAGGGTGGATTTTTCACCCTTAGAAATCTAATGGAAACATATGTTTCTGAGTGTACACATCCTGCGAAATTCATGGAAAGTCGCATGCGTTTAATAACCCAGATGTATTTTACCTAAAATTTTGAGTAAAGAAAATATTATTTAACATATTTCATATTCCTTAGCCAGCATGTGTTTCGTTGTTTTTTCACCAATAAGAGAAGAAGCAGTTACACCACAAATAATTGGGCCATGCTTAATATAGCGCTTGGAAATTTTTTAAACTTAAGCCCTCGAAGCTTCATTACATTCATAGACGCAAACATTTTGAAGATCATGTTAAAAAAAAAAACCTTTGGAAGTGAAAAAACGGAGCAAAATATGTGTTAACGAAGGACGGTGAAATAAGCAAAATCGTTTTTTCATTACTCAAAATTTTGGAAAATATATAAATTGGAAATCAAAATAAGAATTTCAATAAATCTCAAAAGGAATATATTTGAAAAAGTGTTTTTTTTTGTCTTTTCTATTGTGCCTAAGCCAGTGTGAAGCTGATTTGTTGAGCTACAGCATCCAGTAGGGAAAAGGAGCTACATTTTGAGAGCTGGGCATCGGTTTTCCCTCTTTCCCTACTCTGTTTGAATATATCCTACCCAGGGCTTAATTTGTATAAGAATACTGTGGCCCAAAGTTCTGCTCAGGAGCCCGCAGCCGGCGCTACGAGTATTGACGATGCTGAATACCAAGGCTGGTAATCTTGATTCCGCCTTATGCTTCTTTCATCCAGCACCAGATACTCGCCACCCCTTTATCTCATTCTTGTGGGTTCTTTTTCATCCTTGCTTTCTCCCTTTGTCACTGTTTTTCCGTCTTTCTCTTCTTCTTTCATGTTTTTCTCGCTCTTGCTCCGGATGAAAGTCTGAAGAGGAGAAATAAGTGTTAGTCCCCGAAAATGAGTGACAGCGGGCTCTACCTGGAAATACCCAGCGTAGCTTCCATTGGTACAGCAGGTGTAGTGGCACTGGGCCCAGAGGCCTGAAGAGCCCACTGAACCCAGATTATTGCTGTAATTTGTCATTCAAACACCAGCCTGGCGGCCCAGTGCCTTCCTTGCACAAGGGCCCATGACACAGCGGCTAGGCGACTGTAACCAACCACCAGCTCAAATGAAACATTGATTCTAAGTATATTGCAATAGGACCTGCAGCAAATTGCATGAAATCACGTTTTTACTTTCACACCTAATAAGCTACCAAAATCCCTTTGCAATAAATATTTTTAAACTCTTCTATGTTTGACAGTCCTAGGCAACACAAGACCCCGCCCATATGTTCGTCATAATTTCACAGGATGGGTGACGGTGCGAACTGCTGCCTTGTCATTTATAGTCTGACTACTTTTTTTTAATCCAAATTCCAGAGGTAGCTTGGTAACAGTTTTTCCTAGGAGAAACTGCTTAAAATACCACAGAAGACAGAGCAGACTTTATAAAATATGTTTCTTTCATAAGAACTACGTCTAAAATTCACTCATAAACAATTGAGCCCCGCAAATGGAATGCCATCCTATAATATAACACAGTCCGAGTAAAGATGGTACCCCCAAATGTGGAGTCAAATTAATGATGTTGTAGAGGAAGGCAAGCATTTCAGATATGACCAATATGGAGAGCCCCTTGGGCGTGATTCGAAAACACAACAGTAAATTCCATCAGGCCTAACATATACTTGTGCATAATGTTAGTTTCTGACTGATCCATAAACGCTTTGTGAGCATAAGCATGCATGTTGTTATATACAGAGAAGAAAAGCTATTCACAAACGTTTCTGGAAAACACTTGTTTTTCTTACTCTACCTGTGTATTTATGGACTACGAAATTAGTGAGCTATGATCTTTGCTTTTGATTAATTGTTTCCTAATATCATATATTGCTCCTTCCAAAGCCATTCCTTCCTACACCATCACCCACACACCAAAAATACAAGAAGAAAGGTGTACCCTCTACACTTTATGCGCCTCCCATTTATGGATTACTTAGGTGCAACTTAGATGAGCAGATATGTGGGGAAAACTGATTACAAAATGCTTCTAAAAACCCTCAGAGGTACAGCTGTGTGGGTGTTTGCCTCATTTGCACTGCACTTCACTGACCACTCCTGACACTTCACCAGCTACTCCTCTGGCACTCACCTGTGAACTCTCATTTCTACACTTCCTCAGGGATCTTGCGAGTATGTAATTTGTGCATTCTTTGCAAAAGTTACAGACATGTAGACGGAATTCCCACACATGAAACATAGATGTTTTTATCTTTGTGAATCAAATCACACTTAATTTAGAAAGCTTTGTCCAGCAGGCCCAAACTTTTTAATCATAATAAAAAAAAAAAACTCGCTCTCAATTTGTGAAGGGGTAAGAGCAGGGGCTGATGTGGATCTCAGTTGCTTCTCATACCCATAATGTCCACGCTTACATTGCACGTGGAGGGGGAACGGTTTTGCACAAACCAGTCATCAGCAGGGATTGTTAATGGCTGTCCACCTTCCCTGGTTTATACTGGTAAATGGTGCACACTTCCCTACAGCACAAAATGACTTGTCTTGCAGTATGAAGGCATACCGCTATGTGGAGCATTCCCCAGGTCTGCACTTCTCCAAACAGTGAAGAACTAGACCTTGTTTAACACGTCTATTTTCATCCTATAGATATATATATTTTTTTACAGAGGTATGGATTGTTTGGCTGTTCTACTGTGCTCGGAAACTGTAAAAAAAAAAGTCTGCTAAGAATCTAATGGATTCTTGGTCCTTTGGATGATTAAGTGACTGACTTAATTCTTGGTGGACGGAGTTATTACCATTGCCATGGTGTAGAACTTTACTCCCGTCATGGAGAGGGTACTCCACCCGCTGTATTTAGAAATGTCTACTGCCCCTGCGGATATCTCTTGCATTTCAGGAACCGCTGACTGCGGCCGTTCCTGGAAATGCATTGTAAGGTTGACGGACGGCTCCGTCAACATGGCAGAGCCATGCTTCAAGCCTAAAACTTTTTTTTTCTTTCAAGAAGGAAATCCCAAAGTGGTATTTGTTTTTTTTAAAAATAAAAAATAATGACTCCCTCACCATGGAAGCATGGTCAAACTTCCAATGGTCCTTACTCCGTCGAACTGTCAGAGATCGGACCGTCAGAGGTGCGTATAGGGGGCGGAGACGGAGTAGTCTCTGCCACCTATGCACTGAAGGTCCTCCCGCTCTAAATAATATCTATAAAGAAGAGGTTTGCCCAAATAACCCTCCACTTTCTGGGCTGTAAATTAGTTCACAAGAGAAAACGAGGTGGAGGAACGAATATTGTGAAAATATTGCGATGGGGTACCTTTAATTACTCCAGCATATTGAGTCTTAGTCGCAACAAATTAGAATTTGAATTAATCTAATTTCTGAAGAAAATAAATAGTCACAACCAGATATGATATAAGCAATTAAATACGGTTGCGACCTTGAATGACATTCGAATGTGATTTGTTATAGATTAATTCAAATTCTAATTTGTTGGGACTAAGACCCGATACGCTGGAGTAATTAAAGGTACCCCATTGCCATATTTTCACAATATTCGTTCCTCCACCTCGTTTTCTCTTGTGAACTAACTCCCGCTCTAAATAGGCACATGGACCTTCAGGTTAGTGCCAGGGGTACTCCATAACCTTTATGATGGAGTACCCTTTCTGTCAACATACAAATTTGGCCTGAAATTATGGATCTCGAGTCCAGCAGAACCAGGAAATGTGGGCATGTTTTGTGTGGAAGGGCATTGCTCTGCGGCAAGTTTAGCCCATTTTACCTTGCTTCTATCTACTCTTTACTCTTTGTGGAATTCCCAGATGTTATACCAGTGCAGGAGCAATTTGCAACTCCTATGCTTCATTGTGTAGGATGAAGACCTATCTTAATTCAACAAACACCGTAATCCGCAAAGCCATAGATGTGCATTTACAGTAGATTTTACATAGTAGAAATGTGCGTCACTGTTTATTTCTATCTTTTCTGCTGATTTTCAGCAATGTGGTAATTGAGTAACGTCACAGAAATTATCTGCAGCAAAAGGGTTGTGGTAATCAAACACGCGTTTGAAAAGCGCGTGGTACACCTTCGGCAGTCTTTGCATTTGCTCCGCTACTTGTTTTGTATATTGTTTTACTGCTTTTAATTCAAATCCCGAGGTAATGTAGCTTTTCTGAAATGTGGTATTGCTATCACTACATCATAGTATTACTTCATAGTTTTGCACCCTACTCTTAATGAGTGGCTAGTGTGAGCAGATTTGAATACCCATACCGATCAGTAACTGCATTTGATGCCTAAAAGGCATATCCCTATTAATTCATAAATGACAAATCAAATCATATGTCTGTATTTGAAAAGTACCTCGATTACTCTAACTTATGTCTTTCAAATGGTACAAAGAACTTTTATCCAAAAAGTGAGTCACTTGACTGTTTTTAATTTTCTACGTCATAAGCCCTAGGAGCTTGCAAGGCTAGCTGTCATACATCTTCACAAACACTTAAGCTGTTACCTGCTCCATTACAAGGCCCACGCCCAGCTCCCCGGTCTTCGGGTAGGAGCAGTCAGAGGGAACTCCTGGAATGCTGTCCTGGGACCACTGAGTGGCCAACACGAAGGGAAGTATTCTGCGTTAAATATGTGCCAGATAATGAAAGGGAAAGGCAGTGACCTTTTAGAGTTTAGTTGATCTCCTTGGCAATCGTCCAAGCAGGAACTTTCCTCTGGGGAGAATGTCCCTATCAAGCAAATTAAAAGGAACTCCTTTTGTGAAAGAAGCAGCGGCTAGTTCTCACCGTACAAAGAGACTCCATTGAGAACATGGCCTAGGCTGTGAGTGTGAAGAATGCAGAGGTTAAGACGAGCCCTAAAAAAAAAAACACGACTGTTACATGAAAGGTAATTGGAAGAGCGCCAACACTGAAGTACACAACACTTAATATGAATACTCCTAAGAGGGCATTACCCTTAATGTGAAAGTTAATTTCAAGAACACATATTTGTATTGACATTTGCATAGTGCACAAACAGCTAGTGGTATGACATTTAAAGCTTTCATTTGTCCAGGATGATACTCCAAATGACTCCAGGGTATCCAGACCACTGCAGACCAGACTCTGATTCGATCTAAGGAAATGTACTGAGAGTAGAGTGAGAGGGGCAGTACCTTTGTTAAGCGAGTGTATCAGTTTTAATAAGTTTGGAGTAAGCGTTAATGATCTTTGAGTGTGAATGGAGGCCTAATGAACTTTAGAACACAATCCTTAATTTGAAAGGAAATTTATTTATTTTTTATTGAAAAAATTATAGATCATGGCAGATTCAGTGTCAAGAAACAGAATACATAAATAAATATACAAATAAATAAGAAGCAAACATAAACAGACTGAGTACTATACACAAGTGAAGTTACTTTTGGTGCGACACTGTAGAAGAACAGGGGAGACATACAAGAAAGAAATAACAGATTTATACAAACAACTTCTCCCTGAACAACCCACTATAGACCAGCTTCACTTAATCCATTTAGAAATGGGAGCCCAGGTTTTTAGCCCAAGTTCCCGTCTTTTACGTCCTTTTAGTCTATTCACAGAAGATTCCATATTGTACGTAGCTAACATCTTTGCCCTCCACATTAAAAAAGTGGGAGGATCAATGCTGATCCACTGCGAGGTGATACACAGTCGCACAATAGCCATCGCAATGAATACAAATCTCAGCACAGATCTTGCTCTTATATTTCCTCCCATGTTAGACTCAACGCCCAAGATAACAAGTTCTGATGTTGCTACAAACGGGATCCCCAAAGTTGTATTAAAAAAAATTCAAGCTGCTGAAAAAATTGAGCTAAGTAAGGGCATGAGTAGAACATGTGAATAGTATCCGCTGCAGCTAAACCACACCTACTACATTTACCTCCCCGTGCACCCCGTATACCACCCCATTTCGCTACCTTCCGAGGAGTGTAGTAAAGGTCGAAAATGGACATATAGTGCTGAGTTCTGAGACTTCCTGTAGTTAGAGTTTGATCTGCTAATTCGATTGATTCTTCCAGATTTATCCCTTCCTTCCCAAATTTCTCCTCCCAATTAGAATTCTGACTACATAAGTCATCTGGGAAAGCTTCAACCAATATCTGATAAAGTTTTCCAATTCGGGACTTCCTACTAATTGTTTCAACCAAGGATATTTTGCCCAAATTTGCTCTGATCCCCTGTACATTAGTCCCCATAAAACTCCGAATCTGCAGATATTTGAAGAAGTCCCTTCTGTCTAGCCCAAATTTTTCCTGGAGGGAGATAAATGTATCCATTTGACCTTCATCGTATAAATCCCCCAAGACACTGACGTCGGCCCTACCCCAACGGAAAGTAATTTGATCTTGAAAAATTGGGGGTAGCACCGCACACGCCGAGAGAGGGGTATATATATTTATATTAGTGACCTGAAACCTCGCACGGATCTTTCTCCAAAGTCGATAGGCGGCCTTAAGGATTTTAAATTTCGTTTTTTTGTAATAGCTAGGTTCGAGATCTTTAACTAAGCATTGATTAGCTTCATGCCCCAATATAATTTCATAGATAGTTGGACTTACAGCCAAGGGTATCTCAGTTTTAATCCCAGTTATCAAGATCTCCATGTGTTGCAACAATGATACCCAATGATACAGTAAAAAGTTTGGGACCCCCCAACCCCCTCGCGCTTTAGGGAGAGTCATCCACCTAGCCGCCCTTCTTGCTCTATGGAATCCCCACAGAAACCTAGAACAGCCCCTTTCAATTTTTGCTAAGGATAATGTTGAAAATTCCAAAGGGATTGTTCTAAACAGATAAAGCAATTTCGGAAGAATCAGCATTTTTAGAACATTGTTTCGGCCATGCATTGAGAGATTCAGGTGATCTAACCTCTCCAACGTCCGATTGACCATACCGATCATAGGGGTAATATTTAAATCCGGTATTTGATCCACCGTCGCTGAGATCTTTATCCCCAGATATGTAGCTTCTGGAAGGATAGACAGGTTAGTTGGAGGGTTAGAATTCGACAGAATAATCTGCGTCTTCTCGATATTTAATTTATACCCAGATAAGATCCCAAATTGTTCTGCCTGATCTCTCACTGATGGGAAAGCCGCAGAGATATCACTGGTGAGTATTGCGATATCATCTGCATAGGCCAACGACTTAAATTCTATATAGTTGATCTTCACAGGTTTAATGTGCTTATCATTATCCAGTTTATTAAGAAGTGGATCAATGTAGAGCGCAAATAGCAGGGGGGAGCAAGGGCACCCCTGCCTTGTACCCCTGTTGATACCGAATACCTTTGATTCCTGCCCTGATATGCGAATCTCAGCTTCAGGTGATATGTAAAGTGACTGTATTGCCTGAATAAATTCCGGGCAAAACCCTTTCCACTGCAAAACAAACCACAAAAATCTCCACGAGACCCTGTCGAACGCCTTCTCTGCGTCCAACAGGGCCACCCCCAACGGGGATCCGTAGCCTTAGCCCAATCAAGAAGAGCAATCACGCGTCTTACATGGTCGGTGGTATCCCTCCCAGGGATAAACCCATGCTGGCGAATGGAGACTAGAGGAGTGATGAATTTAGCTAGTCTAGAAGCTAATATTTTAGAATACACTTTGCTATCTGAATTGATGAGGGAGATTGGCCTATATGATGCTGGATCTAAGTCTGGCTTGTTTTTCTTCTTAAAAATACTATTGTATTCTTTCGCCAAGATTCAGGAATTTGCCCTTTTTGAGCCAGCTGAAATAGCAAAACCAAATCTTGTCGAAGCGATGGGCGGAATGTTCGATAAAATTCTAAGGGAATATTGTCCGGACCCACCGCTTTGCCGACTGAGAGAGAGATTAAAGCACTTTCTATTTCTTCCCATATAATTGGAGCAGCAAGAATCTTGTTTTGTTCGACAGTAACCTTCTTCGTTTCAAGGTCTCTAAAAAACTCCGAAATTACCTCTGGAGCAATTGTTGAAGCTACCCCAACCTCTTCGGTATATAATTGTTGATAAAAATTCTGGAATACCTCTAGAATTTTGATTGGAGAATCTTGAACCTGGCCCAAGTGATGTTTAACCCTGCAGATCCCCCGTTCCACTTCCCTTTCTCTCAAACGCTTTGCCAGCACCCTGACGGAATTTTCACCAAATTCATATGTTTCATTCTTAAACTGCGTATATTTAATAGCTATTTCTTCCCCCAGATGCTGCTGCATTTTAAATTTCATCACAGCTATGCGCTGCAGACACTCAGCACTGTCCTGGCCCTCTCTTATTCGATTCATCAGCTCAATTTCAGTCATCCTAAGCTGATCAACTCAACCATTGATCTTTTCCTGTTTGGCCTTCTGACGGAATATAGAAAAGCTAAGAGTCTCCCCGCGAAGAGCGGCTTTAAATGCATCCCAAACAACAATTGGAGAGGAGGTATTCCTGTTGAAATTAAAAAATTCAATTATCCAATTAGACATATATTCACAATATGCTTGTTCAAGGAGTAGTTTCCTTTCAAAAGACCATCTCCTCTGTACCCTATGTATGCCACTTAATGATAATTCTGCTACCAAAGGATTGTGGTCCGAGATAAGCCTAGGGGAGATGTCAATGCTAGCTCTCTCCGCAATTTGATGAGACAGAAAGAAATAGTCCAACCGAACAAATTTATTATGAGGGGCTGAATAATAGGTATAACCTGGAATACCCGACTTATGCCGAACCCAAAGATCATCTAAGCCATGTTCCCTAACTACTCCTTGTAAAGCTTTGAACATCTTGACTTTTCTTCCTTGATATGGTTTATTCCCAAAAAGATTAAAATTACTATCCAGATGGATATTAAAATCTCCACAAAAGACTAGCGGAATGACATTCGAATGTGATTTGTTATAGATTAATTCAAATTCTAATTTGTTGGGACTAAGACCCGATACGCTGGAGTAATTAAAGGTACCCCATTGCCATATTTTCACAATATTCGTTCCTCCACCTCGTTTTCTCTTGTGAACTAACTCCCGCTCTAAATAGGCACATGGACCTTCAGGTTGGTGCCAGGGGTACTCCATAACCTTTATGATGGAGTACCCTTTCTGTCAACATACAAATTTGGCCTGAAATTATGGATCTCGAGTCCAGCAGAACCAGGAAATGTGGGCATGTTTTGTGTGGAAGGGCATTGCTCTGCGGCAAGTTTAGCCCATTTTACCTTGCTTCTATCTACTCTTTACTCTTTGTGGAATTCCCAGATGTTATACCAGTGCAGGAGCAATTTGCAACTCCTATGCTTCATTGTGTAGGATGAAGACCTATCTTAATTCAACAAACACCGTAATCCGCAAAGCCATAGATGTGCATTTACAGTAGATTTTACATAGTAGAAATGTGCGTCACTGTTTATTTCTATCTTTTCTGCTGATTTTCAGCAATGTGGTAATTGAGTAACGTCACAGAAATTATCTGCAGCAAAAGGGTTGTGGTAATCAAACACGCGTTTGAAAAGCGCGTGGTACACCTTCGGCAGTCTTTGCATTTGCTCCGCTACTTGTTTTGTATATTGTTTTACTGCTTTTAATTCAAATCCCGAGGTAATGTAGCTTTTCTGAAATGTGGTATTGCTATCACTACATCATAGTATTACTTCATAGTTTTGCACCCTACTCTTAATGAGTGGCTAGTGTGAGCAGATTTGAATACCCATACTGATCAGTAACTGCATTTGATGCCTAAAAAAGGCATATCCCTATTAATTCATAAATGACAAATCAAATCATATGTCTGTATTTGAAAAGTACCTCGATTACTCTAACTTATGTCTTTCAAATGGTACAAAGAACTTTTATCCAAAAAGTGAGTCACTTGACTGTTTTTAATTTTCTACGTCATAAGCCCTAGGAGCTTGCAAGGCTAGCTGTCATACATCTTCACAAACACTTAAGCTGTTACCTGCTCCATTACAAGGCCCACGCCCAGCTCCCGGTCTTCGGGTAGGAGCAGTCAGAGGGAACTCCTGGAATGCTGTCCTGGGACCACTGAGTGGCCAACACGAAGGGAAGTATTCTGCGTTAAATATGTGCCAGATAATGAAAGGGAAAGGCAGTGACCTTTTAGAGTTTAGTTGATCTCCTTGGCAATCGTCCATTGGGTATTCCATTGGGCCATTTCAATATTAAGAAAATCTAATATTGCCGGGTCGTCCAGATTAGTTCCATATACTGAACAAATTGTCAGTAATGTATTAAGTTCCAGCTCCAGAATGGCCCACCGTCCACATTTATCCTCCTTTATTTGATGACAAATACCAATACCTTTTTTGGCTAAGATGGCCACCCCCCTAGTGGTAGTACCTTGACGTGTACAAGCCAAAAGCTCTAATCCTAATCCTTTCAGCCACCCCCGCTTGCCCCATGGTATATGAGTCTCTTGTAGACATAAGATATCTATATGCATAAATCGTATGACTTGAGCCAATACATCTCTTTTCTTTCTGTCATTCAAACCACATATGTTCAGGGAACAAATACGTACTTTATCCCTTCCACCCATCTTTCTGGTCTTTGATTAGTTCTCCCTTCGTATTATGAAAGTAATTCCACCATTGCAGATAAGCACCCAAAATCCAACCAAAAAATACCATTTTTGTTACAACAAGTAAAAATGCCATGATTATATATGATAAACCAAAACTGTGATCACATTTAAACACCCTTAACCTCCCTTCCCTACCCCTTCCTCCCCTTCCCCCCTCAACACTGTCCCCCCTCCCTCCCCCTCCCCCTACTACCCACCTTCTGAGGCTTCGGGACCAACTGTCCCTGGCGATGGGGAGCTGTATCGACTCCCTCCTCGCAGACACCACCCCCCCCCTGTACCAGTTTATCTGAAAACTCACAAGAAAGGGGATAATGCTATCCTTCTGTACTTAAATCGTCTGGAGATATTCTTTCGCTAAGACCTCTGATACAAAAAATCGTGTCTGTCCCTGGAAGATTATTTTTACCTTAGCAGGGTTGTGCAAAAAAACCTGTGCCCCTTTTTTTTTTTAAATAATGGCATTAGTTGGCGTAGCTGCCATCTTTTCTCGACTGTGACAGGGCAAAAATCTGGCCTCACAAAAAAATCACATCCTTTCCCCCTTCTTTTTCTATCTGGCCTAGCCAGATCATACAAAGCTTCGCGGGCCAAGAAGTTATTTAGACAGATAAGGATAGCTCGTGGTCTTTCACTCCCTTGGCCCGTTTTTTCCTGTTGAAAAGGGAACCGATGGGCTCTCTGTAGTTCTATTTTCCAATCCCACTGTAGCTCCGGGAAGGCTTCCTCAAAGAGTTCAATCAGGAATTGGCGCATATCAGACCCTTCTTTCCCTTCCGGTATCCCTAAAATTCGCAAATTGTTCCTCCTAGCTCGATTTTCAAGGTCGGTCAGCTTCCATACAGTGTCTTCCTTCAAGGATTTAAAAGATTCAGTTATAGCTCTCTGGCTGACCAACTCATCCTCTAACGTAGAGATCCTTGTTTCGGCCTCACCGATCCTAGCCGCAAACTCTGAGCAGGTTTTTGCGACCTTACGAATTGAATTTTGTAGTTTTCGGCATGCCCCTTGATTGCGCAGACTTTCCAAACGAGTCTCCTCACGGTGGGCCATTATTGATTGATAAATGGTGGATAGCGTAATTTCTTCAGGGCTCCCAGAGTTTGGCCTCATGAATTCTTTTCCTGTGTCTCCTGTCTCTCCATTTGTTGCCTTGGCCCCCTCTACGTTTGGGGAGTAAGAATAGTCCCAGAGCATTGTGCCGGTTCCCCCCAGAGAATTGACAGGAGAAGTATCTGTACGGTCTCTTTGCTTACGGACAGTGCCTGAAGTATGAAAGGGTTTATTTTGAGATTCTTCATCTTCCCAATGTAAACTACTGACGTCACTATCTTCTCCTGCCCATTCTTTCCCGAGGCTTTCATCCGCTGAGGAATTTGATTGATCTGACAGAGAATAAAACTTCTCCCCTATATCTCCGTCTTTCATGGCACCTTGTAGTTCCATTTCGTCCTTTTGCAGTTCATCAGCTCTCTGGGCAGTGTGACTCCCATCTACATGGTTCATTCCGGCTACCTCTAGGTCATTATCCTGGGAAACTACAACTCCCATAAGGCCATTTTGCTGAGTTTCTAGCAATTTATCTGCTACATCACTCATCATACCTACTATACCCTCAGATAGTTCGTGACTGGCTTTTGTTTTAATAAGCTCCTTCGTTTGATCTTGAAGCATAGAGGCCACCTCCAGTTTATTTGCAGTTAAATCCAGGCTCTCGTCACTGACAGCGCTGGTAACATCCAAAGAAGAGAAATCAGTACCTGGAACAGGCGCGAGCCCCTCCATAGCTGTCAGAGTCTTCTCACATGTATCTGGTGCCGCTACATTGTTACCTTCTGCAGTGCCGTCAGTCGACCGATCCGCGAGGAGCTTAACCCTTCCTGTTTGGGCTTTGAACAATGCAGGCACTGTCTGACGGCCTTTCCCTGCATCTCCGCCCTTCCCGCACAGAGAGCGGCGAGAGTCATCAGCCGCCATCGCATCCGGCATCGGTTTTCCAGCAGCGGCAGTAGTCCCGGTCCCAGCAGGAGGACCGCGAGTCCTGGCTCCTCGGGTAGACGCTTTGGGCGGCATCACTACAGCCAGAGAGGGGATCTGTGACACAGCCGCCGAAAAACGTAGATGCCGAGCGCCAACCAATCTTTCAGGCAGAGGTGAGTCACAGAACAAAAGCGCAAACAGCCAGATCATTCCAAGGTGCAGCGGAGTTTTCTATTCTGCTTATCCTTTCAATTTTACACGGTTTCCGACATGTAATGGATATTCAAAAGAAGGAGAAGAGGGGGTCAGTCAGGAGGAGAGAGTATACCCAGCTCACTCAGCCAGCGCCGCGGCCGCCATCTTGCCTGAAAGGTAATTTAAAGAACTCAGATTTTCAGGACAGGTCTTCTGGGCCTGTGATATTCAGAGATAATGAGGCAATACTTGTGGGAAGATTTTAAGTTGTCCATGAAACCCCGGAAGACAGATGCTACTACGAGCTCACTGAATTACCACATGCTTTGTATTGGGACTTAGCAAGCTCGAAAACTCAAGTCTCACCCTCAGAGGGTGGTGTGAGGTACAACCTCTATTTTCAGTTAGCACAAGTATTGCTTACAGTTATATAATGCCCAGGCACGGCTATTTATTTTATAATAGAGGTGAGACTTTATTTATATTAAGAAAAACATGCAGCACTTTATGGAAGTTCAATTGTATTAATGACAGCTCTGGTAAGATCATTCAGACACTCTGTCAGGTTTATGCTCAGGGAGACAGTGTGCACTGGTTGCAGGGATGAATCTTGCAGTTGTTCTTCAGGCTATGCTCAGTGTCTCATTTGTAAGTGAGCACAAGGGTCACAGTTCAAGCTTACTCAGTCTTGTAGCAGGCAGGAAATACACAGAGGACATTTAGCTGGCAGACAGGGGTCTGAGTAGGTTGGAGCTTTCCTCGCGGCAGGCAGTGGTCCCTTTTCTTTCAGTGCAGTCATCATCAGGCAGGTCTGTGGTTTCAGTGATCAGTCTGGAGAGTCAGAGGCTCGAGCTGGTGCATCTGTAGGACCCAGTAGAGCCAGGTGCAGAGTTGGGAGTTTTCAGGAGTCTTGGTCTGGGTGGAGATGCTGAGAAAGAGGCTCACATGCATCAGACGCCAATTAGCACCACGGCAGTTGGAAGAGTGAGGTGTGGCCCTACTGCTGAGACACATAAACCTTAACAATTTGTTGATTCTGTCTGAAGCATTTTCACAACAATATATGACTTAATCAAAGGCTACAATGAGTTCATAGGATGCCCAATCAAGGGAGGAAAGGGGAATAAAAAACATTGCATACATCAAATTTGCACGAAGAAACCAGTACACACCAATATTATCAGTAGGCAAAGCCTATTTTCTTAAACAAGCCATTGTATTTCACAAACGGTTGTTCCTAAAAGTGAGCTATACCAGGTCAGTGGTTGTGAAGCTGAAGCACACAAAAACAATCAAAAAATAAACAAAAGCTTGCTATACAGTGATGCAAACTAAATGTTTATGCCGACATTTCCACCTATTTGAAGATGATTTAGGAGCGGGTCTTCATCAGCACAGGTAGGAGGGATACATCCTAAGTGGCATATTAAATGATGCTTACCAAGTCATCAAAAAGAGGACAGATAAATACCCTCTATGGTAGTGGACGAGGATGTAGTGCAACCAATAGATAAGTATCTAGGTCACCCATCTCCGCAATACTCTTCTTGTGCCCGACTGAACTGAAATGAAAGGCTTATATGCCTCTGTTCACTAGTACCAAGGATTAATTTTTAGCCTTTGATTAAGTCATAAATTGTTGAACAAATGCTTCAGACAGAATCAACATATCCTTAGTTTTACGTAGACCCAGATTCTGAGGATTACTGGGTGTACCCAGTGTATTTATACCTAAGACTCACAAATCAGCACCTCAACAAACGATTGGTGTGAACCAGCATTCTCCGACTATGACATAAATATTGGCAACACAGATAGAGGGACGCGGGAGAGACTGCAGGCAACAGTCTCTTTGCTAGACTTTGCCCTGCCCGTAGCTTCACTCTCCGTGCCAATCGCACACCTCACTTGGTGTCACAGTCTTAGTTAGGCTGTCCAACAGTGCCAGGTCTCCCGTCTTGAAAGCTCAAACCAAAAGTGGGTAAGGGTGGGACAGATTTATCCTAGTTACCTTTTCCATAATCAGTTAACCCCATTAAAATGGTACTTTTTTTTTTTTTAATAGTTCTTATTATTTTCAAACGGTAGGGACACAAAGCCTGTGAAGGCGTACACAGTACATGGCAAGGTCATATCAAAACGTGGAACATAGGTAGTACACAGTAATGCAATATTAACAAAGTGGCATATCGACAAAAGCATAATGCACAACCAGTATTTTAGTAGTGTTAAGCATTATAAATATGGCGAAGACATCAGGAACTTATTTTTACAAGAGTGCAAGGTGTAAGACACTATGGGCCAGATGTACGACCGTTTTTGCGGTTGCAAACGAGAGATCGGCCCGTTTGCGACTGCTAAAAAGGGTCCTGGCATGTACAAATGCTATTTTGCGAGTCACTGACTCGCAAAATAGCATTTGCGACTCTCGCTATTAGGAAGGGGCGTCCCTTCCTAATAGCGAGTCTCAATGCCATGTACTATTGTTTTGCAGCCGCAAAACACTCGCAGTTTACCACCTACTTCAAGTAGGTGGTAAACCACTCTCAAACAGGAAGGGGATCCTAGGAGACCCCTTCCCCTTTGTGAGTGTTTGCAAAAATATTTTTTAAGGGTAGGCAGTGGTCCCAGTGACCACTGCCTCCCTTTAAAAAATTAAACTGAAAAGTTTCATTTCTCTTTTTTAAATGCATCCCATTTTCCATTAAGGAAAACGGGCTGCATTTAAAAAAGAAACTGCTTTATTTAAAAAGCAGTCACGGACATGGTGGTCTGCTGACCCCAGCAGGCCACCATCCCTGGGAGTGCTAGCCATTCCCAATGGGGTCGCAAATTGCGCTTGCCTCATGAATATTAATGAGGCATGCAATTTGCGACACCATTGGGAATCGCAAACAGTGTCTGCGACACTGTTGTACATTCACTTTTGCGAGTCACAAATTGCATGCCGCAATTCAAAGCAATTTGCAACTCGCAAAAGTGAATGGTCGTACATCTGGCCCTATGAGTTTGAGTCGATCTGTGGCGTAGCCCCCGTAGAAGGTCATGAGCTTTAAATATGCTCGTAGTGGATCCCAGATATCACATGGGCGGGACTAGGATGGTTGCAGCTCAGCATATTGTTCAGCTCGTTTGTGAGAAGGTGCCGCTTCTATCAGCCAATCTTTGACCTTAGGAGGTGGTCCCCTCATACAGCAGTGGGCCAAGCGTTTCCTGGCCAGAAGTAGGGAGAACTCCTAGCAGCGTTCTTGTCAGTTGTGG
Organism: Calotriton arnoldi; assembly: GCA_963921515.1. NCBI lineage: Eukaryota > Metazoa > Chordata > Amphibia > Caudata > Salamandridae > Calotriton > Calotriton arnoldi. Next base: position 1,743,048 of record CAWUFW010000732.1, read on the forward strand.
ATGGTTTTTGGTGAATCCCAATGATCCAATAATGATTCGGCGGGATTGGGATGTTTTGGAAGAGGTATAAAAATGTTAGCAGGACTATCATTTTTATTAGAGCTATATGTCCAGCCATGGAGAGAGATAATGTTATCCATCTCTGCTCTTGGTCCTACAACTTGGACAGGGCCAGGCTGAAGTTATCCAGTATAATTTGAGATTGGTTTCTATTGATCATAATCCCCAAGTAACGCACTGAGCCCTCCCACTAACGCAACGGTAACATCATCCCTGGTTTGCATAAAATGGTAAGTTGGCCAGCATTACCAACTACAGAAATGTTAGTGTCTGGAGGGTGTAAATAAGGGCTGGGGACTGTTCTCTCACAATGTTAGTCCTGCCTCTATGTTCATGAGAATAGGCTACAAAATCTATATGCTTCAAGGAGATGCTAGCCAGAGTGTTTTTATAAGGATGGCACATCAGCTTGAATACCACTCCTTATAACATTCTTATCTGTCATGAATCCTCTTCTGAAAAGGCTTTTGATGGTGGAAAATCATTCCCTCATCTCGAATGATCAAATGATATAACCAAATTGTTTAAGGGCATTTTTGGTTCCTTCGTCTAATATTGCAAATAAGATCGAGGATCTTCCAGTGACAGCAGTGCTTAATTTGAGCCGGGGCTTTCCGGTGCTAAGCACCGGCACTTAATTGGTTTCCGGTGCGCGGCACCAGCACCTAATTGTCAACACCATACATAGAACAGTCTACCACACGGTGGTGCTGCTCATCTAATTTATTGATGAGCAGAACAACGGTTGTTTAGGAATACAATATACATTAAAATTGCAAATACCTGCCTCTCCAGCCATTCCTTTAGCTTTGGGGACCTGGAATAATCTGAACTGGCGCATTTACATGCGAGAGAGATGATTAGTAGTTGTTTTGGCAGCGATGACCAGGGCGATGGGTGGTGCAAGCTGCAGTGGCCTACCGGTCAGAGCCCTGGCACTTAATATTTTACAAATTAAGCACTGAGTGACAGTGGTATCTACAGTCATTCTCAGACAGTTAAACACTGCAACTACATCACGTATGATAAAGCTTGATTGAAGGAGCAGCTTATTAAAGGTCCCCACATTTTTGGCATTCATCTGTAACCAAGAGGGAAAAGGTTCACTTTGTAACCTTTCTCTGGTTGGTACTGCTGGCCAGGGTAACCTTTCAGAGTGATAAGGGCCTTTGGGCTTGACATTCTCTGTGAGACAAAGGGCCTCGCAGGAGTGACTTAGGCAGCTGGTCTCAGGTTCTGGGATGAAATAAGGCAGATTGTCAACATTCGAGGCAGTCTATGTCTGTCTGTTCTCTGTCTCGTCTTCCAGTTACAGCAGAAGCAAACTATTTTCCTCTCTTCTGGAGTATGTGCCCTACTCCTTTACTGGAGACCACCAATGTTTCCATCCTCTGGTCTCAGTCTGTTTCTGCATCAAAGATGAACTCTGAATAAGTCAAATGGGTCAATTCTGAAATATTGGCAGTTTGGCACTAACCACTCATATTTAAAGTTGGCCCCTCTCGTCTGGATGGAAACAATCCTGCTGGAAATGGCTAGGCCTGTGGATGGGTGGCCCAGAGGATTCTCTCTGGTCCATTCGGGAGTACAGGACTTCAATCCAGACACATAGACTTGACTTTACAATGGTTTTTGAAGGAAGGAGGGGAAAGAGGAGAGCGGTGGAAGGAGGCAGAGTATAAAGACAGCAGTTTTGCCTTAAACTATCCTTACAAAGCGCTCTTCCACCTTGGATGTGTACATATTGGAAGCACCCTAGCTAGCATAGTGGTACACCATCCCACATGTACTCAATTACTACCTTCCCTCTCCCTGTGTCTCTGTTTTTCACACATCCACCACTTACATTCAGTGAATCGGGGACCCCAGACATGACATACTACACGGATAAACAGTGGGAGAGCCAGTAGAAAATCTCAATCCAGGGCTGCAGGTAAAAGGCATATATCCCATGACACTATCAGCTGCCACCAAATGATCTACAGTTTTATTTAGTGAGAACTGGACCCATTTGTACAGTTACATGATTTACATAGGTACCAACAAACACTTAGATTACATAAAAAATATATAACATATTCCGTTACAATTTGGAATAGGAGAGTAAAAGAATAAACGTAATATATAAATGCACAGACGAGATCTGTATGTATATACTTTCAGAGTGTTTTAACGCTCAATATAAGTATCTTCGGTACATGAGAATGGCCTTATGGGAGATTAAAGATTTAAATGTTGTTGAAAAAGGAGATATTTAAGTTCTTTCTCGAACATATCATAGGAGTGTTTTGTGTTATCAGGGAAAGATGGATATGTTCCATGAGAAACATTGCCATAGAGGTCTTGATATTTTTATGTTTTTATATTCTAAATTTATGCATTTTGTACTGCCATATGTAAAATGTGTTGGGTCAAAATATAGACATTTTAAAAATATACTGCACATTCCTCATTTCATTGGCTTAAGATACTTGGTGAACTGTGCTTGGAGATATGTAGCACTAGTCATCATCACCTATTAGTCACTATGTTTTACATCAACCTAAATCATGTTTTCAGAGACACGTACATTTTCTAAACAGGAAATTCTGGACATTCTCATTGGTGTGTTGTTTTCTGCCTTTTCATGCGCATTTTTTTTAAAGAGTCACGGCTTCTATTTACATAGGCCTGATTAAAGTCCCTGGAGGTCTGACCGGGTCAAACACATACCCAAGTAGTGCTAAATAAATGTACTCTAATTTCACAGGAGTTTGAAATGAGTCCTGGTAGCATGGTGTTTTAATTAGACTGGGGTTTTCTTGGAAGCATATTGACAGTGAAACACTTACTGAAAGGAAAACATTGTGTGACCTGATTTATCGGCGATGTTAAATTGTTGTGCTTACTGAATGGAAAAGTTATGCAGTGTTCCCCAAAACACTGACAAAACAAAATATGATTGGTAATTTTGATTTTACTTATTTTATTGTTAAATGTAGTGCCAGCCATGTTGCCTTGCAGCCACTTCATAGGAGTATGTAACAAATTAAGCACTTGGAGTCTGTATGTTCAGGTAGGTGTAGTGGGTTTGAGAGATCTTCAACCAGAACATCCTATATTAAATATAATCTTAGAAAAATATCATAGCCAGAATATTGACTACCAGAACATCATGATGGTATGGCTTTGCTATTTTTAATGGCATAGATATTTGCCTTGGCGATATGTAGATGTGGAGTTAAGAATAGTAAATCTATACTTACCTATATATGGTTACTTTCATGCTATATTGTGGTAGTTGATATTCTGACTATGGTACTTTTGGAGGGTGATATTTGTGTACTCAATACTGACGTACAGCTGTTTGAGATAGGATTTTAGATAGCAACAGAGCATGGCTGTTAAGAAGGAGAAAAGTCCATCCACTGAGTGCTCAGAATGTATCTAGGATATGAGCTGTGTTCTTCACTTTGGTGGTAACTGGCAACTGCGACTTGTGTGCTCTTTAACACTAAAAGGTTTCTTCAGATTGTGTTCAAAGGGTTTTAAAGAGGTGGACTTTTGGCTGAGTTTTAAGTCTGAGTTTAGTGTGTTCCAGAGAGACGGACACTGTATTCCAGAGGACTTGCTACTTGACATTACCAATTATATTCTTTGCTGATTTCCCTCTCACTACAACTTACCTGTATACTTCATTACAATTCCTAATTACCCGAAATAGTCTTGTTCATGATATCACCCTGTGAGTCTATGTATTATTTTGTGTACATTCCCTCCTATTTTCCCATTGTACAGCGCTCTGATACCAGAAATGGTCTTGTTGGCGCTATATGAAACTTCATTAATAAAAAATAAATAAAGATGCATATTACGAGGTTGTTGTTAGATCGTAGCCTCCTAGCTGGAATGTTCTATGCAGGGCTCGAGTCGGGGTACCACGCAGGTGGACGGCATCCCCCCACTTATTTTACCGGGTGGACGCCGTCCCCCCTGCCCAAAAGCTGGCCGCTTTGAGGGCTTCACCAACGTGAAGGAGCTGTATGGAAAGATTGCCGAGGCTTTCAAGATTCCCCTCTCGGAGCTGCGTATTCTTTTACCACTAAGTATGGTGGGTCATGGATTACACTGGGAAGGAGCATGGCAGCTGCCAGGGGGCACCTGGTGGTAGCGGGTGTACTAGGCTACAAGAAGGCCCCTTAGGAAAGAGTGAACTGTGGCCAATGGCCAGCGCCTGATCTGGTGAATGTACTGTAGATTTTGGGAGAGCTGAATTGTATCTCCGGGGACTTCTGGCGTTTGCAGCCCTGACAATCACAAAGCATCAAGGGTTAGACTAACCCCTGCCCAAAAGCTGGACTTTCAATGATGGCGTTACTTGCCCGCACGGCCGCCCCGTCGTTCTCCCAAGTACAGGGCTGGCTGTCAATCTTGTGTAGCGCGCGAATGCGCTACCTATCAAAATTCTGCTTTGCTCTTTGAACCTGCCCCCATCACCTTTCGTGACGTCACTGCCTGTCGTGACGTCACTTCCTGTGACACCACCTAACTTGGAGCGTCCCCCCACTTCTTTTTTTAGGACTTGTGCCCTGGTTCTATGGGTGGCTGGTTCACCTTGCCATGGATGTCGACATGGTGGTAAAGTGTTGAAATACCTTTGTCAATAGCAAACACACATTCAGGTATATTGTATTAAGAAAGCTGCCTGTGTACTACTCGCCACCAGTGGATAACTGTAGAACATGACATGGGCCTTCCCTTCCTAAAACAGGTAATCAATGAGTCGTTGGGCAGGCAGGAGGCAGCCAACCCCAGTCTTTGTGGGACGCGCATTATTAGCTGTGCACCTAATTCCACATACCAAGGTGATTCTTTTGTGTGGTTGTATTGAGGAAATGCCTGTTTTACCTGCAATAGATTATGTTATCGACTCGTTTCAGTAAAACAATCACAGTTTCTCATCACCAAGAACCCATTTGCCCTATGAACGCATTGTGCTGGCAGCCACCCCTATCTACTCAGCAACTGCACAAATATTGTCTCATGTTTGGAGAGCAGCCAGTAAGGATGGGATACTGTAAAAACTGGACGCTTTTCAACGCTAGGAAGTGCTGCGAAAAACCCCACTGTCCCCGGCGCTGCGTCCCCTTCCCTCCTTACTGTTTCGAAACCATGAGCTCACCAGACTGTAACTACACTGGGCTTCTCTTTTTACGAAGGGAAAATATTACGAAGTGCTAAGCGTGGGGCCGCGGGACGAATTTAGTTAAGACACGACTTTCGGTATTTTTAGCAACTTGTAAACATCAGCGCCTCTTGGGTAATAAAAAAACTTACCGGTTCCAAGCTGGTCCCTGCTGGAGGAACAAGGCAGGCTTTAATACATTTTTATTAGTGCTCAAATGCATATTTGTGCAAATCTATTGCTGAAATGACCTCACAAATTCTGTGAATTAAAGTAGCAATATTTCCGTAAAGTAAGGCTGTTACCTTTATATTTAGCTTTGACAATGCCATATGCGCTCGTAGGATTTTTCAAGGAGTGAGACGGTGTCGTGGTACTTCCGAGCTGGTTAAGATGCATTTATGGTATGTCATTGGCATATATTATTTAAATATTGCATTCAGTGCGTATTTTGAGTGACCTCATGTCTCTCTGCAACATCTGTCATAACGGCTCCCTAAATTATTAAGTCCTCCTGTAATTTTTCATCCCTTCTTGTCATTTTTAGATGCATTTTCTCTGCCAGTGACCGCTTCACTGTGTCCCTCATCCACAACTCCAAACTGGGTTGGCGCAATCTCAACCATCTCATGGCAATTCGTTGTTTCGCCAGGGACAGGCCCAGCTGCAAAAATGTATATTGCATTTTCGCTGCCTTTGGCCATTCTGCAAGGCCCAAAAGGAGTTTGTGAGGCTGCAGCGGGAACTCCGCCACTACTTGTACCACCTCCCTCACCCCGTACCAATATTGAAGGACAGTCGGACATGACCAAGCCATATGAAGGAACGCCGCCCTTTCCGTCCCACACTGGGGACAGTCTGGAGATCAAGTCAGATAAATTTTGGCTAGTACACTTGGGGTCAAATACGTGTGGTGGAGAAAATTAAAAAGTATCAGCTTAAACCAGGCATTCCAGAAACCTTCCGTACCAGCTCGCACGGCCTTACCATTCCCTGTCAGTCTACAGAACTTCCAGTTCCACATCTCAGGCTTGTCTGGCGCCATAGTCAGATTTAGGAGAATCAGATTTTAATACCCTGTACATCAGCGTTATTAAGCGGGGTCCCTCACCATTCTGTGAAATGCTTTCCAGTATATGGGTCGTGTGAGGGGCATTGGGGGAGTCCTTCCATATTTCCCTCTCGGTCCCAGCCAGTTTAGCATTCCGGAGGAACTACCCAGGGCCCATTGCAAAGGTGTCCTGTGCCTCTTGAAATGTGATAAATGTGTCCCTTGGATATAAGTTGCCAAGCAATTGACAGCCCCCATTCTCTCCATCTAGCAAGCGACATGTCACTGCCAATACAGCTAAAGGGCCAGATGTTTAGGTCCCTAGCAAATGGCTGATGCCTGACAACCCTTTCAATAATCCGTTCCCATATGTGGGCGGGCGGTCTGTCTTACAAGGTAAGGCACCGAAGTCCCCAATCTGTCTTCTCTCATCAGGAGCATTGACAATGACTCACCATCGCACAAGCCCTTCAGTAATCGCTTTTCCCAGTTATCTTCCTTGCTAGTCACTTTGATGCGTGCTGAATGTGGACCACATAATAATACCATTCAAGATTTAGTACCCCCAGGCCTCCCAATTCATGATCTCTTTAAGTCTTCACGCAACCCTAGGACGTCCACCAGCCCAGACCAGTAATAACAAAATACTGTTTATCCGCTTGAAGACTTCGGGCTTCAGTGGGCAGGAAATATTTTGGAGATGGTATAGACAGTGTGGCAGCAACACCATCTTGGCTACCACCACCCGCCCCACAATGGACAATGGTAGCGTGCACCGATGCGCACAGCCCTTCTATCACCCTCCCTAGATTATAGGCATATTGACCATCAACTGTGAGGGCTATTTTAACTCCCAGGAAACGGAAGGCATCACTTTATCACCGCAGTCCCAGAGCAGGGAGTATCTCCCTCTCCAGCTCAGCCAAAACCACCCAGGGGAAAAAGAAGGCTCTTATTTTGGTGAACCCAGAGCCCAGTGATTTCCTTAAACTCCTCCAGCAGGTGCAAAAAGTGAGGCAGCGAGGTCTGGGGCTCCCACAGGTAGAAGAGAGCATCATGGGCATACAGTTAAACCAAATGTGTCGTCTCCCCAAGGATGATCCCCCATTTCTGCAGAACCCTCCTAATACGGAGGGCTAGGAGCTCCAGCGCCAGGGCAAACAGGAGTGGAGGTAACGGGCATCCCTGGCTCATGCCTCGACCCACATTCCAGGCTCCTAATAGCACATCGCCCAACCACACCCACACTGCGGGTCTTGTGTAGAGCAACTGCACCCATGCACAGAAGCCTGGACCAAAGCCCATCTGCCTGGAGCACTTCCGGCATCATAAGCCGAGCCCAAGGTGTCGAGCGCCTTCTCAAGGTCTGTTGCAAGCAGCGCAAGCTCATCATCCCGGTCCAGCACCGAGTGTAACACATGAGTGAGTCTCCTCAAGTACATGGCAGTACTTCAACCCAGAATGATCCCACACTGGCCTTCATGCACCAGCTGTCCTATCAACAATTGCAGTCTGTTAACCAACACCTTACAGAGGACCTTGGTTTCTGTATTAACCATAGTTAATAGTCTATAAGAGGCCGGGTTCATCGCCTCAAACCCCCCCCACCGCACCCCCCGGATTCGGCACCATACAATTCACACCCTGTCGCATGGTCAGTGGAAGAGAGCCCACCAGTCGCCACTGAGGAAGATCTTAAGAAAAATTGCTCTTAAATAGAGAGCTTGACACTATAATTCTAGTACCCTGCAGCAAGAAGCAGAGTGATTTCCGCATTTGCAAGAATGTCAATGTTTAAGATATACACCTTTATTATAAAAGATACCTGACAGGGCCCTTCCTTGGTTGGTGTCAACGCTTAACACAAGAGCTCCCTTTATAGGTGGGCACCTGGCTTCGGCAGATGGTAGACCCTAAGAGTTTTAGATAATGGGACCTTATTGGCATTTCTAAATTAGGCAGCCTCTCTCTCATGGCCTCAAAGAAGTCTTCTTCGGAACTGCAGAGGGAATATGATCACTACAGCTAGTTTTATCAATATTTGCAGATCAGACATGTATTAACCCCTACGTCTCTGACTTGGAAGCACTCCCAGAATATATCCCACTAGAGTCCAAGGTGCTATTGACATACTCAAAGAACATAAAATATCTCCTATATATAAATCACATATTGTTCACACACCGGTCTCATTTGACCACCTATGGGAAACATGGGCCAGAGATCCAGGTGCACTCATCGTTGACAATTGGCGGGAGGCTCTGGCGTCTCCTAGGGATATCCGCTCAATTTCACACTATTCAAGTGAAATAGCTCCTCCTGGTATACTTCATGAGGGTGAAGCTGTGAAAAATGGGGGTTTTCAGTCATAGCTGTGCCTGCCATGAACCTCCCATGAGGGAGACTTTTTACATATGGTCTGGAGCTGTGCCGTACGTGGGCCCCACTGGGAGGGGGTGTTTGAATGTCCATGGGAGCTCCTGGGCTTAAGTTCCCCAGGATTGCCTTGCTACACATCACAGATGACATAAATGGCTATATGAATAATAGAGCACTCTTGAGGCTGGGCCTGGTTATCGCCAAACAAGATATTGCTAAAGCCTGGAAAGATACAAAGGAACCTTTGCTAGAGGGATGGAAGAGAGGGTTGGACCGCTTCCTTAGTCTGGAGTATCCGTATACATGGTTTAGGCAGTCCTCAGAAGCACAGGAAGATATGGAGGAGGTGGGCTCTGTAAAGGGGTATTCAACTCGAACCCTGTAGAAGAGGACACTGGTCGTTGGACATGGGTTTGCAAATGTCTGAGTCAAATCCTGATTAAACAAGTGGGTGGGGGGGCGAGAGGGGATCAAAGAGGGGCGACCATTGCCAGGACTTATCTGGGCATCTGGTATCATAATGTCTTGATTGTTCCAATGCAATGTCTGACTGCTGGTTCGTTTTGTTCTATAAAAAACACAAAAAGTTTTTTTTTTAAACATAAAGGACACATAACAACATTAACATACCTCAGTGTTGCTGAGCAGTGCAAACATTTTCAAATCCACCGTCTTGAATAGTTATTTACAAGTTGAACAAGGGTAAAACAATCAATTTGTGTAATGTATAACATGGTTTCAAAAGCGCCTTGGCATCCTATTTCAGTGAAATAATCACTGATTTTGGCATATTATTTTAAAATATAATAAAGTATGCTGTTTGCATATGTTACAGTAAGTCCTCAAAGTCACTGAAGATTTGGTAGAACTCTTGCTGATATATGATTTACCCGCACCTGCTTCATTAATATCTTGGCAGAAACTCTGCCACTTGTTTTAAAAGCCAATAATGTAAACTGTGGGGTCATGTTCTGCCGTCTTTGGAATTGTATGATGGAGGCATGCATAAGCATGACTCGGTGGCTGAACACTGAGAGCAAAATGAAAGGGAAGGTTAGTCATAGAAAAGGCTATTTCTGTTTATAAATTACCAGACAGACCTCATCTGTTTAGGTCGAGCCTGGGCAGCGCATGCGCTGCTCTGCGAGGCATGCTGTATTAGCGTATGGACTTGAAGCCCCGCCCACTCTCCGCCCATATTTGTCATTGGCTTGTGTCATTGTCCTTCGTAAATGCTGGCTTCTGATTTGTTAATAGTCTTGTTAGTCTCTCCTTAGTACCGCATTGTCTTCATTTGTAACCTCCCAAGAGGACTGGTCCTTTTACTTCGGTTGTTACACGGTATGTGTTATTTAGTCTGTAAGCACTATTTTCTTTAATGAGTTTCTCCTACTGCAGGCACAACATGCTTTCCTGCAACATTCAGCGTGCCATGCGCGCTCTCACTTTCCAAGCAGCCGGGGACAATGGCGGACGCTTCTTTGAAATGCAATAAGTCTCGCATTTACAAGAGTTTGAGCTATTGGCATTGTAAATGACAATGCCTTTTATTTATGTGTTAATTATCAAAACAGATGACTAAAAGGCATTGTCATTTACAATGCCAATAGCTTAAACTCTCGCAAATGTGAGTCCTATTGCATTGTAAATACTTGTTTTTAAGAGGTATGAAGGGGACATCTCTGGAATGATGCTGACAAACTAGACATACTTCACAGAACAGCATGAAGGAATAGTACTGCTTGCATTATAAGCCCTCAGAGGTAAACATACGATCCTTAAAATATAGAAACAATTCGACTATATGTTCAAACATCTTGTGCTTATGAATATTGTATGAAATGTCCTTTTTCAAGAGCCAGTAGGCTCATGATTGATGGGGACATCATACGATTGTTGAAGGCATACCTGGAATTAATACATGTAAATATTGACAAGAGGCAGTTGTGGTTCTTGAACTTCCATGCAGGCCAGTGTAGATCCCTTCCACCAATACTTTTTAGGTCGAGCCTCCCAGGTAGGGCAAGCTATCTGCTTGCAGAAGACCTATTGTCAGCTTACCAAAAACTTACATTGAGCTTACAGCCCGTCCATTGCTTACTACAGGCTGACTTTATTGTCACTCGCATTTGCTTGCTTCTTATTTGATGGCTTGCCTTGCCCATCTTGTGGTTGTACCCAGTGGTGCTAGAACAATTTTCAGAGAGGGGGTACTGCCGTCAGTGTTACATCACCAAAGTCATAGGAATTGTGAAAAATCAAAGCATCGCACAAAGAAAAAGTGTAGCAAATGAGCCACAGCCATTCAGCCGGAGTGTAGTAAGGGTGTGGTATGAAGTGGTGTATTTTGGAGCACACTGTCGCAAATATATTAATATAGCATGGTATGGTAGACAGCACATATTCCATTGAAATTGCCACCACATTTTCACAGACATGCAGTTGTACTGATAAAGCTATATAGCTCACAAACGACAATGTGTGGAAATCTGGTTTCAGCAACTAATTGTCATTTGCTCATCACTAAGTAGAGTGTCTTGCTTTGTTTTAATCCTATTAAAATATTTGCTTCCATCACACCTCAGAATTTCAAAAATAGTAATTCATTTATGCTTTCCTAATTGCTAGTATATTTTGAAAAATGTGTCCAATACATTTACATATCTATACATTTTATTGTGTTATAAAAGATTGACATCCTATAGCCTTTCCTTTAACACTCCTTGTACTCCAGCAACAGTGCCACATAATTTATTTTGCGAAATCCTCTCACTTTGCAGTCAGAAAACAAAAAGTAAACACCAATCTCCATGTTAAATGCATAAGCAGTAATCTGTCAGAAGAAATTGACTGACATTTGACCTCTGGCTTCAAACGCATAGCAAAACTAACAAGATAAAGACCAATTGAATCATTTTTGGTCATTTACCTTCCGAACTCTAGCATGGTTATTTCATTTCTGGGGTGTTGTAGCTCCCCCGCACCTGTACTTCCAGTGTCTATGGGTGTACCTCCCTTGGAGCATAGCCTCTTTACTAGTGTCCTTCCACTGCTTACTTTTGTGAAATTACTTATTTTCTTTTTGCTTAAGCACTGCATGAGAGTGCATGTGTTTTCCAGCTATCTCATATGTAGGCTTCTCTCAACCCCATGATCCATGTTGTTCTCTGTTCTCTGTGTGCTTCTTCCCCCACACTCTGTGTTGCTATCTCCCCATGCTCCATGTTGCTCTCTCTCACCCAGTTGCTTTTCTCCCCATGAACCATGCTGCTATCTCCCTCATATGCTTCTACCCTACCCCCTGTGTTGCGGTCTCCTTCTTCTGCTTCTCCTGCCCCCTTCTTCTGCTTCTCCCTCATGCCCTTCGTCCACCCTACTGTTTTCCCCCAACCCGCTCCCCTCACTTGCTCCTCCTTTGGCCTTCCAACTCAACTTTTTTTTTTTTAAATTTCTATTTTATTGATTATCAACAAAGTCGACAGTACAAAGCATCAGAACAAAATACAGATATATACGCTTCGAGTCTTGGTGCAATCACGGGTACAAACATACAGAATACATTATGCTGTAACGGGGGTTAAGGCGTAAGTTGGTCATCGGAACCAGGGTCCAGGGGGGAGTACAGATACCCCGACAATAGCCATTCCACTTGCCCCAGATGGAGGACCACTTCCTGGGGCACCCATGGGAAATATATACAGTTTTTTCCCTGAACATGCACCAGTCCATGTCGTTTTTCCAGGAGATCACCCCAGGTGGCTCCCTCGCTCCCCAAAACTGTGCTATGTTCCTCTTGGCTATCATCTGGCCCAACGTAACCCACAACTTATCTCTGCTGTTGAGGTCTGTGGGCTCCCAGATATTCAAGAGGCACCTTTTTGCTTCCGGTAGTGTGACTACCCCTGTCACCCAACTCATACATTCAAGCACTTTTGACCAGTAGGACTGGACGAAGGGACACTCCCAGATTATGTGCATGAAGGAGCCAATCTGTCCACATCCACGCCTACAATCACCCCCCTCCATCCTACCCATTTTAACCAGAGTTGGACCAGAGATATATATATATCCTATGTAGGATCTTGAACTGCACAAGACGTAATCTGGAAGAGATGGCAACCTCCTTAGGGGAGGCCAGGGCCTCCTGCCATTCCTCACAGGGCCGTTTCTAGGTGTTTTGCCGCCCTAGGCGAGAATTGAAAAATGCCGCCCCCACAGTAAGATTTCTTCAAATATACATTTATTTTCAAGAGTAAGTGAACAGCGAGCCACCGGTAGGCACACTCAGCAGCAACTGTCCCAAATGTCTCTCCTACATTCACTAAAGGAACTTGGAATCACCAAATGGCACCATTCCAATTCCCAGCATTCCTACCTAAGCTACTACATGGGTTTCCCCTCTTATATTATCTGGTACAAAGATATAATCTATAACAAAATAATAAATGACTTATACATGAGCATTAAACAAAATACAGCCAATGCAGACACACCAAAATATTATTGGATGAAGTAGTGTCAGATTGCCACCTAACGGACAGACATGTGGAATCACTGGAACAGCAGGAACACCTAGAACACCACCTAAAGCATACTGTAAAATGCGACGGTACATTCTTTACTCTACCACAACGTCTTATAATTCCACCTGGCTGCACTCGCTCTTTCCAAATCTTCCCAAGCATCTTCCTCCTCACACTCTTTGTCCCTGCCACGCCTTTCTTCTACATGCTCCACCTTGACCACCTGACAGATATTCTACAGTTGACTACCTTCAAGCCGTGCACTGTTGCTGCCTTTTGGCATTGGTACAGCGCGTACCTGACCAGGCCTTAAATAATTAGCCCCCTATATTTTTTTTACATTTGATCTGATCTACCCTGGCTGTGGCTGCCTGCCGCTGCCAGCCGACCCGGTTCCATCCCATCCCGGCCTCCCCCCGGACCCCGGTACCCGATAGGCCTGCAGGCGGGCCGCAGCGCCGTAGTAACTCTCTCTGCACTGCCTGCCTCTTCTTGCCGGCCGCGCGGCGCACGCGCATAGGCACAGCCCCCGCGCAGTGTTGCCAGATTTTGAGACCCATCCCAAGCCCAAAGCCGCTCAAATATAAGCCCAAATCCAGCCCAACGCAGACCAGTTTCCGCCCAAAAACCAGCCCAAAGTAGCAAGTCTCAAATTATGCAGAAATAGTCATCAGAAACAATTTTAAAGACAAATATACGTTCTATTCAATATACAGATAGTGGGAGGGAGTTAACTGGGCACCTGCCTTAATGCTACTCATTTTTAAGACCAGTCCTCACTCATAGCTGCCAAGGTTTGAGATTGCTTATGTGTGACATTTTCATAATTTAAGTGTAATTATGAGTGACATTCAACAACTATGAGTGACACTTTCTCGCGAACTAAATCAAGCAATGAAAAAAAGGGAAACATATAAATATCAGGATTTACACCCAGTTGAGCAAAAAGAAACTCTAAGAATACCTTTAAACTGCTGCAAAGCACCAGAAATGGAAGGGCACTAGGATGTGAGATAGGCCCCAGCGTGGAGCCTGAGCCTCACTGACGCTGAACTCAACGTTGTGAAAACTGCAGACAGTGACTGCAATGCAGAGCTCAGCTCAGGCACTGTAATTTTACTTAGAGCGGGTAGGCACATTTACATAAACCATGTGCCGAACAGGGTCACAACCATGAGCCAGAGCCAGAATCAAATAACTGAGGCCCCCTCCACCTAAAAATATTTCTATTCACGTATTTTTGCAAATAACGATCCCGCCATTAAGGAGCATGTATAACCTGAGCTGCCTTCAGGCATGGATGATGCATGCTTTTACCAAACTCAATGACACTCGGACCCCTGAATCTGAGCCAGAAGCATACACAGCTCACGGATCTCTAGTCTGGGTTAGTGCACTAGCCACACAAGCCATCTTGCACTCCATAGTTTCAATAGCTATCGTTTTTCAGTGAAATGGGATCAATTAATAGACCAGACGTAAATTACTGATTTTTCATCTTATCTCTTTGACCCAGACCAAGATGGAAAAGGCAGAAAATGGGAGAACGGGGAAGCGAAAGCAAGGCAAACAAACAGAATGGGAGAAAACAGTGATGAACAATGACCTGCATGATAGAGTCAGAAATTGTGGACTGGTGGAAGAAAGAGTATGCAAGGGGGAATCAAGACTAACTAGACAGACAGGCTGCTAAGAAAAACTTTGGGGCCCTGCACTTACCTTTTTCACAAATTAAAGGTTGGTTATTAGTATTTACTAGATACTTTAGTAACCCACTAATACACTTTGGCACTCTTACGTTCCCTGTATGGCAAGAAGTAAATAAAGTGCCTGCTCTTATAATTCTAAATATGGCAGGTTTTCTCTTGTTCAGCTGCAGCACAGATGTGCTGCTCAACTCTTGTTTAAAAACACAGTTCACCTTTAGAAATGCTACTAAGAAGCAGTATCCTGAAATGGATCCTAAACCAGCAGGGTAGCAATTCAAAACCATCAGGTAAAGGCCCCAGAGCAGCATTAGCCAGTTTGTTTTATTGCTTAGTCTCTTCTGTTTCAGTCTGCCTGTATTCCTCCTGAGTCTACCCACTGTCCCTAGTTTTTGTCCACTGCAATCTCACCCTGCCCTCTTTCCCAAACAACCCGTCGTTTTCCCTTCCCAGGTATCCGCACTTCCCCCTGAGCTGGCTTGAACTATCACAGTACGATGAAAATACATACTTGCTTTGTGAAATATTGCTTGCAACTAAACGAGATGACTAGAAAATTGATCGAGGCAAAGTATTATATACCCGTCGTACGCGTGGAACTCACAGCATCTTTCTTGTTCTTTGCAAAATGTTGTATTTTTACTTTAAATTCCTGTTTGTATAGAGGTAACATGGGTCCGTCCAATGTGCCCCTCCCCCTCTCAACGCCGCTTATAACCTCGAAAATGGAGTCCGTTGGAAAGGGAGGGGGGAGAAAAGAGGTCGAATCAGGTTTGGGGTAACCACGAAACTGGATTTTTTGTTTAATTCAAACAATCTTAAGAAAAAACAAAAACAGACCAATTGAAAGAACGGTGCGTTTTTTAGAGCGCGGATCGAGAGCTTGTTTATCGATTACTGTAGGGGGTTGCTTGAAACGCGATGTAAAATAATTGGCGAAAATAATTAATACACCAAGACCACCCGTGGCGCGTCATTTTATTTTTTGTAATGAAAATAAATGCAGGTTCGGCTAGGCCACGGAGGAGGCGGGGTTGAAAAGCGGGAGGGGTGAAGAAAACAACTGAAACTATTAAAAGGGGTATACTGTAAATGAATTTTACGTTAAGAGGCGGGAACAGCATCGTGTGCAGCAGAGGAGATGGCGCCCTCCATTCGGACCTCCTTTGGGGAGGACAGTTCACAAAACCCGCTGCTTGCATCAAACACAACAAACTGCTAATGTGTGCGTAAAATATCACGGCCTTGAAACGATGGAACAAAAACAATTAAAGTACACACATTTTCACACATTTGCAATCACATCTTATTGTGGAGGAAGCGACGTACTCAAAGCAGCTAGCATGTCATTCATTGGCTAAACACATAACCCAGTATTCGTTTCTGAAGAAGAGCACAGGGAGCATTTCCTCGTTTTGGTAAAGAACCAAAGTTATTTATATCTGGCCCAGTGGACGCGGTCTACTGTTGTGAGCACAGCATCTGGTGAGGTATTCTTTTACTTACAGGCTAAGTCGACGCTGCACCTTATCCGTCTGGAACCCTTCCTCGTCCTTTTCTTTCCTGGCAGGGGGAAGGAGGGTAGAGAGGGTGGGGTCAAGTGCGCACAGGCAGGTCCTGGTCGGTCCTGATTGGCACTGTTAGCGCGCGCTACGCGCTCATTTGCCAAATGGACCCTTCTGCGCCATGATAGGCGTACGCCACAGACTCGGCGCGAAGGCGCCCGCCCAAGCCAGAAAATTGCGCACACTGCACTGACTGATTCCAGCCCAAAAAGTAGCCTCCGCCAGGTATGGGTTTTTCCCGCACAATTGAGAAAAATGTCGCCCAATTGTGCGGGAAATAGCCCAATCTGGCAACACTGCCCCTGCGGCCGCCGTGGCCGGCCGAACGTGACCTCACGTCACCCTGCTCATGATGATGTCGTGTCGACGCTCTAATTTGAAGGCGAGCCGCGCCCACGCTACAGTCACCGACACCTACACTACCTACCTGGTAGATTCTTCATTCAATAGAACGAAATCAGGACAGAGTCAAGAAGAGAGTAAAGAAGAACTCTCATGTTTTTAACTTTTGCCAAATTGCCACGGCACGGCCGCCGGCCGCCCTCCACATTTTGCCGCCCTAGGCAGCCGCCTAGTCCGGCCTAGTGGTAGAAACGGCCCTGATTCCTCATCATCTATCTCAAGCAAATCGCCTTCCCAGCGCTGTCTCAGGAGTAGCAGGGGGTCGGGTGTGTTGTTGACCAGCTTCTTGTACGTCAGAGATATGGCCCTATCTGGTAAGCAGCCATCCAATAGCTGTCCTCGAGCTGTGAGGTGTCTGGTAGGGAGGTGTCAACAGATATGTTCGACTGTAACGCATGCCTGACTTGTAAATAATGGAAGTACTCTGAATCTGCGAGGTCGTGACTTTACTGCAGGTCTGCAAACGGTACCATTCCCCCTCCCTTTCACAGGTCACCTATAGTTGAGAGCCCAATCAGATCCCACTTGTGGAATCCTTTGGAAGTGCCGAGTGTGCCCAACTTTTCCGAATCCCATAGGGGGGTTGCCAGAGAGAGTTTTCCTTCGCATCCCAGACTTTTACTCGCTGTGTGCCACACGGCCACCGAGTGTTTAGTCGGGCCCGTAAGATGATATCGGCGGGGTCTGGAATATAGCGCTCTGTGGTATGTGCCCCCAGGAAGTAACCATTTATCCATCCTGTAAGCAGGGTCGTCCTCAGGTTTGTAAACGCAATGATTTATGGC
The DNA here is from genome assembly GCA_963921515.1 of Calotriton arnoldi. NCBI lineage: Eukaryota > Metazoa > Chordata > Amphibia > Caudata > Salamandridae > Calotriton > Calotriton arnoldi. The sequence continues at coordinate 1,760,683 of CAWUFW010000732.1, forward strand.
CGCCAGATGCGCTGCCCAATAATACTTCCTTATGTCAGGTAGACCAATTCCCCCATTGTACCAACCCAGGACCAGCTTCTGGAGTGCTATCCGAGGCCTACCCTCCCACAGCAAATTCCTCTGCAGGGCTTCTATTTCTTTAAAATAACTGGTCGGGACAAGATCAAGGGAATTCTGCAGGGCGTATAAGAAGCGCGGTAATGACATCATTTTGAATAATGCCGCCCTCCCCAGGAGCGAGAGCGGGAGTTGCCTCCATACCTCGACATCACGTTTAAGCCTCATCAAAGGGGGGAGTAGGTTACGCTCATAGCGAAGCCTAGGGTCGGCTGCAATAAAGATGCCCAAATATCGAAATCCCTCACTTGCCACTTGTATCGGGCAGTCGCGAGGCATTGGTGGGGGATCCCCGCTGAGGACGTATAGTAGGGACTTGCTCCAGTTTATCTTGTAACCCGAATACCTCCCAAAGACAGTGAAAATGTCAAGGACTAATCTTATGGAGGACTTGGGGGAGGCCAAAAATAGGAGGATGTCGTCCGCATAAAGGGAAATGTGATCCGCCCATCCCTCCGTCCACTTGAGCCCTCGAATTGAGGGACTCCAACGGATCGATGCCGCCCGTGGCTCCAAGGACAGGGCAAAAAGGAGAGGCGAGAGAGGACATCCTTGGTGGGTCCCCCGGCTCAGGCCAAAAGTCACTGACTTTTTGTTATTGACTACCACATGCGCCAGGAGTTCCGAATACAAGAGCCGCACCCAGCCAATGAAGCCTGGGCCGAAGCCCAGCTTAGTTGGGACCGCAAAGAGATAGGACCACTCAAGTGTGTCAAACGCCATTGTGGCGTCCAGCGAGACCGCCACTGCCGCCTCCCGAATAGTGTCAAGGCTACCCATATCGCCATGGACGCGCCGTAGATTTAGCGCAGTGTTGCGGTGGGGCATAGATCCCGACTGGTCAGGTTGGATGAGGTTGCAGATTACTGGTATCAGGCGATTCGACAGCACCTTGGCAAGGATTTTAGGTTCACCATTTAAAAGGAAAATTGGCCTATAGGAAGAGGCAAGAGTCTTGGGCTTACCGTCCTTGTGTGTCGTCACCAACGTGGCTACTCGCTGGTCGTAAGGCAGGAGTCCCTGTTCGCGGCTCTCGTTGAACATGTTACGCATGTGGGGAGCAATAGCGTCCGGTTTCAATTTGTACAGCTCAATCGGCAATCTGTTAGGCCCGGAGGCCTTGCCAGTAAGGAGGCCACGGATCGCTTGTGCCAGTTCGTCATCTGTAAGTCCACTGTCAAGCGCGTCGCGTTCGTCAGCCATGAGGGTCGGCATTCGGATATCCCGGAGGAGTTGATCCGAATCTGCAACAGAGGAGCTGGATGTCGACCGGTACACGGAGCAGTAGTAGTCAGCAAACGTGTTTGCGATTGCTTGTGGGTCAGTTATCGTGTGCCCCCCTTCATCTGTCAATTCCGGGACCAGCCTATTAGCCAGTTCCTCCCTATCCAGCCAGGCCAACAATTTCCCAGCCTTATCCCCCGGGTCATAGAGTCTACCGGCTTTCTCTCTCCCCAGTGTTTTAGCCATGTCCGTAGCAATGCTCCTGTACTCATCCCTCCTAAGCTGTAGAGTATGGAGCGCCTCTGGCGAAGAACCATCTGCCTCCGATTCTTCGAGGTGACGGATCTCATCCTCCACCCGGACCAGCTCCTTGACCTTAGCCTTACGAATCCCGGCAATCGAGGACAGTGCCTGTCCCCACAACACCGTCTTAAACGCCTCCCACAGGACCTGGACCAACCGGACCGTACCCTCATTGTCACTGAAGTAGTTGGCGATTGTCTGGAGGAGTGTCTTTTTGACAGCAGGGTTGCGGAAGTACCAAGGGTTAATCGGTGCTACTCTCCCGGCCTGTCCACCCCCCAGGACCAGATGCACCCAGATGGGGGAGTGGTCAGAGATGCCCCGTGCCAAGTGCCTGACTTCCTGTGTCTCTGTGAGCAAGGCCGCTGGGGCCAGCAAGTAGTCAATACGAGAGGAACTGCCGTGCGCGCCGGAGTAAAACGTGTATTGGGTAGTGTCAGGGTGTAATGCGCGCGACAGGTCCACCAGTCCCATAGCTTCAAGAAAGTCAGGAAGCCATCTCTGTGACCATGCCATGTCTCTCGGGGGTGACGGTCTAAGTGCCCCGAGACCACTGCGTTGAAGTCCCCACCCAGCACTAACCGACCCTCGGGAAGGGAGAGCAAGCGAGTGCCTAAGTCCCTGAATGTCAGGCTCTGCAGACCCGGGGGGACATATACTGTAGCTAGATTAAGGGTAGTGCCCTTCCACTGGCCGGATACTGCCACATACCGCCCCAAGTCATCCACCCAGTTGCGCTGTACAGAGAACGGAAAGGATTTCTTAAGTAGGATACCAACACCCCGGGACCCGGAGGTGAATCCAGAGTGAACCACCAGTTTGTATCCTCACCTGTCGAGCGCCCTACATGTGTTACCGACTAGGTGCGTCTCCTGGAGTAGCACCACCTCGGGGGAATGGCGTTTAATGTGGTGTAGAACTATGCTGCGTTTGAGTTTATCCCAGAGGCCATTAACATTCCAACTTAACAATCTAAACTGCCTGTCACGGCCATTCCCCATTGTATCTGACACAGTACACACCCAAGTGCCCCAGCTCGAAGAATAGTACAGTCGACATGAAAAAACAAGTAATAAAAAAGGATAACAAAACTACATTCCCAGAAACCACCCAACAACCCCCCTCCCTGCTCCCCTGCACTCTGGGCCTAGAACTGCCCATCAAAAAACTCTGCAGAGTGCCTGTCGCCCAAACTGATCTAACAGTAGCTGAACTTGGGGGGGCTGGATGGCCACTCCCCCGTGAACTCCCACCCTCAAAAAGCAACAATGAGGCTCCAGAAATCGAGACTGCAGGTTACAAGTCTACCGATAAACCACACATTTCCCCACATTATGTTAATCACCTCCTCTGAAATGGCATCAATGCGAGAGCAACCCCATGTAATCCCGACCCCCCCCTCCAAAGTCTGCATCTTACAGTTCTACAGCGTCCAGTGTCCCAGGCGGCTCAAGCGGGATCATCTACGATTGCCCTGGTCATCCGTCCTCCTCCTGCCCTCAAGCCAGTCCGCGGCGTCCTCTGGTCGATCAAAAAACCAGGCTCTACCATCTGTTTCCACCCGGAGCCGGGCTGGAAACCGCATCGCATACTTCACGCCCCTGTCCCGTAACTTCTTTTTGATCGCCAAGAAGGATCTCCTCTGCTTCTGCACAGCCAGGGAGAAATCTGGAAAGAAGGAAATCTCTGCGTTTTCAAAGTGAAACGGCGGGGCATTCCGGGCAAACTGGAGGATAACATCCCGATCTCTGTAGTTTAGTAATCGGGCCAGTATCGGCCTGGGCGGCGCTCCAGGCTTCGGTCTCCCGCCAGGGACCCTGTGCGCCCTTTCGATTACAAAGAATTTCGACAGACCCTTGGGCTGGAGGTGAGTTAGGATGAGATCTTCCATGAACAGGTCTATAGCCTGTCCCTCCGCTTTTTCGGGGACCCCAATAATGCGCACATTGTTGCGGCGAGTGCGCCCTTCATAGTCGTCCAGCTTCTCCTCCGCGTGTTTCCGAAAGACCTGAAGGTTTGCCACCTCTCGCTGCAGCTGGGAGGCGTCATCGACCTAACTAGATGTGGTTATCTCCAGTTGCTTGACCTTCTCCCCAATTTTCGTTTGGTCCGCCCTGAGGAGTGTTACCTCCGTTGCAATGGTGTCCATCCTTTGTTCCAGGGACACACGCACGCCGGAGATGGCATCCATCACATCCTGTAGCGTTAGTTCTACGGCCACCCCCTCCGCACTCTTCATCGTGGCTGCCGCGTGTTGCAAATCAGGGGGAGTCGCCTTCGAATAAGCGTACTTTTCAAGCTTGCTAGTTTGCGCCGTCTTTTGGCCCCTGGTCCCCGACATTGTCACTGCGCACCTCGGCCCTAGGTATCTTCAACACCAACGCTGATCCCAGCTCGTCTTCGGCGCAGTCTCCACACGCCCCCCAGGGCCACGAGTAGCCGTGCGCAGCGGGGAAGAGGCGACCCAGCAGCAATCCAAACCACTAGGGCACCACCCTAGATGGAACCACGCTCCGGGCACCGGAGACAGCCCAGGCAGAGCGCAGTTGAGTCCTGGGCACCAACAAGGAGGGCTCTTCTAGTCCCGGATGGTTAGGGCCAAGAAACGACCGACGGCGCCGGGACCTCACCCCCAGCTCCCGGTCAAATCAGCGACAGTCAGATGGATGGCAAGAGTTACGTGGAGGCCTCCGTCGGCGCTGCGTTCCGGCGAGGCGCCAGCGGGCGTCCCCCAGCCCCAGGCAGTCACTAAGCCTCCTCGCGCCCGTGTTGGGAAGAGCCGTTCTCCTCTCCCACCTCTGGAGGCACGTCTGGTCACAGCTACAGCGGGCAGGGGTCAGGGGGAGGATGGAGTTAAAGCTCTGCCCCGGGAGGCCCGCTAAAGAGACTATCCAAATGCGTCACATCAGCAGCCAGGCCCCAGCGTCTCAGCCACCGCTACCGCCGGAAGCGCTCACCTAACCTTCTTCACCACAGTCGATGGCCCGGGGTCTCTTCCATGCCCGGGGCCACAGCCAAGAGTTGCGTCCCGCCTCCCGCCGTCCGCGGGCGTATTATTCCACCAAGCGGGCAGCAGGCCTCCACCCCGGCCTCTCGTAGGCGGCGGCTCATGGGATCAGGCAGTCACGCCCAGCGCGCTGCGTCCCGATCTCCCGTAGCCAGGAGGGGTCGCCAGGCCTCAATCTTCTGCCCGTAACACGTCGGCCGACACTGCTCACGGATCTTCGAGCCGGTGCAGGGCCGCGTCTGCGGGGTTGTGCGCGCCTTTCGGAATGCTTCCGGAGCCGGATAGTTGTGGCGGAACGTCAGGTGGGGATCACGGGTGCCGGAGCTCTACGGAGCAGCGGCCATTTCTTTTCGCGGCTTAGCCACGCCCCCTGCTTTTCTTTTTTTAAATATATTATTTTAATATTTTCGGAGTAAATTGCTACCGTCCGTCCAATAAAGCACTTTTACACACTTACACTTTTTTTTATCGACCGATCTAAGTGGCACCTACCATCTTACATCACAATATAAAGAAGACATAATGCCGACATTATTGTGTAGGTGTGCACATGCTTGATGACGCATGCGTGTACCAATAGAATGATGTGACTGCCAACCATGACTGCATAGTTGTGCCTTTCTTTTTTGCCGATACTGAACAGCACCAGCAAAAAACATTGCTTTTTACCAGTACTGTTCAGCATTGCCAAAAAAGCACTGGCAAAGCCAGTAGGTCCAAAAGTCTAGAACAATTGGCTTTGCCAGTGCTTGTTTTGCGCTGGGGTTGGGCAGCAGCTCTCATTCTGGGGACCAGGATAGATTTATCAGATTTTGATCCTGAGAGATAGAAAAACAGAAAAAGAAAACAGAAAAAGGGGAACGAAGGTAGAAGAGACAGATAGTAAAATTGTGGCAGAAAAAGGGGAAAGAAACAGAACAAGCATTGGCATAGACAATAGGTCTCGCCTTTGGGACCTTATAAGTGTTTAGTTATCCAGCACAATATCCTTGGTGCAACAACATCAACTGTTGCATGGCTAAACACTTATAAGGTCCCAAAGGCGAGACCTATTGGCTATGCCAATGCTTGTTACTCAGGCGCTCGGATGGGCTTATCCGGTGATGTGAAGCTTTGGGAAGTATGTTAAGTTCCAGGTTTAGGGTTTGGTTTGCGCCTAGAGACCTGTTGGTGATTTGGAGCTATATAAATATAAATTAACAATAACAACCAGACTTAAAGGCTTGTTTACAAAAAATGAGATCTTGAAGGATACAGTAAACAAGGTTTAGGCTAGAGCAAGGAAGAACTCAATGTGGATAACCTAAAACAAATAAAGCCAGCAAATAGAAAGCAAGGAAATATGAGTTACAAACTTCAAAGCCAATGGAACGCAATGGGCAGAATGCATTCCTGGGTCAACTTTCTGTATGGCTCCAATATGTCTTTAGTAAACCTGTGAGTTCTTGAATGAGTTTAGATATGTCTTGGGTCGGGTCTAAAGTAAATGAGACAGCTGCGCTGTCTGCTAGGCTTTGACTTAAAAAGTGGTCAGGCCTTGAGTCAGTAATCATGTCTAAGATATTTTGTCAATTTGTGATCATTGATTGAGCTTTGACCAGTGCACAATTTAGGTGATGGTGAGCGGTGGAGAGATGCCAATAAGTCAAGGCGATGATTGAGATAAGTTTCAAATCTGATGCATGTGTGGAGAGAGACAATCGAGTGTGGGGACATGACTCCTGTTTGTCGGAGTGGGAGTCACATCCAAAAGTTCAAATTCTAGAGTAGAGGGTTGTCGTGCAATCCCGAGGGGTCTGGAGTCACTTTATGGTCAAGAAGTACAAGTAGAGGTTTGCTAGTGTTAGGTTTGACCTGCATCTTGGTTTTCTATGTGCACCGGAGGAGTAAAATCACAAAAGTCCTCTTTTTGTCATATATTTTATTCACTTTATAACCCCTATTTTGGAGGCAGTCGTTTAGGGGCAATTTTCTATATGCTCAGAATAAACGTCTTGACCTCAATTTATGCACGGATCATGCTCCAGTGCATTGAAATACTGCACAAAGGGATGGGATGTTCACTAATCAAGATCACATGACAGTTGCTAAAAGTTGTCACACGGTTCATGTGCAAATACATTATTCCTACCGCAGTGATAGCTGGCAGCTTGTTTCAGGTTGAAGCAACGTTAAGGAAGTCTCCATAAGAGTGTACAATGTGAGCATCATTACCTTTGCTCTGATCAGTAAGCTGTTAATTGCCTACTGTGAAGATCAAGTTTGCATAATGAGGAGAAAGGGTAATTAACAGCCGTTAATGCTCCCTACGTAGCACATTGGCAACAAGGATATTCCCTTCAGTGGCCAAAACACAGGCCTGCTGTCCTCAGCTTCTCCATGTCACGCTTCCACACTTTGCCTTGGCATACAGTGCAGGCAATAAACAATAGTTAATGCCCACATTCTAAGCTTTCTGATTGGCTGAGCCCCAATCTCTTAATTACAAAGATGACATATGGACATTTCCACATGCATTCTTCAGAGGAACACTTGTGGAGATTGTGCATAAGGCCACACAACTTCATGCGTGATGAAAAAGCAACCTTCGCAGCGGTTACATGTGACCGGCATCATGCAAAACCTTGCCGGTGGTTGCCACTACCAGTGATTGTTTTTAGCCAGTCTTGGTTTTTCAGCTCCAGCACTATTCAAGAATGGTGCAAGGGGTTTCAGCTCCCCAGAGAAGATAAAATTCTGCACCTGGAACACTCTTCATTCAACAAATAAATACAATTTTGTGGCTTTTTTTTACCTTGGAGGCCATGTTTAGGATGGTCAAAGTGGAACTACAAACGTCTTTACGCTTAGGGCAGTGAAATGAAAACCCATGCTATCTGAAAGTAGCCTTCATTAGATGGGACACTGTTGAAAGCTGTGTGCTGCACCCAGTATTGTAGTTGCATTCCTACAGCGCTTACTACCACTGAAGACGCGTTGAAGCGCCTTATGGCGAGTAGCACGCACTGCAGCTTGGGAATGATCAACAGACTGTGGCAGAGGCCACGTGGGTACCTGAATGGAAGGGCAAAGGTCAACTGTGCTCTTTATGGACGGCTAACACCAGGAACAGATCAGGTGACCTTAATTCCCATGAATCACGAGGATGCAACGGGGCAGGTAATTGAAAACTTCAATGGGCAGCGATCGGGATTTAATACAGCGCTCTCTGAGGCGAGTAAGAGGCTGCTAGATGCCTCATCATTACAGCGTTTCCCTCCGTTTTTTTCTTTCATTGATGTGAACACTTTATGCTCTATAATTTTATTAAACATGGAAATAGAATTCCCTCACCTTAAAAATATGCCTGGGCGAAACAGTTTTAATCTCCTGAAATTCATGAATTTTACATTGCACACAGGTGACTGCTTTGAACAGAAAATGTCTTGCGGGACACTTTGGCATTGAACCAGTCTCATGACGGTATCTCTCTTGACGTTTCAATGCAAATTTTGCATGTTTAGTTTTCATACGATGTTCCGGAAAGTGAATTTTGTAAAATTTCGAATAATTTGCATAAAAAGTATTGAGCATATGTGACCTTGCGCACACCAACTCACAAGATAGATATTTTATTCCATTGGTTGGCAAACGTTTCAGCCCCAGCCGCTCCTACTGACAAAACTGCCCATCTCCTCCATGTTACTACCGTATAATTTGATTATTCTCCCCGACAGGGTACACCGTCTGCTCTCAGCACTGCCCAGATGCTGTAGAAACATATTCATTCTCACTCCCATCTCTTCAAGTGGTGGTGATGGGAAATTACCACTTAGCCGTTGACATTAGCCACTACTGCAGAAAATACTGCCCACTCCACTCTCTCAATACTGGAGTAAGATGACAACAAGCGCGGGCGCCTCGCGCGGCAGCAGGGGGGAGAGAGGCCTGCGCGATTCCCTTGCGGGAGCGAGCGGCGCCAGGAGCGATAATTGCTACCATATGGCGCCGCTCGCTCCCGCAAGTGAATCGCCAAACGTGCACGCGTTGCCATTGAAGGCAATGGAACGCGTGCACGTTTTTGGCTGAAAAGCCGAAGCGATTCCAAAAGGTCTTTTTGCCTATGGAGCGCATGCGCACTGCGTAGGCGAGACCTAAAAAGGGGAAAGAAGGTAGAAGAGACAGATAGTAAAATTGTGGCAGAGGTAGAAAGTGAGAATGAAAAAGAACTTGCAAGTGTGAGATATAAAAATCCAACAGGAATAAGGTGCAATCAGCAGTAAGCACCTTTGGTATTTGGCAAATCTGTGTTTGGCGCTGCTGGTTGTGGGCACCTAAGTAAACATTGGGCCTGTGCACTTAGTTTGATTGTTTTTTATGAAAAAATAAAACACTGCCTGCCACAATCTGCAGATAAAGGCGTTAGCAAGACCGATTCTCCAAGTACAGATTAGTAAATATCTCGGCAGAAGCCATGAAATAACCACCATAGCAGCACCAACAAGCACAAGATCCATAGTAATAACTCTGTAGCCTCAGCGATAATTTTCCTAAATCAACATCATTTGGAACTCTGTCAGCTTAAAATATTATGGAACTCTTTTGAACCCAAAATATAAGCTTGTCATTTTCTACCATTTCAGTATTCAGTAAAATTAGTGTATTTCCTAAACTGTGTATTGTTGGTATGTTAGGGACAGAATTAGTGTATTTACTAAAAAAGGCATGGTGATATGAGACATAAGATTTACTATGACAAATACTACTTCAAATGAGCTGCCTCATACACATATGTTCTATAATCATATGCCAGAGACAGCTTCATCTGCCCATATCCATGTCGCATGTACAGCTTTGTATGCAAAGGTTTAACCATGATATGGTTTGTCAACCATTATTTCAATCAATCAGGATTTATATAGCCCTGCTAATCACCCGATAGGGTATCCAGGCGCTTGTAGGTCCCGAAAGGCTCATTCGATCAGCTAGGTTTTGAGAGCCCTTTGGAATTCCGGAAGTGAGGTGACGGTGTGGAATTGCGTGGGGAGGCAGTTCCAGGTTTTTGCTGCGATGTAGGAGAAGGAGCATCCTCCACTTCTGCTTTGGTAGATGCGGGGAGTGTGGGCAAGTGATAAGGAGGTGGACCATAATCTTCTCGATGGTTGGTGGAAGCTCGGACGGTGGTTAATGTAGGCGGTCCTTGGTGGTGTAGAGCCTTGTGTGCGATGGTCAGCAGCTTCAATTGGCATCTCTTCTGTACCGGGAGCCTGTGGAGTTGCCTGAGTGGGGGTGTAAAATGGGTTCATCGGAGGAGATTGAGCATGAGTCTGGCTGTGGTGTTCTGTATGGTTTGATGTCTCTGTAGGAGGTGTGCAGTGACTCCTACATTGGAGAAACAGCCTTTACAACACGGCTGTTACATCGCGTTACATTTACAACGCGGTCGTTACAACGACTGCATTGTTACAAGGCGATGCATTTACCACGCAAGTCTTTAGATCGACTTGCTCTAGATGACGCTCCAACCTAAGGAATAGTATAATTTACTATTCCAACACCTTCCCTACTGTTGCGCAGGGTGGAGTTGGAATAGTAAATTATACTATTCCTAAGGTTGGAGCGCCATCTAGAGCAAGTCGATCTAATGACTTGCGTGGTAAAGGTATCGCGTTCTAACAACGCGGTCGTTGTAACGACCGCGTTGTAATGGAACGCGAAGTAAAAGCATGCATTGTATTCCTACATTGAGAGCGTTGCCATAGTCCAGTCGGCAAGTGATGAGGGCATTGTCACGATGTGTCTCGTGTATAGGGGTAGCCACTTGACGATCTTACTTAGCATGCGCAGAGTGAGGAAACAGGCGGAGGAGACAGTGTTGAACTGTGATTTCATGGTGAGCTTGTTATCAATGATAATTCAGAGGTTTCTGGCGTAGTCGGCGGGTATCGGCGCTAACAGCAAAAATGGACTGGTGCAAGCTGCCTCCTGACGAGAGCCTCTGCACTTATTTTTTTTAACAAATTAGCCACTTCACCATGTGTTTGTGGAACCATTTGGTATGGTCCAGCATTACATCGGAGGTTTAATAGAAGGGACTGGGTGCTGGGTGTGGTCAGGCAGTATACCGCCAACACTGGCGTTGTGTAATTATTGCAAGCTGCGCACCCTTGTCCCGAGTGCACATAACAGGCACAGCGTGATTCCTCAAGCTTATTCCTTGGGATAGGAGCAAGGAAGACTGTGTACAGGTAACTAAATGATTTCCTGTGCAGTCTGTTTAGTTACTTGGGTATTGGCGGAGTTACATTCACACTAATGTACCATTTACCCGTGACTGGAAGGGGACGGACCTTTAAAGCGGTCAGACAACAATGAGTTGTGACAAAAATGTCAGCAAAAGTAAACAGTGGAATAGAAGCTGCGAACACGGACGGGACAGCAGGGGCAGAAGTTGTGCACACAGGCTGCACTAGGCAATCTTCTTGTGCTGCTTTGAAATATTCCAGTGTATTTTAAAGATTGGTCATTCGGCAGGGTAAATGTTTGTCTACTGGGTTTCCATTGTATCTTTTGTCCATCCTGAAGTTTGTGGTTCACCGTCCTCACAGTAAACCAAATGCTAGGTGAGTGGGCAGACACCATCTTATGTTTAACACATAGATAACAAAGTCACCCCGTTCTTCAGACATGTAAAAGCAAACAGGCCAGGTCGCCAACACGTCTTAAATAACAAGCCGTCACTGCCATAATGATAATAATTATATTACTTAGAAAGAACACTGGTTAATATGGAACATTAAAGTGCATGGTCCTCGCAGAAATGCCGCCCTTCCTCGTGCAATAACCTAATTGTAGGTGTTGGAGGAGGCACAGGTCCACACCCACGGCCTGTGGCAGATTAATTTTCAAGCCCAGGAGTTCTTTACAACCTAACCCCAGCCTGCTGTTCCACATTTAAATAGCCAACGAATTATATTGAATGCGCCCTTTGTTGGCAGTCAGTACATCTAAAAGCAGTAGGAAAACAACAGTTCAACTTTTATTGGGACTTTTTGTTGGAATCTCCAGTTTGAGATGTGTTCTTTCCCTACATTTTTCTCTGTACTTCACCGCACGTCATGTAAACCGAGCCATACACCGAAGGCCGCGATAGCGCTCTCAGCATCCGACGAAAGAGTCCAGGGATTCCGAAGGTCTCTCCTTGTAAGGCTGTGGGGAACACAACATATTATATTTTTGAAAACAAACTGTGACTTGTGGAAACAAAAAAAAAATAAAGAAAATGAATGAAAAGAGAGAAAATAAAAGAAAAATCAAGGAACACACACATTTTGAATCACAGTTTCTCCATGGTACATGTATGTGATCACTCAAACATTACTGCCATCTGAGAACCTCATTGTGTTAGCAGGCACCATGCCAGCCGAGTTTGACTGAAGTCAGTCGCGTTTTTCTCACTTGATAACAGGTACAAGATAGAAGGTGTGAGTGTTACGTGTTGGACAAAGGCCAACCTTTGCAGGGTTCAATCTCAGGAAATGTTCTTCAAGATGGAGTGAAAGTTTGGGAGCCTGTGGTCGGTGCTGTGCTGGGCAGGGCAGGCTTGACTTGAAGGAGCCGAGGCTGCTTCTCAGGCTTCAGTGAAGTGGCTGGGAGCTCATTCTGCAGGGGTAGGGGGAGAGGCTCAGTCTGGCTTAGGAGTGGCTGGGTTGGGACTGTAGGAACGGAAGCAATGAGTTACGGATGCAGTACCGCTGGCTCTAAGGTTTGGGGTCTGACTGCAATGACGTAGGAAGTGAGAGTTCCTGCTGCAGGAGCAAACTGAGAGCTCAAGCTGCAGTCACTCCAGGACTGGGAGTCATTCCTCTGGGCGCGCCTCGACCTATGCTCAGGGAAAAATAGTTGCCTCTGCTGCTCCTGACCAGGGTACTATTAAGTAGCCCGGAATTGCGTACATTTTAATATATTTGCTATCGATCTTTATTTTTGGACTAAATCTAATTGAAGGAGGATCAAGTTAGCCTCCAGAACAGAGGCCAATCCAGCTTTTTACAGCCGAAGTGGGCCTTGCCGCAGGTCTGCAGGCCTGTCAATTCACACGGTGCTACCATGTGTCGCACAGTATTAGCTCCCGTCACACAGTCACCCAGTGAAGAGCCGATATAACACCATGGCAGGGAGGGCGAGCTGGGAAACCATGTACAGAGTGGGTTTCCAGCTCAACTCTGAAGTAGCCGCAAGCGGTGAAAATACTTGATTAGTGTATTGCTGCTCATACTTCTCTTGGCCTTATCTCAAACTGCTGTCTTGTTCTATAGTCGTAAGTTCTTTGCTTTTTCGTTAATCGTAGACGGTGTTTATACATCAAACTGCCCACTTCAGCCAAACAAATCCTCAGGGGCCTGAAGGGCGTCTCGAAGATGCATGGAAAAGGGGTGTCTCCAAGCTGCAGAGGGATAGGGAGACCCCTTTGGGTAGCTGCACGCTTTATAAGCTTCTTAAATAAATAATTAATAAATAGGGCGTAATACTGGATTTTAATGGCATAAGGTGGCCCTATAGACAATGCCACTAGGTGAAGTTCCCAGTGGCACTGACGATTGACACATGGAAATTCTTTGGCACTCTTAAGCCAAGACCTGTCCCAGTGAGGTGCTCTGAGCCAATTCTATACAGGTCATACTGGCATAGCAAACACTCACTGACCCTAGCGCATTCTGGATTATATGATCACATGTACGCAAGGACACGTTTCCTTAGGAATGTGGTTTACTTCTGAGTAGTATGCTTCTCCTAGGGCCCTGGTCAGAAGTTGCAACTGCTCATAATATTGTTCAAATTTGCGAATTGGACTTTTTGGTACACAAAATGGGAAGTGTGTGTGTGCAAGTGGCGTAGGGTCTCCTACAACATCCTTCGAGAGCGTGATATTGTATTTTATAGTCAATTACCTATCGATGGGTTTTCAGCTCCCTCTTTACATCTTGAACACTAGGACACTTTCTTTTGGAACTTTAATCTTAAAGAAGATGTAATACTGTAGTGTTTTAAGTGAAAAAGGCCAAGCACATATCTCGAGACGTATGTTAATGAACAGTTGTGAGATCATGATTTGGTAACAGACTTCTTAAGAGGGAGGGATGAGGCTGAATTTGCTTTTATATGTCAGTTTTCAGTCAGTTTGATAGTCCTAGGCAATATTTTGTCCGTATGGATTTTTTGTGTGCAGTAAATTTTCTGCAGCTTTCGTTTTGATTAAAAGAGTCTACTTTTGGAAATGTATTTGTCTTTATGCCTCCTTCTTCAGTGCCTAGTGTCGTCTTCTAAAGATAGCACATGAGTTACATAAAGCTAACAATAAATTGCCTACAAGAACATAATGTTAAATAACTGGTTCTTTTTGGTTGTTTTCTGTGGTGTCTGTATTTTTGCTTTTCTCGTTGATCTACAGGACACCGTAGTTTTGTTTGGCTTGTTTTGCTCGTGTTCCCAAGAGCTCTTCGCAGCTGCATTTAGGACATCTTTCTGCTATTTACACTTACTTTTCACAGTGTGAAAGAAGGTTTACAAAAGTTCAAATCTATCAAAGTACTACACTGTGAATTCAGAATGATAATTGATTATCCCAAAGCAGTACAAAATCTCATGTGCCCTGTCTCACAACTTGCATATACCTCACAAACATGCATGCGCACACAAAATAATTTGCTTTGCCCCACAGATGGCTGGCCTGTCCATAGAATTAATGACTTCAGTGGTTTGGGACCACGTACATACCTCAACTAAATACAAATACTTGTGCACAATAAACAGGCATACTTCATTATTTGTAGTTGAGTTGCACTTCCAGCTCCCACCTAATACCCCTCCACATGAAACACATCATTACACTATGTGACCCTAAGTAATGGTGGGGGCTAGGGGTGATTAAACATCTGTGCTGTAACCCTTAAGGGCAGAGTTGCTAAGATTTTACGCTGTGTTTACGTCACAAAAGTGATGCAAATCGGTGCAAAATCTCCTTTTTGATTTACTTTCCAGCGCTAAGTTGTTTAGCGCTGGAAATAACGTGAAAGTAACGCAAAGCAGCGCATAGTGCTGCTTTGCGATATTTAGCGCCAAAGGGGCATACCATGGGTGGTGCATGGGCATTCCCATGCAACCACCTAAGGTTTCTGATGCTAAACCCAATTTACTGAAAAAAGTAGACAGGGTTTAGCATCAGAAAATAGCGCACACTTGAACCAGGCGCTATGAAGGAGAAATGCTTTTTTTGCACTGTACAGCACACATACAAAGTGAAAAATGTTTTTAATTAGTCTAAGCATAGTATTTTGTACTGGAAGGGTAACCTTCCAGTACGAAACCTATGCTTGACTCACGGAGACACCCTTGCACTATGGCACAAAGGTGTCTCCGTGGTGCACAGCATCTGTTTTCAGTGCCAGCGCTAGGGAAACAGGAGGAGAGTGCCATATTTCAGTAAATATAGTGCTCTCCTGCTCTCTCCTTGCACAGCGCAGCATTTGCGGCTGCTGCACTGTGCTGCATGAGATACTGGTAAATCTGGCCCTAAGTCTCTCAAAAATGGTGACAAGAGACCAATAAGATCCAGACCGAATACAGGGACAGAGGTGTCCCTTCTATAACCTGTGTATGATGCAAGGGCTACCTTTTCCACCCAGGCAGCTCAATTCTGAGCACAAACAGGTCCAAGTATAGCAGAAGTACCAGAACCTCACCTAGGGTCACAACAATCTGTAAAAGAAAGAACCCTAGTCTTAGCATCCCAAAATAGTGACTCGTGTCCTCGCCACTATTATTTGATGAAGAGCTCCATGAAAGGGGACTTTCAAAAGGAAATTTTGTACACATAGGGCCCGATTCACAGAACTAACTTAAGACAAAATCCTAAACTTACTACCATTTTGGTATTCACAGAAGGCACTTACTCATTGATGAGTAAGTGCCTTCTGTGAATACCAAAATGAGTAACTTACTCATTTTGAGTAACTTACTCATTTTGGTATAAGTGCCTTCTGTGAATACCAAAATGAGTAAGTGCCTTCTGTGAATACCAAAATGGTAGTAAGTTTAGGATTTTGTCTTAAGTTAGTTCTGTGAATCAGGCCCATAGTGTGCAGCAAGTGTCCAAGTGGATTAAGAATCAGAATGAAATGTGCCTTCAGAAGGTCGTAGGGCTATATGTTTTTCACTATGGTTTGTATAGCACTTAGATTTACACTTGTAGCTACGTCAGGTCATTTGGATACCACATAGCATCACTTTTATTGACTTCGGTGCCTACTTGGTCAAGAGGTTTAGACCGACTCTAAAGAGTGTATCTAGACCTCAGCACTGAAACAGGGTGCAAAAAGCATGATTGCAGGTTCCTGCAGAGCTTCTGTTCCCAACTTAGCCATATGTGCAATAAAAAAGACAGAATAAGGGCATATGTCTTTCCATCTGGTTTCCGCTCATTATTAGCAAATTTTCAGCATTTAACGTTCTGCTCTACCAGGAAATTGTAGTTGGTGGCAAAATTGAGTGCTAAACTGAAGCAAGTGTTATCAGTACTCAATTTGAAATTCGTGAAAAAATGGGTACAAGATCAATTTGAATATTAAAGTGATATCTCGCATGTCTGCTTTGTTCTGGTGGGACACAGTGGTAGAACACCATAATGGTATGAAAGGTCAGCTTGGCATGTGGAATTCGTCACTATCTATAGGTTGTGCTTTTGGAAGAGCAACGTGGTCCTATGCCAATCAACCTGCATATGTTATTCACTGAGCTGTTACCATCACAACCCGAAACCCGGATGAACAAGTGAAGACATCACCATGAGAGATGTGAATCATGTTGCCATAAGGACCACCTCACACTAACATATTACAACCTATGTAACCTGCTCATTGACATAAGTGTACATAATAGAAAACTGAAGGAAATACATATGCGGAAGCCAACAGGAAAGGGCTTTATTAACAACACTGAACACCAAATTACAAAATATGCTCACCCCTGCTTCCACAAGGGTAGCAATCTTAGATCCATTTTGAAACTGAAATGTCTATAAAACATATCACCCAGTATCCTTACAGCTAGCAGCACAATCATTTTCAGCTGCTACCTCACTTCCTCCAATTATCCCACATATTTACAAATCCTACCACCAGTTCACATGAAGCAGCAGTCAATGCTGCCTACATACCTCATACCCATTAAGAAACCTTTTCTAACTCATTAAAACACCCAACAGTTTCAAATCTTAAAGTCCTACCATCACACAGTGCAGAAGCTTAAGATTCTTCCCTCCTGCCTTATCCATCAAAGTTTGCAACACTACACCACGACACCATACCAGACGCAACTCTTACCTGAGGAAACACCCATAACAATCTACAAATCCTCTAATCTAAAATAATAATTTTACTAAAAACCCATCAATAGGTTAAAATATCTCACATCCTCCAGATAGCCCATAGTAATTATATACTGTAGTCCCACTCAGCTAAATACTCCAACAGTTTACAAATCCTATCTATTGACCTCAAACAGTGCATTAGGGGTCCGCTGCCCATAACAACAAAGTAGACTTGGAATCAGATTTTCCTCTATTCCAAAGGCCAAATGGAACACAAATTTAAGCACCCACCACCAAACTCCCAACAATTTTAATATCCTGCCTGCCACAAATAATTCATAACGGTACACGCATCCAAATTCTCTCCCCAGTTCTAACAGAGCATCCATCTTAATTCCGTCCCTTATTTCAAACATTAATACACTATTTATTCTTGTATGTTGATTTGATTTTTGTATAAACAAAAGCAATCTTAATGCAATAAATCTAATAAAAGGCAGCCATAACGGGACCTATTCTCAAAGACATTTTCAGTCATACATGTAATTTTTTGGCCAGCAATATCTTTTTGCACCTACCAAATGTGTTTATTTGTGGCCATTCACAAACTCCTTGTCGACTCCTTTTCACCCTGGAAATGGTTGGAGATTTACCGCAGCCAGTGACTGGAGTAACTCCCCTTCCTGTGGCCGTATTATACAATGCTGCACATTTTCCTTGTTAGCACCAGGCATACCTTTCAAAAGGTGCGCTTGGTGCTAACAAGGAGAGTGTGCCATATTAGGATGAATGCACTGCCCCCAGGGCAGCCGCAAACTTGTGTGGCAGCCGCAAACTTGTGCTGCCCTGGGGCAGCGCATTGAATTGAAATACGGAGCAGCTTTGAAGCAGTCGCTCCGTGTTTCACTGGGCAGACGGCAACCCACCTGTACTTTTAGGAGGGGTGAGAGATCACCTTGCAGGCTGGTGCAGTGAGTGACTGCATCCGCCTGCAAGAGCATGTCTAGGGGGTCCATAGGACCCTCTTCACCCCCTCCAGAGGGCTGCCATCAGGGGGCACACTGACAGCTTCTTTACCTTTGCGCCCGCGTGTATAATATGGAATGGGCGCAGAGGCAAAGTGATTCCCTCATTTGCATGGGGTCATGCCCCCATGAAAATGAGGGAACGCCCTCTGATGATAGCGCTGGCGCTATATGTGTGCCAGCGCTATCTATATAACAGCAGGGGCTGCACAAGCATCTGCGTCCCCTTCTGTAATACCAAAGTGCCCGGGGGCACGCAAAGTGGACGCAAATGCCTGTTGTGCTTCCGGGGCACTTTGTATAATACCCCCCAAGATGGGAAGTGAAGTGTGCCACCCCTAGATTCGCTTGAGCAGTAGGGGTAAGCTTTCTCCATGGTGAAAAATGTCTTTCCAGTAGAGAATAAATAAGAAACATATGTGCATATGAACAGGATGCTCCATTCCTCCATGCTAATTTTTTTAGCAATGTATAACTTTGCACAGTGAGAATAGTAGCCCCCAGGAATAGTCACATGACATTTCGAGTAGTATGCCTCGAAACATGAGACTGGTACATCTATATAGGTACACTACCGGGAATGTTTGTGAATAGCAAAAGATTTACAAGTATGGTCTGGTGGAAATCAAAATACCCATCTCTACTTTTACTTTTTGGGTGAATAGGGCCCATGAAGTCTATCACAAAACATAAACACTGGAATACTGTTGACTAACTTACATAATATAACAATTTATAGCATGTGTATTTTTAGATATACAATGAACTGTGTTTTATAAAATCACATAAAGATGTTTCTAATCCCAAAAAACAGTTGTACATCAATGGCCATTGTGAAAATCTCGATTGACCCAAAAGGAGAAAAAGAATTGGTAAAGACAATATTTCAAGCGTTAGCCACCAGCCTATTGGCTTTGTCAATGCCTGTGTTGTTTTGTCATGGTTTTTGCAACACTTTATTGTTGTGGAAACTGCCAAGCTCTCATCCATCTAAAAAAAATAGGTACAACAAAAGATATGTTTGGGTCTCAAAAAGCACACATTGCCAGAGTAGTCCCTGACACTTAAAGGATCTGCTTTGTGTGCAGTTTTGCTCCTTGTGGAAGGGCTGAATGTTGTCACTCATGGTGAAATTAGCCAATTGCTGAAGTGGGTTGACCTGCTTCCCCATGTCGTGTGCTGTAGTGGTCGCAAGAAAAATGTGAATGACACAGTAACAGACCAATGGATAAAGAGGAGTGGCTGTTATCCCCTATAAGCAAGTATATTATACACATACATTTAGTAAAATCGAAAGGTCTTGGCTACCACCAGACCTAAAAATATAGGCAATGTCAGCTCTAGTTCCAGAATTATATATCTCTCAGGACTGTGCAACTGACATTGCAACAATATGTGAGCCAAAGTCCACTGCACATATGTCCAAACAAAGATGGGTAATCTTGAAGAGGCCAGTTAAAACAAGTCCCCAGAACTGCAAAATGCACGTCTTACACAAGGACACTTGAAAATCAATGTAATGGGAGGGATCCTTCCCACTGCGAACAGTTAATGCACTAGGACTTTAAGTATTATAATCAGCTGTAGATCTCTGAAGCACATTTTAGCTTGACAGTGTTCCCTTACAACTGTTTTCATACAGTTCTAAAATGATGTAATATTGTTTACATTACTTATAATCTCAGGATTATGAACCACACAGAGAGATCAAAGAAGAGGAGGGGCTCCCCGTGATTCACCGGAACCCCGTTAAATCTGCACAAAGACGTTGAGAACTCGCTGATTCTTGATGCGTGACATTTATCCGACACGCCCACCCGAGCAGTGGGCCTGTTGATGGCTGCCTTAGCAAGCTTAACTCAGATCTAATAACTGACTGGTGTATTAGCTGAGAGTTTTATTCCAGAACCGACCCTCAACTGATGCCATTTAATTATGTCTGTTACTTTTCTATGCTTCTGCACCCTGACGTGCCATGGAAATCACATTGGCTGTAAACATAGATTTCAAAGCTTTCTAAAGGATGGCCTTTCAGTTTCAAGAAAGGACATAAAACAAAGCCGCATTGCACTGTGCCAATAAGTGAGAGCACCTAGCCTTTCTGTGAGGTAATTCAAGCTACCTATCTAAATTGAATAACTACTTGCAATTGTGACTTTTCAAGACCCTTTGGGGATCTCCCAGGAATCAATATTTTTGTTTTGGATATATTTTTATAAGGCCATTTAACTTTTCAAAGATAACTTTGCTGTTTTTCATTCTCTGTGGTCCCAGAACAATCAGAGACAAAACAGCCATATGATTTGTATACCATATTGGCCTTCAGGGCTTTTTAAGTAAAGACAATGGATGCGGATAAGAAACGTTCAAAGCCTCATTTAAGTAGAATATATAACGATTAAACAAAAACAAAGCCAGGTGGCACAAACACTTAGCCTAATACGAACATGAACCTTAGGGGTTAAGGTGCCACTGCCTGGGTCTAGGTGTCTTTAGGAAGCTCAGCCAGTACTGCTAGTGAACTAACAATGGTGCCTGAGCTGTTCAATTGTGTCCAAAGTTGATTTCAATCCGCAGTCGCAGCACTAGAAGAGTCTGCTAGACAAACATAGCAGTGTTATCTCTGCCCTCTTGAGCGCGCTGTAACCAAATGGAAGAGCACACATTGAAGTGCCTTTCACAAATTTGCGTTGGGCATCAGGTATGAAACTCTTGTTATGAATCTACGTTTAGAGATGTGACGAGCTCTGTTGCATCTTTTCCATCATTGTTTAGAAGCAAAAATAATCCATAAGGCATATGGTCACTCAGAAGGCCTATTTAGGTCTCTGCACAATACCAATACAGTGGAATTCGGGTCATCCTAATGCATTTCATTGGTTGGATTTCTTGCCAATCTCATGTGCTGGATTCCTATACAACGGCTGTCCTTCATCTTCTTGTATTTTTCTCTCCCCTGGAGCATAGTTCTAAAAACCTGCAGACTTTCCTCCCTCAATATATTCCAATAATGCAGTGCATTTATTTTTACAAGTTCATCCTATTGTGGAAGTGCAATATGACAGTGCATTCATTTTTGCAAACGTACCCAATTGCTATTTTTACTGACGCTTTATCTGTTTGTTTTTTGCATATATAATGCTCGAACGAAGTTCCATCTCAGATGATTTCTTAACCTACTTTTAGCTATGGCATGGTCTGCGTCAACGCCATTGGGAAACCCAATTGACTTCATATTAGAACAATTAAAATACTCATTCAGTGATTCAGAATACTGAGCATTCACCTGTCATATAAAGCCAACCTTCAGCTTGTAGAATCATTCAACGTGTCTTCCTACCAATAGTTGGCTTATAGCTCAAATATATCCAAGGAGCTTCCAAACCATTTATTTATTCTAAAGGGAATTCCTACAAAGGGGCTTCATTGTACTCATATATGTTAAAGGTGTGTGAGCATGGCCCCTGCAGAACAATGGCTTGGTGTGCAAGGAGATATTTCCACTAATGTGGTAAAAGGAGGTTTCAGCATTTTCCGTATTTTAAGATCAATCAATCAATCAATCAGGGGAATTGTAAGCGTGTTACTCACCCGTGAGGGTCTCAAGGCGCTTGGGGGTGGGGGGGGGAGATTTAGCAGCTCCGTTCAGGTCATGAGTGTTTTCCTGAAGATGTTCAGGGAGTAGGTGCGTCTGATGTCGATCAGCAGCTCGTTCCAGCTCTTGGCCGCGATGTAGGAGAAGGCTCTTCCGCTGTTCTGGCTCTGCGGATGTGCAGGGTTTCTGTGAGGGCGAGGTCAGCGGATCAGAGGTTTCTCTTGGGTGCGTGGAAAGAGATTCTCTCGTTGAGGTATTAGGGTCCGGTGTTGTGGAGGCATTTGTAGGCTTGGGTGAGTATCTTGAAAGTAACTTTCTTCTCAATGGGGAGCCAGTGGAGGTTCCGCAGGTGTTGGGTGATGTGTTCGTCTCCGGGGGTGCCGAGGACGAGTCTGGCTGCGGTGTTCTGGATGGTCTGGAGTTTGCGGAGCAGAGACTTGTTGATCCCGGTCTAGAGGGCGTTTCCATAGTCCAGTCTGCTGGTTATGAGTGCGTGGGTGACGGTCTTCCTTGATTTGGGGGGGATCCATTTGAAGGTCTTTCAGAGGATGCGGAGGGTGTTGAAGCAGCTGGAGGAGACGGCGTTGACCTGTCGGGTCATGGAGAGGGAGGAGTTGAGTACGATGCCAAGGTTGCGGGCATGGTCCGTGGGGGTGGGAGGGCTGCCGAGGGCGGTGGGCCACCAGGTATTGTCCCATGCAGAAGGGGAGGGTCTGAGGACGAGGACCTCTGTCTTCTCCGAGTTGAGCTTCAAGCAGCCTCTGCTCATCCAGGATGCGACGTCCTTCATTCCTTTCTGAAAGTTGAGTCTGGTGGTGATGGGGTCCTTGGTGAGGGAGAGGATGAGCTGGGTGTCGCCAGCATAGGATACTATGCTGAGTCCGTGCTATCTGAAGATGGCGGCGTGGGGGGCCATGTAGATGTTGAAGAGTGTGGGACTGAGCGACGATCCTTGGGGAACTCCGCAGTTTACTTCCGTGGGTTCGGTGAGGGGGGGTGGCATTCTGATTCTTTGGGTTCTGCCGGTGAGGAAGGAGTGGATCCAGTCAAGGGTGGTTCCCTGTATGCCAGCGTCGTGGAGTCTGGCGGTGAGTGTGTGGTGGGAAATGGTGTCGAACACTGCAGAGAGGTCAAGTAGGATCAGTGCCGTGGTGTGTCCTTGGTCGAGGAGGGTGCGGATGTCGTCTGTGCCGGCGAGTAGTGCGGTCTAGGTGCTGTGGTTGCTGCGGAATCCGGATTGGGAGGGGTCGAGGATGGAGTTTTCTTCGATGAATTTTGTTAGTTGGGCGTTGACGGTCTTCTCTGTGACTTTGGCCGCGAAGGGGAGGAGGGAGATGGGTCGGTAGTTCTTGAGGTCCGTGGGATCTGCTGAGGGCTTCTTGAGCAGGGGTCTGACTTCTGCACGTTTCCAGTCGTCGGGAAACATGCCGGTCTTGAAGGTGGCGTTGATGGCGCGTCGTAGTTCTGGGGCGATGGCGGTGGCAGCTCTGTGGAAAATGTGCGGCGGGCAGGGGTCCGTGGGGGCTCCTGAGTGGATGCCTTTCATGGTCGAAGCGGTGTCTTTGGTGGTGACTGGGGTCCAGGAGGAGATGGTGGGCTGGCTGGCGTTGCTGGAGAGGGAAGTGGTTTCAGAGTCAGGTGTCTGGTCGTTGAAGTTGTCGTAGAGGCCCTTGATTGTCCTATGGAAGTAGGATCCAAGCTTGTTGCAGAGGTCCTGGGAAGGGGTGATGTCCGTGGTTTCGCTGGGGGGCTTGGTGAATTCCTGGATGATGCTGAAGAGTTCCTTGGAAATCATTATCCTGTGCTTATAGTTCCACTGGAATCTTCCACAGCTTTGGCTGCCTGAACTCCAGTGGGTCTGCCTCCTGTATGGATTTCGTGGAAAGCGTGAGATTGAAATAAGTTGCCATAGGTTGACCCTAGTTTATTTCTGCACACAATTACACAACCTATCTCTTCTAAATGTAAGGTCTTTGCATGCTTTACGCACTATGCATAAAGCCTTAAATATGATGTGCAGATACACCAGCAGCCAATGGCGCTTCACGAGGACTGCAGATATATGTTCCCCACTGTGGTTATTGGTTGCTAAGTGGCTTTCCGTGTTTAGTAGGTATTGAAAGCTGCCCAGTAAGAACTCACCACGAACCATGTAGATTCCAGCACAGCAGTCCAGCTTCGATAGGATCAGAGCTTCTTCCACGACTTTATGCTTGTACTCCTGTGAGAATGTGTCACAGAGTGCAGAGTTTTGAAAGACATACCTTACAACGGGTTTAATGTGGGAGGGAAATGAAAGATTATAGTGGTGAAGCATGCAAAGCTCCTTTTCCACCATGGACAGTGAGAGGCAAGGGTCCAGAGTGTTTGGCCAGATGTCTGTACACCGATAATCACCCACCATTCATAACTTTGTCAGTGACTAATGTTAAACCTAGCTGCAAAGCCTGGACAAAATAATCTTTCTATGAACAGACAATTGAATCCTGCCTGCTCCCCAGATCAAATTCCACTCTCCACATCTAAAGAATGAAAAATAAATTGCTGTCCAGCTAGAAAATACAATGTGGGTAACCAATACGGACAATCAGAGTTGGTTCTATCATTAATGCAGATTCAAAGGTTGCATTCATGTGTTTATTATTTTACCTTCTGCGACTATTATAACGCAGATGTCACCATATTTATGCATGTAAGCCACCTAATTGATCATTGTAATGCACCCCGGATAACAAGGGTGTTACTAGGGACATTTGACCTTAGTTCTATGACTACCTGGTGCCACATTATAGGCAGTGCCCTGGATTTGCAATAGCGTGTGCACCTTTTTTCTGCACCCAGAACACTGTTGTATTGAAGAAGGGGTCGGAGACACCCATGCTGCCACACGGAAGGTCAGTTCACAAGTGTCCCAACATAGCAGGGTTTGTGTGCATGCATGAGAGCGGTAGGAAACTTGTGCAGGTGGCACCACCGGCACTCTTTTTTTGGGTCCGGGAACCGTTCTGTCCCTTCCAAGGGTATCAGTCCAGCAGGGAAAAAGTCTTGGGCAGCCAGTTGTCCATGTGTCTGTCCTTACAGGCCCGCGATCTGCCCAGGACCAGGCATTTCTTTGAGCATGTGACACCTGGTGATGCCACTTCATGATCATTGGAGTGACAAGTGTCACGTACGCGCCACTCCTCCTCTTCGGTTTGTAACACACATGTGTTGCAGGGCTAAAAATGCCACTTTTCAGCAGACACAGGGATGAAGAGACAGGTAGAGTCCAGATTCCACTCAAGTCCTGTCCCAGAGGAGTCTGGGCGAGACCTTTTATTTAGAGTCTGGCGGGCGACAACCAGCTAGCCCAAGAGCACTGTCCTAACATTTGCGTGCTAGGGCCGGCTTGCGCGGCCAACCTGCCATCCGGTTGCATCACTGTGGCTGGTAGCGCCACCCACCCTGAGAAAAAGAAGATTAATGGTCAGCCAGGTACCCGAGAAAGCAAATATTTTTTAACAAATTAAACATTGACGTAGAGAGAGATGTGGGCACGAATCACTCAATGCACCACTTGTCCCAGCTGTATATAGCGCTGCAACCTTCTGGTGTATGTAGAAGCACATGGTAGCAGTACAGCTTTTACTCCTGCGTGCTCTACGCCTGCACTACGGTGAAGTGCAAACCCTACACGGTCCCAGGTAGGAAAAGAGCTGTAACGTAAAATATAGAGCGTACCTACATTACAACGTTTTCATAATCAGCTGGATTAGTTGTTTGCCAGTTTATATTTTGAAGTTGGATTTCAATCAATCTCAAATGTAGGCTAAAGAAATCCCCGTCATCTGAACCTCAAACCCTGCCAGCCGCCGGCTGAGAGCAGAAACGTGGAAGAGGTCCTAGGATGAGCAGGCAATCTGGAATGAGACCTTCTAGCCTCCACTGCACCCTGCTGTATCCCCACTGGGGCATGAAATATTTCCAGAACAATGCTGGTGCTAATAAATATTTGAAACCATATAATAAGCCTCTGCTCTCGGTTTTAATATTTCAGCTTGACGACCCCATAGCTTTATATTGATTCCAAACAGATGTTGGCCGCTTTGCTCTTCATGTGATTGAATTCGAGGGATATCACACTAGATAAGATGCGAGTAGTGTTTCATCAGCGCGCGCTGCGGCTTCCAGACGCTTGAGAGACAAAATATGCCTTCTAATACATATTTCCATGGAAAGATACAGACCAGAGGCTCGGTCCTGCAAGAACAGTGAATAGGGCACCTGGGACACATTGCTTGTGAGCGAGGAACTGAAATATTGTGGGCAGATCTGGAAAAAAAGTTCAGAAATGGTGCATATTGAAATCAGATTTCGGTACAGGACTGTCCATTGATGTCATCCATTGTTGTGCGTGATCAAACGAAGGCAGGAAGAGGGCATAACGTCGTATAGTAAAAACATTAGCATTTAAGAAAACAATCAGAGAGCTAATGTGGCTCCATCTGTAAGACAGCCAAGATCCAGTTTCATTAAGACTTGATCTGGATCAAATTAGAATATGCCTGGGGCACCTTGTACTGATAGCAGCCCTCTTGTGCTGTATTTGATGTGATCTGATTTGGAATGTGCACATCTCATGTAAACGCAAGGGCTTCATGGCGCTAGGACAAAGAAAGAGTGAAAGAGGGGACTCTAGACAGATATAATCAATTAATAGCACACAAAGGGTTTCAGTGCTTTCCTGAAACCGAGATAGTTCAATATCTGATCAAGAGCAAGAAGGAGAGCTCTCCAGGGTTCAAGGACAAACACTGAGTCCCTACCTCAAGCTCGCTTATGTTTAGGAACTTTGATCGGCATGTTGGATTCAGGGCAGAGTGCCCTTTTGGGAAGGTGGATTGAAAGTTTATCTGGAATAAAAGAGACTCGCCCCCACTGGAGATTACCTTGGGACGCCTGGACGTACCAGGCATCTCAAGGTTTGTTCCATGATATTCTGGCTTTGGGGGCCAATGTAAGACTAGAAAAATGCTTATGGCACCATCAGTAAAAAAGGTTCAGATTGCCTCTCCAGAAAAATGTATTCTGCATCTTAACTGCGGAATTGGGGTGTTGCAAAATGCTACACTGCGGAGCACAGGAAATGGTCTTGCACCAGAGCTGCTCCACTGTCAAGATCTGCGAATGTGTGAGGTGGTGACTGGTGCGAATCTGAGATGAACCCGTGGGCATGTACTACCTCCATCCAGAGTCAATCTTCGTGAACTGGGGTCCAGGTTCTTACCCAGCACATGTAGCTATGATCACGGAAGTTATTCCCCCGAAATATTATTGTGTAAATGCAGTGCCGCCCTTCAAACCACCTAACTGGGAGCCGAGAGGCCACTGCCCATATACTTTGCTGCAGAAATGCAATGTGGCATTGCGATAGCAGGAAACTAGGAGTAGACAGGGTCCTGTCCCAACACACTATAAATGAAGTGCAGCTCCCAAAACCCAGAAGTAGGACGGACACTGTTCCAGTCATGATGGCTCTGTAGATGATGCAACTGGCTTTGAAGATGGTGCTGGCCAGCAAGGGCACCCAGTAAAGTTCCTTCACTGTGGAGGTGATGTGGTCTTATTTCATCAGACCCTTAATGAGGCGTTCTGTAGCTATGGGATGTTTTACCACGGAGGACCAATGTGGAGTCTGAGAAGCCATGGAGCAGTGCACTACCACAACCCGGATACCAGAGCTTGAATGACAGTTCTGAAAGATGAAGGATGGTGCAGCCCTTTCAGCTCACTCCCCATTTCAGTCCATGGAGCACTGTACGGTGTGTAAAGAAGTAAGTGATTGTTTTCACACATAAAAAGGGGCGGAACCTGGCCTGGCTGAATGTATCAGATTCTTAAAAGGAAGACTTCTTATGGCTGCGAGATCTGCTGACACACCTTAGCCTGTAGGCATGTCTGTTAGTGCTCTGTAAAGTTAAGTACAGCAGGTTCCCATGTCAGCCCTGAGTCCACCACCACAGGGTGTGATGCTTTAGAGAAACGAGCACAACATATTCAGCCAGGTGTAATATGTGTGACAGAATCTTACTTCTGACAGAAAGCAACATTGCGTCGAATGCTAAATTACTGCCCTTGGCTTCCACAGTGCCTACATAGTGACCTCCTCAAAGGACACCACCTGCTGCCTAATTTGTAAAAGAATGAGTGCCTGTGCCCAAAGATGTGCTCAGAAGCCCGCAGCCTGCGTTATTAAATGTCAGCACGTCAAATACCAAGCTGTGTAGTCTTCAATCCATCTCATGTCTCTTTAACTCAATACCAGACGCTCCCTGCCCCTCTATCTCACTCTTGGCGGTTCCTACTTTCTCCCTTTGTGATGGTTTTTCAGTCTTTCTCTTCCGCCTTCTTTCCCCTTTGTGTGTTCTCCCTCTGTTGCACTCGGGAAATGTCTGATTGCGAAAAATAAGTGCCGGTCCCCAAAAAGTGTTGGTGGCTGCCACCGGCAACCACCAGCTCAAATTAAGCACTGACACCACCGTATGAAAAACACAAGAGCTGCCTCCAGCCGACCGACTGATACTGTTCACTGTCTCCCTGTATTGTACTTCTGTGATTTTTGAAGTTCCCAACTATCTTTAGCTGCCTTCGTCCCAACCTCTTCTACATCCTCCCCCTCCGGCGTCTACTGCCCCCTGTAGCTATCTCTTTGTTTCTAATTTTAATAAGATTACCAGCAGCGGGATTCCTGAAGAATCAACTCATGCTGTTATGCTTGTTCTCAGATAATATAAATATTATGGCGTCCCAGAAGAGCTTGCGCTTGAATCTGATGCTCTGTTAATAAATGACAGTATAATCAGTGCCCTCACGACAACATCCTCTCCTTATGAGGAGCTTTAAAGGAAATTGGAAAAGTGGAGTAATATAATACTGGCCAAATTTTGTACATTTAATAGTCTACATCAACAAATATAGACGAGGAGATGTCTGACCCAGATATTGTGTCCTCTTCCGCAGTTCTCAGTTTGGCCTCTCCCCTTTCACGAGCCTTCTTGCATCGACTGGCTCCTCAGCGAGTGAACTGCTTCTCTTCACAACAGTGTCTCAAATGCTGGTAGTTAATCTCTCGGATTCCCTTGGATGCATTCCCGTTACCTCAACAGCATTAAACCCACCGACCACCAATTCGACTCGTCCACTACATTGGCTATATCTATTAGCTCAATGTGCCTTCACCTTGACCTCCCAGCTACTAAGACTGATGTTAGCAGGGACTTTGCATGGCCAGAAAGAGGTATTGCATGTGGTCGATGTAATGGTCAGGTGGATGCAGTGGTCTGTCACTTTAAAGGAAGGGTGGCGGGGGGTTGTGTCCACCTTGATCACAGCCAACGAGTCAGAATTGGTCTACTGAATCATCCAGGAGTGGGGTTCCATGAAGAATGTCCCAAGGCTCCATCTTCTCTCCCCGGTTGTTGAAGGGTAACAAGCACCCTCTTGCTCATGAATATTGCGCCTATGACACAAATCCACAGCTGTCTGGAGATTGACCTAACAAGTGAGGCTAACCTCACTGAATGGCTAGTCACTGTCCCTCAGTGGATGATGAAAAAGCTTCATATGCCTGAACAGAACCAAATATGTAATTGTACTTTGGAGGTAGGAGCACTCTCCACTCTAGGTACAGACCTGCCAATTCACAGGGTGCTGCCATATTGCACATGATATTGACTCAGTTCACACAGTCACCCAGTGAACAGCCGATCATCATGGTGGAATGCAAGATGAGAGTGAAACTACTGCACAGACTGGGTTTACAGCTCGTCTTTGAAGGGTTTGTACAGCTAGAAAGCTTTTAGAAGTTGGCCGGTCGGCATTTAAGTGCCCCTCAACTTTGCTGCCTGCTCGTACCATGTCACAGAAAATCAGGAACTTTGGAATGAGTTTTGCTGCAGTGAACACCATAGTTACTGTTGTAAAAATGTAACTCTCTTTATCCATAAAATGTCATCAAACCTGTAGTGTTGAAAGAGATGGTGGTTGCCTAGAAGGTAGAGCTCAAGGAGTGATCTGCCAAGATTGCTTCCACTTGGGGCCTGAGGGAAAGCAACTGTGAGGCTTCAATGTTGAGTTCAGTTCTGACAAGAATGTTGATAATCTTATCAATGAAAGGAAGTGAAAGTTTGGTGCAGTTATTGTCATTTGTTGGAGGAAGCGTCAAAGCAGGAAGGGTTATCTTGGATCAGTTTTTGCATAGTTTACAGTGGCTGCTCGCATAGGGCGTGCTGAGGGGCGGGGGGGTAGTAATCTTGGACATACGACGGAACGGAGGAACGTAATAATCACTTTCCTCCGTTCCATCGTATGTTCGAGTTTACTAACCCCTCCCCCGCCCCACCGCCCCGCAGCACGCCCTATGCGAGCCGCCACTGATAGTTTATGCAATTATCATTTGCGTTTTTAATGGAGTGATCTATGCCTTCTGTTTGATATTTGGTTTTTGGAATTCTTTGGTTTGCTTTGGGGTGCGTGGTGTCTAACTGTGGTGTAGGACTTTCAAGAGGTTGCTTCCGCCATTTTTCTTATTTTTAGGTCTGCTTTGGCAGTGTAACTCTTTGCAAGAAATATTGTTACCAATTCTTAAAATATGCATAAAGTGGGCTTTGGCTCTTTATAGTTATGCTATAGGTTCTTTGTGTATCATTCTGCCTTTAAGGAAGTGCTTCCATTACAATGCATAAGGGACTATTTTACATCTGAAAATTGCAATCATCACAGTCATATTTGAACGTGGTAAAAAGCATATGTGCATGCAGTGTATGTAAACATACATGTGTTGGCACATTAAAGCTCGGCCTATTAGCTTTGCCAATGCTGGTCTTTAACAGATATCAAGGAGTCTGTGAGACAGTGAACCTTCTCTTGCATGATAAAGATGACAATCTCTGTATTTGGTTGGATGGAACTCTTCAATGTTGGTAGGATGGAACTCTTCAATGTTTTCAAATGAGGTGTCTCAAGCTATTTTGATTTTACTTGATTGTGCATTTTTGGAGAGGAATCTGGTGGTCGAGCCTTGTCGTACATCACTAATAAAGCGTGGAAAGACCTTCTATAGATAATGCCTCCTCCTTACTTATTGAATTCTGCAAGAAGCTGAAGGCCTGGCTTTTCAACTCGTCCCACTAGGCACTAGTAATGGCTAGCCCACCTGCTCAGCGCCAGGACACCCTTGCGAGTTATAGTGCACTCTACAAATCTACATAACATAACATTCTGGTAAAGAGTGTCTTTATTTTGAACTGTTTATGGTGATTTTGAAATGGACAGAATAGTGTGGTGTCCACAATAGAATACACAATATTGTGGTTTTTAGTCCTGTTTAATTAGAAGACACATCATATTATTACAGTATATAACTGTTGGTGTAGTTCTAGTTTACTGATGTGGAATCAGGCCCTTGCACATGGGAGATGTTACTACCAGTAGAGGAGATGGTGGCCTTTTGCGTGTGTGTGGCGGAAGTGATCATAACTTCCTAATATTTCAATATAGAGTGTCCTGATATAGCGGAAGGGGATATGCTTCCTGCACATGTAATAACGATGCATTTCTCCGCAGACAGTAGCTGGACCTTCTGTCCAGGGCATCATATTGCCAGTTATTAGCTTTCACGTGCTCAAAACCATGTACTGGCCTCGATAGCTGCAATCTGATGTCCTATAGTTAACACTCCTGGCCAACTTGCTCTTTTAGACGTATTTCGAAGGATTCTCGTTGTACTTTATGACCTGGGACTCGCCTGTGATAAATGTGTGTCAGGAATGTGTCTGCGCCGCTGCACGTGGGGTGCTTCCAGGATATATCGCAGGGTTGGGAGTTCCCCACTCCAGAGATGGTGATGGCTCGGCGTACCATGATGGATTGCTTCCTGGAAGAGACACTAACTTTGGCTTAGTACTTTCAGAACTCAGCATTCGAAGTCTGATCCGCAGTCCCGCTCTGAGCCTTGCTCTTGCTAAAGGATGTCTCCAGTCAATTGTCCGTTACCTAGGAGATGCAGGTGGGCCATCGAAAGCCAAATATCTCTCATCCCCGGTTGAGGATGCCAATGAAATGTCTCGGAGTTATGTTGCAACCTGTACTTCAGTCCCCACCCTGTGACCACCGTATGAACTGCGCTTAAATACGAGTGGCACATGCAGCTCTATAGGTTGAGGGGTTATCTTTACATTACGAGTAATTTGCCATGCAAGTGGAATTTCTTTTTTTTTTTTTAGGGCAATGACGGTGGTTGCTGGTATCAGTGGACATTTACCAGTAACATTTCCGTACACTGTTATATAAATCACAAATTTATCATAAACCTGATTTCTCGGGTTATTTCCAGTATAATTGTACCCTTACGTACATTTAACCAATGAACGATGCAGGCATGTTTGACAGGACAGCTGGTCAACCCAGCATTATGTCCTCTTATTCTATTGTGCTGTTTTGAAAAGCGCTGCTCTCGACGGGAAATCCGTGGCGCACTAGTCTCTGTTCTATGCTAACTGGCAGCAGACTCTCCCAACTCCCTTATCCTCCCTTTACCAGAGCTACGCCCCTACGTCATAGGTTATACATTAAAGAGAATTCCAAGCCTTCCGAGAATGAGTAAAAGTAATTACGCATTTTAACCAGGAAATGACATGTTGCACGTTGTTCACACAGCGGATTACAGTAGTGCAGAGTAGTCTATTTGTACTGAAATATGCTCGAAAATGAACCTGCCGAGGTGGTTGTTGGGTAAGTATAGAAACATCGCATAAATTGGATCCCCAAACAAATGTCTCTGGCCTCCGGAAGTAGAATGATACACATGGACCATTTCCTCTTCCTGTGAGTCTTGTCAGTATTTGCGACAGTACCTCCAGCATTGCCCTTATGCATGATGCATTGTGTAATGGCACCGGACCGTCATGACCTCAGTTACTGACACCTCTCTTATTCATGGTGGACAAGGTAAGCCCGCTGTCGGTGGGGCCAGCTGCCTACTTTGCAAGTGAGGAAAAGCAACATGGCAGCCATCGATGGAGAGATATAACAGGTACAAAATTATAAAAACAGGTATATATTACTTTAAGTTATGGCACAGCAAGCTGAGCGGAAAAATGCACAATAGGATTATTTAGACAAGGTGCTTTTTTTTAGAGGTGCATGAATGTGCCAAAAGCTAGGTTAGTATAGACAAGAAAAATAAAGGTTGTGATGGAGCAGGATTTCGCAAAAAGAAACCTGCTCTAAATAATCCTATTGTGCAGGAGAAGTGTGGCTCAATGGTTAGAGCGGCAGACCCTGATGCAGAGATCTGGCCCGGGACCAGGGTTCAATTCCCGCCTCGGCGGGTCTTGGGCTCAATTTCCTCGGACCTGATAATTCTCGCCTCGGTGCCTATTCTAATCATGGGTCCCACTCTGCAACTCTGGGCAATAGCTTGCTTAATCTCCACAACGGCCCCAACAGCGCTGGGATGCCTGGCTTCACCCTGGGGGTGCCCAGGAGTGGACATTTCACAGGGAAAAGCCAGGAAGGGTTCCACAGCGGTATGCGTACAGCGCCTGGACACCCCTTTGGGGGTATGGGTGCGCTTTACAAGTACAAATTTCATTCATTCATTCATTTCAACACCCCTATAATACGTACTAAAAGTAAGTAGTACTAGAACAACTAATGTGCACATTTACACTACACAAGGGAAGCTTGTTTTGCAATATGCATGAACTAACCCTGAAATTATCCGGAAATATAATAATATTCTGTTTAAAACGAATTAATAAGGTTTACATGGCAAGGCCGCATGCGTATTTAGTAAAAAGCATGGTGTGTGTTGCTTTAAACTAATAAATAATGCAGTTTTCCTGCTTGTGCATATGCTAGGCTAACCGTTAATATGAGGTAGAGTTAAAGTGGGTGGTAAACAGTGAAAATTGCATTGTCACATAATTAATAAACGTCTGTTTTCCGTTCTTTTAGTAATGGACGAGTCCTCCATCTTTTAAAGTTAGCTCAACAGAGGGCGGGTGGAATTAGGAGCGAGCAGAAACCATGTGACCACGTGACTGAACTGCTGTGCAAAGCTGAAAAAGCCTGACCTGGTGAAGGACAGAACATTGAAAGCCAGCCAAAGCCATTGTCATTGTGGGAACGGAATCTGTAGTTGTTAAATTTATTAAAATGTACAATAAATTGTTGCATGTGTACTCATGAGAGAGAAGAAGTATTGATGACTGTATAAAAAATGGTTTAGAACAATGGTGTAGTCAAAGGTAGATGATTTCATAGTGGGGTGACATCCCACCCCCTAGAACCCAACCAATCCCTTACCTCGAAAATGTGAATTTAGCAACTATTGTGGGACGGACATGTACTTTTAGGGTATAAGAATAGGTACTTTAGGGGTGTGGGTAGAGCTGCTGGTGGGTCGCTTAGGCTGAAGGTGTGTGAGAGAGGGATGCGTCGCTGTTCGTCGGTTTGCTGAGAGGCCTATCTGTTCCTGTCCTGTCCCTGTCCTGGTTCTTGAGTCTTTGATCCCTGACTCTTGGTTCAGGGGATCCCCACTGCCGCCTAGGCCTGGGTGGTGGTTTTCCCTTACAGATCCTATGGGTTTGTATCTGATCTAACTTAATATTGCAGAAATTATTTTTTTTGCAGTCGTATTCTTGTTTCTGAAACTTTTGTCTCTTCATCTATCCCCTCCGAATCGTTTGGTTCAAGTGATAGATTTTACTTGTATCTAATGTCTCTTCATCGATCCACTTTTTGCAACCTATATTGAAATAATTGTTCCGTTCTTTCTATGATTATATTGTTACTCTCTCTCATGAGGTTTTCAGTATTTGAAATTTTGAATGTAATCGCTATGAGCCTATATTATTACTAGATAAAATTATTAAATCTCACCAAGAGTTTGTGGTTATTTAGCCAGTTTCTAAGATCAATTATTTGATTTGAGAAAATACCATTGCTATCAACTCTTCAACTAATTGGTTCATCGACCAAGTAGATGAAAAGTCGATTATCATTTGTTTAATACGCAATAGTACAGGATGTTAAAATATTGAGCCTGAATAACAAGAGTAAATTGAAATAAAGTTAACAAACTTGACACCAGCGCATCAGGGATTTTGGGTGAATGTGTATGGGCCAATGTATGATGTTATGGAATGTTTATCCCTGATCAATTTATTGGGTTCGTGCTGGATCAGTTGTATTTTGTATCTTGAGAAATTGGGAAAGAAAATTGGTGGAAGTATTAACTATGCCTAGTTTAGAATGCCTTAATTCAATCGGTCCAGGTTGTGGTCAGAGAAAAATTGTGACTAAATGGAGATATCATATTGTAATTTAAAGAAAATACACCCGGAATGTGGTAACATGCAGAGTCTTACTGTAAAGTCAAAGTTGTGGTCTGGGGTCTGTGAAAGTTGGATCTCTTGGGGGCAAAACACATATAGTTGCAAATTTCAGTGTTGAAATTTTTTTTTTACGTAACCACGTGCAACGTCTACTGGAATAAAGAATTTACTCGGCACAGTAGCCAAACCCTGTTTGTTTTGAAGATTTAAATAACTAATGGATGCAAAGAAAGCATGGTTTGAAATTACTATTCAAAACCTTAACTATATGATTAATTGTTTATATATGTAGACAGTGGTCCTAATAATGTTGTAAATGGTGCTGTAGACCTATAAAGGGTACTGGGGGCCAAGGCCTGCTAGTCTCCCTGTTGGGTGAGGGTAATCATGCAGGGAATCCAAGACTGCCTACTCTGGAGCCTGGAGCCTGGAGCACAAGCACATATCTGCTTGCGAAGACCAGTGTGCCCTGTGAGGAAGCGAAGAGCATTGGAGGGAGCGAGGTCCAGTGGGGAGCTCTGTCGAGTCGACTCCCTTTGCGAGGTTTGAGGAAATGACTGCTGTACCAATCAGGTCATTGCCTGTGTGAAGGACGAAGTCTGCACCATTGTATGCCAGAGGAGGGCCGCCATTAACTTGGCCGTGCACATCACTGCATGATCGCGTTGGATACCATGTGTAGTGAAGAGCCATGACCCCCTATGCAAGAAGGGGCTGGTGCATGAAAATTACCGTGCTGCGAGGGCCATAGCTCTTGAGACATGGTGAGCCGTGACCTCGTATTCCAGGAGGGGTCGCCGCTGAGGACTTTGCTGTGCCGAGTGGCCTGGAGCACATGTACAGGGAAGATATGATGAATCCGTAAGCCAGAGGGGATTACCGGGAGCAACAAGATGTGCATCCTGATCTAAAACCCCTCACTGGAAAAGTGAGTCTGCTATTGAAGCACCATCACCAAGGTGAAGGACCTGCTTCTGGATCATTGCATCACTCCTCTCACACGGTGGGACAGATCAGACACTTACCCTGCAAGGAGTACCGCAAAGATCCTCCGGTTGCTTTGGTGGCACGACCGTGTGTGAGGAACTCTGCACCCACTGAGTGCAGCCCACCTGGATTGCGTGCAGCAAAGTCACCTGATTCAGCTGCTGCTGTTTCAAGCTCCCACACATTGGATGCACTCAGGAACTCCGGACGCTCCAAACCTTCAGGTGTAGGCAAGAATGATTTTGAGGCAGTCAGCCCTGGGGGAACTTGCTTGATAGCTCTGGACCACTGTTGACTTTAAAATACAGTCAAAGTGAACTCTTGAGACTTGGACTACTCACCCTCACCGTGGATGTTGCCTATAGTGAATGGGGAATAACCACTATCCCTGGGAGTGAGGAGAGTGGGACCCAGTGATCCGCCTAAAGAGACACTAGAGCCCCGACCTTAGGGAGACTGCACAGTTGTTTGTGAATGTCGTATTTCTCCTTTCTGTTGGTAGCAGTATAAATAAAATAGTTCCCTTTTTTTTCATAAAAGTGAGTATTTGGCTGGACAATAATTTATTGCTGCTGCGTGCATTTTGAGTAGTGAGGCTGTGTTCATTTTCTCTATCTCTCCCCCTCCACCAAGGGAGCCATGGACTGCTCAACCACATTGCTACTGAGAGTCAAGTGCAGAAGGGGTACTTGGCCTAGCTGCTCAAAATCTATAGCATGTTGTGCACCCTTGGACATCAGGAGTAAAAGGCCTCAGCCTCCATGGTTGGGCCCAGTAACTCCTGCTTGCCCCCTTGGCCCTCTGAAAGGGTTTTTGACAAACAACATTCTGGAAGTCTTTTATTCTTACTATTAGAAATTTTAGTAGAATCAACAAAAATAATCCCAGGGGGACATGGGGATATATTTGGATGACTTTATACGTCCTGGCATGTCTTGCATCCTGACTAAACAAACTGTTAGACCCAGCCAGTATAGAAGATGGTGCCATAAGACTACAGGGGCGGATCTTATATCCCAAATATCATAAGCAACAAAACTCGTGGTTGGAAATGCTCGAGTTTCTGTGGGCCCTTCCCATTCTATTATTGTAACTTCTCTTTGCCATTACAAACATTTGCCATTTAGATGCGAGTCCCTCTTGGCCTTGCTCTTGAAGGGACCGCTAAGCCACGCCCTCTATAACCATGAACAGACACAACTACAGATGCGCGTAAGCTTGCTGCCGGTATTGAGGTGCAACTCGAGTCCTATCACCCTGCTTTCACTCCTGCTGCACCAGCAGTAAACGGACCACCATTTTCATCACAATGTGTCATGTCCTCCAAGAAACGCATCATTGCGTTTTCCATCACTGACTAATTTCAACGCTATTCTTGTTTTGTTTTTAATCAACGGTATTTAGTGGATGCTGGATATTTTAGATGATGGAAAGCCTCGCCCATCGCAAAGCTCACGTTACTGGTTGCATTTATCTCTATGTGTAACTTGCTGAATGTTCTGTCACTCTCTCAGACAAGGACCATTTAAATGAATCATGGCATGCCAACAAGCATTCAGAAATATTTGATGCAATTATTCCAAAACGTCACTCTGTTAATTTACCATATGCATGGAGATTGATGGCAAATTGGCCAACTATTTTACCACTACAATAAAGCTTTACTGCACAAAATGTAAAATGTAGTTAACTATTGGGATTGGACTTCTAAAAGGCTTTCAGTAGAGCGCAATTACCGAGTTCTGTGATGCTGTGTTATGCTATTTCTTTTTAAGATTTACTGCCATATGATGGCTTAAAAGAAAGTAGTAGCACAAGGCCTATATTGTGCTCAAAGACCTAGACAAAGGATAATCAAATGAAAACACCTAGAAAAGAGAAAAAAGAAAGATTACTAGTCATGCAACAAAAAAGGAGCATGCCCCTGGGTGCAGCAAGCCTGTGAGGCCACTGGTATTTCCAATGAGTCACCTTGGCAGTATTGACCATGAATTGATGACAAAATTATTAAATAGTGTCCCTGGCCACTTGGCTCTATGGCCCTAAAACTATAGAAACGAAAAATATTAAGCGTTACATTTAATGCACATATCACAGCAAGAAGGAGACTGTATGGACTCTTCCACCCGGAGAGATCGGAGTTGTGTTGTCAGTCACTGTAGTTCTAAAAAGTTACAGAAACATTATGGAATGGAAAGCTGCATTTGCATTTGCAAGACATCATTGTAACACCCAGTAACGGGCAGAAGTGAGTGGTGTGTTTCACCTGCAGGAGAATGCTGCCAGCAGAGCACACATCCCACTGCCACCAGGGCTTACTAACTTACCAGTAAGTAACGATGGCTGTAGTTACCAAGTGCCAGGACTCTTCTGCCTTCTACTTAATGAGGGCTTCAATGACTTACATTATTTTGCATCTAGTATTCTACTGCCCCTTGCACTGGCTGCCCTTCGGATAGTTTGCACATCTGAGACTTTGTGACGGCCTGTCCCTTCCCTTCCATCACTCCAGGCAGTAGAGTTAGCAGCCGGTGTAGCATGTGCTGTAGTTCTCTGCTCCCCCTAGCCCCAGCTCTGCCTCGTAGCTATGCAGCTCCACTCGCTGATCTGCGCATTGCTCTCCTGTGTGCAGTTATGGCTCAGACTGCCTCATCTGCTGGTCGGATGGAATGCAGGCCGTCTCACTCCACCTCCACATGATCCTGTACTGAACGGTGAAAAGCTCAACACTGTCCCCCAAGTCGGTCAGGACAGTCTGCATCATATCTTTGACCTCTGTCCTTGATGACTGTCGCCGAGTGCACTGCCCTCCCTTCTCTGTATAAGCAAACCTCACCATGGATGTTAAGATGGGAAGAGGTAAGCTGCTGAATATCATGGTGAAACAGTGCACCATAATTCCGGGGGTATAGGGGAGGATGTGGATTCCGCTATCCAAACGCCAAATGTGACCTATATTGAAATTCAACCTATGAGAGTATGGTGTGCAAGATTCTGGAAAAACATAGGCAGGCTTTCTGATATCAAGTGCATTGAGGCTTAATATATGTAAGAAATTGGGGTGTTGCTTGACTGGGGTGTAAGCCTTAGTCAAGCAGCAACCACAATCCTTGTCAGGGTAAGGCACAAGCAAACCCCAAATTAACTTGTGCTCAACCCCTTGGTAGCGTGGCACAGAACAGTCAGGCTCAACCCAGATGTAGGTGTAAAGTATTTGTGCAACCCTTCAAACAGTAAAATGGTGAAAACACACCGCAAAAGGAGCCCATAAGAGCGTTAGAAAAATAGAGTAGTTTTTTATTAATAAAACAAGATCAAGCAGACACAAATCCAATTAGTAGAACTGGAGATATTAAATTTTTAAGTTTATAGTGAAAATAGAAGCAAAAAGCACAAAGCGCCAAGGGTATATCTTGTCGCACTACAGGGACCCAGTTAGGGCTGCTGAACAGAGTACCTTAAATCCTGGTTGAGGAGCATTGCATGGGTCCGGGGCGAAGATGCACTGTGCAGTCGAAGCGAAGCATTGGTCCTGGGATGCGGCGCCTCTGTGGTGCAAGGTCATGTTGCGTAGTCGTTGAAGATGCCATCGACGGAGCTTGCAATGCGAAAATCAGTGGTGATGTGGCATGCAGCTGGCGATGCATCTTTTCCGAGTAGCTGCGAGGCTGTGATGCGGAGTGACAATGTCGTTGAGGCTGCCATCAACGAGAGATGCAAGAACGTGATCCGTGCCGCCGGGGCCATGCGTCAGTTCCGAGAACTGAGGTGGGCAATGAGGGTCTTTGCAATAGGTACAATACACGCAGCAGCAGCGATGCATCCGTTCTGCTCGCGAATGCGCCGCTCAGCCGAGGAGATGTGTCTGTTCTGCTTGGCCATGTGCTGCTCAGCAGAGAAGATTTGTCGGTTCCGCTGGCAAACACCTTAGGCCCCCTTCCAAGGTTTCAGGACTGGGGTGACACCACTTGGCAGGGCAGACTCCCAAATTATCCAGGTGCAGGTGCAAGATGGTGGAACCCTGTTATGTCCCTGAGGCTTCAAATCAGGAGGCCAGCCAACTAGCCCTTGGAGGCACTCTGGGTTCTGGGTGCAAGTGATGCAGGTCCAGTCCTTCTCACCCAGGCAGGAGAGCAGCGGGCAGTAGGCAGCAGGTCAGCACCGTAAAGCAGGAGTCCAGCAGAGTGCAGTTCAGCAGGGTAGCAGTCCTTCAGCAGGACAGTAGTCCTTCTTCCTGGCAGAGTATCCACAGGTCCAGAAGTCTACTGAAGTTGTGGTTTCTGAGGTCCTTGTTTAATACACAGTTGTGCCTTTTAAGTGGGGAGAAGCTTCTAGAGGCATGCCTTTGAAGGACACATGTACCCTGCCTTCCCCGCCCTGGCTCCAGACTAACTACAGGGGGTATGCAGCCCTTTGTTTGGGGACAGGACACAACCTATTCAGGTGTAGTGAGGCTGGTTCCAGCTGCTCCCTCCCATCCTGCTAGTTTTGTCCCATTTAGTCACACCTAAGCTCCCATTGTGTGCGGCTGTCTAGGAGGAATACACAAAGCCGAAATTCTAACTACACCCAGTCATGTGACCAG